>OU744799.1:28601240-31001240 GCA_916614155.1 Mesoligia furuncula
CCGCGAAAAACATTTCCCGGTTATTGACTTTGCAAAATTTTCAGCAAAAATTCCCTTTAAGAATTTTTATTTCAAAATTTACAGCCTAACCTACGTTCCTTACAATTTTAATCGTTACTTACCTGCCTTACCTGCACTCCGGCGCGCGTTCCGCTAGCTTGAGTCACGTTTGGTGGTGTTATTCCGGGTTTTTACATACATTTTGGTCGAAAAACACGTTTTTTCAGCATTTTTCAAAATTTTTCTTCAGCGTAAATTCTGAAAACCTCATACATCGCTGGCCCGCGCCGAGACGCGTCTTTTGACACCTCGCACGTGCGCCTAGCTCACATAGAAATTCAAAAATTTTTGGTACTAGCTATTTTCACTACTTAACGAAATCTACCTAAGTGATAGTACAAATTAACCAATCCACAATAACTTTGCATCCCGGTGACGCATTTCGAAGCTGTTTCAGCAAAATAAATCGTTTTCAGGCGCCCTCTAACTTTCCCACTAGTGAAAATTGACAAATCCGCGAAAAACATTTCCCGGTTATTGACTTTGCAAAATTTTCAGCAAAAATTCCCTTTAAGAATTTTTATTTCAAAATTTACAGCCTAACCTACGTTCCTTACAATTTTAATCGTTACTTACCTGCCTTACCTGCACTCCGGCGCGCGTTCCGCTAGCTTGAGTCACGTTTGGTGGTGTTATTCCGGGTTTTTACATACATTTTGGTCGAAAAACACGTTTTTTCAGCATTTTTCAAAATTTTTCTTCAGCGTAAATTCTGAAAACCTCATACATCGCTGGCCCGCGCCGAGACGCGTCTTTTGACACCTCGCACGTGCGCCTAGCTCACATAGAAATTCAAAAATTTTTGGTACTAGCTATTTTCACTACTTAACGAAATCTACCTAAGTGATAGTACAAATTAACCAATCCACAATAACTTTGCATCCCGGTGACGCATTTCGAAGCTGTTTTCAGCAAAATAAATCGTTTTCAGGCGCCCTCTAACTTTCCCACTAGTGAAAATTGACAAATCCGCGAAAAACATTTCCCGGTTATTGACTTTGCAAAATTTTCAGCAAAAATTCCCTTTAAGAATTTTTATTTCAAAATTTACAGCCTAACCTACGTTCCTTACAATTTTAATCGTTACTTACCTGCCTTACCTGCACTCCGGCGCGCGTTCCGCTAGCTTGAGTCACGTTTGGTGGTGTTATTCCGGGTTTTTACATACATTTTGGTCGAAAAACACGTTTTTTCAGCATTTTTCAAAATTTTTCTTCAGCGTAAATTCTGAAAACCTCATACATCGCTGGCCCGCGCCGAGACGCGTCTTTTGACACCTCGCACGTGCGCCTAGCTCACATAGAAATTCAAAAATTTTTGGTACTAGCTATTTTCACTACTTAACGAAATCTACCTAAGTGATAGTACAAATTAACCAATCCACAATAACTTTGCATCCCGGTGACGCATTTCGAAGCTGTTTTCAGCAAAATAAATCGTTTTCAGGCGCCCTCTAACTTTCCCACTAGTGAAAATTGACAAATCCGCGAAAAACATTTCCCGGTTATTGACTTTGCAAAATTTTCAGCAAAAATTCCCTTTAAGAATTTTTATTTCAAAATTTACAGCCTAACCTACGTTCCTTACAATTTTAATCGTTACTTACCTGCCTTACCTGCACTCCGGCGCGCGTTCCGCTAGCTTGAGTCACGTTTGGTGGTGTTATTCCGGGTTTTTACATACATTTTGGTCGAAAAACACGTTTTTTCAGCATTTTTCAAAATTTTTCTTCAGCGTAAATTCTGAAAACCTCATACATCGCTGGCCCGCGCCGAGACGCGTCTTTTGACACCTCGCACGTGCGCCTAGCTCACATAGAAATTCAAAAATTTTTGGTACTAGCTATTTTCACTACTTAACGAAATCTACCTAAGTGATAGTACAAATTAACCAATCCACAATAACTTTGCATCCCGGTGACGCATTTCGAAGCTGTTTTCAGCAAAATAAATCGTTTTCAGGCGCCCTCTAACTTTCCCACTAGTGAAAATTGACAAATCCGCGAAAAACATTTCCCGGTTATTGACTTTGCAAAATTTTCAGCAAAAATTCCCTTTAAGAATTTTTATTTCAAAATTTACAGC
Organism: Mesoligia furuncula; assembly: GCA_916614155.1. NCBI lineage: Eukaryota > Metazoa > Arthropoda > Insecta > Lepidoptera > Noctuidae > Mesoligia > Mesoligia furuncula. The sequence goes on from OU744799.1 coordinate 28,603,385, forward strand.
CTAACCTACGTTCCTTACAATTTTAATCGTTACTTACCTGCCTTACCTGCACTCCGGCGCGCGTTCCGCTAGCTTGAGTCACGTTTGGTGGTGTTATTCCGGGTTTTTACATACATTTTGGTCGAAAAACACGTTTTTTCAGCATTTTTCAAAATTTTTCTTCAGCGTAAATTCTGAAAACCTCATACATCGCTGGCCCGCGCCGAGACGCGTCTTTTGACACCTCGCACGTGCGCCTAGCTCACATAGAAATTCAAAAATTTTTGGTACTAGCTATTTTCACTACTTAACGAAATCTACCTAAGTGATAGTACAAATTAACCAATCCACAATAACTTTGCATCCCGGTGACGCATTTCGAAGCTGTTTTCAGCAAAATAAATCGTTTTCAGGCGCCCTCTAACTTTCCCACTAGTGAAAATTGACAAATCCGCGAAAAACATTTCCCGGTTATTGACTTTGCAAAATTTTCAGCAAAAATTCCCTTTAAGAATTTTTATTTCAAAATTTACAGCCTAACCTACGTTCCTTACAATTTTAATCGTTACTTACCTGCCTTACCTGCACTCCGGCGCGCGTTCCGCTAGCTTGAGTCACGTTTGGTGGTGTTATTCCGGGTTTTTACATACATTTTGGTCGAAAAACACGTTTTTTCAGCATTTTTCAAAATTTTTCTTCAGCGTAAATTCTGAAAACCTCATACATCGCTGGCCCGCGCCGAGACGCGTCTTTTGACACCTCGCACGTGCGCCTAGCTCACATAGAAATTCAAAAATTTTTGGTACTAGCTATTTTCACTACTTAACGAAATCTACCTAAGTGATAGTACAAATTAACCAATCCACAATAACTTTGCATCCCGGTGACGCATTTCGAAGCTGTTTTCAGCAAAATAAATCGTTTTCAGGCGCCCTCTAACTTTCCCACTAGTGAAAATTGACAAATCCGCGAAAAACATTTCCCGGTTATTGACTTTGCAAAATTTTCAGCAAAAATTCCCTTTAAGAATTTTTATTTCAAAATTTACAGCCTAACCTACGTTCCTTACAATTTTAATCGTTACTTACCTGCCTTACCTGCACTCCGGCGCGCGTTCCGCTAGCTTGAGTCACGTTTGGTGGTGTTATTCCGGGTTTTTACATACATTTTGGTCGAAAAACACGTTTTTTCAGCATTTTTCAAAATTTTTCTTCAGCGTAAATTCTGAAAACCTCATACATCGCTGGCCCGCGCCGAGACGCGTCTTTTGACACCTCGCACGTGCGCCTAGCTCACATAGAAATTCAAAAATTTTTGGTACTAGCTATTTTCACTACTTAACGAAATCTACCTAAGTGATAGTACAAATTAACCAATCCACAATAACTTTGCATCCCGGTGACGCATTTCGAAGCTGTTTTCAGCAAAATAAATCGTTTTCAGGCGCCCTCTAACTTTCCCACTAGTGAAAATTGACAAATCCGCGAAAAACATTTCCCGGTTATTGACTTTGCAAAATTTTCAGCAAAAATTCCCTTTAAGAATTTTTATTTCAAAATTTACAGCCTAACCTACGTTCCTTACAATTTTAATCGTTACTTACCTGCCTTACCTGCACTCCGGCGCGCGTTCCGCTAGCTTGAGTCACGTTTGGTGGTGTTATTCCGGGTTTTTACATACATTTTGGTCGAAAAACACGTTTTTTCAGCATTTTTCAAAATTTTTCTTCAGCGTAAATTCTGAAAACCTCATACATCGCTGGCCCGCGCCGAGACGCGTCTTTTGACACCTCGCACGTGCGCCTAGCTCACATAGAAATTCAAAAATTTTTGGTACTAGCTATTTTCACTACTTAACGAAATCTACCTAAGTGATAGTACAAATTAACCAATCCACAATAACTTTGCATCCCGGTGACGCATTTCGAAGCTGTTTTCAGCAAAATAAATCGTTTTCAGGCGCCCTCTAACTTTCCCACTAGTGAAAATTGACAAATCCGCGAAAAACATTTCCCGGTTATTGACTTTGCAAAATTTTCAGCAAAAATTCCCTTTAAGAATTTTTATTTCAAAATTTACAGCCTAACCTACGTTCCTTACAATTTTAATCGTTACTTACCTGCCTTACCTGCACTCCGGCGCGCGTTCCGCTAGCTTGAGTCACGTTTGGTGGTGTTATTCCGGGTTTTTACATACATTTTGGTCGAAAAACACGTTTTTTCAGCATTTTTCAAAATTTTTCTTCAGCGTAAATTCTGAAAACCTCATACATCGCTGGCCCGCGCCGAGACGCGTCTTTTGACACCTCGCACGTGCGCCTAGCTCACATAGAAATTCAAAAATTTTTGGTACTAGCTATTTTCACTACTTAACGAAATCTACCTAAGTGATAGTACAAATTAACCAATCCACAATAACTTTGCATCCCGGTGACGCATTTCGAAGCTGTTTTCAGCAAAATAAATCGTTTTCAGGCGCCCTCTAACTTTCCCACTAGTGAAAATTGACAAATCCGCGAAAAACATTTCCCGGTTATTGACTTTGCAAAATTTTCAGCAAAAATTCCCTTTAAGAATTTTTATTTCAAAATTTACAGCCTAACCTACGTTCCTTACAATTTTAATCGTTACTTACCTGCCTTACCTGCACTCCGGCGCGCGTTCCGCTAGCTTGAGTCACGTTTGGTGGTGTTATTCCGGGTTTTTACATACATTTTGGTCGAAAAACACGTTTTTTCAGCATTTTTCAAAATTTTTCTTCAGCGTAAATTCTGAAAACCTCATACATCGCTGGCCCGCGCCGAGACGCGTCTTTTGACACCTCGCACGTGCGCCTAGCTCACATAGAAATTCAAAAATTTTTGGTACTAGCTATTTTCACTACTTAACGAAATCTACCTAAGTGATAGTACAAATTAACCAATCCACAATAACTTTGCATCCCGGTGACGCATTTCGAAGCTGTTTTCAGCAAAATAAATCGTTTTCAGGCGCCCTCTAACTTTCCCACTAGTGAAAATTGACAAATCCGCGAAAAACATTTCCCGGTTATTGACTTTGCAAAATTTTCAGCAAAAATTCCCTTTAAGAATTTTTATTTCAAAATTTACAGCCTAACCTACGTTCCTTACAATTTTAATCGTTACTTACCTGCCTTACCTGCACTCCGGCGCGCGTTCCGCTAGCTTGAGTCACGTTTGGTGGTGTTATTCCGGGTTTTTACATACATTTTGGTCGAAAAACACGTTTTTTCAGCATTTTTCAAAATTTTTCTTCAGCGTAAATTCTGAAAACCTCATACATCGCTGGCCCGCGCCGAGACGCGTCTTTTGACACCTCGCACGTGCGCCTAGCTCACATAGAAATTCAAAAATTTTTGGTACTAGCTATTTTCACTACTTAACGAAATCTACCTAAGTGATAGTACAAATTAACCAATCCACAATAACTTTGCATCCCGGTGACGCATTTCGAAGCTGTTTTCAGCAAAATAAATCGTTTTCAGGCGCCCTCTAACTTTCCCACTAGTGAAAATTGACAAATCCGCGAAAAACATTTCCCGGTTATTGACTTTGCAAAATTTTCAGCAAAAATTCCCTTTAAGAATTTTTATTTCAAAATTTACAGCCTAACCTACGTTCCTTACAATTTTAATCGTTACTTACCTGCCTTACCTGCACTCCGGCGCGCGTTCCGCTAGCTTGAGTCACGTTTGGTGGTGTTATTCCGGGTTTTTACATACATTTTGGTCGAAAAACACGTTTTTTCAGCATTTTTCAAAATTTTTCTTCAGCGTAAATTCTGAAAACCTCATACATCGCTGGCCCGCGCCGAGACGCGTCTTTTGACACCTCGCACGTGCGCCTAGCTCACATAGAAATTCAAAAATTTTTGGTACTAGCTATTTTCACTACTTAACGAAATCTACCTAAGTGATAGTACAAATTAACCAATCCACAATAACTTTGCATCCCGGTGACGCATTTCGAAGCTGTTTTCAGCAAAATAAATCGTTTTCAGGCGCCCTCTAACTTTCCCACTAGTGAAAATTGACAAATCCGCGAAAAACATTTCCCGGTTATTGACTTTGCAAAATTTTCAGCAAAAATTCCCTTTAAGAATTTTTATTTCAAAATTTACAGCCTAACCTACGTTCCTTACAATTTTAATCGTTACTTACCTGCCTTACCTGCACTCCGGCGCGCGTTCCGCTAGCTTGAGTCACGTTTGGTGGTGTTATTCCGGGTTTTTACATACATTTTGGTCGAAAAACACGTTTTTTCAGCATTTTTCAAAATTTTTCTTCAGCGTAAATTCTGAAAACCTCATACATCGCTGGCCCGCGCCGAGACGCGTCTTTTGACACCTCGCACGTGCGCCTAGCTCACATAGAAATTCAAAAATTTTTGGTACTAGCTATTTTCACTACTTAACGAAATCTACCTAAGTGATAGTACAAATTAACCAATCCACAATAACTTTGCATCCCGGTGACGCATTTCGAAGCTGTTTTCAGCAAAATAAATCGTTTTCAGGCGCCCTCTAACTTTCCCACTAGTGAAAATTGACAAATCCGCGAAAAACATTTCCCGGTTATTGACTTTGCAAAATTTTCAGCAAAAATTCCCTTTAAGAATTTTTATTTCAAAATTTACAGCCTAACCTACGTTCCTTACAATTTTAATCGTTACTTACCTGCCTTACCTGCACTCCGGCGCGCGTTCCGCTAGCTTGAGTCACGTTTGGTGGTGTTATTCCGGGTTTTTACATACATTTTGGTCGAAAAACACGTTTTTTCAGCATTTTTCAAAATTTTTCTTCAGCGTAAATTCTGAAAACCTCATACATCGCTGGCCCGCGCCGAGACGCGTCTTTTGACACCTCGCACGTGCGCCTAGCTCACATAGAAATTCAAAAATTTTTGGTACTAGCTATTTTCACTACTTAACGAAATCTACCTAAGTGATAGTACAAATTAACCAATCCACAATAACTTTGCATCCCGGTGACGCATTTCGAAGCTGTTTTCAGCAAAATAAATCGTTTTCAGGCGCCCTCTAACTTTCCCACTAGTGAAAATTGACAAATCCGCGAAAAACATTTCCCGGTTATTGACTTTGCAAAATTTTCAGCAAAAATTCCCTTTAAGAATTTTTATTTCAAAATTTACAGCCTAACCTACGTTCCTTACAATTTTAATCGTTACTTACCTGCCTTACCTGCACTCCGGCGCGCGTTCCGCTAGCTTGAGTCACGTTTGGTGGTGTTATTCCGGGTTTTTACATACATTTTGGTCGAAAAACACGTTTTTTCAGCATTTTTCAAAATTTTTCTTCAGCGTAAATTCTGAAAACCTCATACATCGCTGGCCCGCGCCGAGACGCGTCTTTTGACACCTCGCACGTGCGCCTAGCTCACATAGAAATTCAAAAATTTTTGGTACTAGCTATTTTCACTACTTAACGAAATCTACCTAAGTGATAGTACAAATTAACCAAACCACAATAACTTTGCATCCCGGTGACGCATTTCGAAGCTGTTTTCAGCAAAATAAATCGTTTTCAGGCGCCCTCTAACTTTCCCACTAGTGAAAATTGACAAATCCGCGAAAAACATTTCCCGGTTATTGACTTTGCAAAATTTTCAGCAAAAATTCCCTTTAAGAATTTTTATTTCAAAATTTACAGCCTAACCTACGTTCCTTACAATTTTAATCGTTACTTACCTGCCTTACCTGCACTCCGGCGCGCGTTCCGCTAGCTTGAGTCACGTTTGGTGGTGTTATTCCGGGTTTTTACATACATTTTGGTCGAAAAACACGTTTTTTCAGCATTTTTCAAAATTTTTCTTCAGCGTAAATTCTGAAAACCTCATACATCGCTGGCCCGCGCCGAGACGCGTCTTTTGACACCTCGCACGTGCGCCTAGCTCACATAGAAATTCAAAAATTTGCCCTCCCACCCTCCCTGTTGTCACTGACCAGGTAGACTTTCAGTTTTTGGTTAAAAGTTTTGTTAAATAAATTTGCTCTTCTAGCTACATGAACACTTTATTCTAGTAATAAATAAGGGAATTGACAGTCTTTTTGACACATATGTGCGTCGTGAAGGCAAATTAATTGACCTCTCTTTTTATTTTATCTTTAGTTGACTTATTGCCGATCCCCCCTTTACAGGGATTCAGTATTGACATTTTGAGTGTCCTGACATCAGATTCGTTCCGCAATCCCGAACTTTAGATCCGACTAAAATGTTTGGCTTTAGGACACCAGTTGGCAAAGCAAATGTCCCGCAGGAGAGTTCTGACACTGGGAGGCCACGACCGGTACAGGCTAGCACTTCGGAAAGTCGTAGTATTGGGGAGCCGGAGGCTGACAGACCAGAATCTAGTCAGCCTTTTAAAACACCAACGCCTCCGAAGAAGGCCCCACTGTCTAGCCCCCCGAAACTTAAGTCCAAGGCAACACTCTTCCACCAGAGTACGCTATATAGGCCTAAACAGCCTGAGGGGGCTGAAGACAGCTCTCCACGAGACGCGCCACCCGTGAGGTACCTAAACCGAACCACAGAGGCAAAGGCGTGTCTCCAAAAAGCAAAAATCCAACTGCTAAGCTCCAGAAACTTAAAGAAGGAAATAAAGGACGAAATTACTAAAGCGGTTGAGAGACTTTACCAGCTGGTGAAGGAGGCTGAAGCGGCGAAAAATAGTGTAGCCGAAGGGGATAAAGCGCAACCCATACAGGAGTCCAGGCCGACCACTGATGAACCGACAGAGCTCATGAAGTGCCTTGTAGAGGGCCTCCAAGACCACAAACAGGCATTGCAGGAGTGCCAACAGCAAACCCGGGCTCTGTCGGAGCATCTCCAGCAGGCCCCTCGCTACGTAGCAGGCCAAGGCCCAACCTTCGCAGAGATCGCGGCCGGCCCTAAGCAGAAAATTCAAGAACCTCTTCACTCGGTGGTTGTATCATCTGTGAATGACCAGGACACCGGTGAAGAGGTTCTTGAGAAGCTCAGGACGGCGGTCGATGCCAAAAATGAGGGGACTAGGGTGGACCGACTGCGAAAGGCGAGAGATCAGAAGGTAGTGGTGGGCTTCAAATCTAGGGAAGAAATGACGAAGGTGGCAGAAAGGATTAGGAAAGTGGGCAATCTAGTGGTAGAGGAGGTAAAGAACAAAGACCCCCTTGTCATTATCAAGGACGTCCTCTCCTGCCACACAGATGCGGAGATAGCCCAGTCTATACAGCGACAAAACACCCACCTTATTGGGGACATACCTGCAGAGGAACTAAGGTTGGAGGTAAAGTACCGTCGCAAGACTAGGAACCCTCATATGTGCCACGTCATTCTGCGGGTGTCCCCTATGGTGTGGCAGAGACTGACGATGGCGGGTCGCGTGCACATTGACCTACAGCGAGTGCGAGTGCTAGACCAGTCACCACTGGTGCAGTGCACTCGCTGTCTATGCTTCGGCCACAGCAGGAAAGTGTGCACGCAGCCCGCCGACCTCTGCATCCACTGCGGCGACCCCCACATGCGGGCTGACTGTCCGTCACGTGTGGCAGCGGAGGTGCCACGGTGCCACAATTGCTTAACATCCAAAATGGAGAAGACTGACCACAATGCCTTCGACAGTGAGTGCCCGGTACGCATCAAATGGGACGCATTAGCACGCCTGTCGGTGGCGTACTGCTAAGGTGGAGTCAGCATTCCCAAGCTCTAAGAACCACAACGGTATTAATCACAAAATTTATAAACAGAAACCCAAAACGACAAACACGATTCAAGCCACAAGATTTCACAACACAAAAGTAGCAAATTGGAGCCAACTTCATGAGAAATTAGCCCAATTTAAAACCGAATCCAAATTAATTTTGTCTAATAATCACCAAATCAACAGTAAAATAGTTTTAGTAAATATACTATACGGTCACATAAATTTAGACATTAGAGCAAACATTATGGACAAATTAACCTTACCGTTGTGGTCCGACGAGCTCGTTGAAGAAAAAATTATAGTCCAAATAGCAGCCGTGAGTCTGCCAAGATTGACTGAAAATAAATACAATATAGTGAATATAAAACTAATAGTAATAATTTATAGGATAAGAAATAAATGTAAACAATCAGTATAAGAAATATTATGTCTATATGATATATTGTATATATATTAGGATAGCCATAGCATAAACATAGGGTAGATTAAATTTAAGATAAAAATACTATTGGAATTACTTAGGTAGACTCAAACATGAGAATATAAAAATACATAAATAATATAGAAAAACGTTACTTATAATTATTAACTAAGAAATACGTTAGATATTAAATTAAGTTAAAGATAAAAATATTATTGAAATTAGCTAGGTAGACTCAAATATGAAAACGTAATACGTTAGCTATTACATTAAGTTTAAGATAAAATAGTATTAGAATTAGATTGGTAGACATAAACGTGAAAACACAAAAACACAAAAAACATAATAATTATAGGAAAATAAGTTACTTAAATTTTAATTACATATAATTAGCTATTAAAACCACCTTTCAACAACAACAACCCTCAGAAAACATGAGTAAATAAGATATAGTGAGGCGCAAAATGCTCCCAGGAACTCCTTACTTCCTAATGCGGGACTGCACATAAATAATAAATTAAAAGAACGACGAATCAAAACTCATTGGTCTAAAAAGGTCTCTGATCATGTCAGAGGGACACTCAGCAAAGGCAGGAGTGTGGTTTTAGCCGGTAAGAGTCCGGCACTACCCAGACTGCCTCACTAGTGAGACAGTCTGGGTGTCCATGAGGATTTCCCACTCCTGCCAAAACAAAAAAAAAAAAAAAAAAAAAAAAAAAAAAAAACCTAACCTAACCTAACCTAACCTAACCTAACCTAACCTAACCTAACCTAACCTAACCTAACCTAACCTAACCTAACCTAACCTAACCAAAAGTCTTCGGATCTTGTTCGAATTGAGCAAACGGATGAAGGACCTGGAAACAGCGCCTAAAACAGCTCCGCCCACAAGGACCAACACCACGCCTAAATCACCCGAATCACCGGAGAAACTATTGGAAAGGCTGGAAAAGGTGGAGACAAATATTAAGACGCGGCTAAACGACCTTGAACTAAAAATGTCCGAAGGCTTCCAAGTCATGACCGAGCGCTACGACGAGTGCGGTTCCGACATCCTCGACAAGGTCGCTGACGGGCTTGCCGAGATCAGCGACAAGGTTGACGCAGTGAAAGCGGACATAGACCACACGACGGAAGGGGTGAGGATCGTTGGCCATGCCGCGGCTACCATCGAGGAGCAAATCAGTGGCGTTGTCGGGGAGGTCACCGCCGGAACCGAGAAAATCAAGGAAGCCATCAGGGAAGTGGTATGCGCACAAAAAACCGACCCACAAACATACGCCGACGTTGCGGCAGCCAAACCCGGGCGTCGGCCGGCACTTCACTCGATAGCGGTCACCTCTGAAGGCAGCCAGGAAACTGCCGACGAGGTGCTCGCTGGGGTGAAGGAGGCGGTCGATGCCAGGAGAACTGGCCTAAAAATAAATAAAGTCCGTAAGGCTAAGAACCAGACAGTGATACTGGGGTGCGATTCAGAGGCCGAACTCAAGAAGGTTAAAGACAGGATTGAGAGCCGGGGTAAAGGGTTAATAGTAGCGCCCATGCAAAATAAGAACCCGCTCGTCGTCCTGAAAGACGTCTTTGTGGACAGCGATGACGACGAGATGGTTAAGGCGCTCTACTCGCAAAATGAAAATATATTCAGGGACTTAGGACAAGAAGACAGAGAAATGACCATAAAATATAAGAAGAGGACCAGAAACCCCAAGACCTCGCACGTTGTCGTCCAAGTCAGACCCAAGGTATGGCAGAGGATGACGGAGACTGGGGCTCTTTACCTTGACCTGCAAAGGGTCAGGGTGGAGGATCAGTCACCGCTCATCCAGTGCACGAAATGCTTAGCATTCGGGCATGGTCGGAAATTTTGTACCGAAAGTGCGGACAGTTGTAGTCACTGCGGAGGGCCGCATTTGCGCGAGAAGTGCCTGGAGTTTGTCGCGGGTAATGAACCGCAGTGCCGCAACTGCATGCACTCGAAGCTTCAGAAGATCGACCACAACGCGTTCAGCGTGGAGTGTCCGGTCCGCAAGAAATGGGACTATCTGGCTCGGACGACAACGGCGTACGCCTAAACAGCTCCCAAGGATGTACGTAACACACACAAGAACACACACAGGAATGCACACAGGAACACACCAGAACAGCAACACCATCAAAAAACACAAGAACACACACAGGAACGCTCACAGGAACACGCCAGAACAGCAACACCATCAAAAAACACAGATATATAAAATATATAATAAATATATACAAAGTATATATCAAAACGCACGCATATCACCAAACACGTACCCTACACAACCCCTAAAACAAATGAGAACACACACAAGAACACACACAGGAACGCACACAGGAACACACCAGAACAGCAACACCATCAAAAAACACAGATATATAAAATATATAATTCATATACACAAAGTATATCAAAAACGCACGCATATCACCAAACACGTACCCTACACAACCCCTAAAACAAATGAGGAAAGTAAAAGCCCAGAATAAGAAACGACAATAAATATGTATAAACTTAGTATATATATATATTATTGCCGCAAATCACCTTGTAGTTAAAAATAATAGTAAAACGCACGCACATACACAAAACACGCATCCAAAACCGGTAATAAGAATAATAAACAGGATTTTTCATTGTGTTTTAAAAATAATAGATAACTTAAGTACAAACTAAAAATGTTAGAAAACAGGCTAGAGATATTCAGTAACCAATTTGTAATAGAATAAGGAAGTATAGGAATAGTATAAATAGAAATAAGAAATAATGTCTACGAATAAACAGTATATTATAAGTCTTGTTATAAAGAATAAATAAAAATTAGCACTTAGAAACATAATAGATATAAGAAAATAAGTATATAAATATCAAACAGTATATATAAGTCTTGTTACAAAGAATAAATAAAAATCACCATTTAGAAACATAATCATGGAGTAGATATAAGTAAATAAGCTAACTAAAACTGTCAAAAAATAGGCTCGAAATACTAAATTGTAATAGAATAAGAAAGTATAAGTATAGCATTAAATAGAAATAAGAAATAATGTCTCCGAATAAACAGTATATTATAAGTTGTTATTAAGAACAAATAATAATTTGCACGTAGAAACATAATAATGGAATAGTTATAAGTTAATAAGTATATTAACGTTAATGTAAACGATAATAAAAGAAAGTTGTGTACCTAAATACCCCTGAATAAAGATAAATAAAAAAGTCAGAGTAGATAGAATAGCGGGAGTCCCACCCGGCTAAGAATGAAAGCATGAGCGAAAGAAAGATACAGTATGAAGCATGAAAGTGCGAGAGGAATAAATGCGAGAACTGGAACGAATGAGCAAATTAGAGTAACAAGATCCCGTTGTACCCATGAACGGGGAAAAGCAAAAAAAAAAAAAAAAAAAAAAAAAAAAAAAAAAAAAAAAAAAAAAAAAAAAAAAAAAAAAAACCTAACCTAACCTAACCTAACCTAACCTAACCTAACCTAACCTAACCTAACCTAACCTAACCTAACCTAACCTAACCTAACCTAACCTAACCTAACCTAACCTAACCTAACCTAACCTAACCTAACCTAACCTAACCTAACCTAACCTAACCTAACCTAACCTAACCTAACCTAACCTAACCTAACCTAACCTAACCTAACCTAACCTAACCTAACCTAACCTAACCTAACCTAACCTAACCTAACCTAACCTAACCTAACCTAACCTAACCTAACCTAACCTTTTTTTTTTTTTTTTTTTTTTTTTGCGCTGGGAAAAAATGCGTTACGCATACCCTCCCATCGGGGGATGGGGGGCAATGTGGAACTCCCCGGTCTGACCCGGTATACCCACTAAAATAACCCAGCGGCACTCCCGCTTCGTCCGAGTGGCGGGGGACTGGGAAACCGGCACAGCCTTAACGTCCAGTCCTCCGCCGACGATTGCTCCTCAGGGCGGACCCCTCACACCCCCCCCGTGGGGAGGGGGACGGGCCCGGGAGTGACCGACGAAGAAGGTGGTGATGGGTGCAATGCGGGAGATGGCGCCCCCGCGCCTGTCGCCCGCCCATCGCCACCATGAGGAGGGGGAGGATGTCGCCCTCTCCGACCCCTTCTTCGTCTGCGGAGCGGCACAGCGAGAGGGTCATCCTCCCGCGCTCGCTCCGCCTCCTCCTTTTGCGAGATTACGTCCTCGCAAAAGGAGGCAACCGCTGACCAGGCCCCCTCGCTCTCCAGCATGGCGTTGACCACGCAGGGAAGCGAGAGGTCCTGTCCGACCACCGCGGTCAGACCGCGGCGCAGCTCGGACCAAGCCGGGCACACTTCAAGCGTGTGCTGCGCCGTGTCCTCCGCCGCGCCGCAGTCGTGGCACGCCGGGGTCTCCTCCCTCCCGATCCGGTGCAGGTACGTTCCGAAGCAGCCATGGCCGGATAGCACCTGCACCAGACGGAACGAGAGGAAACCGTGGGACCGCTCGAGCCAGCTCCGCAGGACCGGACCGAGCGCGTCCAACGTCCGGCGGCCGAAGGCGGCGGTGGCGAGGTCCTCCGTCCAGTGGAGGACGATTGCGTCCCTCGCCTCCCGCCGCACGGCCTCCCGCTCTTCGGCGACGGGGCGCTCCCCGAGCGCCCTCCGGTGCGCGGTCCACTCGTACACTCTGGCGAGCACCCAGGCCTCCAACTCCCAAGGAGGGGTGCCAGCCAGAGCGCACGCCGCCGAAAAGCCCACCGACCGGTAGGCCCTCGCCACCCGCAGTGCAATGGCCCTTTGGGGCTTGCGCAAGGCGGTCGCGTTCTCCCTTCTGTGGAGGGAATCCGCCCAGATGGGGGCCCCGTATAGGGCCATGCTCTTAAGGATGCCGGCATACAGCTGCCGGCATTTCGCCTTGGGCCCCCCCAGGTTCGGGAGGAGCCAGGAGAGGGCGTCCGCAGCTAACCTAACCTAACCTAACCTAACCTAACCTAACCTAACCTTTTTTTTTTTTTTTTTTTTTTTTTTTTTTGCGCTGGGAAAAAATGCATTACGCATACCCTCCCATCGGGGGATGGGGGGCTATGTGGGACTCCCCGGTCTGACCCGGTATACCCACTAAAATAACCCAGCGGCACTCCCGCTTCGTCCGAGTGGCGGGGGACTGGGAAACCGGCACAGCCTTAACGTCCAGTCCTCCGCCGACGATTGCTCCTCAGGGCGGACCCCTCACACCCCCCCCGTGGGGAGGGGGACGGGCCCGGGAGTGACCGACGAAGAAGAAGGTGGTGATGGGTGCAATGCGGGAGATGGCGCCCCCGCGCCTGTCGCCCGCCCATCGCCACCATGAGGAGGGAGAGGATTGCGCCTTCTCCGACCCCTTCTTCGTCTGCGGAGCGGCGCAGCGAGAGGATCGTCCTCCCGTGCGCGCTCCGCCTCCTCCTTTTGCGAGATTACGTCCTCGCAAAAGGAGGCAACCGCTGACCAGGCCCCCTCGCTCTCCAGCATGGCGTTGACCACGCAGGGAAGCGAGAGGTCCTGTCCGACCACCGCGGTCAGACCGCGGCGCAGCTCGGACCAAGCCGGGCACACTTCGAGCGTGTGCTGCGCCGTGTCCTCCGCCGCGCCGCAGTCGTGGCACGCCGGGGTCTCCTCCCTCCCGATCCGGTGCAGGTACGTTCCGAAGCAGCCATGGCCGGATAGCACCTGCACCAGACGGAACGAGAGGAAACCGTGGGACCGCTCGAGCCAGCTCCGCAGGACCGGACCGAGCGCGTCCAACGTCCGGCGGCCAAAGGCGGCGGTGGCGAGGTCCTCCGTCCAGTGGAGGACGATTGCGTCCCTCGCCTCCCGCCGCACGGCCTCCCGCTCTTCGGCGACGGGGCGCTCCCCGAGCGCCCTCCGGTGCGCAGTCCACTCGTACACTCTGGCGAGCACCCAGGCCTCCAACTCCCAAGGAGGGGTGCCGGCCAGAGCGCACGCCGCCGAGAAGCCCACCGAGCGGTAGGCCCTCGCCACCCGCAGTGCAATGGCCCTTTGGGGCTTGCGCAAGGCGGTCGCGTTCTCCCTCCTGTGGAGGGAGTCCGCCCAGATGGGGGCCCCGTATAGGGCCATGCTTTTCAGAATGCCGGCATACAGGTGCCGGCATTTCGCCTTGGGCCCCCCCAGGTTCGGGAGGAGCCAGGAGAGGGCGTCCGCGGCCTTCAATAGGCGCGTCGACAGCCCGCTGAAATGCGGGCCGAAGCGCCACCTGTCGTCCAGCACCAGGCCCAGATACTTCATCTGGGGCTGGACCCCTATCCGGACGCCCTCTACGACAATGTGGGCGTCGGGAGGGCAGCGCTGCCGAGGCCCGTGAAAGAACACGGCCTCGGTCTTGTGCAGCGCCACCTTCAATCCCAGGCGGCGGATCCTCTCTGCAACCAAGGATCCGCCAGCCGAGGCCAGACAGGCCGCGTCACCAAAGTTCCTCCCCCGGGCAGTGAGGAGAGTGTCATCCGCGTAGCATATGACACTCGTGCCCTGGAGGAGGACTCCCCGTAGGAGCCAGTCGAAACCGATGTTCCACAGGGGGGGCCCCAGCACTGACCCCTGCGGAACACCGGACTCTGCGCCGTACCGCCTCACCGTGGCCGTCTTGTCCACGAGGAGGACCTCGCGGCCCTCCAAGTAGCTGGCCAGGAGGTTCTGCAGGTACTGGGGCGCTCCGTGATACCGGAGCGCCTCCAATATCGTCGAGTGGGGGACGGAGTTGAAGGCGTTTGCGATGTCGAACGACACCGCCAGCACTCCGTCCCCCGCCTCCACCGCCTCCCTCACCTGGCCCTTGAGTAGGGCCAGCGCATCGATCGTCGAACGCCCTCGACGGAAACCGAATTGGGCGTCCGACAGGTCCGGCCCTACCCCCCGCAAAAGGCTATCAAGCCGGGACGCGACGATCCCCTCGAACATCTTACCGACCTCATCGAGCAGGACGATGGGCCGGTATGCCGATGGGGAGTCCGCCGGGCGTCCCTCCTTTCGGAGGAGGCACAGCTGCCCCTCCTTCCAAAGTTGCGGGAACCTCCCAGCCGTAAAGCACGCGCTGAAGAGGTCCCGAAACCTGTCCTCCATTTGGGAGGCGGCGATCGCCACCACCCGTGCGGGGACGCCGTCTGGTCCTGGGGCCGTCTTCTTCGCGCGGAGGCTGAGAACCCCCGCGCGGACCTCCGCCGCCGTCACCGGGGGGACGTCCTCCTCCGGCGAAGCCGCACCTTGCGGGGGATCCATGGTTGGTGGGGTGAAGTCTTCGGTCCTGCGCGGAAACAGGGACCGGACCACCCCATCCAGCAACGCTGGCTCGAGGGTCTCCGTCAGTGGGGGACCATAGGGGCGCAGCTGGTTCCGAGCCGCCTTGTATGGTCTCCCGTAAGGATCTCTGTCGAGACCCTCCAGCATCTCGGCCCTCGCCGAGTCTTCTGCAGCGCCCATTGCAGACTTGAGGACCTTCTTCGCCTCTACGTAAGAGGCGTATAGGCGGTCCTCTTCTGCCCGGTCTCGGTTTTGGGCGCTGCGCCGTCGGCTCCGCGCGTAGGCCCTTCTGGCCGCCACGCAGGCGGCCCGGAGACCCGTCAGCTCCTCCGTCCACCAATAGACGGCGCGACGGGGAGGCGGACGGCGAGACCGAGGCATGCTGGAGTTGCACACCTCGGTCAGGGACCCCCTGAGCCGGACCGCTGCGGCGTCCACGTCCAGGACATCGACAGGGGGCGACAGCCAGTCCTGGAGGAAGGCCGCCTCCTCAGCTGCCTCCCGGTCCAGGCGGGTGAGTGCCCACCGCGGGAAGGGAGATTGCCCGGCGCGGGCCATCCCCCCCCCCTGGGTGGAGATGTCGAACCGCACATATCGGTGGTCCGACAAGGTCTCCACCATCTCCACCCGCCAGTTGACGACGCGGGCGGCTAGGGCGGGGGTGGCAAACGAGACGTCCACCACCGACCCTCCCTGTTGCCGCACACACGTGTGGACCGCCCCCCTGTTGAGGAGGGACACACCGCATGAGGCCGACCAATACTCGACGGCGCGTCCCCGGACGTTGCAACTGGCAGCCGGGTTGCCCCAGGCCACCGACTTGGCGTTCAGGTCGCCCAGCACCACGACCTGGCGCGGCGCCGCCCTCCCTACGACTGCGGTGAGGATCTCGAGGAAATCCTCAAAGTCCGAGAGAGGGCGGTTCGGGGAGAAGTAGACCCCAACCAGGGCCATGTCTCCCCACGCGGCGGCCACGTATCCCGGTCCCCTCTCTAAGAGCGAGAGGGGAGGGGAGTCCGTGGAAGACCGCGACACCAGCGCCACCAAGCCGTCCCGGTCGCCCAGCCAACGGCCAGGGACCGAGTAAGGCTCGGCGACCACCGCCAAGTCCACCAACCACTCAGCCATGGTCTGCATCAGCAGATCCTGGGCTGCCCGGCAGTGGTTGGCGTTCGCCTGGAGTATGCGATGTTCGACCCTATCCATCAGTCGGACATCGCACCCCCCTCCGCCTCCACCGCAGCCGCCGCAGTGCTTTTGGCAGCAGCAGCAGGCCCGGTCGGCGCCTGCGCTTTGCCCCGCTTAGGGGCAGGATTGCAATTCCTCCCCCTCGTGACGTGGTCGGCGGGGCAGCCACTGGCGGCACACACCGCGCAGTGCGGCGTGGCGGCCTCGCAGGAGGAGGCTTTGTGGCCCTCCTTGCCGCAGCGGAAGCATGTGTCCGTCCTGTCGACCGTGGACGGACACAGGGCCCGGGTGTGTCCGATGCCGAAGCACCGGAAACACCGCAGAGGCTGGTCCTCGAGTGCCCGGACTGCACCCGAGCTGAACCCGACTGTCAGCCGTCCCTTGGCAAGGACGGCTTTGGCAGCGGCGACTGGGCACTCGAGGCGAATGGTGCCCATGCCGCCGCGGCCGGGTCTTATGTCCCGGCCTTGGACCGCTGCGACGCCACAGCCCCCTATCGCCGCGACCGCCGCCACCACCTCCTCCTTGGTGACGGAGTCGTCCAAGTCGGTGACCTCTATGGCCGCCGACTTGACAGGTCGGGCCACCTTCGCCGAGTCCGCGATGACCTCCTGCAGCTTGACTGCAAAGAGGTCCGCATGGGCACTCCCCTCTGCCCCCGGGAACTCGAATATTCGAGCCCCGGCTTGGGTCCGCCGGCAAGACACGGTGCCGATCCCCAGTTGGGCAGGATCGGCATTAGCACGCGCCCGCAACAGAATCGACGCGTACGTCTCCCCCCGGTCCACAGCCTCCGCGGTGAGGGTCACCACGACGGCCGCGGTTTTTTGGGGGACTAGTCGCCCCTTTCCCCTCCCCTTCCCTTTCCCCGTCCCCTTTCCACTGCCGGCCTTCTGCGCTTGGCTGGGAGCGGTGGTGGCGGGGACTGCAGGAACGGCCGTCGTCGTCTTCTTGCCCCTGCCCTTCCCCTTACGGACCACCTCCGTCCACTCGTTGGACGGGGTCGTGGAAGGGAGAAGGGCGTCTTCCGCCTGGAAGGAGGACGGCCCCGGCTCGCTCTGCCTCGTATCCGCCGCAAGCGGCGGTCGGAGGCGTTTCTCTGGCAGGAGCCGGTCCTCGATTCCTGCTAAGCAGGCTCTAGTGAAGGCCCTCTCCTCCATAATGACCTTGCGGATGAAATCCTCAAGGTTGGAGGCGGGGCCCTCTGCCGCAGGGCTCGACTTGGCCTGTTGTGGCCGGGCCGTGGCTTCGGCCAGCTTCTGATGAAGCTGGCTGACCTCCGACTGCAGGCGATCCACCTTCGCCTGCAGTTGCCGCGTCTCGTCAGTGGTCTTTCGCTGGACCAGCTCCGCGACGACACCGCGCATACTCGCGGCCCTGCATTTCAGGGCCTTCTGTAGGGTGCCCTTTAGGTTGGAGGACTTCGAGGCGACCTCTACGATCTCCCTCTCGTCCTCCTCCGCCATTCTCTCTAGCTCCGTCAGAGAATGGTCCGCGTAGAGAACGCGGGACGCACCGTACCCGGACTTGGCCCGTGCGGCGTGCGCCCGCTTCTCTGTGGCGGCGACCCGCTCCTCCAGCTCTTGCTGGAGCTGAGCTCGCCGAGCCAGGTCCAGCTGGCGTTGGGCGTTCGCCAGCCCAACGACATGGGTCTCCGCGGCCACCGTCGGCTTTTTAGCCTTCGGCAACCGCGTTGACCCCGAGGCCGAGGAGCCCTCGGACCCACCGCTCCGGTGGACTCGCTTCCTCGATCGGCAGTCGTCCGCGTCCGACACACTAATCAGTGAGTCGTTGTCGGACGACTCGTCCGCCCCTCCGAAGAAGCTAGCCGCAGACGGCGCGCGGCTAGTCTCTGACGCCGAAGCGTCGGATTGGCCCTGAGAAGGGCCTTTTGGTTGGCCCTGAGAAGGGCCTTTTGGTTGGCCCTGAGAAGGGCCTTTGGGTTGGCCCTGAGAAGGGCCTTTGGGTTGGCCCTGAGAAGGGCCTTTGCGTTGGCCCTGAGAAGGGCCTTTGGGTTGGCCCTGAGAAGGGCCTTTTTGTTTTAAAAATCGCCCGCAGGCGTCCCGCGCAGGACTCGACATTTCTCCCCGCAGGTTCGCAATCTCTCAAGACAATAAAAATTAAAAACAAGTTGCGAATGCACAGTGCACTTTGGCCGTACCCAGTCTGCCACTCCGTTACGGTGGTCAGAACTGGGCCGTTTCCAGGGGACGCGACGTGGACGCAAGCACTGTGGGGTGGTCCCCCAACCTAACCTTTTTTTTTTTTTTTTTTTTGTTCCGGGGTGGAAAATCCTCATGGATGTCCGCCGCCCTGGGGCGGGCGACGGGGTCTGTCAGACTCTTACTGACTAAAAACCACCCCGGTGTTCCATCTCACACCTACGCCAGGGGTCGCGGGAACGTTCGATCCTTCCGCAACCCCCGGCTGGTGCCGGCCCGCCACTGCGGGCCTCGTCGGGTCAGGGGGGGGAGTGAGGTGTTTGACTCCCCCCGTGACGTCTAAGAGGGGCGCGCGTGGAACACTACGCGCCGCCACCTCGGGTCCTGATGTGTGGGGGGCGGCGGACGTCCCCGAGTCCGTCGCCCCTGGACCCATTTAGGGGGGCTGGAAGAGGGCGTTGTCCGCCCTCCGCCGACGCCCGGTGCGCCTGCTGCGGGCAGGGTGAGTGGACGAGATCTCCCTCTCCCTTTCCGCAGCCTCCTTCTGCGACATGACTGTTTCGCAAAAGGAAACCACCGCGTCCCAGGACTCCTCGCTGCCGACCATCGACTCGACCACGGCCGGCAGCGACAGGTCACTGCCTACTTCTGTGATGAGGGCACGGCGCGGCTCCTCCCAAGCGGCACACTCTGCCAGCGTATGCCACGCCGTGTCCTCCCGGTAGTCGACGCAGTGGTGACACCGGGCGTCCGGCTCCCTGTTTATGCGACACAGGTACTTCCCGAAGCAACCATGCCCCGAAAGTACCTGCGTCACCCGAAACGACAGGGAGCCGTGCCTCCTCCCGAGCCAGGGCTCGAGTACTGGCCGGACCGCCTCGATAGTGCTGAGGCCGGCGGTAGGGCGTGAGAGCCTGTCCCGCCATTCCGCCACCAGGACCTCGCGAAGCTGAGACCGACGCAGCTCCATATGGCGCTGCATCAGCCCCTCGCCTCGCGCCCGCGCTTCCTCGCGCCACCGGTACAGCGACGCGAGCACTTTCGCCTCCAGGTCCCAGGGCGGGGATCCAGCCAGTACGCAAGCCGCCTCGTAGGAGATCGTGCGATATCCGCGGACGACTCTGACGGCCATCGCTCTCTGCGGCTTCCGCAGGACTGCGATGCTGCCGGCCGTCAGGTCAGTCGCCCAGATCGGGGCCCCATACAGGGCCATCGATCGCACGATCCCCACGTAGAGCCGCCTACAGGCGGCGCTCGGGCCCCCCAGATTGGGAAGCAGCGTTGACAGCGCCCCAGCCGCGCCCAACAATTTGGGCGCCAGCCGCCGGAAGTGGGGGCCGAAATCCCACCGGCTGTCGAGCACCAATCCCAGGTACTTCATGGTAGACTCGACAGCGATCCGAGCCCCCCCGACCACTATGTGTAAGCCGGGCGGCGGCGCCCGCCGGGGGCCATGAAACACCATGGCCTCCGACTTGTTGAGGGCCACCTCCAGGCCCAGGCGACGTATGCGGCTCACCACCTGTGACACCGCAGCCGTCGCTAGCAACGCTGCCTCCCTGTGCGAGCTCCCCCGGGCAGTGACCAGCGTGTCGTCGGCATAACACGTCAGCTCCACGCCCGGCTGGAGCTCACCCCTCAGCACCCAGTCGTACCCGATGTTCCACAGGGGCGGGCCAACGACCGAGCCCTGTGGAACACCGCACGACATGCGGTGCTGGATTTCGCCATCGCGTCCCATGTAGGTGACACTCCTCTCCGACAGATAAGCCCCAATGATGCGGCGGAGGTAGAGAGGCACCCGATGATACCGCAGTGCCTCCCGAATAGTACTCCAGGGCATGGTGTTGAAGGCGTTGGAGATGTCCAAGGACACCGCCAACAACACCTCGCCCCGGGCCACCGCTTCCTCCGCCAGGACCCTCACCCGCGACACAGCGTGAATGGTGGAGCGCCCCTGCCGAAAACCGAACTGATTACCGTCCAGGTCCGGCCCCTCTCCGCACAAGTGGCCGACGAGGCGGGCTGCGATTATCCGCTCAAACAGCTTACCCACCTCGTCTAGCAACACTATGGGCCGGTACGCGGACGGCGAGTCCGCGGGGCGCCCGGCCTTCCTGAGCAGGACCAGACGACCAGATTTCCACAAAGTGGGAAACTGGCCCTGCTCAAGGCACGCTGTGTAGAGTCCTCTCAGTTGGGGCTCAAGCTCCTTCAGAGCGAGGGCTAATACGCAGCCGTGGATCCCGTCGGGCCCCGGAGCCACGTTCTTGGCCCGGAGCCGCATCACGGCTGCCCCCATCTCTGCCTCTGTCACCTCTGGGACGCTGATGGCGTTCTCTTCAGTGGACTCTGCGGCTGTGGGCAAAGCCATCGGCGGCGGTGTGTGCTCCGCTCTAGCCGGGAAGAGGGCTGCGACCACCTCCTCCAGCAGCTCGGGTTGGAGACTCTCCGTAAGTGGGGGCGCCGCGGCTCGAAGTTTCCCTCGAACCGCGCGATAGGGGCGTCCCCACGGATCCCCGTCTAGAGTCTCCAACATCTCCTCCCTGGCTCGCGTCCTCGCCTCGTCGATGGCCAGCCACAGAGTCCTCTTCGCCGCGCGGTACACCTCATACAGCGCGGCTTCTTCGTCAGGGACCCGACGACGTCTCCTCCGGTATCGGGTGTACTGGCGCCTGACCGCCACGCACGCGACGCGCAGCTGCGCGATCTCGGCGGTCCACCAGTACACCTGGCGCCTTGCCGACTGTGCGTGGACCCGGGGCATGGACGCGTCGCTGATTTGCGTCATCGCCCCGCGGAACCACAGCGCCTCCTGCTCGACGTCGACGGGTCCATCCGTTGCCGACTCCCGGAACCAGGCCTGGACAACAGCGGCCTCCTCGAGAAGCTCCCTGTCGATGCGCTTACGCGCCCAGCGCGGACCGTCCGTACGCGGGGCCGGTAAACCGCGGCCGCCGGCGGTCTGGGCGGAGACGTCGAAACGGATGTAGCGGTGATCCGACAACGTCTCCACCTCCGCGGCGACACGCCAGTCGCGGACACGGCTCGCGACAGCGGGGCTAGCGAACGAGACGTCCACTATAGACCCGCCCCGCTGCCGCACGCACGTGTGCACCGATCCCCGATTTAGGACGGTCAAGCCAGTTGTGACCGCCCACTCCTCCAGCACCTCGCCCCTAGCATCGGTCACTGGAGATCCCCACGCCGCAGACTTGGCGTTGAGATCCCCCAGCAACAGCACAGGGCGAGGGTGGAGTCGGCCCACGACGGCACCCAACTCGACAAGGAACCTCTCGAAGTCGGCGAGGCTCTTGTTGGGCGAAAAGTACGCCCCAACCGTGCCAATGCCGTCCACGAGGGCGGCCACCCAGCCGTGACCTCGGGATGGGTTGGCAAGAGCCCCGCCAATGATGGCTACCAAACCGTCCAGGTCTCCCACCCAGTTATCCCTGGGGGGGACAAAGTACGGTTCGGCAACCACCGCCACGTGAATCGACCACTCTGCCATGCTCTGGAGCAATAGATCCTGAGCTCTAGCAGAGTGGTTGATGTTGCCCTGGAGGAAATGGTACAGCGCCATTTATGCGCAATCCATTCCCTCCGCACCATTCCTAGGCCGGGAGTCGGCCGAAGAGGAGCCAGGCTGAGGGGGGGGTAAAGAGCCCCCGGCAGCCTTGGCACCCCTTCTCTTCCCTTTCTTGGCTGGCACGCCACAGGCCTTTCCGCCCGCTCTGTGCCCAGCGGGCCTCCCTGCAGCTGTACAGAGGCTGCAGTTTGGCGCCGCGGAGCACTGGGCCGCCTTGTGACCGACCTGACCGCAGCGATAGCACTGCTCGCTGCGGTCTACGGAGGTGCACCGTGCCCTGACATGCCCAACGTCGAGGCAACGGTAGCACCGCAAGGCCCGGGGTTGCAGCAGCTTCACCCTCGCTGCAACCCACCCCACCAACAGACGCCCAGCGTCGGCGACTTTGTTCGCCGCCGTCACCGGGCACCGCACCCAGATCGCGCCGAGCCCGGAAGCATCGACGCGAACCTCGCCCGTCCGCACGTCCGCGGGCGGACATCCACCGGCTCTTGCGACGGCCGCCACGACCTCGGCCGGAGTCGTCGAGTCGTCCAGACCGTCGACGCGCAGTTCAGCGGTCTTCATCGGCCTGGACACCCGAACGTCCTCCGGGTTGAGGACCTCCCTCAGCTTGGCGGCCAGGACGTCCGCCTTTTCACCGCTAGAGGCACCCGACACCTCTAGCAGTCGCGCCCCCGTAATCGCCGGCCTCAGTCTGAGGCCGGACGGTATGCCAAGGTCGGGGAACGCGACTTTGGCTTTTGCCTCCATAAGGACCGCCTTATAGGATATGCCCCTTTCGATGGCTCCGGGCTGCAGCGTAATTACTACAGCCGCGGAGCGTGGGGCTCTGACCCTAGGCGGCCCCTGAGCCTTCTTGGATGCCGGCGCCGGTGCTCCAGCGGGTACCGGTGGCGGCGCCGCCGTCTTCTTCTTACGGCGGCCCCTCTTGACGACCGTCGTCCAGGTCTCCGTGGTGGACCCAGGTGCGGTCGCCGAGGATGCGCTCGCCGGGGTTGCGGTCGCCTGTGGTGCGGCCGCCCGGGGCGCGGGCGTCCGGGAAGTGGACGCGGACTTCTTGGCCCCCTTTCCGGTCTGACTCGGCCCAGCCACCGCGGCTTTTGGCCCCGGTTTTGCTGGCCCCTCCTCCCTCCGTCTGTCCGCAGCGAGCGGTGGGCGAAGGTTTTCGGCCGGGAGAAGTCTAGCCTCTATGGCCTCCAACCGGGCACCCACCATACTCCCGCACTGCATCATGCATATGCGCGCGATCCTCTCTACCTCCGCATCCGCAAGTGCAGGAGCCGATGACGGTGCCGAGAACGGGACCAACGCCGGGGCCGCGCCGGGAGAGGTGCCAGCGGCCGGGGGAGTTGCCCTCTGGGCGGCAAACTGCCGTTTGAGGTCCTCCAGCTCGGATCGGAGACGGCTATTCTCCTCCCATAACTTCGCCGTCTCCTCCGTGCTCGTACGATTGAGGAGGACCCCTACCGCCTCCTTAATATCATCAGCCGCCTCCTTTAGGGCGCGCGTGAACGTGCCCTTCAGGCTGCCGGATTTGGTGGCAACCTTCAGGACGACATCCACGCCGTCCATAACTTGGCGGCTGAGCGCCACCGCCGATACGTTCCCCCCGGCAGCCATCCGAGCGGATCGCCGCTCTCGGGCCTGTCGGGCCAACTCGCTGACTTCGTCAGCCGCGACAGCCTTCCTTTGCGCCCGCTTGGCAGCGTTCTCTTCCGCCTTGTTGGACCCCAGCAAGGGCCCGGGGTCACTCTCCGCGCCCTCCGTCGGACGCGCTATGGGCAATGGCGTTGCGGGCCGAGAGATCGGCACGAAGCGACCCGCTCGGTCGCGGCCCGGCAGCCGACCGGGAGCTCCGCTCGCCAACGCACGACCCCGCCCTCTCTGTGCCGTTGGCACCTTGGGGGCCGACAGGTTCTCCTCACTGGAGGAGAGGCCCATCGACCCCGAGTCCCTGCTTCGCGGGCGTTTAAACCCGCGCGTGCCCTGATCGGACAGTTGGTCCTCACCAGGACCTGAGCCTCCTCGGCTCCTGTTGCCGCCAACGACGGCAAACGGTTCTGTTGCGTCGCACAGTCGCTCCAGGCTAACCCGGAGCTCCTTTTCTTGCGACGCACGTGGTTGACGCAGGTCGGCGGTGGTCCGCCGGCCCACGAGACTAGTGGTGCCCCCCCCAGATACGAAGGGGCTGCCTTCCGAAGAAGGACGGGATTGTCCCTCCTTGGGTAGGAGGGTACCCGCCTGGGGAATCGTTTTCTCATTAGTCTTTTCCATTTTTTCCTTTTTGAGGGTGAGGTCCCTTTACATCGCGCTAACGACCGGATCCCCTCCGGCCATTCATCCCCTCGGCACGCTAGACCTTGGGATTGGGGTAATTTTTTAGAGAGGTTGTCTTCCTCGCGGCCCGAGCCTCAGTGGCCCGGACCCCCGGTCCTGAACTCAGGATTACGGGGTGGCCGACGATTGGGCAGAACCAACCGCCGCCCCGGCGTCCCCACGCTGCCGCCGGATGCCGGACAGACGCAGCGCGGACATTGGACACCTTCCACCACCCACCTTCCCGTGGGTACAGCGGCGCGAACCGCTCCTTCCCAGCCTACGCCCACTCACGACCCTCTGTAAGCAGAGGTGGAGTGGACGTATGACCGTCCGTCTGTAGCCCGGTTCCCTTCACCGACCATCAAGGATGATCGGTGATTGGAACCATGACCTTTCCCCGTGTGTTGAAAATTAGCCGCCAGCCCCAAGAGTCCACCAGAACCAGTGGGCAATTGGTGCTGACGTTGCCCAGGGTGCGCCGCGAGGAGGCTTTCAACATGCACCCCCCCCCAACCTAACCTAACCTAACCTTTTTTTTTTTTTTTTTTTTTTTTTTTTTTGCGCTGGGAAAAAATGCATTACGCATACCCTCCCATCGGGGGATGGGGGGCTATGTGGGACTCCCCGGTCTGACCCGGTATACCCACTAAAATAACCCAGCGGCACTCCCGCTTCGTCCGAGTGGCGGGGGACTGGGAAACCGGCACAGCCTTAGCGTCCAGTCCTCCGCCGACGATTGCTCCTCAGGGCGGACCCCTCACACCCCCCCCGTGGGGAGGGGGAGGGGCCCGGGAGTGACCGACGAAGAAGGTGGTGATGGGTGCAATGCGGGAGATGGCGCCCCCGCGCCTGTCGCCCGCCCATCGCCACCATGAGGAGGGGGAGGATGTCGCCCTCTCCGACCCCTTCTTCGTCTGCGGAGCGGCACAGCGAGAGGGTCATCCTCCCGCGCGCGCTCCGCCTCCTCCTTTTGCGAGATTACGTCCTCGCAAAAGGAGGCAACCGCTGACCAGGACCCCTCGCTCTCCAGCATGGCGCTGACCACGCAGGGAAGCGAGAGGTCCTGTCCGACCACCGCGGTCAGACCGCGGCGCAGCTCGGACCAAGCCGGGCACACTTCGAGCGTGTGCTGCGCCGTGTCCTCCGCCGCGCCGCAGTCGTGGCACGCCGGGGTCTCCTCCCTCCCGATCCGGTGCAGGTACGTTCCGAAGCAGCCATGGCCAGATAGCACCTGCACCAGACGGAACGAGAGGAAACCGTGGGACCGCTCGAGCCAGCTCCGCAGGACCGGACCGAGCGCGTCCAGCGTCCGGCGGCCAAAGGCGGCGGTGGCGACGTCCTCCGTCCAGTGGAGGACGATTGCGTCCCTCGCCTCCCGCCGCACGGCCTCCCGCTCTTCGGCGACGGGGCGCTCCCCGAGCGCCCTCCGGTGCGCGGTCCACTCGTAGACTCTGGCGAGCACCCAGGCCTCCAACTCCCAAGGAGGGGTGCCGGCCAGAGCGCACGCCGCCGAGAAGCCCACCGAGCGGTAGGCCCTCGCCACCCGCAGTGCAATGGCCCTTTGGGGCTTGCGCAAGGCGGTCGCGTTCTCCCTTCTGTGAAGGGAATCCGCCCAGATGGGGGCCCCGTATAGGGCCATGCTCTTAAGGATGCCGGCATACAGCTGCCGGCATTTCGCCTTGGGCCCCCCCAGGTTCGGGAGGAGCCAGGAGAGGGCGTCCGCAGCTTTCAAGAGGCGCGTCGACAGCCCGCTGAAATGCGGGCCGAAGCGCCACCTGTCGTCCAGCACCAGGCCCAGATACTTCATCTGGGGCTGGACCCCTATCCGGACGCCCTCTACGACAATGTGGGCGTCGGGAGGGCAGCGCTGCCGAGGCCCGTGAAAGAACACGGCCTCGGTCTTGTGCAGCGCCACCTTCAATCCCAGGCGGCGGATCCTCTCTGCGACCAAGGATCCGCCAGCCGAGGCCAGACAGGCCGCGTCCCCGAAGTTCCTCCCCCGGGCAGTGAGGAGAGTGTCATCCGCGTAGCAGATGACACTCGTGCCCTGGAGGAGGACTCCCCGCAGTAGCCAGTCGAACCCGATGTTCCACAGGGGGGGCCCCAGCACTGACCCCTGCGGAACACCGGACTCTGCGCCGTACCGCCTCACCGTGGCCGTCTTGTCCACGAGGAGGACCTCTCGGCCCTCCAAGTAGCTGGCCAGGAGGTTCTGCAGGTACTGGGGCGCTCCGTGATACCGGAGCGCCTCCAATATCGTCGAGTGGGGGACGGAGTTGAAGGCGTTCGCAATGTCGAACGACACCGCCAGCACTCCGTCCCCCGCCTCCACCGCCTCCCTCACCTGGCCCTTGAGTAGGGCCAGCGCATCGATCGTCGAACGCCCTCGACGGAAACCGAATTGGGCGTCCGACAGGTCCGGCCCTACCCCCCGCAAAAGGCTATCAAGCCGGGACGCGACGATCCCCTCGAACATCTTACCGACCTCATCGAGCAGGACGATGGGCCGGTATGCCGATGGGGAGTCCGCCGGGCGTCCCTCCTTTCGGAGGAGGCAGAGCTGCCCCTCCTTCCAAAGTTTCGGGAACCTCCCAGAGGTAAAGCACGCGCTGAAGAGGTCCCGAAACCTGTCCTCCATTTGGGAGGCAGCGATCGCCACCACCCGTGCGGGGACGCCGTCTGGTCCGGGGGCCGTCTTCTTCGCGCGGAGGCTGAGAACCCCCGCGCGGACTTCCGCCGCCGTCACCGGGGGGACGTCTTCTTCCGGCGAAGCCGCCCCTTGCGGGGGATCCATCGTCGGTGGGGTGAAGTCGGTTCTGCGCGGAAACAGGGACCGGACCACCCCATCCAGCAACGCTGGCTCGAGGGTCTCCGTCAGTGGGGGACCATAGGGGCGTAGCTGGCTCCGCGCCGCCTTGTATGGTCTCCCATAAGGATCTCTGTCGAGACCCTCCAGCATCTCGGCCCTCGCCGAGTCTTCTGCAGCGCCCATTGCAGACTTGAGGACCTTCTTCGCCTCTACGTAAGAGGCGTATAGGCGGTCCTCTTCTGCCCGGTCTCGGTTTTGGGCGCTGCGACGTCGGCTCCGCGCGTAGGCCCTTCTGGCCGCCACGCAGGCGGCCCGGAGACCCGTCAGCTCCTCCGTCCACCAATAGACGGCGCGACGGGGAGGCGGACGGCGAGACCGAGGCATGCTGGAGTTGCACACCTCGGTCAGGGACCCCCTGAGCCGGACCGCTGCGGCGTCCACGTCCAGGACATCGACAGGGGGCGCAAGCCAGTCCTGGATGAAGGCCGCCTCCTCAGCTGCCTCCCGGTCCAGGCGGGTGAGTGCCCACCGCGGGAAGGGAGATTGCCCGGCGCGGGCCATCCCCCCCCCCTGGGTGGAGATGTCGAACCGCACATATCGGTGGTCCGACAAGGTCTCCACCATCTCCACCCGCCAGTTGACGACGCGGGCGGCTAGGGCGGGGGTGGCAAACGAGACGTCCACCACCGACCCTCCCTGTTGCCGCACACACGTGTGGACCGCCCCCCTGTTGAGGAGGGACACACCGCATGAGGCCGACCAATACTCGACGGCGCGTCCCCGGACGTTGCAACTGGCAGCCGGGTTGCCCCAGGCCACCGACTTGGCGTTCAGGTCGCCCAGCACCACGACCTGGCGCGGCGCCGCCCTCCCTACGACTGCGGTGAGGATCTCGAGGAAATCCTCAAAGTCCGTGAGAGGGCGGTTCGGGGAGAAGTAGACCCCAACCAGGGCCATGTCTCCCCACGCGGCGGCCACGTATCCCGGTCCCCTCTCTAAGAGCGAGAGGGGAGGGGAGTCCGTGGAAGACCGCGACACCAGCGCCACCAAGCCGTCCCGGTCGCCCAGCCAACGGCCAGGGACCGAGTAAGGCTCGGCGACCACCGCCAAGTCCACCAACCACTCAGCCATGGTCTGCATCAGCAGATCCTGGGCTGCCCGGCAGTGGTTGGCGTTCGCCTGGAGTATGCGATGTTCGACCCTATCCATCAGTCGGACATCGCACCCCCCTCCGCCGCCACCGCAGCCGCCGCAGTGCTTTTGGCAGCAGCAGCAGGCCCGGTCGGCGCCTGCGCTTTGCCCCGCTTAGGGGGAGGATTGCAATTCCTCCCCCTCGTGACGTGGTCGGCGGGGCAGCCACTGGCTGCACACACCGCGCAGTGCGGCGTGGCGGCCTCGCAGGAGGCGGCTTTGTGGCCCTCCTTGCCGCAGCGGAAGCATGTGTCCGTCCTGTCGACCGTGGACGGACACAGGGCCCGGGTGTGTCCGATGCCGAAGCACCGGAAACACCGCAGAGGCTGGTCCTCGAGTGCCCGGACTGCACCCGAGCTGAACCCGACTATCAGCCGTCCCTTGGCAAGGACGGCTTTGGCAGCGGCGACTGGGCACTCGAGGCGAATGGTGCCCATGCCGCCTCGGCCGGGTCTTATGTCCCGGCCTTGGACCGCTGCGACGCCACAGCCCCCTATCGCCGCGACCGCCGCCACCACCTCCTCCTTGGTGACGGAGTCGTCCAAGTCAGCCACCTCTATGGCCGCTGACTTGACCGGCCGGGCCACCTTGGCGGAATCCGCGATGACCTCCTGCAGCTTGGCTGCGAAGAGGTCCGCGTGGGTACTCCCGTCTGCCCCCGGGAACTCGAAAATTCGAGCCCCGGCTTGGGTCCGCCGGCAAGAGACGCTGCCGATCCCCAGTTGGGTGGGATCCGCATTGGCACGCGCCCGCACCAAAATAGACGCGTACGTCTCCCCCCGGTCAGCAGCCTCCGCGGTGAGCGTCACCACGACGGCCGCGGTTTTTGGGGGGACTAGTCGCCCCTTTCCCCTCCCCTTCCCTTTCCCCGTCCCCTTTCCACTGCCGGCCTTCTGCGCTTGGCTGGGAGCGGTGGTGGCGGGGACAACAGGGACGGCCGTCGTCGACTTCTTGCCCCTGCCCTTCCCCTTACGGACCACCTCCGTCCACTCGTTGGACGGGGTCGTTGAGGGGAGAAGGGCGTCTTCCGCCTGGGAGGAGGATGACGGTCCCGGCTCGCTCTGCCTCGTATCTGCCGCAAGCGGCGGTCGGAGGCGTTTCTCCGGCAGGAGTCGGTCCTCAATCCCTGCTAAGCAGGCTCTAGTGAAGGCCCTCTCCTCCATTACGACCTTGCGGATGATATCCTCAAGGTTGTTGGAGGCGGGGCCCTCTGCCGCAGGGCTCGTCTTGGCCTGTTGTGGCCGGGCCGTGGCTTCTGCCAGCTTCTGATGAAGCTGGCTGACCTCCGACTGCAGGCGATCAACCTTCGCCTGCAATTGCCGCGTTTCGTCGGTGGCCTTGCGCTGGACCAGCTCCGCGACGATGCCGCGCATGCTCGCGGCCCTACATTTGAGGGCCTTTTGCAAGGTCCCCTTAAGATTTGAGGACTTTGAGGCGACCTCCACAATCTCCTTCTCGTCCTCCGCCGCCATTCCCTCCAGCTCGGCCAGAGAGTGGTCCGCGTAGAGAACGCGGGACGCACCGTACCCGGACTTGGCCCGGGCGGCGTGCGCCCGCTTCTCTGTGGCGGCGACCCGCTCCTCCAGCTCTTGCTGGAGCTGAGCTCGCCGAGCCAGGTCCAGCTGGCGTTGCGCGTTCGCCAGCCCAACGACATGGGTCTCCGGGGCCACCGTCGGCTTTTTTGCCTTCGGCAACCGCGTTGACCCCGAGGCCGAGGAGCCCTCGGACCCACCACTCCGGTGGACTCGCTTCCGCGATCGGCAGTCGTCCGCGTCCGACACACTGATGAGTGAGTCGTTGTCGGACGACTCGTCCGCCCCTCCGAAGAAACTAGCCGCAGACGGCGCGCGGCTAGTCTCTGACGCTGAAGCGTCGGATTGGCCCTGAGAAGGGCCTTTTGGTTGGCCCTGAGAAGGGCCTTTTGGTTGGCCCTGAGAAGGGCCTTTGGGTTGGCCCTGAGAAGGGCCTTTGCGTTGGCCCTGAGAAGGGCCTTTGGGTTGGCCCTGAGAAGGGCCTTTTTGTTTTAAAAATCGCCCGCAGGCGTCCCGCGCAGGACTCGACATGTTTCCCGCGGGTTCGCAAACTCAACACGACAATAAGATTAAAAACAAGCTGCGAATGCACAGTGCACTTTGGCCGTACCCAGTCTGCCACTCCGTTACGGTGGTCAGAACTGGGCCGTTTCCAGGGGACGCGACGTGGACGCAAGCACTGTGGGGTGGTCCCCCAACCTAACCTAACCTTTTTTTTTTTTTTTTTTTTTTTTTTTTTTGCGCTGGGAAAAAATGCGTTACGCATACCCTCCCATCGGGGGATGGGGGGCTATGTGGGACTCCCCGGTCTGACCCGGTATACCCACTAAAATAACCCAGCGGCACTCCCGCTTCGTCCGAGTGGCGGGGGACTGGGAAACCGGCACAGCCTTAACGTCCAGTCCTCCGCCGACGATTGCTCCTCAGGGCGGACCCCTCACACCCCCCCCGTGGGGAGGGGGACGGGCCCGGGAGTGACCGACGAAGAAGGTGGTGATGGGTGCAATGCGGGAGATGGCGCCCCCGCGCCTGTCGCCCGCCCATCGCCACCATGAGGAGGGGGAGGATGTCGCCCTCTCCGACCCCTTCTTCGTCTGCGGAGCGGCACAGCGAGAGGGTCATCCTCCCGCGCGCGCTCCGCCTCCTCCTTTTGCGAGATTACGTCCTCGCAAAAGGAGGCAACCGCTGACCAGGACCCCTCGCTCTCCAGCATGGCGCTGACCACGCAGGGAAGCGAGAGGTCCTGTCCGACCACCGCGGTCAGACCGCGGCGCAGCTCGGACCAAGCCGGGCACACTTCGAGCGTGTGCTGCGCCGTGTCCTCCGCAACCTAACCTTTTTTTTTTTTTTTTTTTTTTTTTTTTTTTTTTTTTTTTTTTTTTTTTTGCGCTGGGAAAAAAATGCATTACGCATGCCCTCCCATCGGGGGATGGGGGGCTATGTGGGACTCCCCGGTCTGACCCGGTATACCCACTAAAACAACCCAGCGGCACTCCCGCTTCGTCCGAGTGGCGAAGGACTGGGAAACCGGCACAGCCTTAACGTCCAGTCCTCCGCCGACGATTGCCCCTCAGGGCGGGCCCCTCACGCCCCCCCCCCGTGGGGAGGGGGTCGGGCCCGGGAATGACCGACGAAGGTGGTGATGGGTGCAATGCGGGAGAAGGCGCCCCCGCGCCTTCACCCGCCCATCGCCACCATGAGGAGGGAGAGGATTGCGCCTTCTCCGACCCCTTCTTCGTCTGCGGAGCGGCACAGCGAGAGGGTCATCCTCCCGCGCGCGCTCCGCCTCCTCCTTTTGCGAGATTACGTCCTCGCAAAAGGAGGCAACCGCTGCACAGGCCCACTCGCTCTCCAGCATAGCGTTGACCACGCAGGTAAGCGAGAGGTCGCCCAGCACCACGACCTGGCGCGGCGCCGCCCCCCCTACGACTGCGGTGAGGATCTCGAGGAAATCCTCAAAGTCCGAGAGAGAGCGGTTCGGGGAGAAGTAGACCCCGACCAGGGCCATGTCTCCCCGCGCGGCGGCCACGTATCCCGGTCCCCTCTCTAAGAGCGAGAGGGGAGGGGAGTCTGTGGAAGACCGCGACACCAACGCCACCAAGCCGTCTCGGTCGCCCAGCCAACGGCCAGGGACCGAGTAAGGCTCGGCGACCACCGCCAAGTCGTTCGCCTGGAGTATGCGATGTTCGACCGCATCCATCAGTCGGACATCGCACCCCCCTCCGCAGCCACCGACGCAGGAACGACGGTGCTCTTGGCAGCAGCAGCAAACCCGGCCGGCGCCTGTGCTTTGCCCCGCTTAGGGGGAGGATTGCAGTTCCTCCCCTTCGTGACGTGGTCTGCCGGGCAGCCACTGGCGGCACACACCGCGCAGTGCGGCGTGGCGGCCTCGCAGGAGGCGGCTTTGTGGCCCTCCTTGCCGCACCGGAAGCACGTGTCCGTCCTGTCAACAGTGGACGGACACAGGGCCCGGGTGTGTCCGATGCCGAAGCACCGGAAACACCGCAGAGGCTGGTCCTCTAGTGCCCGGACTGCACCCGAGCTGAAGCCGACTGTGAGCCGTCCCTTGGCAAGGACGGCTTTGGCAGCGGAGACTGGGCACTCGAGGCGAATGGTGCCCATGCCGCCGCGGCCGGGCCTTATGTCCCGGCCTTGGACCGCCGCGACGCCACAGCCCCCTATCGCCGCGACCGCCGCCACCACCTCCTCCTTGGTGACGGAGTCGTCCAAGTCAGCCACCTCTATGGCCGCTGACTTGACCGGCCGGGCCACCTTGGCGGAATCCGCGATGACCTCCTGCAGCTTGGCTGCGAAGAGGTCCGCGTGGGTACTCCCCTCTGCCCCCGGGAACTCGAAAATTCGAGCCCCGGCTTGGGTCCGCCGGCAAGACACACTGCCGATCCCTAGTTGGGCAGGATCGGCATTTGCACGCGCCCGCACCAAAATAGACGCGTACGTCTCCCCCCGCTCCGCAGCCTCCGCGGTGAGCGTCACCACGACGGCCGCGGTTTTTGGGGGGACTAGTCGCCCCTTTCCCCTCTTCCCTTTCCCCGTCCCCTTTCCCTTGCCAGTCGTCTGCGATTGGCTGGGAGCGGTGGTGGCGGGGACGACAGGGGCGGCCGTCGTCGACTTCTTGCCCCTGCCCTTCCCCTTACGGACCACCTCCGTCCACTCGTTGGACGGGGTCGTTGAGGGGAGGAGGGCGTCTTCCGCCTGGGAGGAGGATGACGGTCCCGGCTCGCTCTGCCTCGTATCCGCCGCAAGCGGTGGTCGGAGGCGTTTCTCCGGCAAGAGCCGGTCCTCTATTCCTGCTAAGCAGGCTCTGGTGAAGGCCCTCTCCTCCATTACGACCTTGCGGATGATGTCCTCAAGGTTGGAGGCGGGGCCCTCTGCCGCAGGGCTCGTCTTGGCCTGTTGTGGCCGGGCCGTGACTTCTGCCAGCTTCTGATGAAGCTGGCTGACCTCCGACTGCAGGCGATCAACCTTCGCCTGCAGTTGCCGCGTCTCGTCGGTGGTCTTTCGCTGCACCAGCTCCGCGATGACACCGCGCATGCTGGCGGCCCTGCATTTCAGGGCCTTCTGCAATGTCCCCTTTAGGTTGGAGGACTTTGAGGCTACCTCCACGATCTCCCTCTCGTCCTCCTCCGCCATTCTCTCTAGCTCGGCCAGAGAGTGGTCCGCGTAGAGAACGCGGGACGCACCGTACCCGGACTTGGCCCGGGCGGCGTGCGCCCGTTTCTCAGTAGCGGCAACCCGCTCCTCCAGCTCTTGCTGGAGCTGAGCCCGCCGAGCCAGGTCCAACTGGCGTTGGGCGTTGGCGAGCCCAACGACATGGGTCTCCGCGGCCACCGTCGGCTTTTTAGCCTTCGACAACCGTGTCGACCCCGAGGCCGAGGAGCCCTCGGACCCACCGCTCCGGTGGATTCGCTTCCGCGAACGAGAGTCGTCCGCGTCCGACACACTGATCAGTGAGTCGTTGTCGGACGACTCGTCCGCCCCTCCGAAGAAACTAGCCGCAGACGGCGCGCGGCTAGTCTCTGACGCCGAAGCGTCGGATTGGCCCTGAGAAGGGCCTTTTGGTTGGCCCTGAGAAGGGCCTTTTGGTTGGCCCTGAGAAGGGCCTTTGGGTTGGCCCTGAGAAGGGCCTTTGGGTTGGCCCTGAGAAGGGCCTTTGGGTTGGCCCTGAGAAGGGCCTTTTTGTTTTAAAAACCGCCCGTAGGCGTCCCGCGCAGGACTCGACATGTTTCCCGCGGGTTCGCAAACTCAACACGACAATAGGATTAAAAACAAGTTGCGAAAGCACAGTGCACTTTGGCCGTACCCAGTCTGCCACTCCGTTACGGTGGTCAGAACTGGGCCGTTTCCAGGGGACGCGACGTGGACGCAAGCACTGTGGGGTGGTCCCCCAACCTAACCTAACCTAACCTAACCTAACCTTTTTTTTTTTTTTTTTTTTTTTTTTTTTTTTTGTTCCGGGGTGGAAAATCCTCATGGATGTCCGCCGCCCTGGGGCGGGCGACGGGGTCTGTCAGACTCTTACTGACTAAAAACCACCCCGGTGTTCCATCTCACACCTACGCCAGGGGTCGCGGGAACGTTCGATCCTTCCGCAACCCCCGGCTGAACCTAACCTAACCTAACCTAACCTAACCTAACCTTTTTTTTTTTTTTTTTTTTTTTTTTTTTGTTCCGGGGTGGAAAATCCTCATGGATGTCCGCCGCCCTGGGGCGGGCGACGGGGTCTGTCAGACTCTTACTGACTAAAAACCACCCCGGTGTTCCATCTCACACCTACGCCAGGGGTCGCGGGAACGTTCGATCCTTCCGCAACCCCCGGCTGGTGCTGGCCCGCCACTGCGGGCCTCGTCGGGTCAGGGGGGGGAGTGAGGTGTTTGACTCCCCCCGTGACGTCTAAGAGGGGCGCGCGTGGAACACTACGCGCCGCCACCTCGGGTCCTGATGTGTGGGGGGCGGCGGACGTCCCCGAGTCCGTCGCCCCTGGACCCATTTAGGGGGGCTGGAAGAGGGCGTTGTCCGCCCTCCGCCGACGCCCGGTGCGCCTGCTGCGGGCAGGGTGAGTGGACGAGATCTCCCTCTCCCTTTCCGCAGCCTCCTTCTGCGACATGACCGTTTCGCAAAAGGAAACCACCGCGTCCCAGGACTCTTCGCTGCCGACCATCGACTCGACCACGGCCGGCAGCGACAGGTCACTGCCTACTTCTGTGATGAGGGCACGGCGCGGCTCCTCCCAAGCGGCACACTCTGCCAGCGTATGCCACGCCGTGTCCTCCCGGCAGTCGACGCAGTGGTGACACCGGGCGTCCGGCTCCCTGTTTATGCGACACAGGTACTTCCCGAAGCAACCATGCCCCGAAAGTACCTGCGTCACCCGAAACGACAGGGAGCCGTGCCTCCTCCCGAGCCAGGGCTCGAGTACTGGCCGGACCGCCTCGATAGTGCTGAGGCCGGCGGTAGGGCGTGAGAGCCTGTCCCGCCATTCCGCCACCAGGACCTCGCGAAGCTGAGACCGACGCAGCTCCATATGGCGCTGCATCAGCCCCTCGCCTCGCGCCCGCGCTTCCTCGCGCCACCGGTACAGCGACGCGAGCACTTTCGCCTCCAGGTCCCAGGGCGGGGATCCAGCCAGTACGCAAGCCGCCTCGTAGGAGATCGTGCGATATCCGCGGACGACTCTGACGGCCATCGCTCTCTGCGGCTTCCGCAGGACTCCGCAGATCTACGTTTTGGAATGGGCAACTAGCTTCAACTTTCGGACTAACTGACAGACTATTTAATTTTGACAATTCAAAAGTGCCTGTACAAGGTCTAATTGAAATAAATGCTTTGAATTTGAATTGAATTTGAATTTGACTGCGATGCTGCCGGCCGTCAGGTCAGTCGCCCAGATCGGGGCCCCATACAGGGCCATCGATCGCACGATCCCCACGTAGAGCCGCCTACAGGCGGCGCTCGGGCCCCCCAGATTGGGAAGCAGCGTTGACAGCGCCCCAGCCGCGCCCAACAATTTGGGCGCCAGCCGCCGGAAGTGGGGGCCGAAATCCCACCGGCTGTCGAGCACCAATCCCAGGTACTTCATGGTAGACTCGACAGCGATCCGAGCCCCCCCCGACCACTATGTGTAAGCCGGGCGGCGGCGCCCGCCGGGGGCCATGAAACACCATGGCCTCCGACTTGTTGAGGGCCACCTCCAGGCCCAGGCGACGTATGCGGCTCACCACCTGTGACACCGCAGCCGTCGCTAGCAACGCTGCCTCCCTGTGCGAGCTCCCCCGGGCAGTGACCAGCGTGTCGTCGGCATAACACGTCAGTTCCACGCCCGGCTGGAGCTCACCCCTCAGCACCCAGTCGTACCCGATGTTCCACAGGGGCGGGCCAACGACCGAGCCCTGTGGAACACCGCACGACATGCGGTGCTGGATTTCGCCATCGCGTCCCATGTAGGTGACACTCCTCTCCGACAGATAAGCCCCAATGATGCGGCGGAGGTAGAGAGGCACCCGATGATACCGCAGTGCCTCCCGAATAGTACTCCAGGGCATGGTGTTGAAGGCGTTGGAGATGTCCAAGGACACCGCCAACAACACCTCGCCCCGGGCCACCGCTTCCTCCGCCAGGACCCTCACCCGCGACACAGCGTGAATGGTGGAGCGCCCCTGCCGAAAACCGAACTGGTTACCGTCCAGGTCCGGCCCTTCTCCGCACAAGTGGGCGACGAGGCGGGCTGCGATTATCCGCTCAAACAGCTTACCCACCTCGTCTAGCAACACTATGGGCCGGTACGCGGACGGCGAGTCCGCGGGGCGCCCCGCCTTCCTGAGCAGGACCAGACGACCAGATTTCCACAAAGTGGGAAACTGGCCCCGCTCAAGGCACGCTGTGTAGAGTCCTCTTAGTTGGGGCTCAAGCTCCTTCAGAGCGAGGGCTAATACGCAGCCGTGGATCCCGTCGGGCCCCGGAGCCACGTTCTTGGCCCGGAGCCGCATCACGGCTGCCCCCATCTCTGCCTCTGTCACCTCTGGGACGCTGATGGCGTTCTCTTCAGTGGACTCTGCGGCTGTGGGCAAAGCCATCGGCGGCGGTGTGTGCTCCGCTCTAGCCGGGAAGAGGGCTGCGACCACCTCCTCCAGCAGCTCGGGTTGGAGACTCTCCGTAAGTGGGGGCGCCGCGGCTCGAAGTTTCCCTCGAACCGCACGATAAGGGCGCCCCCACGGATCCCCGTCTAGGGTCTCCAACATCTCCTCCCTGGCTCGCGTCCTCGCCTCGTCGATGGCCAGCCACAGAGTCCTCTTCGCCGCGCGGTACACCTCATACAGCGCGGCTTCTTCGTCAGGGACCCGACGACGTCTCCTCCGGTATCGGGTGTACTGGCGCCTGACCGCCACGCACGCGACGCGCAGCTGCGCGATCTCGGCGGTCCACCAGTACACCTGGCGCCTTGCCGACTGTGCGTGGACCCGGGGCATGGACGCGTCGCTGATTTGCGTCATCGCCCCGCGGAACCACAGCGCCTCCTGCTCGACGTCGACGGGTCCATCCGTTGCCGACTCCCGGAACCAGGCCTGGACAACAGCGGCCTCCTCGAGAAGCTCCCTGTCGATGCGCTTACGCGCCCAGCGCGGACCGTCCGTACGCGGGGCCGGTAAACCGCGGCCGCCGGCGGTCTGGGCGGAGACGTCGAAACGGATGTAGCGGTGATCCGACAACGTCTCCACCTCCGCGGCGACACGCCAGTCGCGGACACGGCTCGCGACAGCGGGGCTAGCGAACGAGACGTCCACTATAGACCCGCCCCGCTGCCGCACGCACGTGTGCACCGATCCCCGATTTAGGACGGTCAAGCCAGTCGTGACCGCCCACTCCTCCAGCACCTCGCCCCTAGCATCGGTCACTGGAGATCCCCACGCCGCAGACTTGGCGTTGAGATCCCCCAGCAACAGCACAGGGCGAGGGTGGAGTCGGCCCACGACGGCACCCAACTCGACAAGGAACCTCTCGAAGTCGGCGAGGCTCTTGTTGGGCGAAAAGTACGCCCCAACCGTGCCAATGCCGTCCACGAGGGCGGCCACCCAGCCGTGACCTCGGGACGGGTTGGCAAGAGCCCCGCCAATGATGGCTACCAAACCGTCCAGGTCTCCCACCCAGTTATCCCTGGGGGGGACAAAGTACGGTTCGGCAACCACAGCCACGTGAATCGACCACTCTGCCATGCTCTGGAGCAATAGATCCTGAGCTCTAGCAGAGTGGTTGATGTTGCCCTGGAGGAAATGGTACAGCGCCATTTATGCGCA
Source organism: Mesoligia furuncula (assembly GCA_916614155.1). Classification (NCBI taxonomy): domain Eukaryota; kingdom Metazoa; phylum Arthropoda; class Insecta; order Lepidoptera; family Noctuidae; genus Mesoligia; species Mesoligia furuncula. The sequence goes on from OU744799.1 coordinate 28,641,875, forward strand.
ATCCATTCCCTCCGCACCATTCCTAGGCCGGGAGTCGGCCGAAGAGGAGCCAGGCTGAGGGGGGGGTAAAGAGCCCCCGGCAGCCTTGGCACCCCTTCTCTTCCCTTTCTTGGCTGGCACGCCACAGGCCTTTCCGCCCGCTCTGTGCCCAGCGGGCCTCCCTGCAGCTGTACAGAGGCTGCAGTTTGGCGCCGCGGAGCACTGGGCCGCCTTGTGACCGACCTGACCGCAGCGATAGCACTGCTCGCTGCGGTCTACGGAGGTGCACCGTGCCCTGACATGCCCAACGTCGAGGCAACGGTAGCACCGCAAGGCCCGGGGTTGCAGCAGCTTCACCCTCGCTGCAACCCACCCCACCAACAGACGCCCAGCGTCGGCGACTTTCTTCGCCGCCGTCACCGGGCACCGCACCCAGATCGCGCCGAGCCCGGAAACGTCGATGCGAACCTCTCCCGTCCGCACGTCCGCGGGCGGACATCCACCGGCTCTGGCGACGGCCGCCACGACCTCGGCCGGAGTCGTCGAGTCGTCCAGACCGTCGACGCGCAGTTCAGCGGTCTTCATCGGCCTGGACACCCGAACGTCCTCCGGGTTGAGGACCTCCCTCAGCTTGGCGGCCAGGACGTCCGCCTTTTCACCGCTAGAGGCACCCGACACCTCTAGCAGTCGCGCCCCCGTAATCGCCGGCCTCAGTCTGAGGCCGGACGGTATGCCAAGGTCGGGGAACGCGACTTTGGCTTTTGCCTCCATAAGGACCGCCTTATAGGATATACCCCTTTCGATGGCTCCGGGCTGCAGCGTAATAACTACAGCCGCGGAGCGTGGGGCTCTGACCCTAGGCGGCCCCTGAGCCTTTCTGGGTGCCGGTGCCGGTGCTCCAGCCGGTGGCGGCGGCGCCGTCTTCTTCTTTTTACGACGGCCCCTCTTGACGACCGTCGTCCAGGTCTCCGTGGTGGACCCGGACGCAGTCGCCGAGGGTGCGGTCGCCGGGGCTGCGGTCGCCGGGGCCGCGGCCGCCCGGGGCGCGGCCGTCCGGGAAGTGGACGCGGACTTTTTGGCGCCCTTTCCGGCCTGACTCGACCCAGCCACCGCGGCTTTTGGCCCCGGTTTTGCTGGCCCCTCCTCCCTCCGTCTGTCCGCAGCGAGCGGTGGGCGAAGGTTTTCGGCCGGGAGGAGTCTAGCCTCTATGGCCTCCAGCCGGGCACCCACCATACTCCCGCATTGCATCATGCAGATGCGCGCTATCCTCTCGACCTCCGCATCCGCAAGTGCAGGAGCCGACGACGGAGTCGAAAGCGGGGCCAGCGCCGGTACCGCGCCGGGAGAGGTGCTAGCGGCCGGGGGAGTGGCCCTCTGGGCGGCAAACTGCCGTTTGAGGTCCTCCAGCTCGGATCGGAGACGGCTATTCTCCTCCCATAACTTCGCCGTCTCCTCCGTGCTCGTGCGATTAAGGAGGACCCCAACCGCCTCCTTAATATCATCAGCCGCCTCCTTTAGGGCGCGCGTGAACGTGCCCTTCAGGCTGCCGGATTTGGTGGCAACCTTCAGGACGACATCCACGCCGTCCATAACTTGGCGGCTGAGCGCCACCGCCGATACGCTCCCCCCGGCAGCCATCCGAGCGGATCGCCGCTCTCGGGCCTGTCGGGCCAACTCGCTGACTTCGTCAGCCGCGACAGCCTTTCTTTGCGCCCGCTTGGCAGCGTTCGCTTCCGCCTTGTTGGACCCCAGCAAGGGCCCGGGGTCACTCTCCGCGCCCTCCGTCGGACACTCTACGGGAGCTGGTGTTGGGGGCCGAGAAATCGGCACGAAGCGACCCGCTCGGTCACGGCCCGGCAGCCGAGCGGGAGCTCCGCTCGCCATCGCACGCCCCCTGCCTCTGTGTGCCGTTGGCACCTTGGGGGCCGACAGGTTCTCCTCACTGGAAGAGAGGCCCATCGACCCCGAGTCCCTGCTTCGCGGGCGTTTAAACCCGCGCGTGCCCTGATCGGACAGGTGGTCCTCACGAGGACATGAGCCTCCTCGGCTCTTGTTGTCGTCAATGACGGCAAGTGGCGTTTTTTGTGCGTCGCACAGTCGCTCCAGGCTAACCCGGAGCTCCTTTTCTTGCGGCGCAGGTTGACGCAGGTCGGCGGTTGTCTGCCGGCCCACGGGACTAGTGGTGCCCCCCCCAGATACGAAGGGGCTGCCTTCCGAAGAAGGGCGGGATTGTCCCTCCTTGGGTAGGAGGGTACCCGCCTGGGGAATAGTTTTTCCATTAGCCTTTTCCATGATTCCTTTTTAAGGGTGAGGTCCCTTTTCGTCGCGCTAACGACCGGATCCCCTCCGGCCATTCATCCCCTCGGCACGCTAGACCTTGGGATTGGGGTAATTTTTTAAAGAGGTTGTCTTCCTCGCGGCCCGAGCCTCAGTGGCCCGGACCCCCGGTCCTGAACTCAGGATTACGGGGTGGCCGACGATTGGGCAGAACCAACCGCCGCCCCGGCGTCCCCACGCTGCCGCCGGATGCCGGACAGACGCAGCGCGGACATTGGACACCTTCCACCACCCACCTTCCCGTGGGTACAGCGGCGCGAACCGCTCCTTCCCAGCCTACGCCCACTCACGACCCTCTGTAAGCAGAGGTGGAGTGGACGTATGACCGTCCGTCTGTAGCCCGGTTCCCTTCACCGACCATCAAGGATGATCGGTGATTGGAACCATGACCTTTCCCCGTGTGTTGAAAATTAGCCGCCAGCCCCAAGAGTCCACCAGAACCAGTGGGCAATTGGTGCTGACGTTGCCCAGGGTGCGCCGCGAGGAGGCTTTCAACATGCACCCCCACCTCACCTTTTTTTTTTTTTTTTTTTTTTTTTTTTTTTTTTTTTGTTCCGGGGTGGAAAATCCTCATGGATGTCCGCCGCCCTGGGGCGGGCGACGGGGTCTGTCAGACTCTTACTGACTAAAAACCACCCCGGTGTTCCATCTCACACCTACGCCAGGGGTCGCGGGAACGTTCGATCCTTCCGCAACCCCCGGCTGGTGCCGGCCCGCCACTGCGGGCCTCGTCGGGTCAGGGGGGGGAGTGAGGTGTTTGACTCCCCCCGTGACGTCTAAGAGGGGCGCGCGTGGAACACTACGCGCCGCCACCTCGGGTCCTGATGTGTGGGGGGCGGCGGACGTCCCCGAGTCCGTCGCCCCTGGACCCATTTAGGGGGGCTGGAAGAGGGCGTTGTCCGCCCTCCGCCGACGCCCGGTGCGCCTGCTGCGGGCAGGGTGAGTGGACGAGATCTCCCTCTCCCTTTCCGCAGCCTCCTTCTGCGACATGACTGTTTCGCAAAAGGAAACCACCGCGTCCCAGGACTCTTCGCTGCCGACCATCGACTCGACCACGGCCGGCAGCGACAGGTCACTGCCTACTTCTGTGATGAGGGCACGGCGCGGCTCCTCCCAAGCGGCACATTCTGCCAGCGTATGCCACGCCGTGTCCTCCCGGCAGTCGACGCAGTGGTGACACCGGGCGTCCGGCTCCCTGTTTATGCGACACAGGTACTTCCCGAAGCAACCATGCCCCGAAAGTACCTGCGTCACCCGAAACGACAGGGAGCCGTGCCTCCTCCCGAGCCAGGGCTCGAGTACTGGCCGGACGGCCTCGATAGTGCTGAGGCCGGCGGTAGGGCGTGAGAGCCTGTCCCGCCATTCCGCCACCAGGACCTCGCGAAGCTGAGACCGACGCAGCTCCATATGGCGCTGCATCAGCCCCTCGCCTCGCGCCCGCGCTTCCTCGCGCCACCGGTACAGTGACGCGAGCACTTTCGCCTCCAGGTCCCAGGGCGGGGATCCAGCCAGTACGCAAGCCGCCTCGTAGGAAACCTAACCTTTTTTTTTTTTTTTTTTTTTTTTGTTCCGGGGTGGAAAATCCTCATGGATGTCCGCCGCCCTGGGGCGGGCGACGGGGTCTGTCAGACTCTTACTGACTAAAAACCACCCCGGTGTTCCCTCTCACACCTACGCCAGGGGTCGCGGGAACGTTCGATCCTTCCGCAACCCCCGGCTGGTGCCGGCCCGCCACTGCGGGCCTCGTCGGGTCAGGGGGGGGAGTGAGGTGTTTGACTCCCCCCGTGACGTCTAAGAGGGGCGCGCGTGGAACACTACGCGCCGCCACCTCGGGTCCTGATGTGTGGGGGGCGGCGGACGTCCCCGAGTCCGTCGCCCCTGGACCCATTTAGGGGGGCTGGAAGAGGGCGTTGTCCGCCCTCCGCCGACGCCCGGTGCGCCTGCTGCGGGCAGGGTGAGTGGACGAGATCTCCCTCTCCCTTTCCGCAGCCTCCTTCTGCGACATGACTGTTTCGCAAAAGGAAACCACCGCGTCCCAGGACTCTTCGCTGCCGACCATCGACTCGACCACGGCCGGCAGCGACAGGTCACTGCCTACTTCTGTGATGAGGGCACGGCGCGGCTCCTCCCAAGCGGCACACTCTGCCAGCGTATGCCACGCCGTGTCCTCCCGGCAGTCGACGCAGTGGTGACACCGGGCGTCCGGCTCCCTGTTTATGCGACACAGGTACTTCCCGAAGCAACCATGCCCCGAAAGTACCTGCGTCACCCGAAACGACAGGGAGCCGTGCCTCCTCCCGAGCCAGGGCTCGAGTACTGGCCGGACCGCCTCGATAGTGCTGAGGCCGGCGGTAGGGCGTGAGAGCCTGTCCCGCCATTCCGCCACCAGGACCTCGCGAAGCTGAGACCGACGCAGCTCCATATGGCGCTGCATCAGCCCCTCGCCTCGCGCCCGCGCTTCCTCGCGCCACCGGTACAGCGACGCGAGCACTTTCGCCTCCAGGTCCCAGGGCGGGGATCCAGCCAGTACGCAAGCCGCCTCGTAGGAGATCGTGCGATATCCGCGGACGACTCTGACGGCCATCGCTCTCTGCGGCTTCCGCAGGACTGCGATGCTGCCGGCCGTCAGGTCAGTCGCCCAGATCGGGGCCCCATACAGGGCCATCGATCGCACGATCCCCACGTAGAGCCGCCTACAGGCGGCGCTCGGGCCCCCCAGATTGGGAAGCAGCGTTGACAGCGCCCCAGCCGCGCCCAACAATTTGGGCGCCAGCCGCCGGAAGTGGGGGCCGAAATCCCACCGGCTGTCGAGCACCAATCCCAGGTACTTCATGGTAGACTCGACAGCGATCCGAGCCCCCCCGACCACTATGTGTAAGCCGGGCGGCGGCGCCCGCCGGGGGCCATGAAACACCATGGCCTCCGACTTGTTGAGGGCCACCTCCAGGCCCAGGCGACGTATGCGGCTCACCACCTGTGACACCGCAGCCGTCGCTAGCAACGCTGCCTCCCTGTGCGAGCTCCCCCGGGCAGTGACCAGCGTGTCGTCGGCATAACACGTCAGTTCCACGCCCGGCTGGAGCTCACCCCTCAGCACCCAGTCGTACCCGATGTTCCACAGGGGCGGGCCAACGACCGAGCCCTGTGGAACACCGCACGACATGCGGTGCTGGATTTCGCCATCGCGTCCCATGTAGGTGACACTCCTCTCCGACAGATAAGCCCCAATGATGCGGCGGAGGTAGAGAGGCACCCGATGATACCGCAGTGCCTCCCGAATAGTACTCCAGGGCATGGTGTTGAAGGCGTTGGAGATGTCCAAGGACACCGCCAACAACACCTCGCCCCGGGCCACCGCTTCCTCCGCCAGGACCCTCACCCGCGACACAGCGTGAATGGTGGAGCGCCCCTGCCGAAAACCGAACTGATTACCGTCCAGGTCCGGCCCCTCTCCGCACAAGTGGCCGACGAGGCGGGCTGCGATCATCCGCTCAAACAGCTTACCCACCTCGTCTAGCAACACTATGGGCCGGTACGCGGACGGCGAGTCCGCGGGGCGCCCGGCCTTCCTGAGCAGGACCAGACGACCAGATTTCCACAAAGTGGGAAACTGGCCCTGCTCAAGGCACGCTGTGTAGAGTCCTCTCAGTTGGGGCTCAAGCTCCTTCAGAGCGAGGGCTAATACGCAGCCGTGGATCCCGTCGGGCCCCGGAGCCACGTTCTTGGCCCGGAGCCGCATCACGGCTGCCCCCATCTCTGCCTCTGTCACCTCTGGGACGCTGATGGCGTTCTCTTCAGTGGACTCTGCGGCTGTGGGCAAAGCCATCGGCGGCGGTGTGTGCTCCGCTCTAGCCGGGAAGAGGGCTGCGACCACCTCCTCCAGCAGCTCGGGTTGGAGACTCTCCGTAAGTGGGGGCGCCGCGGCTCGAAGTTTCCCTCGAACCGCGCGATAGGGGCGTCCCCACGGATCCCCGTCTAGAGTCTCCAACATCTCCTCCCTGGCTCGCGTCCTCGCCTCGTCGATGGCCAGCCACAGAGTCCTCTTCGCCGCGCGGTACACCTCATACAGCGCGGCTTCTTCGTCAGGGACCCGACGACGTCTCCTCCGGTATCGGGTGTACTGGCGCCTGACCGCCACGCACGCGACGCGCAGCTGCGCGATCTCGGCGGTCCACCAGTACACCTGGCGCCTTGCCGACTGTGCGTGGACCCGGGGCATGGACGCGTCGCTGATTTGCGTCATCGCCCCGCGGAACCACAGCGCCTCCTGCTCGACGTCGACGGGTCCATCCGTTGCCGACTCCCGGAACCAGGCCTGGACAACAGCGGCCTCCTCGAGAAGCTCCCTGTCGATGCGCTTACGCGCCCAGCGCGGACCGTCCGTACGCGGGGCCGGTAAACCGCGGCCGCCGGCGGTCTGCGCGGAGACGTCGAAACGGATGTAGCGGTGATCCGACAACGTCTCCACCTCCGCGGCGACACGCCAGTCGCGGACACGGCTCGCGACAGCGGGGCTAGCGAACGAGACGTCCACTATAGACCCGCCCCGCTGCCGCACGCACGTGTGCACCGATCCCCGATTTAGGACGGTCAAGCCAGTCGTGACCGCCCACTCCTCCAGCACCTCGCCCCTAGCATCGGTCACTGGAGATCCCCACGCCGCAGACTTGGCGTTGAGATCCCCCAGCAACAGCACAGGGCGAGGGTGGAGTCGGCCCACGACGGCACCCAACTCGACAAGGAACCTCTCAAAGTCGGCGAGGCTCTTGTTGGGCGAAAAGTACGCCCCAACCGTGCCAATGCCGTCCACGAGGGCGGCCACCCAGCCGTGACCTCGGGACGGGTTGGCAAGAGCCCCGCCAATGATGGCTACCAAACCGTCCAGGTCTCCCACCCAGTTATCCCTGGGGGGGACAAAGTACGGTTCGGCAACCACCGCCACGTGAATCGACCACTCTGCCATGCTCTGGAGCAATAGATCCTGAGCTCTAGCAGAGTGGTTGATGTTGCCCTGGAGGAAATGGTACAGCGCCATTTATGCGCAATCCATTCCCTCCGCACCATTCCTAGGCCGGGAGTCGGCCGAAGAGGAGCCAGGCTGAGGGGGGGGTAAAGAGCCCCCGGCAGCCTTGGCACCCCTTCTCTTTCCTTTCTGGGCAGGCACGCCACAGGCTTTTCCGCCCGCTCTGTGCCCAGCGGGCCTCCCTGCAGCTGTACAGAGGCTGCAGTTTGGCGCCGCGGAGCACTGGGCCGCCTTGTGGCCGGCCTGACCGCAGCGATAGCACTGCTCGCTGCGGTCTATGGAGGTGCACCGTGCCCTGACATGCCCAATGTCGAGGCAACGGTAGCACCGCAAGGCCCGGGGTTGCAGCAGCTTCACCCTCGCTGCAACCCACCCCACCAACAGACGCCCAGCGTCGGCGACTTTGTTCGCCGCCGCCACCGGGCACCGCACCCAGATCGCGCCGAGCCCGGAAGCGTCGACGCGAATCTCGCCTGTCCGCACGTTCTCGGGCGGACATCCACCGGCTCTGGCGACGGCCGCCACGACCTCGGCCGGAGTCGTCGAGTCGTCCAGACCGTCGACGCGCAGTTCAGCGGTCTTCATCGGCCTGGACACCCGAACGTCCTCCGGGTTGAGGACCTCCCTCAGCTTGGCGGCCAGGACGTCCGCCTTTTCGCCGCTAGAGGCACCCGACACCTCCAGCAGTCGCGCCCCCGTAATCGCCGGCCTCAGTCTGAGGCCGGACGGTATGCCAAGGTCGGGGAACGCGACTTTGGCTTTCGCCTCCATAAGGACCGCCTTATAGGAGATGCCCCTTTCGACGGCTCCGGGCTGCAGCGTAATCACTACAGCCGCGGAGCGTGGGGCTCTGACCCTAGGCGGCCCCTGAGCCTTCTTCGATGCCGGTGCCGGTGCTCTAGCGGGTACCGGTGGCGGCGCCGCCGTCTTCCTCTTACGGCGGCCCCTCTTGACGACCGTCGTCCAGGTCTCCGTGGTGGACCCGGGTGCGGTCGCCGAGGGTGCGGTCGCCGGGGGTGCGGTCGCCGGGGGTGCGGTCGGCAGTGGCGCGGACGTGCCTTTCACGGCCTGGCTCGGCCCCTCCGCGGGCTTTTTGGACCCCTCCGCGGGCTTTTTGGCCCCCTTGGGTTTTCCGACCGTCGGGCCCAGCTTAGCGGGCTCCCCCTTACTCCGCCTGTCAGCAGCTAGCGGCGGCCGGAGAGTCTCCGCCGGGAGGAGCCTCGACTCTAGGCCCTGCAGACGGGCATTCACCATACCCCCACACTGCAGCATGCAGATGCGAACGATCTTCTCGATCTCGGCATCCGCAGGTGTAGGGGCAGGGACCGACGATGGGGCCGACGATGGGGCCGACGGTGGCGGGGCAGTGATGGGAGTGACACCGGTGGCCGCGGGACGTCTCTGCTGCCATTCTGCCCTTTGCGCGGCAAGCTCCCGCTTGAGGTCCTCGAGCTCAGATCTGAGACGGCCATTCTCCTCCCACAGCTTCGCCGTCTCCTCTGAGCTTGTGCGGTTCAGGAGGACCCCAACTGCCTCCTTGATGCCATCAGCCGCCTCCTTCAGTGCACGGGTAAACGTGCCCTTCAGGCTGCCGGATTTAGTGGCAACCTTCAGGACAACGTCCACTCCATCCAAAACTTGGCGACTGAGCGCCACCGCCGACAGGTTCTCCCCGGCAGCCGCCTGAGCAGAGCGTCGCTCTCGGGCCAGCCGGGCCATCTCGCTGACCTCGTCAGCCGCTACCGCTTTCCGCTGCGCCCGCTTTGCGGCGTTCGCCTCCGCCTTATTGGACCCCAACGAGGTCAGCGAGGAGCCCTCGCTCAGGTCCACTATCGAGGGCCCGGGGTCGCTCTCTACGCTCTCCATCGGACGCTCTTCAGGATCTGGTGTTGCGGGCCGAGAGATCGGCACGAAACGACCCGCTCGGTCACGGCCCGGCAACCGAGTGGGGGCTCCTCTCGCCATCGTGCGACCCCGCCCTCTCTGTCCCGTTGGGACCTTGGCGGCCAACAGGTTCTCCTCACTGGAGGAGAGCCCCATCGACCCCAAGTCCCCGCTTCGCGGGCGCTTCCTCCAACTTTTGGAGGTGCACCCCTGTACGTCTTTGTCCATTTCAGGACATGAGCCTCCTCGGCTCTTGTTGCCGTCAACGACGGCAAACGGTTCTGTTGCGTCGCACAGTCGCTCCAGGCTAACCCGGAGCTCCTTTTCTTGCGGCGCAGGTTGACGAAGGTCGGCGGTTGTCTGCCGGCCCACGAGACTAATAGTGCCCCCCCCAGATACGAAGGGGCTGCCTTCCGAAGAAGGGCGGGATTGTCCCTCCTTGGGTAGGAGGGTACCCGCCTGGGGAATAGTTTTTCCATTAGTCTGTTCCATGTTTTCCTTTTTGAGGGTGAGGTCCCTTTTCGTCGCGCTAACGACCGGATCCCCTCCGGCCATTCATCCCCTCGGCACGCTAGACCTTGGGATTGGGGTAATTTTTTAGAGAGGTTGTCTTCCTCGCGGCCCGAGCCTCAGTGGCCCGGACCCCCGGTCCTGAACTCAGGATTACGGGGTGGCCGACGATTGGGCAGAACCAACCGCCGCCCCGGCGTCCCCACGCTGCCGCCGGATGCCGGACAGACGCAGCGCGGACATTGGACACCTTCCACCACCCACCTTCCCGTGGGTACAGCGGCGCGAACCGCTCCTTCTCAGCCTACGCCCACTCACGACCCTCTGTAAGCAGAGGTGGAGTGGACGTATGACCGTCCGTCTGTAGCCCGGTTCCCTTCACCGACCATCAAGGATGATCGGTGATTGGAACCATGACCTTTCCCCGTGTGTTGAAAATTAGCCGCCAGCCCCAAGAGTCCACCAGAACCAGTGGGCAATTGGTGCTGACGTTGCCCAGGGTGCGCCGCGAGGAGGCTTTCAACATGCACCCCAACCTAACCTTTTTTTTTTTTTTTTTTTTTTGTTCCGGGGTGGAAAATCCTCATGGATGTCCGCCGCCCTGGGGCGGGCGACGGGGTCTGTCAGACTCTTACTGACTAAAAACCACCCCGGTGTTCCATCTCACACCTACGCCAGGGGTCGCGGGAACGTTCGATCCTTCCGCAACCCCCGGCTGGTGCCGGCCCGCCACTGCGGGCCTCGTCGGGTCAGGGGGGGGAGTGAGGTGTTTGACTCCCCCCGTGACGTCTAAGAGGGGCGCGCGTGGAACACTACGCGCCGCCACCTCGGGTCCTGATGTGTGGGGGGCGGCGGACGTCCCCGAGTCCGTCGCCCCTGGACCCATTTAGGGGGGCTGGAAGAGGGCGTTGTCCGCCCTCCGCCGACGCCCGGTGCGCCTGCTGCGGGCAGGGTGAGTGGACGAGATCTCCCTCTCCCTTTCCGCAGCCTCCTTCTGCGACATGACTGTTTCGCAAAAGGAAACCACCGCGTCCCAGGACTCTTCGCTGCCGACCATCGACTCGACCACGGCCGGCAGCGACAGGTCACTGCCTACTTCTGTGATGAGGGCACGGCGCGGCTCCTCCCAAGCGGCACATTCTGCCAGCGTATGCCACGCCGTGTCCTCCCGGCAGTCGACGCAGTGGTGACACCGGGCGTCCGGCTCCCTGTTTATGCGACACAGGTACTTCCCGAAGCAACCATGCCCCGAAAGTACCTGCGTCACCCGAAACGACAGGGAGCCGTGCCTCCTCTCGAGCCAGGGCTCGAGTACTGGCCGGACGGCCTCGATAGTGCTGAGGCCGGCGGTAGGGCGTGAGAGCCTGTCCCGCCATTCCGCCACCAGGACCTCGCGAAGCTGAGACCGACGCAGCTCCATATGGCGCTGCATCAGCCCCTCGCCTCGCGCCCGCGCTTCCTCGCGCCACCGGTACAGTGACGCGAGCACTTTCGCCTCCAGGTCCCAGGGCGGGGATCCAGCCAGTACGCAAGCCGCCTCGTAGGAGATCGTGCGATATCCGCGGACGACTCTGACGGCCATCGCTCTCTGCGGCTTTCGCAGTACTGCGATGCTACCGGCCGTCAGGTCAGTCGCCCAGATCGGGGCCCCATACAGGGCCATCGATCGCACGATCCCCACGTAGAGCCGCCTACAGGCGGCGCTCGGGCCCCCCAGATTGGGAAGCAGCGTTGACAGCGCCCCAGCCGCGCCCAACAATTTGGGCGCCAGCCGCCGGAAGTGGGGGCCGAAATCCCACCGGCTGTCGAGCACCAATCCCAGGTACTTCATGGTAGACTCGACAGCGATCCGAGCCCCCCCGACCACTATATGCAAGCCGGGCGGCGGCGCCCGCCGGGGGCCATGAAACACCATGGCCTCCGACTTGTTGAGGGCTACCTCCAGGCCCAGGCGACGTATGCGGCTCACCACCTGTGACACCGCAGCCGTCGCCAGCAACGCTGCCTCCCTGTGCGAGCTCCCCCGGGCAGTGACCAGCGTGTCGTCGGCATAACACGTCAGTTCCACGCCCGGCTGGAGCTCACCCCTCAGCACCCAGTCGTACCCGATGTTCCACAGGGGCGGGCCAACGACCGAGCCCTGTGGAACACCGCACGACATGCGGTGCTGGATTTCGCCATCGCGTCCCATGTAGGTGACACTCCTCTCCGACAGATAAGCCCCAATGATGCGGCGGAGGTAGAGAGGCACCCGATGATACCGCAGTGCCTCCCGAATAGTACTCCAGGGCATGGTGTTGAAGGCGTTGGAGATGTCCAAGGACACCGCCAACAACACCTCGCCCCGGGCCACCGCTTCCTCCGCCAGGACCCTCACCCGCGACACAGCGTGAATGGTGGAGCGCCCCTGCCGAAAACCGAACTGGTTACCGTCCAGGTCCGGCCCCTCTCCGCACAAGTGGCCGACGAGGCGGGCTGCGATTATCCGCTCAAACAGCTTACCCACCTCGTCTAGCAACACTATGGGCCGGTACGCGGACGGCGAGTCCGCAGGGCGCCCCGCCTTCCTGAGCAGGACCAGACGACCAGATTTCCACAAAGTGGGAAACTGGCCCTGCTCAAGGCACGCTGTGTAGAGTCCTCTTAGTTGGGGCTCAAGCTCCTTCAGAGCGAGGGCTAATACGCAGCCGTGGATCCCGTCGGGCCCCGGAGCCACGTTCTTGGCCCGGAGCCGCATCACGGCTGCCCCCATCTCTGCCTCTGTCACCTCTGGGACGCTGATGGCGTTCTCTTCAGTGGACTCTGCGGCTGTGGGCAAAGCCATCGGCGGCGGTGTGTGCTCCGCTCTAGCCGGGAAGAGGGCTGCGACCACCTCCTCCAGCAGCTCGGGTTGGAGACTCTCCGTAAGTGGGGGCGCCGCGGCTCGAAGTTTCCCTCGAACCGCGCGATAAGGGCGCCCCCACGGATCCCCGTCTAGAGTCTCCAACATCTCCTCCCTGGCTCGCGTCCTCGCCTCGTCGATGGCCAGCCACAGAGTCCTCTTCGCCGCGCGGTACACCTCATACAGCGCGGCTTCTTCGTCAGGGACCCGACGACGTCTCCTCCGGTATCGGGTGTACTGGCGCCTGACCGCCACGCACGCGACGCGCAGCTGCGCGATCTCGGCGGTCCACCAGTACACCTGGCGCCTTGCCGACTGTGCGTGGACCCGGGGCATGGACGCGTCGCTGATTTGCGTCATCGCCCCGCGGAACCACAGCGCCTCCTGCTCGACGTCGACGGGTCCATCCGTTGCCGACTCCCGGAACCAGGCCTGGACAACAGCGGCCTCCTCGAGAAGCTCCCTGTCGATGCGCTTACGCGCCCAGCGCGGACCGTCCGTACGCGGGGCCGGTAAACCGCGGCCGCCGGCGGTCTGGGCGGAGACGTCGAAACGGATGTAACGGTGATCCGACAACGTCTCCACCTCCGCGGCGACACGCCAGTCGCGGACACGGCTCGCGACAGCGGGGCTAGCGAACGAGACGTCCACTATAGACCCGCCCCGCTGCCGCACGCACGTGTGCACCGATCCCCGATTTAGGACGGTCAAGCCAGTAGTGACCGCCCACTCCTCCAGCACCTCGCCCCTAGCATCGGTCACTGGAGATCCCCACGCCGCAGACTTGGCGTTGAGATCCCCCAGCAACAGCACAGGGCGAGGGTGGAGTCGGCCCACGACGGCACCCAACTCGACAAGGAACCTCTCGAAGTCGGCGAGGCTCTTGTTGGGCGAAAAGTACGCCCCAACCGTGCCAATGCCGTCCACGAGGGCGGCCACCCAGCCGTGACCTCGGGACGGGTTGGCAAGAGCCCCGCCAATGATGGCTACCAAACCGTCCAGGTCTCCCACCCAGTTATCCCTGGGGGGGACAAAGTACGGTTCGGCAACCACCGCCACGTGAATCGACCACTCTGCCATGCTCTGGAGCAATAGATCCTGAGCTCTAGCAGAGTGGTTGATGTTGCCCTGGAGGAAATGGTACAGCGCCATTTATGCGCAATCCATTCCCTCCGCACCATTCCTAGGCCGGGAGTCGGCCGAAGAGAAGCCAGGCTGAGGGGGGGGTAAAGAGCCCCCCGCAGCCTTGGCACCCCTTCTCTTACTCTTCTGGGCAGGCACGCCACAGGCCTTCCCGCCCGCCCTGTGCCCAGCGGGCCTCCCTGCAGCTGTACAGAGGCTGCAGTTTGGCGTCGCGGAGCACTGGGCCGCCTTGTGGCCGGCCTGACCGCAGCGATAGCACTGCTCGCTGCGGTCTATGGAGGTGCACCGTGCCCTGACATGCCCAATGTCGAGGCAACGGTAGCACCGCAAGGCCCGGGGTTGCAGCAGCTTCACCCTCGCTGCAACCCACCCCACCAACAGACGCCCAGCGTCGGCAACTTTGTTCGCCGCCGCCACCGGGCACCGCACCCAGATCGCGCCGAGCCCAGAAGCGTCGACGCGAATCTCACCCGTCCGCACGTCCGCGGGCGGACATCCACCGGCTCTGGCGACGGCCGCCACGACCTCGGCCGGAGTCGTCGAGTCGTCCAGACCGTCGACGCGCAGTTCAGCGGTCTTCATCGGCCTGGACACCCGAACGTCCTCCGGGTTGAGGACCTCCCTCAGCTTGGCGGCCAGGACGTCCGCCTTTTCGCCGCTAGAGGCACCCGACACCTCCAGCAGTCGCGCCCCCGTAATTGCCGGCCTCAGTCTGAGGCCGGACGGTATGCCAAGGTCGGGGAACGCGACTTTGGCTTTCGCCTCCATAAGGACCGCCTTATAGGAGATGCCCCTTTCGACGGCTCCGGGCTGCAGCGTAATCACTACAGCCGCGGAGCGTGGGGCTCTCACCCTAGGCGGCCCCTGAGCCTTTTTCGATGCCGGTGCCGGTGCTCTAGCGGGTACCGGTGGCGGCGCCGCCGTCTTCCTCCTACGGCGGCCCCTCTTGACGACCGTCGTCCAGGTCTCCGTGGTGGCCCCAGGTGCGGTCGCCGAAGATGTGGTCACCGGGGGTGCGGTCGCCGGGGGTGCGGTCGGCAGGGGCGCGGACGTGCCTTCCACGGGCTTCCTCGGCCCCTCCGCGGGCTTTTTGGACCCCTCCGCGGGCTTTTTAACCCCCTTGGGTTTCCCGGCTGTCGGGCCCAGCTTAGCGGGCTCCCCCTTACTCCGCCTGTCAGCAGCTAGCGGCGGTCGGAGAGTCTCCGCCGGGAGGAGCCTCGACTCTAGGCCCTGCAGACGGGCATTCACCATACCCCCACACTGCAGCATGCAGATGCGAACGATCTTCTCAATCTCCGCATCCGCAGGTGTAGGGGCAGGGACCGACGACGGGGCCGACGGTGGCGGGGCAGTGTTGGGAGCGAAACCGGTGGCCGCAGGACGTCTCTGCTGCCATTCTGCCCTCTGCGCGGCAAGCTCCCGCTTGAGGTCCTCGAGCTCAGATCTGAGACGGCCATTCTCCTCCCACAGCTTCGCCGTCTCCTCTGAGCTTGTGCGGTTCAGGAGGACCCCAACTGCCTCCTTGATGCCATCAGCCGCCTCTTTCAGGGCACGGGTGAACGTGCCCTTCAGGCTGCCGGATTTAGTGGCAACCTTCAGGACAACGTCCACGCCGTCCAAAACTTGGCGACTGAGCGCCACCGCCGACAGGCTCTCTCCGGCAGCCGCCTGAGCAGAGCGTCGCTCTCGGGCCAGTCGGGCCATCTCGCTGACCTCGTCAGCCGCCACCGCCTTCCGCTGCGCCCGCTTTGCGGCGTTCGCCTCCGCCTTATTGGACCCCAACGAGGTCAGCGAGGAGCCCTCGCTCAGGTCCACTATCGAGGGCCCGGGGTCGCTCTCCGCGCCCTCCGTCGGACTCGCTACGGGCACTGGTGTTGCGGGCCGAGAGATCGGCACGAAGCGACCCGCTCGGTCGCGACCCGGCAGCCGACCGGGAGCTCCGCTCGCCAACGCACGACCCCGCCCTCTCTGTGCCGTTGGCACCTTGGGGGCCGACAGGTTCTCCTCACTAGAGGAGAGGCCCATCGACCCCGAGTCCCTGCTTCGCGGGCGTTTAAACCCGCGCGTGCCCTGATCGGGCAGTTGGTCCTCACCAGGACCTGAGCCTCCTCGGCTCTTGTTGCCGCCAACGACGGCAAACGGTTCTGTTGCGTCGCACAGTCGCTCCAGGCTAACCCGGAGCTCCTTTTCTTGCGACGCAAGCGGTTGACGCAGGTCGGCAGTGGTCTGCCGGCCCACGAGACTAATGGTGCCCCCCCCAGATACGAAGGGGCTGCCTTCCGAAGAAGGGCGGGATTGTCCCTCCTTGGGTAGGAGGGTACCCGCCTGGGGAATAGTTTTGTCATCAGCCTTGTCCATGATTCCTTTTTAAGGGTGAGGTCCCTTTTCGTCGCGCTAACGACCGGATCCCCTCCGGCCATTCATCCCCTCGGCACGCTAGACCTTGGGATTGGGGTAATTTTTTAGAGAGGTTGTCTTCCTCGCGGCCCGAGCCTCAGTGGCCCGGACCCCCGGTCCTGAACTCAGGATTACGGGGTGGCCGACGATTGGGCAGAACCAACCGCCGCCCCGGCGTCCCCGCGCTGCCGCCGGATGCCGGACAGACGCAGCGCGGACATTGGACACCTTCCACCACCCACCTTCCCGTGGGTACAGCGGCGCGAACCGCTCCTTCCCAGCCTACGCCCACTCACGGCCCTCTGTAAGCAGAGGTGGAGTGGACGTATGACCGTCCGTCTGTAGCCCGGTTCCCTTCACCGACCATCAAGGATGATCGGTGATTGGAACCATGACCTTTCCCCGTGTGTTGAAAATTAGCCGCCAGCCCCAAGAGTCCACCAGAACCAGTGGGCAATTGGTGCTGACGTTGCCCAGGGTGCGCCGCGAGGAGGCTTTCAACATGCACCCCCCCCAACCTAACCTTTTTTTTTTTTTTTTTTTTTTTTTTTTTTTTTTTTTTTTTTTTTGCGCTGGGAAAAAATGCATTACGCATACCCTCCCATCGGGGGATGGGGGGCTATGTGGGACTCCCCGGTATGACCCGGTATACCCACTAAAATAACCCAGCGGCACTCCCGCTTCGTCCGAGTGGCGGGGGACTGGGAAACCGGCACAGCCTTAACGTCCAGTCCTCCGCCGACGATTGCTCCTCAGGTCGGACCCCTCACACCCCCCCCGTGGGGAGGGGGACGGGCCCGGGAGTGACCGACGAAGAAGGTGGTGATGGGTGCAATGCGGGAGATGGCGCCCCCGCGCCTGTCGCCCGCCCATCGCCACCATGAGGAGGGGGAGGATGTCGCCCTCTCCGACCCCTTCTTCGTCTGCGGAGCGGCACAGCGAGAGGGTCATCCTCCCGCGCGCGCTCCGCCTCCTCCTTTTGCGAGATTACGTCCTCGCAAAAGGAGGCAACCGCTGACCAGGACCCCTCGCTCTCCAGCATGGCGTCGACCACGCAGGGAAGGGAGAGGTCCTGTCCGACCACCGCGGTCAGACCGCGGCGCAGCTCGGACCAAGCCGGGCACACCTCCAGTGTGTGCTGCGCCGTGTCCTCCGCCGCGCCGCAGTCGTGGCACGCCGGGGTCTCCTCCCTCCCGATCCGGTGCAGGTACGTTCCGAAGCAGCCATGCCCGGACAACACCTGCACCAGACGGAACGAGAGGAAACCGTGGGACCGCTCGAGCCAGCTCCGCAGGACCGGACCGAGCGCGTCCAACGTCCGGCGGCCAAAGGCGGCGGTGGCGAGGTCCTCCGTCCAGTGGAGGACGATGGCGTCCCTCGCCTCCCGCCGCACGGCCTCCCGCTCTTCGGCGACGGGGCGCTCCCCGAGCGCCCTCCGGTGCGCGGTCCACTCGTAGACTCTGGCGAGCACCCAAGCCTCCAACTCCCAAGGAGGGGTGCCGGCCAGAGCGCACGCCGCCGAGAAGCCCACCGAGCGGTAGGCCCTCGCCACCCTCAGTGCAATGGCCCTTTGGGGCTTGCGCAAGGCGGTCGCGTTCTCCCTCCTGTGGAGGGAGTCCGCCCAGATGGGGGCCCCGTATAGGGCCATGCTCTTAAGGATGCCGGCATACAGCTGCCGGCATTTCGCCTTGGGCCCCCCCAGGTTCGGGAGGAGCCAGGAGAGGGCGTCCGCAGCTTTCAAGAGGCGCGTTGACAGCCCGCTGAAATGCGGGCCGAAGCGCCACCTGTCGTCCAGCACCAGACCCAGATACTTCATCTGGGGCTGGACCCCTATCCGGACGCCCTCTACGACAATGTGGGCGTCGGGAGGGCAGCGCTGCCGAGGCCCGTGAAAGAACACGGCCTCGGTCTTGTGCAGCGCCACCTTCAATCCCAGGCGGCGGATCCTCTCTGCGACCAAGGATCCGCCAGCCGAGGCCAGACAGGCCGCGTCCCCGAAGTTCCTCCCCCGGGCAGTGAGGAGAGTGTCATCCGCGTAGCAGATGACACTCGTGCCCTGGAGGAGGACTCCCCGCAGTAGCCAGTCGAACCCGATGTTCCACAGGGGCGGCCCCAGCACTGACCCCTGCGGAACACCGGACTCTGCGCCGTACCGCCTCACCGTGGCCGTCTTGTCCACGAGGAGGACCTCTCGGCCCTCCAAGTAGCTGGCCAGGAGGTTCCGCAGGTATTGGGGCACTCCGTGATACCGGAGCGCCTCCAATATCGTCGAGTGGGGGACGGAGTTGAAGGCGTTCGCAATGTCGAACGACACCGCCAGCACTCCGTCCCCCGCCTCCACCGCCTCCCTCACCTGGCCCTTGAGTAGGGCCAGCGCATCGATCGTCGAACGCCCTCGACGGAAACCGAATTGGGCGTCCGACAGGTCCGGCCCTACCCCCCGCAAAAGGCTATCAAGCCGGGACGCGACGATCCCCTCGAACATCTTACCGACCTCATCGAGCAGGACGATGGGCCGGTATGCCGATGGGGAGTCCGCCGGGCGTCCCTCCTTTCGGAGGAGGCACAGCTGCCCCTCCTTCCAAAGTTGCGGGAACCTCCCAGCCGAAAAGCACGCGCTGAAGAGGTCCCGAAACCTGTCCTCCATTTGGGAGGCGGCGATCGCCACCACCCGTGCGGGGACGCCGTCTGGTCCGGGGGCCGTCTTCTTCGCGCGGAGGCTGAGAACCCCCGCGCGGACCTCCGCCGCCGTCACCGGGGGGACGTCCTCCTCCGGCGAAGCCGCACCTTGCGGGGGATCCATGGTTGGTGGGGTGAAGTCTTCGGTCCTGCGCGGAAACAGGGACCGGACCACCCCATCCAGCAACGCTGGCTCGAGGGTCTCCGTCAGTGGGGGACCATAGGGGCGCAGCTGGTTCCGAGCCGCCTTGTATGGTCTCCCATAAGGATCTCTGTCGAGACCCTCCAGCATCTCGGCCCTCGCCGAGTCTTCTGCAGCGCCCATTGCAGACTTGAGGACCTTCTTCGCCTCTACGTAAGAGGCGTATTGGCGGTCCTCTTCTGCCCGGTCTCGGTTTTGGGCGCTGCGCCGTCGGCTCCGCGCGTAGGCCCTTCTGGCCGCCACGCAGGCGGCCCGGAGACCCGTCAGCTCCTCCGTCCACCAATAGACGGCGCGACGGGGAGGCGGACGGCGAGACCGAGGCATGCTGGAGTTGCACACCTCGGTCAGGGACCCCCTGAGCCGGACCGCTGCGGCGTCCACGTCCAGGACATCGACAGGGGGCGACAGCCAGTCCTGGAGGAAGGCCGCCTCCTCAGCTGCCTCCCGGTCCAGGCGGGTGAGTGCCCACCGCGGGAAGGGAGATTGCCCGGCGCGGGCCATCCCCCCCCCCTGGGTGGAGATGTCGAACCGCACATATCGGTGGTCCGATAAGGTCTCCACCATCTCCACCCGCCAGTTGACGACGCGGGCGGCTAGGGCGGGGGTGGCAAACGAGACGTCCACCACCGACCCTCCCTGTTGCCGCACACACGTGTGGACCGCCCCCCTGTTGAGGAGGGACACACCGCATGAGGCCGACCAATACTCGACGGCGCGTCCCCGGACGTTGCAACTGGCAGCCGGGTTGCCCCAGGCCACCGACTTGGCGTTCAGGTCGCCCAGCACCACGACCTGGCGCGGCGCCGCCCTCCCTACGACTGCGGTGAGGATCTCGAGGAAATCCTCAAAGTCCGAGAGAGGGCGGTTCGGGGAGAAGTAGACCCCAACCAGGGCCATGTCTCCCCACGCGGCGGCCACGTATCCCGGTCCCCTCTCTAAGAGCGAGAGGGGAGGGGAGTCCGTGGAAGACCGCGACACCAGCGCCACCAAGCCGTCCCGGTCGCCCAGCCAACGGCCAGGGACCGAGTAAGGCTCGGCGACCACCGCCAAGTCCACCAACCACTCAGCCATGGTCTGCATCAGCAGATCCTGGGCTGCCCGGCAGTGGTTGGCGTTCGCCTGGAGTATGCGATGTTCGACCCTATCCATCAGTCGGACATCGCACCCCCCTCCGCCGCCACCGCAGCCGCCGCAGTGCTTTTGGCAGCAGCAGCAGGCCCGGTCGGCGCCTGCGCTTTGCCCCGCTTAGGGGGAGGATTGCAATTCCTCCCCCTCGTGACGTGGTCGGCGGGGCAGCCACTGGCGGCACACACCGCGCAGTGCGGCGTGGCGGCCTCGCAGGAGGCGGCTTTGTGGCCCTCCTTGCCGCAGCGGAAGCATGTGTCCGTCCTGTCGACCGTGGACGGACACAGGGCCCGGGTGTGTCCGATGCCGAAGCACCGGAAACACCGCAGAGGCTGGTCCTCGAGTGCCCGGACTGCACCCGAGCTGAACCCGACTGTCAGCCGTCCCTTGGCAAGGACGGCTTTGGCAGCGGCGACTGGGCACTCGAGGCGAATGGTGCCCATGCCGCCGCGGCCGGGTCTTATGTCCCGGCCTTGGACCGCTGCGACGCCACAGCCCCCTATCGCCGCGACCGCCGCCACCACCTCCTCCTTGGTGACGGAGTCGTCCAAGTCAGCCACCTCTATGGCCGCTGACTTGACCGGCCGGGCCACCTTGGCGGAATCCGCGATGACCTCCTGCAGCTTGGCTGCGAAGAGGTCCGCGTGGGTACTCCCGTCTGCCCCCGGGAACTCGAAAATTCGAGCCCCGGCTTGGGTCCGCCGGCAAGAGACGCTGCCGATCCCCAGTTGGGTGGGATCCGCATTGGCACGCGCCCGCACCAAAATAGACGCGTACGTCTCCCCCCGGTCAGCAGCCTCCGCGGTGAGCGTCACCACGACGGCCGCGGTTTTTGGGGGGACTAGTCGCCCCTTTCCCCTCCCCTTCCCTTTCCCCGTCCCCTTTCCACTGCCGGCCTTCTGCGCTTGGCTGGGAGCGGTGGTGGCGGGGACAACAGGGACGGCCGTCGTCGACTTCTTGCCCCTGCCCTTCCCCTTACGGACCACCTCCGTCCATTCGTTGGACGGGGTGGTTGAGGGGAGAAGGGCGTCTTCCGCCTGGGAGGAGGATGACGGTCCCGGCTCGCTCTGCCTCGTATCTGCCGCAAGCGGCGGTCGGAGGCGTTTCTCCGGCAGGAGTCGGTCCTCAATCCCTGCTAAGCAGGCTCTAGTGAAGGCCCTCTCCTCCATTACGACCTTGCGGATGATATCCTCAAGGTCCCCCAACCTAACCTTTTTTTTTTTTTTTTTTTTTTTTTTTTAACGTGGAGAAATGCTCATGCATTCTGCACTACCACGGGGAGGTAGTGCAGTTATGTGGGACTCTAACCCACTAAAACTCCACGGTGTCCTCCTCTGCCGCTTACGGCGGGAACACGGGCACGCGTTAGCACTCATCCGTGAACCCGCCGCGGCTGTCCGTTACCGGACCCTCCTCTGGGGAGTACTCCCCATCACCGGCGCACCAGAACACATAGCACGCCGTGACCACCCCAGGGACCAAACCAGCACATGGGCGCCAGACGACCCCGTGTCTGGGCACCCTTGGTCCCCCTGCGACGGGTCAGGACATTGGCCCCGCCGCCTGCCAATTTTCGGCCGCAGAGGATAGGGAGAGCGGCCAACGTCATACCGACACTCCTCCTCCCCTGCGGCCCCACCGCGTCCGCCATCAAACGGTGGCGACCCCGTCAAGGCCGCGGAAGGTAGGGAGAGCGGCGCACCGCAATACCGGCACTCCTCTCCCGCCGCGGCCTTCAACCCTCAGCCGCGATGCCTCCGTTACAACGACATCGCGGCCCGCCTCAGTTGCGATGTCGCCGAAGCGGCACCGCAACCTACTTGTTGGCCGCTACGTCGTCGGCTTACAGGCAAAAGCCCTGACGAGCGGCCCCTCCTCGGGTTCCTCTTCGCTTCACCGTGGGTGTCCAAGCCACGGCTACTGAGCCCCCCCGCCTCGACAATGCGGGAACCCACCGGGGGGGCCCCCAACCTAACCTAACCTAACCTAACCTAACCTAACCTTTTTTTTTTTTTTTTTTTTTTTTTTGCGCTGGGAAAAAATGCTTTACGCATACCCTCCCATCGGGGGATGGGGGGCTATGTGGGACTCCCCGGTCTGACCCGGTATACCCACTAAAATAACCCAGCGGCACTCCCGCTTCGTCCGAGTGGCGGGGGACTGGGAAACCGGCACAGCCTTAACGTCCAGTCCTCCGCCGACGATTGCTCCTCAGGGCGGACCCCTCACACCCCCCCCGTGGGGAGGGGGACGGGCCCGGGAGTGACCGACGAAGAAGGTGGTGATGGGTGCAATGCGGGAGATGGCGCCCCCGCGCCTGTCGCCCGCCCATCGCCACCATGAGGAGGGGGAGGATGTCGCCCTCTCCGACCCCTTCTTCGTCTGCGGAGCGGCACAGCGAGAGGGTCATCCTCCCGCGCGCGCTCCGCCTCCTCCTTTTGCGAGATTACGTCCTCGCAAAAGGAGGCAACCGCTGACCAGGACCCCTCGCTCTCCAGCATGGCGCTGACCACGCAGGGAAGCGAGAGGTTCTGTCCGACCACCGCGGTCAGACCGCGGCGCAGCTCGGACCAAGCCGGGCACACTTCGAGCGTGTGCTGCGCCGTGTCCTCCGCCGCGCCGCAGTCGTGGCACGCCGGGGTCTCCTCCCTCCCGATCCGGTGCAGGTACGATCCGAAACAGCCATGCCCGGACAACACCTGCACCAGACGGAACGAGAGGAAACCGTGGGACCGCTCGAGCCAGCTCCGCAGGACCGGACCGAGCGCGTCCAACGTCCGGCGGCCAAAGGCGGCGGTGGCGAGGTCCTCCGTCCAGTGGAGGACGATTGCGTCCCTCGCCTCCCGCCGCACGGCCTCCCGCTCTTCGGCGACGGGGCGCTCCCCGAGCGCCCTCCGGTGCGCGGTCCACTCGTAGACTCTGGCGAGCACCCAGGCCTCCAACTCCCAAGGAGGGGTGCCAGCCAGAGCGCACGCCGCCGAGAAGCCCACCGACCGGTAGGCCCTCGCCACCCGCAGTGCAATGGCCCTTTGGGGCTTGCGCAAGGCGGTCGCGTTCTCCCTCCTATGGAGGGAGTCCGCCCAGATGGGGGCCCCGTATAGGGCCATGCTTTTCAGAATGCCGGCATAGAGGTGCCGGCATTTCGCCTTGGGCCCCCCCAGGTTCGGGAGGAGCCAGGAGAGGGCGTCCGCAGCTTTCAAAAGGCGCGTCGACAGCCCGCTGAAATGCGGGCCGAAGCGCCACCTGTCGTCCAGCACCAGGCCCAGATACTTCATCTGGGGCTGGACCCCTATCCGGACGCCCTCTACGACAATGTGGGCGTCGGGAGGGCAGCGCTGCCGAGGCCCGTGAAAGAACACGGCCTCGGTCTTGTGCAGCGCCACCTTCAATCCCAGGCGGCGGATCCTCTCTGCGACCAAGGATCCGCCAGCCGAGGCCAGACAGGCCGCGTCCCCGAAGTTCCTCCCCCGGGCAGTGAGGAGAGTGTCATCCGCGTAGCAGATGACACTCGTGCCCTGGAGGAGGACTCCCCGCAGTAGCCAGTCAAACCCGATGTTCCACAGGGGGGGCCCCAGCACTGACCCCTGCGGAACACCGGACTCTGCGCCGTATCGCCTCACCGTGGCCGTCTTGTCCACGAGGAGGACCTCTCGGCCCTCCAAGTAGCTGGCCAGGAGGTTCTGCAGGTACTGGGGCGCTCCGTGATACCGGAGCGCCTCCAATATCGTCGAGTGGGGGACGGAGTTGAAGGCGTTTGCGATGTCGAACGACACCGCCAGCACTCCGTCCCCCGCCTCCACCGCCTCCCTCACCTGGCCCTTGAGCAGGGCCAGCGCATCGATCGTCGAACGCCCTCGACGGAAACCGAATTGGGCGTCCGACAGGTCCGGCCCTACCCCCCGCAAAAGGCTATCAAGCCGGGACGCGACGATCCCCTCGAACATCTTACCGACCTCATCGAGCAGGACGATGGGCCGGTATGCCGAGGGGGAGTCCACCGGGCGTCCCTCCTTTCGGAGGAGGCACAGCTGCCCCTCCTTCCAAAGTTTCGGGAACCTCCCAGCCGTAAAGCACGCGCTGAAGAGGTCCCGAAACCTGTCCTCCATTTGGGAGGCGGCGATCGCCACCACCCGTGCGGGGACGCCGTCTGGTCCGGGGGCCGTCTTCTTCGCGCGGAGGCTGAGAACCCCCGCGCGGACCTCCTCCGCCGTCACCGGGGGGACGTCTTCCTCCGGCGAAGCCGCCCCTTGCGGGGGATTCATCGTTGGTGGGGTGAAGTCGTCGGTCCTGCGCGGAAACAGGGACCGGACCACCCCATCCAGCAACGCTGGCTCGAGGGTCTCCGTCAGTGGGGGACCATAGGGGCGCAGCTGGTTCCGCGCCGCCTTGTATGGTCTCCCATAAGGATCCCTGTCGAGACCCTCCAGCATCTCGGCCCTCGCCGAGTCTTCTGCAGCGCCCATTGCAGACTTGAGGACCGTCCTCGCCTCTACGTAAGAGGCGTATAGGCGGTCCTCCTCTGCCCGGACTCGGTTTTGGGCGCTGCGCCGTCGGCTCCGCGCGTAGGCCCTTCTGGCCGCCACGCAGGCGGCCCGGAGACCCGTCAGCTCCTCCGTCCACCAATAGACGGCGCGACGGGGAGGCGGACGGCGAGACCGAGGCATGCTGGAGTTGCACACCTCGGTCAGGGACCCCCTGAGCCGGACCGCTGCGGCGTCCACGTCCAGGACATCGACAGGGGGCGACAGCCAGTCCTGGAGGAAGGCCGCCTCCTCAGCTGCCTCCCGGTCCAGGCGGGTGAGTGCCCACCGCGGGAACGGAGATTGCCCGGCGCGGGCCATCTCCCCCCCCTGGGTGGAGATGTCGAACCGCACATATCGGTGGTCCGACAAGGTCTCCACCATCTCCACCCGCCAGTTGACGACGCGGGCGGCTAGCGCGGGGGTGGCAAACGAGACGTCCACCACCGAGCCGCCCTGTTGCCGCACACACGTGTGGACCGCCCCCCTGTTGAGGAGGGACACACCGCATGAGGCCGACCAATACTCGACGGCGCGTCCCCGGACGTTGCAACTGGCAGCCGGGTTGCCCCAGGCCACCGACTTGGCGTTCAGGTCGCCCAGCACCACGACCTGGCGCGGCGCCGCCCTCCCTACGACTGCGGTGAGGATCTCGAGGAAATCCTCAAAGTCCGAGAGAGGGCGGTTCGGGGAGAAGTAGACCCCAACCAGGGCCATGTCTCCCCACGCGGCGGCCACGTATCCCGGTCCCCTCTCTAAGAGCGAGAGGGGAGGGGAGTCCGTGGAAGACCGCGACACCAGCGCCACCAAGCCGTCCCGGTCGCCCAGCCAACGGCCAGGGACCGAGTAAGGCTCGGCGACCACCGCCAAGTCCACCAACCACTCAGCCATGGTCTGCATCAGCAGATCCTGGGCTGCCCGGCAGTGGTTGGCGTTCGCCTGGAGTATGCGATGTTCGACCCTATCCATCAGTCGGACATCGCACCCCCCTCCGCCGCCACCGCAGCCGCCGCAGTGCTTTTGGCAGCAGCAGCAGGCCCGGTCGGCGCCTGCGCTTTGCCCCGCTTAGGGGGAGGATTGCAATTCCTCCCCCTCGTGACGTGGTCGGCGGGGCAGCCACTGGCGGCACACACCGCGCAGTGCGGCGTGGCGGCCTCGCAGGAGGCGGCTTTGTGGCCCTCCTTGCCGCAGCGGAAGCATGTGTCCGTCCTGTCGACCGTGGACGGACACAGGGCCCGGGTGTGTCCGATGCCGAAGCACCGGAAACACCGCAGAGGCTGGTCCTCGAGTGCCCGGACTGCACCCGAGCTGAACCCGACTGTCAGCCGTCCCTTGGCAAGGACGGCTTTGGCAGCGGCGACTGGGCACTCGAGGCGAATGGTGCCCATGCCGCCGCGGCCGGGTCTTATGTCCCGGCCTTGGACCGCTGCGACGCCACAGCCCCCTATCGCCGCGACCGCCGCCACCACCTCCTCCTTGGTGACGGAGTCGTCCAAGTCAGCCACCTCTATGGCCGCTGACTTGACCGGCCGGGCCACCTTGGCGGAATCCGCGATGACCTCCTGCAGCTTGGCTGCGAAGAGGTCCGCGTGGGTACTCCCGTCTGCCCCCGGGAACTCGAAAATTCGAGCCCCGGCTTGGGTCCGACGGCAAGAGACGCTGCCGATCCCCAGTTGGGTGGGATCCGCATTGGCACGCGCCCGCAACAGAACGGACGCGTACGTCTCCCCCCGGTCAGCAGCCTCCGCGGTGAGGGTCACCACGACGGCCGCGGTTTTTGGGGGGACTAGTCGCCCCTTTCCCCTCCCCTTCCCTTTCCCCGTCCCCTTTCCACTGCCGGCCTTCTGCGCTTGGCTGGGAGCGGTGGTGGCGGGGACGGCAGGGACGGCCGTCGTCGTCTTCTTGCCCCTGCCCTTCCCCTTACGGACCACCTCCGTCCACTCGTTGGACGGGGTCGTGGAAGGGAGAAGGGCGTCTTCCACCTGGGAGGAGGATGACGGTCCCGGCTCGCTCTGCCTCGTATCTGCCGCAAGCGGCGGTCGGAGGCGTTTCTCCGGCAGGAGCCGGTCCTCAATCCCTGCTAAGCAGGCTCTAGTGAAGGCCCTCTCCTCCATTACGA
Organism: Mesoligia furuncula; assembly: GCA_916614155.1. Classification (NCBI taxonomy): domain Eukaryota; kingdom Metazoa; phylum Arthropoda; class Insecta; order Lepidoptera; family Noctuidae; genus Mesoligia; species Mesoligia furuncula. Next base: position 28,668,674 of record OU744799.1, read on the forward strand.
CCTTGCGGATGATATCCTCAAGGTTGTTGGAGGCGGGGCCCTCTGCCGCAGGGCTCGTCTTGGCCTGTTGTGGCCGGGCCGTGGCTTCGGCCAGCTTCTGATGAAGCTGGCTGACCTCCGACTGCAGGCGATCTACCTTCGCCTGCAGTTGCCGCGTCTCGTCGGTGGTCTTTCGCTGGACCAGCTCCGCGACGACACCGCGCATGCTGGCGGCCCTGCATTTCAGGGCCTTCTGCAAGGTGCCCTTTAGGTTGGAGGACTTTGAGGCGACCTCCACGATCTCCCTCTCGTCCTCCTCCGCCATTCTGTCCAGCTCGGCCAGAGAATGGTCCGCGTAGAGAACGCGGGACGCACCGTACCCCGACTTGGCCCGGGCGGCGTGCGCCCGTTTCTCGGTAGCAGCGACCCGCTCCTCCAGCTCTTGCTGGAGCTGAGCTCGCCGAGCCAGGTCCAGCTGGCGTTGGGCGTTCGCCAGCCCAACGACATGGGTCTCCGCGGCCACCGTCGGCTTTTTAGCCTTCGGCAACCGCGTCGACCCCGAGGCCGAGGAGCCCTCGGACCCACCGCTCCGGTGGACACGCTTCCTCGATCGGCAGTCGTCCGCGTCCGACACACTAATCAGTGAGTCGTTGTCGGACGACTCGTCCGCCCCTCCGAAGAAGCTAGCCGCAGACGGCGCGCGGCTAGTCTCTGACGCCGAAGCGTCGGATTGGCCCTGAGAAGGGCCTTTTGGTTGGCCCTGAGAAGGGCCTTTGGGTTGGCCCTGAGAAGGGCCTTTGCGTTGGCCCTGAGAAGGGCCTTTGGGTTGGCCCTGAGAAGGGCCTTTTTGTTTTAAAAACCGCCCGCAGGCGTCCCGCGCAGGACTCGACATGTTTCCCGCGGGTTCGCAAACAAACAAGACAATAGGGTTAAAAACAAGTTGCGAATGCACAGTGCACTTTGGCCGTACCCAGTCTGCCACTCCGTTACGGTGGTCAGAACTGGGCCGTTTCCAGGGGACGCGACGTGGACGCAAGCACTGTGGGGTGGTCCCCCAACCTAACCTAACCTAACCTTTTTTTTTTTTTTTTTTTTTGCGCTGGGAAAAAATGCGTTACGCATACCCTCCCATCGGGGGATGGGGGGCTATGTGGGACTCCCCGGTCTGACCCGGTATACCCACTAAAATAACCCAGCGGCACTCCCGCTTCGTCCGAGTGGCGGGGGACTGGGAAACCGGCACAGCCTTAACGTCCAGTCCTCCGCCGACGATTGCTCCTCAGGGCGGACCCCTCACACCCCCCCCGTGGGGAGGGGGACGGGCCCGGGAGTGACCGACGAAGAAGGTGGTGATGGGTGCAATGCGGGAGATGGCGCCCCCGCGCCTGTCGCCCGCCCATCGCCACCATGCGGAGGGGGAGGATGTCGCCCTCTCCGACCCCTTCTTCGTCTGCGGAGCGGCACAGCGAGAGGGTCATCCTCCCGCGCGCGCTCCGCCTCCTCCTTTTGCGAGATTACGTCCTCGCAAAAGGAGGCAACCGCTGACCAGGACCCCTCGCTCTCCAGCATGGCGCTGACCACGCAGGGAAGCGAGAGGTCCTGTCCGACCACCGCGGTCAGACCGCGGCGCAGCTCGGACCAAGCCGGGCACACTTCGAGCGTGTGCTGCGCCGTGTCCTCCGCCGCGCCGCAGTCGTGGCACGCCGGGGTCTCCTCCCTCCCGATCCGGTGCAGGTACGATCCGAAACAGCCATGCCCGGACAACACCTGCACCAGACGGAACGAGAGGAAACCGTGGGACCGCTCGAGCCAGCTCCGCAGGACCGGACCGAGCGCGTCCAACGTCCGGCGGCCAAAGGCGGCGGTGGCGAGGTCCTCCGTCCAGTGGAGGACGATTGCGTCCCTCGCCTCCCGCCGCACGGCCTCCCGCTCTTCGGCGACGGGGCGCTCCCCGAGCGCCCTCCGGTGCGCGGTCCACTCGTAGACTCTGGCGAGCACCCAGGCCTCCAACTCCCAAGGAGGGGTGCCAGCCAGAGCGCACGCCGCCGAGAAGCCCACCGACCGGTAGGCCCTCGCCACCCGCAGTGCAATGGCCCTTTGGGGCTTGCGCAAGGCGGTCGCGTTCTCCCTCCTATGCAGGGAGTCCGCCCAGATGGGGGCCCCGTATAGGGCCATGCTTTTCAGAATGCCGGCATAGAGGTGCCGGCATTTCGCCTTGGGCCCCCCCAGGTTCGGCAGGAGCCAGGAGAGGGCGTCCGCAGCTTTCAAGAGGCGCGTCGACAGCCCGCTGAAATGCGGGCCGAAGCGCCACCTGTCGTCCAGCACCAGGCCCAGATACTTCATCTGGGGCTGGACCCCTATCCGGACGCCCTCTACGACAATGTGGGCGTCGGGAGGGCAGCGCTGCCGAGGCCCGTGAAAGAACACGGCCTCGGTCTTGTGCAGCGCCACCTTCAATCCCAGGCGGCGGATCCTCTCTGCGACCAAGGATCCGCCAGCCGAGGCCAGACAGGCCGCGTCCCCGAAGTTCCTCCCCCGGGCAGTGAGGAGAGTGTCATCCGCGTAGCAGATGACACTCGTGCCCTGGAGGAGGACTCCCCGCAGTAGCCAGTCGAACCCGATGTTCCACAGGGGGGGCCCCAGCACTGACCCCTGCGGAACACCGGACTCTGCGCCGTACCGCCTCACCGTGGCCGTCTTGTCCACGAGGAGGACCTCTCGGCCCTCCAAGTAGCTGGCCAGGAGGTTCTGCAGGTACTGGGGCGCTCCGTGATACCGGAGCGCCTCCAATATCGTCGAGTGGGGGACGGAGTTGAAGGCGTTTGCGATGTCGAACGACACCGCCAGCACTCCGTCCCCCGCCTCCACCGCCTCCCTCACCTGGCCCTTGAGCAGGGCCAGCGCATCGATCGTCGAACGCCCTCGACGGAAACCGAATTGGGCGTCCGACAGGTCCGGCCCTACCCCCCGCAAAAGGCTATCAAGCCGGGACGCGACGATCCCCTCGAACATCTTACCGACCTCATCGAGCAGGACGATGGGCCGGTATGCCGAGGGGGAGTCCACCGGGCGTCCCTCCTTTCGGAGGAGGCACAGCTGCCCCTCCTTCCAAAGTTTCGGGAACCTCCCAGCCGTAAAGCACGCGCTGAAGAGGTCCCGAAACCTGTCCTCCATTTGGGAGGCGGCGATCGCCACCACCCGTGCGGGGACGCCGTCTGGTCCGGGGGCCGTCTTCTTCGCACGGAGGCTGAGAACCCCCGCGCGGACCTCCTCCGCCGTCACCGGGGGGACGTCTTCCTCCGGTGAAGCCGCCCCTTGCGGGGGATTCATCGTTGGTGGGGTGAAGTCGTCGGTCCTGCGCGGAAACAGGGACCGGACCACCCCATCCAGCAACGCTGGCTCGAGGGTCTCCGTCAGTGGGGGACCATAGGGGCGCAGCTGGTTCCGCGCCGCCTTGTATGGTCTCCCATAAGGATCCCTGTCGAGACCCTCCAGCATCTCGGCCCTCGCCGAGTCATCTGCAGCGCCCATTGCAGACTTTAGGGCCGTCTTCGCCTCCCGGTAAGAGGCGTATAGGCGGTCCTCCTCTGCCCGGTCTCGGTTTTGGGCGCTGCGCCGTCGGCTCCGGGCGTAGGCCCTTCTGGCCGCCACACAGGCGGCCCGGAGACCCGTCAGCTCCTCCGTCCACCAATAGACGGCGCGACGGGGAGGCGGACGGCGAGACCGAGGCATGCTGGAGTTGCACACCTCGGTCAGGGACCCCCTGAGCCAGACCGCTGCGGCATCCACGTCCAGGACATCGACAGGGGGCGACAGCCAGTCCTGGAGAAAGGCCGCCTCCTCAGCTGCCTCCCGGTCCAGGCGGGTGAGTGCCCACCGCGGGAAGGGAGATTGCCCGGCGCGGGCCATCCCCCCCCCCTGGGTGGAGATGTCGAACCGCACATATCGGTGGTCCGACAAGGTCTCCACCATCTCCACCCGCCAGTTGACGACGCGGGCGGCTAGGGCGGGGGTGGCAAACGAGACGTCCACCACCGACCCTCCCTGTTGCCGCACACACGTGTGGACCGCCCCCCTGTTGAGGAGGGACACACCGCATGAGGCCGACCAATACTCGACGGCGCGTCCCCGGACGTTGCAGCTGGCAGCCGGGTTGCCCCAGGCCACCGACTTGGCGTTCAGGTCGCCCAGCACCACGACCTGGCGCGGCGCCGCCCTCCCTACGACTGCGGTGAGGATCTCGAGGAAATCCTCAAAGTCCGAGAGAGGGCGGTTCGGGGAGAAGTAGACCCCAACCAGGGCCATGTCTCCCCACGCGGCGGCCACGTATCCCGGTCCCCTCTCTAAGAGCGAGAGGGGAGGGGAGTCTGTGGAAGACCGCGTCACCAGCGCCACCAAGCCGTCCCGGTCGCCCAGCCAACGGCCAGGGACCGAGTAAGGCTCGGCGACCACCGCCAAGTCCACCAACCACTCAGCCATGGTCTGCATCAGCAGATCCTGGGCTGCCCGGCAGTGGTTGGCGTTCGCCTGGAGTATGCGATGTTCGACCCTATCCATCAGTCGGACATCGCACACCCCTCCGCAGCCACCGCAGCCGCCGCAGTGCCTTTGGCAGCAGCAGCAGGCCCGGTCGGCGCCTGCGCTTTGCCCCGCTTAGGGGGAGGATTGCAATTCCTCCCTCTCGTGACGTGGTCAGCGGGGCAGCCACTGGCGGCACACACCGCGCAGTGCGGCGCGGCGGCCTCGCAGGAGGCGGCTTTGTGGCCCTCCTTGCCGCAGCGGAAGCACGTGTCCGTCCTGTCGACCGTGGACGGACACAGGGCCCGGGTGTGTCCGATGCCGAAGCACCGGAAACACCGCAGAGGCTGGTCCTCGAGTGCCCGGACTGCACCCGAGCTGAAGCCGACTGTGAGCCGTCCCTTGGCAAGGACGGCTTTGGCAGCGGCGACTGGGCATTCGAGGCGAATGGTGCCCATGCCGCCGCGGCCGGGCCTTATGTCCCGGCCTTGGACCGCCGCGACGCCACAGCCCCCTATCGCCGCGACCGCCGCCACCACCTCCTCCTTGGTGACGGAGTCGTCCAAGTCAGCCACCTCTATGGCCGCTGACTTGACCGGCCTTGCCACCTTGGCGGAATCCGCGATGACCTCCTGCAGCTTGGCTGCGAAGAGGTCCGCGTGGGTACTCCCCTCTGCCCCCGGGAACTCGAAAATTCGAGCCCCGGCTTGGGTCCGCCGGCAAGAGACGCTGCCGATCCCCAGTTGGGTGGGATCCGCATTGGCACGCGCCCGCAACAGAACGGACGCGTAAGTCTCCCCCCGGTCAGCAGCCTCCGCGGTGAGGGTCACCACGACCGCCGCGGTTTTTGGGGGGACTAGTCGCCCCTTTCCCCTCCCCTTCCCTTTCCCCGTCCCCTTTCCACTGCCGGCCTTCTGCGCTTGGCTGGGAGCGGTGGTGGCGGGGACGGCAGGGACGGCCGTCGTCGTCTTCTTGCCCCTGCCCTTCCCCTTACGGACCACCTCCGTCCACTCGTTGGACGGGGTCGTGGAAGGGAGAAGGGCGTCTTCCGCCTGGGAGGAGGACGGCCCCGGCTCGCACCGCCTCGTATCCGCCGCAAGCGGCGGTCGGAGGCGTTTCTCGGGCAAGAGCCGGTCCTCAATCCCTGCTATGCAGGCTCTAGTGAAGGCCCTCTCCTCCATTACGACCTTGCGGATGATATCCTCAAGGTTGGAGGCGGGGCCCTCTGCCGCAGGGCTCGACTTGGCCTGTTGTGGCCGGGCCGTGGCTTCGGCCAGCTTCTGATGAAGCTGGCTGACCTCCGACTGCAGGCGATCCACCTTCGCCTGCAGTTGCCGCGTCTCGTCGGTGGTCTTGCGCTGGACCAGCTCCGCGACGACACCGCGCATACTTGCGGCCCTGCATTTCAGGGCCTTCTGTAGGGTGCCCTTTAGGTTGGAGGACTTCGAGGCGACCTCCACGATCTCCCTCTCGTCCTCCTCCGCCATTTTCTCCAGCTCGGCCAGAGAGTGGTCCGCGTAGAGAACGCGGGACGCACCGTACCCGGACTTGGCCCGGGCGGCGTGCGCCCGCTTCTCTGTGGCGGCAACCCGCTCCTCCAGCTCTTGCTGGAGCTGAGCTCGCCGAGCCAGGTCCAGCTGGCGTTGGGCGTTCGCCAGCCCAACGACATGGGTCTCCGCGGCCACCGTCGGCTTTTTAGCCTTCGACAACCGCGTCGACCCCGAAGCCGAGGAGCCCTCGGACCCACCGCTCCGGTGGACTCGCTTCCGCGGACGAGAGTCGTCCGCGTCCGACACACTGATCAGTGAGTCGTTGTCGGACGACTCGTCCGCCCCTCCGAAGAAACTAGCCGCAGACGGCGCGCGGCTAGTCTCTGACGCTGAAGCGTCGGAGTGGCCCTGAGAAGGGCCTTTTGGTTGGCCCTGAGAAGGGCCTTTTGGTTGGCCCTGAGAAGGGCCTTTGGGTTGGCCCTGAGAAGGGCCTTTGGGTTGGCCCTGAGAAGGGCCTTTTTGTTTTAAAAAACGCCCGCAGGCGTCCCGCGCAGGACTCGACATGTTTCCCGCGGGTTCGCAAACAAACAAGACAATAGGGTTAAAAACAAGTTGCGAATGCACAGTGCACTTTGGCCGTACCCAGTCTGCCACTCCGTTACGGTGGTCAGAACTGGGCCGTTTCCAGGGGACGCGACGTGGACGCAAGCACTGTGGGGTGGTCCCCCAACCTAACCTAACCTTTTTTTTTTTTTTTTTTTTTTTTTGCGCTGGGAAAAAATGCGTTACGCATACCCTCCCATCGGGGGATGGGGGGCTATGTGGGACTCCCCGGTCTGACCCGGTATACCCACTAAAATAACCCAGCGGCACTCCCGCTTCGTCCGAGTGGCGGGGGACTGGGAAACCGGCACAGCCTTAACGTCCAGTCCTCCGCCGACGATTGCTCCTCAGGGCGGACCCCTCACACCCCCCCCGTGGGGAGGGGGACGGGCCCGGGAGTGACCGACGAAGAAGGTGGGGATGGGTGCAATGCGGGAGATGGCGCCCCCGCGCCTGTCGCCCGCCCATCGCCACCATGAGGAGGGGGAGGATGTCGCCCTCTCCGACCCCTTCTTCGTCTGCGGAGCGGCACAGCGAGAGGGTCATCCTCCCGCGCGCGCTCCGCCTCCTCCTTTTGCGAGATTACGTCCTCGCAAAAGGAGGCAACCGCTGACCAGGACCCCTCGCTCTCCAGCATAGCGCTGACCACGCAGGGAAGCGAGAGGTCCTGTCCGACCACCGCGGTTAGACCGCGGCGCAGCTCGGACCAAGCCGGGCACACTTCGAGCGTGTGCTGCGCCGTGTCCTCCGCCGCGCCGCAGTCGTGGCACGCCGGGCTCTCCTCCCTCCCGATCCGGTGCAGGTACGTTCCGAAACAGCCATGCCCGGACAACACCTGCACCAGACGGAACGAGAGGAAACCATGGGACCGCTCGAGCCAGCTCCGCAGGACCGGACCGAGCGCGTCCAACGTCCGGCGGCCAAAGGCGGCGGTGGCGAGGTCCTCCGTCCAGTGGAGGACGATTGCGTCCCTCGCCTCCCGCCGCACGGCCTCCCGCTCTTCAGCGACGGGGCGCTCCCCGAGCGCCCTCCGGTGCGCGGTCCACTCGTAGACTCTGGCGAGCACCCAAGCCTCCAACTCCCAAGGAGGGGTGCCGGCCAGAGCGCACGCCGCCGAGAAGCCCACCGAGCGGTAGGCCCTCGCCACCCGCAGTGCAATGGCCCTTTGGGGCTTGCGCAAGGCGGTCGCGTTCTCCCTCCTGTGGAGGGAGTCCGCCCAGATGGGGGCCCCGTATAGGGCCATACTCTTAAGGATGCCGGCATACAGCTGCCGGCATTTCGCCTTGGGCCCCCCCAGGTTCGGGAGGAGCCAGGAGAGGGCGTCCGCAGCTTTCAAGAGGCGCGTCGACAGCCCGCTGAAATGCGGGCCGAAGCGCCACCTGTCGTCCAGCACCAGGCCCAGATACTTCATCTGGGGCTGGACCCCTATCCGGACGCCCTCTACGACAATGTGGGCGTCGGGAGGGCAGCGCTGCCGAGGCCCATGAAAGAACACGGCCTCGGTCTTGTGCAGCGCCACCTTCAATCCCAGGCGGCGGATCCTCTCTGCGACCAAGGATCCGCCAGCCGAGGCCAGACAGGCCGCGTCCCCAAAGTTCCTCCCCCGGGCCGTGAGGAGAGTGTCATCCGCGTAGCAGATGACACTCGTGCCCTGGAGGAGGACAACCTAACCTAACCTTTTTTTTTTTTTTTTTTTTTTTTTTTTTTTTTTTTTTTTTTTGCGCTGGGAAAAAATGCATTACGCATACCCTCCCATCGGGGGATGGGGGGCTATGTGGGACTCCCCGGTCTGACCCGGTATACCCACTAAAACAACCCAGCGGCACTCCCGCTTCGTCCGAGTGGCGAAGGACTGGGAAACCGGCACAGCCTTAACGTCCAGTCCTCCGCCGACGATTGCCCCTCAGGGCGGGCCCTTCACGCCCCCCCCCCCTGGGGAGGGGGTCGGGCCCGGGAATGACCGACGAAGGTGGTGATGGGTGCAATGCGGGAGAAGGCGCCCCCGCGCCTGTCGCCCGCCCATCGTCTGCGGAGCGGCACAGCGAGAGGGTCATTCTCCCGCGCGCGCTCCGCCTCCTCCTTTTGCGAGATTACGTCCTCGCAAAAGGAGGCAACTGCTGCACAGGCCCCCTCGCTCTCCAGCATAGCGTTGACCATGCAGGGAAGCGAGAGGTCGCCCAGCACCACGACCTGGCGTGGCGCCGCCCTCCCTATGACTGCGGTGAGGATCTCGAGGAAATCCTCAGAGTCCGAGAGAGAGCGGTTCGGGGAGAAGTAGGCCCCAACCAGGGCCATGTCTCCCCGCGCGGCGGCCACGTATCCCGGTCCCCTCTCTAAGAGCGAGAGGGGAGGGGAGTCTGTGGAAGACCGCGACACCAACGCCACCAAGCCGTCTCGGTCGCCCAGCCAACGGCCAGGGACCGAGTAAGGCTCGGCGACCACCGCCAAGTCGTTCGCCTGGAGTGTGCGATGTTCGACCGCATCCATCAGTCGGACATCGCACCCCCCTCCGCAGCCACCGACGCAGGAACGACGGTGCTCTTGGCAGCAGCAGCAAACCCGGCCGGCGCCTGTGCTTTGCCCCGCTTAGGGGGAGGATTGCAGTTCCTCCCCTTCGTGACGTGGTCTGCCGGGCAGCCACTGGCGGCACACACCGCGCAGTGCGGCGTGGTGGCCTCGCAGGAGGCGGCTTTGTTGCCCTCCTTGCCGCAGCGGAAGCACGTGTCCGTCCTGTCCACAGTGGACGGACACAGGGCCCGGGTGTGTCCGATGCCGAAGCACCGGAAACACCGCAGAGGCTGGTCCTCGAGTGCCCGGACTGCACCCGAGCTGAACCCGACTGTCAGCCGTCCTTTGGCAAGGACGGCTTTGGCAGCGGCGACTGGGCACTCGAGGCGAATGGTGCCCATGCCGCCGCGGCCGGGTCTTATGTCCCGGCCTTGGACCGCCGCGACGCCACAGCCCCCTATCGCCGCGACCGCCGCCACCACCTCCTCCTTAGTGACGGAGTCGTCCAAGTCAGCCACCTCTATGGCCGCTGACTTGACCGGCCGGGCCACCTTGGCGGAATCCGCGATGACCTCCTGCAGCTTGGCTGCAAAGAGGTCAGCATGGGTACTCCCCTCTGCCCCCGGGAACTCGAATATTCGAGCCCCGGCTTGGGTCCGCCGGCAAGTTACGCTGCCGATCCCCAGTTGGGCAGGATCGGCATTCGCACGCGCCCGCACCAAAATGGACGCGTACGTCTCCCCCCGGTCCGCAGCCTCCGCGGTGAGCGTCACCACGACGGCCGCGGTTTTTGGGGGGACTAGTCGCCTTTTTCCCCTCCCCTTCCCTTTCCCCGTCCCCTTTCCCTTGCCAGTCATCTGCGATTGGCTGGGAGTGGTGGTGGCGGGGACGACAGGGACGGCCGTCGTCGACTTCTTGCCCTTTCCCTTCCCCTTACGGACCACTTCCGTCCACTCGTTGGACGGGGTCGTGGAAGGGAGAAGGGCATCTTCCGCCTGGGAGGAGGACGGCCCCGGCTCGCACTGCCTCGTATCCGCCGCAAGCGGCGGTCGGAGGCGTTTCTCGGGCAAGAGCCGGTCCTCAATCCCTGCTAAGCAGGCTCTAGTGAAGGCCCTCTCCTCCATTACGACCTTGCGGATGATATCCTCAAGGTTGGAGGCGGGGCCCTCTGCCGCAGGGCTCGACTTGGCCTCTTGTGGCCGGGCCGTGGCTTCGGCCAGCTTCTGATGAAGCTGGCTGACCTCCGACTGCAGGCGATCCACCTTCGCCTGCAGTTGCCGCGTCTCGTCGGTGGTCTTGCGCTGGACCAGCTCCGCGACGACACCGCGCATGCTCGCGGCCCTGCATTTCAGGGCCTTCTGCAAGGTCCCCTTAAGATTTGAGGACTTCGAGGCGACCTCCACGATCTCCCTCTCGTCCTCCTCCGCCATTTTCTCTAGCTCAGCCAGAGAGTGGTCCGCGTATAGAACCCGGGACATACCGTACCCGGACTTGGCCCGGGCGGCGTGCGCCCGTTTCTCAGTAGCGGCCACCCGCTCCTCCAGCTCTTGCTGGAGCTGAGCCCGCCGAGCCAGGTCTAGCTGGCGTTGGGCGTTCGCGAGCCCAACGACATGGGTCTCCGCGGCCACCGTCGGCTTTTTAGCCTTCGACAACCGCGTCGACCCCGAGGCCGAGGAGCCCTCGGACCCACCGCTCCGGTGGATTCGCTTCCGCGAACGAGAGTCGTCCGCGTCCGACACACTGATCAGTGAGTCGTTGTCGGACGACTCGTCCGCCCCTCCGAAGAAACTAGCCGCAGACGGCGCGCGGCTAGTCTCTGACGCCGAAGCGTCGGATTGGCCCTGAGAAGGGCCTTTTGGTTGGCCCTGAGAAGGGCCTTTTGGTTGGCCCTGAGAAGGGCCTTTGGGTTGGCCCTGAGAAGGGCCTTTGCGTTGGCCCTGAGAAGGGCCTTTGGGTTGGCCCTGAGAAGGGCCTTTTTGTTTTAAAAACCGCCCGCAGGCGTCCCGCGCAGGACTCGACATGTTTCCCGCGGGTTCGCAAACAAACAAGACAATAGGGTTAAAAACAAGTTGCGAATGCACAGTGCACTTTGGCCGTACCCAGTCTGCCACTCCGTTACGGTGGTCAGAACTGGGCCGTTTCCAGGGGACGCGACGTGGACGCAAGCACTGTGGGGTGGTCCCCCAAAATAATAGTCTCATCTCGAGATTGGAACCCAGACTTTCGCGTTTGCTAATCCAATACATTACGTTACTAGCTATATGTGCTCTAAAAAAGTCTCATCACGAGATTTGAACCCAGACCTCCGCGTTTGCTAATCCAATACGTAAAGTCACTAGCTATATGTGCTCAACCTAACCTAACCTAACCTTTTTTTTTTTTTTTTTTTTTTTTTTTTTTTTTAACGTGGAGAAATGCTCATGCATTCTGCACTACCACGGGGAGGTAGTGCAGTTATGTGGGACTCTAACCCACTAAAACTCCACGGTGTCCTCCTCTGCCGCTTACGGCGGGAACACGGGCACGCGTTAGCACTCATCCGTGAACCCGCCGCGGCTGTCCGTTACCGGACCCTCCTCTGGGGAGTACTCCCCATCACCGGCGCACCAGAACACATAGCACGCCATGACCACCCCAGGGACCAAACCAGCACATGGGCGCCAGACGACCCCGTGTCTGGGCACCCTTGGTCCCCCTGCGACGGGTCAGGACATTGGCCCCGCCGCCTGCCAATTTTCGGCCGCAGAGGATAGGGAGAGCGGCCAACGTCATACCGACACTCCTCCTCCCCTGCGGCCCCACCGCGTCCGCCATCGAACGGTGGCGACCCCGTCAAGGCCGCGGAAGGTAGGGAGAGCGGCGCACCGCAATACCGGCACTCCTCTCCCGCCGCGGCCTTCAACCCTCAGCCGCGATGCCTCCGTTACAACGACATCGCGGCCCGCCTCAGTTGCGATGTCGCCGAAGCGGCACCGCAACCTACTTGTTGGCCGCTACGTCGTCGGCTTAGAGGCAAAAGCCCTGACGAGCGGCCCCTCCTCGGGTTCCTCTTCGCTTCACCGTGGGTGTCCAAGCCACGGCTACTGAGCCCCCCCGCCTCGACAATGCGGGAACCCACCGGGGGGGAACCTAACCTAACCTAACCTAACCTAACCTAACCTAACCTGAGCGAACCTAACCTGAGCAAACCGACAATAACTTTACATCCCGGTGACGCATTTTGAAGCTGTTTTCAGCAAAATTAATTGTTTTCAGGCTCCGTCCAACTTTCCCGCTAGTGAAAATTGACGTCGGTGCTCCATGGTCCAATTCAAATTTGACCAATTCCATCGTCCAATTATCTTTATTATTATTAAGAATATTTTACCACTTTGTCGGCGTAATTGTTAAACACACTCCTACAAAATTACAGCTTTATAGTACCAACGGTCTCTTAGCAAAACCTCGGACAGACAGACAGACGGACATGACGAAACTATAAGGGTTCCTTGTCAGAACCACGGAACCCTAAAATGGATCTGCGACGGGATCTTTTTCGTGCTATGATTTTTTACGATTTCAAGTGTCGCCTGAAACCGGGCGAATCGTACGACAGACTTCAAATATCATTCATACAACGTGGCGCTTCAATGGTGACATTTATTTAACACATATATACGTTTTCACATTTTCATTTCATGAAGCAATTATATTTCCATTAAACGTTATTATTTACGGATTTATTTAAAATTATAGACAATGCCATCTTAGAGCAACCTATACTTAAAGAACTGTAGCGCAGGGGTCATTTGCCGGGGTCACGGATCATAACATCGCATCAATGAAATTAAAACGAATAAGCAATACTATTAGGATAAAACAAATGCAAAGAGAAGGCGAATTGAAGGAAAGAGATAATCCCTGTCGGCGAGCGGCGCGTGCGCGCCGCTCTCGATATCTCTTCCCTTCCGGCGGCAAACGGCGCAGGCGGCCCGCGCCTCCGCACTGCACTCGAATTATTTTTTTGTTTGCTTTTCTAGTGCTAACCGAACTCATGTCCTTGACACACTTCCTCAAACTAGTGCGCAAAATTATGTCGTTATTTTTGTGAATGTTTCCGCGAAAAAGACGCTTACCTGTTGTTTTATTTATTTATTGTTGTGTAATTAAGATAGTTATTTGATTATGGTACTGCGATAAATACGCTTTGCTTTGTTTTCTAATCTAGTAGGTACGTTTACATCGTGCGATAGGGACGGTTTTATTTGTGTTATGTGCTTTTGTAAACTTGTGATCGTGGTGGCAAATACACATCCGAACTACACAGCAGCTGAATATGCGGACGTGATGCTAATTTATGGAGTATGTCATCAAAATGCCGCCCTTGCGATAAGGACATATCGCGAGAGATAATGGCGATTCAAAACAATGCCCTACTAACCTCGCACTATTGTAGGACCTCTTCAGCACATCCACGAAAGCCTCTTTGATAAATGCCGACAAAGAATCGGACTGATCACGAGTACGATCGCGCGAAGTGTAGGTAAGTAATTTTATGAATGAATTTTTGCAAGGGTGATCCCAATTTTAGTTACTATATTATTATTTAGTTAGTTAGAACTTTTTTTTCAATTTACGAATTATCTTAACCTATACATATATATATAATTAGCGTTTTAGACTATTATTGCTTAAAAAAAAATACACTCCGACAAAAACATTTATTAAAATGATTACAAAATATCAAATATTCTAAGTACTTAAAATTAATTAAACCGTAACTGAGCAATGCTAGTGAACGTCCGTCCGATCCGATGGTCGCAGGCGAAAAGGGACGATGCCTGCTGGTGTCCTCGCTCGCCGGCTTGCGCTCCCCTCTCTGTCTCGTACCACCTATCATCGTCTGGGGCCTATTCTTCAGCTAATTATATATATATATGATTAATGGGCACTAGCCCTACCCGTGTGTTCAATTAATGTCGCCATTGTAGCGGCACGTTGTAGATGAAGTTCCGTACCAAAATGGTAAAACGGAATCCTTATGGTGAGACTCAGTCTGTCTGCCACAGCTGGATATCTCAAGAACAACTAATACTATCAACTTGAAATTTGGAATAGTTTTAGATGACGTTTGCCGAACTATTTTGCAAATAAGAAAGAGATAAACTTTTTTTTTTGCAACAGGGCTCAAAGGGCCTCTGAAAAATTCGAAGTGAGGGGCTGTGTGGGTTTTAGACAAATTAAGGCAGGCTAATTTGACAATTAATTTACCTAAGTCCTGTTTCTTTGAACTAAAATATCTGGGTTACAGAGTGGACGAGCATGGCTTACACACTGATCCGTCGAAAGTACAGTCAATTGTCGACTTTCCAACCTCTAAAACTCGTAAGGAAGTGAAAATGTTTCTTGGAACGGCCTCTTACTATAGACGTTTTATTAAAAACTTTAGCTCGATAGCAGCCCCATTAAACGCACAAACGAGTACTAGCAAAAAAGCGCCGCCTTTTGAGTGGACGGCTGAGACAGAAACCGCGTTCTCAACGTTGAAAGAGGCGTTGGTGTCTGCTCCAGTATTGGCTTGTCCAGATTTCTCTCAACCTTTTGAGATTTATTGTGACGCATCCAGTTTTGGGATAGCGGGCACTCTGACTCAGGTCATGAATGGGGAGGAGCACCCAATAGCCTACTGCAGTCGTTCGCTTAATCCTGCGGAACGCAATTATTCAGCAACGGAGTGTGAGGCCCTCGCTGTAGTCTTTGCCGTGGAACACTATTGTCCTTACGTGGAAGGCGGTCCTGCGTTTAAAGTGATAACCGACCACTCGAGTTTAAAATGGTTTTTTAATTTGACCAACCCCTCTGGTCGATTAGCCCGTTGGGGTGGTCGGTTATCACCTTACAACTTTACAATTGAACACCGCAAAGGCAGGGACAATGTGGTTCCAGATGCCTTATTGCGTGGCGTTCCGGTGCTGGAAATTAAAGTGCCCGACTCTGACACTTGGTATAAAGGGTTGTGGGATAAATGTGTCAGTACGCCCAGATCGTGCTCTAACTTTATTATTAAGGAGGATAAACTTTACCGTTATTCAAAAAATAAATTTGGGGTGGCTAGTGACTATGATTGGAAGCAAGTGGTACCGGAGGGCAATCGATTGGAATTAATAAAGAGTCACCATAGTGGTGAATTATCGCCACATTTCGGGGTGTTTAAAACGTATAAAAGACTTACACTCCGATACTACTGGCCCAATATGTATAAGGATGTCACTAGCTACGTTGGTAAATGCGATACGTGCGCCGCATATAAACACTCACAATAACCTCCTCCTGGTCTCTTAGGTGATGCGAAAGACTGTTCCAAGCCGTTTGAAACCATAAGCATGGACTTGGTAGGTCCGTTGTTATGGTCTAGAGCGGAATTCACATTTCTTTTAGTGGTCGTGTGCTGTTTTACGAAGTACTGTTTACTATTTCCTTTACGTAGAGCTGTTGGTAAGGCTATAGCACAGAAACTAGAAGACGGCGTTTTCCTGGTACATGGTATACCCCGTACGGTTATAGGAGACAA
Source organism: Mesoligia furuncula (assembly GCA_916614155.1). Lineage (NCBI taxonomy): Eukaryota > Metazoa > Arthropoda > Insecta > Lepidoptera > Noctuidae > Mesoligia > Mesoligia furuncula. Next base: position 28,684,322 of record OU744799.1, read on the forward strand.
CGGGACGCAATTCACGGGTAACGAGATTCGTTCACTGCTGGAGAGGTACAAAATACCTCAAGTTCAATTCACACCTCGTTACTGCCCAAACGTGAACACCGTGGAACGCTATAACCGTACCATAATGACCGCGGTATCAATTCTCGTGGAGGATGATCACTGGATCTTCGAGATGTTAACATCCCAGGATCAATGATCCTGGGATGTTAACATCTCGAAGATCCAGTTCGCAATGAACACCTCCACAAATGAAGTTACTCGTTTTACCCCGTTCTTCTTAATACATGGCAGAGAGGCAGTTAGTAGTGGTGATGTCTTCGGCAATGATACCGTTGAACAGCCCACTCTGGCTTGCGCTTCCTGCAGTTCATATGCAAATAAGCTAGGGGCATTAGGTAGTATCTTCGATAAAGTAAAGGACGCGCTCATCAAGTCACAAAAACGTAGTGCTCGTTATTATAATAGTAGTAGAAGGCACGCGGAGTTTGAGGTAGGCGACACTGTGCGGAAGAAAACATATCCCCAGAGTGACGCCTCCAAATTCTTTATGGCCAATTTAGCTCCGAAATATGAGAGATGTATAATTAGGAAAAAACTTTCACCCTTAGTGTATGAATTAGAAGGCTGTAGTTCCGGTAAAAACCTTGGCACATGGCATATCAAAGATTTTAAATCACCATGTGGCGAGGAATATTTTTTTTAATATTTATGTTTTACTTGAATTTAAACTAAAATTTAAATTCGCTAATAGTTGTTGTTGGTCGCAGTGACCTTTGAGGGCTGTATATGCCTTGAGGTTGCTGATTTTTATTTCAGCATCGGTGGCTGTATGTGCACGGTGCGAGAATACATACAGTGATTAAATATATTTTACACTGTTTTTGCGGTTCGTAGTGGTACACAGGTTCTAACTGTGTTCACATTGGTGAACTATATTTAGGATAAGGGAAGGCGATTATTTAAAAGTTGTTGGTAGTCTGTGGTTGTTCCAGGATTGACACCCCTGTGGGTTGTATAAACCTCCGGATTGGTGATAAGGCAGCATAATGATAGTCCTGAGATTGGAAGCCATAATGGCGGGCGTGTAGGCTGCATTGATGGAAATCGTTTAAGATGGTAGTTTTTTTGGGGCTGAATATCCGTCACATTCCTTTATTGAAGACGGTTAACCAATTTTCACTAGTTTTAGTTTTGTATTTAATTTCTTTTAGTGTATTTTTTTTTGTTCCAGCTCAGCATTATTATCGGCAATCAACTCATTTAGGATGTGAAAGATGGTGTACGATAAAGTAGGGTGGTCTTTCCTATATAGATATAGTAGGTCAGACTAGGATATTAGTTATTTACACATTTTTGCTCTCTTTGGAGCTTGTTTTTTACATGTTCGTAAATGGATTAGACTCGTTCCAGGAGAAATCGTATATATTACATAGGTCACATGGATAACTAAAAATAAGCCATAAAACACGGGCGGAATTGTAGACCCGTTAACTAAAGCCTACTACAATGTCGCCTGATAGAGCGGGTTGTTACTCTATACTTGAAGTGTGACCAGAATCCTTTTAGGTCGTAGATTTATGTAGTATATAATGAAAACCCTAATTTGTATATTTCATATAGGTTACATGGATAATTAAAAATAAGCCATAAAACACGGGCGGAATTGCAGACCCGACAAACAAAGCCTACTGCAATGTCGCCTAAATAGAGCGGTCTGTTACTCTATATTTGAAGTGTAACAAGAATTCTGTATTGTTTATGTATATACCTTAACTACCTTTATAGTATCATTTATGTATAATATTAGAAATCGTACACCGGCTTCCATTTTTTTTTTTGCTTTTCTTTCGTTGTTCCTGTTTTCAAGCATTAACGTTGTAGATTTTTGTAAGCGTACTTAGTCCTTTGGAGTCTGCTTTTATGGTATTGTCAAATGTCAATCTCAAACACTGACGTATATCTCAAATTGTCAATGTCAATTAATAAATAATGTGACATCAAGCAATGGACAAAATTGTCAACATGTTTTTAGCTTGAGTACGAGGCTTTTGACTACGCTGTGTGTGTATATTTTGTCTTTTTTATATTTTTTTATTTGCAATGTGCGTTTTGTTTGTGCAGAATAAACAGTTTTTCTTTCTTTCTTTTTCTTTGGCCAGCTTCGAGATTTGCCCTAGAGGGTTAAATCTCTGGTGGTTGGGGAGGTACTGTTACGTTGTTTTTTTGTACATATACTGCTGCGTTACTAATAAGTAACATTTCCATTGTAGTGCATTTACCTGAAAACATTTATGTAGTACATTTTGAGGTTTCCGAGTAATATATTTCATTGTAGTTTGTCTCATTCCTTCAACTGTATTTTGTCACTGGACTCTTTAGTTATCACTTAATCACAATAAATTACTATTCTAAAACCTATTAAATAGGTTTTCACAATAAATTAGAACAAATTTTGTTTATTTGCATTTCAAATGTCATTCAGTCGAACGTTAGTTTCTGATAGTTAGCGCGACATCTGGTGGTCGCCGATTAACAGTTGTAGTCTAATCGATATTTTAACATATTGATTTCTAACCATCGAAATAATATCGTATGGAGCAATCCTTCATTATTTTCAGCTTTCAGTAAAAATTCATAATAAACTAAATAACCGTAAACGGAAATGAAAGTAATTTTTTCATTAGGGATTTATTTCTAGAAACTTCTTTGTCTAGGAATCCGATTTTAATCTGTGCATAGTCTATGACATAATGTGGCCAGATGAGACATTAGAAATTTCCCGACTAGCTATTCCGAGATAATTACCCCAAATTAAACTAGATTTAGCATTAGATATTACAAATAATTTGTTTGTTGGTCTGGATCATGAAGATTCTTATAGTTTCAGCGTTTAAACGTCACGTTGTGCAGTTATTAGTGATTTTCAAGAATTAAAGTATCTTGGTCTAATGTTTATCTTCAGTGATCTTATAATCATTTTACCTGCAATATGGGAGATTTTCGAAATGCTCCGTCGAGTTCCGGTCTGCTAGCCATGAAGTAATAAGGGATCGTGTTGGCAGCTTTTGCCCTCGGTCACGCTGGAGTGACACCACATATTTTAAAAGGTAAGGAATTTGTGGTAATAGTGTTTGGAAGTGGTCTGTGAGCCCTTCCCTGGCTGTTAAAAGGATATTTCGTGATCCATGAATATTAATTACAGGATTCCAAACTGCGCATACGCAGACAATTTTACAGCCAGGCGACAAACTTGCAGTCAAGTGCTTTCTTCCTTAATCAACCGTGAGTATTTCAACCGCTGACTATTTATCATAGATTCATCAGTGTTAACCACGGTATTCAAGTATTGTTGACAGACAACTCACATCTGTGCTATGCAATTATACAATACAAAGGAAATTGAATTTATACAATGCAAAGATAGTCTTACAATCTTCAGCAGCTCCAACAGTATTTTCAAGTGTTAATAAATTAGTGGAGCAGGACTAGCATTGAGCCAGGCACCCTTGTCAGCGATGTAATCCCCCAACCTATAATATATAATATATACTGCATAGTATGCGTTTTATACAAGACTAGAATTTTGTCTCATTCAATTGAAGAATGTGGGGACGTATTATATTATAACATTTTAAACAGTACCCCATAAAAGATGAATCTACTTTAGCCAGTCTGAAACCTGGTTGAACTAATAGGTTCCTATTTCTAGTACCATAATTATGTCTTTCACCTCTTTTACTAAAAAGATGTAAATTTTTCCTTACATACATGATGTTTTCGTAAATATATTGACAAGGCACCGTCATGATGTTAATTTTCTTAAACAGTTAGAGAATCGCGCCTGCGGAGATTATATATGGCTCTGATGCTCTTTTCTGCAGAATAAAAATGAACTCGATGTCTGCAGTCCGTCCCCAAAGTAAAATACCGTAAGACATGATACTATGAAATTAATTAAAATAGACTAGTCTCGCGGTATCTACATCAGTAAATTGACGGATTTTTCTGACAGCATAAGCTGCTGAACTTAGCCGTCCTGCAAGAGATGTTAAATAAGAACCCCATTGTAGCCTTGAGTCGAGCGTGATCCCTAGGAAAACAGTTTTATCGACGAATTCTAGTTTCTCTTGATTCAATATTATCTCACAATCACTACCCTTGACATTTGGTAAAGAAAATCTTATCCACTTACTTTTTTTCCATTTAATACTAAATTATTAGCTGTGTGATTAGTAGGTTTAATACCGGAAGCGATCACAGACTTGTCCGAGGCACTTTAAATATCAATTTCAGAGCTGAGAGACTCCGCATGATGAGGCCTACACTCCGACCTACGCAGCTTCAAGCCGCTCTACGATCCGAAAAGATCCAACTGGAACTTCAAAATCGATTCACCCTGTTGGAAACCATAGGTAATATTGACGAGAAAGCTGACGAGGTCGCGACGTGTCCCGCAGTCTTTTCCCGTCACGGCGAAAAAGTAAGGTGTCCAAACTTTCCTCGGAAACTCTCAGACTTATGAGGGAAAGGCGAGAGTTGCCATCTATGCAGCCGTCTTCGCCAGATAAGAGGGCCTTAAACCTAAAAATTAGGAAGCTGTTGCGACGCGACCTTCCAACACCCGTGACATTAAAGACGCGATTGAGCAAAATCGAGGGTCGAAAGTGTTTGCTCAGCAATTTCGTCAGATGGGACCTCCCTAAGGAGGTTCCATCTGACGAAATTAAAAACTGCGCATGGCAGAATCGTGACTTCGAGGAAGTCGAGGATTTTTGTGGGCACCTATACTCAACACGGACCAGGAAACCAGCGGGGCATAGTGCAGATGACCATCGAGCCGAATTAACATGCCACTACACGGAGGATATCCCGGATATCGACCAATGCGAGATTAGGGCGGTTCTCGAGCAGCTAAAGAACAACAAGGCACCTGGGGATGACGGAATAACGACAGAGCTCCTTAAAGCGGGTGGGGCTCCAGTCCTGAAAGAGCTAGCGAGTCTCTTTAATTCCGTCATCCAAGAGGGTACAACGCCCAAGGCGTGGAGCAGAGGTACGGTGGTTCTGTTCTTCAAAAAAGGTGATAAATTCTTGCTGAAGAACTATAGACCCATCTCACTTCTGAGCCACGTATACAAGCTGTTTGTCGCGACGTGTAACTCGCGAAGTAAAAAGGTAACAGAGTCAAATTAATATTATTAGGGCGAAACGTGTAACAAACTAGTGATACATGACACCATGCTGGCAATACCGAACCCATAGAGAGATCACCATAGATAAAGAGTATTTAGTTTATGGTTATGGCGTCTACGTAGTCTATGGCGTTTGCCGCTACATTTAGACCACACTAAATTGTAACATGTTTTAAATTCAATTGGTATCTAGTGCAAAGTAAAGTGATTAGTGTTCTGATGGAGGCGTCCAGTTAGTGGCAGCTCATCTCAGAGAAATATAAGCTAAGTGGTAGCACTAAGACAATAGTGTAGAGGTTCCCCACCTATTTAGGTGGGGAACCTCTACACTATTGTCTTAGTGCTACCACTTACCTAGATTCTAAATTTCCTAACTTTGCTAAAGGTTTCTGATGCTCTTAGAAGTCGGTTACATTAAGAGATCTTTCGATACTGTAATGCGAAAACCTCATGAGTTATAGGACTGGGCGAAAGGCCATGATAAGTCCGTTAGAGGAGCCCTTCGGTACTTAATACGAAGTCTCCCTAACACTAACTGGCACACTTGGGTGCAGTTTCCTATTTAATACCTGACTGGGCGAAAGGCCATGATCAGTCGGTTAGAGGAGCCCTTCGGTACTTAATACGAAGTCTCCCTAACACTAACTGGCACACTTGGGTGCAGTTTCCTATTTAATACCTGACTGGGCGAAAGGCCATGATCAGTCGGTTAGAGGAGCCCTTCGGTACTTAATACGAAGTCTCCCTAACACTAACTGGCACACTTGGGTGCAGTTTCCTATTTAATACCTTACATAAATGGCAAGAGGTTAATTAGCAGACTTCGCTGCGGTTCCCTCTTCATAGAGCATGAGTTCACACCTAAGACACCAAAACGTTTATGTATTTATATCACAATGTATAGAATGGTGGGAATCAATTTTATTTTAACAACAGATGGCGAGCTGAATCGTGGTGCGTGCTAGTAAGAACTAAAAGCCTAATTATGCGAAGCAAACCTCCCAAATATTGAAGATCCTTCTCGGAATAAACCCCAGGTACGAACAACTCTTCGGACACCCACAAACATATAAATCTCTATATGATAATACTTAAAACTATTATCATTACACATTAAAAGTAATTCGCGACGCGGCGTCGCGACATGGTGGAGATGCTGAGATGAACAAAAGGGTCAGTACAGTTTAGATGTTTGTTGATTACAATTTCGAATTTGCGTTCTTCATAGGACACTAAGTGAAATTGTTAAATACCATGATATACCTAGATTTACATGCAATCAGTAAATTTCCCTTCTCTCTCGGCGATATAGCGTGCTGCGTGAGATTATCATCAAAACGGTTTGTTCATTAGAAATTAGAATATGGTCAGCCATATTAACAAATGAATGTCGGTAGATATAGCGTCCTAAGAGAAACAAATTCAACTAATTTATCCGAGACAATACCTGCAGCCAGTGTAATGGAATAAATTCCGTCTTATGCACAGATTGTGCTACTACCTACGAGGCTTCAACCATAAATAACCGTCTACATAAAACAATAGTAAAATTAAATATTGTTTGGAGAACTAAGTAGAAACCTATATGATAAAACCTGTGCACTTATCCTTCCAACAGGACCATAATAGTAATTGGAGGTAATTTTCATAAAAGGAGCAATAAATTAAACTGCCTATATCTAAAGAAATAGATAATGAAGTCAAGTTACAACTGAAAACAACATTGCAGTGAGTAATGGTTTTTTATTTATATCTTGATATTAGATGAATATCCATAACTGATACTTTATCTATACATATAATAAATCTGTAGTAGGGTCAATTCTGTACATTGAAAATATTGAAAAAATAAATAGCGGGGGGTGTTGCTGGATCGATACCAAACCCAAATATGTGATTAAAAAAATTTTTGTCTGTCTGTCTGTCTGTCTGTATATGCAGGCATCACGTGAAAACTAACGGTTCGATTTCGATGAAACTTGGTATAATTATACCTTATTATCCTGGGCATAAAATAGAATACTTTTTATCCTGGAAAAATACGTAGAAAAAAAAAACTTATTTTTCGGTTTTATTCATAGACGTTGTTCTGTAGAACCGCGAACACACGTTGCATTACCCGTAGTGGATAATTTTCCATTTCAATTTAAGAAAATACAGTTTCCTGTAGCTTTGTGTTACGCCATGACAATAAATAAGGCTCAAGGTCAGACCCTAGGAGTTGCTGGCGTAGATCTTACCGCGAGTTGTTTTTCACACGGGCAACTTTACGTAGCTCTTTCCCATCTGAGCAGTCCAAGAAATCTTCATGTTCATATTCCGGACGAGCTCACTAACAATGTTGTGTATGCTGAAGCTCTCAATTAACTTTCTGTCGCATTGTCACGATCACTTTTTTATTATTGCAAACTTTTCGTCATTGTCAGTAATTTACTGCTACATGCTGCTTATCAAGGTCGGAATTACTATGAAAAAAATACTTACTACAAAACGCGAGCTCAACAGCAGTAGCTCAATAGAGGGATCTCTTTAATTATTATAGGCTTAGCCGTATTTGGGTCCAATAGATATTTATAAGATGTCATTGTCAGAGTTACTCAAAATGGAGAAATAAACCATCCACGCGAAGACCGACATCCGCGCGGACGGAGTCGCGGGCGGAAGCTAGTTCACAATAAATAAATGCAATAGATGCTTGAGTAGGCATCTCTGGTATGGCCATTTGGTTCCAGACTGACGAAGCCGGTACTAAGGATTTCAGTAGACAATACATATTGTGATTGAGTACTTCAAGTATGTTTATATGTCTAGGGTAGGGTTCGAACCCATGAACCGGACCTATGCAAGTATAAACACTGCTGACTAGGCAGCGGTGTATGCATACAAATAAATAATCTAATTGTGTATTTATGTTAGGAACGTTCTGGAGTATTAAGTAGCATTCCTTACCTGTACAGGGTGAGCCAAAATACCTAAATAAATCTAAAAAGAGATGATTGTTTCCATGATAGTGAACAAGTTTCCTGAAAGAGAAGTTGAATTTCTGAAATTCTATTTTCAGGAAAGTAATGAAATTTTTAAATACCCTGTATGTATGATGTGTGAACCGGGAACACCCAAATATTCCGAAATATTTTATTCCGAATTTCGATGTTCCGATTTTCAAAAGTCCGAATTTCATAATACCTAAGAATTATAATCTCTATTATTAAAAATCACGAAATTTATGTTTCCGAAAGTCATAAATGCGATTTGCTTGTTTTCCGATTTTCATATGTTCATATGTTATAAGAATCAAATGCTCGATGGGTTCTCGGTCCGAAAAACGTCATTCCGATTTTCAATATTCCGAATAACCTGTTAAAATTGGTAGGTACTCCCTTTCTTCTCCTAAAATTGTTTGTTCGAAAGTCATTATCCATAACACGTTTGCTATAAACTTCAGTAATCATAATGTTCAAAAATTCGAAATTTTGTTTTACGTAATTATCTTTACTTCTAAATCTATTCTGTCATAATATCGAGTATTATAATAATTGAATCTCCTAATTTTGCATGAAATAAAGTCATATGTCCTAAGTATTGTATTATATAATGTGTATTATTCCGAATGTTCATTTATAATAAAATTGTTAGCTCTAAAACGTTTGCTAAAAATTAGGTTTTAGTGACAGAAACGAATCGCTGTAAATCCGACTCCACGCAGTCTTGTCTGCCCTACCCCTAGAGTGTAATTTAAAATCGCGTAGGCGCGTAGGGGCGAGGCGGCCCGCGGGCTGAGGAGCAGGAGGCTGTGAGCGAGCCGCCGCGGCTGAGGTTGGCCGGCGAAGCCGGCCAGCAAGCCGAAGCCGTGGTGGTGAGCGAAAGCCGTCTGCGACGATTAGCACGCGTGGGGCCGCCGGAGAACCGCAGCGCTGGAGCCGTGACAGAAACCATGCCTGCTGCATATTGCATGTTGCATGCTCGCTTGCATGCTGCATGCTTGCTGCATGCTTATTGCATGCTTGCTTGCATGCTGCGTGTTTGCTTCCATGCTGCATGCTTGCTGCATGCTGCGTGTTTGCTTCCATGCTGCATGCTGCATGCTTGCTGCATGCTTGCTTGCATGCTGCATGCTGCATGTTTGCTTCCATGCTGCATGCTTCCTGGCATGCAGCATGCTGCGTGTTTGCTTCCATGCTGCATGTTTGCTTCCATGCTGCATGTTTGCTGCATGCATGTTACTTTAAACCCTTTACACAGAAATAGGGGCCCCGCGAAGCGGGGCTCCGTCGATACTAGGATGCAAGAGCGAGCGAATGACAATACAGGCTGTTGATTTGCATCCTAGTCAAATTCAAGGACATAATTATGCTAATGATTCTCGACCCAAATCAACAATAAAATGGATATGTATTTTTTTATTTTTTTTTCTTATTTACGGAAATCCGTAAGTGTGAACCAGCCGTATTTAAACGCGGCCCGTCTGTTACTAGCTCTATAACCGCGCTTTCATGGACACACACATTCAAATGCGCATGAGAATCTATTATTCGATAAATTCGTAGGTAATCAATCCCATCCCCCAATCACCGTGCGGCGAAGCGGGTCCTTAGTCTCCCGCGCACCCTAAGCCACGCCCCCGCGGCCCCGGAACTAACAGTGTAATTGAAATCGCCGCAGCGTTCGTGCGCTTTGCGAATTCCGCTTCTCGGTACATCGTTGAGACGTAGGTACAAAGTGTTCAATTCAAATGTCGTGCTGGTGGAGATGGTCAGGTGGGTATGCCATCAGTGGAGACAGCCTACGTGGAGTCATCCGGATATTCACGGAAATGTTTCCCGATCGGGAACCCCCATCAAAGAGCGTCATGCTGGCTGCTATGCACCACACCAGTGTTGCGCATACTGAAGCGTGAACTGCAACACCCGTTCCACTACCGCAAGGCACAAGATATTCACCCAGGTGATAATGCCGTGCGGATTACATTTTGTCGTTTTCGACACTTTAAAAACGAATGTGTTAGTGTTACATAAGCTGAAGGAAAACCAGTACGTACTACCTAAGTACGTGGCAACTTTACCTCCGGTAACATAGGTAGGTAATTTATTTATTTGTACATTTTGTAAACACGTTCAATTTCATTAGTGTAAATAAGTTATTTCAAATTTTTAACTACCCACGCCAATAATACCTAAGAGTCGAAAGTATACCACGTACTTACACTTAACTAGAACGTCTTTCCATTTCCATCAAACGTAGAAAACATTTTTAGACTTAGTAGATCGGTAAGTACACCAACAAAGGTAGGATTATTGCCGGTCCTAAGCCCGTTAAGTAGGAAGGAAAGTTTCAAATCAACCAATTTAATCCACAAATAAAAACAAAATCACTACGAAAACTTTAGCTTGAAGGATATTATTAATCATCTGATAACAGGTCAGTGAACTTTTCTTTGGCGCACTAGTATTACTGTCATTAGTAAGATTTCCGTATTCCAATGATGCTCAAAAATGAGTTAATTATCAAGCGAAATTTATGACAATAATGGAGGTAATTTTCGAAATAAAATTAGGTAAAATTATTGCTACCGGTCATTGCTCGACGGCGAACGGCCGGCGCGGGGAATTACATGGCAGCTGCATGCATTGTCGCTGTGTGCATAGTCGGGTGATTCTGTTTTATTTGTATTGAATTAAGGGTTTAATTCTGAAATACTGTAAAATTTCTACAACAAAAAAAAAAAGCAGCGCTTACTAGTTATTGCCCCCTACCGTACTTCAAATGATTATTTATGTCTTTTATGACAACCTCCTGAAATTTGACGAGGATGCAAATCAACAGCTTGTATAAATACCTTTACCGTCCATCTAAGTCTAATAGTGTTGCAGTGAAGATCTATCGCGGTAACGTGCATGGAAGTGTAGTGGCGTCGCAGAGACGGGTCTTTCGCAGTTACGTGCATCGCAATATTGTAGCATCGTATTAGCATTTATCGATATTTTGTGCTTCGATATTCCGTATTCTACTCGTATATTTGTCTTGCTATTCAGTTTTACAAGGCGTTTTTAGTTTTTATTTCGGAATTATAATTAATTCGGAATTCTAATTAATCGGAATTCGTATTTTTGATGTTTCGAATTTTCATTAATTCGGACTTTTTGTTATTAGATCTATTGGAACTCGGTATTTTGAGAATAGTACTTATAAACGTTAGGAATATTGAAATTTCGGAATTATAAAAATAGGATGAATGATAAATCGGAGTTGTTATATTAGGAATTTTGAACCATTCGGAATTATGAAAATCGGTATTTTGAATTTCGTATTTGTGACTGTCGGAATAAAGTTTTTCGTATTTATGTAGTGTACCCGTGTGAACCATTGCAATTAAATTATGGGTATTTGCAATTCAATAACCCATCATAATTATTTCAGCAAATAATAAAAACATCAATTTGTTATTCCTTATTTTATAATAAAATTATAGTATGTCATAATTAAATTTATATAACAAATAAGAGCTGTATCTGTCACAGTGTAATATTACATTACAGGACGTCAATATGGATGAAGCTATGCTTCTCATTCTTTGCGGCTTGCGTGATAAAATAAAAACTCTGTCCGTATGTGCTCGAAATACAACTAGCAAACTCACTAATGAAATAAATGACTTAACCTTGCATGAAGGAAGAGTGGTATCCTCTAAACTTCATACCTGTCTCCAACGATTGGAGAGGGAACTAAACAATTATTTTCGACTCGTTAACGAACCACAAGTGGACGAGGTCTCTGCCCTCTCTGCAAGACAGCTGGAAGCTGAAGAAAACTACTGCGAAGTTAAAGTGAAAATTGAAGAATGTGAAAAGCCAGTGACAAGTAGCAACAAGAACGAAGAATGTTCCTTATCAGGAAAACTACCAAAATTAGAGTTACCACAGTTTGAAGGTAGCATTCTTGAATTGTACCAATTTTGGGACCAATTTAGTTCTAATATTCACAATCGGAATTTGCCAGACGTTGACAAGTTATTATATCTAAAGAATTCTTTAAAAGGGGAAGCCAAGGGAGTGATAGACGGGTTAGAGATAACAAATAAAAATTATTCCATAGCCATACAATCTTTGAAAGATAGATACGGGAAACAAACTCAATTGGTAGATGCACACTATTCCTCACTCTACAGAATAAATCCAGCAAATGAAATTGTATCAGATTGTCGAAGAGTTTTAACCGAAATCGAAAAACATCTGAGAGTTTTGGATTCAATGGGTGAAAACATTAATCACAACCACTTGAGGTTTATGGTAATGGAGAAATTTCCAGAAGATATAATATATGAAATGAAATTGAAAATAAAACAAGAATCGATTGAAGAGATAAGAAAATATTTGGATATTATCATTTCAGCACGTGAAGATGCAAATAGACTAACACAAGAGAAAATCCTAAATGAAAAAGAATATTACACTGTAAAGACACTTCACTCCTCTGGGAATAGTGTTCACAAAAATCAAAGGAGAAAAGAGGACCAAAGGAGACAACAGAAAACTAACTACGAAAACAATAAGGAAAAGGCTCGATACCACCCAACACAGAACAAAGGAAATACTTCTCACAAGAACTATGGGATTTTTTTTTTTTTTTTTTTTTTCCTTATTATTAAGAACAGATTTCTTAATAAATGATTACAATCTAGCCTAAAAGACTAATAAGCAATTTAACTCTAACTTATTATTATACGGTAAAGATTTTGTTAAAACTAAGAATAGCGTCCTTTAGCACTTTTATACAAGTCCATAGCACTTTCTTAGAGTCTGGTATTGATAAAAACACTTTGTTCATGTGTTATATGCATAGCACAGCAATGATCACTATTATACACTAACTTTAAACACTACACTAACTCAAAAGGTTTTGTTCTCTTTAGTCTACGCACTAGGTCCGTGTTGTCTAACAGCTGGATTGCCTCAACATTCACATGTCGGTGAAGTCTGTGTTCGTGGGCTTCAGCAAATTTTTGAATGATGGTGGTGACGAGTTCTATTTTAAGGTCACGGTGGAGGTCGTCATTTCTGATGTACCAAGGTGCTTTTACAGCATCCCTGAGTACTTTATTCTGGAATTGTTGTATTATTTTGAGGTTGCTCCGTTTAGTACAGCCCCAGAGTTGGATACCATACGTCCAAATTGGCATCAGAATATGCTTATAGAGTATAATCTTATTATGTATTGATAAACAGGATTTCCTTCCGAGTAACCAATACATACTTTTATAGCGTATGTCGAGTTCCTGTCTTTTCTTTTTGACATGAGCTTTCCATCGCAACTTAGCGTCGAGGGTTATGCCAAGATATTTGGCTGTATTAGCATAAGGCACTTGCGTACCGTTTATGTAGATTGGGTGGTAGTCGCACTGTTTGTTTGTGAAGTCAACGTGAATTGATTTTGACTCATTCAGTTTGATCTTCCATTTTTGTGTCCAGTCATAAACTTTGTTCACAGCAAGTTGAACTTTTTCTACTGCTTCTTTGTGATTCGATCCAGTAGCCATAATAGCAGTATCATCAGCAAAGGTCGCAATGGTGTTGTTATCTAGCTCTGGGATGTCACATGTGTACAACAAGTATAAGATTGGGCCTAGCACACTTCCTTGAGGTACCCCAGCTTTTATCGCTTTTAGCTCGGAATATGCATCTTCTTGTCTTATTCTAAACATTCTATTAGTTAAATACGACTCCAGAATATCTGCAAATTCTGGAGGCAACATACATCTAAGTTTGAATATTAGGCCATCATGCCAAACTTTGTCAAAAGCTTGCGCGACATCTAAGAATACGGTGGCGCAGACTTCCTTGTTTTCGAGCGTTTTTTCAATGACGTTTGTTATTCTGTGTACCTGGTCTACTGTAGAGTGTTTTTCTCTGAAACCAAATTGATGATTTGGGATAAGATCTTTTTCTTCTATTATTGGTTTTAATCGTTTTAGCAATCAAAAAGAACTATGGGATGAAACAGAAATATGCAAGTTATCATGGGAAAAACCAGGGAAAAGAGGGGCCACCAAGGAAGAAGTCTAAACTTCAGTGTATATTCTGTAAAGAGTCACACTATAATGAAGAATGTACTAAATTCAAAGAAATAAAAGAAAGAAAATCCCTATTAAGAAATAGATGCTTTAGTTGTCTTAGAATAGGACATTCTTATGTAGAATGTAGAAATAAAAGGAAATGCTGTCATTGCAAGAAATTTGGTCATAATCGTGCTTTATGCCCTGTTAAATTCTCAAGTGCAGATGAAGACAAGAGGGAATAAGATAATCACTCTATTTGCTAATGTGGTACCAGTAATATCACATAGTGTACCATATCCTTATCAGGACCTCAGCTACTGGAAAGATAAATCAGAACTAGCTGATGATGGTTCTCTACAAGACCAAGTGGACATTCTGATCGGCAACGATTATTACTTTTCACTTATCTCAGAACGGAAAATTAAACTAAGAGAGAACTTGTATATGGTAGAGTCCGACCTCGGATGGATACTGAGCGGGAAAATGGATTCCAGTCCTATTCATGAATTATCAGTGGTGACATACTTCCAGTCTAATGTGGACATGTTATTCAACGAACCTGACCTGCCACTGATCGAGACTAACATGAAGAGCTTATGGGAACTTGAATACATTGGCATAACTGATTCTCCAAGGGAAAATCGAGAAGATGAAGCTGTAAAAATGTTCAATGAAACTACTAAATATATTGATAACAGGTACTCCGTATCTTGGCCCTGGATTGAGTACCCTCCAGCTTTAATTGGCTTATGGTCGACTCGTCAACTTATTGAAGCGGCTAGATACGTCCACACTATTGGCATATGAAGACACATTGAAGAATCAACTGATGAAGGGGATAATTGAAGTCGCACCTGATCTAACAGAACAAACAGCAGGACATCCAGTTCATTACCTTCCGCACCATGGAGTAAAGGTACCTGGCAAGCCTATGAGAATTGTCTATGATGCGTCGTCTAAAACAAAAGACAATAAAAGTTTAAATCAATGCTTGTATTGTGGACCCATGATGTTAGAGGATTTGACTGGATTACTTATAAAGTTCAGATGTCATCCAATAGGTATAAGTGCAGATGTCGAGAAGGCGTTCTTACAGATTGAACTAAATAAACCGGATCGCGATGTTACTCCATTCCTATGGCTAAAGGATACAAAGAAGCCCGCTACAGAAGATAATCTGCTTCACCTAAGATTTACAAGAGTTCCATTTGGCGTTATATCGAGCCCATTTTTGCTTAATGCAACAATCAGGTTACATTTACAAAGTTCAGATAATGACAGGTTAAGAAATTAACTAAAGACATATACGTTGATAACGTCGACACTGGAACAAAAACAGTGAAGGAGGCACTTCAACTTTATAAGAATTCTAAAGTGACATTCAACCAACTATCTATGAATCTTAGAGATTGGAGTTCCAACTCTGAAGAATTCATAAAACAAGTACCTGACTCTTGTAAAGAGAATGAGATCAAGATTCTTGGACTAAACTGGAAACTGAAAGAAGACACACTTCAACTAAAAGATAAGGCTATTAGTGAACCTAAATTTACAAAAAGATGTGTCTTAAGGATTATAGCGTCAATCTATGATCCTTGCGGATTTGCTGTACCATCACTGTTGTCTAGCAAACTTTTCATACAAAATCTGTGGAAAGAAAAGGTAAAATGGGATACACCAATTTCTGAGACATTAAAAACCGATTGGTCAAGGATATGTAACGAGTTGGATGAGGTTCGAGACTTTGCCCAAAAGTTACTTCAGCGACGCTACTACCTTTGCTTGTCAAATTCACTGCTTTACAGACTCCTCTTCGAAGGCCTACGCAGCTGTAATCTATATATTTAACGGCAATGAGGTAAAGTTTGTCCTAGGGAAATCAAGGCTAGTTCCTTTGAAAGATCAAGATGATCTGAAAATACCACGTTTGGAATTATTGGGGGTATTAATTGGTAACTAGGCTGATCAAATATGTATCTCAATTTTTACAATTCGCTATCACAAGTCAAACGTTATGGACTGATAGTCAAATCGTTATCGATTGGTGCAAGTCGGACAAACTTCTCACACCGTTCGTAGCAAGAAGAGTCGATGAAATTAAAAGGAATAAAAACCTAATAATACGTCATGTTCCATCTAATCTAAATCCAGCGGATGTTGCCACAAGACCATTCAGCTCTAAAGAAGATAGAACAAGATGGCTGACCGGTCCTCAGTTTATATTACAACATCCGGATTCCTGGCTGTCAGGAATCAAAGAACTTTCTTCTCTTTGTGCGGGGGAGGGTCTCCCGAAAGATCCACAAGAAAATACACTCGATGTGGAAAATCAAGAAGACAGTACAACTAGTACAAATAACCAAACTAAGATGGATGTAGACATAAGTGAAGAAAAGGGTGACAAAATTAAGCAGCTTAGAAGCTACAAGCCGAACACTTACTACTAATTAAACATGGCCCTGTACTAATTAAACATGGAAATGAAATTAGTAAACGTTGAATAGCACTTTTCACTTGCTTAGCAGTCAGGGCGGTGCATTTAGAGGTTGTTCAAGATCTCACAGCAGAAGAAGGACTTCATGCTTTGAGAAGAATGATATCAACAAGAGGTGTGCCACAAATAATCACATCAGATAACGCTACAAATTTTAAGCTTATGTCAGAAATACTGTCAAATGCTTATTGTATTAAACACGAAATTCGTTGGATGTTCATACCCCAACTAGCTCCCTGGTTCGGGGGATTTTATGAACGTTTAATTGGAATTGTAAAGAATTGTATGAGAAGAACATTAGAGAAGCACATGCTGACGGATAGTCAACTGGCTACATTAGTAAAAGAAATTGAAGCAACTGTCAATACAAGACCATTAACTTGTGTAGATTCTGAATTGGTACATATTTTAAAACCTTCGGATTTCTTAACTATAGGAAAATGCATAACGATGGAAGGTTCAACCGAAGACTTTTTAGTACAAGGCACTACGACGAAATCCGACCTTATCAAGGCTTGGAAAAGAGGTTTAGTTATCCTTAATGAATTTAAGGACATGTTCACAAATCGGTATTTACAAAGTCATGGGCATTCTGTCAAAGAACCTAGAATCACAGCAAAATTAATCCCGAAGGTAGGACAAGTTGTGCAGATAAAGGGAGATAGTAAAAATCGAGAGGAATGGAAAGTTGGAAAAATATCTTCATTCATCAAAAGTTCTGACGGACTTTGCAGAGTTGCGAAGGTCAAAGTTGGAAATAAGGAGTTTGTAAGATCTATAACTCATCTGTATCCACTGGAAATGGAGGACAATGAAGAAATAGAATACGATGCGAATGCATTAGAAAGAGGAAGTGAGGTACCACGGAATATAACGGTACACGAATTGATACCATTGGAAGTGGAAGTCATAAATTCAAAAGATATGTTAGATAGTTCAGAAAAGGAGAAAGAAAATGGAGAGTCGATAATACCAACGGAAAACAGTACGTTGGAAGACTTTGAAAATGTATCAGAGAGCACGGACAGAGAGAAAATAATGAGTCAGAAAGAGGATGAACCTGAGAAGTTAGTTCAAGTAAACAACGAGGTTAAACAAAGAAGAGGCGCGGCCATCATAGCTCTGAAGAAAATTGCAGAGTGGACGCGTAACTTACTAGCCCTGCTCTAAGACTATTCGGGCGGGAGTGTCGCGACGTGTAACTCGCGAAGTAAAAAGGTAACAGAGTCAAATTAATATTATTAGGGCGAAACGTGTAACAAACTAGTGATACATGACACCATGCTGGCAATACCGAACCCATAGAGAGATCACCATAGATAAAGAGTATTTAGTTTATGGTTATGGCGTCTACGTAGTCTATGGCGTTTGCCGCTACATTTTGACCACACCAAATTGTAACAGGTTTTAAATTCAATTGGTATCTAGTGCAAAGTAAAGTGATTAGTGTTCTGATGGAGGCGTCCAGTTAGTGGCAGCTCATCTCAGAGAAATATAAGCTAAGTGGTAGCACTAAGACAACAGTGTAGAGGTTCCCCACCTAAATGCCTAGATTCTAAATTTCCTAACTTTGCTAAAGGTTTCTGATGCTCTTAGAAGTCGGTTACATTAAGAGGTCTTTCGATACTGTAATGCGAAAACCTCATGAGTTATAGGACTGGGCGAAAGGCCATGATAAGTCCGTTAGAGGAGCCCTTCGGTACTTAATACGAAGTCTCCCTAACATTAACTGGCACACTTGGGTGCAGTTTCCTATTTAATACCTGACTGGGCGAAAGGCCATGATCAGTCGGTTAGAGGAGCCCTTCGGTACTTAATACGAAGTCTCCCTAACACTAACTGGCACACTTGGGTGCAGTTTCCTATTTAATACCTGACTGGGCGAAAGGCCATGATCAGTCGGTTAGAGGAGCCCTTCGGTACTTAATACGAAGTCTCCCTAACACTAACTGGCACACTTGGGTGCAGTTTCCTATTTAATACCTTACATAAATGGCAAGAGGTTAATTAGCAGACTTGGCTGCGGTTCCCTCTTCATAGAGCATGAATTCACACCTAAGACACCAAAACGTTTATGTATTTATATCACAATGTATAGAATGGTGGGAATCAATTTTATTTTAACAACAGATGGCGAGCTGAATCGTGGTGCGTGCTAGTAAGAACTAAAAGCCTAATTATGCGAAGCAAACCTCCCAAATATTGAAGATTCTTCTCGGAATAAACCCCAGGTACGAACAACTCTTCGGACACCCACAAACATATAAATCTCTATATGATAATACTTAAAACTATTATCATTACACATTAAAAGTAATTCGCGACGCGGCGGCGGCGCGGCGTCGCGACACTGTTCTCGAGGGTCGTCACTAACCGTCTCGCTAGGAGACTTGACGAGTTCCAGCCGCCAGAACAAGCCGGTTTTCAAAAAGGCTTCAGTACCGTAGACCACATTCATACTGTTCGACAAATTGTACAGAAGACCGAGGAGTACAATCAGCCGCTGTGTATGGCATTTGTAGACTACGAGAAAGCCTTCGACTCCATCGAAATATGGGCAGTTCTGGCCTCTCTGCAACGATGTCGAATTGACTGGCGCTACGTCCAATGATGTTTGTATGACGCTACGAATGAAATTATCCGGAAAATGACCGGAGTTACCGACATAGCTTGCAGAGTAAGCAAACTGAAGTGGCAGTGGGCTGGCCATGTCTGTCGAAGGACCGATGGCCGGTGGAGCAGACGAGTCCTGGAGTGGAGACCGCGTATCGGCAAGCGTAGTGTGGGACGCCCCCCAGCTAGATGGATGGACGACCTAAAGAAGGTGGCTGGGGTAGACTGGATGCGGAAGGCGGAGGACAGGGTGCTGTGGCGCAGTCTGGGAGAGGCCTATGTCCAGCAGTGCACTGCGATAGGCTGAGTTGATTGATTGATTAGCTGTGAACCAATTTTGGACCTGACCTGCAGTAGGGCGTTATTTACGTCGTCAAAATTTGTAGCACGTCTATTTACCTTAAAAATTAAGGAAGTATCATCAGCAAATAATAACACCATTTGTGGTTGACTTTTTAGTAAATGGAGTAGACCATTAATATTACACTCATCATCATTTCAGCCGAAAGACGTCCTCTGCTGGACATAGGCCTCACCCAAGTTGGGGGGGGGTTTGCCATAATCGCCACGCTTGGCAGGCGGGTTGGCGATCGCAGTATAGTATGGTGGTGGAATGCATAGAGAACGCTGCTGCCCATTCTCCGGTACGACCCTCTTAGTCGCCTTTTACGACACCCACGGGAAGTATGGGGTGGTGCTATTCTTTAAGTCCGGCACCACAAAGACAATATACACTAAAAAGAGGCAAGGACCCAATATCGAGGCTTGTGGCACACCAATTTTTACTATTAAACCAAGTGAATTGACACCATTTATTTGAACTTGTTGTTGTCTATCGTTTAAATAAGAACTAACTAAACTGAGCGCAAGTTTTCCAAGTCCGTAATGCTCAAGTTTCAAAAGCAAGGTTTAGTGATCGACGCAATCAAATGCCTTGGAGAGGTCACAAAAGATTCCTATGGCGTCTTGGGCCTCTTTCCACGCGTTAAAAATGTGTTTTAATAAAGTTACACCGGCGTCGGTCGTACAACGTCCTTTGGTGAAACCATACTGTTGATCGTGTAGATCGATCGATCGATCGATTATTGGTGTCTTTACTGTCCTCGGATTTGTACAGTGGTATAACCTTCTGAGATTCGCGGACGATCTCATAATTATAACAGACAACCCAAATCACTTGCAAGTAATGTTAAAACAACTAGTAACGGAAAGTGGGAAAGTGGGACTACAGATGAATATCTCGAAAACCAAACTGATGACCAACCACATAGAAACGCCCATCAAAGTCAATAATGCTATAATTGAATATGTAAAAGAATACGTTTACCTAGGTCAAATCATTTCCCCCGCACAACTCACATGGAGTTGTGCGGGGGAAATGATTTGACCTAGGTAAACGTATTCTTTTAAAGAAATAAAAAACAGGATAACGACTTCGTGGAAAAGATACTGGTCGCTAAAAGAAATTACAAAAAACCCATCAATACCACTCAAACTCAAAAGTCACATATTTAATTCCTGCATTCTTCCTAGTATGACCTACGGTTGCCAAACGTGGCCCCTAACAAAAGAAAACATAAGAAGATTGGAAACATGTCAACACAACATGGAAAGGAGCATGCTGAATACAAAGAAAAAAGACAAAGTAAATCTAAGTGTTATAAGAAGGAAAACAAACGTAGCAGACGTGACTTACACAATTAAAAAACTAAAGTGGAAGTGGGCGGGTCATGTCATCAGGGGTAAAAACGAAAGTTGTGCCCGAGATGTGACAGAATGGTATCCCAGAGAAGGAAAGAGGAAAAGAGGAAGACCATTTCAAAGATGGGAAGACGACCTGAAAACTACTGCGGGAGGGACATGGAGGAGAAAAACTCACGATCGTGAGCTATGCAAAAGCCTGGGGGAGGCCTATGCTAAAGAGCAAAGCAATCTTGGGATTTCGGATGTCTAAACTTTTAATTTAAGTATATTGTTAAACTAGTTTGAAAGATTACTAATAAAGGTTATTTAATAACCTTACTGTATTTCATTAAATCGGGGAAGACTCCTTGATCCACGCAC
Source organism: Mesoligia furuncula (assembly GCA_916614155.1). Taxonomy (NCBI): domain Eukaryota; kingdom Metazoa; phylum Arthropoda; class Insecta; order Lepidoptera; family Noctuidae; genus Mesoligia; species Mesoligia furuncula. The sequence goes on from OU744799.1 coordinate 28,705,737, forward strand.
GAATTCAATACTAAGGCTAAGCAATTTAAGGTTTCCGTTGTTTTGAGTGGGATACTAGTAAAAAAATTTACAAATTCTTGAGCCACTTCTTTGTTATCGCAAATGAGACCGCTTAACGACTGCAGTGTGTAATCAGAATTATGCTTTTTATTCCTGTTTGTTTCATTATTTATAATTTCCCAAACCGTCTTTATTTTATTGTCTGCTGATTTAACATTGTTTCTAATATTATATATAAGGATCTATCTGCCTTACAAGCGTTCTTAAAAGTTAGAACTTTTAAGAACGCTTGTAAAAAACATCTTCCATTATTGACTCAAACATAGAACAGTTTTGATGATTTGGGGGTCTGTAAACACACACTATAACATGCTTATCTAGTTCAGCACAAGACAGTTCAATGCTATGTTCAACTGATAGTTCAACTATGTCTTTACGAGGTTTTAATTTAATACAACTTTTAATTAGAATTAGTGAACCACCACGCAGCATTGAATTTCGATTAAAACAACTGGCCACACTGTAATTGATCATCTGCCTAGCCTTTTCCCAACTATGTTGGGGTCGGCTTCCAGTCTAACCGGATGCAGCTGAATAACAGTATTTAACATGGAGCGACTGCCTATCTGACCTCCACAACCCAGTTACTGGGTAATACGATACCCCTTGGTAAGACTGGTTATCAGACTTCTGGCCATACTATAATTGTCATAGTTAATTTAATTAGCATTTCCGAATCTTTTAACCAATGCTCAGTTATACAAATAATGTCAAACATTGTTTTTTCTAAAAACAACTCAATTTCCAATTGTTTGGAAGAAAAACCTTGAATATTTTGATGAAATAATTTCAAGGATTTCTGCTTAGCCCCTTTTCTACAGTTCACTATTTTAGAGATAGAAAATTGATGGTAATCTGTAAACACAATACGTCAATGTGTCAAACACACGTCACCTTTGTTGTCTCCCTCTCGCTTTTTTATGGCCGTCTAGTAAGAACGTTGTGTGCTCATATATTATTATATCACTGTTAATCCTGCTTACTACTTTTATTTATACCATTAACCCTTCAGGTTATGGGCCCAGAGCGTCGCAGAAATATAAATTTGTATGTATTTTACGCGAAATAAAATAAATAAACCGGCGAAATCTTAACCTACGAAAATACGGTATTTTTCGTCAACAACATGGCGGGTTCATCTTCAACAAATTTTCTTTCCATCGAAAAATTAAAAGGAATAGAAAATTACAGCTCGTGGAAATTTATGATGAAGATGATGTTAATACAGGAAGAGTTATGGGAATGTGTGGAAGACGAAGCACATGATAAAAAAAAACAAATGAAGGCTCTATCACGAATTGCTTTAGCTGTTCAATCGTCAGTAATTCCACACATACGCAACGCGAAAACGGCACATGAAGCTTGGAGCAATCTAACGAAAGCCTATGAAGACAAGGGATTATGTCGTAGGCTGGGGCTCCTTGGAACATTATTCGCAACCAAGCTGAATGAGAGCGAAAATATGGAGTGCTATATCAACAAAATCACAGAGATGTCACAAACGCTTAGTGAAATAGGATCACCACTGGAGGATGACTTTATAGCTGTAATAATGTTAAGCGGGTTGACCTCAGATTATGATCCTCTCATAATGGCAATGGAGAATTCAAATGTAAAACTTTCCAGTGAAATTGTAAAAGGAAAGTTGTTGCAGGAAAACATCCGTAGATATGACAAGAGTGAGGCTGGCTCTGCCTTACTTGTTCGGAAACAACCAAGATGTTACAGGTGCAAGAAAGTGGGACATTTTATCAAAGATTGTCCTAAGTCCGAGCAAAAGAAAACTGGGAAGACCAATACGGACAAATCGAAAGCCCTACTAATTGCGCTGTCAGCAAACATCAAGCATGGTTCGTGGTACATAGATAGCGGTGCTACAGAACATATGTGCGGGGACAAAAGTGTCTTGAGTGATTTTGTGAGTGATAAAAAGCCAATAGAGGTTAATATAGCTAACGGTGACAAGTTATACACTGCTGGAAATGGTTCTGTCAGGGTTAATATGAGAAATGGTGACATAAAGACAATAAGTCATGTTTATTATGTACCTAACTTAACTGTTAACTTGTTATCTGTGAGTGCTATGGTTAGAAAAGGTTTTAAAGTAGTGTTTAGTTCTAGCATGTGTCAAATTTTTGACAATAAGGTCATGATAGCAATAGCCATGCTGTGTGATGGCATCTATCGACTAGACACAGTAGAATCAACTACTTTAAATTGTAAGTTTACTATGAAATGCGATGCCCCTCTTAGACTTTCAGATGGTGGTTGTGCTGAGAAGACATGTATTGTGGACGAGCCGACTGTAAGTGAAGAAAGTTCAAAAGCTGTAGCAATGCCTGCTGTCATTGAGAAGGAAGAGAACCCTTCTCAGTAGGTATGGCATCATCGTCTGGCACACCTCAATCATCGAAGCATGGAGTTACTAAGACGGCATTTCATATAATAACAGTGTTTTTCAGAAATGTGTATCATGTATCGAGGAAAAGCAGACTCGTACATCTTTCCCTAAGAATTCTTTTAACAGAGCTAAAGAAATTCTAGAGTTGGTTCACTCTGACCTATGTGGTCCGATGCCTACTACATCATTTAGTGGCGCAAAATACTTTATTACATTTATAGATGATTACTCTAGAAAGACTTTTGTCTACTTTTTAAAAAGGAAAGATGAAGTGTTTGATACATTTAAAGCTTGGAAAGTTCTAGTAGAAAATCAGACGAATAAGAAATTAAAAATTATAAGGAGTGATAATGGAACTGAATGTTGTAATTTAAAATTTCAGAATCTGTTGAAGGACTCGGGTGTTGTACACCAGACAACAGTGCCATACTCTCCACAACAGAACGGAGTTGCTGAACGTGCCAATAGGGGCATTATGGAAAAGACACGCTGTATGCTGCAAACAGCGGGCCTTGGTCAGAAATATTGGGCTGAAGCTGTCAATACAGCTGTCTACATCAAGAATCGTTCCCCCACTAAAGCCGTCAGAGGGTGTACTCCAGAGGAGAAGTGGACGAATAACAAGGTATCCATTTCACATTTGCGTACTTTCGGTTGCATTGCTTATGCACATGTTCACCGTCGAACTAAACTAGAACCCAAAGCTGTGAAGTATATTTTCGTAGGATATTGCGAAAATACTAAGGGCTACAGATTATTAGACCCTGAAAATCCGAAAGATTGCATAAAGGCTCGGGATGTCACATTTTTAGAAAATAAATTTATTAAAGAGAATAATGGGACAAATGATGATAATCATTGCAATGAGTCGTTTACACAAGTAGTCTGGGATGTAAAGAATGACACTGAACCAACTACAGATTCATCTACTGAGGAAAATATCTCTAATGAGGTCCATTCTGATGACACAATTTTAAGTCAGTCTGAACCAAGATATAGTGTGATATCAGTAAATGATTCTGATAGTGAAGAAAGTTTTTATTCAGATCATTCTTCAGATGCAACTTATATTCCTGATATAGATGCAGAACAGTCGTCTTCGAGTTCGAATTCAGATGGCTCCATGGTAGCTCATCTCGTACAAGGAATATCCCGTACCAGCGATACTGATGAACCACAGACAGTACAGGAGGCGCTGAGTAGTCCAGAAGCAGTTGGCTGGAAGTAAGCGATGAAAGATGAGTATGATTCATTTATCATCAATAAATGCTGGACACTCACTGATCGAGTTGATGGTCAAAAACCTGTAAAGTGTAAATGGGTATTCAAAAAGAAACTGGGTGTCAATGGCGAACTCCTCAGATATAAAGCGAGACTAGTCGCAAAAGGATTCACGCAGCGATATGGGATAGACTACAATGAGACATTCTCTCCTGTGGTCAGATATTCAAGTATTAGAACATTGTTGGCTATAGCTGCTGAGAATAATATGGATATTCAGCATTTAGATGTAAAGACAGCGTTTCTCAATGGTGACTTACAAGAATTGGTATTTATGGAGCAACCTGAAGGTTACACAATAAAAGTCCTCGAGAATAAAGTCTTTAAGCTTAATAAAGCAATTTATGGATTGAAGCAAGCTGCTAAAGCCTGGAATGATAAAATTAATAAGGTTTTGTGTGACAAATTAAATTTCAATAGGTCATCATTGGAAGCATGTGTTTATTATAAACGCAGTAATGACAAACTTACAATAATAGCACTGTATGTCGATGACATTTTGCTAATGTCAACACACATGTAAGGAGATAATTGATATTAAAAATAAACTCAAAAATGAGTTTGAAATAATAGATTTAGGGCCAGCAAGGTATATCTTAGGAATGAGAATCTGCAAGTATAAGGACAGAATAACCTTGGATCAAACAAATTATATTGAGAAAGTGTTAAACAAGTTTCAAATGGAAGATTGCAAACCTGTGGCGACCCCTATGGAGACTGGTTTGAAACTTGAAAAATCAAGTGTTGATCAAAAGGACAAATTTGATTACAGAAGCTTAATAGGATCACTGATGTACATTGCAGTAGGATCTCGACCAGATATTACCCATGCAGTCAGCTATCTGAGTCAATTCAATGATTGTTACAATGAAACACACTGGAAATCAGCGAAGAAAGTACTTCGCTATCTCAAAGGTTCAAAAGAATTGTGTTTAAATTTTCATAAAGATGAACTTACTATTACAGACGCCGACTAGGGAAGGAACGAGACAGATAGAAAATCCTATACCGGTTATATATTTCAAGTTGGCAAATCTGTAGTTTCCTGGGAGAGCAGAAAACAGAGAACCGTAGCCTTATCAAGCACAGAGGTCAGCCTCTGTGCTTGATAAGGCTACGGTTCTCTTTCGTTCGGTTCGGCTTCGGTTAAATCGGTTATCGGTCGGGGTTATCGGAATATTGGGCGCATTGTGTAAAGTTACAATTTTCAACGATAATCAGTCAGCTCAAAAGTTATGCAAAAATACCGTATTCCATGCTAGAACAAAACATATTGACATTCGACACCATTTTATAAGAGAACATATTTGTAATAGTTCTATTGATGTCAAATATTTATCCACTAAAGAAATGTTAGCAGACTTGTTAACAAAGCCATTGGTAAAAAAAATGCATAATAAGTTTGTAATTCAAATAATGTAGAGAATACCATAGGTTGTAATGGTTAAATGTATTTATAATTTATAGTGTTATGATATGATAACAGTTAAAGCTACTCTGTGTTTGTTTCATAATATTATGGTGCCAGTGATGGTAATCTGTAAACACAATACGTCAATGTGTCAAACACACGTCACATATTGTCTCCCTCTCGCTTTTTTATGGCCGTCTAGTAAGAACGTTGTGTGCTCATATATTATTATATCACTGTTAATCCTGCTTACTACTTTTATTTATACCATTAACCCTTCAAAAATACCTTTTTGTTATTAAGTGTAACTATACTGTTAGTGGTACCTTCTGTTGTCTTACAAACTAGTTTAAAATATCTGAGCTAACCAACTTAACATTAGTACTATTACTAATTGTGGTGCTAATTATGGATGACTTTAATATACTAATTATGTCTGGGTTAATATTAAGTGCTAATAGCCTAGCTATTTGACATCTAAAACTAATGGGCAGATACACAGTATCCCTAGTCGACTACTTAAGTCTCATTATTTAAATTCAATTATGGAATATTTCCACTAATTGAAGTTTGGCTAAGGGTCTCAATATTCATTGTAAAATTTGAATTAAGATTTTCTACTATTCCATTTTATACATTGTGAGGTTCTATTTTAGTTTTTATGCTACCAAATGATTCAACTTTTCCTGAAGCTCCTTTGCAACATTATCTTGAATATAGCTCCTTTGGGAACCGCTATCAAATAAAGCTCGAACAGGTAGGACTTGTTCTCCATTTCGCACGTGGACCTTTTTTTTTTGTGAGGGAAATCATCAAATGACTCCTCCCGCTCTGGGTGGAGCGGAAGGGAGTGTCAGACTCTTACTGACTAAAACCCACCCGTGTTCCTTCCTTAGCCCTTTATGTTCCGGGGCAGCGGTAACCCTTTCGGACAATCCCGCTGGCCCGGCAGGCTTCGGCCCTAAGGGGGCCCTCCTCGATGCTGACATATCTTTGAGGCACGCGTGGAACACGTACGCGCCGTCCGGCACGGGCCTGGTCCTGATCGGGCGGTGAGCTACCCATTACTCTCCGCCCGCAGGCCCGCGCCTACGGTGGCCGGGAGTCGTCACGCGGCTCCCGACGTCGGGGGCGTCCCCCGCGGCGGCTGAGACGGGAGGCTCTCTCCCTGAACCGTCCCGCCACCTCCTTCGCTAGCATGACTGCTTCGCAGAAGGAGGTGACTGCCTCCCACTCCCTCTCGCCCCGAACCATGGCTTGCACCAGTGCCGGACGCGAGAGGTCGCCGCCGCTGCCGATCGCCTCTACGAGGACACGGCGGTGCTCCTCCCAAGCGGGGCAGACCTCCACCGTGTCCTCTGGGCGATCCTGGCAATGGTGACACCCAGGCGTTTCGCCTGACAAGGACTTCCTCTGGGTTCTTAGTCTGTATATGTTCCTTCTGTCGCTCCCAAATCTTTAAAATATCAAGGGGCAGAGCAGACTCTATAAGAGGTAGGATAAATGCTTGGTATTTACTGATGCCGAAACTTTCCAAGGCTCTCAAATTCGCATTCAGTTTATCATAATTATTATATTCGTAGCTCCACAAGGTTAGATTTTCCTTCTAAAACTAATGCAAGTAATTCTCGAACATAAACCTGTATTAGCAATTCATCTCGCGCATACCTCTGTTTGAGATGTCCGGCGCCCAGCGTCTGTCTCCGAATCTCTGGATACTTTTTTATATATTTCAGGTTCGCTGGTTATATCATGGTTAAATCATGGTTATTAAAATATGTCCTTTCTTTCTGAGTCGTCAAAGGTCACTCACTTTTATTCAAAATCAACTTGACCACCGAGGTTTCGTTCACAAATAAAACCTCAACAATTGTGAATGTGAGGACTATGTGGGTCATTCCTTTTAACCCGTTTAAATGATAAATGATTTATTTTCTGTAAGTAGGTTTTTACAAACACTTTTACACGTCATCATATTTTTTAAACTAGATGTGGTCGGCGATTCCTATCTGACTACTCTGAGAAGAAAGGCCGAAACAAACTCAGAGGTCACAGTCTCTTTTAAAGTCCAGACAAAATCTTGGTCAGATCGTGTGAAGACCATGTAGATTGATGTCTGAAATGGTCTTTTGAGGAAAGAACCACACAGATTGAGCGGACCTGTCCAATCAGTGCACGCATTTGTCAAAAATCGAGCAGCTCAACTCAGAAATTGAGGAGCTCAACGATTCGACGAACAATACCAAAGAAAGGACATTTGAGTAGGCCGCGTAAATTACTCAAACTGCCAGATCATGATTAAAACTAAGAAGGAAAACAGATAAAAAATGACCCACATAGTCCTCACATTCACAATAATTAAATGAAAAATAAAAAAATAAAAATACTTTACAAAGTAAATATTCATGTCGTTGTCTAAATAAAATTCATCAATGTCAATGTGTATATAAAAAAATCCGGACATAATCTTTGAGGACCATGTAGATTAGTGTCTGAAATGATCTTTTGAGGAAAGAACCACACAGATTGAGTGGACCTGTCCAGTCAGTGCACGCATTTGTCAGTAACCGTGCAGCTCAACTCAGAACTTAAGGAGCTCAACGATTCGACGAACAATACCAAAGACAGGACATTTGGGTAGGCCGCATAAACTACTCAAACTGCCAGACCATGATTAAAATGAAAACAATGACCCACATAGTCCTCACATTCACAATAATTAAAATAATATAATACTTTATACAGTAAATGTACATGTCATTGTTTAAGTAAATAGATACTTAAAAAAAAAAAATATTAAAGTGTAAAATAGCAAAATAACATTCACTGTTGGAGCAGCTCAATCCCAAGCCTTTTTGTCCTCAATATAGTCTTTTACAGTATAATAGGCTTTCTGGCATAGTTTTCGCTTTATAAAAGATTTGAATTTATTAAGGCTTAGTTCTTGAATGTGGCTAGGAAGTTTATTATCAAAACGTATACATTGGCATCTAAACGAGCCACCTATTTTCTTGAGCCTTGTTGTAGGAACAACAAAGGGAATCACCAGTTTCGGCTAAGCGTGGACAAGATGCCCGGTAAAAATTATTTTTACTAAACAATACTATTTATTCTAAATGAAATATTTTTGCACATCACATAGTAGCCAGGTATACGAACAAAAAGTCGAAATAAAGAGTATTTAAATTGTATCCTACAGTTAAAAAGCATAGCCATTTGTTTGACGCAGTGTTACCAGCGCGGAAATAAAACATCAATTTCAGTCTGTAATCGATTAGACAATCAATAATTATGGCAAAAAAAAAAGTGTTTGTCTGCAAAACGAGTACCGGTCAATATTGTATGAGAATATTATACTCATTTACATTGTTTTAAAATAAAACAATCGAAAACGTTATTAGTAGTGTGACATATTTTTTTAGATTAGAAATAACGGTTCTATAAATCGATTACTGTCAGATTTTTTTCCTGGCAACTCCTACTGTATCGCTTTTAGAGATGATCGATCCTGTTGTTTTGTATCGATATTCTGCTTCGCAATGGCTCATTTTGATCCCAGTATCGATATAAAATCGCTTTTAATTAATATTTTTTAATATGTTCGCCTTTAATTCCATTGAATGGAATTAAAGGCGAACATATTAAAAAATATTCTTACAAACAGACAGACAGACAAACAAAGCAGAGTCCCGATTTTGCCCGAACTATTTTGCCAATGTCAGCTGTGATTGAGAAGAGTGTTTTTGGAAAATAACGGCCCGCCTTAATAGTATTTTTCCTGAGATTTTCATTTTTTCTCATTTAACTTTCACACACAATAACCTTTATCAATTTACTGTAGTGGATCGTATCGTAGTTGAATCGATGTGAAAATCAATCAAATTCTGTTTTACTGACCCACTTGAGTATCGATTCATATCGAACATCTCTAACGTCAAGTGAAATGACATTTAACAACTGTAACAATGAAAAAACCATTCGCTTTGTTTTCGTGCACTGTGGATGTTTTGTTTTCTCGCTGCTTCGAACGTTTGTTTTTCTTATCAGATTATATCAAAATACTACTGGCAAATAATATATTATAGAAAAGAATAAGCTTATTACAAAGATTTTACCCGGCAAGGTTCCAATTTTTCACATGCCAGTTGAAGCATATTCTTGCATCTTGCTACAACTTTATTATAATATTTACTTTCCTTTAAATAAGTAATTTTTGAAATGCAAGTTATTTATTAATAAAGATCTTGTCCACGCTTAGCCAGATCACCCTAACAAAGTGAGCAATTCCCTTTGTGTTTGTTCCTATAGTATTTATATTATGGATATCACTGTATTTTTTAAACAGATTAATATTTTTATGTGCATACAAAAGATTATCATAAATGTACTGAGAAGGCACAGTCATTATATTAATCTCTTTAAATTTGTCTCTGAGGGAGTGTCTGGGACTTAATTTATAAATGGAACGAATTGCCCTTTTTTGTAAAATAAAAATTGTCTGAATATCGGCGGCATTTCCCCACAACAGATTACCGTACGACATCACACTATGAAAATAACTAAAGTAAACTAAACGGGCTGTCTCTAAATCAGTCAAATCACGAATTTTCCTAACGGCGTATGCTGCAGAGCTAAGCTTTTTTGACAATTTATCTATATGGGGGCCCCATTGAAGCTTGGCATCCAACGTTATGCCTAAGAATACTGTGCTATCTTCGGGTTTTAACTCTTCATCCTTAATGAGAACACTAGTTTCTACTTGTCTAACGTGGGGTATCGTAAACTTAATACATTTCGTTTTTTTTCCGTTAAGAAGTAGGTTATTGACATTAAACCAGTTAACTACTTTTGCAAGGGCGTTATTTACATTGTCAGTAACCAGCTGCTGACGTTTGATTTTAAACAAAAGAGAAGTGTCATCTGCAAACAACACTATATCATGATTATCCTTTATGAGGTACGGCAAGTTTGCGCCAGAAGGAGGGTTATGTTTTTCGAGTGTATGCATGTATGTTGTATATTTCTTTGGCACGCTTTGTAGCCTAAACGGCTTGATCGATTTCAGCTTGAAAGGTGCCGCCGTTAGATTCGTCTTAATTGTGAAAGTGACACTAGGTATATCAAAATTGAAAAAAAAAATAAAATAGGCGAATTTTGGCGTCTGATTGTATTCAAAAAAATTATTTTTCTCAAAACCTTTCGAGCCTACCTATCAAAATAAAGGGTTCGAAAAGGGTGATTGCAAAAATAAACCTATGCAACTATTATGGTTAAAAGTAATTCTAAGTGACAAATCGTAAAAAACACGTACCGTACCTACCAAGAACTAAATCGTCTGCGAAATCTTTCACATTTGTAAACTAAAAAGCTGGAAATAAAAAAGTAATAAAAAAAGCCCCGACTGCGGTAAAAAAATTAAGTTAATAAAAAAAACTGAAAAGCTAAAAACAAGCCCATTTTAAATTAAATAAAAGTTGGAAGCAGAGGAGGGGCGCATACCATTTTTATTTTATTTTAATGAGCCTGCTTCCAACTTTTATTTAATTTAAAAAATAGTTTATTTATTTTAATAATGGATAAGGTCTCAGGCCTCAGGGGTGGTCCCTTAAAATTTTTATTGAGTAATTCATTAACTCGTCCTACATGCGCATGCCTACGGCTTCGGTAGTTTTTGAGTTAGCTTCAATAATAAGATTTTTTTCACTTAGTTTTATTGATGATATTTTAATAGCTTCCTGTCACTGATATTTACATAGCAAGTAGTGTTATATGAATTTGTGTGGGGTAGGTACTACTAAAAAGTAAAAAAAAACCACCGACTTCCAAAAAAAAACACTACAAACTGAAAAATAGCTTTAATTTCGGAAGTCGGTGTAAAAAAACGAAAATGCGGAAGCAACAACACCGACTTCCGAAAATAAAATTATTTTTCACATTGTAGTGTTTTTTTTTGGAAGTCGGTTGTTTTTGTGGTAGTAATTCAGCGCTGTCATTCGTATGACACCGTGCCATGATCACTAGATAGTAAATGTTCAACTTTATTTCATTCCATCTTAATACACCGACAAAGTGACAGAAATATGAACCTTCATCAGCTCATTTTCTCGAATATATCGTCGATGTTCGAAGAAGAAGATCGCAGTTAATATTTATTAGATGTATAATTTATTAAATTAATAATTAATTAAAAGTACGTATAGTATAAGTTAGCATGGAACACAGTAATATAATGATGACTAGTTGTTGCTGACGCGGTGCGGCTCGTGGGCACGTGGGCACGTCGCCACATCGTCACGCCGCGGTCACGTGAGCACGAGCACGAGCAGCACGACCACGAAGCCCACCACCAGGCACACGATGAGGCTCACCTTTTTCTGTGAAAAACAAACTCCCGCTAGTAGCGCATCGGCGTCATCGGCGTCGGCGGCGTAGGTATACAATTTGTGATTTTTTTGGGGTTCCGTAGTCAACTAGGAACCCTTACAGTTTCGCCGTGTCTGTCTGTCCATCCTCGCTTAATCTCTGTGACCGTTAGCACTAGAAAGCTGAAATTTTGTAGGAGTACGTATATCAGTTACGCCGACAAAGTGGTAAAATAAATTTTTTGGAAAATGTTTTTTTTTAGGGTAGCTCCCCTACATGTGAAGTGGGGATGAATATTTTTTTCATCATCTACCCCATCGTGTGGGGTATCGTTGAATAGGTCTTCTAAAATTGCTAAATTGAATGCTCCATTTACGAAATATTCAAGTTTAAAGTGCAAATTTTTGTTCCAGTAGGGCGTCCCCCCCCCCCCCTCTCTAAAAGCTAAACTACTGGTTTGAAAAATCTGGAAAAATTCTCGATGATAGTGCATTTCATGAACTTTAAAGGAAATTATAGCGGTTAAGATAACTTTATTAGTTTAGCAGTAATAGTCGTTGAACTTGGGTGTTGGATAATTTTGTACCAAATACAAAATCCTTAGCATTAATCCTTTAAAGTGACTAAGATGAAGTAGTTGCTTGTTTATAATGGGTAAAGACTTGCATTGAAAACCAAAATATGTTTTTTTTTTTTACCTATTCAGAATAAAGAACAACAGAATCGTACTACATTGTGATAACGGGCTACTACGGAACCCTACACTGTGCGTGGCCCGACACGCACGCACTTGGTTTTTTTTGATGATTCAATACACGATGCAGACTCGGTTAAGTAAAGTCCTCGATAGTGCAGTCAAGGGCTACTTATTTCAAAACACGTTCCTCATGCCGCGGTGAGTGCTGTGCGGTACAGGCGGCGTACCTTGCGCGCCTTGGTGCGGCTGACGGTGCCCTTGAGCAGCTCCGTGCCGCCGCAGCCGACGTGCTCGGTGGCCTGCAGGGCGTAGTACTCCACGCTGTCCACCTGGTCTTGCTGGAACACACAAAGAAGTCATTGCTACTCTCGCTCGTGAGCAGAATTTTTTTTAATTTGCTAGAGGACGCTTACGGGGTTGGTCAGTGCAACGGCGGGCAGCGGAATTGGCGGAACGTCAGTAACAAGGTGCAATGAGGTCGTAAGGAGGCGAATCGGCAACAACCGTGGGAAGATGAGGGATAAGCAAACCAAACCGATGAATGTTGTCGACTTTAATTTGTTAAAAGAACTATTTGTTTTCTAAAATTTTGTTCGAGAACATGCATCGGTTTCTTACTGAACTTCAACTATGTATATCCGACGGTGGCGACGGTCCTGGATATTTATCTGTTTTGTTGACAGTACAAGGATTCTTTAATATTATTGTATAGTTACAATAATATCAGAATTCAGAAAATAAATGAATCGTAATGAATCGTTGTCTGTGTGGTGCCGGACTTAAAGAATACCACCACCCCTTACTTCCCGTGGGTGTCGTAAAAGGCGACTAAGGATCGTACCAGAGAATGGGCAGTAGCGTTCTCTATGTATTCCACCACCATACCATACTGCGATCGCCAATCCGCCTGCCAAGCGTGGCGATTACGGCAAACCGTCCTAAAATTGGGGGAGGCCTGTGTCCAGCAGTGGACGTCTATCGGCTGAATAAATGAATATTCTATTTTATTCATAGAAAGCTTTGTTAAAGTACCTACTACCAAATAAAATTGTTTATATTTTTTTTACGAGCATCTTCGATGTACCGATGACATCGTCATACTGGCAGAGACGCTGGATCAGCTAGACCAAATGTTGCACAGCCTAAATGATGGAGCGTTCCGGAGTCCCGGAGGGTTGGCCTTGGTATGAATTTGGACAAGACAAAAGTCATGTACCTACAATTCGCACGATTCCACCGACTCCAATCGAAGGGTCGCTTCTCACAGGACACGGTGGAGCACACGGTGGAGGTCTGCCCCGCTTGGGCGGAGCACCGCCGTGTCCTCGTAGAGGCGATCGGCAGCGACGGCGACCTCTCGCGTCCGGCCCTGGTGCAAGCCATGGTCCGGGGCGAGAGGGAGTGGGAGGCAGTCACCTCCTTCTGCGAAGCAGTCATGCTAGCGAAGGAGGTGGCGGGACGGCTCAGGGAGAGGGCCTCCCGTCCCAGCCGCCGCGGGAGACGCTCCGGGCGTCGGGAGCCGCGTGACGACTCCCGGCCACCGTAGGCGCGGGCCTGCGGGCGGAGAGTAATGGGTAGCTCACCGTCCGATCAGGACCAGGCCCGTGCCGGACGGCGCGTACGTGTTCCACGCGCGCCTCAAAGAGATGTCAGCATCGAGGAGGAGCCCCTCAGGGCCGAAGCCTGCCGGGTCAGCGGGATTGTCCGAAAGGGTTACCGCTGGCCCGGAACATAAAGGGCTAAGGAAGGAACATGGGTGGGTTTTAGTCAGTAAGAGTCTGACACTCCCTTCCGCTCCACCCAGAGCGGGAGGAGACATTTGATGATTTCCCATCCGCAAAAAAAAAAAAAATGGTCGCTTCTCGAAGTTGTGAAGGATTACGTCTACCAAGGGCAAGTCATCCAGCTCGGTAGACACAACTTTGAGAAAGAAGCCGACAGATGGATCTGGTTCTGCACTACAAGTGCTTCCGTACTAGGATTCCCTATGCAGATTTGCTAAAGCATTATGAGTTATTGAGCTTGGATTCCAGACGTTCACTGATCATGGTTGTGATGCTGCACGGTATATGTCATAACAAATTTAATTGTACTGAGCTCTCGAATAGATTGTGTTACGTAGTGCCTAGAACTGTTATTCGGCGGGAGGTGCGCGCAACTCGACTATTCTACACTGTGCGATGTAGAACGAAGGCCGGGGTGCGAGCCCCTCTCCTCCGACTTTTAGAAACCTATAACTAACAATTCATTGATTTTGATATTTTTGCGCTGTCGCAATCTAAATTTAAAAGAATGGTTTCACAATTTCTTGCAAGTCGCCCTTATGACAGATGGATGCTCTTGCCATCCGCTTCCTTCGATTCGTTGGAATATAGTGTTTATGTACTCTTTTTGGTTTTTTTTTGTTCTCTCATTTAACATGCGTTCGTTATCATACTCAGATGTCACGTCGTGGACAATAGTGTGGGTTACACGTTTTTTCGACTGTAATATAACTACTTTTTGTAAATGCTGTAATAACTGCTTTTTGTCCCAAATAAATAAAATAAAATGATACATGGTGCCGAAACTGCCGGTCGGGCTCGTCCACAAATTCAAGGTCGCTCAGCGCGCTATGGACCGAGCTATGATCGGAGTCTCTTTGAAGGATATAATCAGAAACGAAATTATCCAAAAAAGAACCGGGTTACAGTGGAAGTGGCAGTGGGCTGACCATGTCTGTCGAAGGACCGATGGCCGGTGGAGCAGACGAGTCCTGGAGTGGAGACCGCGTATCTGTGCCTCTTGGCAGAAGCCTCCTCTAACAACTTCTACGGTTCCCTATCTCTCGCCAATGTTTTCCATCGTGTCGTGCTGTTGTCGTGGTGATGTGGGTGTGTGACGCACCTGTGCCGCGACGAGGTGCGCGAGCTGCGCGAACAGGTCACGCACGTCACGCAGCGCGGCCTCGACGCGCGTGAGCTCCTCGTGGCGCGCCTCCACGTCGCGCAGCGCTCGCCGCGCCTCCGCCGTCTCGGCGCGCACGTTGTCCACGAACAGCGAGATGTTCTTGGTGTCCAGCAGCGCCTGGCACTCCTCGTCCGACACCGACAGGTTCGCTGCAACGAGACGCGCGTCAGATAGGGCCGGCGCGAGGCGCGTATGCGCGTGAGTCAGCGCGCGGAGGTCACGGCGGCGGCGGCCGACGACCCCGCGTGCTACTCGGCGAACTAAACCGAAGCAGCCATTCAACTTGTACACTAATGACTGTTTCAAAACAACTGCAATTAGGATTCGCTTCTTAACCATTGCTAATATGTATCATTTTCTTTGTTGGCTGTAGATTATTGACCTGACTTGATTCATTCATTGGTAGATTCAATGACAAGGGTGGTTCTACATTGAAATACACACACGACCAATGAGAGGTAGATATGGCACTAGCGCCCGCAAATTGTTGCAGACAAATTCAGACAATTGTTGTAGTTTCACTTAGTCCGCTAATAGCAGCGAGCAACACACTACAGATAGCCATCTCTTTCTGTGTCATACGTTCCGTACTATCTATCGCATTAAGTAATTTGTAATAACAACGCAACAATACAGAACGTCGCTCAGTATCAACGTAGCGTATCTTTCCTATAAAATATCATTGCATACGATACAACGTAAATCTTTAGGATTACAAACGGTCACTCTCAACATAATTATCTATTACATAAATATCTATAAACTTACCTATATATTATTATTTTTATTTAATTGTGTTTATATTTATTAAATTATTATTTTTATTAAATTTTATCTATACTAATATCATAAAGCTCTCAAGAACTACTGGTTCGAATTGAAAAAAAATTTTTGTATTGGATAGTCCATTTATCGAGGAAGAAGAAAAAAACGAAAAGAAGAAAAAAAAAAACTGGCCAAGTGCGAGTCGGACTCGCACACGAAGGGTTCTGTACCAGAAGGCAAAAACGCCGAAAAAAACACGTTTGTTGTATGGGAGCCCTC
Source organism: Mesoligia furuncula (assembly GCA_916614155.1). NCBI lineage: Eukaryota > Metazoa > Arthropoda > Insecta > Lepidoptera > Noctuidae > Mesoligia > Mesoligia furuncula. The sequence continues at coordinate 28,721,943 of OU744799.1, forward strand.
CTTAAATATTTATTTTGTTCTGTTTTTTAGGGTTCCGTAGTTCCTACAAGGAACCCTTATAGTTTTGTCCAGTCCGTCTGTCTGTCTGTCTGTCCGAGGTTTTGCTAAGAGACCTTTAGTACTAGAAAGCTGTAATTTTGTAGGAGTGCGTATATTAATTACGCCGACAAAGTGGTAAAATGAATTTTTTTTAAATATTTTTTTTTAGGGTAGCCTACACGTGAAGTGGGAATGAATATTTTTTTCGACGTCTACCCCATCGTGTGGGGTATCGTTGAATAGGTCTTCTAAAATGACTTGGGGTTGATAAAATATTTTTTCGATTTAATGCACCGTTTACGAAATATTAAACTTTAAAGTGCAATTTTTGTTCCAGTAGGGCGTCCCCCCCCCCCCCCCCCGCCCCTCTAAAACCTAATCGGACAGACAGCGAAGTCTTAGTAATAGGGTCCCGTTTTTACTTTCTGGGTACGGAACCCTACAAAGAAAATCACGCTACAACCATTAGGAGCGGAGCATTATTGAAAAATTCTGGAAAAACGGGAAGAATTATTCCTTTTGAGAGCTTCCGTTGCGTACGCTGCGTAAACGGTTAAAGTTACGCAAAAATCATGTATGACGGAATTGTTTCTCTTTAAAAAGGTCCGCGACAGCATTATGTCTATCTCCTAAGAAAGCTTGAGAGCATCGGTGTTCGTGGTGTAGCGCTGGATTTGATTTCCGATGACATGTCATGTGCGCAATGTGTGAGAATGAAGGATTTCACAAGTCAACCAGAAAAAAATCTATTTGGGGTACCTCAGGGCAGCATTTTGCGACCGACTTTATTCCTCGTTTACATAAATGACTTGTGTGACCTTCATCTCACACGCGGAAAAATAATTACATTTGCCGATGATACGGTACTTCTGTTTAGAGGCAACAAATGGAGCGAGGCTTTTAAATTGGCAGATGAGGGTTTTAGTCTAGTTAGGTACAACCTGGCTTGACCGCAACCTTCTTACCCTAAATGCCCAAAAAACGAAGTACATTGCCTTCAGCATTCGTAATTCACTCAGCCACCGATCAATTTCTCATCCATCAAAATTCATTCATTGCATAAACCCTCTATCTTGCTCCAAAATCTCTCTTGGAAGGAACAAATAGCATCCGTGACTACTCGAGTTAGGAGAATGATCCACTTATTTAAAAATCGGCGGAATGTTTGCCAACCGATACTACTACGAACTATTTATTTTTCCCTTTGCCAGTCAATCCAAGCGCACGGCAGTGCGCAGGCCAAGTTCCAGCAAGAGGCCACACGTACGAGTGCACTGTTTACCCGAACCGCTTCGAGCTACTTGTGACCACCCTGTATCTAACTATTTGTCACACGAAATCTAATCAAACTTCACATACATAATACCATGACTGCTGTTAGTTCGAATACAAAATTTCATAACTGTAGCTTTAATAGATTCGAAGTTATACAGGGTGTTTGGTGCATCGTTTGCCAAATGGAATTGGCCGAAAGGAGAGGTCATTTACTATCTCTTAAGGCCCAGTAACTCATTCCTTGTTACATCGGTTTTTTATTGTGACTATTTAATTTTTATTTAGAAAAATACAAGAACAAAGAAAAAAAAATAAAAAACAAACTTTTATTAAAAAATAAATAATAAACTTATATTTAATAAGTACGTAATTGTAAATTTTGTTCAAATTGACCGCCACTATTGTGTACACCACCGCCACGGAAGTTGAGACTAGGGATGATTAAGTCCAACGCATTGAGGCGGCTTTCGTCACTATCAAAGCAGAAATAAGTTTACACACCACTACAATCGAGATAAGACGAAGATGTCGCGCGTGTGTACGCAATAGTGGAGGACAATTTGAACAAAATTTATAATTAGGTACTTATTAAATAAAAGTTTATTTTTTATTTCAAGTTCGAGGAAAGTTAGAACCCTAGAAAGAGATAAGAGACTGCGTAAGAGGGAGATAACACTATCCACCTACTTAAAGAATGTTACTTATGTAAAAACTAGTGTTCATACCGTAATATCGAATATCAGCCTGTGTCTCGATTACACATTTAGCGAATTACTGAACTTATTAAAAGTTTTTTTTTGGTATATTGCACACCATTGAAAAGGGGATAAACTAGAGAACTTTTAAGAGAATTCGAAGATCCCGATCGCTTTTAGTTTTTTTTTTACAGCAATTTAAAGTTGAGTGTTAAGTGTATTTTTCCTTTTTTCAAAAACTTTGTGAGTTATTAAAAAGGAACTAGATGTTATTAGCAAGTAATTTTGAATTTCATAGAACCATACAAGAGTAAACATAAGAATTGAAATAAAATTTATTTTATTTTATTTTATTTATTTTTTTTGGAGGCTATACACATACCTTTTTTTGAAATTTAAGCTTAAATGCAGAGTTCTTGTAATTTTCTAAATAAAAATTAAAAAGTCATTATAAAAAAAACCGGTGTAACAAGGAATGAGTTACTGGGCCTTAAGAGATAGCAAATGACCTCTTCTTTCGGTCAGTCCCATTTGGCAAACGATGCACCAAACTCCCTGTATATAGACTTTTCAAAATAGCTAAAGTGGCACCGACTGACTCACTCACTTAGAGTTAATCAAAATGTTTAGGGACTTCTAGTAGGCCTAGAAACTTGAAATTTGGCACGAAGTTAGACATTATTAGCATGAAACTAAAGGAAAAATAAAAAAAAATGGTCAAGTGTGAGTCTGGCTCGCGCATAGAGGGTTCCGTATTAAAATTTTATTCTAGCCGGCCTAGAAACTTGGAATTTGGCACGAAGCTAGACATTAGCGTGAAATTAAAGGAAAAATGAAAAAGAGGTTAAGTGTGAGTATGGCTTGCATTCAGAGGGTCCTGTATGAATTTTTTTCTAGCTGGAACTAGACATTACCATGAAACTAAAAGAATAATTTTAAAAGCGGTCAAGTGTGAGTTTGGTCGCGCACAGAGGGTTCCGTAGGTCTTTTTTTTATAGTCAGCCTAGAAACTTGTAATTTTGCACGAAGCTAAAGTAAAAATAAAAATGCCGTCATGTGTGAGTTCGGCTAACACACATTCTGTAATCCGAGTTCCGTATAAAAAAAAATAAGCTTAATTTTTAGGGAAGTATGAGACTTTCTCAGAAAGATAAGTTATTAAAACCTTTATAACACGTCAATTTATATCATATGACTTGTGTCATATGATATAAACGCAAAATATTATTTTAAATTGTTTTTAACCCCCGACTCAAAAACGACGGGGTGTTATAAGTTTGACGTGACTGTGTGTGTGTGTGTGTGTGTATGTGTGTGTGTGTGTGTGTGTGTCTGTCTGTGGCATCGTAGCTCCCGAATGGATGAACCGAATTGATTTTGTTTTTTTTTGTTTGAAACGTAAATTAGTCGGGTGTGTTCTTAGCTATGTTTGATGAAAATCGGTCCAAGATGGCCGCCGCCACAAAATGGCGGATTACATATTTTTTCACAACTCCCTTAATATGGGTATCAAATGAAAGGGCTTGAATAGTAGAATACTATACACTATGATAAATTTCAAATCCAAGATGGCCGCCACCACAAAGTGGCAAATTACATTTTTTTTACAACTCCCTCAATATGGGTATCAAATGAAAGGGCTTGACTAGTACATACGCTATTACAAATTTCAAATCCAAGATGGCCGCCGCCACAAAATGGCGAATAATTTTTTTTTCCACAACTCCTTCAATATAGGCATCAAATGCCAGGGCTTGACAAGTAGAATTTAGTACACTATATGTATTGAAAGGGAATCATGAATATTTACTAACGAAATGAAAACTAAAAATTTGAAAATATTTTTTTGTCTGATCAATGCTCTAGAATGATGAGGAAAGTGGAATGATGACTGGCACCTACGACCACTGAGTTTGACTATTTTTATTACGAATGGAATTATCCTACTGAAAAAGCGTAGGTATTTCTACATCAGATAGTGTCGAAGTCCCATTTTTAACCCCCGACGCAAAAACGACGGGGTGTTATAAGTTTGACGTGTCTGTGTGTGTGTGTGTCTGTCTGTGGCATCGTAGCTCCCGAACGGATGAACCGATTTTGATTTTGTTTTTTTTTTTGTTTGAAAGGTTATTAGTTAGGAGTGTTCTTAGCTATGTTTGATGAAAATCGGTCCAAGATGGCCGCCGCCACAAAATGGCGGATTACATATTTTTTCACAACTACCTTAATATGGGCATCAAATGAAAGGGTTTGAATAGTAGAATACAATACACTATGATAAATTTCAAATCCAAGATGGCCGCCACCACAAAGTGGCGCATTACATTTTTTTTTCACAACTGCCCCAATATGGGTATCAAATGAAAGGGCTTGACTAGTAGAATACTTTACGCTATTACAAATTTTAAATCCAAGATGGCCGCCACCACAAAATGGCGAATTTTTTTTTCACAACTCCTTCAGTATACTTAGCTGTATCAAATGCAAGGGCTTGACAAGTAGAATAATGTACTTACACTATATTGAAAGGGAATGAGGAATATGAACTAACGAAATGAAAACTAAAAACTTGAAAATATTTTTTTGTCTGATCAACGCTCTAGAATGATGAGGAAAGTGGAGTGATGACTGGTATACGACCACTGAGTTTGACTTTTTTTACTACGAATGGAATTATCCTATTTAAAAAGCGTAGGTATTTCTACATCACATAGTGTCGCAGTCCCATTTTATAAACTAGATCTGAAATACCTAAGATATCTAATAGCTATGAAATACTTGTACAAAAGTTGAATAACTAAAGGAAGAACTAGAAAAAAGATATAATAAAACAAAAAAATCTGTTTAGTCTTAAAAATTATTCTTCAACTATAAATCAATAATAATTTTTTGACGGATAAAAAACCTTTAATCAGGTTTTTTATCCGTCAAAAAATTATTTTATTATTTTCATTATTTGATCCTTTTCCGATCAGTTTTTTAATTATTTGATCCTTTTCCAATTACTTACATTTAATTTTATTATTTTTTTGTGTCGGGGGTTTTTTAAATTTTATAAACTAGATCTGAATACTTGCACGAAAGTTGAATAACTAAAGGAAGAACTAGAAAAAACTGGCCAAGTGCGAGTCGGACTCGCACACGAAGGGTTCCGTACCACAAGGCAAATACGCCGAAAAAAACATGTTTGTTGTATGGGAGCCCTTAAATATTTATTTTATTTTAATTTTTTTATTTATTATTAAACTTAAAATACAACTGAGTATTTTGTGAATAATTCAAGTGCCTACCTTTTGCCATTTTGGATATCGAGCAAAAAAGGGCAAAAAAATCACGTTTGCTGTATGGGAGCCCCCCTTAAATATTTATTTTGTTTTGTTTTTGGTATTTGTTGTTATAGCGGCAACAGAAATACATCATCAGTGAAAATTTCAAATGTCTAGCTATCGCGGTTCTTGAGATACAGCCTGGTGACGGACAGACGGACAGACAGCGAAGTCTTAGTAATAGGGTTCCGTTTTGTACCCTTTGGGTACGGAACCCTAAAAAGGATATAAATAAACAAAAAAATCTGTTTAGTCTTAAAAATTATTCTTCAACTATAAATTAATAATTATTTTTTGCCGGATAAAAAACCTGATTAAACACCTGAATCACACCTGAATCATAAATGCAAGAAAAAAAAAATTAAATACAAAAATTAAGGAGTCCCTACAAAAAGCGTGAAATAAAAAATTAAATTTAAATTTAAAAAACCTCCGACACAAAAAAATTATAAAATTAAATATAAGTAATTGGAAAAGGATCAAATAATTTAAAAACCCCCAACTTAAAGAATCTAGCCCAAGCAGCACACATAGCTGTATAGTCACTGGACAACAGAATTTTTGAAAACTCGAGTCTGTTGTGCTTTCTGTACAAGGGCTGTATATCCGGCTACACAGTTCTCATAATTCTAAATTTGGCCCCAAATTAACCAGCCCTGAGCATTATAGTAGCTTGTTAACAGATGTTGAGCATTCTAAGAGCTGTACATAAGCTGTACAAGGGCTTAGACAGCTGTCAATAGGCCACTATCCAGCCCCTTTAATTCTCTTAGACATCCAAAATATGGTTTATGGCTTAGTAACGGTGTTAAATTTACAAAGAAATGGCAACAAAAAACTATTTGTCCAGTGCAACTATAGTGTCATGGCGGTCTAACTATTTCTGTTGACAAATAATAATTTCTAATTTAAGGTAAGTCTTTTTCACGTTTGTTTTGTTTCTCTATTGGTAAATTGTACTGCGGGTGCCACTTTACTGTTAAATATTTAGGTGATATTATCAAATATTACACGCGCCATGGAAATAATATAGTTTTACTAAAAATGTTATACAAAATAAATACGGTATACGAATTATTTATGGATTTTTACTAATTTTTTCCATTTAATGAGCATTCATATCTATTTGTAACAATAAAATAATGTGTTTTTACTTAAATAGCTGTCAAATATCATGAATATTTAACAGATATCAGTGTTTTTTTTTCATATGTAATCAGCTTGTTTACATTAAAATGGCGTTAAATCGTTATCCAGCAATAATTCTAACTAAATTCCCTTGACCCTCTCTTTTCTGTTCAATGGCCATAACTAATTCTATTAATCAGCTGAGAACTGTACGCTAGCTGTACAATGGCTTTCAGTTATTCTAACGACTGGTTGAAGGAGTAAAGTGAGAATATACAACAGCGTCTTAGGGATCTCCAATCTTGATAGAAAACCATTTCGAGCATTAGGTAATTCACTTGATTTTGTGATCCTATTTATTCTCGCCTGTTATCCCAACTAGCGAGCCAATAAATTGTCATGTTGCTTAGAAATGCAGAATATAAAGTAAAAAGGTATTCCGATATTGAAAATCAAAAACATCAGCCAACCTAGCTAAATATTCACCTCCGCTTCTTTTTCCCATTAATTTACATCACTTTACCTAATTTGATGCTTTTACTTTTAGACACTTCAACAGCAAAGTAAGAGAAAAGAAAAGAAAACCAGTAAAGTAACGGAAACTGAAAAAGAAATGGGTGGAATTGAAAACTAAATTGGTGAAGAAATTTATTTAATGCTAAGTACATATTTTGAGAAAGACAAAAAAAAAAACAATTAAGAAATAGAATATTTTGACGAAGAAGAAATATGTACTGCTTGAATAACCAACTAAAGGTTTAGCACATAGAATTACCAAAGACATATCTTGAATCTGTGATTAATAAAATAAAGCGCAGTAAATTTATATAATTACTTTTATTTTTATTGACAATTCCTTACCCAGCAGTATTAATCTATAATCTCATATTAGTATAATATTCATTATTTACAGTGTATGCAAAAGTGGTATGAAATATAACTCGTTTTTCTGCATAATATATACACATTTGAAATTCACATCTCGTGGGTATATTGTCGTTCTAATACGGTCCACGCTGGGTAGTTTCGCTTTATTTAGGTATATCAAAAATTGATGACACCCTCTGATTTCATTTAAGAAGTTTTAAAACTTCTTAAATGAAATCGATTATTTTGTAGCCATTGATTGTACTTCAATATTTCACGGTTATTTGTCATAAAATATTTACCTTTACATTTTGAGCAATATGTCTCTTTATTGCCCATTCTTTTATATTTTATTTAAATAAAATGTATTTCATATAAATATTTTCTCCGTCATCTTCATATGTCTGGCTGATCAAATCCATTAATTGTACGGAACTATGATCATTGGTAACAAAATGTAGGTATGTGTCCGGAACCCTCATTTTTAATCGACACCGGCACGTAACTGTATCTAGATAAATGAAAGAGATTTTCACTATCCTTGCTCCTTTGCTTATTGTATACTTTTGAAAGTTTATTTTTAACTGCACCAGTTCTTTTCCAATTTTTCCATGGTTTAACCGTATTCATTTTAAATTGTATTTTATTCTCGCACGAAAATTAATTAGCGTTGCGAGGTTATGTTAAAATTGACGTTATCATAGCACTACTAACCTATGTTTACTCTTCAATCATTCTAGAGGCTGTAAAATAGCTAATATTTACACTATAAGCCTTGGAATTAAAGTAGAGTAAAGTTACACTAATTTACAGCTCATGCAGCAAGTAAATGCTTTTATCTAGCTACTACTAAGCTCATTAAGTTAGCATCATAATAGAATTGGTGTACGCCATAAAACAGCCAATGGCGAAATTTGATTCTCTAATACAGCTCACAACTGAGAAAAGGTGTTGTTGTTTGTATTAAGGTTCACTATTGTTTGTCTGGGGTTCGGATAAATTAAATACGTGTTGTTTGAATGCAAGTATATTGGCGACTGGTCAAAACTATAATAGTAAATGCCTTTAAAGACGACATGAGTTATACACATAGCTAGGTATGTGCATATGTGACTTGCGAAGCTACGGAGACAATTCTAATCTAACATACCGCCCGCCAAAGGACTTATAAGTTCTTTTATAATTACAATTAAGTTCTAACAAATTATCCTCTAAACAATCAAGTACCTAACTCCAAATTATCCGTCTAAAGTGCCAAATATTACAACTGAAAATTAATCATGAATGAAATCTAACTACTATATCTACTAAAATTATTCACAATTATCTCAATAATTCAAAAGAAACTAAGTAGAATCAACTGGCAATGCACATAACTTAGTAATAGTTCTCTTAGTTATAGAACCTCCACTTCTCACACTATACACTCTCGTGTTACCATCCATGTCCGGATGTTTATCTGTAATTCGTCCTAAGGACCATTTACTGGGAGGTTGATTTTCAGTCTTGATCAACACAATATCCCCTATTTCAAATTCCTTCGCTTTCTTCATCCATTTAGGACGCTGCTGTAGCCTGGTCAAATATTCATCTTGCCAGCGTCGCCAAAAGTCATGAAGAACCTTTTGTGTATGTTGCCAGCGTGACAAATTATGAACCTTCACAGCTTGCAGATCAGGTGAGGGTACCACAATCGGTGGTTCTCCAATTAAAAAATGGCCAGGAGTTAATGGGTCTAAGTTTTCTGGGTCGGTGTTATCTATTGGGCACAACGGGCGTGAATTCAGACAGGCTTCAATCTGGCATAATATTGTGTTCATTTCCTCGAACGTCAGGTGAGTTGTAATAATACGTTTTAAGTGGTACTTAATTGACTTCACGCCTGCTTCCCATAATCCTCCAAAGTTTGGACTATATACTGGGATAAAGTGAAACTGTGTTCCATCTGTCGCTAGCGTGGATGTAACTTCTCCTGTCATCTGTGCTTCATTCCACAGGTCATGAAGTTCTCTGCTTGCACCCACGAAGTTTTTTCCGTTATCACACCACAGGTGGCCACATTTACCTCTTCTGGCAACAAAACGTCTAAAGGCTGCTATAAATGCCTCTGAAGTGAGGTCTCCAACAAGTTCTAAGTGGATTGCTTTAGTGGACAGGCATATGAAAATTGCCACATATGTCTTTTTAGTTCTGTTGCCTCTTCCTTTAGATACCAGTGTTTGTAACGGTCCTGCGAAATCTACGCCGCTATGCAGAAACGGTCTCGTCGGTGTTACTCTTTCCACAGGTAAGTCTCCCATTATTTGTCCTTTCGCTGTGGCATTCATTCGAGCACACTTCATGCATTTGTGGATATGTTTCTTCACCAGTGATTTAGCTCTTATAACCCAGTATTTAGAACGTAAGTGACATAGCATCAACTGTAATCCTCCATGAAGTGTTTTGTCATGCGCATCAGCAATGATCAATTGTATCAGTTGGTTTCTATTTCCCAGGATCACAGGATTCTTCTTATCATCAGGTAAGTTGGCATGTCTTAAGCGACCGCCCACCCTGAGTACATTTTTTTTGTCTAGGTATGGATTCAGACAACGTAGCTGACTTTTTTTCTTAACTTGTTTTCCTATTTTTAATCTATCTATCTCTTCTTTAAATTCTTCCTCTTGAGCCTTTTTAATACAGATGTGTAGAGTATCTTCTAATTCTTGCGTTGTTAAATTCTGGTTTTCACTGTTTATATTCTTCTTATAGTTCAAAAATCTTCTACAGTAAGTAATCGCTTTTATTAAATCTGTTAATGTTTCAAAATCATCAAATTGTGATATTAAAGTTGTTTCAGGTTCTTCAATTCGTTCTGCGTTCAGGTAAGTATTGATTTTAGTTTTCTTCATTTCCAAGTCTGTTTCTGTTATTTCATGTTTAATATTTATTTCTGTTTCAGATAGCCAGCCCGGTCCGTGCCACCATAAGTTACATTTCTTCAAGTCGGATAACAACATTCCTCTGGTTGCCAAATCAGCGGGATTTTCGTGTGACTGAACATGAAACCAATGCTTGTTATTAATGTTTTCAACAATTTCGACTACACGGTTTGCGACGAAGGGTTTCCATCTGTTTGGTTCACCACTAAGCCATGCGATCACAATTGAAGAGTCAGTCCATGCGTACATTCTTGTTGTCGGTATCCTCATTGATTGTCCAACTTGCTTCATTAATTTTGAAAGAAGTAGGGCACCACAAAGTTCTAGACGAGGTAACGAAATGGTCTTCAATGGTGCTACTCTGGTTCTGGCAGCTATCAGTTTTGTTTCAATCTTGTTGTCTGGAGTTTCAATTCTTATATAGACTGTCGCTGCATATGCACGCATTGAAGCATCGCTGAAACCGTGAATCTGTATTTTGTCGTTGCTAACAGACATCGTACCAAGCCATCTCTCTATTTTTATTTCAGTTATGTTGACGAGGTCTGATCTTATTTCTTTCCATTCTTGTTCTAATGTGTTACTAACTTGTTCATCCCAGTTAACTCTTTCAAGCCAAAGCTTTTGTACATAACAGTACTCGGTGCTATCCAACCAAGGGGATCAAACACTCTTTGTATATCAGACAATATGTTTCGCTTTGTTATGGTCTTGGATATGGGTGTAAATCTAAGATTGTATTGAAACTGGTCTGTTTTTAAATTCCATTCAATTCCTAATGCTTTGAGAGTTCCATCGAGGTTTAAATCAATATTTGCCTTTGAAGATCTTTTATCCTTATCTATATACTTCATAAAATCGATACTGTTGGATGCCCATTTCGTAAGTTGAAAACCGCCTCTTTCTAGTGTGTCTGATAATTCTTTAGAAAGTGTTATAGCTTCAGCTACTGAGTCTGTGCCAGATAAAAGATCGTCCATGTAAAAATCCTCATTTATAGTTTGTGCAACAAGAGTATTATTCTTAGCTTCGTCTTTGGCTACCTGTTGGAGCGTTTTAACGGCCAAATATGGTGCAGACGCTGTACCAAAGGTGACTCTAAGCAATCGATATTCCCCCAGGGTATCTGATTCCTGTTGCCTCCACAGGATTCGCTGAAATTCTGCGTCCTCCTGGGTCACTAATACTTGGAGGAACATCTGTTTTATATCTGCCATAAAACAGACTTGTTTCATGCGCCACCTCATCAAAATGTTTCTCAAGTCTTCTTGCAGCTGAGGACCCACAAGTAATTCATCGTTCAACGAAACGTTGTTTGATCCTCTACACGACGCGTCAAATACAACGCGTGTTCGCGTGGACTCTTTGTCAGCTCGGATAACAGCGTGGTGAGGTAAGTAGACAGCTCTTTTATCCCTTTCCTTATCAGGTACTTTTTCGATGTGTCCTTGTTTTATATAGTCATTTATAACTTTACTATATTCTTTTTGCAGGTCTGGCGATTTCCTGAACTTCTTTTCTAATAGTGTAAATCTATGTGTTGCTATCGATTTTGTATTACCATCTGGTGATTGTGGACTGTATGTATTAAATGGTAACTTAACAATGTACCTTCCTTCTTGATTTCTAGCCGTTGTCTTTTCATATATTTCTTCACACAGTTGTTCTTCCTTTGTTAAGTGTCTTTTAGTGTCTACGTCAATTTCCCATATTGATTTCAACATGTCTTCTACGTCAACTGAATGATGCATGACAACATACTGGTTTTGTGGTGATGTATTAACTTCTCCAAAAAGAATCCACCCTAGGCTGGTTTCCTGAGCGCTTGGTGTGCCTGGTGGACCTTTGATTAGGTTGCTTTGCAGAATTTCCGCATATTCTTTCACACCCAAGAGCAGATCTATAGATCCTGGCTTGAAGTAAGTTGGATCAGCCAGGTTGAGGTCTTGAATGTGTGCCCAATCTTGTTTATTGATTGTCTTGGTGGGTATCTTTGTGGTCAGCTGTTTGGACATTACGTATGCCTTTATCGGTAAACAATAGTTTCGGTCCGATCGTGATCGTATTTGTAACTGTACCACATGTTTTATTTCGGTCTTCTGGGATCCCACCCCTATAATGCTTGCTTTAACAGGTTGTCGTTCGAGCTTCAACAACTGAGTCGCCTTCTCGCTAATGAAAGCTGCTTCGGAACCTTGATCGATCAGCGCCCGCAGTAAAATGGTGTTACCTTGCTCGCTTGTTGCTTCCACTACTGCCGTTGCTAAAAGTGCTGCTACTCTCTTCTTAGTATTGCAATGTGACGCTGTCATTGTATTGACTTGTAATGCTTGCTCTTCTTCTACATGTGTTACAGCTGGAGGTGTTTTGGTGACCGATGATTCTCCCTGCTGCTTGTTCTTCGTTTCATGTAAAAGGGAATGATGGCGCCTGTGACAAAGACGACAAGATACTGGCACTTTACACTTAAATGCCGAGTGTCCTGGTACTAAGCAGTTAAAACATAATTGTTTGTCTTTCACAAACTCTCTCCTTTCTGTAGGTTCCTTTTTGCGGAATTCCTTGCAATGACTTAAACTGTGACTTTCTTTACACATCACACAAACTTTCTCCGTAACTGGTGTGGCAACATGACATGAACGCTCCTTTGTTGTTTTATTGTCCTTTGATGTACTGTTCTGATTTGTTATTTCCAGGGTACGGAACTTCGATTCTAAGAACTTCTTGAAATCACTCCAGGTAGGTAAGTTTTCGGTTTCTTCTTTATATGCATGTTCTTCCCAGTTCTTGTGCGTCTCTGAGTCCATCTTCTGTACTAGAAGATATATAAGGAATGGATCCCAAGAGTCGACGTTAATATTTAAATTCTTAAAGTTGTTTAGGCACTCTGTTGTCGTGTCCAACAACCCCTTTAACTGAGAAGCTGATTGAGAAGTCATCTTCTTTTGGTTGAATAACCTTTTCATAGAATGATTCAAAAGTAAGCGTTTGTTGCCGTATCTCTTTTTCAAAATATCCCATGCATTTACGTAATTTTTATCGGTTACCTGAATATGCTTCAATAGTGATTCGGCTTCTTGTGTAACACTAGTCTTCAAATAATGAAGTTTTTGGACATCACTGAGCGAAGTGTTATTGTGCACCAATGATGTAAACAAATCTTGAAAGGTTTGCCATGATTCATAATTACCCGAAAACTTCGGTATCTCGATCCTCGGTAGGTGCACGAGGCTGTTTTGTGGACTTGTGCAGCCGAAACTACTATTTGCTGATTTTGATTCCACTACTGATGGTTCAGATAACGAATTAACCATGTCCTTTAAGTCACCTTGAAGCACGTTATACAAATCTTCATAAATAAAAATCTCCTCATTCAAAAAATAAGGCAACGTTCCTTTCTCTTCCTTTTGTGTTATTTTTACTAAGTCTTTATGCGCACATTTGAACGTATCCCAATAATCTTCGATGATTTTCATGCGTGCTTCAATATATCCTCTTGTTAAGCGTGCTTTAGGACATTTCCTTAGGTTCATTTGCGTTTTCCGTAGCAGGTTTGCAGTATCTTCTAACACGGAGAGAAGTTTCTGTTGTTCCTCAGTCGTAGGCATTTTTCACGTAAACAATCTTAACTGCTGCTGATACCCGATGTATAAAGGTCCGTAATTATTACTATAATAGTCTTCGTAGTAAACAACGTGCTAATTCTCGGAATCCGATGCGCACAAAAAAAAAGGGTCGGCTTATCGCTGCTGTGGAATGCGAGTCTTTTGTTCTCTCGGTAAGTGTCCGTACTGGATGGATCCGGCTCGAAGGACCATATGTTGTTTGTATTAAGGTTCACTATTGTTTGTCTGGGGTTCGGATAAATTAAATACGTGTTGTTTGAATGCAAGTATATTGGCGACTGGTCAAAACTATAATAGTAAATGCCTTTAAAGACGACATGAGTTATACACATAGCTAGGTATGTGCATATGTGACTTGCGAAGCTACGGAGACAATTCTAATCTAACAGGTGTAACTTTACCGCGTTAAGCAGCCGTTTACAAGCGTTGGTCTTCTTAACCAGCTGGTAGCATTATACGTAGCCAAAGGCTGGACAATAGTTCTTTCAAATTCTACTAAAATGCATTTTGTGGTTTTTTTCTCCATTATACAGCCATTAGTCAGTTGTGCTGCTTAACAGAGTAGAGATCACTCCTCCTACAGTCTCAAGAATCAACTTATCCGTTAGTACAGCTACATAAGAGCCTTTGACATATAGCTTGTTTATGGATGTAATTTCCGCTAATGTGTTACTTGGGAGGTAACGAGACTAAAACAGATAAATTCATATGGAAGTCGGGGGACCGACAGATTCTGTAAGTTGGGGTTTTTAAATTATTTGATCCTTTTCCAATTACTTACATTTAAATTTATTATTTTTTTTGTGTCGGGGGTTTTTTAAATTTTTTATTTCATGCTTTTTGTAGGGACTCCTTAATTTTTGTATTTCATTTCTTTTATTTTCTTGCGTTTTAAGATTCAGGTAATTTGGTGTTTAATTAGGTTTTTTATCCGTCAAAAAATAATTATTAATTTATAGTTGAAGAATAATTTTTAAGACTAAACAGAGTTTTTGTTTTATTATATCCTTTTTCTAGTTCTTCCTTTAGTTATTCAACTTTCGTACAAGTATTTCAACGAACACATACACAGTCGATGTGACTGTGTAGGTATGTGTTCGTTGTAAGTGTAACACAATGCAGCAATGTGCTGACCATAGCTGACGTACAATTGCTAGGTACTTGTTTCTTGTGTTGTGTGACAGGTTGTGAAAATGAATCTCGGCGAAGTAGTTCCCTATCGACTCAGCTCAGTCCCCGCGGCATCCGTTTGGGCTCAATTAGTTAATGCGCGCATGGCGAGTTGGCACACTCCACTATGCGCGTCACTCATATTATTATAAGGAAATATTGTATTAAGCTCTGTAGGCTCCTCGGACCCAAGGAGCCGCGACCACGTGATCAGCTACATTATTTAAATTTAATAAAGCGTAATGGTGATATTATTATATTAGCTGTAGAGCCGACGACCGGTGGGGTAGACGTGTTCTCGAATCGGCGAACGTAGAGCAGGACGCCCTCAGCCTAGGTGAAGATCTGTGATCACGAGTCCGCACCGGATCTGCGCAGGGCGGTAGCTGCTGCATGAGGGTTGGCCACAATCAAGTTCAATATCAAGTTCGCATCGAAAAAATAAAAACCGGGCAAGAGCGAGTCTGACTCGCGCACCGAGGGTTCCGTAACATCCGGGTTTATGCATAAGGTTTATGTTGATGAAATTAAATGTTTTATTTTTATTTTTATAGGTATTTGAGTTGATTGAGTGAAAAGTAAATTGCGGTTTACGATTTATGACGTATTAAAAAAAAACTACTTATTAGATCTCGTTCAAACCAATTTTCGGTGAAAGTTTACATGGTAATGTACATCATATAGTTTTTTTAGTTTTATCATTCTCTTATTTTAGAAGTTACGGGGGGGGGGGACACACATTTTACCACTTTGGAAGTGTCTCTCGCGCAAACTATTCAGTTTAGAAAAAAATGATATTAGAAACCTCAATATCATTTTTGAAGACCTATCCATAGATACCCCACACGTATGGGTTCGAAGAAAAAAAAATTTTTGAGTTTCAGTTCGAAGTATGGGGACCCCCAAAATTCATTGTTTTTTTCCTATTTTTGTGTGAATATCTTAATGCGGTTCACAGAATACATCTACTTACCAAGTTTCAACAGTATAGTTCTTATAGTTTCGGAAAAAAGTGGCTGTGACATACGGACGGACAGACAGACAGACAGACAGACGGACAGACAGACAGACAGACAGACATGACGAATCTATAAGGGTTCCGTTTTTTGCCATTTGGCAACGGAACCCTAAAAAACGCACGAAAAGCATTCTGCCTTCGTTCGTAATTGTTTACTCAAATTAGGATTTTACTTAGTTTTATAAAAAATGAGTAAGTCTTTTTCACAGAGGGTGATAAAAAACCGGGCAAGAGCGAGAAGGACTCGCGCACCGAGGGTTCGCGCACCCGTAGCATCCGGGTTTATGCATAAGGTTTATGTTTATGAAATTAAAAGTTTTTTATTTTATTTTTGTATTTGAGTTGATTGAATGAACGGTAAATTGCGGTTTACGATTTATGACGTATTAAAAAAAACTACTTACTAGATCTCGTTCAAACCAATTTTCGGTGGAAGTTTACATGGTAATACATCATATATTTTTTTTAGTTTTATCATTCTCTTATTTTAGAAGTTACAGGGGTGGGGACACACATTTTACCACTTTGGAAGTGTCTCTCGCGCAAACTGTTCAGTTTCGAAAAAAATTATATTAGAAACCTCAATATGATTTTGGAAGACCTATCCATAGATACCCCCACACGTATGGGATTGATGAAAAAAAAATTTTTGAGTTTCAGTTCTAAGTATGGGGAACCCCTAAAATTTATTGTTTTTTCTATTTTTGTGTGAAAATCTTAATGGGGTTCACAGAACACATCTACTTACCAAGTTTCAACAGTTCTTATAGTTTCGGAAAAAAGTGGCTGTGACATACGGACGGACAGACAGACATGAAGAATCTATAAGGGTTCCGTTTTTTGCCATTTGGCAACGGAACCCTAAAAAGTAGAGTGTCCACCTCGGGAGCAACACTATTTTAAACTCGACTGGTGTACTTTGAATCCCTCGCTGCGCTCTGGATCAAAGAAACACTCTCGCCTTCAAAATAGTCGTTTGCTCCCTTGGCAACAATTTGCTATTTCGCAATACTCTCTGAGTGGCCTAGTAGTTTAGAGGGAGAGTACTCACTGAGGTGTATCTGCTGCTGCAGCAGACTGAGCTGCGTGGCGCGCACGGCGTCCAGCGCGGCGTGGTGGCGCGAGAGGGCGTCGGCGTACAGGCGACGCGCGGCGGCGTACTGCAGGCGGGCGATGCGCGCGGCGGCGTCGTTGCGCGCGCTCAGCCGCGTCTCGAATTGCCGCAGCGCGCCGCCCACCTTCAGGCCGGTGGCGTTGGACGCCGTCACGGCCGCGTCCAGCTGCCCCTGCAAGTCTGCGCCCACAAGGTACTGTAGCGGTACCTACTGTACTCATTAGATATCACTTTTAATGTAGGTACGTACAATCAAACAATCTAAATGAGACACAAACAAAAGTTTATTCCATAGGTACTGCCCATAGACTGTTTTTTACATTTCTATGGTACTGCCAATTACTTATTATTGTCTAAGCTAATAATATTATGTTCAGAGAACATTTTAAGGTGCGCTCTCGGCTGGGCCCTTCAGCGTCGTCTACTATTTTGGAGACCGGATGTCTGTACATTTTACAACTAGTCAGGTAAGAGCCGTTTTAAGGAAAATGACAGGTGGTAAATCCCCCGGTCATGATGGGCTTAGTGTTGAGCACTTGCGGTATGCAGGGGTTCACCTGCCCAGAGTCCTGACCATGTTTTTCACAATGTGCATGAATCCTTCTTATTTACCACATGATTTAATGAAAACCATCGTAGGAATAAGACTGGTGATATCTCGGAGAAGGGGAACTACCGCTCCATATCTCTAGCAACTGGGAATGCTAAGGTGCTGGACGATTTGCTTGATTCCAGCTTGGATAAATATATAAAACTACATGACGCTCAGTTAGGCTATCCACTGAAAGCGCAACGAAGTCTCAGGACTCTCAAGCATATTGTCCTACTACGACTACTACGTCAATACTACGAGTATGACCGTAGGACACCGGTATATGCCTGTTTCTGTGATATGAGAAGTATACCAGCTAGCTTGTTTGACCGTACTTATCCAAAGTGAATCAGTGAGTGTCATGTCATCGCCTGCTTCATGTTGGTCATCGTCGCGCGCGTCTAAGTCCTAATTTAAAATAGAAACGAAATAAGGAACAGTAGCCTGTTCCTTATTTCGTTTCTATTTTAAATGAAGGGACCTTCTGTTCACATTGTTCCCTGCGCCTTCTCCCTAGATGAATCATCGGTTCGAGTGACGACGCTTTCATAAGAGAGAATAAATAAATAAGTTGCTAGCGCAGTGAGATGTTTTAACGTTCATCTTTTGTGTACTTTGGATGAAACAAGGATGAAAGGCAATGCACACTTGCCGCCTCGATAGAAAGTAGTAAAAGAGCATTTTTAAAGTAATGTAGTGGCAACTGTCGCCGTCGCGTCGGTCGCACTCACTCTTGTTGGTGTGGAAGGTGGGGTCGGCGTGCAGGCGCCGCATCAGCTGCGTGTTGTTGTCGAGCTCGTGGATCCAGCCGCGCATGCGCTCCACCTGCAACACACGCAGCGCGCGTGACGTCATCACTCACCCGCACAGCGCGGGCCTGCGGGGACAACACTTGGCGTGTTCCTAATGTTGTACACAGCATTATATTTGAACAATATACGGTGTAGCAATAAGTGCATTGCTCAAGAACAGTGATTGCCAGTCGTGATAGTTTCACGTTGCAGCAGCCGGTCGCCCGCGCCCGCGCCGGGTCAAGGATGCAATCTGCGATAAGGTCGCGGGATCTATGTAAATAAACAATACTTACCGATATAAATATGCATGTGATAGTAATGTGCGCGTCTCTCAGTATCTAACAAACCAATCATTTGCATACCTACATAGGATAGGAATATTCATATTTTTGGTGTAGGATTACAGTAGCAGTGCAATCAAGCGTGGATGTGTTCACGAGTGCTAACAAGTAATATAAATATATTACGTAAGCAGTACCTATGCTCGCTCCTTGTGGAACTATTCCGCAAGTGTGTCATGATCATGATTGTGATGATGTCGTCCTGGCGACACCACATCGCTGCACCGGCGCGGCGCGACAAGGCTGCGGAACTAATTAGCAGGGCCGCTAATTAACACAACGAGCGGCTCGTTAACGTCGCACATCGCTCATAATGAAGCGGCGCGCGCTACACGCGGCACTAGTACACATACCTCTAGGAAGATGTCCTGTATGTGCTTGTCGTGCTGGGTGGCGGGCCCGGGCAGGCTGGGCTCCACCGTGTCGCAGTACACGCCGCCCGTCACGCCGCGCGCCAGCTGCAACCACCACACAACTTGTAAGTATAGTCACACTTGGCCAGACGAGTGCTGCGCGCCACTGACCAGCCCTGCTCGCACACTGCTGCCCGCCCGTCACCCTCAGCCGGCTGAGAGCTCAACAGAGGAGGCACACTCCGACAACACAGCCACACCTAGTGCAACAGTGGTTTGTTTACCACGGTGACGTCACAGTGGGCGCACACACTCGCTCGGATGCCACCGGGGCCTGTGTCTCCGCTCGTCTCGCGTGACTCACGTGGCGCAGCTCGGCGAGGCGGTCCTTGCTCCTCATGGTGACTCCTGCTCCTGCTCCACGCTGCTGCCTGGTCGCCGTCGAGCGGAGCGGCGCGAGAAGGTGCGCTCGCGACGGTATCTAATCGCGCACTGATAACGTCGCTGATATCACGCGCACACCGCGCTCCTCGCTAAGGTCACTACACCCGCGCGTTATTGAGACTCATGCGGGGGCTCCGCGCCGCGCCTGCGCAAGCACTGAAACTAACCGAGCTGAGAGATCCACTACACTAGTTATTTAGTTAGAGTAGCTGTTACAGCTGACTACATCGTCGCTTCAGTGTCGATGACTCTGGAACTACCGTAGCACGCTTGCAAGTTACAGTTGCTCGCTGCACACTACAAGCTCTGCGTGACGTCAGTTCCACGCGACCGGTGAGCTGAGCAAGTCGTACGTGTACGACAGTACGAGTGTGACACGATAATTATTATGTTAGCAGCTGATCGCGCGCTCTCGCGGGACGGTAGTGCTGCGTCACACTGCCATGCCGCGGCCGGTGCGGCTACACATTCAGTAGTTACCGTTTGTGTTTGCGCGGCACATTAGCGCACCGGCATCGGCAGCGCTCAGTCAGCACACGGTGGGGCGCTGGCGCGACGGCGGTCACACACTGGCGCGCTGAGTGTCGTACACGCGCGCATCTAAAGCTGACCACGCTGAATGTGAGCTGACGCGCACTTGTTACTAAACTAAGTACCTAATGCGAGTTGTTCATTATAATCGAGTTCCGCTCAACAACCGAGCGCCGCTTTCCCCGTCCACAGACCGCCAGCAAGTATCATTGAGCGCAGTGCTGTTGCTTAGCTCACTTAGCTGCATCGCCAGCGGCGTCGCGGCGACATCCTCGACGACGACAGCGCTGCAGCGAGCGCCGCGTGCACGTCTCCGACCATGCTACAAGGAAAAAGGTTGATCACGGAGCAAATCCAATTTGTAGCTACGGTTTTATGATCATGGTCATTAACCACAATTTGAAACAAAATTCGGAAAACGTGTTTAAGTAATTAAGATTAATTTAGTGGGAAGAGAATAATGGTGCCGATTCTGTTGTTCACAAACTAAACTAAATTTAAGTTCAGGCATCTTTTTGTTTCTATTTCATTATGAAAAAGGACAGAAGTTTAGTCCTGTCAAATTAGTCAGCGCCTGACGTAAATTGACGTATGTTTAGTAGCCAATTTTTAGGGTTTCGTTGCGAAATGGCAAAAAACGGAACCCTTATAGATTCGTCATGTCTGTATGTCTGTCTGCCCGTCCGTATGTCACAGCCACATTTTTCCAAAACTATAAGAACTATACCGTTGAAACTTGGTAAGTAGATGTATTCTGTGAACTGCATTAAGATTTTCACACAAAAATAGAAAAAAAAACAATAAATTTTGGGGGTTCCCCAGACTTACAACTGAAACTCAAAATTTTTTTTTCATCAAACCCATACGTGTGGGGTGTCTATGGATAGATCTTCCAAAATCATATTAGTTAAGGTTTCTAATATAATTTTTTTCTAAACTGAACAGTTTGCGCGAGAGACACTTCCAAAGTGGTAAATGTGAGTCCCCACCCCTGTAACTTCTAAAATAAGAGAATGACAAAACTAACAAAATATATGATGTATTACCATGTAAACTTCCACCGAAAATTGGTTTGAACGAGATCTAGTAAGTAGTTTTAATTAATACGTCATAAATCGTAAACCGCAATTTACCTTTCATTCAATCAACTCAAATATAAAAATGAAAAAAACGACGGGTTGCACTCCGGGAGTGCCGGCAGAAGTGAAAACTTGAATATTAACGTTGTGCATTTTTGATATTTTGGAATCTTACGAATTTTCGATCAGGTCACGTGTCCTGGCGCGAGTTTAACATTGTTTACCCATTACAAAAAAAGTGTACAACGCCGCTAAAGAAGTTTTCACTTCAAAAATTAAATCCCCGACGCGTAATGTCGTAAAAAATATGAAAATAATTAGGTACCTACTACAATATTTTGATCTTGATGCATGAGACTTTTTGGTACGACTTTGGGTCAATCTCCTTTAATTTTTTTATTTTATTTTAACGTGTTGAAAGATGACAGATGTCAACCGTGCCGTCTTTCACATCTGTCTGTCTGTCTGTGCCTGTTTGTGCCTGTCTGTGCCTGTCTGTGCCTGTCTGTGCCTGTCTGTGCCTGTCTGTGCCTGTCTGTGCTTGTCTGTGCCGGTCTGTGCCTGTCTGTGCCTGTCTGTGCCTGTCTTTGCTTGTGTGTGCCTGTCTGTGTCTGCCTTTGCCTATCTGTGCCTGTCTGTGCT
This sequence comes from Mesoligia furuncula, assembly GCA_916614155.1. Taxonomy (NCBI): domain Eukaryota; kingdom Metazoa; phylum Arthropoda; class Insecta; order Lepidoptera; family Noctuidae; genus Mesoligia; species Mesoligia furuncula. The sequence goes on from OU744799.1 coordinate 28,743,898, forward strand.
TGTCTATGCCGGTCTGTGCCTGTCTGTGCCTGTCTTTGCTTGTGTGTGCCTGTCTGTGTCTGTCTGTGCCTGTCTATCTGTGCCTGTCTGTGCCTGTCTGTGCTTGTCTGTGCCTGTCTGTGCCTGTCCGTGCATGTCTGTGCCTGTCTGTGCCTGTCTGTGCCTGCCTGTGCTTGTCTGTGCCTGTCTGTGCCTGTCTGTGCCTGTCTGTGCCTGTCTGTGCCTGCCTGTGCCTGTCTGTGCTTGTCTGTGCCTGCCTGTGCCTGCCTGTGCCTGCCTGTCTGTCTGTCTGTCTGTCTGTCTCTTTGTCTGTCTGTCTGTCTGTCTGTCTGTCTGTTATTTGATCCTGTATACTTGTTTTCAATTTTTGATATTTTGGAATCTTACGAATTTTCGATCAGGGTCACGTGTCATCTTACGATCAGGATCACGTGTCATCTTACGAATCTTACGATCATGGTCACGTGTCCTGACGCGAGTTTAAAATTTTTTACCCATTACAAAAAAGTGTACAACGCCGCTAAAGAAGTTTTCACTTAAAAAAACATTTCATTTCATAAACATAAACCTTATGCATAAACCCGGATGTTACGGAACCCTCGGTGCGCGAGTCCGACTCGCTCTTGCCTGGTTTTTAGGGTTCCGTAGCCAAATGGCAAAAACGGAACCCTTATAGATTCGTCATGTCTGTCTGTCTGTCTGTCTGTCCGTCTGTCTGTCTGTCTGTCTGTCCGTCCGTATGTCACAGCCACTTTTCTCCGAAACTATAGGAACTATACTGTTGAAACTTGGTAAGTAGATGTATTCTGTGAACCGCATTAAGATTTTCACACAAAAATAGAAAAAAAACAATAAATTTTAGGGTTCCCCATACTTAGGACCGAAACTCAAATTTTTTTTTTTCATCACACCCATACGTGTGGGGTATCTATGGGTAGGTCTTCAAAAATGATATTGAGGTTTCTAATATCATTTTTTTCTAAACTGAATAGTTTGCGCGAGAGACACTTCCAAAGTGATAAAATGTGTGTCCCCCCCCTGTAACTTCTAAAATAAGAGAATGATAAAACTAAAAAAAATATATGATATACATTATTATGTAAACTACCACCGAAAATTGATTTGAACGAGATCTAGTAAGTAGTTTTTTTTTAATACGTCATATTGTAAACCGCAATTTACCATTCATTCAATCAACTCAAAAATAAAAAAAAACATTTAATTTCATAAAGATAAACCTTATGCATAAACCCGGATGTTACGGAACCCTCGGTGCGCGAGTCCGACTCGCTCTTGCCCGGTTTTTTTAATCTCGTTTATAGTTGTCTATGGAGTGAATTGATTTGACAGGACTAAACTAATATTTATCTTCTGTCTGCATATGCATGAACTTAAATTTCGTTTAATTTGTGAACAACAGAATCGGCGCCAATATTGTGTAAAAGCAATATAATTAGTTGGCCAAGTGGGTACAGTACAGAGGTTACATGCTCTGTGGGTACAGGCAGGCACAGAGCAGCCAGCTCACGTGCAACTAAGTACACAAAATACAGAGAGTGGGTACAGAAGGCAATCATATATGTATATGTACTTCACTTTTCATACCTACGCTCGGCGGTCGCGCTAGGGACGCGCTAGGGACGCGCGTCGATTTGGGACTCCAGGGTGACCATAAAATTTACGTCAACGACCACCTGACGCTTGATAACAAAGCCTTACTAAACAAAACCGATTTTGACAAAGGAAAAAGGATATGAGTATGTTTGGGTAACAGGCTGCAAAATCTTTATTCGTAAAAATCATCCGATTTTTTTACTTTGGTTTCATGTTTATTTTGATTGATCTCATTGTTTTTAGGGTTCCGTACCTCAAAAGGAAAACGGAACCCTTATAAGACCACTTCGTTGTCCGTCTGTCTGTCTGTCCGTCGGTCAAGATCGTTTTTCTCAGGAACGCGTGGAATTATCAAGTTGAAATGAATATCAAATACTCAAGGCTGCAATCCCTTGAAGCAGTGAAAAAATCAAACTTCTAAGTCAATGCAATCAAAAGATAAGGGCGTAATGTTCCGAAATATATGTATAATATTTGGTATACAGAAGCTGTTGGTGTACCTTTATAAAAAAATAAAAAATACTATAGAGTACTTCCCATTGACCTAGAATCATGAAATATGGCAAGAAACAAAATCATGTACTTAACACAAGTACCTAAAGGAAAACCTCCGAAAACAGGATTATGTAGTTACATTAAAAAAAAATCTCATAGTAAACTATTAAATACCTACAAATTTGTACGAAACCCTTGGTGCGTGAGTCCGACTCGACGGTACGGAACCCTATTATTAGGGTTCCGTACCCAATGGGTACAAAACGGAACCCTATTACTAAGACTTCGCTGTCTGTCCGTCTGTCCGTCTGTCCGTCTGTCTGTCTGTCTGTCACCAGGCTGTATCTCAAGAACCGCGATAGCTAGACATTTGAAATTTTCACAGATGATGTATTTCTGTTGCCGCTATAACAACAAATACTAAAAACAAAATAAAATAAATATTTAAGGGGGGTTCCCATACAACAAACGTGATTTTTTTGCCCTTTTTTGCGCGAAATAAAAAATGGCAACAGGTAGGCACTTGAAATATTCACAAAATACTCAGTTGTATTTTAACTTTAACAATAAATAATAAAATTAAAATAAAATACATATTTAAGGGGGGCTCCCATACAACAAACATGTTTTTTTCGGCGTTTTTGCCTTGTGGTACGGAACCCTTCGTGTGCGAGTCCGACTCGCACTTGGCCAGTTTTTTTAAGACTTCGCTGTCTGTCCGTCTGTCCGTCTGTCTGTCACCAGGCTGTATCTCAAGAACCGCAATAGCTAGACTGTTGAAATTTTCACAAAGTATGTATTTCTGTTGCCGCTATAACAACAAATACTAAAAACAAAATAAAATAAATATTTAAGGGGGGCTCCCATACAACAAATGCGATTTTTTTGCACTTTTTTGGTCGATATCAAAAATGGCAACAGGTAGGCACTTGAAATATTCACAAAATACTCAGTTGTATTTTAACTTTAATAATAAATAATAAAGTTAAAATAAAATAAATGTTTAAGGGGGGCTTCCATACAACAAACATGTTTTTTTCGGCGTTTTTGCCTTGTGGTACGGAACCCATTGCGTGCAAGTCCGACTCGCACTTGGCCAGTTTTTTTTTTTATCGTAGGTTACCGGGTTAAATTTATAGTCTTTGGTAATTTTAACATCACATTTGTGTAAAATAACGATACGTTTAGTTCGAATCAAAGACACTAATAATTATAGACCCGTATCGGTTTTGCCCGTTTTTAACAAGGTGTTTGAAAAAGTAATGTTAAATCAAATGCTCAATCATTTTAATCGTAATAACATCCTACACGATCAACAGTATGGTTTCACCAAACGACAACCGACGCCGGTGTCACCTTTCATTCATCGGGCCCTGCGGTACTCCCATTTTGACTTTTAAAATCAAAATGGGAGTACCGCAGGGCCCGATGAATTCACACCGTTAATTTAAACTTGCTGAAATCTATCATTTAAATATGATTTTATTAGGGTAAGAGCAAGTTTACCTAGGCCGTACTTAATGCTCAAGTTTCAAGAGCAGTGCTTCGTAATTCACGCAATCAAATGCCTTGGATAGGTCGAAAAAAATGCCAATTGCATCTTGTGCCTCTTCCCATGCGTTAAAGATGTGTTTTAATAAGGTGACACCGGCGTCGGTTGTCGTTTGGTGAAACCATACTGTTGATCGTGTAGGATGTTATTACGATTAAAATGATTGAGCATTTGATTTAACATTACTTTTTCAAACACCTTGTTAAAAACGGGCAAAACCGATACGGGTCTATAATTATTAGTGTCTTTGATTCGAACTAAACGTATCGTTATTTTACACAAATGTGATGTTAAAATTACCAAAGACTATAAATTTAACCCGGTAACCTACGATAAAAAAAAAAACTGGCCAAGTGCGAGTCGGACTTGCACGCAATGGGTTCCGTACCACAAGGCAAAAACGCCGAAAAAAACATGTTTGTTGTATGGAAGCCCCCCTTAAACATTTATTTTATTTTAACTTTATTATTTATTATTAAAGTTAAAATACAACTGAGTATTTTGTGAATATTTCAAGTGCCTACCTGTTGCCATTTTTGATATCGACCAAAAAAGTGCAAAAAAATCGCATTTGTTGTATGGGAGCCCCCCTTAAATATTTATTTTATTTTGTTTTTAGTATTTGTTGTTATAGCGGCAACAGAAATACATACTTTGTGAAAATTTCAACAGTCTAGCTATTGCGGTTCTTGAGATACAGCCTGGTGACAGACAGACGGACAGACGGACAGACAGCGAAGTCTTAAAAAAACTGGCCAAGTGCGAGTCGGACTCGCACACGAAGGGTTCCGTACCACAAGGCAAAAACGCCGAAAAAAACATGTTTGTTGTATGGGAGCCCCCCTTAAATATGTATTTTATTTTAATTTTATTATTTATTGTTAAAGTTAAAATACAACTGAGTATTTTGTGAATATTTCAAGTGCCTACCTGTTGCCATTTTTTATTTCGCGCAAAAAAGGGCAAAAAAATCACGTTTGTTGTATGGGAACCCCCCTTAAATATTTATTTTATTTTGTTTTTAGTATTTGTTGTTATAGCGGCAACAGAAATACATCATCTGTGAAAATTTCAAATGTCTAGCTATCGCGGTTCTTGAGATACAGCCTGGTGACAGACAGACAGACAGACGGACAGACGGACAGACGGACAGACAGCGAAGTCTTAGTAATAGGGTTCCGTTTTGTACCCATTGGGTACGGAACCCTAATAATAGGGTTCCGTACCGTCGAGTCGGACTCACGCACCAAGGGTTTCGTACAAATTTGTAGGTATTTAATAGTTTACTATGAGATTTTTTTTTAATGTAACTACATAATCCTGTTTTCGGAGGTTTTCCTTTAGGTACTTGTGTTAAGTACATGATTTTGTTTCTTGCCATATTTCATGATTCTAGGTCAATGGGAAGTACTCTATAGTATTTTTTATTTTTTTATAAAGGTACACCAACAGCTTCTGTATACCAAATATTATACATATATTTCGGAACATTACGCCCTTATCTTTTGATTGCATTGACTTAGAAGTTTGATTTTTTCACTGCTTCAAGGGATTGCAGCCTTGAGTATTTGATATTCATTTCAACTTGATAATTCCACGCGTTCCTGAGAAAAACGATCTTGACCGACGGACAGACAGACAGACGGACAACGAAGTGGTCTTATAAGGGTTCCGTTTTCCTTTTGAGGTACGGAACCCTAAAAACAATGAGATCAATCAAAATAAACATGAAACCAAAGTAAAAAAATCGGATGATTTTTACGAATAAAGATTTTGCAGCCTGTTACCCAAACATACTCATATCCTTTTTCCTTTGTCAAAATCGGTTTTGTTTAGTAAGGCTTTGTTATCAAGCGTCAGGTGGTCGTTGCCGTAAATTTTATGGTCACCCTGGAGTCCCAAATCGACGCGCGTCCCTAGCGCGTCCCTAGCGCGACCGCCGAGCGTAGGTATGAAAAGTGAAGTACATATACATATATGATTGCCTTCTGTACCCACTCTCTGTATTTTGTGTACTTAGTTGCACGTGAGCTGGCTGCTCTGTGCCTGCCTGTACCCACAGAGCATGTAACCTCTGTACTGTACCCACTTGGCCAACTAATTATATTGCTTTTACACAATATTGGCGCCGATTCTGTTGTTCACAAATTAAACGAAATTTAAGTTCATGCATATGCAGACAGAAGATAAATATTAGTTTAGTCCTGTCAAATCAATTCACTCCATAGACAACTATAAACGAGATTAAAAAAACCGGGCAAGAGCGAGTCGGACTCGCGCACCGAGGGTTCCGTAACATCCGGGTTTATGCATAAGGTTTATCTTTATGAAATTAAATGTTTTTTTTTATTTTTGAGTTGATTGAATGAATGGTAAATTGCGGTTTACAATATGACGTATTAAAAAAAAACTAGGTGTTTGAAAAAGTAATGTTAAATCAAATGCTCAATCATTTTAATCGTAATAACATCCTACACGATCAACAGTATGGTTTCACCAAACGACAACCGACGCCGGTGTCACCTTATTAAAACACATCTTTAACGCATGGGAAGAGGCACAAGATGCAATTGGCATTTTTTTCGACCTATCCAAGGCATTTGATTGCGTGAATTACGAAGCACTGCTCTTGAAACTTGAGCATTAAGTACGGCCTAGGTAAACTTGCTCTTACCCTAATAAAATCATATTTAAATGATAGATTTCAGCAAGTTTAAATTAACGGTGTGAATTCATCGGGCCCTGCGGTACTCCCATTTTGACTTTTAAAATCAAAATGGGAGTACCGCAGGACTCAATATTGGGGCCATTCCTATTTTTAGTAACTATATATAAATGATTTACCTCATTTACTGAGAAACCAACCACAAATGGTGTTATTTGCTGATGAGACATCACTGATTTTTAAAGTAAGCAGACGTGCACAGGAGCTTGACGACGTAAATAACGCGTTTTATTTTTTTTTTTATTAATTGATTTACTGTAAATAATTTGGTATTTGTACGGGTTAGGCACATTTGTTGCTGGAGTTGGTGAGAAATGAAAGCCGGAGAGAGTTCTTGAGAGATCTTCTTTATTCTTGAGGTATTCTTCTTCCTATATGTGCCCGCCAACTGTACCGATGTTCAAAAACCGCTCTCAATTTATACTATTTTCTTTAAGAAAATGTAGGCCCTGTGATTGGTCAGCCAATCAGAACACAGGACTTTTCGGCCAATCAGCGCAAAGATACCATCGGTGCAGTTAGTCAAGGTACGACGTTACGTTACCGTAACGAGAGCCTTACACACATTTTCCTGTTTTTCACTATGTTTTTCTATGACAACATACTATAAACTATATATTTTCGTAATCTGTGTATCGTAAACTATCTAACAAAAATATAAAACATAGGAAATTCCAACATAAAATGTTATGTAAACATTACGATGATCGACATAAAGCTATAAAAATCTGTTACAAAACTACTAAATTCTTAAGAAACAAACTTAAAACTAATTAGAATAACATGAATAAACATTAAAGAGAGAATAAACCTTATATACTAACATAAAAACTAATGAAAGTCTATGTACGTAACATTTCTAAATGTTTATACCTAATCACTATAGTTTGTTTCATTAGAACTGCGCTATTTACAAGTTACTATCACTGTCCCGCACATCACTCCCGCCGTGCGACCGCGTCGCATTCAGTTCCGGTGCGGGCACGTCGTCCGTAAGCAGAGGCAGGATCACCAGCTTCCTCACCGGCCGGCGCAGGACACCTCCCTTGGTCTGCACGTCCACCGTCCGCACGATGCTGTCTGGACCAGGATACACCGCGATGACTCGTCCTCGTATCCACACGTTGCGGGGCAGGTTCGGGTCGACGATCTGCACGAGGTCGTTCACTTGGACTGGTTGACCTCGTCCGTGGGGCTCCCGCCGGTGTTGGAGCTCAGGAAGGTACTCCTTCACCCAGCGGAGCCAGAAGACGTCTGCGAGCCTCTGTGCAGCTCGCCAGCTGGACCGGGAGATGGCGTCTTGCTCGGTGAATGTGCCCGGCTGTGGCACACGTCCAGGACCCCCCAGCAGGAAATGGTTGGGAGTCAGGGCCTCGGGATCTTCTGCACTGACGGAGACGTGCGTCAGCGGACGACTGTTCACTGTATACTCCACTTCAGCGAGTAGAGTAGCGAGGACTTCTTCGGTGGGGTGGCGCTCATGCAGTGTCGCTGTGAGAGCCGTCTTCACTGAGCGAACCATTCGCTCCCAAGCGCCGCCCATAAATGGAGCTCCAGGCGGAATGTAGCGCCAGGAGATCGTCCTCTTCGCTGCTTCTTCTGAAGTCGCCGCGTCGATAGATTGTCGAAGTTCCTTGTCGGCAGCCTTCAAGTTGGTGCCGTTGTCCGACCAGATTTCAGTCGGGCAGCCTCGTCGCGCGATCATTCTTCTGACCGCCATCACTGCAGAGTCAGCGCTGAGAGAGCCGGCGATTTCCAGGTGTATGGCTCTCGTGGTGAGACATGTGAAGATGGCTACATATCTCTTCTGTCTGGTTCGTCCGACGGTCACGGAGAGAGGCCCGAAATAGTCGACGCCGGTGTACGTGAAGGGTCGCTTGTGGTGTGCTAGGCGACACGCTGGCAGATCCCCAGTTCGTGGATGTGGCGGTACTTGAGTCTTCATGCGGCAGAAGAGGCATCTTCGGAGGATTGCGCGTGTAATAGGACGCAATCGTAATACCCAGTATTGCTGTCTGCACTCGTTGACTGTTGCCTCCACGCCGGCGTGATGGAGTTGTCGATGTATGGCCTGTATCCACAGCTTCACCGTTGGATGATCTCCGTCGACTACTAGCGGGTTCTTGAAGTCTTCATGCATGTCTGTGGCCGCTCGGATACGGCTCCGGATTCGGAGTAAGCCGTTTACCGATTCAACGCTGAGCTGATGTAGGCGACTTTCTTTGGCGATCGGCTTCCCGCTGTTCAGGTTGTCTATGTCTTCCGAGAAGGCTTCTTCCTGTGAAGACCGCATCAGCAACTCTTCAGCTCTCTTGAGGAGCTCGGCTGTGACTGGAAGCAGCTTGAGTGAATGTTTCTTTGGTACTGCGGGCGCCTGCTGTTTAGCTGCGGTCGGCTTGTTTCTCTTCCAGGTAGGATCCGCCTCTTTGTTCTTCTTGGTTCGTCGGTAGTTGACCTTCTGTCTAGGAGCTCTACAGAGCTCGATGAACTGCAGAGCTCGCGCTGTTGAATACCGGAGGCGGTCCCAGCTTGAGAATTTAGCCGGATCAGGCAGACCCTCAGCTAGCTTCAGTCTTCTTCTGTCGGTGACGTGATGCGTCTTCTCTTCGTCGGAAGGCTCATCTGGTGCTGTCCTTGCGGTTTCAGTAGGCCAGGAGTCTTCTGTCAGGTATAAGAAGTCCGGCCCTTTGTACCATCGATGATCTCTATTGAAGGCGGCTGGTACATCTCGGGTGGCGTCGTCAGCCACGTTCTGTTTCGTCGGAACCCAGCGCCAGTCGTTGACCTTGGAACTTTCTTCTATTGCTGCCAGACGATGAGCCACGTAGGGTTTGTAGGAACGTGACCCCGTCCTTATCCAGGTGAGTACTGTCTTGCTATCGGTCCAGAACACCTTTCGGTCAGGCTTCCTCTCGTGTTCTTCTATGACTGCTTCGGCGAGTCTGGTTCCCATGACCGCTGCTTGCAGTTCCAATCTTGGGATCGAAGTCAACTTCAACGGTGCCACTTTTCCCTTGGCCATGATGAGTGATATGCCGACTTCGCCGTCCGATGTTACAGCTCTCCAGAAGAGGACCGCAGAGTAGGCCGATTCGCTAGCATCGCTGAAAATATGGAGCTCTAGGGAAGCGGCGTCGCTGTAATGTAGATATCGCCGCGGGATTGCCAAGTCGTGGAGACTTTTCAGGTGTCCCATCCACGCTTCCCATTGTTCCGCTAGATCCTCGTCGATTCGGTCGTCCCACCCTGTTCCTCGGCGCCAAACTTCTTGAAGTAGTTGCTTCGCTCGTATCGTGACTGGCGAGGCGAATCCTAGGGGGTCGAAGAGCGACATAACTATCCTCAAGGCTTCTCTCTTCGTTGGCTGCTTTCCTTCTATTAACGTCGAAGGGATTCTTGCTAAGTTGAGGTTGAAAGTGAGTTCGTCCGAGTTGATTTTCCAGATGACTCCTAGTACTCGTTCTGTCTTTTCTCCTGATCTGTATAGTTCCAGGTCGTCTGTTTTATGCTGTTCTCCCAGTGCTTCTAGGAGTGATGCTGAGTTCGACTTCCACTGCTTAAGTTCGAAGCTGGCTTTGCTGTGCACTTCACGCACGCTCTTCGTTATTCTTTCAGCATCTTCCAGGCTTCGGAAACTATCGAGGTAATCGTCGACGTAGTGTTTCTCGATGATGGCAGCTGCGGCTTCCGGATGAGTCTTCTCGTATTGCTTTGCATTCAAGTTCTTCACATATATCGCTGTTGATGGTGAACTTGATGCTCCGAAAATCAGCGATGTCATTCTGTATTCTTCTGGAGGTCGGTTGTCGCGACGATCTCCACGCCACAGGTACCGCAGTGCATCTCTATCTTCTGTACGTAGCTTGACCTGCATGAACATCTCCTTTATGTCCGCTGTCACTCCGATTAGGTGCTGTCGAAAGCGCATGACGACGCCTGGTAACGACTGGAGTAGATCTGGACCTTTGAGCAGCATGTCATTGAGTGCTACTCCCTTGGTCTTGGCTGCGGCGTCGTGCACAACTCGGAGTTTCTCTGGCTTCATAGGATTGATGACAGCAAAATGAGGCAGGTACCACGTCTTCTGTGGTGTCTTCTGAGACGGCGCAGGCTCGGCGTAGCCTTTTTCTATAAGGGCGTCCATCTGTTCGACGTATTTCTTCTTCAGGGCTGGATCACGGTCGATTTTCTTTTCGATGTTGAAGAGTCTCTTCAGTGAGTTATCGTAGTTATCTGGGAACTTAACATCTTCTTTCTTCCAGAGAAGGCCGGTCTGGTATCTGGTTTCTTCAATCTTCTCAGTTTTCTGTTCCAGTATTCGGAGTGCCTTTTCTTCTGGGTCGGTCTTCGGTCTCTTCGGGTTTATGCAGAGGGCGTCCAATTCGAAGTACTTCTTCACCAAGTCCTCAAGGTCATCTTCTGGATCTTCGATCATATGTGACACGAAGTCTATCTTCTGTCCGAAGGATCTCGTTTGGCTTCCATGAAGGACCCACCCCAGTGGCGTGAGAGATGCCACCGGATGGTCCTTGTCGCCTTTTCGTGTTTCTCTGGTAAGCAGAAGATGCCAATTGTCTTGCCCGATGAGGACTTGTGGCTTCGCGTCGGGGTAAGATAGATAGCCCTTGATGTCTGATAGATGAGGGCACCCATCTACTAATTCTTGCGGAACCCGTTGAGATGAGACTTGTAAGTTCTTCACTGTTCTTGCTTGAATTCGCTCTTCTTTGTTGTTGATCCCTTTCAGCCCGATAGTCACCCGTCTTGATGTTGATTCCGCCGTCTTCAGTTCGTTGATGGTTTCTATTTTCAGCGGGTCTATGGGTCCTGTTGCTCCGACTGTCGTGGCGATGCTGTCGTCGATGAGCGTCACTGTTGACCCGTCGTCCATCAATGCGAAGGTATCGACTGTTCCCTTTGGTCCTTTCACCTGGACCGGCAGGATCTTCAGATAGGATTGTTTCTTCATTGTCCAAGTTGAATTTATAACTTCTGTTGCCTCTTCATGTTCTGTCTTCTCTGCCTTCTCTGTGTTCTTGTCGTAATGAAGCATCTTGTGGTGGAAGTATTTGCAGCTGTTGACACCACACGGCTTCGGTCGGCAGTGGTGAACCTTGCTTCTGTATCGCAGGCATCTGAAGCAGAGGCGTTTGGACTTCGCAGTATCCCATCTTGAGTTGGCATCCATCTTCTTGAATGCTTCACATTCTGTGGCATTGGTGTGACTTTTTTCTTCACATATGAAACACTTCGGTGTGGTCTTCTCAGTCACGTTGTTGACCCGTTGCGTCTTCTTCTGGAATGCGGCCGTGGACGGTGCTGCCACCTGTTCGGGTAGTGCGTAAGGCGCGCATAGTTCGGCTTCTCTCTTGAAGAACTTCTCTATCTTTATGAGGCAGGGGTCTTCTCGCGGCTGTGTAGCTGAGAAGTCGTAGTATCTATACCGTAGTGTCGGGGTCAGCTTGTCTACCAATGTCTTTGCAAGTTCAGGGTTGTACATGTAGTTGAAACAACCCAAAGTCTTCAATGTTGCTACGACGTTGGAGATCTTCGTAGCGAATATGCATATGTCCCTCGGTGACTCGGAGAGGCGCGGCAGGCTTCGAAGAGTTTCCATCTCCAACATGGCTATGGACTCTGGTCTTCCGAATCTGGACTCCAATGTCTTCATTATTTCTGTTGGGTGCGCATTCGTAATCAGCAACCCTTCTACTGCTTCCTTGGCTTTGCCCTTTAGGTTTCTTCGCAGTCTGTTCGTATTCTCGACGGCGCTGAACATCGCTTCAGTTTCATGGTAGGCGGCTCGGAAAGGTAGCCACTCCTGGTGCGACCCACTGAAGAAAGGTAGCTCGATAAACTTGGGTCGTTGGGCGGTGCTGACAGCCCTAGTGATGGCTTCAGCTAGGAGGGCTAAGTCCCCTTGACCTCCCGCCGGTACTTGACGTACTTCTTCATGCTTCTGTTCGTTGAGGATAACCGTTGGTTCTTCTGGATGGCGATAGGGCTCGTTGGTGATGGCTAATACTGGACGAGTATCCTGGTTTTCCAACCAGTTGTCCACTCTTGCATTGACTTCTGAGTAGAGGGAGACGTCATCTTCTTCTCCTTCTATTATTTCTTCTTCTGTTTCATCTTCTTGTTCTAGTGCGGCCAGGCGTGCTGCAGCTAGTTTGACTTGGAGGCGAAGCAAATCTTCCTTTGCTTTCGCTATCTTCAACTGTTTCGACTTGCTATGAGTCGATCCCCCCCCACCCCCCTTCTTGCTAGGGGGGGAGAGGTGCTGCGGGCCGGTCGGCTTCGACGTACCGGCGTGCTTGACAACTCGCTTCACTGTAGAGGCATCTGTTTCTTCGCGAGTATCTCTGGAGGGGACAGCGGCGGGCGGCTTCATCAACTGTTTCGATTTCGCACCCATAGTAAGCGTCGTCGCAGCGGAAGGGGCGACAGAGGGGGCGGCGGCGCTAGCGGGGTGCGAGGGGGGCGCCACATTTGCGGCCGAGGCGGAGGTCCGTTCGGTCGAGGCGCTGGCGGCAGAAGTCACTGTAGCTGGGTCGGTCGTCGCGGAGGTGGCTGTATTATCTGTATACTCCGTGGCAGTTGTCCCTGTCTGTGTCGATTCGGTAGTGGCTTCCGTACTGGTACCGGTCGCTGAGGTCCCTGTAGTGGTTTCAGACGACGACGGCTTCTGTTCGCTCGACGGCTTCCGGCCCCTCCCCTCAGAACGCGTAACAGGCATGATGACTGTTGATTCAATCGGCGATCTTGAATATCTTCACTGGATACGATCTTCAAGGCTTCTTGCTTGACTATTTTCTTCCGGCGATATTCCCCACAATAAATCCGGCTCGAAGGACCATTAAATGTACGGGTTAGGCACATTTGTTGCTGGAGTTGGTGAGAAATGAAAGCCGGAGAGAGTTCTTGAGAGATCTTCTTTATTCTTGAGGTATTCTTCTTCCTATATGTGCCCGCCAACTGTACCGATGTTCAAAAACCGCTCTCAATTTATACTATTTTCGTTAAGAAAATGTAGGCCCTGTGATTGGTCAGCCAATCAGAACACAGGACTTTTCGGCCAATCAGCGCAAAGATACCATCGGTGCAGTTAGTCAAGGTACGACGTTACGTTACCGTAACGAGAGCCTTACACACATTTTCCTGTTTTTCACTATGTTTTTCTATGACAACATACTATAAACTATATATTTTCGTAATCTGTGTATCGTAAACTATCTAACAAAAATATAAAACATAGGAAATTCCAACATAAAATGTTATGTAAACATTACGATGATCGACATAAAGCTATAAAAATCTGTTACAAAACTACTAAATTCTTAAGAAACAAACTTAAAACTAATTAGAATAACATGAATAAACATTAAAGAGAGAATAAACCTTATATACTAACATAAAAACTAATGAAAGTCTATGTACGTAACATTTCTAAATGTTTATACCTAATCACTATAGTTTGTTTCATTAGAACTGCGCTATTTACAAGTTACTATCACTGTCCCGCACAGTATTAAATGAGAAAAAACTATATGCATTAGATTCACTTTACCCACTGTTAGAAGTAGAGAATGTCATGTTGTATTGAACAAGGAGATTCTCGAATTCGTCGAAAATACGGTTTTCCTGGGGATCATGCTTGACTTAAAGCTACAGTGGGGTCCGCACATAACATCACTGTTTGGAAAATTCGCCAATTAACAGACGTGGATACCGCGGACGGTCTATTTTAGTTACTTTCATAGCATCATGTCTTACGGTATTTTGTTGTGGGGACGAGCTGGAGATATTGATTCTATCTTCATTCTGCAAAAGAGGGTTGTCAGAGCCATCTACAAGCTCAGAAGACGCGAATCTCTACGGGAACTGTTTAAAAAAATTAACATCATGACGGTTCCTTGTCAATATAGAAAACATTACAACATCGAAAAATCTACATCTTTTTAGTAAGATAACTGACAGGCATAATTTTAACACTACAAATAGGAAAAAATTAGATCACCCGCGTTTCAGATTGTCTAAAGTAGAAACTTCTTTTATGGGTTACTGTGTAGAATGTTCTAATAAAATACCACTCGATATTCTTCAATTAAATGAGAAGAAATTTAAGACATGTATTAAACGCACACTATGTAGACAAGCATATTACAAGTTGGATGATTATATCGTAGACAAAAATGCTTGGCAAGTGCCTGTGGAGCAGGACCAGCATTAAGCTGGTCCTGCTCCACAGGCACTTGGGCTCACTATTAAAATTTCAATATTTGGAAGAGGTGCTTCCCTTTTTCTTTTTTAGTGTTTCTGCCATTAAGAACATAACTTTTTATTTTATTCAATCAACTTTTAATTGTTGAATACGTCAATATCTCTTCCTGTTTGGTAGTAAAATTCTATTAACCTCTTAAATAAATTGCAAACTATAGTTTTGTATAATTTAGAAGCATAATTTAAAATTTTGTGAATGTAAGAACCATGTTTCCGTTTATTATGATTTTTTGATGTTGACTTGAAAGGGCATGGCAGTTGAAGACGTGTCATGCTCACTTAAATGTCTCACCGGTGCCGGTGGTGGCGCGTGTGTTGGATCATTCGGTTCCCTACAAACTAGTTGAGCTGGATGGTGCTGATCCACACGTCGTGTTCGTGAACGACTGCCGTCCGTTGAGACTGGTCATCTCTTAACTGCCAATGCTTATTTTTAATCTTATATTTTGAATGGTTTCTTCATTTGTGTCTTTTTTAGGGTTCCGTACCCAAAGGGTAAAAACGGGACCCTATTACTAAGACTTCGCTGTCTGTCCGTCTGTCCGTCTGTCTGTCACCAGGCTGTATCACAAGAACCGCGATAGCTAGACAGTTGAAATTTTCACAAATTATGTATTTCTGTTGCCGCTATAACAACAAATACTAAAAACAAAATAAAATGAATATTTAAGGGGGGCTCCCATACAACAAACGTGTTTTTTTCGGCGTTTTCGCCTTGTGGTACGGAACCCTTCGTGTGCGAGTCCGACTCGCATTTGGCCAGTTTTTTACATATTGTTCTCACATATAGAAGCAACAAGAATAATGTACCCAAGATTTTGTAATATCTTGATTTAAAAGAGTGTCCATGGAGTTTCTTGCCCGTTCTTCTCCATAGAGATCAACGTTTTGGAATGGGCAACTAGCTTCAACTTTCGGACTAACTGACAGACTATTTAATTTTGACAATTCAAAAGTGCCTGTACAAGGTTTAATTGAAATAAATGCTTTGAGTTTGAGTCAAACTCAAAATCAAACTCATTTGAGTTTGAATATCAGTCATATATATGTATATATCAACTCAGATTTGGAATCAAATAAGAATGATGCATTTTCTAAATGGTCATACTACGTGGGTACCTAACTAATTAGAAATTGAATCATAGCAATTAAGTTTCCCACCCACTCAATCTCATTATGAATTGATTCTTGGAAGAGATTGCATTAATAATTTCTAATAGGTACCTAGTCAAAGGGCATGCAAGTGATTATATCTTTTTTGACTTAGGTATTTAAGTTATAAATTAATAGTCACCTATTATTATAGACACCTTTACCAGAGTAAATACAAATAAGTAGGTTATCTTCATATTCATATAAACGCACCGAACACGGTTTGTAAGTTAGCGCGCTCGTAGGTACTTACGTATGCGTCGTCGCACGCACACACTGACAAAGTTTATCGCTGCTAAAGGTGCACCAGTCGTGGGTGGCTACTGGCTATGCCCGCGCCGTACGTAATACCACAAAATGTATCGCTGCTAAAGGTGCACCAGTCGTGGGTGGCTACTGGCTATGCCCGCGCCGTACGTAATACCACAAAATGTATCGCTGCTAAAGGTGCACCAGTCGTGGCCCGTGGGTGGCTACTGGCTACGCCCGCGCCGTACGTAATACCACAAAATGTATCGCTGCTAAAGGTGCACCAGTCGTGGGTGGCTACTGGCTACGCCCGCGCCGTACGTAATACCACAAAATGTATCGCTGCTAAAGGTGCACCAGTCGTGGGTGGCTACTGGCTACGCCCGCGCCGTACGTAATACCACAAAATGTATCGCTGCTAAAGGTGCACCAGTCGTGGGTGGCTACTGGCTACGCCCGCGCCGTACGTAATACCACAAAATGTATCGCTGCTAAAGGTGCACCAGTCGTGGGTGGCTACTGGCTACGCCCGCGCCGTACGTAATACCACAAAATACAGATAGTAGTAATACCGCCCGCACCCGCGCACGCTCCGCCGCTGCCCTGCTGCACAAAATACGATACTATCTGTATTTTGTGCCTGCTGCTAGTAATAATTTGTACGTGAACCTACCTACAACGCGGTCACATTAACTTGACGCATCTCTGGAATGCGAGGCCCGCATTCCTTAGCTCGCCCAGCATGTGTTAGGCCTTTGTCTTCGTTACCGATACGCGCGTCGATAATTTGGCTAGTTTTCTGTTGTTGTTTTAATTACTTATATTTTTTATTAGGTATATTTAGGTATATTACCAAAAAACCAAAATGACGTCATTAGCGCCAGGCGTCAAGTTAATGTGAACGCGTTGTACCTCTTGTGTGCCGTAATTACAGACACAATTAAAAAGCCATTATGTCTCGCGTAGATCTACGTTCCGGCAGACTAAGGGTTAACAATTTCATAATAATAATAATAATAATAATGTATTATTATAATATATATGTTAGTCTGTAAGGTATTTATCTATGGGCCAAAGTAGCCTGAAAATAAAGGTTTTATTATTATTATTATTATTATAATAATTTTAATTTATTTGAATAAATACATGATTCAGTAAAACCGCGTTATAATTAATCATATTTCGATTGTAATTTTTCAAATAACTAAAATGTAGTCAGATGGTCTATGTAGATAATTTAAAAAACTTTGTAAGTATTAAAGATTCCTGAAGGTCAATTCTACTAATTAACGTGCAATGTGAAAAACATGACACCGGAATGCGATGATATTGTGAATAAATCAAAAAACGGTATTCTACTAATCTTAAAATTCGGTTTGTTCACATTCAAGTCGCAATATCATTGCAGTATAGTCAACTTTGTTCTCGTTTACGAAATTAAACATATTTTAATGTTGGTTCAATGTACGTAGACTATATTGTGATACTTTAATTTTTATCAACCTTATTTTCTGATTTGTTTAATGTCTTTATTAGTTTGCTTGATTAAGTGTATGCTCATAGTATTTTAATTTCCCGTTTGTTATTAAATATCTTTGAAAATACAAAATCATTAAAAGAAAAATCGGCTAGAAAGCTAACATGGAACGTTATTGGTAATCGCCAGGCCGCATTCCGAATTAAGCGCTTTATACACTATTCAATTTGTAGGAAATCGAAAGATGTAATTGAAGTTAGAGCTGTTAGATTCCGGTTTAGTGCGATTGGAAGGTCCCGACCGCACTAATACCTAAATTGTTTACGTTTTAGGTGAGTGTAATCGCATCCCTACGATTTATAGCGACTAGTTAGTCTTTAGTTTTTAAGCACACTCAAATCGATTACATCGCAACTCGGAACGCACCACATTGTCAACATCAAACTGAATCAAACAATAACTTAACAATATCGTGTGTAGTTTATAACAAGTATTTCGTGCGAGAAAGATCGTTTTAATACAAAGTAAGTGTATAATTGTTTGATTTAATTATCATGCTGTGCAAATGTATTCAAATGTACGTAATATTTTGTAGGAATGGAAAGACGTGCAGCTAGTGCCTGAGATACAATGGAACAAACTGCTCAACTTTCTACAGTCAAAGTGGAAGCGCTGTCGGTGTTGAGCGATCACTGAGCCGATCGATTTTCACTGCAGCCCCATGTTCTGTCCAGACTCGTACGTCAGCACCAAACCCTAGCCCTGCCGATGCTACAACAGTGCTCGAACTCTGCAAGCGAGATACCGCAGTGAGTGGATTTTTCTAACCCTACAGCTATTCATATTGCGGTTAAGACTTATGATGACTATTGATAACGATTAAGTATGGTATTTTTATTACGTTTTTAGGTCGCCCTCTGGCTGTACTAGATGAGGCTCGGAGAGTTTTACCTCAGGTGGAGATGCAACATGTCGCAGCTGATACAGCAAATTAATAGTGCAGAACCTTGGGAGGCTTGCTGATGCTGTCGAAAGACTATTTATTGGTGTCCCATAGAGGTAAAGTATGAATTTTTTGTACATGCAATAAAAAAATCAAGTCATTCATATAATATAATTATAAAGAAATACAAAGGAAAACATACTACATTATAACATTTAAATAACACAAAAACTTTGCATAAAGGGAAAAAGGTATCGGGATCTGAGTCCACTTGTGGTATCTTCAATGTTGATTTTTTAAGGGATAGCCTGCGCTACCTGAAACAATTATTTTATTATTATAATAGTACTCAAATTAAACAATGACGGGGTAGTCAGAAGCCTGAAAGTCTGACAACCAGTCTTACCAAGGGGTTTATTACCCAGTAACTAACCGGGTTGTGAAGGTCAGATAGGCAGTAGCTCCATGTAAAATACTGGTATTCAGCTGCATCCGGTTAGACTGGAAGCGAACCCCAACATAGTACATATTTGGGAAAAGGCTAGACATATGATGATGATGATTTGACTTACTAAAAACCACAAATTTTCCTTTTCAGCCTGGTGGAGTTGTTCCAAGTGGGTCTTAAGTGGATGGTGATTCTATAAAACAGGAGACATGGTTTGCCCCTCCGAGGCTACCATCAACACTAATTAGTCGCAAACCTAAATGAATGAATGAAAAAAAGCCTAATTAACTATTATGTTTATATTCGTGTTTTAATAATTTAAGATGAGAATTGTTAATTTATTAAAGTATTTTTCATACCACTATTGTTTTATTTTAGTAAAATGTATACTAAGGTATCCTCTTCTAGGGTCCTCTTATATTTTATTATATAGGTAAGTACTACTTAATACAATTGAAGTAAATATCACACCTTTAAATCCCTGAAGGGTTAGGCAGAGGTGTACTTACCTATTGAAAACCTAAAATGTGAATAGAAGATAGTATGTATTTCATCGAGGGCAGGGGTATAGAGTACCCAAAACCTCTATAGTAATAGATGACAGTGTCTATCTAGAACCAATAAGTTAAAAGTGTTACAACACTACTTTTACAAGAAAGTAAGTAAGTAATTATTTATTTACCAAAAGACTTAGCCTAGGTAACATCAGTGTTAATTCAATAGGGGTTGGGAATGGCTATTACATTTGAGAAGACCCCTGCCCTTCAAACTAGGAGAATCCTGTATCTTGAAGGGCAGTGTAAAACAATCCTTTTACTTGCCTTGGGTTTAGTACTTATGCCATCGCGGCGGGTACAAATTAATGTACGGCTCGTGGATGAGGTCGCGACACTTATTTAGCCTGTCTATACCAACAAATTCGAGATCCGGCATTTCGAACGCTATGTCCATTTTCCGAAGAGCTGCATTTTGTCGGCGATATAAAAGGGTCGTCGTAACCCGCGCGTGCTCCAGAAATTTTTCATAAATGGCTTAATCTGCCATTATAACAATATTTCTTCACAAAGCCTCCAATCCGATTTGTGAAATGTTGCTTTTGACTAACTTCTTGTAATTCCGTTATTTGACATTATAGCAATTCGTATTCTGTGGAGTTTATATCGAATCTTACTGAAATCGATACAAAAAGGCGGGAAATGTAAATTTTATACGCTTTTAACTATGCAGAAGCTAAAATTATTTGTCACAGTCCGGTGTACAAATAATCTCGTGCTTACGTCAGTTTTGACATTTTTATTTTTAGTGGAATACCAATAATATTTTAAATGTCATGTCGAAACTTTAGCAGAATACCGTTTTGGTACATTTTTTGTTTTCGGTCTAGTCGCAATATCATTGCAGTAAACGTTACGTTTGACATACTTTTTTGGTTTAGTAGAATACCTTTTGTGACATTTTGGAACTTTTGAGGCACTGCGACTTGAATGTGAACGTTTTTTTTTTACGAGAATTGGCCTTCTGATGTTTTACCTTTCAGGGGAAAATTGTTTTGTATAGAGATTGACTATGCATTTTTGACGTTTGAATCACATAGTAACAAAGTCGCTTACCGCTGTCTGTCTGTCCCTATGTATGCTTAGATCTTTAAAAGTACGCAACTGATGATTTGATGCGGGTTTTTTAATAGATAGAATGATTCAAGAGGAATGCTTATATGTATAATACATGCATATTTTAGTAGAGCAAAGCCTAGAAATTCAAAGATTTGTAATGTCACGTCGCTCGTAACAAACATATTTTTGTGCGCTTGCATTGCAAACTCTGGCTGAAAGTTACGAGATAGATCCAATTAATGTACTACGGAATTGTATATGTTAAAAATATCAATAAATAAAAACTTTTTTACAAAAAAAAAACAACCGACTTCCAAAAAACACTACAAAGTGAAAAATAACTTTAATTTCGGAAGTCGGCGGCAAAGAACAAGAAGCCTCAAGTTCGTAGTTAAAATAGCTTACTTGCTGTGAATAACCCACGCTTCGGGGATTGATATTATAACGGTAAGACATTCTATTTTTTTATTTTAAGCTTTGTTATCAATAAAAAATTAGTTTTATGATATGTTGAGATAGTTTTTTTAACGTTTTGTGTATTGGTTTAAGAGAAAAATAGGGGGCTGCCATTAGAATTGCGCGCTGCCTTTGCGTTTACCAAAGCATAATAATTTGTAACCCTTTTTTATTGTTGACCGATAAATTTGTTTCACAAATATTTAATTTTATCATAAATATTGTTACGAAGACAAAATATTGTTACAAACAACCACTTTTGATTTAAGTATTATTTTAATCCTTTTGATTTATTTAATATTCTATTCTGTTTTAAATTCTTAATTTTTATTTAATTTTATTGTGATGTTTAACTTTGTTATTACTTATATAATTATAGTAACAAAGTTAAAGTGTAAATCAGAGATTTTATTTACAACTAGCTTCCGCCCGCGACTCCGTCCGCGCGGATGTCGGTCTTCGCGTGGATGGTTTATTTCTCCATTTTGAGTAACTCTGACAATGACATCTTATAAATATCTATTGGACCCAAATACAGCTAAGCCTATAGGTAATAATTAAGGAGATCCCTCTATTGAGCTACTGCTGTTGAGCTCGCGTTCTGTAGTAAGTATTTTTTTCATAGTAATTCCGACCTTGATAAGTAGCATGTAGCAGTAAATTACTGACAGTGACGAAAAGTTTGCAATAATAAAAAAGTGATCGTGACAATGCGACAGAAAGTTAATTGAGAGCTTCAGCATACACAACATTGTTAGTGAGCTCGTCCGGAATATGAACATGAAGATTTCTTGGACTGCTCACACGGGAAAGAGCTACGTAAAGTTGCCCGTGTGAAAAACAACTCGCGGTAAGATCTACGCCAGCAACTCCTAGGGTCTGACCTTGAGCCTTATTTATTGTCATGGCGTAACACAAAGCTACAGGAAACTGTATTCTCTTAAATTGAAATGGAAAATTATCCACTACGGGTAATGCAACGTGTGTTCGCGGTTCTACAGAACAACGTCTATGAATAAAACCGAAAAATAAGATTTTTTTTACCCGACTGCGTCAGAAGGAGGGTTATGTTTTTCGAGTGTATGTATGTATGTATGTATGTATGTATGTATGTATGTATGTATGTATGTATGTATGTATGTATATTTCTTTGGCACGCTCTGTAGCCTAAACGGCTTGATCGATTTCAGCTTGAGAGGTGCCGTTAGATTCGTCTTAATTGTGAGAGTGCTACTGGGTATATTAAAATTGAAAAAAAAATAAAATGGCCGATTTATGGCGCAATATGTTTTCAAAAAAAAAAAATATTCTCGAAACCTATCGAGTGGGGTATCAAAATAAAGGGTTTTAAAAGGTGATTACAAAAATATATATAACTTATATGGTTAAAAGTAATTCGAAGTGACAAAACGTAAAAAACAAGTACCAAGAACTAAATCGTTTGCGAAATCTTTCACATTTGTAAACTAAAAAACTGGAAATAAAAAAATTAATTTAAAAAATAAAAAAACCCGACTGCGAAACTGAAAAGCTACAAACAAGCCCATTTTAAATTAAATAAAAGTTGGAAGCAGGCGGGACCCATACCATTTTTATCATATCTTCAAATTCAAATGGGTCCCGCCTGCTTCCAACTTTTATTTAATTTAAAATGGGCTTGTTTGTAGCTTTTCAGTTTCGCAGTCGGGTTTTTTTATTTTTTAAATTAATTTTTTTTTTCTACGTATTTTTCCAGGATAAAAAGTATCCTATTTTACGCCCAGGATAATAAGGTATAATTATACCAAGTTTCATCGAAATCGAACCGTTAGTTTTCACGTGATGCTTGCATATACAGACAGACAGACAGACAGACAGACAGACAAAAATTATTTTAATCACATATTTGGGTTTGGTATCGATCGAGCAACACCTCCCGCTATTTATTTTTTCAATATTTTCAATGTACAGAATTGACCCTTCTACAGATTTATTATATGTATAGATTAAACACATACATATCCTACTTACTTATACTTCTGCCAAAATAAATCATATTAATAATATTTTTCATTATCTTATTTTCAAACATCCCTTATCCGGCCGACATTTGGCAAAAATGCGACCGATCATGGGCCGTAAACGGCCGACTTTAGGATTTTTTCGTTCTCGATGCATTTAAACCTTAAAACTTTTTTCTTTTAGTAGAAAAGTCAATTCTATGCCTAGAAACATAAAATAGATTTATCAACCTATCTAAAACAGCATCACAAGGTATCCTTTCGTTGCAAGTGATGGAGCCAGAGCGATCCAAAGTTAGAAAATCCGTTAGGCGGCCGACATTTGGCGTATTTACCCTACATATTTATTGATGCAATCATGTTGCATTATTACTTACCTACAAGTTGGATTTTTTTTATGTATTTCTAATATTATTATTTTCACTACAGAGAAAAACAGTTCGTAGATGTTTACAAAGATATCAAGCGACGGGTGATGTGAAATGTGATCGCCAAGACCCTCGCCCAATTGATTAGAGTTAGACTAATGAATGGGAGCGACAACATAATATTGTGAAAGTTCACTCAGTGGCACCCTTCAAAACTACGCGTTCAAGTGCAGACCTGACTTCAAGAAGTGATAGACAGTGGCGCCATCTCCGTTATTAATAGGCAATTTACTCGGCAGATTGATTATGTAACTTACCTGATAAAATTGTATTGGAACATATATGAGCAAGTGTTAATAATTCCTAATATTTTTGGCATCATTATCTCGTAGTTATTCAAAGTCAAAGTCAAAGTAAAAACATTTATTTCAAATAGGCACATAGAAGGCACTTTTGAACGTCAAATATTACGATAAAATAGAATTGATTCTAGTCGCCCATTCCAAAAGGTAGTTTTCGTATGGTGAAGAATGGGCAAGAAACTCCACCGGTACTCTTATAAAATGTTTTACAATATTTTGCATACATTAATTATATAATAATATGTGAAGACGATGCACCTAAAATAAAATTACTATACTTACCACAATAGGTAAAAGAATTAAAAATGAAAACATGACATAAATTAATTATCTAATAGATACATGGTGCTCACATAATATTTACAAACATGGAACAAATTACGGGTAAATAAAAAAAATTAAGTTAGTGAGTTTAAGTAATTGCAGAATACAAATCAACGTCAAAAAAAAAAAGAAGAAAGAATCAATTTTACAATTAATTTAGCAACCAGTTTGATTTTGTCTAGACTCTAGATTGTCCTATGGAGCAGGACCAGCATGTTTCCAAGCGGTCTTATCTTGAATATAATCTTCTAATTTATAGTACCTATGCTTGTTTACAAAGTGTACGTTTAATGTGTTTTAAATTTTCTTTCATACCACAAGGTATTTTATTGTAACACTAGCTGACCCGGCAAACGTTGTTTTGCCATATAAATTATTTCTAGCTGCCCGGCGTTACTTCGTTTGCGTGATGTCCTACACCTTACCTCACCCTACCCCTACCCTACTCCTACCCTACTCCTACCCTACTCCTACACTACTCCTACCCTACTTCTACCCTACTCCTACCCTACTCCTACACTACTCCTACCCTACTCCTACCCTATTCCTACCCTACGCCTACCCTACTCCTACCCTACTCCTACAACCCTACTCCTACACTACTCCTACGCTACTCATACCCTACTCCTACCCTACTTCTACCCTACTCCCATAGATATATTAAATTTTTCTCTGCTTAAGAACCATCCTCGTACTTCAAGGAATATTATAAAAAAAGAATTAGCGAAATCGATTCAGCTGTTCTCGAGATTTGCGCTTAGCAACACATTTAGCGATTCATTTTTAGGGTTCCGTACCCAAAGGGTAAAAACGGGACCCTATTACTAAGACTTCGCTGTCTGTCCGTCTGTCTGTCTGTCTGTCACCAGGCTGTATCTCAAAAACCCCGATAGCTAGACGGTTGAAATTTTCACAGATGATGTATTTCTGTTGCCGCTATAACAACAAATACTAAAAACTAAATAAAATAAATATTTAAGGGGGGCTCCCATACAACAAACGCGATTTTTTGCCCTTTTTTGCTCGGTATCAAAAATGGCAACATGTAGGCACTTGAAATATTCACAAAATACTCAGTTGTATTTAAACTTTAATAATAAATAATAAAATAGATAATTAAGGGGGGCTCCCATACATGTTTTTTTTCGGCGTTTTTGCCTTGTGGTACGGAACCCTTCGTGTGCGAGTGCGACTCGCACTTGGCCAGTTTTTATATTATAGATTTAACACAATACCCTATAAAAGATGTATGTACTTTGGCTAATTTAAAAAATACCGGGCAAGAGCGAGTCGGACTCGCGCACCGAGGGTTCCGTAACATCCGGGTTTATGCACAAGGTTTATGTTTATGAAATTAAATGTTTCTTAGGGTTCCGTAGCCAAATGGCAAAAACGGAACCCTTATAGATTCGTCATGTCTGTCTGTCTGTCCGTCTATCTGTCTGTCTGTCTGTCCGTCCGTATGTCACAGCCACTTTTCTCCGAAACTATAAGAACTATACTGTTGAAACTTGGTAAGTAGATGTATTCTGTGAACCGCATTAAGATTTTCACTCAAAAATAGAAAAAAACGATAAATTTTAGGGTTCCCCATACTTAGAACCGAAACTCAAAATTTATTTTTTCATCAAACCCATACGTGTGGGGTATCTATGGGTAGGTCTTCAAAAATTATATTGAGGTTTCTAATATAATTTTTTTCTAAACTGAATAGTTTGCGCGAGAGACACTTCCAAAGTGGTAAAATGTCTGTCCCCCCCCCCTGTAACTTCTAAAATAAGAGAATGATAAAACTAAAAAAAATATATGATGTACATTACCATGTAAACTACCACCGAAAATTGGTTTGAACGAGATCTGGTAAGTAGTTTTTTTTTAATACGTCATAAATCGTAAACCACAATTTACCATTCATTCAATCAACTCAAAAATAAGAAAAATAAATTAATTTCATAAACATAAACCTTATGCATAAACCCGGATGTTACGGAACCCTCGGTGAGCGAGTCCGACTCGCTCTTGCCCGGTTTTTTTTTAATTTTTGAGTTGATTGAATGAATGGTAAATTGCGGTTTACGATTTATGACGTATTAAAAAAAAACTACTTACTAGATCTCGTTCAAACCAATTTTCGGTGGTATTTTATATGGTAATGTACATCATATATTTTTTTTAGTTTTATCATTCTCTTATTTTTGAAGTTACAGGGGGGGGACACACATTTTACCACTTTGGAAGTGTCTCTCGCGCAAACTATTCAGTTTAGAAAAAAATGATATTAGAAACCTCAATATCATTTTTAAAGACCTACCCATAGATACCCCACACGTATGGGTTTGATGAAAAAAATTTTGAGTTTCGGTTCTAAGTATGGGGAACCCTAAAATTTATTGTTTTTTTCTATTTTTGTATGAAAATCTTAATGCGGTTCACAGAGTACATCTACTTACCAAGTTTCAACATTATAGCTCTTATAGTTTCGGAGAAAAGTGGCTGTGACATACGGACGGACAGACAGACAGACAGACAGACAGACAGACGGACAGACAGACAGACAGACATGACGAATCTATAAGGGTTCCGTTTTTGCCATTTGGCTACGGAACCCTAAAAATGGTTGATGTATTTTATCTTTATTTCTAGTATTAAAATTATGTCTATCGCTTATTGTATTAAAAAGATGTAGATTTTTTCTTACATACATAATATTTTCAAAAAACCTCGTTCGCTTCCGTAGTGTACAGACGTGTACTGGACTAGCTTTGCCTAGAGCATTTTAAATAAAATAAAGTCTCAAATTACGGAAATATCAACCCTAATTCAAATCAATAAAGACGAAAACTACTTGGCAGCTTAGCTAATGAACATTGATCACGCACCGAGTAACTGATTCAGATAAGGAATTTAATACATAGTATACGCAAGATTTTCGGATAAATGAACATGTATCACTCGCAGCCAAAAACTGTTCACCCATCACAACCGAAACTATCTACTAGTAATAAAGAAGACACCGAGTTTATCACATCAAGGAAGAGAAAAGTACATCCCGATTCTGAAGAAATATCTGATATTCAGGAAATGCTCTCGAGCATGAAAGAAGATCAAGGTCTAAAATTTCACGACCTACAAGAAATCATTAAGGACATCAGGAACCAGAGCACAGATATTATCAACTTGAACTCGCTCTTACAGAAAGCATTTGAGGATTCAGCAGTAATGTTTAAAGAGTTAAAACAAAGTTATGATTACGTGATCCTAGAAAACAAAAAAGCGCAGACCAAGAT
Organism: Mesoligia furuncula; assembly: GCA_916614155.1. Lineage (NCBI taxonomy): Eukaryota > Metazoa > Arthropoda > Insecta > Lepidoptera > Noctuidae > Mesoligia > Mesoligia furuncula. The sequence goes on from OU744799.1 coordinate 28,771,243, forward strand.
TGAGCAATTGGAGAATAAAATTGAATCACTCGAAAGACAACAGCGTAGTACTACGATTGAAGTAAAGAACGTGCCCTTCATCGAAAATGAAAATGTTAATGATATCGTGTCACAGATACACAAGGCCCTCGATGTATCTTTACTACCGCAAAATATCCGACAAGCTTACAGGCAGAAGTCAGGACCGAAAAATCTGATCATTGTCGAATACCAGACGGTTCAAACTCGTGTCAATGTTATGAAAGCCCTAAAAACATTTAACAGGAATAACAAGGATGAGAAACTTAACTCCAAAATTCTACAAGTTCCAGGTGAGAAACAACCGGTTTTTGTCTCAGAATCTTTAACTCCCTCCGCTCGAAAACTATACTACTTAGCTAGAGAAGTTCAAAGAAAACATGGCTTTAAATACTGTTAAGTAGCTAATGGCCGAATCTTACTAAAGAAAGGAGATGGACTATCATCAATTCTTGTAAAATTTTCAAGTCAAATTGAAGACATTACCACCGATATATTGAAGCCGCAAGTTCACCCAAACTCAGATCAATGACTAGCGTTTGGGTTCACTAAAAATATCTTCTCACTGCACGTTTCTTATATTTTTTTAATAGTCATAGTTATAACTGGTCCTATACTCTTTACAATAATTAACATGTTTATTTTCTTGCAAGGCTCGAATTGTCTAATAATATTATCATCCGTTTTTTTACACACATATGTACTAAATAACACTTCACATAACACATACACTATTCGTACACACACACTTTTAATAGTCTATTATTATCGTTCATTTTCTTGCACTGTTATCGTCGGTTGGTTCTGTAGCTTCCCCCAAAAAAATATCTCACCTAACACCCATAAGAATTATGGTTGATTTAGTCAATATTTCCTCAGACATTGATGAAAACATCAATGCAGGTGAAGGTCAAACCGTAGACTTCCCGGAACAGAGCAAAGTTCTTTTAGATAAAAACAACACCTATAAAGTATTAACGCAAAACATCAGAAGTCTGAATCATAACTTTGACAACTTTTTAGTCCTCCTTGCTAGGCTTAACATATCCTTTGACTTCATAATTTTAACAGAATGCTGGCTATCTAAGACCGGAAAATTACCCAATATTCCTTCATATCAGGTGTTTGCAACACGTAACCATTTGAATCAAAACGATGGTATAGTTGTTTTCTGTAAGGATAGTTTAAAAGTTACTGGCGGAAACAACTACAGTTAGTGATGAAGTAAATTGTTTAGTTACCGCTATAAAAAATGAACTAGCTATTATATCACTATACAGGCCTCCCGCCTTCAAAAATATCGATAAATCTCTAACCGCTTTAGATGAAACAATACATAAATTTAAACACTACAAAAATATTATACTCATAGGTGATATAAATATAAATATTACAAATAATACTGACCCTAAGGTTGCCAATTATATGTACCTGCTAGCCTCACATGGACTCATTGCATCACATTTGCTACCAACACGTAAAAAAACTGCCTTGACCATTGTTTTATTAAGACCAACTCTACTACAAATACTGTAGTCTGCAATTCGACAGTCACAGACCACTGCAGTGTGATGATGTCACTATCAAAAAAATCGGTTACAACCGAAAAAAATCGAAGAACTTTTAAAAACCGGGCAAGAGCGAGTCGGACTCGCGCACCGAGGGTTCCGTAACATCCGGGTCTATTCATAAGGTTTATGTTTATGAAATTAAATGTTTTTTTATTTTTGAGTTGATTGAATGTATGGTAAATTGTGGTTTACGATTTATGACGTATTAAAAAAAACTACTTACTAGATCTCGTTCAAACCAATTTTCGGTGGTAGTTTACATGGTAATGTACATCATATATTTTTTTTAGTTTTATCATTCTCTTATTTTAGAAGTTACAGGGGGGGGGGACACACATTTTACCACTTTGGAAGTGTCTCTCGCGCAAACTGTTCAGTTTAGAAAAAAATGATATTAGAAATCTCAATATCATTTTTGAAGACCTACCCATAGATACCCCACACGTATGGGTTTGATGAAAAAAAAAATTTGAGTTTCGGTTCTATGTATGGGGAACCCTAAAATTTATTGTTTTTTTTTCTATTTTTGTGTGAAAATCTTAATGCGGTTTACAGAATACATCTACTTACCAAGTTTCAACAGTGTAGTTCTTATAGTTTCGGAGAAAAGTGGCTGTGACATACGGACGGACAGACAGACAGACGGACAGACAGACAGACAGACAGACATGACGAATCTATAGGGTTCCGTTTTTGCCATTTGGCTACGGAACCCTAAAAAGTAGACTATTCCGCGATTGTTAACAATTTAAAACTTATAAATTGGACTGAAATGTTAGCATGTGATGACCCGAACGAAATAACAAATAAGTTCCTATCCACAATAAGTGATTGCATTAAAAAATATACTTATACCTACAAACTTTCTAATAGAAAACGTAATATTAAACCATGGATAACACCCGGGCTACGACGTTGCATGAGAAATAGAGATCGTCTACATCAAAAACTTCGTAAGGATCCAGATAATGTAATACTTCAAATAACTTACAAAAGATATCGTAATACATGTAACAAACTATTAAAGAACTTAAAAAATAAATATTTTAGATCACAAATAAATCTCCACAAAAATAATTTAAATAAACAGTGGTCCATTATCAAAGAAATATGTCACTACAATACTAACCCTAATAATTATGACGACCTACTTTTAACTAAAAGGAACCCACAAGAGTCCATAAACTATATAAATCACTATTTTGCTAACGTGGGTAGCCAACTGGCTCAAACTATCCAAATAAGAACGCAAAAGAATGAAATTGAACTGGCTAGATTATCGAATTCAAACTGTTCCTCGCTGAAGTCATTCGTCCTACTACCGACGGATGAAAGAAAAGTTAAAAGTACCATATTGAATTTGAAATCTTCAAATTCCAGTGGTTGGGATGAAATTCCCACCATCTTACTCAAACTGGCTGTCGACGCTCTCGCCATACCTATTGCCAGGATCTGTAATTTGAGCTTCGCCAAAGGCGTCTTTCCCAACGCTCGACAGTCGGTCATTATTCCCATTCACAAGTCTGGGGACAGAGACAGTGTCTCGAATTTTAGACCAATCTCTTTACTGCTATCCATCTCTAAAGTTATTGAACGGATTATGAACACTAGATTTAAAAAATTCTTTGAATCCAATCAGCTGCTCTCAGATAACCAGTTTGGGTTTAGAGAGAAAAAATCAACTGCTCATGCCGTACACAAGCTTATATCATTTACCGTCGATACTTTGGATAGAAGAGAGAAGACCCTAGGTATTTTCCTGGACTTGGCAAAAGCGTTCGACACAGTTTCTGTTCCCATACTACTCAATAAGCTTGAACATCTTGGTATCCGCGGTATTGCATTTGACCTAATAAAGGACTACATGTCGAACCGAACCCAATGTGTTAGAATTGATGGCTACACCAGCCAACAGAAAAATGTCCAATTCGGCGTGCCACAGGGCAGTATTTTGGGCCCTACATTATTCCTCGCTTATATTAATGACTTGAGCAGTCTCAATCTAAAACAAGGACAAATAATCTCCTTTGCTGACGACACGGTACTTTTGTTTCATGGGCGCACGTGGACTGAAGTTTTCAGCTTGGCTAATGAAGGATTTGCTTTAGTTACGTCTTGGCTCGATCAGAACCTTCTCACATTGAATGCACAGAAAACAAAATATTTAACCTTCAGCATTAGGAATAATACGCAACCACCAAATAACTTGCAAATAAAGTTGCATACTTGCAAAAATGCTGTAGCATGTTCCTGCTATAATCTCACAAAAGGATCTTCTATCAAATATCTGGGTTTGATAATAGACCAAAACCTTAACTGGAGGGAACATATCGGTACCGTTACAACTCGTGCTAGGAAAATGATCCATGTATTTAAAAATCTTCGTAATATTTGTGACCTCAAACTACTTAGAACTATTTATTTTTCTTTAATCAGTATTATCATATTGTATCACTGTTTGGGGAGGTGCATCAAAAACCACGATGTTAAGTCTCGAAAGAGCTCAGAGAGCAATATTAAAAGTAATGAGCTTCAGGAAATTTAGATATCCAACGCATCTATTATATAAGAATTTGTCTTTGCTCACAGTAAGACAAATATTTATAAACAATACTATATTACTTCAGCACTGCAAGTTACCGATACCTAATTTCACTACAAGGCGTAGAAAAGATCTGGTATACTCCATACCTAAACGTAAGACGGCCTTTTCAGATAAATTTTTTGACCATCTGGGGCCTCATTTATATAACCAGTTATCGAAGTCCATCAATTTACGCGATTCGTCTCTCTCTGTTTGCAAAAAAACTTTAAATAAACATCTCATCGAAATGAACTACACACATCAAAAGTGTCTAGGGATCAAGCATTTTTATGCGGATTTCTTGAGATTGAGATGTGGCTTTGTAATAAATTTATGATTTTATAAATTTATATGGAAGGATCCATATAAATTTATAAAATCATAATTTACATTTTGGTGCATTTCATAATTTGAATCAGGAACTGTGAATCAAATTCGAGTAAAAGATGAAAATCAGCTGTCAATATTTTCCCTATAAAAACATACAACGCATTGAAGACATTATTAGTGCTACTGTTTCCCTACTACGGATTAAAACCAACGTTATTATGGAGCGGCGACGTCATTTAAGCGGGGAAGAAATGCTCAGAGCCGTGGGAATGATAGAAGCTGGTTCCCGGCAACGTACTGTGACTTTAGCTCTGAATACAAGTCAGAGTGTTATCAGTCGACTTTGGACACGTTACCGAAGCACTGGTACCGTGGCTGAGCGCCATGGAGGACGGTATCGCTGCACCACACGGAGACAAGACCGATACATTCAAATCTTAACTCGAAGAGCTCCAACAATAACCGCCATGATGTTAGCCGTGAGGCTTCATCACTCTTCAGGGAACTTAATTAGCGACCAAACAGTCAGAAACCGCTTGCATGAAGTGAACCTTCATTCCCGAAGACCGCTACGGGTACCACCTATAGCAATGCACAATCGTAGGATTCGATATCAATGGGCTCTTGAACACAGAAATTGGGCAGAAGAACAATGGCGTTTCGTGTGCTTTTCTGATGAGTCTCGTTTTGGTATGAGACCGGATACAAGACGTATACGACACTGGAGAACCCGTGGACGCCAACAGCGATTAAAATCCTGCCAGGAAGTCCATCCTTATAGTGGTGGAACCATCATGGTATGGGCGGGTATTTGGATCGGCGGAAGAACTGAGTTGATTTGGATCAGAGGCAACCTCAACGCTCAAATTTATGCTGAGACGATTGTATCAGACGTCATCGTTCCTCTACAAGTGCAAATCGGTCCCTTATTTCAGTTAATGCATGATAATGCACGACCGCACACCACAAGAGTTGTAAGACAGACTCTCGCCGCAGCTAACATCAATGTCCTGCCCTGGCCTGCTCAGTCGCCAGACTTGAACCTGATTGAGCATGCATGGGATATGCTACAGAGAAGAGCTCTGCCGAATATGGAGGGTATCCAGTCGCAAGAAGACCTTTTTTTGTTGTTGCAACGAACATGGGCGGCCATTCCACAGCGTGATTTGGATGAACTCATTTTGAGTATGCCAAACCGATGTTCTTGTGTTGTTAGTGTTCGCGGTAGAAACACGGATTATTAATTGTTTAAGTTACCCAATAAAATTTTAAAGAAAACTGTTATTTCAGTCTTTTTTTCGAACTTTTGTGTTAGTGGTTCAAATGTCAAAAATCCCTTTATTAGGAAAATGGCAAATTTCTTTATTAATGCAAAGGTGACTTGGTTTATCGTTACTGTGACAAACGAAAACACTTTATTTGATGAATCCTTAAAGCAAATTTTAATTAATATCAATCAGGAGAAAAGTGATTGCAAAAATATATGTTGATCCCTAGACACTTTTGATGTGTGTATATTAACACAGAAAAGCTATTAATATCCATATCATAAATTGATCTACAAAAATACATACACATTCTTATTCCATGCAAACATATCTACACTCACATTCACTAACCTACATTTCACATAAATAGATCAGTTCTTCTTTATGTTTAAAATCTCCTTTTTTATTGTTTTGTTGTATGTACTAACATAGACACAAATGTTATTTTTATCTTGATATTTTAGTGTAGTTCATAACCGTTACTCATATGATCCAAACCTTTTTTTTTGTCTGAAATTTTTGCATATACTTTTAATATTTTATAATTACCCTCGTTATTACTGTCATCAATTCATCGAATGATAAAAAATACCCACTAAGTATCTGTATTCTTATATCCGTACTCATAATTCAATGTTTTATTTAGCAGTCTAATGCAAAGTATCGTTAATTTTATTGTGTGGAAGTGTGTGAGTGTTTGTGAACGAGGAAGACTGACCTGCCGTGATACAGTTTTCACTAGTACGGAGGTCAGTGTGAATTAAGCTCAAACAACCGCATATAAACGGGTATTTATTAGACATACGTAATTATATTTTGTACTAGTAGACACGAATCACAGGATTGTTATGATTTGTGTGTAAGGTTTGTTCTTTTATTTTATATTGTCAATAAACTTTCAATAAATGAATTGGCAAGGTACCGTCATAATATTAATCTTTTTAAAAAGTTGCCTGAGAGATTCGCGGCGACGTAGATTATAAATGGCATCTTTTGCTTCTTCCCAGGCATTAGAAATGTTCTTTATTAGGGTAACACCGGCGTCAGTAGTGCAACGCCCTTTGGTGAAACCGTACTGGTGTTCATGAAAGATGGAATTTTTATTAAAGTGACGTAACATTTGATTGAGCATCAACTTTTCAAATACCTTACTGAGAACTGGTAGAATTGAGACAGGCCTATAATTGTTAGGTTCTTTACTATCACCGGATTTGAACAGTGGTACAACTTTATTACTTTACTATATTTCACAGACATTCCCCAGAGATCTTCTGTTGATTTAATGTTATGATCTTTAAAAGCTTTTATAACAGCCTAAGGGTTTGTATGCTGAAACCTAAACTCCAAAGGGCACGCCTTTATATTCTTTTTAAGTAAGGCAGCAGAAAGCGTGGGGGATGAATTTAAAGCTTCGGTAGTTTTAAGGGGAATATTAGAAAAAAAGTTTTCAAATTCCTGAGCTATTTCTACATCTGAGTTGATGGGGCCATGTGCAGTCGTCGTTTCAGCCGATAGACGTCCACTGCTGGACATAGGCCTCCCCCAATTTTGGGGGGGGGGTTTGCCATAATCGCCACGCTTGGCAGGCGGGTTGGCGATCGCAGTATGGTATGATGGTGGAATAAATAGAGAACGCTGCTACCCATTCTCCGGTAAAACTCATCAAGTTCATACATTGGTATAACCGACTAGTTTACGCAATTTACAAAATAAATCATGGTTAGACATTAAAAAGATTTTGATCTCTATTGCCAATCCTAGGTATGAGGGGCACGTGGCTAAATAATAACAGCCGCATAGGTCGATCGATCAGGTTAAGCTACGCTTGCCGCGGTTGGTCTGTGGATGGGTGACCATCTTTACATACCGTGACCCCTCCGTGCCTCGGAAATCACGTTAAGCCGTTGGTCCCGGCTGTCATTCGTGAATCTTTGACAGTCGTTACGGGTAGTCAGAAGCCCGGAAAGTCTGACAACCAGTCTTACCAAGGGGTATCGTATTACCCAGTAACTGAGTTGTGGAGGTCAGATAGGCACTCGCTCCATGTAAAATACTGGTATTCAGCTGCATCCGGTAAGACTGGAAGCCGACCCCAATATAGTTGGGAAAAAGGCTAGGCAGATGATGATGATTGCCAATACCTAGGTATGGCAGTAAAAATCACAAAAGAGATAAAATTTCCTGACCTGTAATTAATACAAATTGCATAAAAGGGTAAAAGTTTCCTGCCCTGTAATTAATGCAAATGGCATAAAAGGGTGAAAGTAAAAGATGTAACTTCAGTAAAAATCACAAAAGAGATAATAATTCCTTGCCCTGTAATTAATCCAAATTGCAAAAAAGGGTAAACGAAAAGCGGTAAACTTAGTAAAAATCGAAAAGTAATAGACTTAGTAAAAATCACAAAATAATAATAATAATAATCTTTATTTCAAAAAGCCAAGTACAATTTGTCCATCTCAATCAAGCATAAAAAAAAAACAAAACAATGAAGTACAGACACCAGCACGTCAAGCTACCCGAAACTGGCAAATTTTCCCAAACAACTTTGAACCTTATGCTTTAGCGATAAAGTAGAAAATCTATTAAAGAAATTTGACAGATTGTAGTAAGTTGATGTGCTGGCGTCTGTACAACGCTATGCATTATTTGAGACAGAGTGAACGTCTGTGTCTGTGCTACACTTCTGGACACATCTATTGGCCCACCTTGTATTTTCAGTTTCGTTTGGTCCTAGCTAAAATTTTATATTAGGTCGAGCAAAAAGTTTTTATGCAGTTTTGAACCTGGCACATTCACAATGTCATTCAATAGTCTTTTTTTGAATTTCGAACACAGAATTAAAAGAAACATAAGACAATTTGGAGCCTGTTTGTTGATATCAAACAATCGAATACTAAGAAAAGTTGGTTTTATGGGTTTACTTGGATTTAATTCTTGAAAAAGTGATTGATATCTTTGGTTTTGCAACAAACATTACTTATTCTTAACATTAAGGTGAGGTTCTATCAATAATCTATGGATACTTCACCTGAAGTCGCCGCCCAAGCTGTGGCACTTATTCAGGCCGGACACAGCCAAAGAAACATGAGTGCTCAACTTAATTTAAGTCGATCTGCGGTCCGAAATGTTTATCGGAGGTACCTAGAGACTTGTAAGGTTCGGAGGTATAAACGAAACACCCGTATCGATTAGAGCATGATTTATTACTGATCAAAATAGCATAGGATCTCCATATATATTGGTTATACACTTATGGTAAAGATTACACACTACATACACGCTATACTTAGGTAATACTTAGGTTGGATAGATATATTTTCTACTACATGCCCACCGGAAATGGAAAAAAAAAGAAGAAACTAAGAATTAAATATTTTCTTCTTTTTTTTTTACAATTAAAATAATATGGTAATTACATAATATTGTTTTTAGTTTTTATGGGTACAACATTTTCACAGTAGCTACGTAATTAAACTTTTACGGTACTTACATTTTACAATTATTATTACATTTTTACAATTACAGTCATTACATTTTTTTTTTTAATGCAAATATATTTCAGGATTCACATTTGAATTTTTTTTTTTATATATTGCGTCATAAAGTAACATTTAATTCCCAATCTAACTTATATATGGCCTAGTTCTGTTTTTGTGAATTAATGTTTCTTTGCCTTTATAATCTATTTTTAGATTAGGTTCACAATCTTCAATAACTTTATAAGGTCCAATATACAGTGGATCAAATTTGTTTCCAGATTGTTCATTTCTGAGTAATATCATATCACCAGAATTGTACGTAACTGGGTTTGTATAACTATCGTATTTTAATTTTCTTAAATGCTTACTAGTAATCAAATTTTGTTTGGCGTCGTATTGCGATTTTTGGAGCCTGTATTTGAGTTCCTTAGGGTAGTCGTAATGATTATAAAATGGTTCTAAATCTAAACTTAAATTACTCGGAAGATTGCAAAGCTTTCCAAAAACAAGTTCATACGGAGTATATTTAGTTTCCGTATGAACTGTTGTGTTGAAGGCAAAACACCAATATGGTAGCCACATACTCCAATTTCTGGGATTATTATTAGTTTGAATTCGAAGAAATGACATTAAATTTTTATGACTATTTTCTAATCCTCCTATTGATTGGTGATGGTAAGCTGTCGATGTTATTTGTGTTATTTGGAGTAATTTGCAAACTTCTTTCATTATTGTCGAAACAAACTCAGTACCTCGGTCGGATATAATATGCCGAGGAATTCCGTAACGTAAGATGAAATTGTTTACGAAAGCCGTCGCCACTGAAATACTATCCTTATTTCTAAGAGGATAAGCCTCAACGTACTTACTAAGATCACACTGTAGTGTGAGAATATACGTATAACTATCATTATCTTTACTTAAGGGCCCTACTAAATCTAAGTAAACTCTATCGAAAGCACAACATCCTGTATCGGTTATAACCATGGGTTCCTTTACGGGTTTAAAATGTTTTTGACGTAGACATTTGTCACAACGGATTACAAAATCAGCTACGTCTTTATCTAGGCCTGGCCAAAAAAATCGTTTTTTTATATTATTTATCATACGTCTGATTCCAGCGTGACCGCTTGATGGCAGTATATGATAATCGTTTAATATGACGCGTTGCGTGTCGCGATCATTTATTTTTCTGACACCATTTAAAATTAGTAAACGTGGCCCTGACCTATCGGGTGTCTCATTTATAATGTGCGTTAATTCTTTTATGTGTTCGCCATTAGTATTATCTTTAATTATATATAATTCGCATATTTTAAATCGGTCACAGAATGAACCCAACTCCCTCACAAAGGCATCTCGTGCACAATATGATCGAAAGGTAGGGTTTACGTAAATGATTGACTTTTGTACTACATAATTAAATAATTCTGTTCCTTGTTTTAAATTCCTATTTATTGCATCCCAATCTTGTTTACTCGAAAAAATTAATTCAATACAATTGTTTGGCTTTTTAATTATTCCTACTACTTTGGGTTGATCGTTTATTTCTATTCTTTCTGTTGGAGTAATATTATCCACCTTTGCGTCATGGCTTTGTATATTTTCTTCATTTAATCTTTTTTTTTGTGCTCTGGTAAGTACCGACACTATATGTTCGCTCATTGACTTCAATTCCTCACTTGTTATCCGGATACGCGACAAAGCATCCGCAGCTGCGTTGTCTGCCCCTTTAACATACTCGATTATATAATCGTATTCTTCTAATAAGAGCCTAAACTTTGTTAAGCGACTGGATGGACTAGTCATATTAAATAGATAAACCAATGGTTTGTGGTCAGTTTTAATTATGAACTTTCTTCCATAGAGATATGGCCGGAAATACTTTACCGACCAAACGATAGCCAGTAACTCTTTCTCTATAGTTGGATATCGAATTTCGGCTTTATTAAGACTACGGCTTGCAAATGCAATGGGCTTATTATTGCTATTACATAATACTGATCCGATTGCATAACCAGATGCATCTGTTTGTAAAATAAATGTATTGTTTTTATCAAAATCCGGATATTGTAGTATTGGTGGAGATATTAACGCGCATTTTAATGAAGAAAATGATTTTTGACATTCCTCTGTCCAAATAAAAGGTGTATTTTTGCGACAAAGTTGGTTAAGAGGCAATGATTTTTCTGCAAATCGCGGTATGAATTTTCTGTAATAATTTGCAAACGCTACAAATCGTTTTGTTTCGTCGGCATTTGTCGGGATTGGATAATTTTGAACTACTTTAATTTTTTCCGGATCTGGTTTTATACCTTCTGATGAAACAACATGACCCAAAAATTGTATTTCCTTTCTTAAGAAATCGCATTTTTTTGGGTTTAACTTTAAATTAACCTTTCGAAGGCGCATTAAAATATCGATTAGATTTTTATTGTGGACTTCTAAACTACGACCAAAGCAGATAAGATTATCTAGGTATACAAATAATTTTTCATACGTCAGCCCTGACATCGCCACTGTCATTAGCCGAGAAAAAGAGCTTGGGCTGATTTTCAAGCCCATGGGTAGCCTCGTCATTTGGTATTGGCCTGTTGGAGTAGTAAAAGCTGTATATTTTCTACAATCGGGCGCTAAATTAGCCTGATAATATGCTTGGGATAAATCCAATTGGGAAAAATACATTGCTCCCGAAAGGGAGTCTAAAATATCTGTTATATTTGGGAGTGGGAACTTATCATCTAGTATTCTATCATTTAATTTTCGAAAATCAATTACCAATCGCCACTTCTTTGAACCGTCTTCTGACTTTTTAATATACGCACAGATTTGTACTCTTCACTAGCCTTTTTTTTACACTTCACCGGGTTTCACTGTTGATTGACCTTGACGCTGTATATCCTGGTGGTGATGGCACTGGTAGCAGACGCGGGCCTCAGGATTCGGTCGCCGAAATGAGCGCATCAAGCTTTGGCTCATAAACTCATTTCGCATCCAAGACTGATGGCAGTTTTTATAGAGTCTGAAGAGCATGTATAATCCGGCTACTCCAAGTAATGTGCAGATTATGAACATAACTATACTGATATTTGACAAATGATATTCTTGCATTGACGACGAATTGGATCCTCCAGACGAACGTTGGTTAAGAAATACTTCATCTTTCTCTATTTTTGACTGACACATTTTTCGGAGAGGAGAACGAGAGGTTCGAAAAGGAAAATGTCTCGTATTATAAACTCAAAAAAATAAAAAAGTTCGTCAGATATTACCGTGTGTCACTGAAATTCGACTACTGCGCGACGATACCTTAACTGACGATACCTTGACTACAGACTGGCGGCTTTGTTCGTCGCCAAGGAAGGCACGATCTCGGGTCACAACTGAAAGGCAGGATCGATTCATCGTGACGACCAGCTTGAGAAATCGTCACCTTACCTCCATTGAGATACAAAACCAGTTTCGCGACTTCCACGGAGTATCTGTGAGCGCTCGAACTGTTCGGAGAAGGTTAAAAGAACGCGATATGGTACCACACAAGCCAGCTAATGGGCCCAAACTACACCACCGCCCACCGAACAGCGCGCCTTCATTTCGCACGCAGTCATTTAAATTGGACACAGCAAGATTGGAGCCGTGTACTCTTTTCTGATGAATCTAAAATTGTGTTACATGGCAATGATGGAAGGAAGAAGGTCTACCGACGTAAGGGAGAGCGTTTCGCACAATGCTGCTTTGAAGAGAGGGTTGCTTATGGCGGTGGCTCCTGGACTGTCTGGGGCGGTATATCCGCGAGCGACAAAACTCAACTTGAGGTTGTTACAGCACCACGGCTGCCAACATTAAATGCTGAAAGGTACATTCGTGAGTGCTTAGAACCTCACGTGATACCATACGCGGACTATGTGGGCCCAAATTTCCTTTTTATGCATGATAATGCAAGAGCCCGTGCGGCCGGCATCGTCAGGGAATATCTTCGGGATGTGAACATCACAGTTATGGACTGGCCAGCCAGAAGCCCAGACATGAACCCCATTGAGCACATGTGGGACGAGCTAAAAAGACGTGTTAGGGCTCGTCAGACAGTTGCCCAGACGATGCAGGAGTTGAAAACTGCCATAGAAGAGGAATGGGAGATGATCCCTCAAAATTTCATAGAGCGGTTGATAAACTCTATGCCTAATCGTATGAGAGCTGTGGTAGATGCCCATGGAGGCAACACGCGTTATTAAATTAAACCTTTATTTGATAAAACATGTTTTTTATTCAAAAATCAATTGCCTTTAACAAGGCGCATATCCGACTTGTTAGGCGTAGCTCCATGTCGTATGGTATTCTGAATTCAAATTTAAAACAATACGATCGAAAAAGATGGTAAAATGTATCAGGTTTAAAACTGCATCAACAGTTTTTGTTCAATCTAGCAATCATATTTCGGTAGGGGCCATCGAAACCTAAATTCTAAGGTGGGCCAATAGATGTGTCCAGAAGTAGTATAAACTGTGTTAGAGACACAGGCTGCACACAGACACAGGCTGCAAAAGTGATAATAGTTCGTGCCCTAAAATAATGCTAATTGCAAAAAACTAAAATACAAATCCAAAGACACCGACTTCCGAAATTAAAGTTATTTTTCATTTTATAGTGTTTTTGGAAGTCGGTTGATTTTTTTGTAAAAAAGTTTTTATTTTTCACTGTTTAGCGGGTCAGTTTGTAATTTATCTAAGTTGTAATAGCCTAATGTCAACTGCTTATCACCTTTTACAAAATATTGCTTTTCCCGATGCAGGGACGTTAATTGTAGAGGAGTTCTCCAGTTCTCCAGTTCTCCTGGTTCTTAATAGGAATTAAGAACCAGGAGAACTAGAGCTGATTGAGAAGTCACCATCAGCTCCACTTCACCATACGCATTGTAATGAGCATAAATTGCTTAGCAGCTATATTAAAGTAATGGAATCGCAACCCGTGAAATATTTGTCATTGAGTAGTTCCGATGACCATTTGTGGTCTTCATCATCAGCTCCACTTTACCAAATCATGATTTCCGAGAACAAATGCTCAAGTTACTTTAATAATAGACTTAGGCAAGAAAAATGTTGCTAAGGGCCAAGTTTATGTTACGCTTAGTCGTGTAAAGACGCCGGATGGCCCGGATGGCATTGTATTATACGACTTGGAACCTACCAAATTGCTAAATAGACCACATGACGAAAAGGCATTGCGTGAAATGCAACGATTGAGGCTTTTATAAATCATCATCAGCCTATTGCAGTTCACTGCTGGACGTAGACCTCCCCAAGTTTGCGCCAACGTTCACGGTCCTCCCCTTCTCTCATCCAGCCACTACCGGCAACCTTTGTTAAGATAATTATACAGAAGAAAAACTCGCAAAAGTATTTCACTTTAAGAAGTATTTATTAGTTTTTAGACTAGATGCTAATAATCCTGGCTGCAGCATCAAGCCAGATTTATGTCAACATTGCATTGAACTTAAAATTTAGTCCTGTTTAAAATGAGCCCAAACACGACTATGGTGCTGTAATTTCAAGGTTTGTACTTTTTCTGATGCTCCTGGCTTCAGCATCAGGTCTCTATGTACTTCGGTGTTCCTCATTAACAGTACGTTTATCCACACATCGAGCCCTTTTCAATAAGCCTAAGCACGATATATCTGCTGTTAGTTGTCGAGGAGTCAGCAGACTATCCTGACTGCAGCATCAGGTCATAACTTGATGATCATAAGACCAAATGTGGCAAATGCCCTATCAAACATCAAAACAATTTACTAAAACAGTCCTTGCCTGTTCGAGTAACCTCTTACTGTTAAGGAGTTTTACCTTCCATCATCAGCCCAGCTACCTGAGATGGTGACAACCATACGCAAATACACAAGGTACTTCATAAAATATGCGAAAAACAATAAGTGAGCCTATAAAAGAGGGTTGCCCTCGATTTCTCTAAGATCCCATCATCAGATCCTAATTTGGTGACAATGGGACCACCTCAGGACTATCTACTTTCGAACAAAAAAAGAATTTTGAAAATCCGTCCACAATTGGCGGAGTATTCGATGAACAAACATACAAAAAAAAAAAACATACAAACATCCGAACATAGTACCTCATCCTTTTTGTGAAGTCGGTAAAATAAAATATTCATAGGGCTATTACTAATTAAACTTCAAAAATCAACTATATATTCCTTTTTGAGGCCTATCTAGCACACATAAAATTCCCTTCTCAACTCTCCCACTCCTCCTTCTTATCTCGTGTCTCACTTCCAATGTTCTTCTCACGCTAAGAATCTGCGTTCTTCTAACAATCTTCTCCTACTCTGTCCTTCTCATACTTCTGACTTTGTTCATTCTTCCTTTCATATTCAGTCCATTCTTCTTTGGAATGCACTTCCTCTTGATATCAGGACGGCCACCAGTCGGTATGCATTTAAGCGGAAACTTCCAAAGTTGAGTTATTTCCAAAACAAATAGAGTAGAGTCATCTCAACACCTGTCTCCCTTGAATTTGTATGTATGTATATATTTATATATATATCGATACCTCTGGGCTCAAAGGGCGTATAGCACAAAACACAGGTTTTCAGGAGAAGCAAAAAACAAAAAAAAAATTGTTTTCGTTATATCTCTCTCATTTTTAGAGCTACATAAAAGTATTCAATGGATAAAGTTCTTAGATTTTTGATGTGCTTAAGAAGGTTTTTTCAAAAATAGGCCTGGTTTTGTATTGGCTGAGATAGCATGTGCTTTACGACCACAAAAATTTAATATATGTCCTATACACCCCATAAAAATACGCCCTGAGCAGGTACACAGGGGCGTAAGCCCAACTTTTCATAAATGATGCAAAGACACAGGGGCGTATAAATTACTTGAATTGTTGTATAACGTGGTAAAGGACAATATTTTTACAATTATTTTTCTATCTGATATTTTATTTATTGAGTTCTTCGATAATTATTTAGATTTTTTTTGCCGTTATGCTGCTGGACAAAGATCTCCCTAGTCCCTACTCTCTTTCCACAAAGGGGAGGTCCTTTGTCCAGAGCAGCTCTCTGGCAAACCTTGAGCGTGGAGCTCTGCTGAATTATCAAAGACCATGTTTGAGAACCATACGTGAGGATGGGAAGAATACAAATATCGATGAGTCTTCTCTTGAAGTGATAGTGGAAGATCGCCCTTCGTTTGATATTTCATGGCCCAATGGCTCTTCTAGGCATTTTCGGCGCGTCTTGCAACTTCTTTGTTTGGTCTTGCCTGAAAGAGGCTATTTGACCAAGATAGAGATACTCATCGACATATTTAACCTCCCCACCCGCCACGGTGATCCTGCGATGCACGCTATTCATCATCAACTTGGTCTTTGACATTCGCTATTACTTCGTTTTCGACATATTCATTTGAAGTCCCACCTCTAGGCTTGCCTTACTGAGATCTTCTAGCATCTCAGTCAGCTCGGAGACTGAAGACGAAAAAAGAACAATATCGTCGGCAAAACGGAGTTGGATAATCTCTTTTTTTCAACCATAATGCCCCTTTCTGCCCAGCTTGCTGCTAGCTTTCTGAAGACCTCCTCCAGAACGGCCGTAAATAATTTCGGAGACAGCGGGTCTCCTTATTTAACTCCTTTATTGAACTGTAAAGACGGTTCTGTCTTAGAATTGATTTTAATAGCTGGGGTGCTGTTTCTGTCAAAAGAAAATGGCCTTACAAAAAAAGAAATATTTCTTGATTTTGTAAGGCGTTGCAAATTGAGGTATGGCTGATGCTATCAAAAGCTTTTGAGTAATCTATAAATGCAATATAAAGTGGGAGCTGGAACTCTGTATGTTTCTCGAGAACCTTGTTGATGGAGTGGAGGTGGTCAGTAGTAGAATGGCCGCGACGAAATCCGGCCTGTTCGGGGGGCTGATGTTTGTCGAGGGCTCCGGCTATTCTGTTCTCGATTATTTTAATGAAAGCTTTGTACAGGTGTGAAACCAGACTGATAGGATGCTAATTGTCTATGTCTGTTTTGTCACCCTTTTTGTGGAAAAGAATAATCAAAGAATGGCAAAATGTGCGTGGCAGAATTCCGGTGTTTAAAATACTGTTGAAAAAATTGGTAACATGTGGAAGAAGGACAGGCTCTCTTATTTTTAAGGCTGCAGTGGTTACGCCGCCATCGTCGCCTGGGCTCTTACTATACTTCATGCTCTGCAATGCCTCTCTTCAATTAACTGCTTCGTTTGGTAACTAAATTTACTCTCTTTGTATTTGTTCGGTTTTGTTTTATTACTGACCTTTTTAGTGCTGTTTTTTATGGTAGTGTATTGCGTTTGAACGTCACCTTCGTCTGTTCTGTCTAATAAACTAAAATATTTTTTTAAATCTAAATTGAATAGCTCTTGGTTTGCTATGAGAGTAGCTTTATTTATTCTTCTAATTGAGTTTTTAATAGAAATAAAAAGAGGATAATAGAAACTAAAATTATGATGAGAAATAAAAATCGTTTATTTCACTTTTCTATAAAAAAAACAAACAAAAATATACTACTTAAAAGTTTTTAAATTTTTAATGAGATCATTTAATTTTTCATTTTCTTCGTCATTTCTAATTTAATTTTTTTCACTTTTTACCCGACTGCGTCAGAAGGAGGGTTATGTTTTTCGAGTGTATGTATGTATATACATACACTCGAAATCGTATGTATATATGTATGTATAATAATAATATCCCCGCCGCCGTATCTCCCCGCCGCCGTATCTCTACGTTGACGCCGTGGTGGGGCTTGCGCGCTCCGAACTCTAGGCCTATGCCGGAAGAGTTTACTTTGCTGGAATAGGTCTAAGGTGAGGAGCCAGACCAAGAGAGATACAGAAATCCGCAGGGCAGCATGTGGCGAACTGTTGGGCAGTAGCGACCCCACGGACCCTATCTTCAGGGAGAAGTCTTGTTCCTCACCTCTGGCTTGCCTTTATTGGCCGGCTGGAGTGAACAATGACGATGAACAGAGTTCCCACCTCATTCTTGCCTTTATTGGCCGGCTTGAGTGGAGATTCGCAAGAGCAAATGTGCTCGGAGGAGGGAAGTATTCCAGTAAGATGCTGGTAGGGATCTTGACCGTACTTCCGTGATTGTCCTGATAGCCGTGGAATACCTCTCCACTCCTCATAAGCACCTCAGGACATGTTGCCCCCTTGTTGCTACGTCACTATGTGCTAGCGACCGTTTCCGGGGGCCCATTGTTGAGTGTGCAAGTCACCCCCTGCCATTTTATCCGTGAATATATAAAACATTGATCAGGCAGGGGTCGTAGTTATTCCATAGTTCTTGGTAACCAGTCCACTTTAGCCACCCAAACCCATAGTCCAACTTTTTATTTTTCCATATCCTGCAATAGTCCTACACCAACCGGGGGTTATCCTTGGGTGCACTTGCATAGCGCATACAGGGATAATCGTCGGTTGGTGCCGCATTTCATTAAAATTTCCTAAGGGGCCTCTGCGAGTTGGCTTCGGCCCCTCGTACGCCTTCCAAAGGACCGGGACCCAATGGTTCCGAGAAAAAAGAAAAAAGAAATAATAATAATAATGTTTATTTTATCCCACAAAGTACAATTACAGTAAAATAGAGGTGTTACAAAAATATTATAGGTACTTGGACTTGTGGGAGTCAGGAATCCAAACTAGGATACCCTGTGCTATGGACTCCTGGCCCCCCTCGCCGACATTGGAATTTTCACAAAATAATTGCACGTAAGACATGTGACAAAAAAGAAAACAATAACAAAAAAAAACCGGGCAAGTGCGACTCGGACTCGCGCACCGAGGGTTCCATAACATCCGGGTTTATGCATAAGGTTTATGTTTATGAAATTAAATTTTATTTTTTATTTTTGAGTTGATTGAATGAATGGTAAATTGCGGTTTACGATTTATGACGTATTAAAAAAAAACTACTTACTAGATCTCGTTCAAACCAATTTTCGGTGGTAGTTTACATGGTAATGTACATCATATATTTTTTTTAGTTTTATCATTCTCTTATTTTAGAAGTTACAGGGGGGGGGACACACATTTTACCACTTTGGAAGTGTCTCTCGCGCAAACTATTCAGTTTAGAAAAAAATGATATTAGAAACCTCAATATCATTTTTGAATACCTACCCATAGATACCCCACACGTATGGGTTTGATGAAAAAAAAATTTTTGAGTTTCGGTTCTAAGTATGGGGAACCCTAAAATTTATTGTTTTTTTTTCTATTTTTGTATGAAAATCTTAATGCGGTTCACTGAATACATCTACTTACCAAGTTTCAACAGTATAGTTCTTATAGTTTCGGAGAAAAGTGGCTGTGACATACGGACGGACAGACAGACAGACAGACAGACGGACAGACAGACAGACAGACAGACATGACGAATCTATAAGGGTTCCGTTTTTGCCATTTGGCTACGGAACCCTAAAAAGGATACTAATAAATCAAAAGGAAAAATAAAAATTCCCTGTGTGTGTGTGTTAGCGTGTGAGTGCGAGTGTGAATTGGCAGGTGTCGTGTGTGTGGTGTGGTGTGGTGTTGTGTGTGTGTGTGTGTGTGTGTGTGAGATAGTAAGATGGTGTAGTTGTGTGTGCGTATAAACGTGGATGTGTATACGAATGGTTTCCTGAAGGGATGGTGGTATGTATTTATGAAAACGCTAGACTAGGATAAGATTGTGAGCAGTTTTTCAGTTTCTTCATAATCAAGTTCTAAAAGCCACTGTGTAAGCTTCTTTTTACATTCTATCTTAGACAAATTAACAATTGCAAGAATTTTGTTAATTTTATTATATAATCTGCTTGCTCTGAAATTAAAGAAATTCTGGGCAAAAGATGTTTTGACCGGATTTGTTTCACACACTTCATAAAATCGCCTAGTATTAACCTTCTGCTTAGTTGTCGAAACGTCTAAAAAGGAATGTTTTTTTATAACTGTTAGTATATAAAGCTGTCTGACTGTTAATACGTTTGCTTCGTTATAAAGTGTAGTTGTAGCGTATAAACGTGGTTTGAATAAAGCAACTTTTAAGAGAAGACGTTGAGCTCTTTCAACGTTTAGGATATTCGTTTTATACGAGCCGCCCCATGTGGTAATACCATACGATAAGATTGATTGGCAAAGGGATTCGTACACAGTTTTAACCAGTTTCCAACTCACTACATGCCTGAGATTTTTAAATATATGAACGAGTTTTCTTGTTTTCTGGACCAGATGTGAAATGTGATGTTTGAAAGATAGGTTTTTATCGATTATTATACCTAAGTATTTTATTGATTCTGTTTTAGTTATCATTGGGCACATGGTACAGTTTGTGGTTAGAGGATTACATGTGTGTGCATAAATATTGAAATTATTTTTATGTGCTGCTAAATTATGTATTGTGAACTCTATATATTTAGTTTTGGTTGCATTTAGGGTCAGTTTGTTGAGAGCAAGCCAATGCCTTACAATATTGAAACCTTCTTGGGCCGCTATAAAAGTTTCTTTCCATGAGTTACCATAAAACGTTAAAGTAGTGTCATCGGCATAAGACATTATATGACAGTTTCTAATGTTCAGCTGGCAAAGATCATTAATGTAGCAAAGGAAGAGGGGGGGACCTAAGATGCTGCCTTGTGGGATTCCAATATTTATCGGTCTTTCTTCACTCAGTATATTATCTATCCTAACTGACTGAGATCGATCTTGTAAATAGTTCTGGAATAGTTTCAATTGTGCGTTCCTTATTCCCATATGTTCTAGTTTGGATATTAGTATATGTGGGCACACAGTATCAAACGCTTTCTGAAGGTCAAGAAAGATAGTCAGGCATTTTTTTCTATTATCTAATTTACTTACAATATGTTCAGTGAATGTATGAATACAGTCAGTTGTAGATTTACCTTTTCTGAAACCATATTGGTTAGGTGATAAGATGTTTTTATCTTCTAAGAATTTCACAAATCTGTTATTTATAATCCTTTCAAATACCTTCGAAATAGAGGTGAGCAATGAAATTGGCCGATAATTTGCCACTTCCTCCTTGCTACCGCATTTAAAAATAGGGATAACAATTGATTTTTTAAGGGATTCTGGAAAAATGGCTTCTGCTAAACATCTATTCAAGACATAAGTGAGGGGAGGGACTATATAGTTTTTTAAATTCTTAAGGACCGTGGACGTTATATTGTCCCACCCTGCTCCACAATCTGAGCGAAGGTTGCTGATGACTCCTTCCACTTCCTCTTCAGATGTCTCCAAAAGCACAAAAGAGTTACAAGAGGACTTGACATTTGCCGCGTTCGTTGGGAGTGGAGAAAGCCCACGTGGAATTTTACTTTTCAACTCCATGCCTACGTTTGCAAAATAGGAATTTACTGCGTTAACTGAATCTTGTGGAGATGTTTTAATTTGAAAAAGTTCCAACGGTGGTGCGTTTGACTTTTTCAGGTGGGTAATAGTTTTAATAGCGGACCAAAGCTTTTTATTATCACTTCCAGCGGCATCAAGTATACTCCTGTCATATTGTCTTTTACACTTTTTTAATATGTCATTACAAAAGTTCCTATATCTTTTGTAGGATATTTTTAAGATATTATTGTCAGGATTGTGTTTTAGTTTGTTATGCATTCTGTCTCTTGTTCTTATGCATCTCAGTAGGCCAGGAGTAATCCACGGTTATATATTTATTGTGTTGTCT
Organism: Mesoligia furuncula; assembly: GCA_916614155.1. NCBI lineage: Eukaryota > Metazoa > Arthropoda > Insecta > Lepidoptera > Noctuidae > Mesoligia > Mesoligia furuncula. The sequence goes on from OU744799.1 coordinate 28,793,211, forward strand.
ATTATGATTTTTTGTAAGTTTTGAATGAAATGAGTCATGAGGTCATTAGGATTTATATTGTTGTCGTAGAGATTATTAAAGTCAATATTTCTGCAGTCACTGTTCATATTCTCAAAGTCAATTTTGCTCACAAATTTTGCTTTGTGGTTTTGTCCACTTAATCGCAAACAGAAAAGGGTGTCCTCGTGATCAGTTATTGCAGATTGAAGAATAAATGTAAGAGAAGTAGCCTTAGTTTTAATTATCACATGGTCCAGACAGCTTGATGCTCTAGTTTGTTCATAATGTGCTGGTATCATACCAAAGAAAGAGAGTAAGTCAAGATAGCTCGATGTTGTTACATTTGAATCTTTGATATTTATATTTATGTCACCCATCAAGATTATATTTTTGAAGCCGGATAGTTTTAATAATAGTTCCTGTAAAGTGCGTAAAAAATTATCTAATGTGTGAAAACTAGGCGGTCTGTATATTGCAATTATGGCGGTAATTTTATTTATTTTAATAAGTAGGCAGTTTGCTTCTAAGATACCAGGTTCTTCTATATTGTAGTTAATATCGTTATTTATGTAGACGACTACACCGTCGTTTTGGTTATAGTTTCGTGTAGTTGAAAAACAAGAGTAGCCAGGTATAACTGGCAAGTTATTAACGGATGAGAGCCAGCATTCAGATAGAATTATAATATCATAAATGTATATTTCTTTGGCACGCTCTGTAGCCTAAACGGCTTGATCGATTTCAGCTTGAGAGGTGCCGTTAGATTCGTATTAATTGTGAGAGTGACACTGGGATAATCAAAATAAAAAAAAAAAAAAATGGCCGATTTATGGCGCAATATGTCTTCAAAAAAAAAATTTTTTTTCTCGAAACCTGTCGAGTGGGGTATCAAAATAAAGGGTTTTAAAAGGTGATTACAAAAATATATATAACTTATATGGTTAAAAGTAATTCGAAGTGACAAAACGTAAAAAACGAGTACCAAGAACTAAATCGTTTGCGAAATCTTTCACATTTGTAAACTAAAAAGCTGGAAATAAAAAAAATAATTTTAAAAATAAAAAAACCCGACTGCGAAACTGAAAAGCTACAAACAAGCCCATTTTAAATTAAATAAAAGTTGGAAGCAGGCGGGACCCATACCATTTTTATCATATTTTCAAATTCAAATGGGTCCCGCCTGCTTCCAACTTTTATTTAATTTAAAATGGGCTTGTTTGTAGCTTTTCAGTTTCGCAGTCGGGTTTTTTTATTTTTAAAATTAATTTTTTTATGCTATGTAATCCGGTGTCTTTGTTATAATCTGCTACATCAGTTTTAAGCTAATAAAGCTTAAAACTGATGAAGCAGATCTCTTAGGTCTCTTTATTTTATAATAAAATGTAGGTCGTATAGCACAAATATATTTTTATATTTGAAATTTTTAAAGGACGTAAAGAGCAATATTACTTTTCGAACGATCTTACACCCAAAATCAAACAAAAAATCAAACAAAAAAAAACCAAATTGGTTTATACAACCTGCCAATTATTGTAGAGGCAGCAATATGTTCCTTATGCCCCTAATTTTCAAATAAGTTGTGCACACGTAACGAAAATTACGAGGTCGTATTCGACATTTTTTTGCGAATTTCGCCACGTGGATTACACAGATCGATAGAGAATCAAAAACTGAGTGAGAAAAGTATAAAATGTCAAAAAGCCCAAAATTTGCTATACGCCCTTTGAGCCCAGAGGTATCGATATATTATAAGTATATATTATAGTAAATAGTATGTATATAATCTATTTATGTAGGTATTTGTGTAAGTACATAGTTTTAATAGTTTTTTTAAATTTTATCATTGTTCCTCTCAACCAAAGCACCTGCCATCCAATCTCTTCACCACCCTTGGTTGACTGGTAGAGAATGCCTAAGGCATTAAGTCCGCCTTTGTACCTTTTTGTGCGAAAAGCTTAAATAAATAAATAAATAAAAATCTAAGTACGTATAATTCAAACATCAAGAATGTAATACATTTCCGATTGCTATTTAGGAAATGTATAGATTTCCTAGGAAAAGTGCATATTACAAAATATATCATAGATTTCCTATCTATTTTAGGAATTGTATACAGTGACGGATTACACACTTTTCCGTTAACATGTATATTTCTTTGGCACGCTCTGTAGCTTAAACGGCTTGATCGATTACAACTTGAGAGGTGCCGATGCTGTTAGATTCGTCTTAATTGTGGGAGTGACACTGGGTATAACAAAAATTTAAAAAAAAATTATTAAATGGTCTATTTTTGGCGCCATAAATTATGTCTTCAAAAACATTTTTTTTTCCATAACCTATCGAGTGGGGTGGGTATCAAAATAAAGGGTTTCAAAAGGTGATTACAAAAATACATATATTCATACAACATAGATGGTTAAGCAATTCGAAGTGACAAATCGTAAAAAAACACCTACCAAGAACTAAATCGTCTGCGAAATCTTTCATATTTATAAACTAAAAAGTATTTACATATTTTGTAAACTAAAAAGCGGGAAATAAAACAAGGTATTTAAAAAAAAACCCGACTGCGGTAAAAAACTTAAGTTAAAAGAAACTGAAAAGCTGTAAACAAGCCCATTTTAAATTAAATAAAAGTTGGAAGCAGGCGGAACCCATTTGAATTTGAAAATATTATAAAAATGGTATGGGTCCCGCCTGCTTCCAACTTTTATTTAATTTAAAATGGGCTTGTTTTTAGCTTTTCAGTTTCTAATGTTGTGTTAAATAAGAGTTATCAGAAAATGTGATAAAAGAGAAAGATGTATGCTATACTGTTATAGTTTAGCATGTTGGTTCTTTCCCTGTAATTCACAGGCACAAATGACAACATTTAATTTTTTTACCAGGCTTTTTTTCCGATAAGATAATACAGAGTATAAAAAATGTATGTTTTCACAACTTTAAATAAATAAATATTATTGTTATGTTTTTAGAAATATCTATAAACGAACCGTTATTTAATGTTAAACGTTCTAAAGCTCATCCAGGGTAAGTATCTATTTTGTGTTAAGTTAATATTCTACTAAATAACACCAATTTAACACATATAGAGAACTGTATACTCAACCATGAAGTGGATTCCATTAAGTCCTAGAAATGTAATTAGAAAAATAAATGAATATATTGTTTATGCAAAATGCCTAGCTTTTATTACAAACCTCAATTTAATTTCTTAAATAATAATTAACGAAAATCGCCTATTCTAGAAACTAAAAAAAACCGGGCAAGAGCGAGTCAGACTCGCGCACCGAGGGTTCCGTAACATCCGGGTTTATGCATAAGGTTTATGTTGATGAAATTAAATGTTTTTTATTTTATTTTTATATTTGAGTTGATTGAATGAAAGGTAAATTGCGGTTTACGATTTATGACGTATTAAAAAAAAACTACTTACTTACTAGATCTCGTTCAAACTAATTTTCGGTGGAAGTTTACATGGTAATGTACATCATATATTTTTTTTTTATCATTTCATCATTTCACATTTTGAAGACCTATCCATAAATACCCCACACGTATGAGTTTAATGAAAAAAAAAATTTGAGTTTCAGTTCGAAGTATGGGGACCCCCAAAATTTATTGTTTTATTTCTATTTTTGTGTGAATATCTTAATGCGGTTCACAGAATACATCTACTTGCCAAGTTTCAACAGTATAGTTGTTATAGTTTCGGAAAAAAGTGGCTGTGACATACGGACGGACAGACAGACAGACAGACGGACAGACAGACAGACATGACGAATCTATAAGGGTTCCGTTTTTTGCCATTTGGCAACGGAACCCTAAAAAGGGTAAATAAATAACTAAAATAAAGAAAAAAAATCCACAGATCTCATGCATTACATGACCTTTGGGTACATAGAAAATGAACTCAGAATTATTAAAAAAAAATATATAAGTAGGTACCTACCTGAAGGAAGGTATGGAATCCATAAAGTTTATTCCTAATATTCACTAAATAACAAAATCAAACGTGATTTAAACAATGAATACCTAAATACGTACCTAATAAATTACTCCAGTAAAAAATTACTATCTGAATACCAAATTAATTACCATAGTAAGTACATTACCGAATCAAATCGTGCTTGTGACAAACTAGCAACAAAAACTATCCTAAGTCCTTCCCCGGCTTAGAGTAAGAAAGCTATAGAGCAGTGGTTCCTAACCTTTTCAATGTCACTACCCCTGTGAACACGTATGGGAATAGAGTTTACCCCTAGCTAATTTAAAATAATTAAAACCACACAAATTTGAACGAAAATATGTTTATTATGTAAGAAATTGCCCGTTTAGGTAACTAGTAAAGTAATATATAAATCTCGGAGTTAACTAGTGTGAAGGTTGAAATTGCTTTGCATTCGCAAGTTTGACAATATTAGGTTCGGTTTCACTTAGCGCGCATCTCATGTCATGCTCAACATTCAGACGGTTTCTGGTGTAACGTTTTTTCCGTCAGCCGCGCGCATGAGAGCGCCGTGCTACCGTTTACCGTACTATTATTTTGTTTATTGCTATTTTAATACTATTTCGTGCCATCCCGTGTTACCCCTCTAGAATCTCCGTTTTACCCCTGCGGGGGTAATTACCCCCAGGTTAGGAACCGCTGCTATAGAACATCGGGTAGCGTGGCCGCACATGAGACAAAAAACTAACTTAACTAACATAGGCTACATAAGTAGCTGCCTTGAAAAAACTGGCACGCACTGAGAGACGGAAATAGTATAGCTTTATCCTTTTCTGTTACTTATAATAACTCAATACTTTATCCCTTTCTTGTGGAAATGAAATGGAGATACCCGCCGTCTATACTTTTCTTTGTCTAAGTTCCCCGGGATGCAATCTTCCTCTCTGCCAAATTTTAGCCAAATCAAACAATTAGGCGTGAAAAGGTAACATACAGACAAACAGACAGTTACTTTAGAATTTATATTACTAGTATGGATTGAATTAAAACGGCGGTGTTTTGTAGATACAGCGCCACCTGTGAGTGAGAGCGCGCACTAAGAAGCAGAGCGCGGCTCTCGACACACATTCGTAGTGCGTAACGTCGCGCCCCTCACGCCTCCCGCCGCCGCACACAGAGGGCGCTAACTACTCCTTTGGCGGGCAAACAGTTCACTTGGGCAACGTTGCAAGTTCAGAACGTCTGCAGGGACCTAATCACTAGATAAAGTGTCATATGCTGTGCTGGAAACCTATTCGGCAGACCTTGCGGCCTTGAGACCTTCGCGTGCGTGTTTATTATAATTATCTATAATTATTATGCCATCGCTTTCACAAAAAAATTATATTTGAGCGCTACCTCATCATAGATGTATTTTTTTTATTTCTCTTTCTTTGTGCCTTATCAGCGAACTATGCTTTCGTATTATGTTGTTTCATTTAATATGCCTACATTGTATTTATTTAAGCACCAACTAATAGAATCTATAAATTGAAGTTTACTCAACTCTGGGGTTTGGTAATCCAACTCACAGAATATACAGTGAAGTAGTGCGCTACTGATAATGTGACAAAAGTAACAACACTGAGCAAGATTGCGAAGTCATACAAAACCATACTCCTAAGTTATATTAATGAGGAATAATAAGACACGAATTAAATTCTTCAATATACCTACTTTGCGATATGTAGTGTAGCGAAATAAAGAGAAACACATACTCTCATAACCGAGTCGGACTCGCACACGAAGGGTTCCGTACCACAAGGCAAAACGCAGAAAAAAACACAGTATTTATTGTTATACTTAGCGGCAACAAAAATACATCATCTGTGAAAATTTTACTGTGTACCTATCACGGTTCATGAGACAGACAGACGGACAGTGGATTCTTAGTAATAGGGTCCCGTTTTAGCCTTTTGGTACGTAGGTAATCCTAAAAAGCATTAGAAATAATATAAAAATATAGAAAAATACAAGTTGCAGGTAACTTGTCACATTACTCTGACGGGTTTATTAAATTCAAAGGTAATAAATAAGTACTTTAGGTTAATACATTATGCACGTGTTTCATACGACGTTTATCAACACACTTGCGAGAAAAAAAACTTGTATTGTTAAATATTAACTTGTATGGAAAATGGCGCGCTGGTTTTGTTTTTCCGCGCGCCGCCGTGCTAACCACACTGACCTCTATAATACAAGCTGTATTATAGAGGTCATCGGTATCGTTGGACGCGAAATGTTCAAGGAGGGTGCGTGGCTGTTCAGGTTTATCCCGTTGTCAGGTAGGTCTCTCCCAGCGCCCAGCCCAAGCGGTGCTGACGTGCTGCACCGGTAGGTTCCGGTACCATCGAAGCGCACGGCAGTGCGCAGGCCAATTTCCAGCAAGTGGCCGCACGTACGCCGTGCACTATTTACCCGAACCGCTTCGAGCTACTTTTGACCACCCTGTATCTAACTATTTTTCACACGAAATCAAATCAAACTTCACATACATAATACCATGACTGCTGTTAGTTCGAATACCAAATTTCATAACTGTAGCTTTAATATATTCAAAGTTATGGACTTTTCAAAATAGCTAAAGTGGCACTGACTGACTGACTGAATCACTCAGAGTTAATCAAAATGTTTAGGGACTTCTAGTAGGCCTAGAAACTTGAAATTTGGCACGAAGCTAGACATTAGCATGAAACTAAAGGAAAAAAAACTGGCCAAGTGCGAGTCGGACTCGCACACGAAGGGTTCCGTACCACAAGGCAAAAACGCCGAAAAAACATGTTTGTTGTATAGGATTAGAAATTAAAATAGAATAAATATTTAAGGGGGGCCCCTTAAATATTTATTCTATTTTAATTTTATTATTTATTATTAAAGTTAAAATACAACTGAGTATTTTGTGAATATTTGAAGTGCCTACCTGTTGACATTTTTGATATCGAGCAAAAAAAGGCAAAAAAATCGCGTTTGTTGTATGGGAGCCCCCCTTAAATATTTATTTTATTTTGTTTTTAGTATTTGTTGTTATAGCGGCAACAGAAATACATAACTTGTGAAAATTTCAACTGTCTAGCTATCGCAGTTCTTGAGATACAGCCTGGTGACAGACAGATCACAGACGGACAGACGGACAGACGGACAGACGGACAGACAGCGAAGTCTTAGTAATAGGGTTTCGTTTTTACCTTTTAGGTACGGAACCTTAATAAAAAAAATGGTCAAGTGTGAGTCTGGCTCGCGCATAGAGGGTTCAATATAATTTTTTTATTCTAGCCGGCCTAGAAACTTCTAACCGGCCTAGAAACTTGAAATTTGGCACGAAGAGAGACATTAGCATGAAACTAAAGAAAAAAAACCGGGCAAGAGCGAGTCGGACTCGCGCACCGAGGGTTCCGTAACATCCGGGTTTATGCACAAGGTTTATGTTTATGAAATTAAATGTTTTTTTTATTTTTGTTTATATTTCTACTACATTATTGTTTTAACGTAGTTGTGTATCTTTGTTAGTTATTTAATATTGTAAAATTCCTGCCAATATACCAGCGAGTGGGGGAGGTTTTTCTCAAAGGAAAATCTTAATTTTATTGTGTTTTTAGTATTTACATTATTTTAATTATTACTCTTGTATTTTAGATATTTATAATATTTTTTATTTATATTATAATTTGGTTACTCAAGCTCATGGATGATGTAGCTGATCTTAACGACAGCTTCTTCTCGTGCTCTTCTTCTACTAGTTTTGTTAGTGCGGATAGTGACTCTTCCATACCACTTACTTTACATGATAAAATATCTTCTCTTTTCTCCAATGACCCTAACAATCTTCATATAGCTCACATAAATGCACAGAGTGTTCCTCGTCACTATTCTGACCTTCTGGCATCCTTTAGCAGTGCTCATCTGGATGCGCTCTTAATATCGGAATCCTTTTTGAAGCCATCACTCCTCTCTACTCAGTACTCACTCCCCGGCTTCGTCTTGATCCGCAACGATAGGACCGGCAAAGGTGGAGGAGGTGTTGCTATATACCTGCGTGCTGACCTACCCTACAGGGTGGTCAATTCGTCTCCTTCACGGTATTCTGAGTCGGCTGAATATTTGTTTCTAGAAATTACTGTTCATCACACCAAAGTTTTGCTTGCAGTGCTCTACAGTCCTAATCTTCACATAGACTACTTTTTTTTTTTTTTTTTTTTTTTTTATTTATAAAAGTACAATCTAAATACAAGTTTGTGTTTGTATTGTACCATTAAACCAGAAATGGTTTGTATTGGTACTCACATTCGCTATAAGAACACTCCTTAATGATTACTGAGTAAGGATAACCTAAATTTACTTATTATACATCATATTATTATATCATTCATGTACCTACACCATTTCTTTAAGCTCAACTCAATAAGCAAATAATGTAGGTACACGAATAATATTCACGTCTTTAACTAATCCGTAAACATCTATCAGTAAGTGTAGGTAATGTTTTGTTTTGCTCGCTACTGGGCCGCTCATTAGAAGACGGTTCTAGTAAAGAAATTGCTATACAGGTTGTTACGCTTTTATTTATTTTTATTCGTGTTTTAAATTTAAAAGTTATTTTATGAAACTAAGTTCAATAAGTAGTTGTAATAGTATTTTTTGTATTTTTGCTTATAGTTTTCGGAGTTTATTTCGTTTTTAATAGATTTTGGTATTGTATTCATTATTGTGGGTATTAAAAATTTTACTGTTCGCCTGCCATAATAATTTCTAACCTGAGGTACTATTAGTTTATTTTTGGTGATACTTCTTGTGATTATTTTATGTGCTATCGGTACTTGAATGCTTTTATTATCAAATTGTTCAATCAAGAGGGCCATGTTGAGTCTAGTCTGTATTGGCAAAATTTTACAATATTTAAATAGTTCAATGACGTTATCTTTATATTGGTGTTTTATTTTTCTGGGTACGATGAGTTTTAAAAGTCTAACTTGCAGTTTGGAAATTCGTTCAGTATATGATTTAAATGTTCGCCCATAACTCGTGATTCCGTATGCTATAATTGATTCCGCTAAGGCAATGTACATGTTGAGCAGGATTTTGAACGGAACTTTAGGTTTCAAAATGTAAAATTTTGCCAGTACAGCTCGCAACTTATCACAGACTGAGTCCACGTGAAAAGTCCAGCTAAAACGATTGTCTACGACCAATCCAAGGTAAGTGTGGTGCGTTACTTGATCAATTGCCTCACATCGACATGCACCTGACAGAGTGGAGTGAAGACAACTGTGACTGTGTGCGATTATCTCAAAAGAACTAGTGTGTTTTAGATGACTTGAGTGGACATGAATGATTTTGGTCTTACTTGCGTTAAGAACCAGTCCAGCATCATGTGCCCATTTGGAAATTTGAGTGAAATCGTCCTGTAACCATTGAGCCGCTACTTTTACGACTCTGTGGGTAGCTACAAGACATGTGTCATCTGCATATTGATAGACTGAACAGTGCTTGACCACATGTTCCATGTCGTTTACATATGTCAGATAGTGTAAGGGTCCAAGTACTGAGCCTTGGGCTGTTCCTTCAGTGACTTCAATGGCGTCACTGGTTTCATTACATATCTTGACATTGTATTTACGGTTCTTAAGGTAGTCCTCACACCATTTGAGTAGTGGTCCTCGAACTCCAGAATTATCTAATTTTGTCAGCAAAGTGTCGTGTCTGAGCGTATCAAACGCCTTGCTGAAGTCAATAAATAGCAAAATCACATTATTTTTATCATTAAGAGATTCGTTAACCTCATCCGTGAATTTAGATAACAATTGTGAGGTGGACTTATTGGGTTGAAAACCATATTGTGTGCTAGACAACACGTCATTTTTTACATAAAAGTCTTGTATCTGGTTACAAACATATTTTTCTACTATTTTGTCGATAACAGGTAAAATAGTGATCGGTCTATAATTTCCATAGTCAGCAAAACTGCCTTTTTTATGTATTGGGCGCACTACACCAGTTTTTAGTACTTCCGGGTATTTACCTTTTTTAACACTAGAATTGATCAGCTTGACAATAGAGCCTGTTATCTTGTCACAGATGGATTTTATGTCAATACATCTAATGTTGTCTACTCCTGGAGCTTTATTTGTATTAAGGTTTCTAATTAGCTTACTAACACTATTATTTGTAGCTTTTCTAAAGTGCATTGAAGTGTTATGGGGAAACATATACTCTGATTCGTTCAATAGACGACGGTTACATTTAGGCAAGATCTTCTTAACACTATTTCTAAATTCTGTGGCAAACTTATCGGCTATTGTTTTTATTTCTACATTATTATTTTTGAAGGCTCTCAAGATGGCTTCATCAACCGATTTTTTGTTGCGACCAGACAACGTATTTAGTATTTGCCATAGCTTTCTCGGGTTCATTTTATTATTATTTATTTCTTCCATAAAATGTTTATTTCTAGATTTTTCGATGATTTTATGAGTTCTGTTTCTTAATTTATTATATTCCAATCGTAGTGTTTTATTCGTTGAATCATTTTTCCATTTTATAAATAATTGGTCCTTTTTTTTACACATGTTATTTATTTTATTATTTATCCATGGTTGTTTGTTTCTTTTACTGTTTTTATTAATATTTCTGATATATTTTGATTCCTCGTAACATTTATGAAATTGATTTTTTATGTAATCGTAAATTGTGTTTGGACACTCTATATCATCTATTTCACTCCATTTTAAGTTGCTAAGTAAAGATTTAATTTTAACATTATCAAATTGTTGTATTTTTTTTGTATCAACCTGTATTCGTGTTGAGTCTGGCCCTACGCACGACAATATTAACATGCGGTGATCAGCCATTACAGTTCCGAGTGCGGCCGAGTACAGATCTAACGAGCGCGTTCTTATAAAAATGTGATCTATACAGCTACGTGTAGTGTTATTTCCGCGAGTTTCAATTCTTGTGTAGTCAGATATCGCGCTCGTTAGACCACACTCGGACATGCTACTTACGTAGTATTCACGAATGTTGTCGTATGTCTTTAGGTCTATGTTTACGTCTCCTAACAAATAAGTGTCGTATGATTTAACAGAAGAATTGGATAAGATACTGCTTATTTCCTTTACGAATAGATGTTTACTTTCGCTTGGTGGTCTATAAATTGCACAGATATATGCGTGGTAGTTGTGAGGTGTAGTGATTTGACCAATAATACATTCACAGTGTATTAAAGAGTAATTCATTGGTGTGAATACGTAGCCATCTCTGGCATAAATTATTATTCCACCGCCTTTTCTATTTTTACGCAATTTACTGTGCATTTCATAGCCATCGATGTTGTACATATGAACAGTGTTTTCGTTTATATTAACTTCTGTTAAGATTAAGACATCTATAGTTACATTAGATGAGCTAATTAATTGTGTTATACAACCAAAATTTTTAATTAAGGATCTAATATTTATGTGAACAATACTCAGATTAATTTTACTAATAGAAGGTATAAGCTTACTAAAAACATTAATGTTTGCACAGTCTAATAATTCTTGGTGATCGGGAGAGAGATCCGGGATAACTTATTTTAAAACTGTTACCGATACAGATTTTGACGTCCTGCCTGCGTTGTGGTCGAAAGCCGATCGATGTCCATTTCGCTCCTAATGACTGTTGGCTTGTCTTTGTCTTCTTTTCGTAGTAGCACCTTTCCATCTTGGAACCAGACATATTTATATGCTGGACGCAGTTTTTGTTGGGCTAGCCACAGTAGCGATTTATTAGATTTAGTAAGGGCACGACGTAGGATCACTTTTGACTTGGACATTGCTACAGGGGCTTCCGAAACAACTTGTTCGAGCAAAACTTCTTCCTTTCTGGATGCACGTACCCATGATTGTGCCTGTTCTGCTTGTTTCAACTCCACCTGGATGTTTCCTTCGCGTTCATTTCGATCTTCCACACGTTTAACATTTAGTATCTGTGATTTATCCACGTTGAGAGTTTCAGCCAGCTTGACAGATATCGAACCAAGGTCTTCATTTAGAGCTTTAGGGATTCCTATCACTTCTAGCACGTTATCTAAACGCTGTTGCTCTACATTACGCACATATTGTTTAAGTGAGCTGATTTCTAGTTCAAGATGAGTTTTTTCATTACTAAGGTGAGTGTACTTCTTCTCCAACTCCTGTATGTGCTTATTTTGGGTTTCAACAGTTTTTGTCAGTTCGTCTACTTTTTTGCTGCAGAGGCTTACTGATACTTCGATTGGTTTTAATTCGTTCTTTAAGACTTTTTTCAGCTCGGCTGTAATATCCTTCAGAAATTTGTCGCTGTCTATGTTGCAGTTACCCAAGTTTCTGCTGGAGGTCGCGACTTCCTCTTCTTCATCTTCCTCGTCCGGAATAAAGAAGGATGATTTTCTGTTAGGCGAGTTGTGGTTGCATTCCTCACATATCCAGTCCAGGTTGTCCGCATTACGAAGTGCAGACAATTGTTTCGCGGTAAGACCAGAGCAGGCTTTATTAGCATGCACAGTTTTAGCACATGACTTGCATTCCAGTCCTGGCGATCTGCTGGTTATTCCTTTATTGCAATTATCACATTTGGTCATTTCTATTAGTAGGGGGTAGTTCCCGCACAAATAACTAAGACGTTGACACCAAACCGATACGGACGACCGAGCGTGAGCGAATGAATGAATGACTTCAATTCTCTCGACTCCACACTCAGTGATCTTTGCCCCATGTATGAGCATGTTATTTTAATGGGTGATTTTAATACCTGTTTAATTAAAAATGACACTCGCTCCCATAAACTCCTTTCACTCTTGTCTTCTTTCAATCTTCAAGTTTTGCCCCTCTCTGCAACTCACTATTTTCCTAACTGTTCACCCTCGTTTCTGGATCTTATGATTGTCTCCTCTCCTAGTAATGTTTCTTACCATGGTCAACTTACGGCTACTTTTTCTTACCACGATCTAATTTACCTTTCGTATCGTATCCGTGTTCCCAAGCGTAAGTCCCAGTTTTTATATCTCCGTAACTACAAGGGCATAGATTTGGAAGCTTTGCAGCGTGATGCCGGCGATCTCGACTGGACCCCTCTGATTGAGATCGACGACATCGACGATAAGGTGAAATGTTTTAACGCAACCGTCCTCGACTTATATGATCAGCATGCCCCTATCCGACGTGTTAAAGTTAGACATAACCCTGCACCATGGATAACGCCACAAATTAAAGAGCTTATGGCTCGCAGGGATAAAGCTAAGAGCAGATATAAGCGCAGGCCTTCAGAGCTGAATCTCGCTTATTATAAATCCTTACGTAATCGCTGCAGTCATCTGTGTCGGGATGCTAAGAGACGCTATTTCCACGACCAACTCAACAACCGCAGTTCTTCCGATGTATGGAAATTTCTCAAATCTGTAGGCATAGGCAAGTCACCTGCCAACCAGTGTAAGGATGTGAACCTCAATGATCTCAATAAGCATTTCTCTCTCCTTCCCTTTTCTCTTGATCCGTCTGTCAAAGCTGCGACACTTGAGAGTCTTGCTAATTTGCCGTTACCACAATATTCTCACTTTAAACTTACCGATGTTACTGAGGATGACGTTAAGAAGTCTATACTTTCGATTACTTCTTCAGCAGTCGGTAATGATAAGTTGTGTTCAAGAATGATAACTCTTATCCTTTCCTCATTACTTCCTGTTCTCACTCACATCTTCAATCACTCATTTTCCTCTTGCTCCTTTCCGACAGTTTGGAAACAGGCTCACATAATACCTTTACCTAAAACTAACAATCCTACTTTATTAACCCACTTTAGACCTATTTCTATTCTCCCATTTCTCTCTAAAGTTTTTGAGCACATAGTCCATAGACAATTATCATATTTCTTGGCGTCAAACTCGGTAATATCCCCTTTTCAATCCGGTTTTCGCTCGGGTCACAGTACTGTAACCGCACTTTTGAAGGTGACTGATGACATCCGCTGGGCTATGGAGAATAAGTCCCTTACTGTTCTTGTACTGCTTGACTTTAGTAGCGCCTTCAACTCAGTAGATTTCGACATTTTACTAGGTTTCCTCAAATCTATAAATTTCTCTTCTTCCGCTTTAGCTTGGTTCAGTTCTTATCTTCGGGGACGCTCTCAGTGTGTTCGCCTGGAGGAGTCCTTCTCTGATTGGTGTAATCTCACTGAGGGTGTTCCTCAGGGTAGCGTTATCTCTCCTCTTCTTTTTTCAATTTTCATAAACTTTGTTACCAGAGTAATCTCCTCTAGTTTTCATCTCTACGCAGATGACTTGCAGCTTTATCGACATTTTACTGTAGCTAACGCGAGTGCTGCAATTGCTGCAATGAATCATGACCTGGCTCGCATCAGCGATTGGGCTAAGTCATTTGGTTTGCAAATCAACCCAACTAAATCCCAGGCCATGATCATAGGCAGCAGATTCGTTCGCAATGCGGCTGATGTAACATCTCTGATGCCTTTATATCTCAATGGTGTCCGCATTGACTATACTGAAACCGCTAAAGATCTGGGTGTAGTTATTGACTCCCACCTTTCGTGGCGTGCTCAGGTCAATGAGGTCAGCCGAAAGGTGCATTTCTCCTTTCATTCGCTGAAATGCCTTCAAAGTCTTCTGCCCTTGAAGACTAAAATATCTTTGGCACAAACACTTATTCAGCCGATTATAGATTATGCCGACGCCTGCTACCTGGATGCTACTGAGGAGCTATTAAACAAGCTTGAGCGCTTGCAAAACCTGTGCATTCGCTTTGTTTTCGGTCTTCGAAAGTATGACCATGTTTCTCACCTTCGCAAAGAACTCAAGTGGCTCCCAATCCGCCTTCGCAGGAATACTCGGATTTTATGTCTCCTCTTTAACATCTTACACAACCCGTCTTATCCTTCCTACTTGCGTGAGCGTTTTTCTTACGCTCGCTCTAGCGACGCACCGTGTAGGTCACACCTAAGATCCCTCCTTAAATCTCATCCTCATAAAACAAGCTACTATTCTTATTCCTTCTCTGACCATGCTGTAAGATTGTGGAACTCACTTCCGCCTAGCATTCGTGATTTAAAAACTATTTCTCTATTTAAATGTCGATTAAAAGAGCATTACCTTTCCTCTATACTGTGAGTATATATATATATATATATGTTTATATATTTTAGCATTATGTATTTATTTAAGTATACTTATGTTATTATTATTATTTTGCATTATTTGTGTAGGTTTATTTAATATTCTAGTTTTAGACTTCACACATTCATATTTTCTCTTCTTGTTCTCGCACACTATTGTCTACATTTCTTTTTTTACTTCTCCTTTCGCAGGTCTGCTGGAAGAAATTTCTTAAGAAATAAGCAGTTCCTTTGTACTCTAATTATAATTATGTCATATCTCTATGTATTTTACTGTGTGTACATAAATTATAAAATAAATAAATAAATAAATAAAATAAATATCATTTTTGAAGACCTACCCATAGATACCCCACACGTATGGGTTTGATGAAAAAAAAAATTTTGAGTTTCGGTTCTAAGTATGGGGAACCCTAAAATTTTTTTTTTCTATTTTTGTGTGAAAATCTTAATGCGGTTCACAGAGTACATCTACTTACCAAGTTTCAACATTATAGCTCTTATAGTTTCGGAGAAAAGTGGCTGTGACATACGGACGGACAGACAGACAGACAGACAGACAGACGGACAGACAGACAGACAGACATGACGAATCTATAAGGGTTCCGTTTTTGCCATTTGGCTACGGAACCCTAAAAAAAGAGGTCAAATGTGAGTTTGGCTCGCATGCAGAGGGTCCCGTATGATTTTTTTTTCTAGCTGGAACTGGACATTACCATGAAACTAAAAGAAAATTTTTGAAAGCGGTCAAGTGTGAGTTTGGCTCGCGCACAGAGGGTTCCGTAGGTATTACATTTTTTTTATAGTCGGCCTAGAAACTTGTAATTTTGCACGAAGCTAAATTAAAAATAAAAATGCGGTCAAGTGTGAGTTCGGCTATCACACATTCTGTAATCCGAGTTCCGTATTAAAAAAAAATAAGCTTAATTTTTAGGTAAGTATGAGACTTTCTTATAAAGATAAATTATTAAAAACCTTACAACATGTCAAATTACGTATATCATAAGATATAAACGCAAAATATTTTTTAAGAATACTTATTTAACCCCTTTTAAATCGTTTTGTTAAGCAGATTCATATTTCTATTTCTAAAAGTATATTTTTTAATATTTAATATTTCATTAATATTTCAAATTGTAACTTGAAGTTTTGAGCCGTGCTTTTGTTTACCGGGAGCAGTTTCCGATATGTTTAGCTTACGCAATCACCATTCATAAGAGTCAAGGTTTGAGCATGGACAATGCTTTAATTGATATTGGTTCTTCTATATTCACTTGTGGTCAAGCCTACGTACCATTAAATGGGTAAAAAATTTGAGTGGTGACCATTTAATAAATATCAATCCTAGCCAGATCAAAGCACAAGAAAGTGCTATTGTTGAGTACAACAGATTAAGGTCGCTCTATAGACCGGATTTAAAAAACATATGTGTGAAAAATAATAAGTTTAAAAAAAAACAGCTGATAGGGAATTGTCTATACGTCCAAACATTGCCGCAGTTCTGCAGCGGGCGGGAACATTGCTGCAGCGGGCTCATCATTTAATAAAAAAACTGGCCAAGTGCGAGTCAGACTCGCACAAGGAGGGTTCCGTACCACAAGGCAAAAACGCCGAAAAAAACATGTCTGTTGTATGGGAGCCCCCTTAAATATTTATTTTATTTTAATTTTATTATTTATTATTAAAGTTAAAATACAACTGAGTATTTTGTGAATATTTGAAGTGCCTACCTGTTGCCATTTTTGATATCGAGCAAAAAAGGGCAAAAATATATCGCGTTTGTTGTATGGGAGCCCCCCTTAAATATTTATTTTATTTTATTTTTAGTATTTGTTGTTATAGCGGCAACAGAAATACATAATTTGTGAAAATTTCAGCTGTCTAGCTATCGCGGTTCTTGGGATACAGCCTGGTGACAGACAGACAGACGGACAGACGGACAGACGCACAGACAGCGAAGTCTTAGTAATAGGGTTCCGTTTTTACCCTTTGGGTACGGAACCCTAAAAAACACCTCGTAAGAGAAAAAATAATAAAAAACCACAATAAAAAAAAAGAAAACCTAGGCTATACAATTTAATCCTACACGTGTTTTCAGAAAACCATAAAATAATATGCATGAAAAATAACTATAACACAACGAAAACCCGCCAAGTGTAAATGGAACAATATTATTGTATTGATATCTAAAAAGTTTCAAACACAAATTACTTACAACAGAATTGCAAAATAAGGCCGGTGCAAAGAAAATGGTTTAAAACTTGGCGTTGGTTTCGATTTCAACTCTTTTGCTGGTCAAAGATCTACATGAAGTAAGGAAGTTGGCCTTCTTTTTCAACATTATATGTTTTTGGTGGGATTCTACAAAATTTACAGCTTACGGAGAATGATCTTGTGCGCAAAGTGAAGTTTACAAATAGTCCGATGAACTCATTTATGTTATGGGAGACTGATGAAGCAGAGGTACATAAAACTATTTTGTCACTGAAAAATACGAAGTCTACTGGTTGGGATGGAATACCCGCTGAGTTTATTAAAAAAACTTCGAAGTCATAAGTCATAAGTCATAAGTTATTTATTTCATAACAAAATCCATTGTGTTGAAAATATTACAGTGATGATAAATAAAATAGGTAATAATAACAAAAAAAAAACATTAACTACGTTCATATTTAAAATTCAGCAGCGACTACGCATTCAAAATGGAACAATATAATAATAAATAGTTGTATGTCAATAATTCAGTAACATAAAATTAAATAATCACCAAAATTACATAAGAGTTTGAAATTAATTATCCATTATAAAAACTAGAAAATCAATAAATAGTTGTATGTCAGTAGATTCAGTAACATAAAATTAAATAATCACCAAAATTACATATGAGTTTGAAATTCATTATCCATTATAAAAAAAAACCAAAAATCATATGAACACAAATAATAATTCACAAATCATTTAATTGTGGCTGTCGTTTGTCATTTATGAACTCGTCGATACTATAATAGCCCTTCTTCAATAAATATGTTTTTAATTTGTTTTTAAACAAGTTAATGCTGTATATACTTTTAAATTATATTGGTAACTTGTTGTATAAAAATACCGATTGAACTCTGGGACTGTGATGAACGACGTTCAATTTCGGTTGAATTGTGGAAGGCAAGTCTTTCCTACGAGTACTATCTCTAGCTTGTCTGTCCTCATTAGTCTCGTGCAAATTCTTAACCAAGTTGGTTAACAACACTAGAATATACAGACATGGCACTGTTAAAATGTTAAGTCTGATGAAGTGGTCTCTGCACGACTCTGTCTGTTTCATGCGAAGCATTGTCCTTAGGGCTCTTTTTTGAATTATAAAAGCCGAGTGGACGTTGTATTTGTAGCTGTTGCCCCAAAACTCAATACTATATCTGAGCCTAGACTCAACCAACGCAAAGTACACCATCCTTAGTTGGTCCAAAGTGAGTTCATCCCTCAGACTTCTGATTGCATAACACGCAGAGCTAATAGACTTCGATATAGACAATGACTCAACCTTCCAGTTTAATAACGCGTCTATGTGCACACCTAAGAATTTAACATTATCTACAACTTCGACATTGTTACCACAAGACACAACTTTAAGACTAGCGTTATTTCGTGCCGTTGACTTAAATAATAAACATTTTGTTTTGTTTACATTGAGTTT
This sequence comes from Mesoligia furuncula, assembly GCA_916614155.1. Classification (NCBI taxonomy): domain Eukaryota; kingdom Metazoa; phylum Arthropoda; class Insecta; order Lepidoptera; family Noctuidae; genus Mesoligia; species Mesoligia furuncula. Next base: position 28,812,023 of record OU744799.1, read on the forward strand.
TAAATTATTTGTAACAAACCAGTTCTCAAAAGCTTTTAAAGCAGTATTAATCTTGGATTCAAGATTACTTATATTATCTGCAGAAACTATTGCATTAGTGTCGTCAGCAAAAATAATCAGTGTTATGTCCGCTATTCGTTTTCTAATAAACTCAACCAAGTCATTCAGGAATAGGATGAAGAAAATTGGACCCAGAACGGAGCCCTGAGGGACACCTCGAGATACAGTCACTAGGTTAGATTTATATTTTTTTTCTTCTCCATCCACAACCGTCTTTATTTCTATAAACTGACGTCTATTATGCAAATAAGAGCTGAATAGCTTCAATACATCTTCCCGTATACCATAATGTTCCAACTTGGCCAGAAGAATTTCATGGTCCACAGTATCAAAGGCAGAACTAAGGTCCAGAAAAATACCTGCCACTTTATACTTCTCGTTTAAATTATAAACAACCTCGTTAATTAATGCCCCAATAGCGTCAGTAGTTCCTAGTGATTTTTGGTATCCGAATTGCTGACTATTTAAAATATTGTGAGTTTTTAAGTGCCTCATGAGCCTATTCTTCATAATTTTTTCAATGATCTTCGACAATACAGGCAATAGGGAAATCGGTCTGTAGTTAGCAGGATCTGTTTTTAAACCTTTCTTAAAAATTGGAAGCACACGAGCGATTTTAAACTGATCAGGGAATAGCCCTGCCGCGATGCACTCATTATAGAACGAAGCTAATGGAGTTGCCAATAAGTCAATATTATCTTTAATAATAGTCAAAGGGATTTCGTCATAACCAGTAGAGGATTTATTGGGCATATTTTTAACCATATTATATATTTCTAAGGGTGTGACTGCGTCAAAGTTCATGTTAGAGTTTACTCTGCTAACGCTCTCATTTAGATATGTAATTGCTAATTTTTTGTCACAACCTGATAAGTAGACGGTGTTGTCGAACCTTTTTGAAAAAATATTAGCCACATCTAAAGCATTATTAGTAACTGTGTTGTCAATCTTCAGTATAATTTGTTCATTGCCAGGGTTTTTAGTAACATTGCGCTGCTGATTTACTATTTTCCATATCGAAATTTGTCATTACACCCTTAACGCACATATTCAATTTATATTTTCATCCGGGAAGTTTCCAAACATACTGAAGGACTCATTAGTTATACCTGTATTTAAATCGGGGGAAAGAGATAGTATCACTAATTATCGTCCAATATCACTTTTACCTACTTTGGCTAAAATTCTCGAAAAAATTATTAATAACCGTCTAATTAGTTATCTAGACAGAAATGATATTCTTTCTAAAAACCAATTTGGATTTAGGAAGAATAAATCCACCATAGATGCAGTTGAAAACTTTGTTACAACTGTAGCTGACAATCTTGACTGTAAGGAAAAATGCCTTGGTGTCTTTCTAGATTTAGCCAAGGCATTCGATACTGTCTCAATTCCCTTACTCATATGTAAATTGGAGGCCATAGGTATTCGAGGAATACCACTAAATCTTTTCCAGGACTACCTTACAAACAGGTCACAGACTGTAAAAATTGGTAATATCTGTAGCTCTAAGAAACCTGTTAATTTCGGTGTTCCTCAAGGATCAGTCCTTGGACCCACATTGTTTCTGATTTATGTAAATAATCTTTGTAATATTGAATATGATGATACAGTAATCTTATTCCAACAAGATACATGGGACGACGTAAAGTTGTCAGCTGAGCAAGGACTTCAAAAGATAATTAAATGGCTTGATTACAATCTACTTACTTTGAATCTCTTAAAAACAAAATATACATATAACTTTCAGTATAAAAAATAATTTACAACCTCCGTCAGATTTCACCTTAAAAGCTCATCATTCTAATTGTGTGAATACTAATAATTGGGATTGTTCATTGTTATCTTCAACTGATAGTACTAAATATCTTGGCATTGAAATCGACAAAAATTTGAATTAAAATGGCATATTAGTAATTCAAAATCACGAATACGCAAACTGATACCAATTTAAAAAAATACGAAATTTAGAAGATACAATCTTTAACAGAACTGTTTATTTTACACTGTGTCGATCAATACTTTCTTACGGTATCTCTGCTTGGGGTGGGACTAAGAAAAGTATTATCATAAAAATAGAAAGGGTACACCGATGTATTCTGAAAGTTATTAATTTCAAAGGATTTAGGTATCCAACGACTGCACTATACAAGGAATTTGAAGTCCTAAACGTTCGTCAACTCTTTATACAGAATATAGTTCTAAAACCACATAACCGTGAAAGACCAACTAACACATCTACTAGAAGAACACATGAGGTGTACATTGTCCCAGCATGTAAAACAGCATTTGCACAGAGTTTCTCTTCTTTCCTGGCTCCGTTATTGTACAATCGGGTTAGTAAAATCAAACCCCTTAAAGATATGACTAGTTTTGTTTGTAGAAAGGAACTGGATGAGTTTTTGGGTAAATTGGATTACGAAAGGACTGAAAAATTCATAAAAATATGTATATAAAATATACTCTATGTTTATTTATTTTTATACCCCTATATGTTAAAATATGAAATTTATCATTTTAATTACTTCCACGTTGTACTAATATATTTATAAAACATAGTTATACAAATATAAATGCAGGTACACGTTATTTTAGTATCCAAATAATGCATAACAAAACAAAATGTTGATGTATCTATTTACATTAGTAAGTTTATTACTAAACTATATTTATTCTAGTATCCACATTTTAATCTAATATCGTATTTATATAATACGCATCATGCTTGTCTAGTTATTTTACAATTATACTACTTTTTTACGTTAAACTTGTAATACGTCATCGACGTCTATTTGTCTTTGTAATGAAGAAACTTTTAGCAAAATGTTGGTTTATGTTCATTACGATAAGATTGAAAATTAATCATCGAACGAGAATCTTACCTTGCCGTAACACAGTTTTAACTAACTATTTATGTATACCGTCAATGGACATTTATCATTCAAGTATTTAGTTAGCAAGTTTATTTACATGGTTGCAATGTTATTTTGTTAACCGACTTCTAAAAAAGGAGGAGGTTCTCAATTCGGATGTTTGTATTTTTTTTTTTTTATATGTTTGTTCGCGCATAACTCCGTTCCTTGCCAACCGATTTGAAAAATTCTTTTTTTGTTGGAAAGGGTATGCTTCCCAAATGGTCCCATGAAAATTTTATCGAAATCGGACTAGCGGTTTTTGAAAAATCAACAAAAACCTAAAAATTTATCTACATTAACGATCTTTTCATATTTCATAACTCCGTCATTTTTTACGAACCGATTTGGAAAATACTTTTTTGAGCATTTGCTCTCGAAAATCATCATTTGGTAAAGTGGAGCTGATGATAAAGACCACAGATGGCTATCGGAACTACTCAATGACAAACATTTCACGGGTTGCGATTCGATTGCTTTAATGGTTGCTAAGCAATTTATGCTCGTTACAATGCATATGGTGAAATGGAGCTAATGGTGACTTCTCAAACAGCTCCAGTTCTCCTGGCTCTTATTAGGGGAACTCCTCAATAATTAACGTCCCTGCATCGGGTAAAGCAATATTTTGTAAAAGGTGATGAGCAGTTGACATTAGGCTATTCTAAGTTAGATAAATTACAAACTGACCCACTAAAAAGTGAAAAATAAAAACTTTTTTACAAAAAAAAACAACCGACTTCCGAAAAACACTATAAAGTGAAAAATAACTTTAATTTCGGAAGTCGGTGGCAAAAAACTAAAATACAAATCCAAAGACACCGACTTCCGAAATTAAAGTTATTTTTCACTTTATAGTGTTTTTCGGAAGTCGGTTGTTTTTTTTTGTAAAAAAGTTTTTTAAATATAATAATCGCATCTAGAGTAAAGTTTTTTAACTTCTGTTCCAGGCCCTGCATTATATTATTTAAACCATAGTGTGGCATCTTTGATTATATAAATGTCTAGATGGAGCGTCGCCCTACAATCGTATCAAAGAAAACGAGTCAACATTTTCAGGTATGTGTGCGTGCAGGCGTCGTTTTACACTGTGCGTCTACGTCTCTGTGTGAGTAAATTATGATACCAGCATCTCCTATTCTCCCATAAATGACATTAAAAAAATATACTTATTAAATAAGTTTTAGGTGTATGTATGTAGTGTTATTCAGTTTTAGTGTGTTTTAGTGTCTTTTTATTCAGTTGTTACTTTTTAAATAAATCAAAACCACTAATTTAATTAGAGTATGGTGGTTGAATGTTGTAGTAAAATCAACTAAGTTAATTAATACTTCGTTAAATCAACTAAGTAGTTAAATCAACTAAGTTAAGATATATAATTAAAGTCAAGACATTAAAAAAAAATGTCCTGACCAGGAAAAGCTATTATCTACGATTTAAAAATTAGCATTATAAAAAAAATGTTTTAGTTCGGAACCCTTTGCACGCGAGTTTCCTGTAGCTTTGTGTTACGCCATGACAATAAATAAGGCTCAAGGTCAGACCCTAGGAGTTGCTGGCGTAGATTTTACCGCGAGTTGTTTTTCACACGGGCAACTTTACGTAGCTCTTTCCCGTGTGAGCAGACCAAGAAATCTTCATGTTCATATTCCGGACGAGCTCACTAACAATGTTGTGTATGCTGAAGCTCTCAATTAACTTTCTGTCGCATTGTCACGATCACTTTTTTATTATTGCAAACTTTTCGTCACTGTCCGTAATTTACTGCTACATGCTACTTATCAAGGTCGGAATTACTATGAAAAAAATACTTACTACAGAACGCGAGCTCAACAGCAGTAGCTCAATAGAGGGGGAATAGAGGGAGTATTTGGGTCCAATAGATATTTATAAGATGTCATTGTCAGTGTTACTCAAAATGGAGAAATAAACCATCCACGCGAAGACCGACATCCGCGCGGACGGAGTCGCGGGCGGAAGCTAGTTAGAAATATTTCAGTAAAATATTTATATACTTTATTTTATTCAAAATGACAATCTCTCAAATATTGTATGCAAGTTTCTGAGATTTGAACTCACACCTTGTTCTGTGACGATCGGCGTCAGATACCTCAAGGCCAAAGGAATGTTTATTTAGAATGCGGAATCTATAACCACTATACTAAGCTGGTAATGATTCATAATACACAAACTAGATGGCTCTGTTCTAAAGTTCTAATTGTCCAGGCGGAGATTTTGTATAAGTTATACTGTTTAAGAAGTGTTTATGTAGGTATAAACTGTTTAAGAAGTGGCAACACAATATGGTAGTTTACTGTTTCTACACTAGATGCATTGTAACGATTTGGAATTGTACACTCAACTATTGGTATTGTCTATTGTAGGTAGATTAAGAAAAAAAACAGTAAATTTGCTGTTTTGGTATTGTTTCGCGTGAAAACAAACACTGTTAAAGATATAAGAGAACTACCAAAACCACCACCAAACCACCAACCAACCAAAAAAACCACCTTATTCAAAAAGAGACTTAAGGAATTTTTATAATAATAATATTATTTCTATTATATTATTGATAATGTTTTATTTAAATGAAATTAATTTATTCTGTTATGACATGTTTTCAAATTATTGCAATAATGATAATAATTAATTAATTTTATCGATAGTTATTTATTTAAATGCGATTTATTTTTTGTTTTGTTTTTGTTGCAAAATGAAATGAAACTAGCCTGGTATTTTGTTTAATTTTATTGTGTTGACATTGTTGCATATGTTTTTATTTTTCCTATTGATTGTGATATATATATATTTTTTTTATGCATGTTTTATAATTATGATTGGTTTTTAATTGAATATTGTTTTCAGCTTCAAATATTATTTTTGTAAACATTCAGACACAATTTGTTAATTGTGAATGAATAAATGAAATGAAATGAAATTAAATGTTCAATTGTTTTAGGCACTTTTTCGTGAAATAGTCCCACTTCACAGATCTTGTTGTAGTGTTTACAAAGATTCACCTGTTTATAGTTCCACTTTCATTCTCTTTTTAAAGTTCACTAATGACATTATAGTTTTTCACTTACCTATGTCAGTAGTGGCTTATTTTTATGGTACACCAACATTATCCATTGTAATCCACACACGTATCTTTGTATTTAAGGTAATTTGAGCACTGACCATTAAGTTATTTTATTAATAATCAATATTATTATGCCGAGCTAGATGTTGACGTAACGGAGTTTTTTTTTTGTCCATGTAGATTAGTGTCTGAAATGATCTTTTGAGGAAAGAACCACACAGATTGAGTGGACCTGTCCAGTCAGTGCACGCATTTGTCAGTAACCGTGCAGCTCAACTCAGAACTTAAGGAGCTCAACGATTCGACGAACAATATCAAAGACAGGACATTTGGGTAGGCCGCATAAACTACTCAAACTGCCAGACCATGATTAAAATGAAAACAATGATCCACATAGTCCTCATATTCACAATAAATAAAATAATATAATACTTTATACAGTAAATGTACATGTCATTGTTTAAGTAAATAGATATTTAAAAATTAGGAAATATCAAAGTGTAAAATAGCAAAATAACATTCAGTGTCTAAACCTATTGGAGCAGCTCAATCCCAAGCCTTTTTGTCTTTCCCGAGGGTTGCGTGAAGGTCCTTTATGAGGAAAATCTGCTCTTCCTGGCGGCGCGCCTGCTCCTCCTTATCCCGTTTGAGCTGTTCTTCCAATCGACGAGTCTGTTCCTCTTTGTCCCGCTGGAGCTGTTCTTCCAACGGACGAGCCTGTTCCTCCTGTCGGCGGGCCTGATCCTCCTGTCGGTGGGCCTGTTCCTCCTTATCACGCTGGAGCTGTTCTTCCAGCCGACGAGCCTGTTCCTCCTGTCGGCGGGACTGCTCCTGCAGCATCATCATCAGGGCAGCAAAGTCTGATGCTGCTGATGCTGGAGCTGCTGCGGACGGGCCGGCCTCCATGGTCGGTAGCTGGCCCTCCAGCCTCTGTATCGTAGCTCCACCAAATCGCCTCTGGTCCGTCTCTTGCTGGCGTTGACTCCGGGTACGGATACCCTCCGTGTCGTCTTTGGGTAAAACCGGCATGATTTTTAATCCTCTCTTCTGACACCAATTGTTACGAGCTTGGGGTTCGTGACAATAAAAACTGCCGATTTAATAACCAAAAAAATAACACTTTAATCAACAACACTAATTACAACTCAAACACACTAATTATAACACACAATTGCACTACTGATCGCTTTAAGTCGCACTTGAAGATCGCTTTGGATGTTTTCGCTCGTATCGCTGTATCCAAACTGTGTGCAAACAGAGCCAAACCATGTGCAAACAGAGTTCAATAATTCCTTTAAGAAGAAATCTAAAACTATTTGCCCTAAGTTTTTATTCAGTGACTGGGCAACTAAAGGAATCAGGAAAAGTAGGGAAAGATTATTTGAACTGTATGGCCTTAAGCCGTATATAAACACGGATACTTTTAATGAGTATGTTGCTACTTATTCTAAAATTTTTAAAAATATCTGCAAAGCAGCTAAAGCTTCTTTCATTAGTAACAAAGTTAAATCCGCAGACAATAAAATAAAGACAGTTTGGAAAATTATAAACAATGAAACGAACAGGAACAAAAAACATAATACTGATTACACACTGGACACTTCCCGCGGTCTCATTAGCGATAACATCGATGTTGCTCAGGATTTTGCAACTTTCTTTACCAATATCCCAATTAAAACTACAGAAACTTTAAATTAACGCCCGCACTAGCTATTGAATTATTAAGAGCGAAAGTCTCAGCCTGTCCTGTGGAATTTAAATTTAAACATATAAACCCCATAGTCATTATAAAGGCATTTAAGCAACTTAAGATCAAAATTACCGAAGATCTGTGGGGCATGTCCACTAAAGTTTGTCAATCCTTTATTGAGACAATTGCACCCTATTTAGCTTTAATATTTAATTTGTGTGTAGATCAAGGGGTTTTCCCGGATTTAATGAAGTTCAGTAAAGTTATTCCACTTTTCAAATCTGGGGACAGCAAAGACACTAATAATTATAGACCCGTATCGGTTTTGCCGGTTTTTAGCAAGGTGTTCGAAGAAGTAATGTTAAATCAAATGCTCAATCATTTTAATCGTAATAACATCTTACACGATCAACAGTATGGTTTCACCAAAGGACGTTGTACAACCGACGCCGGTGTCACCTTATTAAAACACATCTTTAATGCATGGGAAGAGGCACAAGATGCTATAGGCATTTTTTGTGACCTATCCAAGGCATTTGATTGCGTGAATTACGAAACACTGCTCTTGAAACTTGAGCATTACGGACTAGGTAAACTTGCTCTTAGCTTAATAGAATCATATTTAAATGATAGATATCAGCAAGTTCAAATTAACGGTGTGAATTCATCGGGCTTAAAAGTCAAAATGGGAGTACCGCAGGGCTCAATATTGGGGCCATTCCTATTTTTAGTATATATAAATGATTTACCTCATTTACTGAAAAACCAACCATAAATGGTGTTATTTGCTGATGACACATCACTGATTTTTAAAGTAAGCAGACGTGCACAGGAGCTTGACGACGTAAATAACGCTATGCATGTGGTCCATAATTGGTTTACTGTGAATAATTTGGTATTAAATGAGAAAAAAACTAAATGCATTAGATTCGCTTTACCGAATGTTAGAAGTAATGAATGTCATGTTGTATTGAATAGGGAGACACTTGAATTCGTCGAAAATACGGTTTATCTGGGGATCGCGCTTGACTCAAAGCTACAGTGGGGTCCGCACTTAACATCACTTGCAGGGCGGCTAAGTTCGGCTGCTTACGCTGTTTGGAAAATTCGCCAATTAACAGACGTGGATACCGCGAGACTGGTCTATTTTAGTTACTTTCATAGCATCATGTCTTACGGTATTTTGTTGTGGGGACGGGCTGCAGATATTGATTCTATCTTCATTCTGCAAAAGAGGGCTGTCAGAGCCATCTACAAGCTCAGCAGACGCGATTCTCTACGAGAACTGTTTAAAGAAATTAACATCATGACGGTTCCTTGTCAATATATGTATATATGAAAACATTATGTACGTTCGAAAAAATCTACATCTTTTTAGTAAGATAAGTGACAGGCATAATTTTAACACTAGAAATAGGGACAAATTAGATCAACCGCGTTTCAGATTGTCTAAAGTAAAAACATCTTTTATGGGTTACTGTGTAAAATGTTATAATAAAATACCATTCGATATTCTTCAATTAAATGAGAAGAAATTTAAAACATGCATTAAACGCACACTATGTAGACAAGCATATTACAAGTTGGATGATTATATCGTAGATAAAAATGCTTGGCTTAATGCTGGTCCTGCTCCACAGGCACTTGGGCTCACTAGTTAAAATTTCAATATTTGGAAGAGGTGCTTCCCTTTTTCTTTTTCAATATTTCTGACATTACGAACATAACTTTTTTATTTTTTATTCAATCCAGTTTTAATTGTTGAATACTGCAATATTAGATACCTCTTCCTGTTTTGTAGTAAATTATATTAACATCTTAAATAATTTGCAAACTATAGTTTTGTATAATTTAAAAGCATTTTTTTTTAAATTTTGTAAATGTGAGAACCATGTTTCCGTTTATTATGATAGAAAGAAAAGAAAGAAAGAAAATACGTTTATTTGCGGTAAACATGACGCAATGAAGAACATAAACAAAAAAAAAATAAGAAAGGGTTGGGGGAAACATGCGTCACATCCACGCAAAACGGCTATCGCTCAGCATTATGCTGCGACTAAGGCTTTCATCCCGGGAGTCTCAGTCTCGAAAATTTCGAGAGTATCGATGATTTTTTGGTATTTTCGAGACTCGAGAATAACATTTTCAGTCACGGGAATAACGAGACTTTTGAGACTTGAGATGCGGGTTACTTTTGTAATAAAATTAGGTTTTCTCCGCCTGAAACCACATTAAACGACTTTTGTTTCTTCCGTACCCACTACAAAAATGAAAAAAAAAACTTCAACAAATAATTTTTTAATTTTTAATTTGCGTTTGTTTAATATTCAAAAAAGAAGCTATCTGATCCTACTTTACGGCTCATAAGGGAGAGGTGCGAGGTGATCCTGCAGTCTTCAGATGATGCGCTAAATTACCGGCAACTCAATAGACGGATCAGTCCTTGAAAAGCGATCTTCGCAGCTTTAATACAGACCGTATTAAGAGCGCAATAGAGCGAAACAAAGGCCCCAAGGTCTTTGCTAGAGATCTATCTATTGGGAAAGACCAGCTTACGAAACTGAAGACCGATGATGGCAGGATCGTATCCGCCAAATCTGAGCTGTTGAGAGAGATCGAAAGGTTCTATGGACAGTTATACACGTCAACAAGTAACCCCGTTATGAATCTGGCAAACGACCCAAGAGCTAGATTGACCCGACACTATACTGAAGACATCCCGGACGTCAGCCTATACGAGATTAGGATGGTTCTGAAGCAGCTCAAAAACAACAAGGCGCCGGGTGATGACGGAATTACGGCCGAGCTCCTGAAGGCCGGCAGAAAACCCGTTCATAAGGCCCTTCAGAAGCTGTTGCAAAACACCACAGGCATGGAACTGAGGTGTTTTCTTTAAAAAGGGCGACAGTGCCCTTCTTAAGAATTATAGCCCTATCTCACTTCTGAGCCATGTCGACAAGCTGTTTTCGAGAGTCATCACGAACCGTCTCGCGCGCAGGTTTGACGACTTCCAGCCTCCCGAACAAGCCGGATTCCGTAAAGCACCGTAGACCACATACATACGCTGCGACAGGCTATACAGAAAACCGAAGAGAACCTGCCTCTCTGCTTAGCGTTTGTGGACTACGAGAAAGCCTTTGATTCGATCGAGACATGGGCTGTGCTGCAGTCTCTTCAACTGTGCCAGATCGACTATCTGTACATCGAGGTGCTGAAGTGTCTGTATGAAAACGCCATTATGTCAGTCCGACTCCAGGAGCCGACCTCGACACCTATCCTTCTGCAGCGAGGTGTGAGACAGGGAGACGGTATCTCTCCGGAACTATTCTTCAAGGTTCTGGACTGGAAAGGGGTTGGCATTAACATCAAAGGCGAGTACATAACTCACCTTCGGTTTGCCGACGATACCGTAGTCATGGCTGAGACTATGGAGGACCTCAGTACAATGCTCGATGACCTCAGTAGAGCCTCCGAAAGAGTGAGTCTTAAAATGAACATGGACAAAACGAAGGTCATGTCAAATGCTCATGTAACACCCACTCTCTTAAAGGTCGGAGACGCTACACTCGACGTCGTGGACGACGAGTATGTTTACCTAGGAGAAACTGTCCAGATAGGTAGGTCTAACTTCGAGAAAGAGGTCAATCGTCGAATCCGACTCGGCCGGGCAGCGTTCGCGAAGCTACGCAATATCTTCTCGTCCCACATATCGCAGTGTCTCAAGACGAAAGTCTTTGACCAGAGCGTGTTGCCAGTGATGACTTGTGGCACTGAAACGTGGTCGCTCACAATGGGCCTTATAAGAAGGCTAAAAGTCACCCAAAGGGCAATGGAGAAGGCTATGCTTGGAGTTACCTGCGTGATCGATTCAGGAATGAGGAGATCCGCAGGAGGATCAAGATAACCGACATAGCCCGAAGGATTGCCAAACTTAAGTGGCAGTGGGCAGGGCACATTGCTCGCAGAACAGATGGCCGATGGGGCCGAAAGGTTCTGGAGTGGCGACAGCGTACCGGAAGACGTAGCGTTAGAAGGCCTCCTACAAGGTGTTCCGACGACGTTGTGAAGGCCGCAGGAACCCGTTGGATGCGAGAAGCACAGAACCGGTCGAAGTGGAGGTGCTTGGAGGAGGCCTATGTCCAGCAATGGACGTCTTCCGGCTGAAATAATGATGATGATGTTTGTAATAAAGTACTTGATTAAAATATCTTGTTTTGACTGCCTAATCGCATAGCCTATATAAGTTAGAAATCTATTTTTGACATAGTCTCAAAAGTCTCGTTTTTCCCGGGAGTTTCGAGACCACATCGAGTCTCGTTTTTTTTTTTCCCGGGACTCAGTAATGCACCGAGACTGAAAGCCCTTGCTGCGACCCTATGCAAGACAGAGCCCCAGCGCTGGTTTTCAGCGACAGCCGGCGCCGACGTATTGACGTCGTCCGGTGCAGCAAACAAATATTAGAACGCTGTACTGGTACAGCATTCACAATGAAAATTAATAGTTTAATTGAAACTCAAAGTGATAAAAACAGGAAAATAAAAGTAAACAATAGATATACATACACACATCAAAAGTGTCTAGGGATCAACATATATTTTTGCAATAACTTTTCTCCTGATTGTTATTAATTAAAATTTTCTTTAAGGATTCATCAAATAAAGTGTTTTCGTTTGTCACAGTAACGATAAACCAAGTCACCTTTGCATTAATAAAGAAATTTGCCATTTTCCTAATAAAGGGATTTTTGACATTTGAACCACTAACACAAAAGTTCGAAAAATGACTGAAATAACAGTTTTCTTTAAAATTTTATGGGGTAACTTAAACAATTAATAATCCGTGTTTCTACCGCGAACACTAACAACACAAGAACATCGGTTTGGCATACTCAAAATGAGTTCATCCAAATCACGCTGTGGAATGGCCGCCCATGTTCGTTGCAACAACAAAAAAGGTCTTCTTGCGACTGGATACCCTCCATATTCGGCAGAGCTCTTCTCTGTAGCATATCCCATGCATGCTCAATCGGGTTCAAGTCTGGCGACTGAGCAGGCCAGGGCAGGACATTGATGTTAGCTGCGGCGAGAGTCTGTCTTACAACTCTTGCGGTGTGCGGTCGTGCATTATCATGCATTAACTGAAATAAGGGACCGATTTGCACTTGTAGAGGAACGATGACGTCTGATACAATCGTCTCAGCATAAATTTGAGCGTTGAGGTTGCCTCTGATCCAAATCAACTCAGTTCTTCCGCCGATCCAAATACCCGCCCATACCATAATGGTTCCACCACTATAAGGATGGACTTCCTGGCAGGATTTTAATCGCTGTTGGCGTCCAGGGGTTCTCCAGTGTCGTATACGTCTTGTATCCGGTCTCATACCAAAACGAGACTCATCAGAAAAGCACACGAAACGCCATTGTTCTTCTGCCCAATTTCTGTGTTCAAAAGCCCATTGATATCGAATCCTACGATTGTGCATTGCTATAGGTGGTACCCGTAGCGGTCTTCGGGAATGAAGGTTCACTTCATGCAAGCGGTTTCTGACTGTTTGGTCGCTAATTAAGTTCCCTGAAGAGTGATGAAGCCTCACGGCTAACATCATGGCGGTTATTGTTGGAGCTCTTCGAGTTAAGATTTGAATGTATCGGTCTTGTCTCCGTGTGGTGCAGCGATACCGTCCTCCATGGCGCTCAGCCACGGTACCAGTGCTTCGGTAACGTGTCCAAAGTCGACTGATAACACTCTGACTTGTATTCAGAGCTAAAGCCACAGTACGTTGCCGGGAACCAGCTTCTATCATTCCCACGGCTCTGAGCATTTCTTCCCTGCTTAAATGACGTCGCCGCTCCATAATAACGTTGGTTTTAATCAGTAGCACTAATAATGTCTTCAATGCGTTGTATGTTTTTATAGGGAAAATATTGACAGCTGATTTTCATCTTTTACTCGAATTTGATTCACAGTTCCTGATTCAAATTATGAAATGCACCAAAAAGGATCCATATAAATTTATAAAATCATAAATTTATTACAAAGCCACATCTCAATCTCAAGAAATCCGCATAAAAATGCTTGATCCCTAGACACTTTTGATGTGTGTACTTACATGCTATGAGAATATCATCCTCAATAAACTGTTTACATTTTGTGTAGTGGCAACATTTCGGAACGTCATTTTTAGCTTGCTACATATTTATAATCTGTGGTCATATTTGACGTGCGCGCACGCAACATGCACTAACCAAATCTTAGACAAAGAAAAGTATAGACGGTGGGTATCTCCATTTCATTTCCACAAGAAAGGGATAAAGTATTGAGTTATTATAAGTAACAGAAAAGGATAAAGCTATACTATTTCCGTCTCTCAGTGCGTGCCAGTTTTTTCAAGGCAGCTACTCATGTAGCCTATGATAATTAAGTTAGTTTTTGTCTCATGTGTGGCCACGCTACCCGATGCTCTATAGCTTTCTTACTCTAAGAACCAAATAAATTATGATGTAAGAAATTACAAAATGGCCAATGATGCAATGTGTTACGTGATCAGTGTTGTTATGTTAATGTTGTAGGTTATTTGTATCAAATCTCTATGCAAAAGTTATGTGTCAGTGATTTATGTGTTTGTGAGTGAATTTGAAAGATGAGGTGGACCCAATAAACAAGATAAATGCTTGGAGACTGGAGGGTGACCCGACATGCCAAAGTTGCCAAACCCCCAAGACGACCCACTGACCAAACAAGTTTAATGAGCTCTAAAGCTCCCTATAACAAGATATGATATTTGATATTTTTTTTGTTGTTGACTTGAAAGAGCATGGCAGTTGAGAACGTGTCATGCTCACTTAAATGTCTCACCGATGGTGGCGCGTGTGTTGGATTATTCGGTTCCCTACAAAATGGTTGAGCTGGATGGTGCTGATCCACGCGTCATGTTCGTGAACGGGTGCCGTCGGTTGAGACTGGTCATCTCTTAACTGCCAAGGCTTATTTTTAATCTTATATTTTGAATTGTTTCTTCATTTGTCTTTTTTTTTACATTGTTCTCACATATAGAAGCAACAAGAATAATGTACCCAGGATTTTGTAATAACTTGATTTAAAAGAGTGTCCATGGAGTTTTTGCCCGTTCTTCTCCATAGAGATCTACGTTTTGGAATGGGCAACTAGCTTCAACTTTCTGACTCACTGACAGACTATTTAATTTTGACAATTCAAAAGTGCCTGTACAAGGTTTAATTGAAATAAATGCTTTGAGTTTGAGTTTGAGTTTGTCGGTCGTGGTGCATCTCGGCCTTATAAGTATAGCGCCGCAGATAGTTCTAGAACCTTCCATTGTAGAAACATCTTGAATGTTCGAGTACATATCGGTCCCGACTGACCAGATGTCGATAGTTCGAGAAAGTTCTATAAAGTTCTCGCATCGAAATTTCTACAAGGATCTTGACTATCAGTTCCGCTACTCGATACTAGATGGCGCTAGTGGTAACTAATGTCACCATGTACCAGGCATTAATTGTGGCGCGCAACACTATCAACAAAGTTTTCGGCGAAACGTGCTGTCTAGGAATAGAGATTTCTATGAGCTTTGCTTTCTGTATATAATCGTATCGTACAAGCGTGTTTCTATCTTAGATTCAACACTCGGTTTGTAGAGCATTCGTCGAACTTGTAAGCTATTTGCTTTGTTGTAGCTTCATAGTGCATAGAGGTATAGCGGGATGAAAATCATCTTAATCGCTCCCTACTGTGCAACCCATAGAAATGTAACTATGGTTCAACCCATTGAACTAGTACTTACTCACATTCTGTGTGGTGCTGGCGCTTATCAGTCATAATGCTACGACGACCGTTACCTGTGCTACGAGTCTGCGCCTACGTCATCGCTGCGTCTACGCCTAGCTGCTACGAGTTACTACGCTCAACTAATAACTCTTGCCTGCTCACTTTATACAGTCGGAGAGCACATCGGTGTAATAAATCGCTTCTAATAAAATTAACAGCTTTTTACAAGTAACCTAAGGACTTAAAATGCTACATATCAACCGCACGCCTCCATCGAAGGTTAAAAAAAAAAAGTTTTTAAAAACAAGCTTTTATTTAAATAAAAACGTAACCTAAAAAAGAAAAAATAACGCGAACTAAAAAGAAAAAAATAAATTTAAGTGACACTGTCGTTTTAAAATATATATAAATTTTAAACGCTTGAGGCACTGTTATTGTGTAGCAGGTACACTTGTTAAGCGGATACCGTACTTACATCAGTGCAGTGCCTCAAGCTTTTAAAATGTATACTGTCCTGTGTTGAGCTAGACAAGCATATTATAGTGTGCGTTTACAGACCCCCAAATTATTAAAACTACTCCATATTTGAGTCAGTAATGGAAGATGTTCTAGCAAAACTTGGAACTGGTAAAAAATCGCTAATTATCTGTGGTGACTTCAATATTAACATCTTAGAGAATAGTTCAAATAGCAGTCGATTATTAAGTCTCTTTAAATCATTTAATTTGTCAAATGTGTTTACGGTAAAGACACTTCAGGCTACCTCTAATTTAGAGGTAGCCTGAAGTGTCTTTACCGTAAACACATTTGACAAATCTAAATGAAAAAAAAAGGCGCTCATGTGCAGTTGTATAAAGTAAAAAAGCGCTTATGTCCCGGCGTTAGCTGCAGAACAGCTTTTGCAAGCCAATAAAGCTTTTGCAATATGAGATCGCTAGCTCAAGATTGTACAGTGAGGTAAATAAAATACTGGCAATATAATTATAATTTAACCAAACGTGAGGTAAAGCATAAGTTGAACAATTGATTGTTAACTTTGACAACTTATGATCAGACAGAATTACTTTTAATACCTAGTCAAAAAGTAAGTACGGATAATAGATAGGTATATTAGGTGTCTAGTATTGTTTGTATATGTAGGTTGTAAATATTTATTGATATCATTTTGCATAACTTTACGGTAGGTTTAGGTTTTTTTCTGTTTGTTTTTAAGCAATAACTTTTTTTAAATGTTTTACTGTTGCATAAGTTCAAGGTTGTGTCTAAGTCAAAAGCTCACTAACTCCTATAATACAAGTTTGACTTAGTTTAGGAGTTAGAGAATTCCATAATTCTATGTGACAGCGTACAGTCACGAGCACTAATATGTCAACACTTGGCAACTTTCAATTGCGATTTTTTCGTGAAATAACGAATGCAACATTGAAATACGACACTTTACACAAACCTATGGGTTCGAAAATACTTTGTTTGTTAAAAGCATAAAATTTCATTTAAAACTGTAGGAGAAAATCGTCTTTGAATAAAGCCAAGTGTATACATACTTATGCTCGTGACTGTACAACCTCTAAACTAAGATTTAAATTGTTATTAGATTAAGAAATTGTTGTACTTATCTTGATGGAAATAAATATTTTATTTATTATTATTTCCTTTATTTCATTTAGTATATACATATAAATTATATTTTTAAATATTAGAATCGTCTTTGAATAAAGCCAAGTGTATACATACTTATGCTCGTGACTGTACAACCTCTAAACTAAGATTTAAATTGTGATTAGATTAAGAAATTGTTGTACTTATCTTGATGGAAATAAATATTTTATTTATTATTATTTCCTATATTTCATTAAGTATATACATATAAATTATATTTTTAAATATTAGAATATACAAAAATATTAAATATATTTAATAATATAAAAAATAGTAGCCCACCGGAATCGGAAACAGGGTCCAAGCTACCGGCGGTCAGGGCTCCAGAGAGAGGAACCTCCTAACAATGCGGGCCGTTTCCAGAAGTACCACTTTCTGAATCAAGCCCTTAACCCAGCTTCCCAACGAGAGCCTCTTTAGGTGTTGGTCGGGGAGGGTCTGTATTTATGCTTTTGCGGTTGCACAACGACACGCTTTGCTTTGCTTGCTTGGTAGTATAGATGCAGGCCTACCCTGCCGCCTCCTTCAGAGGTGGTAGGGGGGCGGGGTCTTGAGGGAGAGCGCCACGGTCGTGTAGATCCTCAAGGCAAGTCTGGTGGATGCATCTTCCCGAGGTTGCCACCCCGTTCTTGGTCTGATTCCTTATGAAACAGACGTAACAAAAACCACCAGGCGTCAGCACATCCTTAGCCCAGTTCCCTTTACCCCATTATTTCCCGTCTTTCATCTTCCTGCCCCAACTCTCACAATCCTCCTACACCCCATCCCACCCACATCCTCATTCCTTCCACCTCCAATGTCCCGAATCCACTCCTAACCGCGACCTACTGTGACTGGGTGGTGGCGGGCTCGCCCGTCACTAAAATCAGCTGGTGGAGAGTAGGAGTAAACAGTCACCTGCGCTAGGACCTGCGCAGTTGAGCGCCGTAAGCGGGGATGAAGGAGTCCTGGGGGGTTGACCCGAGCGGCTCTGGGTGTAATGTGCCCGTAAGGCAACACGCCCCATTTGGTCTGGAGTTCAAGCGAAACGGTGGCCCTACCCAATAGCCAGGGTTAGTTAGCCATAGTTCTAGGGTCGGAACGACAGGTTCACCGACGTCCCACAGGGATGGGACCCTGCCACGGGCACCGTCGGCGAGGGGCCAAACCAACCACCAGCACTGGTGGGGGAGTCATCTCCCATTCAAGACAACCCGGAGGCATCCGCGACTGAACCTGCTCCGGCAGGGTCAGCCGCCCCTACTGCCGCCATCGTGGGCGCCGTCCCTTCATCGGGCGAGGAGCTGGACGACATGATTCTGTCCCCGGCTTCGAGCCGGGTGGGTAATGGCTTCGACGAGGGCGACCTGTTTGCCGGGTTCAAACTGGAGGGGGACGAGGAGGGGCTGACCAGCGATGGCGTCCCTTTCGTCGACCTGTAGAATCCTCCAGGCGAACCTCCACCACAGTCAGACCGCGACGGCTCAACTTCGCAAGTGGCTGCAGGTTCAACACACGGCCATAGCCTTGATCCAGGAGCCGTGGATAAGGGCGGGCCGCATACAAGGACTCTCTCCAATCTTGGCGGTAAAGCTCCTGGTCACCACAGATCACGACCATCCCAGATCGTGCATCTATATCACAGGTAACCTCAAAACACAGCTCTTAACTGACTTCTGTTGCAGAGATGTCTCTGCAGCTAAGCTGATAATACAGCGTGACGACGCCATGGAGATGGTGATCGTCCTCGCCTCAGTCTACATGCCCGAGGTGGAGGCGCCGCCCCCGCACGGGCTCGCCCGCCTGGTGAGCCACTGCGAGAGGTGCGGGCTTGAGGTCGTCGTCGGGGCTGATGCCAACGCTCACCATCAACTGTGGGGTATGGACACGCAAAACGAGAGGGGTGAGGCCTTGGTTGTAGTCAACCAAGGCCTTACCCCTCTCGTTTTGCGTCTTATTCTCGACTAACCTATCCCTACTAAACACGGGTTCCGAACCAACGTTCGTAACCAGGCGAAGTCGCACTATCATAGATCTCACTCTGGCAACAGAGAGAGCAGCGGAAGCTATCACTGGGTGGCATATGTCTCCAAGGAGGCCTCCTGCTCTGATCATAGGTGGATCCGCTTCGACATCCAGGTCTGTGTTCAACCCACACAACCTCGGCGTAATCCGCGCAACACGGATCGGGCCACCTACACACGCAGCCTTGAATCAAAGCTAGCGACATCAAACGATCCGATAACATTTGAGGATACAACACAGATTGAAGAACAAGTAAGTCACCTTACTAAACCAATGATAGACAGCTACCAAACTGCCTGCCCAGAGACCACCCCGCGCAGCACACCGGGCAAACAACCCTGGTGGGGCGCTGAGCTGGAACGCAAGCGCGGTAAGGTAAGAAAAGCTCTGAATAGAGCCATGAATACTTGTGCGGATGAGGACTGGGATAACAATGATGGAACGATGTTCCAATTCTAACCCAAATCAACCGGAAACCCAGTAGTCATTTTAACATTCTATATCAAAACGTCAGAGGACTCAGAACTAAGGTAACACAATTTTTATCACTACTGGAATCATCAGGATCTGATTTATTTGCTGTTACCGAATCGGGCCTCAATGAAGCGATTCGGAACGCGGAATTTGTGCTTCCTGGCTGTCAAATATTACGATGCGATCGGGCGAATAATCGCAAGCAAGACGGCGTATTTTTAGTGGCCACACCGAGGTTCGAGTTGCGACGAGTGTCTGTGCCAGGTGACATTGATATTGATAGTCAAAAATTTGAACTGATGTGTGCGGCTGTTTATATGCAAAATTGTTTTCTATTCACTTGTTGTGTCGTGTATATTCCACCAGGGGCTGACGACAATGAATATTTGTCGATGTTTTGCATATAAGAAAAAATAAGTGTCAAATATAGCAGTAATTTAATTATATTAGGGGACTTTAATATGTACTCGAGTAACAACAATATTTCTAATTATTACGAATATTTCATGGCCTTCTGTGAATTTGCTCAGTGCAATGCAGTACCTAACTGTAACAATAATAATAATAACCCCGCCGCCGTATCTCTACGTTGATGCCGTGGTGGGGCTTGCGCGCTCCGAACTCTAGGCCTATGCCGGAAGAGTTTACTTTGCTGGAACAGGTCTAAGGTGAGGAGCCAGACCAAGAGAGATACAGAAATCCGCAAGGCAGCATGTGGCGAGCTGTTGGGCAGTAGCGACCCCACGGACCCTATCTTCAGGGAGAAGTCTTGTTCCTCACCTCTGGCTTGCCTTTATTGGCCGGCTGGAGTGAACAATGACGATGAACAGAGTTCCCACCTCATTCTTGCCTTTATTGGCCGGCTTGAGTGGAGATTCGCAAGAGCAAACGTGCTCGGTGGAAGGAAGTATTCCAGTAAGATGCTGGTAGGGATCTTGACCGTACTTCCGGGATTGTCCTGATAGCCGTGGAATACCTCTCCACTCCTCATAAGCACCTCAGGACATGTTGCCCCCTTGTTGCTACGTCACTATGTGCTAGCGACCGTTTCCGGGGGCCCATTGTTGAGTGTGCAAGTCACCCCCTGCCATTTTATCCGTGTATATATAAAACATTGATCAGGCAGGGGTCATAGTTATTCCATAGTTCTTGGTAACCAGTCCACTTTAGCCACCCAAACCCATAGTCCAACTTTTTATTTTTCCATATCCTGAAATAGTCCTACACCAACCGGGGGTTATCCTTGGGTGCACTTGCATAGCGCATACAGGGATAATCGTCGGTTGGTGCCGCATTTCATTAAAATTTCCTAAGGGGCCTCTGCGAGTTAGCTTCGGCCCCTCGTACGCCTTCCAAAGGACCGGCACCCAATGGTTCCGAGATATATAAATTCATAATAATAATAATAATAATCGTTTATTTCAGAAATCAGGTTCCATTTTGTTAGTATTACAGTCTTAAAAATAATGTTAGTACGTAAAAAAATATTAAACTAATCAAGCATGAAAGGAGAACCACTCATCTCCTGTTGCAAAGAGAGTGCCACCCCATCCACGCCTGCAGCATTGGTGAATCCCACCGTTCAGACAAGGTCTTCAGGAGAACGTTAGAGGTGACCCGTATCCGACTCAACAATGAAGCGCAGCGCGTGCGCATCACAGCGAAGAAATCCTGTGTGCGCGCTTCTGCGAACATGGCAGATGCGCTGCACCACCGCGGCAGCCTTAGTATTCCCCTGAAGGTGTTGTTATATTGGATGCGAAGGGCACTGTACGCGCGATGCGTATAATTCAATAGGCAGTTGGATCTCGTGTATACAGCTGAAATTATTAGAGATATAAAAGTTAAATATTTATTACATAAAAAATATAAATTAAGTAAATCACGCAGTGATTATGTGGAATTCGCACGATGCAGGGCGAGAAAGAAAACCGAGACTGAGCGAGCGAATACGAATGTGCGCAGACAAACATGTGAACACCATTGGCCGAGCGCGCGCGGGCGCCTTTGATTTGTGCAGAAAAACCGACACCGCTCCGAAGTGAGGCAAGTGATCGCGAGCGACTGCAAGTTGTGACAAGCTACGTCAAATGAGGTCTATACACGTTGGCGCTTGTCATACTCAACCAACCTAGGCAAGTGACACCGAGCGATAGCAAGACAAGGCAAATATACCGTCTACATGTTTGTATTGGCCTTCACTCGACAACGCTCGGCCAACGTGTATTGTAGGCTTAAGCTTGGCCAACATGTATTGCAGGCTTAAAGAAGGCGTTTGGCTTGGCTTGTGTGAGCTTGTGGACGCTTGTCTCCGATCAGTGTCGGTTTTAGGACACAGATCAAAGGGCGCTTGCGGCAAGCGCTTGCAACGCATTCACACGTTGGTGCACGTTTAGTAGCCATTGTGATCTCGCGATGAGCGCATGTTTAGTTCTTTGTTTAAAATGAGTGGCTGGTCAAACGAAGAGAGTTTATCGTTTCTGGAATATTACCAGAGCGAATCGTCTATCTGGAACCCCAAAGACGTTAATCATCCACCATCTTCTTGGTCGTCGAGTTTTCCTTGTTTTTGTTTTACTTTGCTTGAATTTCAAATAAAAGTATGTTAAACCAAACGCAATAGCCGACTAAGTTTGGTGTCCGCCATGCTTGGGTGTACGTAGCATACTGACGCATTCACAAGCATGGAAACGACTTCCAAATGCCAAGCGGGATTTTTGGATGCTTGGGGCTTGAAGACGTTTGCCAAGGCTTGACAAGCATGGAAAGGCACCATTAGAGATTGCCGTACGGTGTTGGTTAAACCGTTGCTACACTTGTTCAACGTCTGCATCGAGACCGCAACTTTTGAGCCTGAGCGATGGAAACTTACCCGGGTTGTACCCGTGCCTAAAGGTAGTGGAGGTTCAGCACCCTGCGATTATAGACCGGTAGCGGTATTATGCACTCCAGCTAAAGTATTTGAGTCGACCATTCATGGTAGCCTGTATCCACAGATTAGCGCTCTGTTGTCCGACGCGCAGCATGGTTTCCGTCCTGGCCGGGGGACAACGGGGAACTTACTGGATCTTATGACACAAATAGTACCATCGATGGATGCGGGTCAACAGGTAGATGTTGCCTACTTCGATTTCAAGAAGGCCTTTGACACAGTAGATAACAACGTCCTTTTGGCTAAATTGGCTGGTGTGGGCTGTACACCTCACACTTTGGCATTTTTAGTCAGCTATTTACGAGACCGTTGTCAGTACGTCGACTGCAATGGGCAGCTCTCTGAACCCTATTTCACGCGATCAGGAGTCAGTCAGGGCAGTAATGTAGGGCCTTTTTTCTTCATTTTAACAGTTAACGACCTGCCGAGAGTAGTCAATAAATCCACACCATTGTTATTCGCTGACGACTTGAAACTGGTTCTTAAAATAAAACAGAAAACTGATCGTGACATACTGCAGCAGGATATTAATGAGGTAGTAGAGTGGGGTCTTCGCAATAAGTTGTATTTCAATGTGGCCAAATGTTCGGTGCTATCATTTACCCGCGCGCGCGACCCTAGTCATTATCAATATTGCATGGATGGAATCCGACTGCAACTTAAAGCAGTATGGTGTGTATCCACTGTTGTATCCTACTCTATTGTGCTGGGCATGGTAGGCTATAATAACCTGGAAGTAAGAAGGGAAGTAGCTCTCGCCACTTACTTATTTAAAATTATGCGTGGTAAAATACACAACCCAGGCGTTCTACACACAGTTGGTTTGTGTGTACCTGATGGGCACGTGGGGCGGCGGAGGCGGCCGCCGCTGCTGTGGGTGCCGCCCGCTCGCACCAACCTGCTGCAGCACGCGCCGCTGACGCGCGCGCTGCGTACACTTAATGTGGTATCGCAACAGATTGACTGCTTCAACTGTACTCTGAGTGAATTCCCATGGGCCGCATTTTGTAAGATTACTCTTGGTTAAGGCAACTACATTACCTAAAGCGTGGTGTTTGTCGGACTGCATAGAAAAGAAAGAGAGGCGCGATGACGCAACACTGGTAATTTATTGGAAGATATGAAGCAATTATCTAGTTACAAAGAATCTATCGTTTGGATTAATAAATTAAAACACTGGTGCTTTGGTAAGTTGCTTGTGGAATAATCTGACAAAGTCATAATGATTGTATGTGTGTTGGTATATTTTTAGTTGTAAAAGGAAAGTTTTTGGAAGTAGGTATCTTGATGATTTTTTTTTTCTATCGTATCAGATTGTTTTCAACACTCTATCTTGAAGAATATCATATATTTTTCTGATTTTGTATCTGATCTGTTGTTGTATTTTGTATCTTTTTTTTTGTCTATCTTATACCTTGTTGTTACTAAAATTTGCGTGCACTATTGTATTAGGTAAGCCTGTGATGATAGTGTATGTGTTTTAAAATAAATAAATAACTATTATGCAGCCAAATCCAGCTACAAAAAATGCATCAGGAGCACCACGGGGTGGCGCAAGTTCTGTGGTAACATTGAATCGTGTCAGCAGGCTAACAGGGTAAGGAAAGTTCTAGCGCAACAGCATACACCTAAGCCCACCACCCTCGGAAACCTGACAACACTCTAACATCCTCGCCCGAAGAAACGAGACGCGTCCTTATTGAAACTCACTTCCCGGGATGCACTTTCACACAGGTAATTGACTGGCAGGATACAATACAGACACCATCAGACAACGATTGGGTCTACGCTAGCAGGATGATCACGTTGGAGAAACTCCAATGGGCCATCCGGAGCTTCCATCCTTTTAAGGCAGCTGGACCTGACGGAGTGTTCCCCGTCCTACTGCAGTGGGGTGGCACCTCTGTCGCCATAAAAGTGCTGCCTTTACTGAGAGCGTGCCTGGCCTTTAGATACGTTCCTAAAGGATGGCGAGAAGTGAAGGTAATATTCATCCATAAGCCAGGTAAGGGTTATTACACAAACGCCAAATCCCACCGACCAATCAGTCTGACCTCCTTTCGACTGAAGACCCTGGAAAGGCTGTGCGATATAACTGAGGGATGGTGCTCTGAAGACCATACCGTTACACGGTAACCAACACGCATACAGCTCAGGTAAGTCGACTGAATCCGCCCTACGTCTGGTAGTCAGCCAGATAGAGGAAGCGATTAATCACAAAGGCACTTGTCTGGGCACTTTCATAGACATCGAAGAAGCCTTCGACAAAACCAACTTCTCCAGTATCAACAGCGCCCTCTCCAGACATGGAGTAGAACAGGTACTAACGGACTGGATCACAAACATGCTAAGTAAACGAGTGGTTCGCCTTGAAGGTGAGCAGCAGCTGGCCATGATAGCCAGAGGATGCCCCCAGGGTGGGGTCGTGTCCCCCATTCTATGGAATCTGGTGATTAATGACCTCATCACCAAACTCAACGCCAACCGCTATTACATAGTAGGTTATGCCGACGACCTTGCAATCATGGTTTCGGGGAAGGTAACGGGCACGATATGCAACCTCACTCAGCAAGCGCTACGTATCGTGGAGAAATGGTGCAGGGATTTTGACCTTTCAGTGAACCCCGCTAAAACTGAATATGTTTACCCATAAACGAGCTTTAGGCCCTTTTCGCCTACCTAAACTGTTCGATACTGAACTCCAGCTGGCCAACGAAGTACCTCGGTGTAACACTAGACAGTAAGTTAAACTGGGGCAGTCATCTGGACAACAAACTGAACAGGGCTTGCATAACAAGCCCGTGTATATTTCGCGCCTTCATTATACCACTAAGGCCGAGGACATCGTGGAGTACGTGTGCCAAAGAACCAAGTACAGGCCGAGAGTGCAGTTGCTTGAATCGCGCCGCAACGTCAACTTTAAGGCGTTCGTGGTGCGAGTACCTACATGTTACCTGCACCTCGTCATGGCAGAGGACTTTTGGCCGCAAGGTGTAATGTTCCGTCGCTTCCGCGGACAAGTGCCACACGAACGCACAAAGACAGTGCTCGAGTGAAGTGTTTTACTAACATAGTTTTAAGTTTATACACTAACACACAATGTATTCTTATAATATATATGTTAGTCTGTAAGGTATTTATCTATGGGCCAAAGTAGCCTGAAAATAAAGGTTTTATTATTATTATTATTTTTTTTCTTTTTTCTCGGAACCATTGGGTCCCGGTCCTTTGGAAGGCGTACGAGGGGCCGAAGCCAACTCGCAGAGGCCCCTTAGGAAATTTTAATGAAATGCGGCACCAACCGACGATTATCCCTGTATGCGCTATGCACCAAAGGATAACCCCCGGTTGGTGTAGGACTATTGCAGGATATGGAAAAATAAAAAGTTGGTCTATGTGTTTGGGTGGCTAAAGTGGACTGGTTATCAAGAACTATGGAATAACTACGACCCCTGCCTGATCAATGTTTTATATATACACGGATAAAATGGCAGGGGGTGACTTGCACACTCAACAATGGGCCCCCGGAAACGGTCGCTAGCACATAGTGACGTAGCAACAAGGGGGCAACATGTCCTGAGGTGCTTATGAGGAGTGGAGAGGTATTCCACGGCTATCAGGACAATCCCGGAAGTACGGTCAAGATCCCTACCAGCATCTTACTGGAATACTTCCTTCCTCCGAGCACGTTTGCTCTTGCGAATCTCCACTCAAGCCGGCCAATAAAGACAAGAATGAGGTGGGAGCTCTGTTCATCGTCATTGTTCACTCCAGCCGGCCAATAAAGGCAAGCCAGAGGTGAGGAACAAGACTTCTCCCTGAAGATAGGGTCCGTGGGGTCGCTACTGCCCAACAGTTCGCCACATGCTGCCCTGCGGATTTCTGTATCTCTCTTGGTCTGGCTCCTCACCTTAGACCTATTCCAGCAAAGTAAACTCTTCCGGCATAGGCCTAGAGTTCGGAGCGCGCAAGCCCCACCACGGCGTCAACGTAGAGATACGGCGGCGGGGTTATTAATTAATTATTATTATTATTATTATAACCTTTTGGCAGTGCAGGAGAATGATAGGTAAGAAGTGGGGCCTATCCCCAAAAATTACACTCTGGCTGTACACTGCAGTGATTCGCCCCATGATCAGCTACGGAGCTGTGGTTTGGTGGCCCCGCACCAAGCTAGTGACAGCCTCCAACAAACTGCAACGCATGCAAAGACCAGCACTACGGGCTGTATGAGGACTACTCCGACTGCAGCTGTAGAAGCCATCCTGGGAATCCCGCCGCTCCACCTGTTCATACAGCAGGAAGCGACGATGGCGGAAGTACGTCTTAACACACTAAATCTCTGGGGTAAGAGTAATACACCACACACCACGCCGCTCGAGGGACTCCATAAGGAGTTCCCCATTACGAAAGCCATAAACGACCGGGTTCGTAAAAAGTTAAGTTTGATAAAAAATACAATATCCAGCTTCACGAGGATCGCCGATGCGAGGGGTTGTGCCCCACAGAGCTGCGTATCTTCACGGATGGATCCAAAACAGGTAGTGGCACAGGAGCTGGAATCTTCTCGGAGGACTTCAACATACATATAGCCACACCATTGGGGGTCCACAACACAGTGTTCCAGGCCGAATACTTGGGCATCTCTCTAGCCGCTTCAGCCATTATGGCCAGGGTAGTTAAGGAACACTCAATCCGCATACTCTCAGACAGCATGGCTGTTCCGCAAGCGCTGAACAGTTACACAGCTGACTATGGGCTAATACACGAGTGTCACCAGCGCCTCAACCAGGTGGATAACCTCAATAATATAACCATTCAATGGATCAAAGGACACAGCGGTTCGCTGGGCAACGATGCAGCCGACGAACTCGCCAGAAGAGGGTCGAGTATGGCACCCGTGGGACCGGAGCCCATCGTGCCACTCCCCTTTGGGTAGATACGCACTCTGGTAAGGAAACGTACAAGAGAGCAACACAACAAACTATGGATGGACCAAGGTGAATGCAGGCAGGCGAAGGAAGCACTTCCCACATCTGGGGGCACGGGAGTGCCCCCGCCAAGACCAGCCAAGCGAAGCGCAAGGGCACTACCTACCTTTTCTCGAAGCACTTCGTCGTATTTTTGAACCCTCTTAACTTGGGTTTGGATTATACCAGATAAACAAAATTTTCGGAATATGATGCCAGTGGTTGACTTATTAAACCTATAAAGTTTCAATTGCATAGCTCTTATACTTTAGATTTTATTGATATCTAAAATACCCCGATTTCGTCACTGACTCACTGACTGATGATCATCAAAATTCTTAAGGTACTTCCTGAAGTCCTAGAAAGCTGAAATTTGGTATGTAAGCTAGTAATAGTACACAAACAACAAAAAAATATTAAAACTTGAAACTTTTACCCCCCAAAAAAAAAAAATTCCGTAAATTTTGATGCTAGAGGTCTGAAAATTTATATACTTAGGGGGTCCTTGTTATAAATAAACCCCAAAAAAAGAAAGAAAAAATGAACAACAGAAAAAATACTCGTATAAATATCATAAGCAACTTACAAAAAGAAATGAAATCCCACAAAAACATTTCATGTTAAATGTTGCCAAGACGAGACCATGTAGCTCGCACTGTCAAAAAGTAATCAGAGCTCATGTAGAGCCAAGCTTCTAACTCTACACGCCCTAACTCTACAAGGCCTGACTTCGCAAACTCTACACCTTAGACAAAATAATATGGCTTGGCCATTTCGCTACATTCACATGAGCGTAAGGTGAAAAACTCTCATACTGTTAATGGTTCTTGTAGTAACGAAACGGCCAAACCAGATATTTTGACTAAGGTGTAGAGTTTGCGAAGTCAGGCCTTGTAGAGTTAGGGCGTGTAGAGTTAGAAGCTTGGCTCTACATGAGCTCTGATTACTTTTTGACAGTGCGAGCTACATGGTCTCGTCTTGGCAACATTTAACATGAAATGTTTTTGTGGGATATAAATACTATAGGAACAAACACAAATTTGTTGTTCCTACAACAAGGCTCAAGAAAATAGGTGGCTCGTTTAGATGCCAATGTATACGTTTTTATAATAAACTTCCTAGCCACATTCAAGAACTAAGCCTTAATAAATTCAAATCTTTTATAAAGCGAAAACTATGCCAGAAAGCCTATTATACTGTAAAAGACTATATTGAGGACAAAAAGGCTTGGGATTGAGCTGTTCCAATAGGTTTAGACAGTGAATGTTATTTTGCTATTTTACACTTTAATATTTTTTTTTTAATATTTTTTTTACTTAAACAATGACATGTACATTTACTGTATAAAGTATTATATTATTTTAATTATTGTGAATGTGAGGACTATGTGGGTCATTGTTTTCATTTTAATCATGGTCTGGCAGTTTGAGTAGTTTATGCGGCCTACCCAAATGTCCTGTCTTTTTATTTTTTTTTTATTTATTTTTTATTTTTACATGTTTATAAAATAATCTTAACTTATTAACTATGCCCCGCAAAACCGTTTTCACGGTTTGTCTGTGGGAACGTGACAAACAGTATTATTAACTATGCTTTACTATCGCAGACATTTCCTGATTTTTCCTAATTAAACTCATTTAAAAATACTACCAAATTACAGTTTACATGCTCTCACTGAAATATATACTTAACGCTTACAAACTCCTAAGAAAAAACAGCTTCAGCAATTTAGCAAATTTGCCTTTTAATTCCTGACCTCTTATATCAGCAGGCAATTGGTTGAGAAGGTATGGTACTCTTTTATCAAGTGTTCGGTCGCCAAAATAATTCCTTATTCTAGGTACATCAAATTTCCCTGCTGATACCATCCTAGTAGCGTGATTATGGGTAACCAGCGAGTAACGCTCCCAACTGCCATGACTGTTAACCAAAAGTAGGTATTTATGTTTTAAACTGATAGGAAGAATTTTACATATTTTATACAACTTATTATAATTATCTTTACATTTATTTTTAGTTTTCTTACTTACTAATAGTTTTAAAAATCTAAGTTGCTGTGCTTCTAATTTTTCTAAGTTACTTTTGAATGTGAGTCCTTAACAGTCGAGGGCATAACTCAATATAGGGTCAACCAACTGTAGATATAGGCACTTAAGGGTATTACTCGGCACTTTACAGCTTAGATGATAGAATTTACCGAGCAATATCCTAAGCTTATTACACAAATAATCAATATGGTTTGACCACGAAAAGTTCTCGTCAACTTTTACACCGAGATATGTCACACATTCCTCGCGCACAATAGGTTTACAAACACAGTTAGCATAGTTATTATGAATGCACGTAAACTCATGTGTGTACATCGAAGGTGGGTCGCCAGGTGGTCGCAAATATGGTGAGTGTATAATAACTAGCTTAGTTTTATCCGCGTTTAGAATTATCCCGTTGTCGTGCGACCATTCAACGACTCGGTCCACGTCAAGCTGCACGAGTCGACAAGTTTCAGCGAGGTCGGTGCCGGCGCGCAGCGCGCACAGGTCATTTTTGGTATTCATTATGGTCAGGTTTGGTATTGTTCGTCGAATCGTTGAGCTCCTTAAGTTCTGAGTTGAGCTGCACGGTTACTGACAAATGCGTGCACTGACTGGACAGGTCCACTCAATCTGTGTGGTTCTTTCCTCAAAAGATCATTTCAGACACTAATCTACATGGTCCTCAAAGATTATGTCCGGATTTTTTTATATACACATTGACATTGATGAATTTTATTTAGACAATGACATGAATATTTACTTTGTAAAGTATTTTTATTTTTCATTTAATTATTGTGAATGTGAGGACTATGTGGGTCATTTTTTATCTGATTTCCTTCTTAGTTTTAATCATGATCTGGCAGTTTGAGTAATTTACGCGGCCTACCCAAATGTCCTTTCTTTGGTATTGTTCGTCGAATCGTTGAGCTCCTCAATTTCTGAGTTGAGCTGCACGATTTTTGACAAATGCGTGCACTGATTGGACAGGTCCGCTCAATCTGTGTGGTTCTTTCCTCAAAAGACCATTTCAGACATCAAACTACATGGTCTTCACACGATCTGACCAAGATTTTGTCTGGACTTTAAAAGAGACTGTGACCTCTGAGTTTGTTTCGGCCTTTCTTCTCAGAGTAGTCAGATAGGAATCGCCGACCACATCTAGTTCAAAAAATATGATGACGTGTAAAAGTGTTTGTAAAAACCTACTTACAGAAAATAAATCATTTATCATTTATCATTTAAACGGGTTAAAAGGAATGACCCACATAGTCCTCACATTCACAATTGTTGAGGTTTTATTTGTGAACGAAACCTCGGTGGTCAAGTTGATTTTGAATAAAAGTGAGTGACCTTTGACGACTCAGAAAGAAAGGACATATTTTAATAACCATGATTTAACCATGATATAACCAGCGAACCTGAAATATATAAAAAAGTATCCAGAGATTCGGAGACAGACGCTGGGCGCCGGACATCTCAAACAGAGGTATTCGCGAGATGAATTGCTAATACAGGTTTATGTTCGAGAATTACTTGCATTAGTTTTAGAAGGAAAATCTAACCTTGTGGAGCTACGAATATAATAATTATGATAAACTGAATGCGAATTTGAGAGCCTTGGAAAGTTTCGGCATCAGTAAATACCAAGCATTTATCCTACCTCTTATAGAGTCTGCTCTGCCCCTTGATATTTTAAAGATTTGGGAGCGACAGAAGGAACATATACAGACTAAGAACCCAGAGGAAGTCCTTGTCAGGCGAAACGCCCGGGTGTCACCATTGCCAGGATCGCCCAGAGGACACGGTGGAGGTCTGCCCCGCTTGGGAGGAGCACCGCCGTGTCCTCGTAGAGGCGATCGGCAGCGGCGGCGACCTCTCGCGTCCGGCACTGGTGCAAGCCATGGTTCGGGGCGAGAGGGAGTGGGAGGCAGTCACCTCCTTCTGCGAAGCAGTCATGCTAGCGAAGGAGGTGGCGGGACGGTTCAGGGAGAGAGCCTCCCGTCTCAGCCGCCGCGGGGGACGCCCCCGACGTCGGGAGCCGCGTGACGACTCCCGGCCACCGTAGGCGCGGGCCTGCGGGCGGAGAGTAATGGGTAGCTCACCGCCCGATCAGGACCAGGCCCGTGCCGGACGGCGCGTACGTGTTCCACGCGTGCCTCAAAGATATGTCAGCATCGAGGAGGGCCCCCTTAGGGCCGAAGCCTGCCGGGCCAGCGGGATTGTCCGAAAGGGTTACCGCTGCCCCGGAACATAAAGGGCTAAGGAAGGAACACGGGTGGGTTTTAGTCAGTAAGAGTCTGACACTCCCTTCCGCTCCACCCAGAGCGGGAGGAGTCATTTGATGATTTCCTTCACAAGAAAAAAAGGTCCACGTGCGAAATGGAGAACAAGTCCTACCTGTTCGAGCTTTATTTGATAGCGGTTCCCAAAGGAGCTATATTCAAGATAATGTTGCAAAGGAGCTTCAGGAAAAGTTGAATCATTGCTTATTTGGTAGCATAAAAACTAAAATAGAACCTCACAATGTTTATAATGGAATAGTAGAAAATCTTAATTCAAATTTTACAATGAATATTGAGACCCTTAGCCAAACTTCAATTAGTGGAAATATTCCATAATTGAATTTAAATAATGAGACTTAAGTAGTCGACTAGGGATACTGTGTATCTGCCCATTAGTTTTAGATGTCAAATAGCTAGGCTATTAGCACTTAATATTAACCCAGACATAATTAGTATATTAAAGTCATCCATAATTAGCACCACAATTAGTAATAGTACTAATGTTAAGTTGGTTAGCTCAGATATTTTAAACTAGTTTGTAAGACAACAGAAGGTACCACTAACAGTATAGTTACACTTAATAACAAAAAGGTATTTTTGAAGGGTTAATGGTATAAATAAAAGTAGTAAGCAGGATTAACAGTGATATAATAATATATGAGCACACAACGTTCTTACTAGACGGCCATAAAAAAGCGAGAGGGAGACAATATGTGACGTGTGTTTGACACATTGACGTATTGTGTTTACAGATTACCATCACTGGCACCATAATATTATGAAACAAACACAGAGTAGCTTTAACTGTTATCATATCATAACACTATAAATTATAAATACATTTAACCATTACAACCTATGGTATTCTCTACATTATTTGAATTACAAACTTATTATGCATTTTTTTTACCAATGGCTTTGTTAACAAGTCTGCTAACATTTCTTTAGTGGATAAATACACACATCAAAAGTGTCTAGGGATCAACATATATTTTTGCAATAACTTTTCTCCTGATTGATATTAATTAAAATTTTCTTTAAGGATTCATCAAATAAAGTGTTTTCGTTTGTCACAGTAACGATAAACCAAGTCACCTTTGCATTAATAAAGAAATTTGCCATTTTCCTAATAAAGGGATTTTTGACATTTGAACCACTAACACAAAAGTTCGAAAACAAGACTGAAATAACAGTTTTCTTTAAAATTTTATTGGGTAACTTAAACAATTAATAATCCGTGTTTCTACCGCGAACACTAACAACACAAAGAACATCGGTTTGGCATACTCAAAATGAGTTCATCCAAATCACGCTGTGGAATGGCCGCCCATGTTCGTTGCAACAACAAAAAAAGGTCTTCTTGCGACTGGATACCCTCCATATTCGGCAGAGCTCTTCTCTGTAGCATATCCCATGCATGCTCAGTCGGGTTCAAGTCTGGCGACTGAGCAGGCCAGGGCAGGACATTGATGTAAGCTGCGGCGAGAGTCTGTCTTACAACTCTTGCGGTGTGCGGTCGTGCATTATCATGCATTAACTGAAATAAGGGACCGATTTGCACTTGTAGAGGAACGATGACGTCTGATACAATCGTCTCAGCATAAATTTGAGCGTTGAGGTTGCCTCTGATCCAAATCAACTCAGTTCTTCCGCCGATCCAAATACCCGCCCATACCATGATGGTTCCACCACTATAAGCATGGACTTCCTGGCAGGATTTTAATCGCTGTTGGCGTCCAGGGGTTCTCCAGTGTCGTATACGTCTTGTATCCGGTCTCATACCAAAACGAGACTCATCAGAAAAGCACACGAAACGCCATTGTTCTTCTGCCCAATTTCTGTGTTCAAGAGCCCATTGATATCGAATCCTACGATTGTGCATTGCTATAGGTGGTACCCGTAGCGGTCTTCGGGAATGAAGGTTCACTTCATGCAAGCGGTTTCTGACTGTTTGGTCGCTAATTAAGTTCCCTGAAGAGTGATGAAGCCTCACGGCTAACATCATGGCGGTTATTGTTGGAGCTCTTCGAGTTAAGATTTGAATGTATCGGTCTTGTCTCCGTGTGGTGCAGCGATACCGTCCTCCATGGCGCTCAGCCACGGTACCAGTGCTTCGGTAACGTGTCCAAAGTCGACTGATAACACTCTGACTTGTATTCAGAGCTAAAGCCACAGTACGTTGCCGGGAACCAGCTTCTATCATTCCCACGGCTCTGA
Organism: Mesoligia furuncula; assembly: GCA_916614155.1. Taxonomy (NCBI): domain Eukaryota; kingdom Metazoa; phylum Arthropoda; class Insecta; order Lepidoptera; family Noctuidae; genus Mesoligia; species Mesoligia furuncula. Next base: position 28,846,117 of record OU744799.1, read on the forward strand.
GCATTTCTTCCCTGCTTAAATGACGTCGCCGCTCCATAATAACGTTGGTTTTAATCAGTAGTAGGGAAACAGTAGCACTAATAATGTCTTCAATGCGTTGTATGTTTTTATAGGGAAAATATTGACAGCTGATTTTCATCTTTTACTCGAATTTGATTCACAGTTCCTGATTCAAATTATGAAATGCACCAAAAAGGATCCATATAAATTTATAAAATCATAAATTTATTACAAAGCCACATCTCAATCTCAAGAAATCCGCATAAAAATGCTTGATCCCTAGACACTTTTGATGTGTGTATTTGACATCAATAGAACCATTACAAATATGTTCTCTTATAAAATGGTGTCGAATGTCAATATGTTTTGTTCTAGCATGGAATACGGTATTTTTGCATAACTTTTGAGCTGACTGATTATCGTTGAAAATTGTAACTTTACACAATGCGCCCAATATTCCGATAACCCCGACCGATAACCGATTTAACCGAAGCCGAACCGAACGAAAGAGAACCGTAGCCTTATCAAGCACAGAGGCTGACCTCTGTGCTTGATAAGGCTACGGTTCTCTGTTTTCTGCTCTCCCAGGAAACTCCAGATTTGCCAACTTGAAATATATAACCGGTATAGGATTTTCTATCTGTCTCGTTCCTTCCCTAGTCGGCGTCTGTAATAGTAAGTTCATCTTTATGAAAATTTAAACACAATTCTTTTGAACCTTTGAGATAGCGAAGTACTTTCTTCGCTGATTTCCAGTGTGTTTCATTGTAACAATCATTGAATTGACTCAGATAGCTGACTGCATGGGTAATATCTGGTCGAGATCCTACTGCAATGTACATCAGTGATCCTATTAAGCTTCTGTAATCAAATTTGTCCTTTTGATCAACACTTGATTTTTCAAGTTTCAAACCAGTCTCCATAGGGGTCGCCACAGGTTTGCAATCTTCCATTTGAAACTTGTTTAACACTTTCTCAATATAATTTGTTTGATCCAAGGTTATTCTGTCCTTATACTTGCAGATTCTCATTCCTAAGATATACCTTGCTGGCCCTAAATCTATTATTTCAAACTCATTTTTGAGTTTATTTTTAATATCAATTATCTCCTTACATGTGTGTTGACATTAGCAAAATGTCATCGACATACAGTGCTATTATTGTAAGTTTGTCATTACTGCGTTTATAATAAACACATGCTTCCAATGATGACCTATTGAAATTTAATTTGTCACACAAAACCTTATTAATTTTATCATTCCAGGCTTTAGCAGCTTGCTTCAATCCATAAATTGCTTTATTAAGCTTAAAGACTTTATTCTCGAGGACTTTTATTGTGTAACCTTCAGGTTGCTCCATAAATACCAATTCTTGTAAGTCACCATTGAGAAACGCTGTCTTTACATCTAAATGCTGAATATCCATATTATTCTCAGCAGCTATAGCCAACAATGTTCTAATACTTGAATATCTGACCACAGGAGAGAATGTCTCATTGTAGTCTATCCCATATCGCTGCGTGAATCCTTTTGCGACTAGTCTCGCTTTATATCTGAGGAGTTCGCCATTGACACCCAGTTTCTTTTTGAATACCCATTTACACTTTACAGGTTTTTGACCATCAACTCGATCAGTGAGTGTCCAGCATTTATTGATGATAAATGAATCATACTCATCTTTCATCGCTTGCTTCCAGCCAACTGCTTCTGGACTACTCAGCGCCTCCTGTACTGTCTGTGGTTCATCAGTATCGCTGGTACGGGATATTCCTTGTACGAGATGAGCTACCATGGAGCCATCTGAATTCGAACTCGAAGACGACTGTTCTGCATCTATATCAGGAATATAAGTTGCATCTGAAGAATGATCTGAATAAAAACTTTCTTCACTATCAGAATCATTTACTGATATCACACTATATCTTGGTTCAGACTGACTTAAAATTGTGTCATCAGAATGGACCTCATTAGAGATATTTTCCTCAGTAGATGAATCTGTAGTTGGTTCAGTGTCATTCTTTACATCCCAGACTACTTGTGTAAACGACTCATTGCAATGATTATCATCATTTTGTCCCATTATTCTCTTTAATAAATTTATTTTCTAAAAATGTGACATCCCGAGCCTTTATGCAATCTTTCGGATTTTCAGGGTCTAATAATCTGTAGCCCTTAGTATTTTCGCAATATCCTACGAAAATATACTTCACAGCTTTGGGTTCTAGTTTAGTTCGACGGTGAACATGTGCATAAGCAATGCAACCGAAAGTACGCAAATGTGAAATGGATACCTTGTTATTCGTCCACTTCTCCTCTGGAGTACACCCTCTGACGGCTTTAGTGGGGGAACGATTCTTGATGTAGACAGCTGTATTGACAGCTTCAGCCCAATATTTCTGACCAAGGCCCGCTGTTTGCAGCATACAGCGTGTCTTTTCCATAATGCCCCTATTGGCACGTTCAGCAACTCCGTTCTGTTGTGGAGAGTATGGCACTGTTGTCTGGTGTACAACACCCGAGTCCTTCAACAGATTCTGAAATTTTAAATTACAACATTCAGTTCCATTATCACTCCTTATAATTTTTAATTTCTTATTCGTCTGATTTTCTACTAGAACTTTCCAAGCTTTAAATGTATCAAACACTTCATCTTTCCTTTTTAAAAAGTAGACAAAAGTCTTTCTAGAGTAATCATCTATAAATGTAATAAAGTATTTTGCGCCACTAAATGATGTAGTAGGCATCGGACCACATAGGTCAGAGTGAACCAACTCTAGAATTTCTTTAGCTCTGTTAAAAGAATTCTTAGGGAAAGATGTACGAGTCTGCTTTTCCTCGATACATGATACACATTTCTGAAAAACACTGTTATTATATGAAATGCCGTCTTAGTAACTCCATGCTTCGATGATTGAGGTGTGCCAGACGATGATGCCATACCTACTGAGAAGGGTTCTCTTCCTTCTCAATGACAGCAGGCATTGCTACAGCTTTTGAACTTTCTTCACTTACAGTCGGCTCGTCCACAATACATGTCTTCTCAGCACAACCACTATCTGAAAGTCTAAGAGGGGCATCGCATTTCATAGTAAACTTACAATTTAAAGTAGTTGATTCTACTGTGTCTAGTCGATAGATGCCATCACACAGCATGGCTATTGCTATCATGACCTTATTGTCAAAAATTTGACACATGCTAGAACTAAACACTACTTTAAAACCTTTTCTAACCATAGCACTCACAGATAACAAGTTAACAGTTAAGTTAGGTACATAATAAACATGACTTATTGTCTTTATGTCACCATTTCTCATATTAACCCTGACAGAACCATTTCCAGCAGTGTATAACTTGTCACCGTTAGCTATATTAACCTCTATTGGCTTTTTATCACTCACAAAATCACTCATGACACTTTTGTCCCCGCACATATGTTCTGTAGCACCGCTATCTATGTACCACGAACCATGCTTGATGTTTGCTGACAGCGCAATTAGTAGGGCTTTCGATTTGTCCGTATTGGTCTTCCCAGTTTTCTTTTGCTCGGACTTAGGACAATCTTTGATAAAATGTCCCACTTTCTTGCACCTGTAACATCTTGGTTGTTTCCGAACAAGTAAGGCAGAGCCAGCCTCACTCTTGTCATATCTACGGATGTTTTCCTGCAACAACTTTCCTTTTACAATTTCACTGGAAAGTTTTACATTTGAGTTCTCCATTGCCATTATGAGAGGATCATAATCTGAGGTCAACCCGCTTAACATTATTACAGCTATAAAGTCATCCTCCAGTGGTGATCCTATTTCACTAAGCGTTTGTGACATCTCTGTGATTTTGTTGATATAGCACTCCATATTTTCGCTCTCATTCAGCTTGGTTGCGAATAATGTTCCAAGGAGCCCCAGCCTACGACATAATCCCTTGTCTTCATAGGCTTTCGTTAGATTGCTCCAAGCTTCATGTGCCGTTTTCGCGTTGCGTATGTGTGGAATTACTGACGATTGAACAGCTAAAGCAATTCGTGATAGAGCCTTCATTTGTTTTTTTTATCATGTGCTTCGTCTTCCACACATTCCCATAACTCTTCCTGTATTAACATCATTTTCATCATAAATTTCCACGAGCTGTAATTTTCTATTCCTTTTAATTTTTCGATGGAAAGAAAATTTGTTGAAGATGAACCCGCCATGTTGTTGACGAAAAATACCGTATTTTCGTAGGTTAAGATTTCGCCGGTTTATTTATTTTATTTCGCGTAAAATACATACAAATTTATATTTCTGCGACGCTCTGGGCCCATAACCTGAAGGGTTAATGGTATAAATAAAAGTAGTAAGCAGGATTAACAGTGATATAATAATATATGAGCACACAACGTTCTTACTAGACGGCCATAAAAAAGCGAGAGGGAGACAACAAAGGTGACGTGTGTTTGACACATTGACGTATCTGGGGGCACGGGAGTGCCCCCGCCAAGACCAGCCAAGCGAAGCGCAAGGGCACTACCTACCTTTTCTCGAAGCACTTCGTCGTATTTTTGAACCCTCTTAACTTGGGTTTGGATTATACCAGATAAACAAAATTTTCGGAATATGATGCCAGTGGTTGACTTATTAAACCTATAAAGTTTCAATTGCATAGCTCTTATACTTTAGATTTTATTGATATCTAAAATACCCCGATTTCGTCACTGACTCACTGACTGATGATCATCAAAATTCTTAAGGTACTTCCTGAAGTCCTAGAAAGCTGAAATTTGGTATGTAAGCTAGTAATAGTACACAAACAACAAAAAAATATTAAAACTTGAAACTTTTACCGCCCCAAAAAAAAAAAAATTCCGTAAATTTTGATGCTAGAGGTCTGAAAATTTATATACTTAGGGCGTCCTTGTTATAAATAAACCCCAAAAAAAGAAAGAAAAAATGAACAACAGAAAAAATACTCGTATAAATATCATAAGCAACTTACAAAAAGAAATGAAATCCCACAAAAACATTTCATGTTAAATGTTGCCAAGACGAGACCATGTAGCTCGCACTGTCAAAAAGTAATCAGATCTCATGTAGAGCCAAGCTTCTAACTCTACACGCCCTAACTCTACAAGGCCTGACTTCGCAAACTCTACACCTTAGTCAAAATAATATGGCTTGGCCATTTCGCTACATTCACATGAGCGTAAGGTGAAAAACTCTCATACTGTTAATGGTTCTTGTAGTAACGAAACGGCCAAACCAGATATTTTGACTAAGGTGTAGAGTTTGCGAAGTCAGGCCTTGTAGAGTTAGGGCGTGTAGAGTTAGAAGCTTGGCTCTACATGAGATCTGATTACTTTTTGACAGTGCGAGCTACATGGTCTCGTCTTGGCAACATTTAACATGAAATGTTTTTGTGGGATTGTATGGTCGCCTCACGAAACAGGTTCTCCGTCTAACAAAACAAAAGCTGCGTATAGTTACCGCAGCTTTAACTGGCCACGGGTCATTCAATAAACACCTCTTTGTCATAGGAGTAACTGACAGTCCGCTGTGCAGGGCCTGCATGGAGGACGACGAGACAGCGGCACATGTGCTTCTAAACTGCCCGGTGGTCGCCACGTACAGGGCAAAGTACTTCGGTAACCCAGGTACCTTATGTGAGACGGTCAGTAACATCAAGGCGTTGCTGGCCTTCCTTGAGGAGCTGGGGTGGATCGAATAGTCGATTTTCCCACCCATACGCAAAATATGCGCATTGACGTGGAGTTGCGGACACCAGCCCGTAGTACCTATTACCTATTAGGTGTTGGTCGAGGCTCTTGGCTATTAACCCATGGCCGTCACGACTATCGCCACAATGATCGCTGAGTCTACATCCCACATGTCGACAACCTCGTGAGCCGAGTCAAGATACTTGATCTGTTTATCTTTCTCGGCTTTCACGAGGTTCTTATCATGTGGGACGGTTATGTCAACAATCATTGCGCGCCGCTCTGATCGTTCCACCACCACTATATCAGGCTTATTGGCAACAATAGTCCTGTCAGTGATGATGGATCGATCCCAATATAATGTGATATTACCATTTTCGAGAACTGGGTCGGGCACGTACATACCTGTAGTACGGCACCTCCGATTCCATAAGGCTGTATTTCAGAGCAAGTTGCTGATGGATTATCCTGGCTACAAGGTTGTGTCTATGCAAGTACGCTACCTTAGCTAGACGAGAACACCCGGAGATAATATGCCTGATTGATTCTCCCGGCCGGTGGCATGCCCGACAGATGTCAACCGTGCAGTCTTTCACAATAAATCTCCGGTATGTGTCTGTGTGGTGCCGGACTTAAGGAATAGCACCACCCCATACTTCCCGTGGGTGTCGTAAAAGGCGACTAAGGGGCGTACCGGAGAATGGGCAGCAGCGTTCTCTATGCATTCCACCACCATACCATACTGCGATTGCCAACCCGCCTGCCAAGCGTGGCGATTATGGCAAACCCCCCCTTTTAGGGGAGGCCTATGTCCAGCAGTGGACGTCTTTCGGCTGAAATGATGATGATTTGTTTGTCATCATAACTTCGTCCATAATTGCACAGAAAACCCTTCGGTTTCTCCAAAGAGATCACCGAAACGCAGCCAGGCTACGGACGCTAGTAGATCGACATCGGGTCCATGTAGGGCCCGGAAAAGCGTCCGTGAAGCTCCTTACTCTGCCATACCTCCATGCGATCATTAGTATCAAGCACTACTGGTTTGCGCCAGTTCTCTTTAGGCAAGGAGAGTGGGGTGAGGCCCTTGTCCACTATGACTACATCTCGATGCATCCCCACGTCGGTTTCTAGGAAATATTCCCTGAGACTGCATATCTCGCGATTGTGGAGGGTCTTAGCGTTTAAAAACCTCGGCCTCCACACTTTCGCGGGATATACAGCCTCATTACCGATGACCGTGGGTGATGCATTCGATTTGCAGTGAAGAGTACATCTTTCGGCATACTCAAATGGACTCAGACCGAACTCGACGCCCTGGATAGGAGGGTCCGTACGCTGCTGACTCAAAAACTCAAAACCGGCATGACCGAACCGTTGAAGGCGCGCACCATGTTACCGCCTGATAGAAGACTATTAAGTACTTTTTTCAGACGGCCAAAGAAGCGCTCCTTCAACGATTGCTTCATGTCAGTAACTTTGATGCCTAACGCTTCCGACATACCCAAATACTTATAGGCTTCGGATGCGGAGAGGGCTCTAAGGTTTGTGGAATCCGTGAGTTGGGTTCCCACGGATTCAACAATCTCCCCTCGCTTTACATGCATGACCGCACATTTGTCCACACCAAATTCCATCCTGATGGCGCTACTGAAAGTTTGAGTTACTTTCTGTAGCTCCACCAGTTGCAAATTGTTGTGGCAAAGAGTTTTAGGTCATCCATGTAGAGGCGGTGGTGGTAACCTGACCACCTCTCCTCAGCCTATAGCCTAGGCCTGAATCCTCCAGCAATGTGCTTAGAGGATTTAAGGCTAAGCAGAACCAAAGCGGACTCAAACTATTACCCTGAAATATGCCTCGCTCAATCCTTATCGGTTCATTATTCCTCTGAATATTTCGACATCCTGGATAGCGAAGGACCGTCCTCCATTGCCCCATACACGACATCAGGAAGGTGCGCAGAGTTGCATCTACTTTGTACAACTCCAACACCCTCATGAGCCATGTATGTGGCACCGAGTCATAGGCCTTCTTATAATCTATCCAACATGTCGACAGATCCTTTCGGGAACAACGAACCTGTTGGCTAATGGCCATATCAATGAGGAGTAGCTCCTTAGTACCGCGGGACCCGTTCCTGCATCCATTTTGAGAGGGAGACATGATGGAGTTGGTGTTTATATGTTTGTCAATTTTAGCTCTCAAAATGGATGTAAGAATTTTATAGACCGTCGGTAAACACGTGATCGGTCTATAATTTTTGGGTTCCGCGGTGCTACCTTATTTATGGAGCAGGTGGGTAATTCCTGTTGTTAGGAACTGGGGTAGCGAACCAGACTCCAAAGCAGTCTGGAACTGAGATGCCAAGCGAGCGTGTGACCTTGTGAACCACTTGATCCAAAAGTTATGCAGTCCATCCGGCCCTGGAGATTTCCAGTTAGGCAACGGATGGGCTGCACGAGCTACATTTTGGGGACAGACGGTAATAACCCCCATTTCTGGTATCGGATCACAGGCTCGCTCGACTTCCCGAGTCCAATCACTTTCGGTGTGACTGACAGGTACCGGCCAGATACTGCGCCAGAAAGAACACATGGCATCATCATCTGGCAGGCACGTGTCAGTCACACTTTGGTGCGGTCGCTCCGAACCCCTATAAAGCCACCTTTCATCACTCTGGAAGGTGCGATTCTGAGTGTATCGCTCTACTCGCCGCTTATATTGACGAATACGGTTTGCCCATGCATACACTTTCTGCTTCAGGAAGTCGATGCGCTCTGTGTCACAAGAGATATATGTAGTCTTGAGGACTGATATCAGTCCCCAAGAATGCCCGTCTCACAAAGCGCATCACTCTAGGGCGAGTATTGCCCTCTCTGAAGCAGATTAGTTTGCCAATGAGCGCTCTGGCCCCACCAATACGGCGTTCAATTCTGCACTGCCAAGCTGGTACGGCTGGTTTCTGTCGTGTAGCTCTAGAATCATTGGAAAATTTGACGTGAGCTACACGACATGCCGCTACAGCCGCGCAGTACAGAATCGAATGAGTATCGGTGAGGTCTTCGCAGCCATCAAAATAGTTTGACAATTGCGAATCCAGAACCGCCACCAGCGCCCTATTTTTGTTATGCATGGGCAAACGAGGTAAGCGTGGCCTAAGTTCAGACGACATGAAGCGATATTTCTGAATCGCATCCTCCAAAGCACTCCTCAATTCCTCATTACATTGGGTACTTACGTTTGTAGCCCTGTCATTACTCCCCTCGTCAGCATGACTGGTATTAGACTGCGGTAGTACTACAGCAGTCTGCGACTGAGGGGCGATGACATGGCTACTCTGCATTTCACTTCGCAGGCGATCAAGTACAGTGTCATCCAACATATGATTACGCTGGATGACCCGCACCTGATCCGATAGTCGTTGTGCCGAAACGTTGACAGCTGGTTCAAGCACCTGAAAAAGAGAGAGCATCCGTACACGGTACGCGGTCAGATTGTTTTCCCCCTCTGTAGCCCCATAGTATGAGCGCATGACATTTTCATTGATGGATCATGTCCATCCCATGAGCTGCACACTTCCGCCGGGAGCTGGGACCCTATCAGAGGCAGGTGGGCCTCGAGGTCCTAAGCCGTCCGGCGGCCGGCGTCCTCCCCGTCGACAAGCAGGTGGTGGCGTCGTGGGCGGAGAGAAATACTCGTCGCTCGAGCTCGACGCTACTGCCGCGGCTGGTGTCGTCACAGCGCTCACAGTGAGACTGGGTACCGGCGGCGGCGAGGCGGAGCTAACGAAACGTCCGGAGGTGGCAGGCGTGCACGTCTGGTGGCTGATCGTGTCAACATTTTCTTGTTCTGTATTTTATCGGAGGTGACATGACAGATATCACTTACGATTCGGCAGTTTTTGATGAAATTTTATTCGATTATGGTTCATTGTAAGTAGGTACTTTTTTATAAAATGATATTCAAATTGATTATTTGGGCTATGGCTGTAGTTATTTCAAAATAATTATCAATAAGTAATTTATTTTCGAAATTACATAGACAGTCTCCAAAAACGCCCGCCCTTCATCACTCCCTAGTGCTTTCGCTGGGAAGAAGTCGGTGGCAACGAAAATGCGAAACCAATGACACCGACTTCCGAAATCAAAGTTATTTTTCACTTTGTAGAGTCTTTTTTGGAAGGAAGGTTGTTTTTTTTTTTTTGTAAAATAGTGTTTTAGCTACTTCCACAGCATTATGTCATAATTATGGCATTTTATTGTGGAGTCGGGCTGCTGACATTGAATCCATTTTTATTTTGAAAAGATAGCTTCCAGAGACATTTACAATCTACATCGCCGCGAATCTCTTAGAATTTAAAAGAATTACTATTATGACGGCACCTTGCCAACTCATTTATGAAAATATTATGTATGTAAAAAAAATCTACATATTTTTAATAAAAGTGATAGACATAATTTTAATACTAGAAATGAAAATAAATTAGATCAAGCATTTTTCAGATTATCTAAAACATCATTATAGAGTACTGTGTTAAATGTTACAACAAAATACAGTGTGATGAAATGAAAGAAAATTTAAAACTCATTTAAATAACACTTTGTAAACGGGATGTCTCATTTATAATCCATGTAGTAACTGTTTTGAGACAAATAAACATTTTCATTTCATTGTAAACAAGCATATTAAAAATTAGGGGATTATATATACGGGATAAGAATGCTTGGAAACATGCTTGTCCTGCCCCATAGGATTCCAGACAAAAACGAAATAGTTGCTAATTTCATTATAATTTTTATGACATTGATTTTACATTCTGTGATTACTAAACGTTACACACAAAATTATTAAGTACTTACTTGTTAAAATTTTAGGAAAATCATCTAATTCTATATCACATAATTAATTTACCTGTCAATGCTGTAGTTTAGTTTGTGGTACTTATAGTAATTTTATTCTAGGTGTATTGGCTTCACAAAATGTTTATAAATAATTTGTATACATTAACTATATAATATTATAATTAATTAATGTATTAATTATATAATATTAATAATAATAATAATAATATCCCCGCCGCCGTATCTCTACGTTGACGCCGTGGTGGGGCTTGCGCGCTCCGAACTCTAGGCCTATGCCGGAAGAGTTTACTTTGCTGGAATAGGTCTAAGGTGAGGAGCCAGACCAAGAGAGATACAGAAATCCGCAGGGCAGCATGTGGCGAACTGTTGGGCAGTAGCGACCCCACGGACCCTATCTTCAGGGAGAAGTCTTGTTCCTCACCTCTGGCTTGCCTTTATTGGCCGGCTGGAGTGAACAATGACGATGAACAGAGCTCCCACCTCATTCTTGCCTTTATTGGCCGGCTTGAGTGGAGATTCGCAAGAGCAAACGTGCTCGGAGGAAGGAAGTATTCCAGTAAGATGCTGGTAGGGATCTTGACCGTACTTCCGGGATTGTCCTGATAGCCGTGGAATACCTCTCCACTCCTCATAAGCACCTCAGGACATGTTGCCCCCTTGTTGCTACGTCACTATGTGCTAGCGACCGTTTCCGGGGGCCCATTGTTGAGTGTGCAAGTCACCCCCTGCCATTTTATCCGTGTATATATAAAACATTGATCAAGCAGGGGTCGTAGTTATTCCATAGTTCTTGGTAACCAGTCCACTTTAGCCACCCAAACCCATAGTCCAACTTTTTATTTTTCCATATCCTGCAATAGTCCTACACCAACCGGGGGTTATCCTTGGGTGCACTTGCATAGCGCATACAGGGATAATCGTCGGTTGTTGCCGCATTTCATTAAAATTTCCTAAGGGGCCTCTGCGAGTTGGCTTCGGCCCCTCGTACGCCTTCCAAAGGACCGGGACCCAACGGTTCCGAGAAAAAAGAAAAAATAATAATATATTTATTTGCTCAAAACATGGTATAACAGGTCTTACAGTTATAAATAGTACAAACATGTTTTGCCGAGCTTAGCCTCAGCATGCAAATTCCAAAATTTACAAAAAAATAATAATAAAAGTAACTTACTAACACTTTTTTTTATAATTAATGTATACAAATAATTTATAAACATTTTTAAAAGATTTTCATTTTTAGAATTTCAGTTTTTTTGTAGATTTTGACGTTCGAAAGTGTCTTTTATGTGCCTATATAAAATAAATGATTTGAATTTGCAAATATTTTGATTTTTAGACAATAAAAATAAGGGTGATACCTTCGGTAGTTATTAGTATGCTTGTCACTTCTTTTATATCCAATGGTTTATTAAAAACTATGGAGCGCTTTTTGGTTGGGTGTACTTTTAATTAGTATAAACAAGCGCACACATACATAATTCGCGAGGAGTTTGTCTGCTGTCCACACTATGAGCACTACATTACACAGTACACACGTCTAGTCTCGGCTATAGGTTATAAATTGCTCGAATGGCCCGTTTCTGCAGCACAAAAATAACCTGAATGCCGGCTGTATTTACCCACATCACAATGCCTACGACATTACATGGAAAAAACGAAATATACTAATCGAGCTGTTTCTACATTTGCCAAATGATGGATTTTATAGACTGCATCGACTGCAGAGCTTAGTCGTTGTGAAAATTTGGTTATATGTGGTGTGGTACATACCGAGACCCCTCCGTGCCTCGGAAAGCACGTTAACCGTTGGTCCCGGCTGTCATTCGTGGATCTTTGACAGTTGTTACGGGTAGTCAGAAGCCCGAAAGTCTGAGAGCCAGTCTTACCAAGGGGTATCGTATTATCCAGTAACTGGGTTGTGGAGGTCAGATAGGCAGTCGCTCCATGTAAAATACTGGTATTCAGCTGCATCCGGTTAGACTGGAAGCCGACCCCAACATAGTTGGGAAAAGGCTAGGCAGTTGATGATGTGGGCCCCACCGCAGCTTCCGAGTCCAAAGTAATACCTAAGAACACAGTGGTGTCAACGAGATCCAATTTCGCCCCATTTACTAGTAGGTACATGGGTTTACACCTGATTAACGTTTGGTATCAGAAATCTAATACATTTAGTATATTTCTCGTTTAAAAGTAAATTAACACTAAACCAATGCACTATTTTAGAGAGAGGGTTATTGACACTTTTTCTTGATTGTTCTTTATAAGACAAGTTAGGTCACTAATATTATACAAACAAAAAATAAAAAGGGCCGAGAATTCAGCCGGAATAAAACCGGGGGTCGCTTGCCGTTAACGGATCTCTTTGGATCCTGATATTCAAATAAGAAATAAAAAGATCCAAGGCAGTGTTTCTGTCACCATAGTGATGCAATTTCCTATCCGATGTATCATGAGAAACACAATCGAAAGCCTTACTCAAAAATATGTGCAAGAATCACTACACGAGCTTCGGTAGTCGACCCACCTCTAGTGAAACCAAATTGTTTCATAATTAATGTTTAAAAAAATGTCTGCAATTTCAGCTAGAATCAATTTTTAAAATATTTTACTTTTTAAGAGCGTTTACGCCGTACGGCATTTCATACAAACTTTCAAGCACTTATTTTTCGAAATTAATGAACCGATTTTAATGAAACTTCGTACACATAAGCAGGATAAAAAGGTTATAAAAGATAGTAGAGAACATTTTCGAAAAATAGTGTTACAGCCAAATTAGACCTATTTTCAATTTTCCATAGAAACAGAGATTTCCAGTTATCTTTTTTTAAATAAGACGTTTCGAAAATATTCTCTACTAACTTTTTAGACCTTTGAATCCCGCTTATGCGTATGAAGTTTCATTAAAATCGGTTCATTAATTAATTCCGAAAAATAAGGGCTTTAAAGTTTGTATGAAATGCCGTACGGCGTAAACGCTCTTAAGGTGGGAAGCAGAAACATTTGGTCTAAAGTTCGTGGGGTCATTTCATTTCCCATACTTTCTTCTCTTATTCGAACTCGAACCGCCCAGACTGCAATTTGTTTGTTGTTTTTATCATTTTATTTTTTTTGTTAAGTAATGTGGTGTCATGGACCTCGGCGATATCCTGCGGATAAGTTGGTGGCACTGAATAAAACTCGCAACTCGTAAGTTTGATGTAAATGAAACCACTCGTAATGTCTATGATGTTTTATTGTAACATATAGATAGTTTTCTACACATCCACCTTACATAGTCGTCGCGTGGTGCGCTAACTGATATGAGCTCTGTACAGCGGCGGCGGCATCGCGCCTCGCTCCCACATAAATAAAATTCACGTAATAATATATAAACTTAACCTAGAGCGGGCGCAGCGGCCCGCACGTACATCTATATACACGCTAACACTAGTCTGTACACCGCGGCCGCGCCCGCGCACTATTTACAACGAGAGGATATGTGTCAGGAACGGCACGCGCGGCCCGCGTCAGTCGCGCGGCGGGGCGCGCGCCAGCAGCGCCAGCGGCTGCAGTGCCGCCGCATGCAGCGCGTGCGCGTGCGCGTGCGGCGCGTGCGCGTGCGGCGCGTGCGCGTGCGGCGTGTGCGCGTGCGGCGCCAGCGACACGCCACCCATCCCGGCGCCGCCCATGCCGGCGCCCAGCCCGCTCTCGCCCGCCGGCGGGTTGATGCGCTTCTCCTTCTGGCGCCGGTTGCAGAACCACACGCGCACCACCTCCTTTTCCATGCAGAGCGCATCGGCCAGCGCGGCGATCTCTTCGCTGGTGGGCTTGGGGTTATGCAGAAAGGCTTTCTCGAGCGCCACGCGCACACCCGACTCGATGGAGGTGCGTTTCTTGCGGCGCCGGCCCACGGCCTCGGCCAGCCCCGCGCCCAGCGCCGCGCCCGCGCCGCCCGCCGCGCCGCCACCCGCCAGCGACGAGTCGGCGTCCTCCAACCACTTCTGTAGCAGCGGCTTTAGCTTGCACATGTTCTTGAAGCTTAGGTTTAGCGCTTCGAACCGCGATATCGTGGTCTGCGAGAAGTCGTTGCCGTACAACTTGCCCATCGCAAGACCGACGTCACCCTGTGTGAAGCCTGCGGAAGAAAAACATCATGTTCTATAATGCCTATCAAAGAGAACGGCTCGTGACGGAATGCGAATGCTCTGCAATCGGCAGGATGACTCACCGAGTTTAATGCGTCTCTGCTTGAAGGTTTTGGCGAAGTGTTCCAACTCCTCGAGGTCCGCGGTATCGTCGGCGGTGGGCTCGAGCGCACGCGGCTTGTGCGCGTGCGCGTGTAGTGGCGTGTGCGAGTGCGCGTGCAGCGGCGAGCGCGCGCGGCCCGAGCCCGGTGTGAGCGGCGTGAGGAAGGCGCCGGCGCCGGGCGGCGTGCGGCGTGGCGATGGCGACCGGCCGTCTACAGCGCGACACAATCATTACACGGTGCTTATCATTATGATGCATCGACAATAAGCTTAAGTACTGATCATGAACTGCCCTGCTAACACGTGGTGCAGCAGGGCAGTTATTACAGCGAGCGGGAAATAGTGCACGAACCTTGTATATACTTGTAAGGGGGTGACGTACCGGTGGCGGAGGGCGGGGCATGGGGTGCGCCGGCGCGGGCCTGCAGCTGCTGCAGCTGCTGCGCGGCCGCCTGCGCCACCGCCTGCTGCACCTGACAAACACATCACACAGTTAATTACTACTGCTTCACCAAGACAAAAGTTCAGCACCATACAGTCAGTAAACGCCACAGTTTTCGCAGAACAATCATGCAAATATTCGAGAGCTGTACAGGGTTATGCAGTATCTCACCTGAGTGTGTAGCAGTAGGGAGTGCGCGCCGTGCTGTGTGAGCAGAAGGTGCTGCAGCTGCGCCAGCGCATTGCCGGCGCCTGCCGCGTTCTGCGTACAACATAACAGGTTAGTTGACTCGTTGAAGTCGAAGCTCCCGTACCTTGTGAAATCAGCCTCCCTACTGTTCCAACTATGACGGGAGACTGACTATCTATATAAGGTGTAAAAAAATTAACCTTACAAACTTTAAGAGGTGCTTTAGACCATTGGACTGAACAACTTTCAATATGAGACCAACTCTGAAATCACGAAAAAAAATCCACTGTTTAATACAAAAGTTCATTACCTACTTGATCAAAATGTATGAAACAGCGGATTTTTTTTTCGTGATTTCAGAGTTGGTCCCATAGTGAAAGTTGTTCAGTCCAATGGTCTAAAGCACCTCTTAAAGTTTGTAAGGTTAATTTTTTTACACCTTATATTGATTGACCTAACAACACCTTTGGTGGACAGGCGTGCGTTAGCGACCGCAATGGAACCAACAGTGAGCGCATCAGATCTGTAGACACTTGTTTTAAATCTCGCGCTTATTATGCCACGCCAAATTCTTAAATGTTGAAAGGCCGTAGTAGTAGGTGGGCCGGAGACCGTGTACGTGTTTTTTGTAGATACTCTAGCCACAAATTCAGTGTGTTTGTAACGGTCTAGTCGGAACCGATGACGGTGCTCAGCAACCAGCCCTCCCCGGCAAGGTCACCTCGTTGGGAGGCTGGTTGCTCACCGTGTGGCGTGCAGCACATGAGGATGTATACTCACGAAGACGGCGGCGGTAGCGGCGGCGGCGCTGGCGACGTGCGGCGGGTGCGCGGGGTGCGCGGGGTGCGAGGGGTGCGGCAGCGGCGCGGAGGGCGCGCGCGGGGGGGACGGCGGCCGCTCGTCGCCGCTGTTCTCGCCCTCGCCGCTCGCCGAGCCGTCTGCACGCAACATACATGATATACATATTATATAACCCACCCAAACACAATAAAATAAAATATGAAATAGACTTTGATTATATAAATGTCTAGATGGAGCGTCAAGTGCGCGCAAACGTGTCAAAAAGTGTCAACCAACTGTTGGTTCACAAGTGCTTACCCGCCGATCAGTGCAGATCGTGTAACTTTACTGTCAATACGTATTACGCGCGCCAAGTAAAAAAAAACTGGCCAAGTGCGAGTCGGACTCGCACACGAAGGGTTCCGTACCACAAGGCAAAAACGCCGAAAAAAACATGTTTGTTGTATGGGAGCCCCCCTTAAATATTTATTTTATTTTAATTTTATTATTTATTATTAAAGTTAAAATAGAACTGAGTATTTTGTGAATATTTCAAGTGCCTACCTGTTGCCATTTTTGATATCGAGCAAAAAAGGGCAAAAAAATCGCGTTTGTTGTATGGGAGCCCCCCTTAAATATTTATTTTATTTTGTTTTTAGTATTTGTTGTTATAGCGGCAACAGAAATACATCATGTGTGAAAATTTCAACTGTCTAGCTATCGCGGTTCTTGAGATACAGCCTGGTGACAGACAGACAGACAGACGGACAGACGGACAGACAGCGAAGTCTTAGTAATAGGGTCCCGTTTTTACCCTTTGGGTACGGAACCCTAACAAATATCAGCGACAAAATGACGGTTTGTGCTATTAAATTGTGCCGGAATTATAAAGGAAGGATAAAAACTGGCCAAGTGCGAGTCGGACTCGCACACGAAGGGTTCCGTACCACAAGGCAAAAACGCCGAAAAAAACATGTTTGTTGTATGGGAGCCCCCCTTAAATATTTATTTTATTTTAATTTTATTATTTATTATTAAAGTTAAAATACAACTGAGTATTTTGTGAATATTTCAAGGGCCTACCTATTACCATTTTTGATATCGAGCAAAAAAGGGCAAAAAAATCGCGTTTGTTGTATGGGAGCCCCCCTTAAATATTTATTTTATTTTGTTTTTAGTATTTGTTGTTATAGCGGCAACAGAAATACATCATCTGTGAAAATTTCAACTGTCTAGCTATCGCGGTTCTTGAGATACAGCCTGGTGACAGACAGACGGACAGACGGACAGACGGACAGACAGCGAAGTCTTAGTAATAGGGTCCCGTTTTTACCCTTTGGGTACGGAACCCTAAAAATACCAAACACATCTCCTACCATCGGTAAGTAACCAAGAAACTACATATTTATTTTTTGTTTTTATGATTATCAAATCACGCCATATTTTATAAGTGTTGCCAGTTTCTTTTTTAGGGTTCCGTACCCAAAGGGTAAAAATGGGACCCTATTACTAAGACTTCGCTGTCTGTCCGTCTGTCTGTCTGTCACCAGGCTGTATCTCAAGAACCGCGATAGCTAGACAGTTGAAATTTTCACACATGATGTATTTCTGTTGCCGCTATAACAACAAATACTAAAAACAAAATAAAATAAATATTTAAGGGGGGCTCCCATACAACAAACGCGATTTTTTTGCCCTTTTTTGCTCGATAACAAAAATGGCAAAAGGTAGGCACTTGAAATATTCATAAAATACTCAGTTGTATTTTAACTTTAATAATAAATAATAAAATTAAAATAAAATAAATATTTAAGGGGAGCTCCTATACAACAAACATGTTTTTTTCGGCGTTTTTGCCTTGTGGTACGGAACCCTTCGTGTGCGAGTCCGACTCGCACTTAGCCAGTTTTTTACTCTCCCAACTTAAAGTCATTTTTGTGGGTACATATTAGTTGGTTTATGGTTACGTTTATACAATTTCGTTTGTGTACTTTTTCAAAAAACTGGCCAAGTGCGAATCGAACTCGCGTGCAAAGGGTTCCGAACTAAAACATTTTTATTACAATGTTAATTTTTAAATCGTAGATAATAACTGTTCCTGGTCAAGACATTTTTTTTTATGTCTTGACTTTAATTATATACATATATTATATAATTTTTATTTAGAGTTACTTTTAAAGCAGTCGGGTCAGTTTTTTTATTTTTTAAATGATTTGTTTTTATAATAAATAACATAATGTTCGCGTATAACTTTTTGTTTATGAGCCCATTTTAATGATTATATTAGCTTTGGGTATATTAAACCGATTTCAAAAGTGCCTAGAGTACATAATTTAATAACATTAATTTATTAATTCTTTCTTTACATGATTTTGAAGTCGGTGCCAAGTAAAAATTGTCGTGTAAGTATTGTTTTATTAGCTAGGTAAATAATTTACCTGGTACTGACTTCTTGTTCACATTTTAGTAATTATTAATAAGAGGGAGAATTGTAATAGCTGGTATCATTATTTACGCACACAGAGACATAGTCGCACAGTGTAAAACGACGCCTGCACGCACACATACTTGAAAATGTTGACTCGTTTTCTTTGATACGATTGTAGGGCGACGCTCCATCTAGACATTTATATAATCAAAGGAAATAGATAACGGAGTGTTATGTTTAATTAATGTAGAGCGGCAACTCCCTGGAGTGCGTAGAAACAGCGATGACGAAAGCACGATAATAGCACACAATTTAAGTCGGTGCTCAGTTTCCACATTCAAGTGCAAACAGCCTTTAATAAAAATACTATTACACAAACACTTGTACATAATTTAGAGTCGGTAATGTGTTTGTTTTGCTCTCCAGCAGAGGCGCTCAGATTAATCCCTCGCTCATTAAATTATCCACTCCCTTCTTTGAGGTAGGCCTCAAGGAAGGGAATGGGTAATTGAATGAGTCATTCAACAATAACAATAGACAATTACACGTTGAGTCAATGGTTTCAGAAACCTTACCGTTTTTTACGGAGTACTTGCACAGACAACTTGTGGGGGGACAACACTCGCACAAGTGACAACGAGCAGGCCGCCAGGGAATATGGATTCGTTCACTGAATTTACTATATGATCGTATATTAACGAGTCTGCTAACAAGACGAGGGCGGGCGGCGCCGGATATTGTATGTAGATGTGCGTCATACGTCATCGCGGTGACGTGTCAGCCCCTCTCCGGGACCATGTCTTTTTAACCAACTTCAAAAAAAGGAGGAGGTTCTCAATTCGTTTGAATAATTTATACAAAACGTCGGTCATGTATCAGTGCTTTATTAAATTGCGGGAAATTATGCAAAAACTCACTCTATGTTTATCTGGGACATGGTTCATCTTTTGCAAGAGAGCACCAAAATAATGAAATCTTGAGTCGCATATAATTGGGCAAGGCGGCATTTGTCAAGCTGGGGCCTAGACAAGTGGCAATCGCTTTCAGAGCGTTTCGTATTTCTACAACAACATTCAACAGAATTTACATAAACTTTGCGTTGGGTTGTGTCACTTACAACATTTTTGTCTGTTCCTTCGATGTCGCTGATAGAATGTCACTTGGTCTAGGCTCTATGGATGATGATAGAATGTCACTTGGTCTAGGCTCTATGGATGATGATAGAATGTCACTTGGTCTAGGCTCTATGGATGATGATAGAATGTCACTTGGTATAGGCTCTATGGATGATGATAGAATGTCACTTGGTCTAGGTTCTCTGGATGATGATAGAATGTCACTTTAGGCTCTATGGATGATGATAGAATGTCACTTGGTATAGGCTCTATGGATGATGATAGAATGCCACTTGGTATAGGCTCTATGAATGATGATAGAATATCACTTGGTATAGGCTCTATGTATGATGATAGAATGTCACTTGGTCTAGGCTCTATGGATGATGATAGAATGTCACTTGGTCTAGGCTCTATGGATGATGATAGAATGTCACTTGGTATAGGCTCTATGGATGATGATAGAATGTCACTTGGTCTAGGCTCTATGGATGATGATAGAATGTCACTTGGTATAGGCTCTATGGATGATGATAGAATGTCACTTGGTATAGGCTCTATGGATGATGATAGAATGTCACTTGGTCTAGGCTCACTGGATGATGATAGAATGTCACTTGGTATAGGCTCTATGGATGATAATAGAATGTCACTTGGTCTAGGCTCTATGAATGATGATAGAATATCACTTGGCTTAGGCTCTGGATGATGATAGAATGTCACTTGGTCTAGGCTCTATGGATGATGATAGAATGTCACTTGGTATAGGCTCTATGGATGATGATAGAATGTCACTTGGTCTAGGCTCTATGGATGATGATAGAATGTCACTTGGTCTAGGCTCTATGGATGATGATAGAATGTCACTTGGTCTAGGCTCTATGGATGATGATAGAATGTCACTTGGTCTAGGCTCTCTGGATGATGATAGAATGTCACTTGGTCTAGGCTCTCTGGATGATGATAGAATGTCACTTGGTCTAGGCTCTCTGGATGATGATAGAATGTCACTTGGTCTAGGCTCTCCGGATGATGGTTTTCGGAAGGAAGAATCAGAAGATACCACAATGGCTGAAAACCAAACTTAACGAATAATGTGTCTTGCCTACCATGTCATATTATGGAATCGAAACCTGGACGTTTAAGAGCGTGTACGAAGTCAGGGTTGCACAAACAGCTTTGGTTCGCGCCATGTTAGGCCTACGGAAAAATATGACGTAGGACTGAGGTCTAAGATATTGGAATATAGCGGCCTGAAATAGAGTGGGCAGGACACTTAGCTGAACGTGGTAATTGAAGGTGGAGCAGAGCCCTCACTGAAGGGTTGCCGAGAGATGTCAGGAGGAGTGCCGGCCGTCCAACTTTCAGGTGAGTGGACGACATGCAGAAGATCGCAGATAAGACCTGGTCGAGACTAGCACAGATCAGGGAAGCATAGCACAACAGAGAGGAGCCCTGTACTTAGCAGTGGGGATCAAGGCTCCGATGATCGGCTTCACAGAGGTGCACTTACTGCTCAACAAAACTGTAGGAACGTCGCATTCTCCTATTGACAGCACGTGGTACCGTGGGATCGAGGATGATTTAGATTTACTTTTCGCAGATTAAATTAGAACTAACTAGATAATGTGAACAAGAATACGAGTTTGCACTGTCCCCTACCTAGACATGACCTGGGCAACGGAACGTCATCAGTTACATTAGCGCAACTCTGCAGCGGTCAGCTCAGTAGCACAATATACATTTTTGTCGATTTCTCAGCAGTGTCTCCCTCTGCGAGTCAAAGCGTCATGTAAGCTGTTCCTTTGTGCCGAACACGTCGCTCAATAATATAAAACACATCTAGGATTGTTACTGCGCACTATTGTTACTGCTGGTGCACACATAAAGGCCTGCACGCGCGGCGCACAATGTGGCCGGAGCGTCTCGTGACGCAGTCAGCGCAGATCATAAAGGGGTGAGCGCGCATTAGCGGCGCGTGCGCTTTCTTTCAAAGGGGTGAAGAAGGTGCGTAGGGTTTTTTTTGCGTGGTGTGTGCGCCGCACGGGTACCGAACCCTCACTCGGAGATGAGGCACGGGCAGGTGCCGCTAAACCGCGGGGGCACTTTCTAGCGATTACACCAAGATGTCAATAGAAGAAAGTGAAAAGAAACTGGCTTACAGGGCGTTTACGGGGCGATGGACTGTTCAAATAACTAATGAGATTACTTAATGAGTAGGTAGCTACTCGTAGCTGCCTGAGTGTGCGGGCGCGGGTGCGCGCGCCTCGCGGCGGCATGCTCACATACTTTGATAACCGCAACATATCGTAGTTAGTTACGTGCTAATTAAAATAAGCTAATTACACGTCGAGATAATTATGATCTACGCAGGTACTACGCCCGCGCGGATATTAACTATACTAATGAGAACTTGACTCATTGCATATTAATGTGAGCCGAATAATGTATACAACTTTAAACACCGAATGGATGCGTGTGATGTTGCTGTCAGTGAGAGAGAGAGCTCGGTCAGTTGAGGTTACAAGAAACCGATACAAGATGTGAAAAGCGGAAACTGTGTGCTGTGTTGAACGTTGTTACCCGTAATGTTGTGTTAGCATGCAACATGCAAGCTGGAGCTCGAGTGGACTGCGCGTGCGCTTAGTATTCTATAATTCAGTTTATTATATAATTCAGTTATTGCTCAAGGATGTTTATAGAATGATTGTATATATAGAATCATCCATCACCAGTTGTGAATATAGAGTTGACCTAAACAAGGAAATGTCACCGAGTCAAAATAACATCACAAAACCTACTCCGCAAAAGCTTTTTCGGTCATAAATACATCACCATACTACACCAAAATATTGCAGGTTTGAGGAGCAAGTCGGATGCATTAACAATCTGCTTACAAGAATTATCGGATAGTAATACTGATATTGATGTTATTTGTCTGACTGAACATTTTATGATGTCGGGCCATGAAGATATATGTGCAATACCCAATTTTTGCATAGCTGCCTACTTTAGCAGAAGTAATTCTAACAGAGGAGGATCGTGTATCTATGTAAAAAAAGGACATCAATGGAAACATATTCCGAAATCAGTGTTATTCACTGAGTGTTCAACTTTTGAATGCTCTGCAATAGAATTGGTAGCTTACAAAATGATTATTATTTGTTTGTATAGGGTTCCTTTATCTAGTAACATAAACAATTTCTTTGCAAGATTAGATAAGATGCTCAAATATGTTAATAAAATCTATAATAGGCATAATATTGTAATTGCTGGTGACTTTAATATTGATATTTTAAAACAAAATAATACCACATCTGAATTTGAATGTGTACTACTGAACTTTAATCTAAAGCTTAAGATAAAAGAGCCTACCAGAAAAATTAGCAACACCTGCATAGACAACTTTGCTCACAACTTTCACAATAAATGCAAAGCAGAAGTGATTGATTTTGCATTATCTGACCACTCAGCTCAGATACTAAAGTGTCTTGTTAAAAAAGTATGCCTGATTAAGAACTGGAAAATTAAACGTAGAGACTATAGTGAGGAAAATCTTATGAAGTTTAATAATTATATAGAAACATTGTCTTTTTCGGAAATGTACACAACTTGTGATCCGAATGAAGCCTATAATATTTTCATCGATTTGTTTAAGTTATTTTACGACCTTTGCTTTCCATTTAAATATATTACTATTAATACTTATCGAAAAGCTCGTTGGGTAACGCGTGGTCTCAAGGCCTGCAGTATAAAAAAACGTGAACTTTTATGGCAATATAGAAAAAAACCAAATGACGTAAATAAAACTAAACTGACACAATATTCAAAAAGATTTAAGAAAATAATAAGATTAACTCAGCGCGCACAAAATAATCATTCAATTAATATGTCAGACAATAAAAGTAGAACGGCATGGAAAATTATAAACCAAGCAAAAGAAAACGTACCAAAGGATACTATAACTAGTATTAAAATGAATGATAGAACTATAACTGACCCGTGTGAAATTTCCAATGTTTTTAATAATTATTTCGTCGATAAAGTTGTACCTAACCATTGTTCAAACAAAATGCAGTATAACTCATATATGTCTACTAAACAAAAGTCTATGTTTTTGAAACCATGCTTGCCACATGATATATTGCAGATCATTAGAAGCCTAAAAAGCACAAATAGTGTGGGTTACGATGGAATATCAACTAAAGTTATTAAATATATAGCTACAAATATCTCCACTCATCTTAGTTATATCTTAAATTTATGCATTAGCGCAGGAGTCTACCCTGATAAATTAAAAACTTCGATCATAAAACCGATCTTTAAAAAAGGTGACAAAGAATTTCTGGAAAACTATCGACCCATTGCCCTCGTTCCAGTTATTTCTAAAATATTTGAGAAACATATCTACAAAGAACTTAATAACTATCTAGAAAAGAACAATATCTTAGTAAAGGAACAAAAAGGGTTTAGACCTAATAAAACCATAAACATGGCCATCTATGATTTTTTAGACTTTGTTATGGTTAATATTGACAAAAGAATACCCGTCTGCTCTATCTTTATGGATATGACACAGGCTTTCGATTACGTTGACCATGATATATTAGTTGGCAAACTCAATGCCTATGGAATAAGAGGTAATGTTCTTAACCTAATTGAATCATACCTCAAGGGCCGTAACCAATACACCGAAGTGACTAAAGTGAATGTTCTTACTAAACAAGAAGAAACCTTTATGTCACAAAAACGAAAAATAAATTACGGTGTACCTCAAGGTAGCGTTCTGGGTCCACCGCTATTCATCATTTACATTAATGACCTACCCAACGCCACAGATAATCCTATAGCTCTCTTTGCGGATGATAGCACTGTTACCGTCAAATGTAGAGACAAAAATGCTTATGAAGATGACTTAAATAGCACCTTGAGCTCTATTATGAATTGGTTGAATTTAAATAATCTTAAAGCGAACTTAGGAAAAACAAAACTACTGAACTTTAGACAGCGCATACCAACACAAAGCTCCCTTAACGTAAATTTTAACAACCAACATATAGAAGAAATAGACACTACAAAATTTCTCGGCTTGTATATTGACAATAAAATGACTTGGAAACCACATATTGAACAATTATGCAAGCGAGTGAGTCGATCAGCTTATGCCCTACATGAACTTTCATTTAAAATTAACCTTAGCACACTCATAACTGCATATCATGGGCTTGTGGCTTCTATACTCAGATATGGCATCATTTTTTGGGGGAACTCCACCAACAAAGATCTCGTTTTTAAGGCACAGAAACGGTGCGTTAGGGCTATGTTTGGTTTAAAATCCACTGAGAGTTGTGTACCTTTCTTTAAGAAGTACAGTATCCTACCTATGCCTTCACTGTACATATTTGAAGTAGCTGTCTTTGTGAAACAAAATCCTCATCTTTTTGTGTTAGCATCTGAAGCTTTCAATCGTACTCAAAGAGATGAAAGTCGTCTCTGTGTTCGCAAAACTAATACTGCCTTAATGTATAAGAGTATTTTTCATATGGCACCAGTCGTTTATAATAAATTGCCAAAAGAGCTAAAAAAATTGCCTGTTAATTTATTTAAGCAAAAATTAAAAACTATGTTATGTCAAAAATGTTATTATAGTGTCTCAGATTTTTTAACAGACAAATTTTGACATTGTGTACTATTGAACTTTTTACTACTAGACATTTTATTATCTAAATAAAACTGTTGTTTATAATTCTAATTTGACATTATGACTTAACTCTGCAATAATTATCTGACTGAAGCATCTATTTTAACAATCATTTTTATATTACTCAATTTATTATTATTTTTTATTTACTGTTGACATTTTTTAATTATTATTTTTGTATAATTCACTTTAAATTAATTATAATATTCATATTTGTACGCCGTCATCGGCAAAACATAGTGTACCTATATATTTTAATAACAACACCTGTTTCTACACCACCTATGTTTTACAAATAAAAAACTTTGACTTTGACTTTGACTTAGTGACGACGTCACCAGTTGAACAAACTGTGTACTGTGTTGAACGTTGTGACCCGTAGTGGTGTGTTAGCATGCAACATGCAAGCTGGAGCTCGAGTGGACTGCGCGTGCGCTTAGTGACGACGTCACCAGTTGAACAAACTGTGTACTGTGTTGAACGTTGTGACCCGTAGTGGTGTGTTAGCATGCAACATGCAAGCTGGAGCTCGAGTGGACTGCGCGTGCGCTTAGTGACGACGTCACCAGTTGAACAAACTGTGTACTATGTTGAACGTTGTGACCCGTAGTGGTGTGTTAGCATGCAACATGCAAGCTGGAGCTCGAGTGGACTGCGCGTGCGCTTAGTGACGACGTCACCAGTTGAACAAACTGTGTACTGTGTTGAACGTTGTGACCCGTAGTGGTGTGTTAACATGCAACATGCAAGCTGGAGCTCGAGTGGACTGCGCGTGCGCTTAGTGACGACGGCACCAGTTGAACAAAATATGTACTGTGTTGAACGTTGTGACCCGTAGTGTTGTGTTAGCATGCAACATGCAAGCTGAAGAGCTGAACTCAAGTGGACTGCGCGTGCGCTTAGTGACGACATCACCAGTTGAACAAACTAAGTATTGAGCAGTTCACCGTAACTTTTACTGCCAAATTCAGTAAAAGATCTATTTGTCTTCGGTTGTTTGTAGTCCGACAACGGTATTTTTTCGGGCGAAAAAGAAACAAATACCTAATGTTCTGTTTGCCGACTGAAATTAAAACAAAAACTTTTCCAAAAAAAAAAAATCGACCGACTTCTAAATAAGACACTACAAAGTGAAAAATAACTTTAATTTCGGAATTCGGTGTCGTTGGGTTCGCATTTTTGTTGTTTGCCACCGTTTGTTTGTAAAAAAATTTTTATTTTTCTCTTTTAAGTTGTACCTACCCCACACAAATTCGTATAACAAACACTACTTGCTATGTAAATATCAGTGACAGGAAGTTATTATAATATCATCAATATAAACTAAGTGGCAAAAATACGTCGTGTATTATTGAAGCTAACTCAAAAACTACCCAAGCAAAGTTAATAAAATTTATCTCCTATCCATTAAAAATATAATTTTAGAAATCGATTCACAATTGCCGGAGATATCGCGTCACAAATATACAAAAAAAAACATAGTCGAAATGAGAACCTCCTCCTTTGTTACGTTTCTCTAATAAACAGCCTAAACAGGTTCAAATTAAATCAGCTAGCGAAACTTCACAGATGTCATCACATCTGCGAAGTTTCGCTAGCTGATTTAATTTGTGTGGCCTGTGTATATCTGAACATGAAAAAACAAAAAATAAATAAATTGGACGATTTTAATTTTTGGGATTAACGACAGGCACTTGAAGTATCAGTTTGAACATCAGTTTATTGTGTGTAAACTTCACAGACGTGAAGGGTAACACGACAAAACTAAAATAAAGTTATTTTCTCAACTCATAGTTCGAGACTCCAGCGCACTGTGGTTCCCTAGTACCTACGACAAAAATCACCCAAGGCCACTCTGCAATTCTCTAAAAGTAATAGTCATTATAACATCTACGAAGTCCAAACTTAACAAAAGTATAAATTAAGTGCAGTTGGCTAATTAGTTAATTACCATCATTCCCATTTCGTCATCGAAAGTGTGAATCGACTCTCACATTTGTTGCGTGTTTTTGTTCACTGATTCCCGGAAACCTATTACACAAGTGATTTATATCAATGATGGATTTTCAAGAACATGATATGAACATTATTTTTTAATTTTATTTAGAATTTGAAGATCATTCGTTTTTTCTTTTTTGACTGCTACGTGATGTACTGTATTTCGAGAGCATTTTAAATTGTAGATAGATATTTCTCGAGTTTCAGTTTACATTGGAGTATAATTAGGTCTGTTTTTGTTATGTTTTAGGTGATACCTTATTCTTGATTTCACTTAAGCCTTAGGTGCTACGCGAACGTTGCCTCTCCGTAGTATTTTGCTAGGAACAAATAGAAACCTCTTAGGCTTTTATTAAGTTTTGAGCCACTTATAACAGGACTTAGATTGCCCAGAAAGAAAAAATCTGTTCTGTCAACAGCTGTTTTGGAACTACTGAGTTTTTACAATGTTGTAACGTTTTTTTTTATGTTCAACTTTGTACAGCTGATTTATTTGGTTTATTTTAAGGGTTTTGCATAATTTTATATTAAATTTAACATAAAATTTTGTTTAGATTTGTACAATTTTGAAGAATGATGTTTGTTTGTAACTTGAATTTAAATTTTACTATTTAAATTTGTATTTTTAATTTGTCATTGGGTAATATGCTATGTTTTTATTGTTATTTACATTATTAAATGGTTAATACTCCTTATCCAACTAATTAAATCCCAGAAATAAAGTAGTTTGTATTTTTGTGGTATTTTAGTATGGGCAACCACAACCACAGTGCAGCGGTCGTTGATCTCAAACAAAAAATCATCAAATCTTTTTTATTCTAATTGATTGTGTTTGGATACCGATACCCATAACGTCAGCGGATTTTCGGTAATTTAATAAAAACGAAAGGTTGTTCGTTGTAAGCGCATCACTTGAGAACGAAATGTAGTTCGTTGTAAGCGCATCACTTGAGAACGAAATGTAGTTCGTTGTAAGCGCATCACTTGAGAACGGCTGGAGCTATTGGTAAAGGAAAAAAAATACTAAAAAAACGGAACGTGCTTTTTTCTATAGGTTTTTTGTATGAACTATTGAAATATGGCCAGGACGTCTGTCGCAATTAATCAATCTGAGGTTAAGTATATGCGGTGAGAAGCATTTTTTTCTATATTTTCAATTATTTTTAGTTGTTCTAATTATAGATTTTCTCTGAATAAGTAAAAAGTATTGATTTGCCGGAATTTATTTTCGCCCACGACACGGCCGCCGAAAACGAAAATTGTCGAAAATATATATTTCAGCCGAAAATTAGCGCCAACCGTAAAATAAATTTGGTCGGACTCTAGTTGAAGAAGTGGTACATGTTGATGGTAAAATGTGGAGTATGAGAGCTGATACTGACCGTGGCTGGGCGGCGGCGACGGCGACTTGATGAGCTCGCCGGACTCCTCTGTAACAGAACAAACATACGCTGTTAGCACATCGTCCGCACGCAGCACTCGCACCACCCCCGCTCGCAGTGACGACTAAATAAATAAATCCGCGAAGTAGAACCAGTATGTTTGTGTCACGTATTCTATGACATCACGAGTCACGCCACTGGGGTTCTCACTGTAAGGTGAACAACCAAGGGAACATGTCCTGCGATAACCATTTGTTAAATGAGCCACTTGCCAAGCTGGTTGTTAGGATAACACTCTATTGCTGTGGACAAGTCCAACACTCAAATAACCGCCACGTGTGGCAACCGGCCTCGCCAGCGCTTCGGCCACTGCACAACAATATGCTGCACCACGGCATGAGCTATCCTTGCGTCAGAAGTACCTAGCAGTAGTAGTTGGTGTCGATGCAAGAAGTAGGACTCAAACATAAACTGTCCTCCAATTCATTGACAGGGTTTACAAGTGCCATTCATACATGATCATAATGAGCTTGTGCTGTCTCACCGCAGGTGAAGAGCCTCCCTTCCCTCTTTTCAATTTTCCCGGTCTAGTTCCGTTCCTTAGAAGAACTATACCGAAGATGCCAATATTGAGTTACAACGATGACTTCATAATTTACTGGCTTGTTTTCAGTAAGTACTTAAATAAGATAGTCAAACTGATAAATTAAATTAATTGCATTCTTTTATTCCAGTTATTTGCTAAGATATTGACCAAAATGCAGCGTCAAAAACTTTAAATAGTAATACTGAAATATGTAAATTTTTGTATAACGCCACTTTTGTTTTCAAGGTGCGAGTTACATAAAGCTGCAACAACTCGTAAAATATTTTGTTGCAATGAAAATAACAATATTTTCGCACACTTTTACTTTCTTACTACCTATAATAATTATTTATGTTATGACTATGTGACCGTCCCTATATGAGTCACAGAAGTGAGTTAAAGCAGTATGTATTTTGTTAGTTTTTTTTAAGATTTTTAAAATAAAGTCATTGTGAAACTGTTAACAATACACGGTTTAGGTTAAGTACAAGTGATACTATCGTAAATATGGCATGGAGGAAGCAAGCGAGGACACAGTCTCCTCCTTGTGTCGCTTGTTATCGTGTACTTATACACGATAACAAGCGACGAACTCGCTAAGACGGTAACACCTTGTCGCAACACGCAGGCCACCAGAACGTACCCGCGATTAAGGATCAGCTCATTAGCGGCCGAATTAATGGAATTAATAGGATCAGCGGGAGGCGTCAGGGCACACACGACACGCCGGACAGCGTAATACGAAGCCACCGACACACGGGATCATCAAATTACAAGTAGGTAATGCTGATTAATGAGCGGATTAGATACCTCGCTGTGTCATCCGTAGTCGGTAATACTGCCACGCCGACGGATCTAGCACACGCTCACACTGTGTCATCCGAAGTCGGTAATGCTGCCACGCCGACGGATCTAGCACACGCTCACACTGTGTCATCCGAAGTCGGTAATGCTGTTACGCCGACGGATCTAGCACATGCTCACACTGTGTCATCCGAAGTCGGTAATGCTGCCACGCCGACGGATCTAGCACACGCTCACACTGTGTCATCCGAAGTCGGTAATACTGCCACGCCGACGGATCTAGCACACGCTCACACTGTGTCATCCGAAGTCCGTAATGCTGCCACGCCGACGGATCTAGCACACGCTCACATTGTGTCAAGACAAGAAAGAATATTCGACAACATGGGTGTCTGAAACGCCGGCGCTTCGGCGCTACGAATATTGGTTTCTCGTAGACACTCTACGAGAATGCTACGCAACTGCTACGACATGATAAATCCTGTAATGATGCTTATGGTAATTGATATTGATATGAAATGTTTGAAGCGCTTGTGAGTACGTCGGCACATTGTGTGACGTGGGCACACAAGTCGGCAGCATCGCGTGGGAACAGCAGCTACCTGCCGGTAATGCGCGCCGCGCCGCGCCGCGCCGGCTCAATGCAAGGATAAAAAAGGATTTGCGTCGACACAAATGTTCATTTATTCAAATATACGCGAATTCGTAAAAGATGTATCCTTTGATAAAAAAAAACCTCATATGCTGTAAAAAGTGCGCTTGCATTGAGACGTCATCGTCAGTTTTTGTGGAGCTGTCACAAAAGGGTGCAATCACAGAAACGAGCGGAGTATCGGATGGAAATATTCACAAAATACGTAAAAAGCGCCAGTTGTGTGTTTTTTGCGCTGTCGGATTAGTTTTTTAGGCGTCGCATCGGCGCCGACTGCCGAGGAGCTGTGATGAGTAAGAGTGAGCTGCGCTGGTGATGTGCGCACGACGCGCTCGCGTGCGACACACTCCGTGCACACTGCAGCGACTACTTTACAAGTATTATTCATATATTTTAGATGAAGTTTTTCTAATTTCATACACCAGCTAATTGATCCGGCGATCAGAAACAGCTATTGGTTGATTACGTCTAATTTGATAGTTTCGAGAGGAGCGTCCGCCGCGCCGCCGCCGCTGCGAGTGTGATGTGCAATGCGATGGCCAGTCGGCACATGAACAGCTTTTTGCAGTTTTCCATTTAATTAGTGACCTTGAACTATCATGCTATACTTAAGTGCATATAACTAAAGTTGAGTCCTGTTCCAGAAACGAACTCTTTATGAAATTAAAATTTGTTGAAATTAAAAGTTTTTAGGGTTCCGTAGCCAAATAGCAAAAACGGAACCCTTATAGATTCGTCATGTCTGTCTGTCTGTCTGTCCGTCTGTCTGTCTGTCCGTCCGTATGTCACAGCCACTTTTTTCCGAAACTATAAGAACTATACTGTTGAAACTTGGTAAGTAGATGTATTCTGTGAACCGCATTAAGATTTTCACATAAAAATAGAAAAAAAAACAATATATTTTAGGGTTCCCCATACTTAGAACCGAAACTCAAATTTTTTTTTTTCATCAAACCCATACGTGTGGGGTATCTATGGGTAGGTCTTCAAAAATGATATTGAGGTTTCTAATATCATTTTTTTCTAAACTGAATAGTTTGCGCGAGAGACACTTCCAAAGTGGTAAAATGTGTGCCCCCCCCCCCCTGTAACTTCTAAAATAAGAGAATGATAAAACAAAAAAAAAATATATGATGTACATTGCCATGTAAACTACCACCGAAAATTGGTTTGAACGAGATCTAGTAAGTAGTTTTTTTTTTAATACGTCATAAATCGTAAACCACAATTTACCATTCATTCAATCAACTCAAAAATAAAAAAAACATTTAATTTAAAAAACATTAACCTTATGCATAAACCCGGATGTTACGGAACCCTCGGTGCGCGAGTCCGACTCGCTCTTGCCCGGTTTTTTTAGGTGATATGTAATTGCTTTAGGGAATAAAGTTAATTCACAAAAGCTATTTATGTTCAAAAAGATCAGATTGAATATTATGTTCAGTTAGTTTGTTGATGGACTATGCGGGGCTGTGCGGTACTATAGCACATTGTTTCAGTACTACGCTGAAAACTATTCATGAGCCACGACCGTTTCAATGAGAGCGTTATACTGTTACAACAAGGCGGTATATCTACGAGTATCTCTACTAATAATATAGCTGAAAAATTTGTTCTTTGACCGCGCTAACCTCTGGAGCTACCGGTCGTAGTGGACACAATATTTTTGCATTTGGTAGCCCAATTTTTGAGGAAGGCCTATAGGCTGTTTAACATTACGCTAAGCTCCTTATAGCCGAACAAAACAAAAAAAGTTAGAAAGAACACTGCTTATGCAAAAACTATGTAAAAACGCGGACGGACGATGCGATGCGACGGGGCGACGGGGCGACGGGGGGGGGGGGGGGACAAGAACATTCACGCGGACGAAGTCGCGGGCAGAAGCTAGAGTAAGCTGCTTAATGTATGCAGATATGGAGCTAATGTGCGTTCGATGAAATACTCACACGAACACGCGTGTGTTTAACATAAAGTTCGGAACTACTACCTACTTAACGCCACACTCTCGATCTTAATTCAATTGAAACTTTTTAATGAAAACATTTGTTACAACTTATAATCTACACATTATTGAATAAGTACTTATAATGATTTGGATCGGATTCAGATGCACAAGTAGGAGTAGGTACAACATCAAACATGTCTCGACTTGTGGGTTATCACTTCTGGCAGTAGTTGCCGATGTCGAGCTGCTGGTTATATATCTTTATATTGATTGAATTTATGTACCTGCCGGATTATTTACAGTCGAGATACATTCATTAGCAATAGTTGTACCTAGGTACATTGTGGTTAAAAAAATGTAAGTAAGTGACATATACAAAAAAAACTGAAACCCTGAAAGAAGTTGGTTCAGAATCGACTACTAAATCCGTTGTCCTGTTTTTAACTATCAAATATAAAATACCTACCTTGTTTGTTAAGATTTAAATGCTAATAAAAGTTTACAATCGAATTCGATACCAGAATAAGAGCTCTTTAAGAAAACACGCAATTCGCAAACTTAATAAAATACAAAAGCTTTGGGAACAACATTTACAGCTTAAGGTAGTTGTTTACAACGAGTGTGACGTCGGCAAAACAGTGTTTAGCAATGAATTTCTTTAAAGATTGAATTCTTCAGACTTTGTTTTCTTTTTAAGAAAAAAAAAAAAAAAAAAAAAATATCTTAGTTTGATGGGAAATAACCTGCCGCAATTTTATTAGTTTTTACACATTTTAGGTGATGATCTACTTGCAAATTTTTATTTTTATATATTTTTTTGGCAATATTTGCAGTGAGTATATTTTGTTCCACAGTACTGTTTTACCAGACAAGCTCTAAACGTGAAGGCCTGTAATTGGCTGTCAGATTATCATACTGTTATTTATCACTATTGTATTTAGCTGTAAGTCTTCCAAAGTCCTTAAATAAATAAATGTTGATGAAATAGTGTCAATAGCCTAGGAGAATCCTGAAAGCAACTTACGGTAGCGCGCGGAGCAGTAGGCGCGCGTGTCGGCGCGGACGCATGCGGACAGCACCATGCTGCGTATGCGGCGGCAGTCGGGATAAGGTACGAGCGACGTACGAGTAATGAACGCACTGCGAGCGCGCGGTCGCGAGTCGGCACTCCACGGCACACTGCGCGCGCTGTGCAGCCCGCAGTCAGCGCCGCGACCGCCGTGCTCCCCCCCCCCCCGTGCCCCGGGCCCCGCACACACCCCGCTCAACCCTCAACCGTCGAATTAAACATTTTAAACTTTTTGTACGAATCCGTTTCTTTTTCCGCCCTTTAGTGAATTTTTTTCGCGCGATCTCGCCATTATTTCGATTACCTGAGATGATTTTTTTTTGGCTTTCGCCGAACGGATCGAGCGCGATGCGCGTTTAAAAGCTGTTTAATTTTTTAGGAAAGGGGAGCGACGGGTTCGGCTAACCGATGCGCGAATTCCGATATCGGGTTCGATTGAAATAAAAAACTGATGCCGGGTTGAGCAGCGTGTGCCATGGACCCACGACTCGTTACGACGCTATTATCAAACAAATCATACGAACGTTCTCTCCGTATCTAGTGAACATCTACATAGAAGTCGCCGCACCGCTCCGCACCGCTACTCACAAAGTCCGAACACAACAATCCACAAGTTATTGTGTTAATCATCCAGCTCATTGTTTGTCTCAATAACTTTTATTATAGATCTAATACTCGATTAAATGATTGCTTGGAAAACGAATGAAACAACGACTCAGATGAATAGATATGTTTAAAAGTTTTGACAACAAAGAAGGAAACGAATGTTCGGAAGTATTTGTGTAATGCTGTGTTGTGTACACTGTGGGCGCACAGCGTTCGGTAAGCATTGGGAAAGTGATTGTATGAGATGAAAGACTAGTTCCTGTTTGATGTAAATCTGATGGAATAGCAAGTGTGGCGGGCGCGACTGACCGCCGCGCGCCGCCCCCGCCGCCCCGGCACAGACCTGCGCACCGTCACACAAGGCGCACTCGACATCTATGACATCGTAACATCATTTGGTATCTATTTCCAGTCATTCATTAGTGTCACATCAGTGATGACCTCTGGCACTGAAACGTGGTCACTCACAATGGGCCTTGTTAGAAGGCTAAAACTCACCCAAAGGGTAATGGAGAGGGCTATGCTTGAAGTTTCCCTGCGTGATCGAATCAGAAATGAAGAGATCCGCAGGAGAATCAAGGTAATCGACATATCACGAAGAACTGCCAAACTTAAGTGGCAGTGGGCAGGGCACATTGCTCGCAGAACAGATGGCCGATGGCGCGGTTCTGGAGTAGCGACCGCGTACCGGAAGATAAAGCGTTGGAAGGCCTCCCACAAGGTGGACGATCTTGTGAAGCCCGCAGGAACCCGTTGGATGCGTGAAGCACAGAACCGGTCGAAGAGGAGGTGCTTGGGGGAGGCCTATGTCTAGCAATGGACGTTTTTCGGCTGAAATCATGATGATGAATTAGTGTCGTGTACTCTTGTACGTACTCCCCTCACAACCCTCGACGCGACTCCTGCATGGTCGCAGGAGTCGAGGAGGTAATTCATAGTTTAATTTAATTTGAAGTCCGTCTGTCAGTGCTTACAAATACGGCGAGACAAGTAGGTATTCACAGATGCTGCAGTAGTGGTGCAACAGCAACACGCATCAAGTATGAGCTCGACCTGCCGGCGGCGTCTACCGCGCGCTAGTGCGGCGCTTTGTGATGCTAATGTGCGCAAACAGCGGCCGATGAAACTTTAATTCAGGTTTCTCTGACCCCGGCGACCCCGGCCCCCACCCGCACGCCCCCCTCGCACCCCTCGCTCATGCATCTCTATCCAAAGAATGCATTTACGTAATGTGGCCGCTGTTTGTTTAGGCGCCAACATATTGCTACTTTGAATAAGAAATTCGCCTTCTTTGTTGAACTCTTCGTATTTTAAAACTGAATAAAGTGTGTTTACTTTAACGGTAACCGCTCCTGGAGTGTTATTTCGGGAGTATTTGTTTGAACAGTTTCTGAGACGCTCCTTCAAACGCCACAATTTGGATTTTGTAATGTTTTCTTTTCAACAGCAACAACCAACTTAAACATAATTCGTGTCTGACGAAACGATTTCATATTATAACAAATCTTATCTTTAACAATAATATTTTTACGATTTATACAGGGCTATTGGTAAAATGCTAATAACCTCGCAGGACTGGACTAACTTACTAACATCATAAACAACAACTTTTGTTCTATGACACCAAAAACAAAACCTTTAAGATTTCGTTGTTGTCTAACCCCCGCTCCCCTCCACTGCATTATGTACTAGACACGGCAGTTTGTTTACCTAAGTAGCGCTTTCGCTTCGCGTAGAGTTCGTAACAGAAAATCGATTATTCCAATTCGTTGAATTAAAATAATTTTATTTTTGTATGAAAGTTGAGGAATTAAAATCTGATGAATTAAATAAAAGTCATAGAACAATAGTTGTTGTTTATGGTGTTAGTAATATAGTCCTGAGAGGTTGTATATTTAACTGTCTCATAATGTTTATGTATAATTGTTTCACGCGACGTCAGCTGGACAACATGTACTACGAGTGTGTCGTAGCGGTGCTACGCGGCCCGTAGCCGTTGACCGGCTCGTAGCGGGCGCGTAGCGGAGGCGTAGCGGCCGACCCTTCGTGTTTTACCATTCTTATGGGTTTTTTATGAACACTGATTTCTATATTTGTGCAGTTTTATGACGTGTCAACCCTCATACCTTTAGATATTTAATTAAAGATTGGTGTAAGGGTTGTGAGGGCCGCGGGAGTCGCGGGGACGGGAGGGCCCGTCGCGTGGAGTGCCCGGCGTCGTGTCCGACACGAGAGGGTGTTGGGTATACACTTATTGTAGTTATCGGATAACATCTTTATTTTATTAATCTCATTTCGTATAAAATGTAGTGCTCCCGCTCTCGTCGACACACGCGGTGAGCCGGTGACCTTTCACGTAGTATCTCAATTTTCAACGATACATGAAATGAACTCATCGACGCACTAGTTTTCTCCTGCTACTCCACTCGCGAAGATCATTACCGATACAATTAGTTGTCATGTTATGATCATACTTAATATATCTATACACCGTGTTCCGGACGATATACATAAGCTTCGACCAGATGTTTAGACCATGGAAATAAGCATTTTTCATTATGGACACATTAATGAATGCTTATTTTTTGTTAATTTTCATACAAACTAAATACCTTGACGTAAATTACCCGATATGCATGCCTCTTTATCCGAATTGCCAACGACGCATTTTCATTCATAAGATTTGGCGGGCTGAAACTTGTAAAAACTAAGTTAAGACCGTTTCTTACTGCATAGCTCAATTAAATTTCATTACTTAAATGAAATTACAAATATCTTTGTAACGAACCCTTTACTTCCTTTGATATATTTGATTTGTAACAGATGTAGTAGCGTTTGCCAAAGTTTATGAATAACGTGAAGAACACGGTACACTGTATACACCGTGTACTTCACTTCATAAAATTGTAAACTGACGCTAACTGACTGCTCTAGCTAGAAACTACTGGGACTAGGAATGTGAAATTTTGCACACGGCTTCCTTTTATAATGTAGGGGAGCACTAAGAAGGGGTTTTCGGAAATTCAATCTTTAAGGGGGTGAAAAGGGGTGATTTTTTTTGTATAAGAAATTTTATTCCTTGAGTTACTAAACTTGAAACTTGGCATGAATACTTATCTAAGTAAATTATGAAGCTTGGCATTTTTTGTTTTTCTAAACTACTATTTGGGGGGTGTCAAAATCTGTATAGAAGAATTGTTGTGCAGTTCGATTAACTCCAAACTCAGTATTTATACTTAAGACCGAAAATAAAGAATAACGTGTGTCAGGGTTTTTCGAAAATGTACCACGAACGGGGTGAAAAGAAGTAGTTAATTTTACAGTGGAGGATTTTACTGCGTGGTTTGATTTTCGAACTTTCCCCCTGTGGGGGTGAAAAGCAGGGGTAAAATTTATTTGAAAAAATCTGATCCCTTTTATCTATTAACTTAAAAATTGGCCTGAATACTTATTTATCTAAATACATAAATTATAAAGATAATAAACTAACATTTTCGAAATTTTTAGAGGAAAAGAGGACGCGGACGAAGTCGTGGGCAAAGTGTTAGTGAAATATGAATCATTTATTGTCTAATATTGTAGGTGTACAAATAAGATGGAATTTTGATATTTTACTACGCATCGCTGCTGGCAATGATTCGGTCCAAGCTCGGCGAGATTCGCAGACGCGCGGGGGCGCGGGGGCGCGGGGGCGCGCGAGCTACGCGAGTAGTTAGTACGGAGGTCGCCGCCATGTTGTATTAGCGCACTATTTGCATTTACAATTGCGCTGTTTCACGCCTGTTAGCTCGGAAGGGGTGCGCTGTGCCGCTTGCTGAGCCAACGGGATACTGTCGCGATACAGAGGAGAGGCGACCTCGACCGTACTGTACGAGTACATGTTATTGTTACGGACTGTGACTGAGCTGAGCTCCGTCACAGACGCACGAGGCATAGTAGACATGACGTGGTATCGGGGAGGACAACGGGTTAATTATTGGTCAAATAGATTGACTTTTCCTTCTTGTCTTTTAAACAGCGTGCGTGTGTCCACATTGCAGCATCACTACATAGTATAAAACAAAGTCGCTTCCCGCTGTCTGTCTATCCCTATGTATGCTTAGATCTATGAAACTACGCAACGGATTTTGATGCGGATTTTTTGTAATAGATGGAGTGATTCAAGAGTAAGGTATATTTGTATAATACATGCATATTATAGTAGAGAAAAGCCGAGAAATTTCAAGATTTGTAATGTGATGTCGTAACAGACATATTTTTGTGCGCTTGCATTGCAAACACTGGCTAAACCTTACGAGATATATCAAATTAATGTACTACGGAATTGTATATCTTAAAAATGTCCTTAAAAAAAAGTCCACGATGGTATAATTATGTTTATCTCCTAAGGATAACCCACAGTAACCATTTTTATCTTTTACATATTCCAAAAAACTTACATGGGTTACTTACCAAGCTATTTTAAACAATGCAGTATTGTTCCTTATCTAATTAAATACATTAAATACGTTTTGCATTTTATGGAGATTACGGGTCAGTGCCCACTCGACCCGCTTAGACTCGACCCGAAGAATAATATCAGATGTTTTACTACCAATTCAGTGTCATTTGTACAGTCAGGCAAAGTGATATTATCCTAATTTGATTTCTTTTAGATTCCGTTGCGATCGCAACGCATCAATCAGCCAAAGGAAGAAGAAAAGTATTGAAAATGATAACACAGGGTTTATTGACAAAAAAATTTCAAGAAAAAGATAATAAGTACAAGAAACTGCTCGATTGTTGATTATTTCAAATTTTTTTTTATTTATTTGTATTTTTTTTTTTCATGTCGATTATTTATAGACAGAAATTGATGATTTTGTACTGAAAATATGTTTTTTTTACATTTTAGAAGTTAGTTACTTGTTAACCTAATAATTATAATCACGTTTAAAGACTTTCAATAAATACCACCGTGCCACTAGCTATAAGATTGTAATGATAATTAACAATAATCTGTGATTTTGACTACAAAGTACAAAGCGTACCTATACTTTAATAAAAAAAGTATAAGTACTTGTTTAATTATTAATTTATTTATCCAAACATTATTTAAATTTGACACTCTCTGTGGTGCAAGCGTTAAATCGACACTTTTTTGTATGACTATACATCGACGTTTTTACGCCTATCAAAACAGAAATATTCTTCGGGTCAAGTCTAAGCGGGTCGAGTGGGCACTGACCCAAATTTGCCCTTTACGGTATGCTGTGTGAATGATATGTCATTATCATTAAAATGAATACGGTATCTTGACTCTAAAAAGCGAGGGCAGACCGGCTGGCGGGGCGGTACGAAGTTCGCGGGGGCAGAGCGGCTGGCGGGGCGGTACGAAGTTCGCCGGGTCAGCTAGTTAGCATATAAACAATAGTAGCGTGTCATTAACTGATCAGCATTGATCTGTAGTGCGTTAGGGCGACCTGTGCTTACGTCGCTCGAGTGTTTGTCGAACTGGCCTTTCGTTGACTTGACAACATTGTTCATGGAACAGGGATTCACATTCAGCGATATTACAGTGTTGTGACGGTGTCGTTTCCGTGAACATCTCTTACTCGTAAATCAGGAATCACATGCAGGCGTTCGAATAATAACTGGCTGTCCTGTCAGCCCGTGAACTATAATCAGAGAAATTAATTGTTTACCAAATTACAAAAAGTCGTGCCATACAGCCATTTTTATAAGACTGTCAAAGAATAACAGTTGCGATTTGAATTTACGAACGATTAATAGTCAACTTGCAAAGCAATTATTTTCCAGACTATACAATATCGACGAATATGTTTAGTCAGTGTTCCCGAAGCGATTACCATCTCCTTGGTGTTAGTGAGACGCTTCGGTGAGGCTGTGTGGCGTGCCGGTGATTGTGGCGCTAATCAATATCCGTGCAGCTGCAGCGCCCCCGCGCGCCGCGCTCTCCCCGCCCCGCGCGAAGCTCTGCTCCAGACGACTATCTCGCCGTAATGCCTAATGAGTGGCTCGCGACACCTCGTCACGCTCCTCAACAAGTGCACGGCGCCAAGCTGCCGCCGCGCGACCTGTCGGTGCGCGTCTGTAACACACTGTCACATTTGACAACAAGATGTTGTCGCTTCTGTCTTTCTCGGTATCCGTTTATGTCGGCATAGAAATAGATTACAAGAAATTGAAGAAATACAAATGAAATGCGAGAAGAAAACTTTTCATTGATTGCAGAACGCGGGTGTGATCTTTTGTTAGAACTACGCTAAGTTTTTGTAAAACTAATTATACCTTACTAGCTTCTGCCGCGCGACTTCGTTCGCGTGGAAGTCGTAAGACACCAATATACTAATACTTACCTTATTATCTCAACAGTCATTTTCATGTAAGTAGGTACATTATGATAAGTTCCACTCAGATAGCGCGTAATAAAAAGAAAACCTAAGTACCTAATTTTCTAGGATTCGTAGCGTGCCCGGGGGATAAACAGCATCAGTTAAATAATAATACTAAGGGACAGATCTAAAACACTAGCGACAAGACACAGAACTAATAAGGGTTCTGTGAGAGGCTCGCAGGTGCTCAGGCAGTGAGCCTCAGCTGCATGTAAATATGTAGCTGGCGCACATATCACAGGAGGCAGTGATTTACATACGCGAGCAGCCGTATGTAAATCACTATGTAGATGTGCCGACGCCGGGATTGGTCGGCGCGGCGCCGCCACCCTTTGCCTATCAGATAGCGACGCTAAAAAACCAACTGATTTGTTTACGCAAGGCGCCGACAGGGCGCGGTGCGCGGGGCGCGGGGCGCGGGGCGCGGGGACCGCGGAGGGCGAAAGGGTTAAGGGCGGCCGCACACGGCGCGTGATTTACGAGCAGCGCGAGCGCCTGTCATTTGTAAATTATTCCGTCGCGCGACAATATCAGTGACGGGTTTAATTTAAACCAGCATGATATATGACGCGCAGCCCGCGCACGCGCTGCCACCGTCACCCTCATTACAATATTATATACAGATACAGCCGGCATGACGCTCTTGTTCCATTTACATAATGATATTGAATTGTGCTTACATTTTTGTTTAAGACAATTTCTTAGATATACAATGGAAACTGCTCCATAACGAGAGTGGTCAAAAATACATTTTAGTAGTTAAGACTATTTTGTTGGAAATGCACAACAACGCTTATTTCACTCAGTCGAGCAGATGTCACTCACACCGGCGCAGAGCGACGCTCTGGGAACTGAAACTAGCGGTCTGTGCAACACTATGTTAGCTAACGAGCGTTTTAATTGAGTTTAATAGAATATAGTAGCGATCCGCCCCCGCCCCTGCCTCACACGGCTGCGATCTACTGACTTGCGACATCTCGAAACATGAAGATATAGCTGCATCTGTCTAACACATTCACGCACACACACATATACACACGAAACGTAATTTATACTAATTACAGATTTAAATAGATATCAATCATGATATTATTTAATGAACAAATGAGCATAAATTATAACTTCGTTCATTATGTGCCAATGAATACATTTGCAATTCAATAATCGCTTTCTGTAATCTCTTTCATCTGGTGAATGCTTTATTTTGAATAGTTCGCAGACAGAAAGAGTTGTGCTGCAAAAAATACAATAGTGAAATCGAAATCTACAGCAGCAGGCGCGTGGCGAGGGTGCGCGGGCGCAGGCGTCGCGCAGCGGCGCGAGGTGCGGGGCGGTTGCTCTGAGGCACGCGTCGCAACCCTTTAGCGGCAGTTAACTCTATTTAATTAATAAATCCGATGATGCGGGGGTCGACGCGCGGGTCGCGCGGGGCCCGGGCCCGGGCGCGGGCGCGGGCGCGTGCCGGCGATGTCACAAGTCGGGCAGTCGGGAGCTGCGTGCATGCGGGCGCCGCGGCTCGTTACCTACGCTTTAATCATTTATATCGCGGCCAAATAAATATTATAAATTGCTTTAATCACATGTAATGGTCGCTCTAGTCATTTATCAATAGTAATGGCGAGAGCACAGCAGTCGAAGCTGGAGTGAGAGACGACTCGGCCGGCATGAGCCGCACTCACGCGCAGTCGCTCACGTGCCTCAACTCTCCGCAGGCGTCTCTCACGACTTCGCGACTTGTTGGGATTTATCTTACTTTCGCTAGTCAACTAAGCAAAGCAGAATTTCGTAGGTAGATGGCAGTGCCATTCGACCTGAAGTAGGTATGCACTTCTGATCCGAACGTCTTCGCCGTCGACTTTCTCCGTGATATTTACGCAGGGTTTGGAATGTATTACGAGATTAGTTTTTCGATTTAATTTTGTTTGAAAAATGAATCTCACACAACATCACGACTTGAAATAGACGAATGTCCTCTAACAAATGGCATGCAGTCGTACCGCTTGCTTGTGCTCGGGTAACCGATAGGCACACGACATACTGTCCCTTCCGCATGTATCTGATGAAACTGTAAACAAACCCTTTTCATTCAGGTTCGACTCCTAATATTATACGCAATGATCCACTATAGAGAATTAGTTACACATTCGTTTGTATTCAGTAGGTTTAACTTTATAACTCAGGAGTTTTCCAGCATTTATGTATTGTTTGAATAATATTATTAATTTGTAATTGAACAATCATCGACGGAAATTGAGTTTTTAAAATGACCACAACACAATACACCTCCAATTGTCAAATGAAAAACATCTTTAAAGTGATTAAAATTCATGAGATACTTTTGGAACAGACCGTATATGTGGCGGTCGGAGCCCGGGGCCCGGGTAAGTTACATTTGAACGAGAACTTTAATCAATAGGAGGTGTAGTCACAATGTGCGGAGGTACGTATTGTGTCCTGTGAGAGGACATCGCCGTGCGTGCGGGTGACAGCGCTGTAGGGTTGAAGATCAAAGCACGCCACCGCCGCGCGCCGCCCGCGCCGGAGGGAGCGTCCTCCTCACAAATTTAATATGAGCCGCGTTTGTAGAGCGCTGGCTCGCATCAGGCAATGTTTGTGTTCAGTGGCGCGGCTCATCGGCGGCATTCCTCCGAGCCAGCGCAGTGCCGCCATGCCGGGCCCCCGTACGTCTACCGTACTGACATTACATAGTGAACCTTTGTTTCGATCGCGGCCCGTGGAACGTAATTAACTTGTCATATTCAATTATTATTTTATAACCAAATCCTAAAACACGTAACAGAAGGTCTGTGTTTGTTTGTTGTTTACCTAAGTATTTATCTAATCTCAATCACGTATAGATGGACGAACGGAGGAATTTAGCACACAGCTGCACAGGTAAACTACATATTATGGGCGCAACCGCTAGAAGACATTATTTAAATTCTTAATTCTTTGACGCTATATAAACAATTTTCACTAATTGTAATTAGTGACGTCAGAAAGTATTCCCTCCTCACATATTCGTGCCTACTGTATGACTCGAACTAATGACGTCAGAAAGCATTCCCTCCTCCCATGTTCGTGTTTGCTGAATGTAACTCTTTATTGTGTTTCTGATTGAACAGATCGCAAGTTATCGGTATCAGTCATCTGACAGTTGTTAACAGTGGGCGGACAGCGGGCCTGCGCGGGCGCAGTCACAGTTTGTGTTAATCTCGGTTAGTGTTATACACAAAAAACACAAGTTGGGGACATAAACCAGTCTTTAATTATTTTTGTAGCAAAGTAGGCCATTGTATTAAAATTAGATTAGATTAAAATACATCCCAATCCTCATAAGTATTACCTCCGGACATGCCATACAATGTACAATACTGAACATTACATCATTATTTTGTAATCCTCTAATTCTTCTCTTTATTTTATTTTTATTATTTGTTGTTACAGCGGCCATAGTAGTACACATTCTGTGAAAGTGTCTACCTATTACGGTTCAAAAGATACAGCTCGTGACAGACAGACGGACGGATAGCGGAACCTTAGTAGTAGTCCCGTTGGCGCCCTTTTTGTACGGAGCCCTAACCAGAATCTTCCTCAGTGTACCAACACACCGAATTGGAGGATTCTTTTTTAACCGACTTCACAAAAAGGCGGAGGTTCTCAGTTCGTCGGACTCTATTTTTTTAATATTTGTATTTTTTTTATAGTACTCGATGACGGCTAAATTATTTTTTTGTTTCCAGGTGGTCTCAATGTCATCAGGTCAGGATCTGATGATGGGATCCTGGAGAAATCGAAGAAACTCTTCAAATATTATAGGCACACCTATAGCGATTTGGGTATTTTTTTATAGTCACTCGTGTTTTTGCTCTGGGAAAGCTCCATTAATTGGTGAAGTGGAACTGATGATGAAAAGCACAGAAGGTCACTGGAACTACTCAATAATAAGTATTTCACGGGTTGCGATTCTATTACTGTAGAAAATATGGTTGC
Source organism: Mesoligia furuncula (assembly GCA_916614155.1). Lineage (NCBI taxonomy): Eukaryota > Metazoa > Arthropoda > Insecta > Lepidoptera > Noctuidae > Mesoligia > Mesoligia furuncula. The sequence goes on from OU744799.1 coordinate 28,890,976, forward strand.
TAAGCAATTTATGCTCGTCACAATGCGAATGGTGAAATGGAGCTGATGGTGGAATACCAAGAGAACTCCTCAACAATGAACGTCCCTGCATCGGGAAAAGCAATATTTTGTAAAAGGCGATGCCCATGTTGACATTATGCTATTGTAACTCAGATAAACAGACCCACTTAAAAGCGAGAAATAAAGTCGGTGGCAAAAAATTAAAATACAGATCCAATGACACCGACTTCCGAAATTTAAGTTATTTTTCACTTTGTAGTGTTTTTTTTGGAATTTTTTGTTAAAAAGTTTTTATTTGGAAGTTCTTCTTTTCGGTGTGGCCCCGTATTGGAGAAAGACAGTAGAACAGACTCCACCGTGCATGTTAGCATATATAACCCGTGACGGCTCAGTCGCTCGTCTGTGTGTAGTTCAGTAGCTGGAGCGCATTTTTTGTTCTTTCAAATACTTAAAAAGGCACCGAGTTCCTAATGCTACTATATTAGGTAAGTACCTATAGGTATTCATTTCGAAGCTGGATTTTACTTGTGTTAAAGCCGTAAGTAATAGTTACAAACTACGGCGAACTACTCATGTCATTACGCCTCTTCCTGATAGAGATGACTTGTCCAAAAGTCAAGTTCGCGAAGCAGTTACCCTTATAGCAAGTAAAGTGTAACACAATTACGATTAATTGTTCCGAGACCGTCAATCTCGACTTAAATTCAAAATGAAAGTGTTATAATAAGTTCTTCTTTCGGCGTGGCTCACAATGAATGAGCGATCGCGAGAGTGCATCAAACGCTTCTTTGGAATGTTGTTTCTTATGTACGAAGTAAATAACAAAAGAGTCCATGGTTGCTTTTTTGAATTTAATTAATTACTTGTTGTCATGTGACATCATTAAAAGAAAATGACTTAGGTACAAGAACAAAGTAGGTTCAAGGTTTATTAAAATAAGCCATCTTGATTCTTTACACAAGAACTAACAATTTGCAATTTTAGGGTTGCCAAATGGCAAAAAACGGAACCCTTATAGATTCGTCATGTCTGTCTGGTCGTCCGTATGTCACAGCCACTTTTCTCCGAAAGTATAAGAACTATATTACTGTTGAAACTTGGTCAGTAGATGTATTCTGTGAACCGCATTAATATTTTCACACAAAAATAGAAAAAAACAATAAATTTTGGGGTTCCCCATACTTAGAACTGAAACTAAAAATTATTTTTTCGTCAAATCCATACGTGTGGGGTATCTATGGATAGGTCTTCAAAAATGATATTGAGGTTTCTAACATCATTTTTTTCTAAACTGAATAGTTTTCACGAGATACACTTCCAAAGTGGTAAAATGTGTGTCCCCCCGCCCGTAACTTCTAAAATAACAGAATGATAAAACTAAAAAAAATATATGATGTACAATACCACGTAAACTTCCACCGAAAATTGGTTTGAACGAGATCTAGTAAATAGTTTTTTTTTAATACGTCATAAATCGTAAACCGCAATTTACATTTTATTCAAACACCTCAAATATAAAAATAATATAATAAAACATTTAATTTCATAAACATAAACCTTATAATCCGGGTTTATGAACCCGGATGTTACGGAACCCTCGGTGCGCGAGTCCGACTCGCTCTTGCCCGGTTTTTTCTTGTTTTCGCTAATGCTAGTTTTGTTGGTGCTGCGCCACGCAACGGTGTGGCCACGGTATGGCCACGTATGGCCACGTGTGGCACGTATGGCACGGGACTACGGGAGATCAACAGCGACGCACACGTCGTCTCGGTGTTGATGTTGTCTTCATTGTTAGATAGCAATAAAACAAACAGTGCAGCTGTTCAGTAGCGTCTCCATGGTTTGCAAAGGCAAACCACATATTTGTTCTTATTCAATGTGAAATATTGTCGCAGGCTGCCCAACATTGCAGTCGTCTTCTTAGTGGGTCCTAACGACGATTGTCTCGCCCAGAGCCAGTCGCGCCAGTACCGCTGCGGCAGGACAGCAGCACGGCATGCGGCGCGCTTAGTGGGTCCTAACGACGATTGTCTCGTCAAGAGCCAGTCGCGTCCATCGGCAGTACCGCTGCGGCAGGACAGCAGAAAGCATTCGACGCGCTTAGTGGGTCCTAACGACGATTGTCTTGTCAAGAACCAGTCGCGTCCAGTGGCAGTACCACTGCGGCAGTGCCGCTGCGGCAGGACAGCAGCACGGCATGCGACGTGCTCAGCGAGCAGCGACAGGCCGCCAGCTACAGAGGCTATTCATTTTTTTTACAAAGAACTACTCTTTAAAAGTGAAATGTTATCCTTTCACAATAATAATTATTTACACGGCGCTACATACGCGCACGTGTGCGAAGGGTTGCGGCGGGGCATGCGCGGAGTGCGGGGGGCGCGGGGCTGCTGCGCGCGCGCACAATACAACCCTTCGCCATTGTGTCGCGGGTCACCCTTCACCGTTTCACTTTTCACGTGGCGCGGAACAGATTGCGGCAGTTTTTTATTCAGTTTCCGTTAGGCAGGTTTGAGGGACGCGGGGGGTCGCGGGGCGGGGCGGGGCGTTTTTTAGCGCTCGCTCCGCCCCGCGGCTCGTTTGCATACGGTCCTCCTCCCTCCTCCCCTCCCGCTCCCGCGCACGCTGCACCGCGCACGCGAGTACACCACCGAGACCGCTCTCGCGACGTAAAGTGTCGACAGACCGTAGAACAGAGCATCGAACTACGACACGATGTCTGCCATACCATCAGGTGTTCATTTAAAAATCCCCAGTACTGGACCCTGCTGCGCTAAACTTATTTTGTGTTCTATAAAGATAGATAGATACCTAACACTTAGATAAAATCCTGAATATGCTATAAAATGTGTGACTGAGCTGATCCTACCTAACTGTGATACAGCAACAAAAACAGACCATGAATAACACTTGAAAAACTTTAATTGAAAAAATAAGCACCCACAATAGGCTACATACAAATTAGGAATGAAAATGCAACAGAGAGAGAGAGTGGCACATTTTAATGTTAGGTAACTTCCATACTTAATTCTTAAAAAGCGTTGCGTTTATTATTCGTGTAATTACAAAAGATAATTCTATATATGTAGATAAAAAGAAGCAGTCTGTTATGTCCCAAAAAACCGTAATTTATTTTCGTAGAATCATGAATAAAAACGATGACATATCACGCGAGTGGCGATGGCGTCGGCGTCGTGGCGACTCGTGGCCTCATGGACTCATGGTGCTCGGTCGCGCTCGCGCTAACGCGTCATTCACAGTTTTTGTAATTTCACTCGTTTGTTCGTTTGTGAACCCGAGGTAGTGAAAGTTCTAGCATGTTCTATTTACAATACGGTACGTACGGATAGATTCCATAAGAAATTGAAATTTAGGTACGATTTAGGTTTTGTAAGGGAAGTCACTCCTGCAGTGGCCAATTACTTACACTCTACTGGGCATTTACAAAGTCATCACACGCACGATACCCAAGCTATCCACCACTGCACTTACAAAGTCATCACACGCACGATGCCCAAGCTATCCACCACTGCACTTGCAAAGTCATCACACGCACGATGCCCGAGCTATCCACCACTGCACTTGCAAAGTCATCACACGCACGATGCCCGAGCTATCCACCACTGCACTTACAAAGTCATCACACGCACGATGCCCGAGCTATCCACCACTGCACTTGCAAAGTCATCACACGCACGATGCCCGAGCTATCCACCACTGCACTTACAAAGTCATCACACGCACGATGCCCGAGCTATCCACCACTGCACTTACAAAGTCATCACACGCACGATGCCTGAGCTATCCACCACTGCACTTACAAAGTCATCACACGCACGATGCCTGAGCTATCCACCACTGCACTTACAAAGTCATCACACGCACGATGCCTGAGCTATCCACCACTGCACTTACAAAGTCATCACACGCACGATGCCTGAGCTATCCACCACTGCACTTACAAAGTCATCACACGCACGATGCCTGAGCTATCCACCACTGCTACACCGAAAAAAGTATAATACTTTGGCCGTTACGACACATTTTCCAGTTAGTTACTCATTGACGTTATCGGATATATGAATGTGCCTGTTATTTAATACACAATATACAGCGAAAGGAACTTCAATTTTTTTTCTAAAGTTAAGACAAGTATAGAAGAAGAATAGAATCATGGCATGGCATAGTACGTTATTTATGTACCTGCCTACCTATGTTGCTGTATATAGTCTAGTGGCACTACCCACTTACGACGGCGCCTTACGAGTTGCAGGTCGTAGGTTCGAACCCAGACAGGCGCTTTACTTTGTGTAAATTATTTCATCACCACTGCTCTCAAAACGGTGAAGGAAAACATCGTGAGGAAACCGGCATGTCCTAGAACCAAAAATTCGAAGACATTTGACATCTGCCAATCCGCACTGGGCCCGCGTGGTGGATTACGGCCCACTCCCTCTCACCGAGAGGAGGCCTGTGTCCCAGCAGTGGGAACATCATAGGGCTGATTCTGGTTATGGTATGGCACTACCCAGGGAGAAAAAACGTATACATTTGTATAGAATGAACAGCAACTGAAATTGAGTAGGTAATGCAAAATAGTACCTAGTCAGTCGACTTTTTGTTACATAAGTACAAATACTGACAAACGTTATTAACGTTGTACGTTAGATACGGAGACACTATAATTTTCCTGTCGGCTCAAATCAACAATGGAATGATAATCTTGAGCTTTCCGGCCGTTAATATGGAAATCGCTGACACCATAACAAATACATTAACCGTTAATGGCAGACTCGTTGGTGTCATGGCGTCAGCACCACGGACAGCTGGTGCAGGGGTTATAGGAGCCAGTAAAAAGCAGAACTGGTCCATAACGTGCATACGGAGAGGAACACATGCGAGGATGCCTGGTAGCCTGGTGAGACGCCGGAGAGACACCGTGAGGAGAGAGCCAGCGTGACGCGGTGAGTGGGTCAGTGGGCGCCAACGAGCGATTGTGTTTACTCGCCGAATGCAGCTGATTCACACTTTTTTGGTAAAAACCGTTATTTTGCACATAAATCTCACCCTTCCAAGTTTGAAATTTCAATATCCCGTCGAACAATAGGTGCGTTAGCATCGCGTTTTTTTATAATCGTGGATTTTTTTTAAATGTGGGGTAATGCATTTTTTATTATAAAACATCGCAGCGGCGGAGACGTTATTCCTTCCCACGGCCGGGAAATGGGTCAGGCATTGTTCCGCTCTCCGTTTTTGCGCTAAAAAGAGATTTCGCCGCGACGCGGGGACCTGTCGGCTCCCGCCGCGCACCCCGCACCCCTGTGACACACATTTTTAGGGTAAAAAATGTAAAAATTACGACGCAGCTTGCGATCGAGTTTTCTCAGGAGTATGTACCGAACGGTTTTTTATTCGCCGATAAATCTAATAGCGGCTTGTAGTACAGGAGGCTGGAGCCTGAAGGGTTGCGCCGCGCGGCGCGGCGGTGCGGCGGTGCGGCGTTGCGGCGCGGCGGGACATCTGTCGCGATGTCGATTACAACATTTCAAATAAATAACAACGAAGCTGGAGGGTAGAGCACACCGTGTGGGGGATGAGGGGGAGCGCTCGGGGGCGGCCGGCAATAAAATGATTAGGTAAACAAAACGAAGGCTGCGGGCTGTTTACAGTGCAGGCGCGCGGCGCGGGCGTGAGCGGGGGGGTAGGGGAGGAGCGGGTAGCGAGGGTCGCGCCGAGATTACCTCCGTTTTAACGCGCGAAAGATTTCAAAGGCGGCCGGCCACTTCACAAATAATCCATCAACATCTCGTCGCGACCCTTTAAAAGGCCACTCGGCCCGAAGAGGGCGCAAATTCGATTCCGCCGTAGATTGGAGTGCATATTCAGCTAACGAGGTTTGCTCCCCCCTTCCCCTCCAATACACGGACCGCACACAATATTGTCCGGTGTCGGGCACCTGCCCGGTGAGCACGGTACGTTACCTGTCACCGAGGGCCCGTGTGAAGATGCTTTACATTTCATTGTATAACATTGAACGTACTCAATTGTATACTCCGTGAAACTCCCTCGCGCCGGTACTACTGTGAGGGTTATTGTGAACCTTAATGATGTACCGTGCGTGAAGAGTGCTCAGGCTGAGCTACCGCCTCCGTTGTATTGTGGATCCAGTTGTTGTTGATCTTGAGATGCTAAAGTTTGATCTTGAGATGCTGGCTCTCATCGGCCGTTTCTTGCATCTACCTAAGATGCAAGAAACGGCCGATGAGAGCCAGCCATGATCACAGCAAGCAGGCGGCTGTGCAAGAAGCCACTCACTGTTATGTAGTACGAGAACCACTCGAACGTTTTACTAAACTCGCAGCAATAGTCGTAGCACGTTGTCTTATCACAGTTGTACGGGGCAAGGGAGTGACGTGTACAGACTGACATGTCTGCTGTACTTGCAGCGAGAGAAGACTCTCGAGTGTTGGCCGGGAATCAGGGACACGCGACACACGTTGCTGGTAGCAGTCCATCAGACTGCAGCAGCGCGCACGTGTGCGCGACACTACAGCGCATAGCACCGCGTCGGCGGCACATATCTGCGCTCCCCAGTACTTCCTGCCCACGAACACACAAGGCAGGCAGACACCTGCGTCATCAATAATTCCGAGCTTCATTATGCTTTATGATGCGGCGTCATACAAATTATTGAAAGCCCATACATATCGGATGACTCGCGTGTGAGCTAACGGTGCACCAGCCCCTCCCCGCCTGCCCTCACACCACCCCCGCTCTGCGGTAATTAAACCGTTGAACACTTGTATTATTGTTTACAATACACAATAAACAGAAACAGCGCAACGGTAACAGTGTCTGCTGTGATGCTGGCACCAGAACTGAGCTGAACAGACGCGAATGCGACCGATGCCTCTACGAGTAGGTATCGTAGAATAGTAGCCCCACACAACACTTTCATAGTACTTCAATATGTTAGCAAAAAGTGTAGACCTTTCATGCCATTACGGAATAACTCTATACTACTCGTACACATGCGTTTCGATTGTTGCGTGTCACCATTTACTGTGCCGCACGTAAACTTGAGTTGAGTGTCACCATGAACTGTGCTGCACGTAAACTTGAGTTGAGTGTCACCATGAACTGTGCTGCACGTAAACTTGAGTTGACTGTGCTGCATTTGTTATGGGCAGTTCTGGCAGGATGAGCACGACTGGAAAGTACTCGGAGGGAGAAGCAGGAGCTTTGATAGATGTTCTCAATGCTCTACTGTTCAGCGTCTGCTTGTTGTTGTGTGCTCCACACTCGAGGCCTTCCTCCGGTGACCTTCCGGCCTCGACCTGTGCATGCGTCGCCCGCGCGGCACTGACCGGCGCAGGCGATGCAGCGCGGCGCGACAGACCGCCACTGTCGCAATTACGTGCGACCGCCGCGCGCGCTGATCTTATCGACGCACTGTCACTCGTCACACGAGGATGACAACGATATGGCGTGAGTTATATTTGTATGCCTGTATGATGATGTACTGCAGACGTACTTACTTAACGCAGTTGTGTATTGTGTATAAGTACGGCGGCTGGAGCAGCTCGCTGCACCCGAGGTGGGAGGTTTCAGCTGGACACATGTTCAGTGTCACTAGTGAAACAACACCCGAGAGGTGAGGCGGTAGCTATGCGGTAGGAACCTTGCGTGGCCACAGCTCTGTAGTAGTGCGTAGGTACACTCTTGCAAACAACGTCAACTACGTGTGAAACAACACCTACGAGGTGAGGCGGTAGCTATGCCACGTCAACTACGTATGAAATTGTATATACTTAGTATATGTATAGTACTACCTGGTCATGCACACTTCAACTACATTTATTTACAACTAGCTGTTCGCTCAGCGTCACCCAGATTATTAATAAATACGATATAAACAAATAAAAGTCTTAAAACTATGACTGACGATGATGAAGTAGCCTGAAAGCTCGTAAACTTGAGATGAAATCAAATAAGAGATCATGGAAGTTAACTCATTTATAGGAAGCAAATCATAACGAAAACTTTCCCCATGTATTCAGCAGATGATTCTATGCAATTAATTTTTTATCTGTTTAAAAAAACCGGGCAAGAGTGAGTCGGACTCGCGCACCGAGGGTTCCGTACCATCATATGTTTTTAAATTTTTTCGTCAGAGAATTTTAACACTGTGCACTGCGGTGTAGAATATTGCAGTTTTATGTCAGCGCCATCTCTTGACCGATAGTGGAACTAATGTTACTTTTGTTAATGATTTCTGAAAAATGTGCTATTTAGTGAATTCGTTTTATTTTTCTTGTAATCTTTACATAAATTTCTATCATATAGAATAATTTCAGATTTTTCTCTTTGCAAACTTCGGAGATAAGGGGGGAAACGGTATTTTTTTTATATTTTTCATCAAAATTCGAAAACTTTGCGGCCTAAAAAAACTGGCCAAGTGCGAGCCCACAAAGGGTTCCGTACCACAAGGCAAAAAAGCCGAAAAAAACACGTTTGTTGTATGGGAGCCCTTAAATATTTGATTATTTTAATTTTATTATTTATTATTAAATAAAAAACGCAACTGAGTATTTTGTGAATATTTCAAGTGCCTACCTGTTGCCATTATTGATATCGAGCAGAAAAGGGCAAAAAAAATCGCGTTTGTTGTATGGGAGCCACCCTTATATATTTATTTTATTTTGTTTTTAGTATTTGTTTTTATAGCGGCAACAGAAATACATAATTTGTGAAAATTTCAACTGTCTAGCTGTCGCAGTTCTTGAGATACAGCCTGGTGACAAACTGATGGACGGACAGACAGCGAAGTTTTAGTAATAGGGTCCCGTTTTTACCCTTTGGGTACGGAACCCTGAAAAAGAAAAAATGTATTTGAATGTGCAAACTGCGCTCTTTCATATGATACCCCACATGCCCTAGCCTAGTCCCACTTCGAATTTTTCAGACCCCTTTCAGTCCCAGTTGCAGAAAATATACATATATTTTTATTTGTTTCTTATTTGCAAAATAGTTGGGCAAACGTCATCTAAAACTATTCCAAATTTCAAGTTGATAGCATTAGTAGTTCTTGAGATATCCAGCTGTGACAGACAGGCAGACCGAGTCTCACCATAACCGCGGGCTAGTCAAAACAGCGTAATATGTATGATAGCCAGTAGACTTGACTGTCTGTACATGGATCGATGTATTAATGCTCACATGAGTATTGATACCTCGATGCATGGGTCAGGCAGGGGGCGAGTAGATTAAGGTTGTATCAGATCAGATTGTTGTGTATGGCCTTTCTTCTCAGAGTAGTCAGATAGGAACGCCGATCTCATCTAGTTAAAAAAAAAAACAAAGATTGACGTGTAAAAGTGTAACTTACAAAAATAAAATCATTTATCACTAACACTAGTTATAAGATAGTATATTATTAACAAATTGGATCCTCATCATCATCATCATCAGCCTAGCCTTTTCCCAACTACGTTGGGGTCGGCTTCCAGTCTAACCGGATGCAGCTGAATACCTAATTATCTTAAATAAACGTTTATTATTATTATTCCGGTTTCGTTTTACCATTTTGGTGCGGAACCCTAAAAACAGCTGACGGAAACGGATTAGCAGTCGAAGGTTCGAGATGTGATCTTTTGGCAAAACATTTAAGTGTAGCAGGGGCAGGAACGACTCTACACAAGACACTACATATCCGGAGACTTCATTAATAGATGTCAAATAATATGTGTGTTTCATGATTCTATATTAACAATAAACTCGTGAAATTAATATAGTTTGTCCCACTCCCAATCTTTTTTTGTTGGTCTGTGCTCCCAACGTCAAAACTAAGATAGCTATTGTGGTCAGGGAGACAGCAGAGGCTGCGCGGGCGCTGCTGACAATGTGCCGGTGAACAGTAATCGAATCATAATCGTTAATCGCACGAACTCGAATAATCGGGCCGCGGCCGTCGACCGCGATTATTAATCGAGAGACGATGCGCGGGCGCCGGGCGGGGGCGCGGGGCGCGCGGGGCGAGGCCGCGGTCACGAGCGCGCCACGAATGCCCAACATCCGAGATTTGAATACTAGATAATTAATATCGCTTTATTAGCGCTGGAAATATCGATTTATGAAGATATTATCCTCTTTGTGGATGCCGGCATCGCCCGCGCCGCGCGGATGCCGCGTCAATCAATGATTGTCGGAGAGTTCCCGAGCTGCTCACTCGCGTGTCTCGCACGGTGTCGGACACTGCGCACATGTCCGGCGTCACAGTCGCGCCACAGTTGCGTGCGACGCTCGCGTCTCGGCGATAGCATCGATCCCTCACTAATGGCGACGACGCGCGACACGACGATGTGCGCGCGCACCCCGATCTTATCGACACGCGCTTAATGGATATTTTGTGACGAATTACGGAATCATTAGCGCATGCTAACGTAATAGTTGTTAGCTTATTATATACACATGAACTGATTGTCGCGGTACTGACTGGGATTGCTGCTTGCATCGTTTCCTCAAGAAATGCTGTCAGTGGATACCTGTTCACTAACATTATTATAATATTACAAAATAAGCAGCGCTATCATTAAATTAAAAAATACACAACATGCAGATCCGTATTTGCAAGTTTAGTACCTACTGTATGTCTGTCCACAGGTATCGGTATCGGTATCGGTGCGTGCGCGCCGGTCCGTGCAGTCGCGGCGCTAGACAGAGCGCGCTTTGTCCGCGGCTTACTTTAATTTGTTATCTTAATTTATTAATCGGCGAGCGGTCGTCGCCCCCTCCCTCCCTGGCCCCCCCCCGCCCTCCGATGCTCGGTAGTGCTGACGTCACGCGGAGCACAAAAACCTGCGCGTATGCACCGCTTACTCAATACTTGTTTTCTGTTTATGAGAGCAGCGCTGCACTGGATAGCCGCGCGGAAGCGGTCGCTAGGCTCAACACTATGTACTAACGCAGCATCAACATATTGTATAAGCAGATACCTACGAACATGGCTCTGTGCGAGTGTTTGTTTACGTCAGTTGAAAGCATATCCTGGCCTAGATTGTGAACAACACGGCTGTTCGCGACCCCGTGCGCTACATACGAGTATGAAGGAGACATAGCAGGCTGCCTGAAGTGCCAGTTGTACTGAACCGAGAGTACAGACGACCCTCGGCTCAAAAATAAACATAAAGTAAACGTTGCATTTATTAAGTAGGTAGTATGATTCCAGTGAAGTGTAAGTAATTGTAAAGCTCGTGTATAGTGTCAGTGGTCACAACACGAGCCCGAGCCCTGCGCTGTGCTCACAAACAAAGAGAGCTGCGCGCGCGCCTATTACTGGCGTGAGTCTGCGTTTCACAACTAACCAATATTTTATCTCAATTATCTCCTGTAATAGAGTTTTGTGTGGCCGATGTGAATATCTTGTTAGAAATCATTCTCGGCCGCACTTTGTTGGATTACGTCGACGAGATAACGTACCAATAAGAGTTACGGGTATTTTACGAGAGCGATAAACAGACTTGAATGAGTAGTGCAACAAGTGTTCATGTTCCGGTAGCGAGCGCTCCCACGACGCGCACGCGCCACGCGCCACGCCAGCGCGGGCTCGGCGGTGCAGCGTGGCTCACGTCGCATGTCACAGCTCACTACGTCACAACGCAACATCACCGCCACACACTAGCTTCAACTTTCTGACTAACTGACAGACTATTTAATTTTGACAATTCAAAAGTGCCTGTACAAGGTTTAATTAAAATAAATGCTTTGAGTTTGAGTTTCTCACATGACGACACTACACTTGAAAATAAATTAATTTACCAAAGACTTTTATCTATAGGATATCCTAATGATATAAGGAACTTCGGAAAATGTATATCATCTAAGACATATATTCAATAGATAAATCAGTAAATATTAGTTATGTTTATGACTAAGAATGTATTATTATTTATCTTTAAAAAAAAAGGAATTTTATATTTACACTTTTTATCTAAGTGAAAACAATAATCTAATTGGATCTTGCATTCACAAATACACGTCTCGCGCGCGTTGATGTCGTTTGTAGGGAGCTGCGCGCGCGCTGCTACCATTGTCATTCCAATTTCTAAGTGGAACAATATTTATTATTTATTTATTCCAGCTATTAGAACTGCGAGTGACACTACTCGGATTGTTTATAGTGGTCCTTATGCAAATGTAAAGATGAAAACAACAGTTTTAATACGTAGTTTAAATCACAACACAACACCAATAACAGAATACAACCTACAGAGCTACAGCAAACGTAAATGAATAAAGTCAAAGGCAAACTAAACGTAAAGAGTGTTTAGCTATCGGCGCGTGCGGTGCCGTAGTGCGCAGGCGCAGACACAGCGTCAGGCGGAACTAACTGACACTGCAACAACTAACAAGACTCGGGATTATATTACATAGCCGTCAGAATACAGATACGTAGCCACACTTCTCAGCCTTAACTCTCTAATTGGTCATGTAAAACCCCTGCCCAGATTGAGAAGACACATATAATTAGGACAGGCGATAGCTAATAGACGCACTCGTACTCGTCTGCATCTCTACTAGCTGTCGCCTCGGCGCTCACTGCTCTTCTCTCCTAGCATCCATACATGATTTCTTTGGACTGCCTCGTGTCTTTCAGCCAACGACATTCAATATGTTTCTGTCTCATCTCAATACATTGAGTACTTCGATGCAGACTGCTGTGTTTAGTTCTGTATCGCTTTCTCTGAGCGCCGAGGCGCAGCGGCCACCGTCACGTCATCGTGCGACGGGCTTTCAAACAAACATAACAACATTATAAGTGATATAAATAGCATGTGTACACAATGCAGCACCTACAGCGCACAGTAGCTCCACACATGCACGTGTATGTAACGGTGTGGTGCAACCTGCACTTGTTGCAGTTAGCACAATTAGGTTGATGGCGACAGTGTGCGGTGATTACCGCGCGCACCCGCCGCGCACGAGATAAGCAGGCGCCAGCGCCGAGTGTGTACCGACAGGCAGCTTGTGTCGCTGTGATACACTCGAAGTGAGACACTGCGGCACACAGCGCGTCACCATCTGTTCTTCGTTATTGTAGTCGTCCCGCGACCCCGGCTGCGGCCTGCGAGGAGGGACGGAGCGTCGGGAGTGCTACTTAATTAGATGTATATTATAATATACGAGTGTAGTGCCGCTTCTATTCTGATCTCAACACGAGCTCCTCCAGCTAGGCGTATGTTTGTTTGTTTATTACACCGTCATTACGTTTAATTAGCGGTCGGCGTGTCCGCTGTAATCATCGCGTCCACAGCAGCGAGCCGTGCGCGCACACAACTGCACCCACGACGACGCATACTGACCCCATCACGTGCTACGTAAGGTGTAAAGTCGCGTGGCAACGCGGTGGGAAGCGATTGTTTAGCAGAAACAATGGTGCGGATTAGAGCTCTCAGAACGATCATTTGTATGCGAAATGCGGGAATAATTAGCAGCCAGCGTCGTTCTAATTGACACGTGTCAAATGTAGAGACGCACGCAGCCGCCACGCCGCCGCCACGCCGCCGCCACGCCGCCGGCCGGCCTAATGATCAGTAGCGTGACCTTTGCGTTGGAACATTGTTCGCGAGTGAACGTTAATTGATAGCTAATGACAGTCGCGTCCAAATGCCATCGATCAATAAACCAACAGACATTAGCGGCGGAGCGCCTGCCGCCGAGCGACGCGGCGACGGCGCGTGCTGGACGTACCGCAGTACACAACTAGTAACTAAACTACTAGCACACCTAAACGAGCAATGCTGTAGACGCGGTATTGGCGACGAGGCGGTAATGTTTATTAGTACTAAGTTATTAGATGTGCAGTGCCCATGTAGGCAGTTTCGTGACGTATAGGTACTACAAGTATACGCACGCTAGTGTCTGCGGGGGGTGCGGGATTGCAGCGTCGTTCTGCGCCGGCGCAGCCATACACACGCAATAAGAACAGCCCGCCGACTAGCCCCATGACTGTGCACCACCCTGAGTCACAGAATATGTTCAGAAGGCATGCTGCACTAGACGTCGCAGTAACAGACCCACGCACACACGCACGCGCTCGCTCTTCACATGTGATTGTTACAATGAACTCCGCGCCAGGTTTACTGTACATCGTAGCAGGTGTGTGTGTGTACAGTTGGCCTTATCGTCGAGTGGGTGTTCTGCGGCTGGCTGCATTGCGGCGGCGCCACTCGCGGCATCGGCTGCACCGCAGGGATGCGCGCGCGCCTCTCGGCGCGCTCCATGCAAATCGGCACATACCTCATGCTGTCCACACGCCGCGTGGTGCTGCTCTGAGTACCAGCACGTACTTATAGTATTAAAGTCTTTATTATAATGATGCTGCTAACCACTGCAGGTTGATACGATGCTCATTAGGTGGTGTCTGCACACACTGTAGACTTAATAATAAGGCAACTTGACATTACATCAACATTCAAGTGTGTGAAATGTTGACTGCAACCTGAGTGAGCCGATTGTGCCGAATATATGCCCGCACGTCACACACTTGTCCCTATACAGAGAGAGAGAGAGCAGTGACGTCACACTCCGAGCATCAGCATGTGACCTGCACACGATGGCTGTGTGACGTAAGTATTGTACCAGTGAATCTTGGCGTTGATAGCAGTACTCATGAACAACATCGATTGAACACACCTGTGCGCCACAGCGCGGCGGAGGCTAGCAGAGCGGCGCGTGCGCAGATCAGCGATATTGTCGCCGGCTGTCGAGCCTGTCGCGATACTGTAAAATATAATACGCACATAAATCAAAATGTGTTGAAAACGGTTGCGTGCGCGCTGACTATCCTTCCCCCTTCCCCTCCTACAGCCTCACCCACCCGTCTGTCCCTCCGACGATGCTCACACGCACACCAGCACATAGGCAAGCACCGTAGGTCCACTTGTAGCAAGTGATAATGGAACCACTTCATCGCTTCGTTAGATTACTTCCTGCGTGGAGCGTGTGTCAGGTGTGTCAGCTCGGTCCACACAGGTGTAGTGGAGCTCAGCACAAGGGCACAAGTGCACGACAGGCCGCAGGATACCAAGCGAGTGGTGCGTGCTCTCAGCTCGCCAGATCGCACGCCTACTTCTACAATAACGGACGGCCCAACAAGTGCACCAAGCAGCCCTGCAGTGGAGCCTGGGACGCTGAGCGCTGTTCAGCTGTCTAATAAGCATAGATATAGAATCATAAACTGCTCGACTCCCGCGCCTGCGTGATGTTAAACATCTTGCGGGATGACGACTAACTGGAACCCACTCTATGACATATTTTTGATAGAAACGTATAACAGGTTATGCCCGAAACAGAGGGTTTCCAATAGAATTATTTAAAAAAAATCGTGTTAGATCATTATGAGACTAGATGTACTATTTCTAATAGAATAAAAATCTAATAGAATATTCTAACTTGATTTAATTTTTACTATTTCTAATAGATTCCAGTTCATATCTTTCTAGAGGAGAAAGCGCAACCGGAATCTAATAATGAAATGTCTAATTAGGAATCACTGGGTAATTCTACGGAATACCATCAATGTTTATCAAGTATGAAGCTTTGAGAATGTTTGCAGAGTGACTTGTCTACGACCCTTTTAGACAAGTTGTCACTCTACACGGAATGTGATAACGAGGCGTGTAATAGAAGAGCAGCGGCGCAGGCGCAGACACAGACAGATACACCAGCGTAAGTGATCGTAATGAGCGGCGGTCGCCGGTTCCGATCCCGGCCCGTGCACGCGCCGGCGGTTCCCACGCCAGCATTAAATCAAATGACCAACAAATTGGAAGTTCTGGGAAGCGGCGCCCGCGCACCGCCGGACTCTGTGACCACACCATACACGAACAAGACGATCGTGTCACTACACCTAACTACTATGACTATGCTCAGGTAGGAGCAATCTTTTCAGTCATTTCTGATGTCAGATTCGGCAATGAAGAGAAATTCTTAATTTTCAGCTTCATGGAACGTCTCTGAAAGTCGTGACAGTCGTGTGACGACCTAACAAAGGAGTCGGAGACGGGCCGCCGCGGTGGTGGTCACTGATACCAGCGATCTAAAACTAAAACAAAACGGTTTGTTCAAGTTTTTGTATGCGTTGTGCGCAACAGCGGCGCGGATCGAAAGTGAAATCGTGTGTCAAAGCGGGGCGCATCACAAAAATGGCCACTTGATTGGGTTTTTACGGGTGGATTGGCGAGACCGCTAGGAATGCGACGCCGGGATGAAGGGGGGCCAGCGGGGCCAGCGGGGCGAGCGGGGCGAGGGGGGTCAGTGGGGGACTTCGGCACAATTTAAAATTCAGATAAGCGGAATAAACACTCGCCCCCGGAATGCGCGGCCGCTGCCGACACAGCGCACAGCACGCATCGCTACTCGCAGTTCACTAGCGAGCGAGCGACCTCCCGGCGCACTCACCTGTCACTCACCGCTGACTTGTAAACCGAAAAACTGATCGATAACAGTTTTATATGTAAAATGTGATCAGTTTGAATTTGAAAACAGTACAAAACCTGTTGACCGTGTTGAGTTGTTGGGTGCACTTCACAGGCTCTAACTAGATTCAGGAACGACCAACTTGATAAAACATCACATTGACCAACATGTTTGCAGCAGGCTGCTGCCGTCATAGGGTGAACAGACATAATTATTCAAAATGTATTTTGAATAAATGACAGTCTTTTCTAAAGTGTACTCATGTCGATGGACTTTAATTGATTTAACTCTTATGATAAATTCGTTAAATATTATATAGTTTCTTATAATACCTAGTTTCATTTATTTACTGAATAGATTATTTTTTTAAACTTGATTTATCCCTTCGTTTTTGTAAAAAAAAAACAGGTATTATGCAATCCCTAACCAAAAAAGCCTGAAATTCATAGTTAAGGCTATTCTTTTTACCTGTAAATAACGTCTTTTCAAGCTGCAATAGTAGCTTTTATTTAATGGTTATCTTAAACAGTACGCCCTTAATCACAATATTACGCCGTCAGACTACAGGAAAGTATTTCATAAGACTCAGTGACACTAATAATATGTTAGGAGATAGTTTTAGGATGCAAAATAAAAGATAATAAAGAAATTCGAAAATGTCCGCGCATCCCGCATTACTTAATACAGTGATGAGAAGCCGTAACAACTAAGTATTACTGTTTTTGATCGTAGGATATCGAAATCACGATCGATAAATGTGAGATAATAATATAATATAATAATAATCATTCCACTTGATGGAGTGACAAGTCAATGTCATGAAAATTATTTAAAATTATTTTTAACTATAATAAGTATAGCAAAAACCTATTAAAACTATAATTGGATATTAATTGGATCGACGAGCTAAGCACAAGGTTGAAAATTAAAGTGGAGATATTAGTATTTTTGGCAAACCTTCAGCCAAGAAACAGCAGATTTACGTAGGGTACCTACCCAGACCCACTAACAAACAACTTGAATTTACCATTCATCTACGGAAAAATTTTTTAAACAAACCTACATCTGCGACGAAGAAAAATGCTGCGGCGCGGCGCCCCAGGCCGCCAGCGCGACTGCGCCGCTGTCATCGTGTCAAGCTGTCAAGTTTTTGTGTCATTTTTGTTATTTTTATTACATTTTATATTCTAATTTATATTATATTGTGTGGAAAAATCGTGTAAGTAGTATTAGTTTTTTTTAATGTTTAACAATGACGACAGTAGTGATGCCGTACGAAGCGCCAGTCAACCTGCCACATCGCTGGATGTCCTAGTAAGATGCCCTCATTGTCCCCAAGCACGTTTTTTTAAGGGTGAACGAGGTTTGAAGGTACATTTGGGGAAGAAACACAAACCCCACAATGTACCTTTATCGTGCCCGACAATGCCCACTGATTCCCTAACACCCGATTCACCCGCTCAACCTTTTTGGAAAACCCTTGCGAAATTAAAAACATCAACTCCAGTTTTAAAGAGAGTTCCTCGTGGCGCGAGACCATCCGTGGCTTCGAGTTTAGCGCGTTGCATCCGCTTCGCCGCCCGAGAGAACTCTCAAAGTGCTTGGGAGCAATTACTCACTTTCCCGTTTAGAATATTACATGTGCAAAAAAATTTGGCAAATAAAAAAACTTTAACAGCACAAATTAAGGATAATTGTAACATTTCGACCCTAAATTAACAGCGCATCTCCCACAAAGAGGTTTATTGCACCATTTGGAGTCTAAACTAGGCGAGGGTGATATCAGAGGTGCAGCTAGGATCATCTTTAGCAGCGATGTGGTGGCGCCGTACTCTCCAGAGACACTTACAGCTCTGGAGAGCAAACACCCCGCCCCGGCAGATGACCTCTCCTTCCCTGACACACCCGATCCGGAATTCAACACACTTGAAATTACAGTTCAACAAGTATGTGCGGCCGTTTGCTCTTTCGAAGTGGCTCCGCCGGCGGCCTCGACGGCCTGACACCTCAACACCTGAAGGACTTAATGTGTTCAGGCGCCGGGGAGGCTGGTGAGTCCTTTTTGAAGGAGCTGACGGCCCTGCTCAATCTCATGCTCTCCGGCAATGTGAACGAAGCTGTCATTGATATTTTGTATGGAGCAAATTTATGTGCCCTGCGCAAAAAGGATGGCGGCATTCGTCCCATTGCCGTAGGGTCCACTTACCGTCATTTCGCAGCCAAAATTTGCAGTGCTTTTTACAGCGAAACACTAGCCAGTAAATTTCAGCCCCTTCAGCTAGGTTTTGGGTCCAAGGGGGGCTGTGAGGCTGCGGTACGTGCATTATCCACTTACCTCAATAGCGATAAAGGTGAGGTCATCCTTAAGGTTGACATTAAGAATGCTTTCAATTCCGTAAACAGGGACACCTTGTTGACAGAAGTTCAAAAAGACATACCCAAAATGTACAGTTTTCTCTATCAATGTTATAGGCAACCCTCTAAATTACTTTATAAAGACAACCTTTTGAAATCAGCCGTTGGTTGTCAACAAGATGACCCTCTTGGGCCAGTCATTTTTAGTTTGGCAATAAATCCAATTATTCGACAGCTAAATTCTAAATTCAACGTATGGTATTTGGATGACGGAACCCTAGGAGGTGATGTAGACACGGTCTTAAAAGATTTAACGTTTTTGAATGAAAGTTTCAATTCCATTGGCCTAGACGTTAACCTTTCAAAATGCGAAATTTATCTTCCCCAAACGACTGACAGACAGACTACCATAGCAAAATTTAATACAATAGCTCCAAATATCAAAATTACAGAAAGAAACTCTCTTCACCTACTAGGATCCCCAATTTTTGACGAATCCTTTCCAACATTCATTGAGGAGAAGATACAAAATTTTAATGATATCTCGGAAAGACTTTCATTCGGCCTTTACACTCATTCGGTATACTCATCTATGGAAGCATCCACAACTTTTAGAAAAAGTAGACCAAATTTTTAGAAACACATTAACTTCCATCCTAAATCTGGCCCTGGACGACCGTGCATGGCAGCAAGCCACACTACCCATTCGCTTGGGCGGTCTCGGCGTCCGCAAAATTTCAAGTATAAGTTTACCGGCCTTCCTCTCCTCGGTCCACAGTAACGATAAATTAACCAGGGACATTTTATCTTCCTCACTTGTCGATTTTGAAGTACCGTGTTTGACCGATGCATTGAACGCTTGGAAAATGGCTTGTCCCAATACGGTTTTGCCCGATAACCCGTCTTCCCAGACGGTGGGACGTGCCGCTCTGCAGTATTATACGGAATACCCTTGTAAACACGTCACGTAATACAACAGTATTACGTGATGTGTGAGCGCCTGAAGCCACAAGCCTGACTCCCATTCTCCCACAGCCAGCAGACGGAGTCAGGCTTGTGGCTTCAGGCGCTCCCGTCATCCACTATAGGCACAATGATGGATGCTCATCGTTTCGGCTCGCTACGTGTCTCCTCTTGGGCGCACCTTGTGTTGCTCCGCATCGATGTCACTGCGGTGAAGCTGTCGACAGTCTCGGACACCATGGCCTGTCCTGCTGCAGGAGCGCTGGTCGCATAGCACGGCACGCCAGCATCAACGATATTATTCGTCGGGCCCTTGTCACCGCGGTGTTAGAACCAAAAGGTTTGGTACATGACGTTGTTGCCTTGGAAGGTGTGTAGGCCTCTGGTGTGGGACGCAACATGTGTCGATACCCTTGCGCCATCACACGTTCCTAGCACGGCGGGCTGTGCTGGCACCGTTGCTGCGGCTGCTGAGACCCTCAAGCGGCGCAAATACTGTAACCTTATGGGCAACTACAGCTTTGAGCCGTTTGGGGTCGAAACGCTCGGGTCATGGGGCCGAGTGCGCGTCTCCTTAAGGAAATTTCTCGCCGGCTGGTCGACACTTCACGTGACCAGAGGGCTGGGTAGTTCTTTGGCCAAAGAATTAGCATTGCCATTCAACGTGGCAATGCTGCCAGTCTTCTGGGCACGTTTCCGGATGACAGCGATGCGGACGAGTACTTCGACGCCTAAATGTCCTTTGTTTTTGTATTTATTTGTATAGTCAGTTAGTTAGTCATTTAATTTAGTATTCTAGTGGTAAATAAATAAATGATAATAATAATTAGGTATGACTTTTCATTTAAGAGAGCAATGTTTCTGGGGCTAAGTTATGCCTTTTTAATTATTGTTACTCTGGCTACAAACGAATTACAGCTTTATCTACATAGAAAGGTAGACAATTTCTTGGCAAGCCCAAACCTTTATTTAAGTCAATTTTGATAAAAATGTTAGTCACGGCTTTTTCGCGTATGACAGCAGTACGACTATTGGCACCACAGACAGAGCAGCTCTCTAAGGACTAAATTGTGAGGCTTCTCACACTACCACGTCACAGTTCTACTCGATAGGGGGGTGGGTTACTCAATACAGAGAGATTACACTTGCGTAATATTATTATAATCGCCCGAGTGGCCGACTGGGGACCGCCCGCGCCACGCGGCGGCTGACGCGACGAACGTCGGACTGTACAACTTGGTACTGTATCAATACTGTAGGCGGCGCGTGTGATGTCCGCCCGAGTGGCCGACTGGCGACTGGGGACCGCCCGCGCCACGCGGCGGCTGACGCGACGAACGTCACACTGTACAACTTGGTACTGTATCAATACTGTAGGCGGCGCGTGTGATGTCCGCCCGAGTGGCCGACTGGCGACTGGGGACCGCCCGCGCCACGCGGCGGCTGACGCGACGAACGTCGGACTGTACAACTTGGTACTGTATCAATACTGTAGGCGGCGCGTGTGATGTCCGCCCGAGTGGCCGACTGGCGACTGGGGACCGCCCGCGCCACGCGGCGGCTGACGCGACGAACGTCACACTGTACAACTTGGTACTGTATCAATACTGTAGGCGGCGCGTGTGATGTCCGCCCGAGTGGCCGACTGGCGACTGGGGACCGCCCGCGCCACGCGGCGGCTGACGCGACGAACGTCACACTGTACAACTTGGTACTGTATCAATACTGTAGGCGGCGCGTGTGATGTCCGCCCGAGTGGCCGACTGGCGACTGGGGACCGCCCGCGCCACGCGGCGGCTGACGCGACGAACGTCGGACTGTACAACTTGGTACTGTATCAATACTGTAGGCGGCGCGTGTGATGTCCGCCCGAGTGGCGACTGGGGACCGCCCGCGCCACGCGGCGGCTGACGCGACGAACGTCACACTGTACAACTTGGTACTGTATCAATACTGTAGGCCTCGCGTGTGATGTCCGCCCGAGTGGCGACTGGGGACCGCCCGCGCCACGCGGCGGCTGACGCGACGTACGTCACACTGTACAACTTGGTACTGTATCAATACTGTAGGCGGCGCGTGTGATGTCCGCCCGAGTGGCCGACTGGCGACTGGGGACCGCCCGCGCCACGCGGCGGCTGTCGCGACGAACGTCACACTGTACAACTTGGTACTGTATCAATACTGTAGGCGGCGCGTGTGATGTCCGCTCGAGTGGCCGACTGGCGACTGGGGACCGCCCGCGCCACGCGGCGGCGGTCGCGACGAAGCACTAAGAGCGCATGGAGCCTACAGATTAGTAGGGCTAACACACGCGACGTATACAGGGTGAATTTTCCAAGTGGGCGTGGATGGCCAAATCCGAAACTATGATGAATAGCGAAAAAGTACTCAAAGAAGTCACGGGCTCGATTTTGATGAAAACTAAAACAGCATCATTGGATTTTTGAAAAATCAATATTTCTAGTCAGGAATCGAACCCTTTGATTTTGAAAAAAAAAACACACTGTATTAGTACACCATTCGAAGGTGTAGCTAATAAGGATCGAAATCTGGGAAGTAATGACATACGGGAAACTAAAGAAAAGAGCTCATTTTAAAACAAAATACTTTTTTAATTTTCATACGTTACCTACCTATTAAACCGATAGATTCGACAACTCAAGGCAATCCCAGTGCGGATACTAACACATTTTGAGCCTCCGCGTGAGTGTAAATTATGAAATCATTCTATGAGGGTATTATGTACTTGAAATAAAAAAAAGCTTCCTTCCTCAGCCACCGATTCCTTGGAGCTCGCGCGCGGACTATACAGCGTGGCGCGGGCGGTCCCCAGTCGCCAGTCGGCCACTCGGGCGGACATCACACGCGCCGCCTAGTTTACACACAATTCATTATATTTTAAATAATTTTGAATGCAGTACAATTACTGCATTCAAAATTATTTGAATTTAGAACATAATGTTGTGAAGGTGACTGCGCTGCGGGTAATTGAGCATCATTTCGAACAAGGTACAGATAATGTCGGTATGAATGCTTTAAAATAAGAAGCAGTTTATTAAAATCCAACATTTAAAAACATTTAAGTTTGCCGTATGTTATTACTTCCCAGAATTTGGTCCTTATTAGGGACACTATCGAGTGGTGTAATAATACAGTGTGTTTTTTTTACTGGCTAGAAATATTGATTTTAAAAAATCCAATCATGCAGTTTTAGTTTTCATCAAAATCGAGCCCGCGGCTAGTTAAAGTACTTTTCGCTATTCCTCATAGTTTCGGATTTGACCATCCACGGCCACTTGAAAAATTCACCCTGTATGTACGTACGTATGAATACGTACTGTACTGTATGTACGTATGAAAATTTTAATACAACTGGGGTACCCAATTGATGCAGCCCACCGTACATTCGTACAATGCTATCTGTTCTGTAGAGGGGCATGCTAAGATAGAAGATGGTTAGTAGAACTGCATTATATAGTAGAACTGCTAACTCCATTATAACGTGGCCCTTAGACGGGGAAGTTTTTGAATTAAGAGGGTGTGGCAAATGTCAGTACTTACCAACTAGTACAGGTTATCTGGCAAAAGTCCATCATCATCTGCCTAGCCTTTTCCCAACTATGTTGGTGTCGGCTTCCAGTCTAACCGGATGCAGCTGAATACCAGTATTTTACATGGAGCGACAAAATCCATCAAGAAAAATTAATTTAAAAAAATAATATTATTAATTAATTTATCTGGCAAAAGTATAAAGCTAAACGGAAAACAGGAATTGGATGCGGGCGATGTAAACAATACAATTTGGTAGAATACAGATGATCTGATAAGAAAACAATTGACCCGACGAGGGCAGTAACTGTGAGGATGAGAACACGAAGACCGGCAAGTGTGGCAGCAACACGACACACAGACCGCAGCAGGTACAGTTGCAGGTTAAACTTGTACAAGTGTGGCAGCAACACGACACACAGACCGCAGCAGGGGGACAGTTGTAGGTTAAACTTGTACAAGTGTGGCAGCAACACGACACACAGACCGCAGCAGGGGGGCAGTTGTAGGTTAAACTTGTACAAGTGTGGCAGCAACACGACACACAGACCGCAGCAGGGGGACAGTTGTAGGTTAAACTTGTACAAGTGTGGCAGCAACACGACACACAGACCGCAGCAGGGGGACAGTTGTAGGTTAAACTTGTACAAGTGTGGCAGCAATACGACACACAGACCGCAGCAGGGGGACAGTTGTAGGTTAAACTTGTACAAGTGTGGCAGCAACACGACACACAGACCGCAGCAGGGGGACAGTTGTAGGTTAAACTTGTACAAGTGTGGCAGCAACACGACACACAGACCGCAGCAGGGGGACAGTTGTAGGTTAAACTTGTACAAGTGTGGCCGCAACACGACACACAGACCGCAGCAGGGGGACAGTTGTAGGTTAAACTTGTACAAGTGTGGCAGCAACACGACACACAGACCGCAGCAGGGGGACAGTTGTAGGTTAAACTTGTACAAGTGTGGCAGCAACACGACACACAGACCGCAGCAGGGGGACAGTTGTAGGTTAAACTTGTACAAGTGTGGCAGCAATACGACACACAGACCGCAGCAGGGGGACAGTTGTAGGTTAAACTTGTACAAGTGTGGCAGCAACACGACACACAGACCGCAGCAGGGGGACAGTTGTAGGTTAAACTTGTACAAGTGTGGCAGCAACACGACACACAGACCGCAGCAGGGGGACAGTTGTAGGTTAAACTTGTACAAGTGTGGCAGCAACACGACACACAGACCGCAGCAGGGGGACAGTTGTAGGTTAAACTTGTACAAGTGTGGCAGCAACACGACACACAGACCGCAGCAGGGGGACAGTTGTAGGTTAAACTTGTACAAGTGTGGCAGCAACACGACACACAGACCGCAGCAGGGGAACAGTTGTAGGTTAAACTTGTACAAGCGTGGCAGCAACACGACACACAGACCGCAGCAGGGGGACTGTTGTAGGTTAAACTTGTACAAGTTAAAGTGAGCCGAAGTGATCGACAGTGCGCACGCTGTTTCCCTAATTAGCTGCTTGTTTTTAACCGACTTCAAAAAAGGAGGAGGTTCTCAATTCGACGGTATGTTTTTTTTTTTTTTTTGTGTGTTTGTTACGCGATTACTCCGCCAATTGTGGACCGATTTTCAAAATTCTTTTTTTGTTTGAAAGGGTATACTCTCGAGGTGGTCCCATTATCATCAAGTTGGAATCTGATGAGAGGATCCCATGGAAATCGAGGGAAACCCTCAAATTTTATAGGCAAAGCTATAACGATTTGGGTATTCTTTAAAATAACTTGAGCATTTGCTCTCGGAAATCATCATTTGGTAAAGTGGAGCTGATGAAGAAGACCACAGATGGCCCTTGGAACTACTCAATGACAAATATTTCACGGGTTGCGATTCGATTATTACTTTAATATGGTTGCTAAGCAATTTATGCTCGTCACAATGCGTATGGTGACAATTAACGTCCCAACATCGGGAAAAGCAATAATTTGGAACAAGTGATGAGCAGTTGACATTAGGCTATTATAACTTAGATAAATTACACACGGACCCACTAAAAAGTGAATAATAAAAACTTTTTACAAAAAAAAAAACAACCGACTTCCAAAAAAACACTACAAATTGAAAAATAACTTTAATTTCGGAAGTCGGTGTCATTAAACGAAAATGCGGAACCAAAGACACCGACTTCCGAAATTAAAGTTATTTTTCAATTTGTAGTGGTTTTTTGGAAGTCGGTTTTTTTTTGTAAAAAGTTTTTATTTGTCAAATGTTTTTAGAATTTACTTAATTTTATGTGACTACTTGAATTGCCCGATAACCTGTATTGTTTGGTCGTCGTCGTCGTCGTCGTTTCAGCCGATAGACGTCCACTGCTGGACATAGGCCTACCCGAATTTTGGGGGGGGGGGGGGGGGTTTGCCATAATCGCCACGCTCGGCAGGCGGGTTGGCGATCGCAGTATGGTATGATGGTGGAATAAATAGAGAACGCTGCTGCCAAGCGTGCGATACTATGCAACGCCAATCATGCTCGCAACACGTTACACTAAGCATTATTATGATAATTCATTAAATTATAATCGGCCGACGTCTAGAAATTGGTTATTTACTTGCCGTCTGTAACAGTGAAGTAAATTAAAGTTACTAAAGTACCTACGAGTATGTATGCTCGCTCGTCGCTGCTGTAAATCGCGTCGCTTTCCTGCGACTAGTTTATGGCGTCACGCGTCGCGTCCGCAGATTTACAATTATATTATATTAACTTCATCAGGTACAAGCTGTGGATTAGCATGTGTCGAGTCCGTCGTCGCCCCCCCTCCCCCTCCCCCCCAACCCACTGCAAGACTACTCGTGCGGCGGCGGCGCATTCGGAGCGGAACCGCGGCCACTATGTGAGCTCATTACCGCGCGCCGGATAATTGAAAATGGCGAGCTCATTATAATATTTAGACAATTATTCATAGACGTAATTTATTCCCAGTGCGCTGCTTACACGTCGACTAATTACCGCGGTGCGCATGCGCGGGTCAGTTATAATGAATTCCCTCAGTTTGGGTGCGTGGGCGTAGCGAGAGTCGTGGTGCTAGCTACGGGACGTTCTGCAGTTTGACTCGTCCTACGAGAGAGGTCCGGCTCAGGGATACATGTTTTGATATTCTCGGAGCTTTTTGATATGCTCTAGCTAAAGCCAGCATGTCTGTGACACTTAATAATCTCTCGAGCAAAATGACAGAAATGTACGCTATGACGTCACAGCACCCCCGGCGCCGGCGGTGGGCGACGGGCCGAAGGATTTGGGCGAAGTGTTTTGCATAACATTATGCTAATACGAGCGATATGGCTTCTACGGTGAGCCGGGTCTGAGCCTGCACTACACTGCACTGCATGATTCATGGCCTTCCACCACTGGTAATTTACTTTACTACTTGAATGATTTAACGATTGCATCATTAATGAATACAACAACATTATTAATATTAAAAACGACAGCCGGCAGAGCGGTTCTAGCTCCACCAACTATTTAATGTATCTTAATAACTGATAGATCGGATAAAAGTGAATATTTTCGATTGTGGTACTAGTACTAGCCTCCACACTGTGCATTGTGGTAGTAGTACTAGCCTCCACACTGTGCAATGTGGTACTAGTACTAGCATCCACACTGTATATTGTGGTAGTAGTACTAGCCTCCACACTGTGCAATGTGGTACTACTACTAACCTCCACACTGTGCATTGTGGTACTAGTACTAGCATCCACACTGTATATTGTGGTAGTAGTACTAGCCTCCACACTGTGCAATGTGGTACTAGTACTAGCATCCACACTGTATATTGTGGTAGTAGTACTAGCCTCTACACTGTGCAATGTGGTACTACTACTAACCTCCACACTGTGCATTGTGGTACTAGTACTAGCCTCCACACTGTGCATTGTGATAGTAGTACTAGCCTCCACACTGTACATTGTGGTACTAGTACTAGCCTCCACACTATGCATTGTGGTACTAGTACTAGCCTCCATACTGTGCATTGTTGCCCACTGTAAATTAGTGGTGTCTTATGGATTAGTTGTCACACTTGGAGGTTGATGTTATGGAGAGCAAGTGAAATACATATTAACAGCGGGTAAGGGAGGGCTAAGATTTGAAGACTGGAAGTCATCAAAAACAGAACTGGCTAAAAAAGTAGGAAAAAGACACATCACAGTCATGCCATTACTCACAATCATATTATTATGAATTAGTCGTGTCTAGTGTAAGTTACGCCGCGCACATCAGCGTACTGTCGCGCTCACCGCTCAGCCGCTGCAGTGCTGACTGACTGCCGCTCTAATTGGCGTCTTATCGCACGCAGCGCTGGAGGGCTATCGGCACATCTGCAGTTCTACACACACTGACAGAGTTCAGCAAGAAACGAAGACCATTTGTAATTTACGGCAGCGTTTCCCGTTTGGTGGGTACCCGACTACCCGGTACCGGGCCATCTAAATAAAATACGGGCTCGCAGCATTTCCGCCTTGTTTTAAAATAATACTATCGATCGACGCATCAACTCTTTAATTGAACTGTCATGTGAAGCACTCAACGATCGATTCGAGACAAGACCACTGATAGATTTTTCAGTTATCTCGTCAAGAATACACAAAACCTAATCAAGTAATAACTTTTTGAATGCCTTTTGTCACTACCCATAAGTGTGAAGCAGGGTTTTCAACACTAGTTTACCTTAAAAATGAATATAGAAACCGACTCGAAGTGGAACCAGACCTCAGGATAAAACTTTCATCATTTGCGGTGAACTTGGATTCTTTGGTAAATAAGCACACTAAATAGCCGATACCGAAATATAAGTAGTTGGAAAAGTTATAGTAAAAACATTTTTAATTATAATACATATTATGTCGTAATAATAATAATAATTGCGTTTTATTTCGGACAGAATCCATATAAGTGTTAGTACTTAACAATTTTCTTAAGATCTATGTTAGTAGGTACCCAATATAAGAAAGTAACATTACAAGTAACCAAGAACCTATTAAAGGACATGGATCTAACTGTATACATTACTCATCTCATCTTATACAGTCTACTCTGATATGCAAATGTAAACATTACTCATCTCATCATATACAGTATACGCTGATGTGCAAATGTAAACATTACTCATCGCATCTTATATATACAGTATACGCTGATGTGCAAATGTAAACATTACTCATCTCATCTTATACAGTATACGCTGATGTGCAAATGTAAACATTACTCATCTCATCATATACAGTATACGCTGATGTGCAAATGTAAACATTACTCATCGTATACAGTATACGCTGATGTGCAAATGTAAACATTACTCATCTCATCTTATACAGTATACGCTGATGTGCAAATGTAAACATTACTCATCTCATCTTATACAGTATACGCTGATGTGCAAATGACCACAACTTAACTTCCTAATTAATACTTGGTAATTATCTGTTAGATGTAACAAAATTGTCGAAAAGGCACAGCTTGAGGTGGAATAGAACTTACTTGATATCAATTAGTTCGTATTTTTTATTCCACTCTTTTTTAATCTTGAATATTATTTAAATAATAATTCTAATTCCAAACAACTAAGAAGTCAGCCTGCGTGAATGTTTACGACAACGTATGTACTGCATCAGTCGGGTGATCGGGTCACGGTGACGGTTCGAGTGAGTTACTGAGCTGTCGAAGTCGTCGGTGATATACGAGAGTAGTGACCGGCTCGAGGCGCGGCAGCCGGACGCGTCCCTCGGGCGACGTAACGTACAGACGGACAGCGCTAAGAGCATGTTTATGACAGCCGCCCGGCACGGTGAGTCCCGTCAGCAGGGACGATGCCGGACACATACCGGGGATGTGCCGCGAACATGCCGGCGGGGCCACGCGGGCGACTGAACTAACAAAGTGCAAACTAACGTTTGCAGAAGCAACATTGCAATTTGCGTGTGTCGCTGAAATGGATCACAACCTTCTGATCGTGATCTTAAATGTATCCGTGGCGCTCTCGCATACGAAGATTTGTTTCCAAGCAGTTTCTTTGGGCTACATTAACAAAAAAGGAAACACACGTAGCATGCGCCTGATGCGTCTGGCGTTGTGTTTGCTTACCTGTGGGCGGCGGCCGGCGCACGCCGCCGGGGTCTGTTGCTGCTCATTCCAAGTGTCACGCGACGACACCCACGCGATGGAAGCGGCAAATTGAGCCCCCCTCCCCTCACGGCGACTTGAGCTTTAGAGCAAATCAAGGATATCCTCCCACCGCCCTTGACTGTCCACAACGAGTGAGCGACACGTTAGCAGGAAACATACCCGCCATCGCAACGAGCCGGGCCGACCATAGCATGCTTTATATTTATTTTCATTCTATGTCTTGTTTTATGGACATGACCCTATTGTTATAACGCGATTGGTAGCAGCCGGTGCGTATTACAATAATTCAAAAGTAATTTGTACGAAACAATATGACTGCAGCCGATCGAACGTATTTCCATGCGTGGATGTTAACGACATTGGTTTGTTACGTGCCTTTGCCACGAAATATCTCGCCTATAAAAATGTAGCGCACCGTGATCGGATCACGTCCACTCATTAAACTCAATCCGCGGGGCGAGGGCGGGGGCGGGGGAGGGGGAGGGGGAGAGGGGAGGGAGCGGGGCCAGGTGGACGCTCACGCACGTAAAGTGCTGTTGCACTGTACACAAAACAAAAGTACTGAAGGTAGACTTTGAAAACGGCATTCATGATAAGAAAGCGGTCAGTAGGTAGTTATCACGACGTCGTTGTAGTCACAGACCAGTCAACGACAGTCTCCAATTACCAGCACTAACGACCTGATCTGCGCGGGCTGCACCACGACATTATGCGCAGAAGGTTTCGCACAATCATTTCACAGGTGAATCTTAGTGTTATGGAAATCTTGAACTGTTGAACGGAACAAAGCAATACTCTCGTATTGCTTTGTTGATATTCTTTAGTGATTGGGTTCTCTGTGGTTTGTTAAGGCGCGCAGCGACCTTGACCCGCGCGGCACGCACGTCGCACGCGGCGCGCGCAGGTGCACGCGGGCACGCGGGCACGCGTCGCAAATATCAACACATGTCACTCACCCCCGATATCGGTCCCGTTACTCCGACCACTTAATTGCACATACTTCGCTAACTATTACGCAACTCGTTTGTTTGAATGCGCGATGACGGCGGCGCGAGGCGACTCGTCCGCGTCGAGGTTGATCGTAGCGTATGCTGAGGAGGAATAGAACTACCGACGCGATGACGGCGGCGCGCGGCGACTCGTCCGCGGCGAGGCTGATCGTAGCGTGTGCCGTGGAGGAATAGCTGTACAACAATATAGTGGTCCGGCAGTGGTGCGACTTGCGCCGGTCACTCGCCTGGCGATCATTTAGCCAACTCACATGTCGGTAGACCCCCATCGACTTGCGCCAGTCACTCGCATGGCTATCATTTAGCCAACACAACATGCCGGCGTAGACCCCCATCGACTTGCGCCAGTCACTCGCATGGCGATCATTTAGCTAACTCAACATGCCGGTAGACCCCCATCGACTTACGCCAGTCACTCGCATGGCGATCATTTAGCTAACTCAACATGCCGGTAGACCCCCATCGACTTGCGCCAGTCACTCGCATGGCGATCATTTAGCTAACTCAACATGCCGGTAGACCCCCATCGACTTGCGCCAGTCACTCGCATGGCGATCATTTAGCTAACTCAACATGCCGGTAGACCCCCATCGACTTGCGCCAGTCACTCGCATGGCGATCATTTAGCTAACTCAACATGCCGGTAGACCCCCATCGACTTGCGCCAGTCACTCGCATGGCGATCATTTAGCTAACTCAACATGCCGGTAGACCCCCATCGACTTGCGCCAGTCACTCGCATGGCGATCGACTCGTCTTGTAGACCCCCATCGACTCGTCTTAAGTTTTCGTAAAGAGATTTTTAGTCGGGACTCGGGATCAGGTGGGTGGAAGTCGAGACGAGGCAGTAAGGGAAGCTACCCTAACCGTTGTAGCTACAGAAGTCGAGACGAGGCAGTAAGGGAAGCTACCCTAACCGTTGTAGCTACAGAAGTCGAGACGAGGCAGTAAGGGAAGCTACCCTAACCGTTGTAGCTACAGAAGTCGAGACGAGGCAGTAAGGGAAGCTACCCTAACCGTTGTAGCTACAGAAGTCGAGACGAGGCAGTAAGGGAAGCTACCCTAACCGTTGTAGCTACAGAAAAACGTTCTTAGGAGACTGTCGTTAACTTCTCGAATAATTGCTAACTGCAATCACAGATTTCGGAAAAATGGTACAGTCCGCTAGAAAAACGTTAATTCTTACATTTTATTGTTATGTTGCCAATCGATGCAGTTACGTGTAAGGATTCAATGACACGCTTGAACCAACTGATGTCAGAGTACCTACCTACTAGAGAAGTCGAAATAAGCAAAAAAAAATTCCCATAACTACATTTCGTAGTGATCGATCATCTTATCCACGATCTTTTACTATGTTTGTTCTTCAATAAAACAAAGTCGGGTTAGTTACACCATTTATAACTCAATAACGGCTGAACCGATTTTTATGATCTTTGATTTGTTGGATTTGCCTTCGTTCCGAATAGCAGAATAACTATTAAAACACGGAAGATTTCACGAAAAAAAAAATTTGTAGATACTGAATTAAAAATTTTTTTAAAAAATTGGACCATGCGTCATTTTGGGCCCACTTTTTCAACATTGTTCAACAGTGATGAATTATATGTCATATGAAAGCTCTTAACATGTATTTAATTTCATTCTATGGCAGCTAAGTTCAAATCGAGCGCGAAAACGGTGTTTTATGCGTTTATTCAAAAATGTTTAACTTTGTTCAACAGTGATGAATTATATGTCATATGAAAGCTCTTAAAGTGTACTTTATTTCATTATATGGCAGCTAAGTTCAAATCCAGCGCGGAAACGGTGTTTTATGCGTTTTTAAATGCGTCATTTTGGGCCCACTTTTTCAACATTGTTCAACAGTGATGAGTTATATGTCATATGAAAGCTCTTAACATGTACTTTATTTCATTCTATGGCAGCTAAGTTCAAATCGAGCGCGAAAACGGTGTTTTATGCGTTTTTAAAAAAAATTTCAACTTTGTTCAACAGTGATGATTTATATGTCATATGAAAGCTCTTAACATGTACCTACTTTATTTCATTTTATGACAGCTAAGTTCAAATAGAGCGCGAAAACGGTGTTTTATGCGTTTATTTAAAAATGTTTAACTTTGTTCAACAATAATGAGATATATGTCATATGAAAGCTCTTAAAGTGTACTTTATTTCATTCTATGGCAGCTAAGTTCAAATCCAGCGCGAAAACGGTGTTTTATGCGTTTTTAAATGCGTCATTTTGTGCCCACTTTTTCAACATTGTTCAACAGTGATGAGTTATATGTCATATGAAAGCTCTTAACATGTACTTTATTTCATTCTATGGCAGCTAAGTTCAAATCGAGCGCGAAAACGGTGTTTTATGCATTTTTAAAAAAATGTTCAACTTTGTTCAACTGTGATGAGTTATATGTCATATGAAAGCTCTTAACATGTACTTTATTTCATTCTATGGCAGCTAAGTTCAAATCGAGCGCGAAAACGGTGTTTTATGCGTTTATTTAAAAATGTTTAACTTTGTTCAACAGTGATGAATTATATGTCATATGAAAGCTCTTAAAGTGTACTTTATTTCATTCTATGGCAGCTAAGTTCAAATCCAGCGCGAAAACGGTGTTTTATGCGTTTTTAAATGCGTCATTTTGGGCCCACTTTTTCAACATTGTTCAACAGTGATGAGTTATATGTCATATGAAAGCTCTTAACATGTACTGTTATTTCATTGTATGGCAGCTAAGTTCAAATCGAGCGCGAAAACGGTGTTTTATGCGTTTTTAAAAAAATGTGCAACTTTGTTCAACAGTGATGATTTATATGTCATATGAAAGCTCTTAACATGTACTTTATTTCATTTTATGACAGCTAAGTTCAAATAGAGCGCGAAAACGGTGTTTTATGCGTTTATTTAAAAATGTTTAACTTTGTTCAACAATAATGAGATATATGTATGTCATATGACAGCTCTTGGCGTGTACATTATATGGCAGCTAAGTTCAATTCCAGCACAAAAATGGTTCTTTTTGGGTTTTAAAAACAAAAATGTATTACACCAATAGGACATATTGCTATTTATTATAAACAACGTCATGGAACATTTACATCAAAAAAAAAATTGCGCTCAATCTTTGATACATAATAAGATTATGTGCGCTACTGATTTATGAGTTAGCTCACTTAAAGTTAAAAAGGCAAATGAAAAAACAGAAAAACTAAGAAAAAGAAAAACCTACACGCAGACCTCCCCCATTCCAAACTTCCCCACGGTGAAGTAGGCTTTCAATATATTTTTAATTTGTTGCCCTTTTTTGTTTTCTAATTTTTTCGCAATTTCCTTTGGCAGCTTATTTAGAATGTCAGGAAAGGCATACGACAGGCTCTCTTACCATACTCATGATTAATTTTTGGCAGTTTATATAGAGGCAAATACGACAGGTTACGAGCAAAGTTTGGTCTGTTTGTTTTCTGCAGTTTATTCATAAAAACAGAATAATCAGCGGCAACAGCCAGTTTGACTTTATCGAACACATTTATGATTTTACAATATTTAAATAACATATCATAATCGGGCTTATATTTTAGTTTAATTTTTTATATTTTTATATTTTTTGGTGGTGGTATTTTTTAAATTAATTTAAAAAATTTATGATATTCAGATGAATATCATAAATTTTTTAAATTAATTTAATCATACATTCATCCTGAGCCAGTACGAAGTTCGCCAGATAGAAGGGTCAGCTAGTTATAAAGAAAGGCGTCATGTTATGTATTCATTCTCGTCTGCCTGAACCCTATCTGTGTGTTGCTGAAACTGACATATTTCTTCAATAAACATTTTTTTATTTATTATTTTATTTATTTGGTACAGTATAATTCTGAACGGACAAGGAATTAGGCGCCACCATGGCGCCACAGTCACATCTACATATTCAGTTTAAAGAGAGCTATGTACGTGTGTTGCACACGGTTTCTGTTACCAAAATAAGCATCATCCTTTCTTTACAAACTATTCAGTTTAAAGAGAGCTATGTGTATGTGTGTTGCACACGGTTTCTGTTACCAAAATAAGCATCATCCTTTCTTTACAAACTTCAGGAAATAAAAATATACTCGGATTATGTACTTATAACGTAAGAGCAGCTAGTAATATTATGTACCTATAACGTAAGAGCAGCTAGTAATATTATGTACTTATAACGAAAGAGCAGCTAGTAATATTATGTACCTATAACGTAAGAGCAGCTAGTAATATTATGTACCTATAACGTAACAGCAGCTAGTAATATTATGTACCTATAACGTAAGAGCAGCTAGTAATATTATGTACCTATAACGTAAGAGCAGCTAGTAATATAGCGTAAGAGCAGCTAGTAATATTATGTACCGATAACGTAAGAGCAGCTAGTAATATTATGTACCTATAACGTAAGAGCAGCTAGTAATATTATGTACCTATAACGTAAGAGCAGCTAGTAATATTATGTACTGATAATGTAAGAGCAGCTAGTAATATTATGTACCGATAACGTAAGAGCAGCTAGTAATATTATGTACCTATAACGTAAGAGCAGCTAGTAATATTATGTACCGATAATGTAAGAGCAGCTAGTAATATTATGTACCGATAACGTAAGAGCAGCTAGTAAAATTCGTACAGGCAGTGGAATGTATCGGCTCATGTGATAGTGCGTCTGAATGCACACGCGCATGGCGGGCGCGTGGGAGCAGCGCGTCATTTGAATGAAGTATTCTAATGGAGGGCATTACACGCCAGCTGATTGATTCCCGCACACGAAACCTATTGCCTGCAGCCTGCAGCCGACACTGCCCGCACCGGCCAACCGGCGTCGCAACTATTGTGTAGTGAGACAACGGTACCGGTGGCGCGCAGGGCTAGCGCTCCGCGGCGAACTCAAACGATGATCAAACTGCAATCAGTGAGCCGAGGTAGGTAACAGTGTCCATTACATTTTTTGTCCTATCTTTCGGGGCTCGTTCATTTATCATAGTGTAACAGCAGATATAATCTGCGACTGATCCGGATCGATCTCACGCACCGAGCCATTCAATTTAGATAATATTTCAGACGAACTGCAAGCGATAGTCGAGCTCACTCTATGCATTATTATACATTCCATAATAAGATGGTGGCGACAAAACGTTCTTTGTAGCCGCGGCCGAGTGATGAATGATACGCAGCAGTTTAATATTTGTTGCCACCGCTAAGTAATTGGAAGAGCACGAGTACATTGTGAAACCTTATTGCCAAAAAAAAGTAATTTTTTGCAAAGTATCCAGTGGTTCATATTGAGTGATCCAAAGCGCTCGGTCCGCTATGCGGCGCGATGAGTGTGCTGCGGGTGGCGGCGGCTAGCGGGACCCTAACGTCCGCGCAGGTGCCTGTAACGGGACCTCGCGAAAGGTCACCCTCCCCCGCCCCGCCGCCCGCGCCCCTCGCCCTTCGAGCTGTTATGTGGATCAAGTATAATCCAGTCGGCGCGACCCCGCGACTAGCGAACTATATATGCAGGTACTTAAAGTTTGACAAGCGTCCGAGTGCCCCGACTCCTCACTTTAAAACACATTACGTGTCGCGAGCGCCCACTGCACTAGAAGGCCCGCTCGGGCCCCAGGCCGGCTCCGCGGCCCCGTTATGTCGGCGGCTGGCTCACACTTGGTTCGATGCATTTTTAAAGAGATTCGCGTGAAAGTTCTCGTTTACTGAGTTTTAAAAAACGCTCCCCAGTATTTATCGCTCATTGCATAATAAGGGGATTATTAAAACATGCGATGGGGCTAGGCCTGGGCCTGGCCATTCAGACGGTGCTTTCTTTTACGACGCTCATTGTGTGCGACGGTGCGGCGGCTCGGCCTGACCGCTGGACGGATAACGGCGCACACTAACGATTGTGCGATTTTTACTTTTGTATTGTTTTATTGTATTTTTTAACGCTTCCTTCGACGCTCGAGCAATAAATTAGAAAGTCGCGGCGTCTTTTTGTCACAAACCGAATGATTTTTTACAACGATCGCTTTCTCCGACACGACGAATGTAATTGCTTTCAAATTTCCCTAATTTGTAAAAAATATAATAACGTTTACTTACAAAAAGGAAAGATTACAATAACTGTAAGACGTGTATTGAATGACCCGGCGTCACTTTCAGGCGGGTCAGTTTTGTACAGTAACAATTAATTGTTAAAAAACATGTTATATTCCAGTCTGTTACGATGGTATGAAGTTAGTTGTTAACAAACCAAATATTTAGCGCCTTCGTTCTGGCCGGGGATGTCGACCTGGTACGGAGGGGGGAGGGGGCTGTGAACACACTGGACCAACCAGAATGTTCACGAACACGCTAGCAGGGGGTCGGCGGCGGGGAGCTGCGCGGTCAGCAGTCAGGACAACCTGGTGGCTGTGCGACCCTGCTCCTGGGTGACTGCGTCCGTCGGGCCAAGACGTGCCGGGGAGACGCTGCCATCAGTTGCGGAGTGCAGTAAAAGCAATGAACTAATGAGTAATGGGACTCACCAGCGTCCATGTTGTCGGGTGCAGCGATGAATGGTGCGCGCGCGCAGGTCAGTCGGTGAATGTCACCCCCACCCCGACACCCCCGGGCTAGACCAGTCTAGGACACATACATTATTCACCCCGCGATTAGCGCAAAAACTCTAAATGTCAGGTGATTTCCCCGCGGGGTGTGGGGTGTATGTAACGGTACCTGTACGGCTGGGGTAGCGCGACCTTTACACCCGTGTGCGCAGGCGCATGTGTGCGTGCGCTGGTAACTGGCCGGATCCACTGTGTGAACTAGACCTTCTGTCCTACTGCCCAAATAATTATTTCAGTGTCGTCTGCTGCCTACAAGCGACGACGTCGCCGCGCCGCGCGCCTGCTCCGTGCTGGTCGCGCAGTACTGTACGTAGCGTCACAATGGAGTCGTAGCGACTATTGTTACAATAGCACACAGATTATAAACATTTGGAAACGACCATTATTTGTCTGTTCATGGGTATCCTTATAATGCATGCAGTGCCGCGGCCGTGCAGATGCACCAAAACATCGCATTGTAAGCTTATAGAAACCGTCTCTCAAAATATTACTGGTTGAAGACTGTTATTATATTGAGACTTATTGTCTATCGCTCGTCACGTATTGAATGTACCACAACGTCAATATAACAGAATATATCTAATTAATATGTGCTAGGTGCGCTTCGCGCCACTATCCAAGTTAATATCAGCATCATAGTCCACTCATAAGGCCGCAGATCCGCCGACAGATAACTTTTTATTCGCGTACATTGCGTGACGTCATCGCCGCGCTCTCAACATTCAAGTTCATAAAATGCACAGTTTGTGTGTATTCCAAGACAAACAATGTTTGAATGACTCTCGGATCAAATCATGTTATTAGTCCGCGTCTGCGTACGTAGCCGCGCTACAATGATGTGCGTGATGAACTAGCAAACGTAGCCGCGCGACAATCAAGTGCATAATGAACTAGCAAACGTAGCCGCGCTTCCATCATGTGCATAATGAACTAGCAAACGTAGCCGCGCGACAATCAAGTGCATAATGAACTAGCAAACGTAGCCGCGCTACCATCATGTGCATAATGAACTAGCAAACGTAGCCGCGCGACAATCAAGTGCATAATGAACTAGCAAACGTAGCCGCGCTTCCATCATGTGCATAATGAACTAGCAAACGTAGCCGCGCGACAATCAAGTGCATAATGAACTAGCAAACGTAGCCGCGCTACCATCATGTGCATAATGAACTAGCAAACGTAGCCGCGCGACAATCAAGTGCATAATGAACTAGCAAACGTAGCCGCGCGACAATCAAGTGCATAATGAACTAGCAAACGTAGCCGCGCGACAATCAAGTGCATAATGACCTAGTGAACGTAGCCGCGCTACAATCAAGTGCATAATGAACTAGTGAACGTAGCCGCGCTACAATCAAGTGCATAATGAACTAGTGAACGTAGCCGCGCTACAATCAAGTGCATAATGAACTAGCAAACGTAGCCGCGCGACAATCAAGTGCTGAACTAGTGAACGTAGCCGCGCGACAATCAAGTGCATAATGAACTAGTGAACGTAGCCGCGCTACAATCAAGTGCATAATGAACTAGTGAACGTAGCCGCGCGACAATCAAGTGCATAATGAACTAGTGAACGTAGCCGCGCGACAATCAAGTGCATAATGATCTAGCAAACGTAGCCGCGCGACAATCAAGTGCTGAACTAGTGAACGTAGCCGCGCTACCATCAAGTGCATAATGAACTAGCAAACGGGCTCTTTGTAATTATACATGCAATCTTACTGCGACTCAATGTCAAACAAACAGACAAATTGTGTTACAAGGTACCCAGAAGTGTTATTCGAAGTCCCTCAACTATTCCATCCTGACATATTCAGGACTAACGCTGGGGAACGTGGACCTCTTCGTCGCCTTGTCGATTCTTACAACACGCATTTTATGGAACTAGATATATTTTGTCTATCTAAGCAATCATTTAAGAAAATGGCTCTGGATATTTTGTTTAGCGAGTACTTTAAATTAGACTTAGCTAAGCTAAGTAACGCAGCATTATTATTGTGGCAGCGACTATTGTTTTATTTGTCTCTTTCTTTTTTATGTCATTAGCACTTCTATTCTTTAGTTAAAACGTGGACAATGGTGTGGGTTACATGTTTGTTAATCTTATTTTAGTATTTTTCTGTATTTTGTATCATGTAACTGTTTTTTGTCCCTAATAAATAAATAAATAAATAAATGTCACGGTCAATGTTCCAACAGACGTAGACGGCGCGAATCTGCGCGGATCCGCGCGGAACCACGCTGACCCACGCGCTGTGGCCGCGCTAACGCACCGTGTGTTGTATTTTCAAAGTGAATTTATTACAATAGTAGTAGTGAGTCTCTCTCTTTTTTATCGAATAACTAATGGTATTTGTATACACATTAACGTGCTCCGTGCAAATAGCTCGTGTACCGTCATACCGTGTGGATCGTAAGTTTCACCGAAAGGCTGTTCGGATCCATCGATCAAGTCTCTCGGCGGACAATTTTGTTAGTTTCTCAGAAATTTTGAATGCGGGAATATTATAATGGTATAATTTACGAGCGCACGCAGATCGTAGATTACGACGCGTCTAAGAGGCGGCGCACACTACACGACGCACGACGAAAAAATGATTCCGCGGACGTGCGAGCTGATGTGAGCTTTAAGAGCCTGCACAGAAGGTCGGGACTGTCGCGGGTGCGCCGCTCACAAAGGATTTGCATACGTTCATTTCGCGGAGATTTTTTGCTTGGAAGCTTTTTGTGTGACTTTCCAGAGAGGTATCAATCACGGCACACGGGGCTGCGGGGCCACACAATGCACTGACTACCTGTGGACACCACAGACTGCTCCGGTCCCCGGAGCCAGCAGACAGACAATAGGGTATTAATGTATTACTTTTAGATAAATATCCATATTCAAAACTGTGCGATAGCTGATTTCGGTGAAATTTCGTAAAATTATGGGTTACTATTCAACATAGGAACCTGATAAAGAATCGGTTACTCTTCAACATAGGAGCGTGATGAAGTATCGGTTACTCTTCAACACAGAAGCGTGATAAATTATCGGTAACTCTTCAACATAGAAGCGTGATAAAGAATCGGTTACTCATCAATATAGGAGCGTGATAAATTATCGGTTACTCTTCAACATAGGAGCGTGATAAATTATCGGTTACTCTTCAACATAGGAGCGTGATACTTATCGGTTACTCTTCAACATAGGAGCGTGATGAAGTACCGGTAACTCTTCAACATAGAAGCGTGATAAAGAATCGGTTACTCATCAATATAGGAGCGTGATAAATTATCGGTTACTCTTCAACATAGGAGCGTGATAAAGTATCGGTTACCCTTCAACATAGGAGCGTGATAAAACATCGGTTACTCTTCAACATAGGAGCGTGATACATATCGGTTACTCTTCAGCATAGGAGCGTGATAAAGTATCGGTTACTCTTCAACATAGGAGCGTGATACAGTATCGGTTACTCTTTAACATAGGAGCGTGATAAAGTATCGGTTACTCTTTAACATAGGAGCGTGATAAAGACTTCACATATAGAGCTACTATTCAATTTGAAAACATTTTCTCTGTGCCTGCGGAGTATATAGAGCCCACAGAGTCATCACTTGACATTAGGGCGTGGAATACAGTCGGACTGTAAGGTCAACACAACAGCTGCGCACGCTCCGTTTCACGTATTTATAGCGCGCACCCGTTACTATATCACACACTTTATTATAACACACACGTTATTGTATCGTATTCGTTATTTTAGCGCACACGCATGACTGTGTTGCTTGTGTGAGCTCATGTCGCGTGAGAGACAAGCGACACAAGCGCCGCGACGAGTGCTGACAGGCAGCTGACGAGTCTATAATTTACTAATGTTAATGATTACCAATATCCGCGCAATTGCGATTTAAAATATATCAATACGCTAGGCGAAAACTAAGTAACAGCGCGGACGGGCGATGCGATGCGACGGGGCGGGTCGCGACTCGCGGGACTGCGTAAGGACAGAAGCACCGAAACGATCATTAAGATTGTGAATGAAATTAAGATATTATACAAAGGTATAGGCCATACATTTTCACCAAAATGTAAGGTTTGAAGAGTTAGGCCTTGTAGAGTTAGGGCTTGTGTCTACATTCGAACTGATAACTTGTAGCTGTGAAAGCGTTATGAAAGTCTTGGCAAGTTGGCAACCTACTTTATGAAAGTCTTGGCAAGTTGGCAACCTACTTTATGAAAGTCTTGGCAAGTTGGAAACCTACTTTACATGAAACGTTTTTGATAAGATTGCATTTTTTTTTTGTCAACTATGCTGCCACTCGACACATTCTAACTCTTTCACATTTTAATTGTACAATAAACATTTTAATAACTGTGTTTAATTTTTTCTGACAGTAACTAATGATATAAGCAACCGAAGAGACTCCGTCCAATAAAATTGCCGAAGTAAAAGCGTTTAGTCCTGACTCCTGAGGTGAGCTGAGGTGACATAGCGAGTGTCATGTGATTCCTGAAAAAAAGCATTGTGTCTCTGTAGCAGCAAGGGAGCACCCATTAATTACGTGAGGCGTTATTTTTCCGCAAGAACGAATGTAAAATTGCGAGAAAACTGGGATGAATTGAGCAAATTACAATACATAATTTTAATACTAGAAATAAAGATAAAATACATCAACCATTTTTTAGATTAGCCAAAGTAAATACATCTTTTATGGGGTGCTGTGTTAAATGTTTCAATAAAATACCTTGTGATATATTGCAATTAAATGAAAGAAAATTTAAAACTCACATTAAACGTACACTTTGTAAACAAGCATACTATAAATTAGAAGATTATATCCAAGATAAGAACGCTTGGAAACATGCTGGTCCTGCTCCATGGACAATCTAGAGTCTAGACAAAATCAAACTGGTTGCTAATTTAATTGTAAAATTGATTCTTTCTTCTTTTTTTGACGTTGATTTATATTCTGTAATTACTTAAACTCACACACTGACTTATTACTTGTAATTTTTTATTTAAATGAAAATCGTTTATTTTTACCATGTTTGTAAATATGTGAGCACCATGTATCTATTAGATAATTAATTTATGTCATGTTTTCATTTTTAATTCTTTTACCTATTTTGGTATATTAATTTTATTTTATTTTAGGTGCATCGTCTTCACATATTATATAA
Organism: Mesoligia furuncula; assembly: GCA_916614155.1. NCBI lineage: Eukaryota > Metazoa > Arthropoda > Insecta > Lepidoptera > Noctuidae > Mesoligia > Mesoligia furuncula. The sequence goes on from OU744799.1 coordinate 28,933,293, forward strand.
TTAATGTATACAAAATATTGTAAAACATTTTAAAAGAGTAACGGTGGAGTTTCTTGCCCATTCTTCTCCATACGAAAACTACCTTTTGGAATGGGCGACTAGAATCAATTCTATTTTTTCGTAATTTTTGACGTTCAAAAGTGCCTTTTAAGTGCCTTTTAAGTGCCTACTTGAAATAAATGTTTTGACTTTGACTTTGACAAAACGAGTTTGTCTGTTAAAATATGACTAAATTCTACAAAATAATATTTATCGCGGTCATAGATATATGCAAGAAGTAGACATGACTGGTAGTCGAAAATGAACCCGATGTTGGCACCTCGCTAGGGGCCAACCTAGCGACATACACATGTAGTTCAGTAAAATCAATAGATACAAAGTCGCGCACACACTTGCAATTATTTATAAATCAGAACGTACTACACAATCAATTATAAACCGTAACTCATCAACCACAGCGTGCATTTACCATGAACCGTACAACTTACCATACAAAAGCATCTGTCGCTATCGTTGTGCTGTGCAAAAGCCGTTTATTTTACATATACGCTAGTGGTTGCTAAATCGGTAAGGTAAACTGTTTTTTTTTTAATAAATCCAACGCAATGAAGCATAGATTAACGTATTTACACTGAAAATACGCATTTTGAACATTGTCACGTGAGATTAGAGGGAGGGGGAGGGGGTCGAGCCAAATCTCACGATATCTCACTAAGGGGGGAGGGGGGTCCAAAAATCGTCAAAATTACCTCACGTAATTAATGGACGCCCTCCAAGGCATACCTACTAAACGACATGCAAAAGGATCAGCTAATAAATTCTCTACATTGACAAAATCTATTTTTTGCACCAACTGACCACTCACCAGGTAGCAGCGAAGGCGTCCGTATCTACAAGCTTTTAGAGGTTTTTTTAAAAGTTATCTTTCAAATAGATTTCGTGGAGCACAAACAACACTGCAATAGAAAACTGACGATTTCCAGTGATGCGGTAGATGAGCTTACTGAAATTTATTTAGAAAACTCACGCTTTCCAGTGATGCGGAAGGTGAGCTTACTGAAACTTATTTAGTCTGCAGTCATCGAGTATGCGATAAAAAGTACACAGAGGACGTCAACACATTAGCAGTTTGAGAACAATGGATGCGCCAGGCATTTGCGCAGGCGCGCTGAGGGTACATCATTGTGACTTTCTCAGTAGCATGGCGGATAGTACTAGCACATGAGTAGACAAACGGAACAGAGATAAAGCTCCATACAACCGCGCGAATCGGTTGCACTACTACAAGCACGCGGGGCATGTGTGCGTGACCACTGGCCGCTTGTCGCGCACACGACAAGACCGAAAAAACCGGTTTACGCTGACACAGCCAGTTGACAATGTCAGGGTTGCGACGCACGTTGTTTGTTTTTTTAGTGCAAGTTAGCCGTAGCTATAACTCTTCTTTTCTCGCTTAGTAGGTTTTCGAGGATTTTAGATTTTCGAGGTAGCGCTTTGTTTATTGTACTGTGTGTATGAATAATACTAGAAAAATAAAAATATTATCATACTTTAATTATCCCAAGGAGTACAATAGGTAAGTAAATATTTGATTATTACTTTTTCAAGTAAATACCTTTATTTTTTTAGTACTATGATAAAGAAAAACATATTTTAAGTTTCTTTTAATTTGTATTTATTTATCTGACGTTTTGTCAATAAGCTCAAATCTCCATAGCAACCACATGCAGATGAAATGCAAATGAATAAACTATGGTAATGGTATAAAAAGAAAAATTATAATAATCTCCTTTTTTTGAAGTCGGTAAAAAGAAAATTATTACAGTAAGTAATTTGTAAAGTATTCTATCATACTGAATAATAAAACTATTTAACAAATGTTTTGTTTAATTTGTCATAACCTATTGTGACAACCCTACCAAAATAGGATTATGAAGCTTTGCCTTTGTTCCGTTTGCCTACTCATGTGGTACCAGCAGATATAATAGCGAATGTAATGGTAACGTGGCATCTCCCGAGATTACTTATCTATTGAGTGCGCGCACTGTACGGCAGCTGATGGGCGATTTACATAGCTAGCAGTGGTCACCTACAATTAGCACAAATGTCAGTCAGCCGGGCGTCGCGCTGTACGCTGGGCGGAGAGACACAGTGACACAGAGAGAAGTGAGCAGGCGGCACCAGGCCCCGCTCCGCGCCGGCTCCGGGGCGATGAAGCCGTTCAAGTAATCGTGCGATATTAGGCGAAAGTTATCAAAGATCTATTTTTCAAAAAAAACTCAAAAACTATTATTATCTAGATCTAAACCATACAAACAATGTAAAGAGACAGAGTAGTGACGTCAGATCTGGGTAGCACACGCACAACGGTCGCGCAGCGCACGTCGCGCGCTTCGTTAATAATATCGCCATTAGCATCCAAGCATTGTGGCCGATAGATCCTACCTAATGCACGTTTTGCAATAAATCTCGACTATAAAAAATCGTATTCACGTCTCACCGGCGCGGGCGGCGACAAAAACTAATGGAAATAGAAAGAAATATGCAAGCGATTGTTCGACAGACGAGCTGAGGGAAAAAATACAGGCAGATGCGCGTGCGCAGGTAGACGACGACGCATGCAAATACGTGGACCAATGAAGTTTTGTGCGTTATGTGGAATTATTATTGATTCTAAACCGCTTACAATTAAATAGTTCGGTATTCTCCACGTCCGCTCCACACGAGGGCCAAGTGCCCGCAGTGGCAGGTAGGTAGGTACCTACAGACGCGTCCATATCGAGGAGCTGAAGAAGTTTTTCCGTTCTCCAGCTGTGAAGCCGTACACGGCTCATGCAAATGAACGATTAATTAGTAATCAGCGAGTAGGCTCCGCGCACACTGCGCGACTGCGCGTCTGCGCCCGCGTCGCTACAGCTGGGAGAAGTATTGTTTAGCAGAGGTAAGTACTACAAAGTAATGCTACTAGTGAAATACTAGTTCTAGACTGATAAAGAATGACAGCGGTTATTTGAATATACGAACTTTTTGAGGTGATAGTCGATTTGCTCAATAATCTGTTCCAAATTTGAGCGGTTATATCGAGACATTTATTGTTTTTTTTTTATAATTGTTTTAAATTCAGTAATTATCGAGTTCATATTAAATGTTGGTGGATCTATGTCCAATATCTCCTTCTAAACTCTTCTTGAAGTGTTACCTGCATCCTTAACTACAACTAAACAACATGACATACCATGCAGTTACTATTCGATACAGATCTCGCCAGTTGGATGGCGCCGCCCGTGTCGCTCAGACTGAAGTCCTGCGACGAGGCCTGTGGCCGCGCCCGTCGCGTGTCGGTGTGGCACTTGGCAGGTTATCATTCGCGAGTATTTACATATTACCTTTACAGTCACAAATGTGCTGCTAAAAACTAGTGGCGCGTCTTCAGCCAACGGTTAACGCCTTATAAGAGACTAACTGTTGTTGACGTGTGCAGCACCTTATGTTATATTATGTCTAACTACACACATTCTTTAACATTTTCAATTGTTAAAATATCTCTCAGTGAGCTGACAGCTGTACGTGTGATCTAGATGGACGAAATAATACCGGCCACAACCGCGAATAACAAACAGAAAACGCTTCAAAAGGATTTGACAGGGGTATTGAATCGATGCCATTAATTATAATCACCTGCTTATGTAAATGAAAGGGATAACATATGGACGAGGAGCATAATAATGAAATACTTAGCTAACTTTTGTGCGCGAGTTGTGCATCGTGTAGTGTCAACTGTATTTCACTTATCTAGACTACGACGCTCACATGTAGCATATAGTGCATCTCATTAGCACGAGGGCCGCTCCGTGCTAATAGATGGTGCAGTGTAACGTTACACCGAGCTCAATAACATTATGTAATAGACGACGCTCACATGTAGCATGTAGTGCAACTATAGACGACGCTCACATGTAGCATGTAGTGCAACTCATTAGCACGAGGGCCGCTCCGTGCTAATAGATGGTGCAGTGTAACGTTACACCGAGCTCAATAACATTATGTAATAGACGACGCTCACATGTAGCATGTAGTGCATCTCATTAGCACGAGGGCCGCTCCGTGCTAATAGATGGTGCAGTGTAACGTTACACCGAGCTCAATAACATTATGTAATAGACGACGCTCACATGTAGCATGTAGTGCAACTATAGACGACGCTCACATGTAGCATGTAGTGCAACTCATTAGCACGAGGGCCGCTCCGTGCTAATAGATGGTGCAGTGTAACGTTACACCGAGCTCAATAACATTATGTAATAGACGACGCTCACATGTAGCATGTAGTGCATCTCATTAGCACGAGGGCCGCTCCGTGCTAATAGATGGTGCAGTGTAACGTTACACCGAGCTCAATAACATTATGTAATAGACGACGCTCACATGTAGCATGTAGTGCAACTATAGACGACGCTCACATGTAGCATGTAGTGCAACTCATTAGCACGAGGGCCGCTCCGTGCTAATAGATGGTGCAGTGTAACGTTACACCGAGCTCAATAACATTATGTAATAGACGACGCTCACATGTAGCATGTAGTGCAACTATAGACGACGCTCACATGTAGCATGTAGTGCAACTCATTAGCACGAGGGCCGCTCCGTGCTAATAGATGGTGCAGTGTAACGTTACACCGAGCTCAATAACATTATGTAATAGACGACGATCACATGTAGCATGTAGTGCATCTCATTAGCACGAGGGCCGCTCCGTGCTAATAGATGGTGCAGTGTAACGTTACACCGAGCTCAATAACATTATGTAATAGACGACGCTCACATGTAGCATGTAGTGCAACTATAGACGACGCTCACATGTAGCATGTAGTGCAACTCATTAGCACGAGGGCCGCTCCGTGCTAATAGATGGTGCAGTGTAACGTTACACCGAGCTCAATAACATTATGTAATAGACGACGCTCACATGTAGCATGTAGTGCATCTCATTAGCACGAGGGCCGCTCCGTGCTAATAGATGGTGCAGTGTAACGTTACACCGAGCTCAATAACATTATGTAATAGACGACGCTCACATGTAGCATGTAGTGCAACTATAGACGACGCTCACATGTAGCATGTAGTGCAACTCATTAGCACGAGGGCCGCTCCGTGCTAATAGATGGTGCAGTGTAACGTTACACCGAGCTCAATAACATTATGTAATAGACGACGCTCACATGTAGCATGTAGTGCAACTATAGACGACGCTCACATGTAGCATATAGTGCAACTCATTAGCACGAGGGCCGCTCCGTGCTAATAGATGGTGCAGTGTAACGTTACACCGAGCTCAATAACATTATGTAATAGACGACGCTCACATGTAGCATGTAGTGCATCTAATTAGCACGAGGGCCGCTCCGTGCTAATAGATGGTGCAGTGTAACGTTACACCGAGCTCAATAACATTATGTAATAGACGACGCTCACATGTAGCATGTAGTGCATCTAATTAGCACGAGGGCCGCTCCGTGCTAATAGATGGTGCAGTGTAACGTTACACCGAGCTCAATAACATTATGTAATAGACGACTCTCACATGTAGCATGTAGTGCAACTATAGATGACGCTCACATGTAGCATGTAGTGCAACTCATTAGCACGAGGGCCGCTCCGTGCTAATAGATGGTGCAGTGTAACGTTACACCGAGCTCAATAACATTATGTAATAGACGACGCTCACATGTAGCATGTAGTGCAACTATAGATGACGCTCACATGTAGCATGTAGTGTAACTCATTAGCACGAGGGCCGCTCCGTGCTAATAGATGGTGCAGTGTAACGTTACACCGAGCTCAATAACATTATGTAATAGACGACGCTCACATGTAGCATGTAGTGCAACTATAGATGACGCTCACATGTAGCATGTAGTGCAACTCATTAGCACGAGGGCCGCTCCGTGCATGAACCCAGAACACGGCGCGGTGCGACGCGACGCGCAAGAACATAACACGCTTGAACGACTAGCTTACTATTGTAATGAGAGAAAGGGTCAAGTGCACATGTCACCATATTATCGTTACCCGACTGTCCCAGAAGGAGGGTTAAGTTTGCTCATTCGATAGGCTAGTAACATCAATAATACCACACTAACTCACTTCAAATATTTGTAAAACATTAAATAAATCTCAGCCGGACGTTTATTGTCTGTTTAATGTTTGAATAGCGCATCACGTATGACAGTCAGCCACATACAGAGGTGATTGATCTAAATACTACATTCAAATACATTGGTATTTGCTTTTCACACGTTTCCCTCGACTAATGCGAGCGCTGCGGCGAGCATACTAAGCGGAGCACCTCACAATATTGTAATGTGTGGAGCAGTTTAGGAAAACAATAAGCTTGACTTGTGTGCGCAAGCTACGTCACATGTAGGACATATTGAAAACAATGAACATGACTTGTGTGTGCAAGCTACGTCACATGTAGGACATATTCAAAAAGTGTAGTGTGAACTAGCGTTAGTTGATGGTGCTCACATGGGGCTCTGTGCCAGCGCAGGCGTCGATATGGTCACGGAGCCGTGGGAGGCTAGGGGCGGTTGCGAGCGACACCTAATGACGAACTACTAATAGGTAGAGATAAAAACGCGCTGTCAGGCTCATGCCTGACAGCGCGTTTTTATCTTGATTCACTCTTGGCAATGTTCAACGCTGAGTAACAACTATGTCGTGGTACAGACAACATCGCCAATCCTCCCGCTGTTGGAAACCTGCCCGCAGTTAATTATAGAACAATATTCTGAGAATATTTTAACAATTTAAATGAGTAACGGTGTAACAATGCTAATTAATAACTAGAGATCTAATTAGCAACGATTTGAATGAGAAGCAAGAATACACGCGTTTGCTTTTATTGTTACGGCGACTTAATAACTTCAACTTATTTATCACTTGCGCAACTGTAACATCCGACTGTTGCACCTAGGTATGCTACTCGTCAGTACTTCGGCAGTCATGCTCATCAGCTCATCTGTGAACCATTGCGTCGATAGACATTGTGTGGAGGGTTCTTCGGTGACAGCAAGCCACGTCAATGTCTTGCTGATGCAGAACGTGAACGAATCTATTAAAATGTGTATTTTTATTCTATTGTGTTATTTATTTATTTTTCCTAATGATATTTTTTTTTTGTTGAAAAGAGTTGAAATTAGAATTGTGGGTATATAATGTCAAATAGAAAAAGATTATGTCAAAGAAGAATGTAAAAAGTAAGTCCGCCACTAGTCACTAATGTCGTCATGCAGAACGCAGCAACTGGACCAATAAATAAATAATACTAAATAAATTATTTCATTTTATTTATTTATTTACTCAAAACAAAGGATTGTGGAACACGTTAAAAATACAGTTTTACAAAATAAGTACTCTTTCTACAAACGTGTGGGTGAGCACTGCTCTCTTAGCTAGGTTATGGAAACCTGTGTTGAGAGGAGAAGCAGTCTGGTCCCTGGTCCCCTAAGGTACCATGACGTTACATGTTACATAGTGCTTAGCTGATGTAACTGTTACAATTTCGAAAAATTGAGTTAGACAATTAAAAGTTTAAGATACGTTTATAATTTGAGATGTACAACGTTATTTTTAGTAGGTATTATGCGAAACCTGAATATAGTTTGTTCAGAATAAGTAACTGATGAATCGATTGCAATAATTTTTACACCATGTTATTTTGTCCCAAAAATATTTAAAAAAGGTAAAAGTTGGACACCGAGCGACACTAAGTAGGTATCCAATCTCTGCGATTTGTGATTTTTAGGGTTCCGTAGCCAAATGGCAAAAAACGGAACCCTTATAGATTCGTCATGTCTGTCTGTCTGTCTGTCCGTCTGTCTGTCTGTCCGTCCGTATGTCACAGCCACTTTTTTCCAAAACTATAAGAACTACACTGTTGAAACTTGGTAAGTAGATGTATTCTGTGAACCGCATTAAGATTTTCACACAAAAATAGAAAAAAAACAATAAATTTTGGGGGTTCCCCATACTTAGAACAGAAACTCAAAATTTTTTTTTTCAACAAACCCATAAGTGTATCTATGGATAGGTCTTTAAAAATGATATTGAGGTTCCTAATATCATTTTTTTCTAAACTGAATAGTTTGCGCGAGAGACCCTTCCAAAGTGGTAAAATGTGTGTCCTCCTGTAACTTCAAAAATAAGAGAATGATAAAACTAAAAAAAATATATATGATGTACATTACCATGTAAACTTCCACCGAAAATTGGTTTGAACGAGATCTAATAAGTAGTTTTTTTTTTTAATACGTCATAAATCGTAAACCGCAATTTACGTTTCATTCAATCAACTCAAATATATAAAAAAAACATTTAATTTCATAAACATAAACCTTATGCATAAACTCGGATGTTACGGAACCCTCGGCGCGCGAGTCCGACTCGCTCTTGCCCGGTTTTCATGATACAGTTTTGAAATTTTGTACATAGATTCTTTACATAAAAATACTAGACACGTGTTTCGGGTTTCGCATATACTAAAAATAATGTTGTATATTATGTGTCATATTTGTGTGTGTGTGATTGGGTGTGTGGTGTGTGTGTGTGTGTGTGATTTGGTGTGTGGTGTGTGTGTGTGTGTGTAGGGGTGTGTTTGGGTATGTGGTGTCAGGTGTGTGTGTGTGTTGTCGATGTTCATCTGTTCCTATGTTTCGATCTTTTCAGTTTCGTCTTATGACTTATGTTGGAGGTACGATTGTACAATCTTTTTGCATTTGTAATACGGAAGACCATAGATTTGACACTCTTCGTTTATATTGTTGTACTTATAGAAACGGACCAAGAAAATGAAAAAATCTCTTAACAAAAGTTGAGCGTAGGTACACGCGGCAAGGTGCATAACCCATTTTTTCGACGCTTATACGTTTTTAAAATACACGATAAATAATAAAATTAAATGAATAATACTAAATTAATATTAAGTTCAAATAATAAACACAAATAAAATAAATAACTTTGAATTTAAACTTACAATAGAGATAGAAAAACTTTAAGTATTGTTTCCGTAAAATCCTGGTGATGATCATAAATGGAGCGGTTCGTACTGTGAAGGCCGTTACGTAACAAATAATATTAAACTAAGGCGCAGCGGCGCGTCTAACCGCGGCCACATTATGCTAATTACAATTATTAATGTAACACAAGCAATATTATGCTAATCGCGTACTTAATGTAGAAGCAATTAAGAAGCGCGTTAACCTCTGGTGTAGAGCGCTGCAAGCGCCACAGACGCACGCAGCCATTGACGACGCGCCGTCAATGAGTCGCTCAGGGGTGTGCGCATACGCACGAGGCCGGGGGATAAACAAGACCAAATAACAAGTGTTGATTTCCTTAAAACAGCTCTGGACACAGATGGGATATGAACCTTGAACCGTATTTATATCCAAAGGATACTTTTTATGATACATTTTAAACTGGAACTGAGGTTTTCCAGCAATATCGGAAGAAAAACAACATAATATTTATGTGCTACACTGTTAACTGCTTAACTTGTACGAACTGGTTACTTCTTAAACCCACTTATACATTTTTAACGGGTTAGTAACCTCTAAAAACCCTTATACCATGAATAGGTTAGTAAACCTTCTGAAAAACCCGTTCCCTTGAAAGTGTTTTATAAGTTTTCAAGCTACTCAATCGGTTACCAGAATAATACCGGTAACCCATCCAAAGGTATAAGTTGTTTCTTACTACATAAGGGTAACAAGATATTGTAAGCATACGAGTACATATTGTAAGCATACGAGTACATATTGTGTGGCTCTCAACATGTATGTTAGGGGCAGCCCTGTCACGAAGCGACTGCCAAAACCGCGCTTCATAATATGCATGTATGCATCATTATTGTAGTTAGCTTACAAGATTCGTTCATGATATTAAGACGGTTGATAACGTTGCCTTATCTAGTGCACTTGTTACGAACATTGTTGCGTGTTATAACTTTGGTTTATAGAGACTTTGATGAGCGTCAGAGCACTGAGCTACACAAGCACCTATGTCTGTAGTTCCTGACATGACACGGCCTGGAGTTGTTGCAGCAGCATAACATACTAGTACCCGATGTATCAGAGAAGCGCAACGAGCGCTAACCTAACAAGTCACAAGAAATGACAAACAACAATATTTTATTTTTTTATTTTATCTAATTAAATAATGCATGTTTACAATATTATTACACTCAAGTGGTAGGTATATAATAATAGAATCGACCTGAACTAGGATAAACCTGTATCTCAGGTACCATACGTGCAATAATATACCTAGTGTAATAATATGTAGGTATTGGCTCATAAGTATAGTATTAACAATATTGCAGCGCACTACATTATCCGCATGTTAACAAAAGGTAAAAAGTGCCACTAGATTAACATTACTCGGAATATGTATATAAAATAATTGATATTTAAATTACAATACAATTAATTATTTAAAAAAATATATAAGTACCATTAATTTTTGTATAAGTACTTAAGATTAAAAATTTGGGATTGTTCCATAATACTTATTACAAATAAGAATTAAGAAAAAAAAAGAATTGAGAGTACAATACAATTCATTAATAAAAATAATTAAAACGGTTGAAATAAATTAAATCCATAACAATATTATAAATGCGAAAGTGTCTGTCTGTCTGTCTGATACCTCTTCACGCTTAAACCGCTGAACCGATTTAGATGAAATTTGGTACAGAGATAGTTTAAGTCGCAGCAAGCATTACTGTAATCCCTTATTGAACAGGCGGGTGGCAGCTACGAACTGCAACTAATTAAACGATTACCTATCCTATGCGCGCACGCACGCACGCACACACGCATGCTTGCGCAGCGCCTAAGCGATGACATCTTAAAACTTCACCAATAGTAGGATGATAAACATGCAATCACAATACCTATAACGCTCTTTACGTTGATCTATTAACGTCACATAATTACAAAGATGATTGCACAAACCAATAATAGTTTAATAATGCAAGAAATATAATTTCAATAATGAATCTAAACTAAAACACTAACAGTATCGTGGGCAGAGTGCAGTGCGGACGCGCCGCTCATAATGATCGTAGTTTATAAACCATATAAAGTGCACTATATTAACCTCTCCATAATATTAATAATTTGAACGCAACATTAATAATTACTTTTTAGACATAAATACACATGCTGGACATGCACAATAGCAGATTAAACCTCAGAATAACTAATAGTACTTAGACTAAACTAAGACATTATACAGCGACTGAATCGTCACAGCTAGGTACGCCGCGCGCGCAACTTGTTAAGTTACCGCGCGTACTACTCACTATATGGTAACAGCCCTGCGCCTTACTTCGACTTAAATCAAATAAAAAGTTCCAGGTGATTTCAAATCTAATTTAAACTTGTACATTTTGATTGATTCATAGGCATTCAAAGTATACAGACGTGCTCATCAATGGATTTTAAAAATAAAAAAAAATAACGTTTGCATAAATAGTGACCTAGTTTGAGTGTTTTTTTTTAGTCGTGGAGAAACGCTCATGCATTCTGCACTACCACGGGGAGATAGTGCAGTTATGTGGGTCTCTAAAACTCCAAACCCCACTAAAACTACACGACATCCTCCTCTGCCGCTTACGGCGGGAACACTGGCATGCGTTAGCACTCATCCGTAAACCCGCCACAGTTTGAGTGTTTAAATAATGAACTGACTGGATTTTATCCCCCCCCCCCCCTCCCCTTTAATCGGAGTGCGATGATACGACGCAGCCCTCCATCGACATCGACCCCGGTACCGACCCCAGTATCGACAACCAAGACAGGGGCAACATGTAATTGAAGTAGTGTCCACTTCGGAGATCCAGAACTGGATGACATCAATTGAGCAGTGCCTGAATGCCTTACCTTTTATTGATGCCCTGACCTCACGTGTTAGAAAGCTAATCTACGTTTTCAAGGAGATCGTGGAGTACATGTGTGTGAAAACCAACTGAACTTTGAGGGTCGAAAAGTTGGAGTCGCGTCACAACACGAACTTCAAGTCGTTCGTGGTACGTGTTCCGACACATCATCTCGAGAAGTTCCCCAAGGAAGAGTTCTGGCCGAAGGGTTCCGCCGGTTTCGTGGCAGGCTACTTGACACTAGTCAGCGAAACACGACGCAGACACTTCGTGTGCGTTAGTTTGTTAGTTTTTTAGTGTAATTATAATGTTGTATATATTTATAGTATTTTAATAGTAGATTATGCACCGAGGGGCTAAAGTTGTGTCTTATGTCACGGGCGTCATATTGAATCTCGAGCGCAATGAAGGATTCGGGATTTAACTCACGAGCGCAGCGAGGGAGTTAAGAATTTAACTCACGAGCGAAGCGAGGGAGTTAATACAAGAATCCTGAATGCAGCGAGGGATTCAAGCTAGCCCAAGGTAAAGACACCTTTAGCCCAGAGGAGGATACTCTACTTTTTACACCTACTGTGAGAAAATAATAGCCATAGTACGAAAATTCGCGCCTTTATTGCGTCTACCAATAAGTAGCCAAGACACGATCAATTCGATTTTCAAAAAAAAAGTCTCTTCTACGGTTTTGTCGTGTGTGTCTATTGATATCACTCTCATGGAAGTGGCGTTTGTGTAAACTAAGCTTTATACAGGGCTGGTAGAATGGTTTCGGATGATTGGCTGTATGCATTTTGAATTTAGAACGTCATTGGAGACGCTCGTGAAAATAGAGTATTTTTGATAAAATGTGATAAATCGACTGTAGTATAGATAGGTTTTATTATTTATTTATTTATTCACAAAATTCACAGCAATCTTAGCGCAGTTTACTTAAAATAAATTAACTAATGTTACAGCCAATTACTATTACGGTATTACTGCGCGGTACGGTATTTGTTATTATTAATGCCAGTTTTAATGTTATTCCATTCCTTTTAAAAAATGGTTCGTAGTTATCTAACTATTCTTACAATATTATGTCTTCGAAAACATGGCAACGATATGAAGAAGCAGTTGTTATGATTTTGTAGGAAATCGAGAATATCATCCACGCGTAGTAAGGGTTTCGAGAATAGCTTTCCTCTTTCTGGCACCAAAGGGTGTTTGTTAGTACTATACTGCCAATTTAGCTGAGCATGTGAGATTCCAAATTCAAATCACATTATTGACCAGCGGGTCATAATAATGAATAATGAAATCCAGTACAACATTATTGACCGGCTGTGCCCCCGGCCACTAATGACTCACTTTAGGTTAAGGTTGCTTGACATATAATTTGACATTTTCGAGCAGGTGGTGTGAAAAGTTATATTAATATTGTATTGCATGTGTTTTATATGGGCCTTGAAGCCTGAAATAAATGGATAATAATAATATAATAATAAATTGCTCCGTGCCGCTGATTCGGAAACCCTTATGTTGACCTACCTAGCGCTATGCCAATCAATACTATCTTACTGCATCACGACTTGGGGTGGAGCAGCAAAGACTAAAGGTACTCTTACCTTTGGCAAGGGCACAAAGAGCTGTTCTCAAGGTTATGACTAAAAAGACGTTTCGATACCCAACCGCTAAACTGTATAGTGACACAGCTACTCTAACCGTGAGACAGCTCTTTATACAGCTAACACACAACACTAACATAGGAGCCTTTCATTTTTAAATGTCGTCGGTCGGATATAGTCTGCTCCACAATCAGACACAGAACGACAATGGCTAAACGGCATTACAAAGTTATTAGCTGTTTCCTGTACGATAAAATTAACAAAATTCTAAAACTGTGTACCCCTTAAGAAAACCGGGCAAGAGCGAGACGGACTCACGCACCGAGGGTTCCGGTACGGAACGTACCATCATATGTTTTTAAATTTTCATCGGCGAGGCGTATATATTTATCAGAGAATTTTAACACTGTCCACTGCGGTGTAGAATATTGCAGTTTTATGTCAGCGCCATCTCTTGACCGATAGTGGAACTAGTGTAAATTTGTTGATGATTTCTGAAAAAGTGTGCTATTTAGAGACTTCGGTTTATTTTTCCTGTAATCTTTACATAAACTTCTACCACATAGAATAATTTCAGATTTTTCTCTTTGCAAACTTCGGAGATAAGGGGGAGGGAACGGTATTTTTTTTTACATTTTTCATCAAAAGTCGAAAACTATGCGGCCTAAAAAAAAAGAAAAAATGTTTCAGAATGTGCAAACTGCGCTCTTTTATATGATACCCCACATGCCCTAGAAGCCCCACTTCGAATTTTTCAGACCCCCTTTCAGTCCCTGTTGCAAAAAATATACATAATATTTTATTTGTTTCTTATTTGCAAAATAGTGGGGCATACGTCATCTAAAACTATTCCAAACTTGAAGTTGATAGCATTAGTAGTTCTTGAGATATCCAGCTGTGACAGACAGACAGACAGACTTAGTCTGAACTTAAGGGTTCCGTTTTTACCATTTTGGTACGGAACCATAAAAATGGAGTCTTAAAGAAAATTAAAATCATGGCTACTAAAGCTAAATTACACAGCTACTGAGGGACCTCCTTAACTAGCACTAATACAATTTTAAGGAATCATCCGCTAACATCTTATAGTAACCATATCAATATCAAAAATCTTTTGTGTTTTAAATAAATAGATTGACTTGGCAATCGCACTAAACAGTCTAATTTAATATAATATGTATTACTTGTGAGATAAATTGTTTTCATGCAAGTTGTGGTAAGCAAAGGAGGTGGCGGGACGGTTCAGGGAGAGAGCCTCGCGTCCCAGCCGGAGACGCTCCGGGCGTCGGGAGCCGCGTGACGACTCCCGGCCACCGTAGGCGCGGGCCTGCGGGGGGAGAGTAATAGGTAGCTTACCGTCCGATCAGGACCAGGCCCGTGCCGGACGGCGCGTACGTGTTCCACGCGCGCCTCAAAGAGATGTCAGCATCGAGTAGGGGCCCCCTTAGGGCCGAAGCCTGCCGGGTCAGCGGGATTGTCCGAAAGGGTTACCGCTGGTCCGGAACATAAAGGGCTAAGGAAGGAACACGGGTGGGTTTTAGTCAGTAAAAGTCTGACACTCCCTTCCACTCCACCCAGAGCGGGAGGAGTCATTTGATGATTTCCCAACCGCAAAAAAAAGGGTGTGAGTTAATGTAATTACAGAATGTAAATCAATGTCAAAAAAAGAAAGAAAAAAGAATACATTTTACAATTAAATTAGCAACCAGTTTGATTTTGTCTCGACTCTAGATTGTCCTATGGATGGAGCAGGATCAGCATGTTTCCAAGCGTTCTTATCTTGGATATAATCTTCTAATTTATAGTAAGTACTTATGCTTGTTTACAAAGTGTACGTTTAATGTGAGTTTTAAATTTTCTTTCATTTAATTGCATTATATGACTAGGTATTTTATTGTAGCATTTTATTTTAACATTTTTATTGTACCTACCCCATAAAAGATGTATTGTACTTTGGCTAATCTGAAAAATGGTTGATGTATTTTATCTTTATTTCTAGTGTTAAAATTATGTCTATCGCTTATTTTATTAAAAAGATGTAGATTTTTTCTTCGCATTCGTCCTCAGACTATTAGCAAATTAAACACAAACAAACTCGAATATGATTTGTGCAACATTGACTTTAGCCAAGTTTACAATACTGCTGATGCTAATTTGGTTGGTGGTTTTGCTAATGCTAATTTGGTTGATTTGATGGTTTTATCGTACTTCATTAAGTACGATAAAACCATCAAATCAACCAAACATGTTCAACAAGCAATATTACGTATCACGATAGTTTCTACAGTAAATAAGAAAATACCCTACCCTGATAATCTAATAATTCAAACCACCTAAACAGCGTGAATCAAATTCGAGTTTATTGTTGGCTCCTTATCCTTCACCACTCTTATCAGCTAACAATGTAAATAACTTGTTCGGAACACTTGTCGAACACATTCCGAAATATTGCGACCCACCATCTTTCTAAAAAAAAGTACTTAATTAAAAAAACTAAAAACCCGACTGCGGTAAAAAACTTAAGTAGGTACTTAAAAAAAATGAAAAGCTAAAAACAAGCCCATTTTAATTTGAATTTGAAACCGATTTGGTAGGGTAGTCCAGTGCAGTCCAGCCCAGTCCAGTCCTGCGTGTTCTAACTACCGTGGCTACAGTTAGCTAAATAAGGCGCTGAACAAAAACTCGTGTAGGTATTTTCATTGAGCTGCCATAACGGTCGGGATTTAAAGTGTATGGGCAGAGTGCAGTTACCACTTCGAAGCGATTTAAAAGACACGGAAGCTATTATATCCTGCGAAGTTATTGACAATTCTGAAGGAAATAGAAAGACGGGACAGGGAGAAGTATTATCAGGGCACGCACTGACATTTGGCGATCGCGTGTGGGGCACGCCGTGACTACCACTCGCCGAATAGTAGAGAAATCGCGCGTGCGTGACCCGCCGTCGGCCCAGCCGTGAGCCTCGCGACACCGGGTGACCGGGCCGCTCGCAATAACCCGTGTAATACCAACATTGACCACTAACAATACGATTGTGTGCCACGATCCCTCACTATCCACGACACCAACTCTGCAATGATATCACACAGAGAGGTAACGTTTGTTCTCCAAATCACAAGAGTAAACTCACAAATAGTAGATTGCTACACAAGGGTCGAAAGGAAACAATTCCGATACGAGGTATTTAGGCTACAGTCCGAGTAGGATTGATGAACGATGACTTTCACCATGTGTGATGTGTTAAACACTCTACTTTTCGTTTCGAATATTGGAAAAAGTCTATTGAAGTATGTAAGAAACACACTTTCGGAAAATTATTATATTTTCTTGTCTGCTCGCCACTTCATAATAATCATTGTATGTATTTAAGTATATTTTTTTTGAAATTTCTGGCCTAAGATTTTCGATTACTGTATTTGCGTCGTTTTTAACAGAATCTGGGGCCAACATTTCAGAATCGCTTGAACTCATTTGTACCCGACTACGGTGAAACAGAAACGAGGGTTATGATTTTGACCGGTATGTATGTATGTATGTTCATCTGTTCCCTCATAACTTCATAGGCTATGTAAGGTCTCATTAAATTGAATATGGCGCCCTCTAGCGGATATAAAGTACAAAGAAATGAAAAAGTTATTTTTGCAGTTGTCAAATTGACCTCCTTAATATTTTTACTGTTAAGATTGATTCTGAACGATATGATTGAGATGAGAAAAATTAAATGAGCTAATTCAAGCAAGGTAATAAGATATGGTGCTCCATGCTAGGGTAACGTTGAAGTACAGCAGCTCAGTGCGGCAACAAGCGAGCGTGTGGCGCAGGCGCCAGGCGGCTTGCACACGAGGCGACTGGCATGGAGATGTGTGCCCGCTTTCAAGTGATTAAATTTACATAGGAAATTACAGCGAGCTATGTCGAGCAGCCATCGAGCTGAGGAATCCGCGCGGGTCGGCCATTCATTCGTTTAGCATTTATAAAAAACAAGTGAATATATCTAATGGTTTTCGAAAGGTAACCAGAGTAACGAGCACTGATCCACGAGTTCTATGAAGCCCACAGCGCACAGCACCCGCTCCGCTGCAAGTACTTTGGGACTCATGAAATATCGTGCAACAGACATGTGTACTTGCAAATGCAAATGTAATTGCCTGGCTTGTGATCCCTCGATATGTATGCAAACCGGTGACATAACAAGCAGGAGATATCGAGGGATCACAAGTTGTGATCCCTCGATATCTATGCAATCACAAGTTGTGATCCCTCGATATGTATGCAAACCGGTGACATAACAAGCAGGAGATATCGAGGGATCACAAGTTGTGATCCCTCGATATCTATGCAAACCGGTGACATAACAAGATTGGCTTGTGCAAGCTGTCTGCTACTGGAAGTGCTTCAGGTGTGACAGTGACGCAACATTGAATTGTGAACCGTTTCAGACGAGAAGCGTCTCGTCGTGATCGACCGAGCTCGTGCGTGCGCGGGACTCCGGAGGCTGGCTCGGCTGTGACGTCACGGCACATGACACGCGACTCGGCCTTATTTTCCTCGGGTAAAGTCGAGCCCTTCGTTCGCAGGTTCGTCGTCAGAAAGTTGGTGAAAAATATGGCGAAGGACGACCAGAAGGGCCAATAACTCTCCTGTTTGTTAACTGATAAGTGATACATCAAAACCGCGAGTCTATCTCAGAAAAGTAGTACATTCTTACAGAACCCCTTTACAACGTTCACTCATGGTTATATACGAGTAGGTACCTACTGGAGCAATGAGTACGGTTCTCTTACGCACGTAAGACCAGTAGTCGTGTATCGTAGAATAACAAACTGGGCTATAATTTGGTATAATTTGTGAACACAGAGCGGCGCGGTGGCGCGCGGCGGACAGAGGTCGGAAGCTGCTGCGTCACGCGACGTGGGATCCGACCGCGTCGCCCTCGAGCGGCCAGCGGGGCTGTCTACCGCGCCGGTACTCAATAGTGTTGGCGGTCTGAGGGGCGACTGGAGTACGATGTGATGCATACGCGAAAACGAAAGTGCGTATGGTAATTAAAAATTCCAGTAAAATTTCAAGTGATTAATCACTTGAAAAACGAACGAAATCGAATGAAAGGCCTTGTACGGCAGTCGGTAACAGCAGTCGTTTGTCAGTGGCACTCAGTGGAGGTAATAAAGCGAATCTCTGAATAAAGCGCCGATAAATAGGATACTGTCACACAAAAACTGTAGAATTACGAGCATGGAGTGTAACAGATGGAAAATCTCGATGTCATCGCCTGAGTTTTTGTTGCTACACATTTGAATAATGGTGTGACAGTACACTTGCGGAGAGGCAGAAGGCCCACCAGTTACAACTCGCGACGAAGGAAACATGCCTCCGGCGGATAGCTTGGAGCGCAGCGCAGCAGTCGTGAAGTCGCGCGCTCGAAGGCGCTCGACCGATGTCACCTATGTCAGAGTTTTTCTATGCCGATCTGCTTGTCAATGTAACGCCAGAGTGTTGTTCGCACGTTGTACGAATCGGAGCTTTTGTGCTGATCTGGGTAGTGAGTGCGGTACGGGTCCAGCGCGGGCCCGGCGCGGGCGCGAGACGGCACGCACAATGCGCGGTGAGCTCCGTGACGCACGCGCATTACAAAAACGAGCCTCCCGCCCCTCGCGCGCCCCCGACCCCGCCGCCACACGCTTTTTACCTGCCGGCCCATTCATCCCGTAATTAACGCGAATAAAAAACGAAGCTAGACGAAAATTAGAAATGTTTCGGTGTCACCGCGCGGCCGCACAAAAACCGATTCAGCTGTGAATTTATATTAATTTAATTATATCGTCGTTTTGTCTCGCCGTGAGACGGCGGCGCGGCCAATCGGGTACCGCTCGGCGCCTGCGCACTCATATTTATATACTGTACTCTTTGCCTGCGCAGCGCCCGCGCCCGAGGGATACTGTCCTACCGGAGGAAGCCATACCTGTCCCGTGTTGGTGCCGAACTGCCGACACACAACGCACGCGCTCGTGAGGCGCTTATTCAACTCGCGCACTAATATTATAATGAGTAAGAGTGGTACATACCGTTCAGGTCGAGCACCATCTGTGTGTTGAAGTAGTGGCTGACGTCACCGCGACCCGATACTGAAACAACAAAGTACTGCTTAGCTATGGCGTAGTCACACGACCCGGAGGATGCCAGTAGTAGTCCTCTTAATAATGTTGCCATAATAATTATGTTGTTCATAATGTTGCCTTAGTTAAGACTATGCAAAATTTATTTATTTTAATAATAATAATAATGATTTTTATTTCGGACCAAAGAATCCATAGAGTGTTAGTAACATAATATTAAAACAACTTATTATCTAGTGATAGTACCAATCACCCTCCACACAAACTGCTTTAGAATTGCAGAGCTGAAACTCTCCGCTACAGTTCTCAGGATGCTGTTGCGACTGTCTCTCACTCTCCTCAGTAGTGACGCTGTTTTTTTTCGTATAATCGCGTGAAACTCGTCGGTACGAGCTAGCGCAAACATTTCCGAAGTGCTGCAGTAGCGAGGAAGTCCCAACAACATCAACAACATCATTTTACCTAAGATATAAAAGATCCAGCAGATACAAGAATAAGTGTGCTGCTGAAAGTGGCTAATAACAAAAATACCGAACGAACAGCCACCCTGACCTACGAGGTTCATAAAACCGTGCCACGCGCTCCTAAAGTTCAACGCACGTGTCGCCGAATGTAACCAATTGAACAGTTTTTATGAAAGCAATGGACCAATCACAGACGCCTGAACCGAAAGCTGCAGATTTTCTTCAGACGTGAAGGTGTCATTGTGTGTGATGTGACACTTTTAGATATTAACGTGCGGAGTGGCCGCGAGCCCCGAGGACAAGGTCGCCGCCATCGACCGTCATACGATGGACGGCGCTGACCGGGGGCCGCCTCACAGTCCCACACACTGACACACCCACGCATTCAACTGTCGATGTCGGTGCGCTACCGGCCGCCAGTGCCCGGCGCGCCAGCGCAGCTGCTCGCGCCGTCGTCGTAGCGAACAAAGCACGCATTGTGCACTGACCGTTGCGAAATCATCGCCATTATAATGATGATTGTGCGCCAAACGAGTGGGCGGCCGGCTCCGGCGCACGTAGCTAATAGAACACACGTCCGCGGTACCGTACCGACGGCGACCCGGCCGACCCACCTCCTCCAAATGATTGCTGTAATATACATTCTAAATTGTGGCACTACTCGCCCGACTACCGGGCAACACCAATTACTAATAATTGAATATTAAATTGGTAGCCTTACTTTTGATAAAACAATAATAGGATATCTAAGGTTAGAATTATTTTGTAGATCAACAATAAATAAATAATATCGACGAATAATTTAACGCCCGATTCGAACATTTACGAGAGCTTAAAGCTTTTGCCATGAACAGCCAGTTCAGCCAGGTACGATTGTTCAGCAGATTGACATTCAAGTGGTTGATTGAGTCGTCGCTAGTCACTGGTAATGACATTGTGAACAGCGTGTAACGTATAACGCGTGCATCACATTGTGTTGCAAGTAGTTAAAGCAGCTTTGTCCTTCACGACTTGACACGGTTTCGAGGCTCGGAGGAGCCTTAATTATTTTTATGTAGCACGTTTGATTTTGTGGTTGTTCATTCATTAAAATATTTCCATAATAAAAAAAAATAAACCGACTTCAAAAAAAAATAAACTCAAAATTATGAAATAACTTTAATTTTGGAAGTCGGTGGCAAAAGAGTAACTGAATGATATACAGATCCCAAGACAACGATTTTCGAAATTAAAGATTTTCATAATTTTGAGTTTCTTTTTTTTTTTTTTTAAGTCGGTTTAATTTTTGTAAATTACTTTATGTTTCGTAATTTTTAGTTTTAAGTAAAAACTGGAATATTTGTTTGTAAAAGTAGGTAACAGGTAGGTTTGACACTACACCCGTAGCTTATATACCTACATAACTAAGCCAGGCCGTCACACTTACACGTATTAGTCCATATCTTGAAAATTACTGAATCGATTTTGATAAAACTTCCACTGTTCCCCAAGTTAAAGTAAATGTAAGCCAGTAAAAAAATGGTTGCGATCTGATTAATAGTTGCGGAGAAATGCGTGGACAAACATACATACATACCTCTATAAAGTTTTGTATATTTGTTTGGAGGCCCTAATAGTGTCATAATATATGAATATAATGCAATTCCAATAATATTGCATACATACGTGTCGAATTGATAACCTCCTTTTTTCTGAAAAAAAAACTGGGCATGAGCGAGTCGGACTCGCGC
This sequence comes from Mesoligia furuncula, assembly GCA_916614155.1. NCBI lineage: Eukaryota > Metazoa > Arthropoda > Insecta > Lepidoptera > Noctuidae > Mesoligia > Mesoligia furuncula. The sequence continues at coordinate 28,955,148 of OU744799.1, forward strand.
TCCGAGGGTTCCGTAACATCCGGGTTTATTCATAAGGTTTATATTTATGAAATGATTTTTTTTTTATATTTGAGTTGATTGAATGAAAGGTAAATTGCGGTTTACGATTTATGACGAATTAAAAAAAAACTACTTACTAGATCTCGTTCAAACCAATTATCGGTGGAAGTGTAGGTACATCATATATTTTTTTTAGAAAAAAAAAATATTAGAAACCTCAACATCATTTTTGAAGACCTATCCATAGATACCCCACTCGTATAAGCTTGATGAAAAAAAAATTGAGTTTCAGTTCCAAGTATGGGGAACCTCCAAAATTTATTGTTTTTTTTTCTATTTTTGTGTGAAAATCCTAATGCGGTTCACAGAATACATTTACTTACCAAGTATAACTATTAGAACTATAACTGTTGAATAGTTATAGTTCTAATAGTTTCGGAAAAAGGTGACTGTGACATACGGACAGACAGGCAGACATGACGAATCTAAAAGGGTTCCGTTTTTTGCCATTTGGCAACGGCACCCTAAAAAGGGTAAGTTTTGACAATTTAATCGAACATTGTTATAATAAAAAGCAAGTGGTCGCGAAATGTTAACAAGTTCTACATCGTAACAAGTAACCGCTACATGTGTGTGTGTCGTGGACTCGTGGGGACACTCGGTATAATGAATATAATGATGCAGTAATTGCGTCGCTCGCGGGAGAGAGGGGGGTGTGGGGCGGTGATAGAGATCGGTGCGCGCGCGCATACATCGCAACCGACTGTGGATTGAGTTATGCTGGAACACAAACTGATCTAAGTTACGAGCAAGTTCGGCTTGACTTGTCTAAGGGACATAAAGCACTCACTGGGGAGACAAATCGCTACGAGATGTAGGAGCTCACTAACATACAAGATTACCTAGCGAACGTTGCTAATCGTTTGTGATGCGATCCAAGATGCCAGATGAGGAGGCTGGACGTGCCGCTACTGGCAGCTCGCCGTCGGGAACACTAACCGACCATGACGTGGTAACATTACAGTTCGTCGCTGGGAACACTAACTGACCATGACGTGGTAACATTACAGTTCATCATCGGGAGCACTAACTGACCATGACGTGGTAACATTATAGTTCGTCGCTGGGAACACTAACTGACTATGATGTGGTAACATTATAGTTCATCGTCGGGAACACTAACTGACCATGACGTGGTAACATTATAGTTCATCGTCGGGAACACTAACTGACCATGATGTGGTTACATTACAGTTCGTCATCGGGAGCACTAACTGACCATGATGTGGTAACATTATAGTTCGTCGTCGGGAACACTAACTGACCATGACGTGGTAACATTACAGTTCGTCGCTGGGAACACTAACTGACCATGACGTGGTAACATTACAGTTCATCATTGGGAGCACTAACTGACTATGATGTGGTAACATTATAGTTCATCGTCGGGAACACTAACTGACCATGACGTGGTAACATTACAGTTCATCATTGGGAGCACTAACTGACTATGATGTGGTAACATTATAGTTCATCGTCGGGAACACTAACTGACCATGATGTGGTTACATTACAGTTCGTCATCGGGAGCACTAACTGACCATGATGTGGTAACATTATAGTTCGTCGTCGGGAACACTAACTGACCATGACGTGGTTACATTACAGTTCGTCGTCGGGAACACTAACTGACCACCCAACTAACACTTAGGCGCTAAGACAAGAGTTATAGAAAATCTATTAGAGAGCTAACCAGATCCTAAAGTTATAAATAAGTGTTACGCATTCGGAGTTAGAGCGCGCTATAACTCTACTATACCCCCGAATTGGGCACACTTTTTTTGTCACCTTAGGTTGTTTAATGGGGGTAAAGCATAGTTACAGAATGGGGTATGAGGTATAATAAAGCAATAACAGAGCTATAATAGCGATAACTGAAACTATAAGGGATAAGAAGGTGGTAAAATGGCGAAAATTAACTCCTTTAGTGGTACAATAGAGTAAAATATCGTTTATTAACACTTTGGGTGCTAAGAGGGCTTCAAATAGGTGAATACAACTCCTTAAGCGGTACGGTAGAACTATAATGTCGCTCACTATATTTTTAAAGGGTGGCAAACAGGTGAATATTAGCGCTTTGAGCTCTAATATAGATCCACAAAAGCTATAAAAACGGACCCAGGTGCTAACATTTTTAACATCTAAGGATTTTTTTTTACTTCATCAACAAAATTTAACCTCTCGTTTTTATTTGCGAACATTACTTAGATATGTCAATATTTGTCAGATTCAAAACACCGCCATTCGTTTGTGAAAAAGTAATCTTTTAGTTTCAACTTAGTGGACACAGAAGTTAACTTGTTACTGTGAAATTAAATACACTGTGAATAAGTATATGTATTATTAACAAATTATTCAAGCTCCCGATGTCTGTTGTCTATTTACTGAAAAGAAATATTTTATTAGATATGGACTGGAGTAACATAAAACTTTTGCAAGAGAGTTTATTATCGCTTGCATAGCACCTTGGGGGGTTATAGTCAATGCTTACTTCTTATTTAGATCTTATAGTTGTAAGATTCACTTGAAGCTATAACACAAGATGCTTAGCCCGTATTATAGTGTTAAAAAGTGCTGCTGTATGTCTTTAACACTAAACTAACCCTGTTATCGCCCTTGTAACTCTGTGGTATAGCTCTAAGTGAAATATTTTGCTTGTCTACGCTCTTTTGTCGCCAAAAGTTGTAAGTGCTGCTGCTGTAGCGCTTTTATATCTCGTTAAGTTCTAAAACAAGCTCTAATTGACGCCTAAATGTTTATTGGGCATGACGTGGTAACGTTACAGTTCAACGCTGGGAACACTAACTGACCATGACGTGGTAACATTACATTTCGTCATCGGGAGCACTAACTGGCCATGATGTGGTAACATTACAGTTCATCGTCGGGAACATTAACTGACCATGACGTGGTAACATTACAGTTCGTCGCTGGGAACACTAACTGACCATGATGTGGTAACATTACAGTTCGTCGCTGGGAACACTAACTGACCATGACGTGGTAACATTACAGTTCGTCATCGGGAGCACTAACTGACCATGATGTGGTAACATTACAGCTTTTATGGTTTTGTATACACATAACGCCTGTATTCCGCAAAGGATTGGGCTGAAGTGTAGCTTTTATTACACCCACATTTTGTCAGTTATGTTTAAGTTTCATGTAATAGGGAACGAGATGGTTTTGAAGTCTCGAAGTAACTAGTTCATGCAGCCATTCAACACCGTTTAAGTTTAAAGATTGCTGCATTAGGAACAACCATTATTATAAAACCACTGATTAACTTGAATGTTTCACCAAATGTGCGGGAAGGGTAAGCGCAAGGCACACGACGTGACTCGCATGTCACGACTCCCTACAGACTGCTTGCATTATTTGTTTAAAATATTAGCTGAACAGAACGTTTAACGACGTGGTGCGCGTGGTGACGAGGGGCGTCACTCGCGCGGACACGACGCAGCGCGGGAGACGCGCCCGCATGCGGACTCGGCACAGGACACCTACTGACTGTAGGGACCGCTCGTCAAATGAACCGTTCATGCAGCTAGTTCTGCAGGGAACCTCAAATTGCCTTGTGATTGCAAAGTAATGAGCGACATTACGTCAATCGATCTGGAGTACCGCTCACCATTCAGTTTAGGAGCACACAGCCGCTTCTGTTCAAACAAACATTTCCCTCTTCGGGAGGTTTAAAGATAGGATCACATTAACTGGATAGTATAAACGAGGTGCGGGCCGGACTACCGGCCCGGGCCGTGGGTCGGTTTCCATTTAAAGTGGGGTCAGTGCGTCCGCCATCGCTCACTGGACGCGCAGTAAATCGCGCGCGTGAATTACTGCCCCGCGCCGCGCAGCGTCCCGCGTCCCGCGCCCCGTAGCACCGCGGGACCGTCCCCGGGGACTGCCTCTGCTGCGTTACTCCATAAATCGTCCCCATTTGGCTAACCCGCGAATCAAAGAAAGGTAATTCACAATGTTTAAATCCAATTTGAAAGGAGCGAGGGCGGCCGACCCCATAGCACTTTCAATATTATTGTAATCTAACAAGCTATTAATATACCGCCGACCGGCAGACGATATCAAAGAAATAACTTAACCCAAGTGTTGGGGTTGAACTGAACTTAGAAAGTTGAATAATAAAAAAAGCTAAATCGCTTCAAATACAGTCCTCCGTTCGAGGAGGGGAGAAAGGCCTCAGAGCAGAAACTTTAAATGATATGCGTGGACATCGAGTGCTGCGACACTAGCAATATACGTGTTCGTGTCGACCGAGACAGGACAGCCTGCAGCCTGCCGTCTCAGCTCCAGTTCCAAAGTTGATCAAAATACAGTGGAACTATAATCGGTATTCTCAATGACATACTGAGATAAGGCTGTTGATTACTATAAGTCACGGGTCTACCGCGAGGGGAATTCATCAGAAAAGTTCACCTGGCCGAGGAGCTTTAGCACACAATGAGTGCAGGATGTGCGGGCGTCGCATTCCGCCTCACAACGGAGCCCACACGGGCACGTCACCACACAGTATTCACCGTCGCCTCCGCGCAGCTCCCCCAGCTCCCCCAGGGGAGCACCACAAGCAGAACATAGTTCAGTAGATAACTAAACAACGACCGTTATACAACCAGTTTACAATTAACAAGTGATTAGTTGTCAAAACTGTTCGCAGAACCAACGCCAGCGAGTGATTACTAATGCAAATGGCGTTAATGAGAAGCGGCGGTTACAGTCGCTAATGCAAGCGTTATTAAAATGCAGAAATTAGTTAATGGACAGCCGCGGGTTTCACTTAGCATCAATCACGGAGCGCAATAGCGACAGAAAAACTGTGCAGCAACGGTAATGGCGGCCGAACCGAACACAAGGCTGCGCCGGCGCACTCACACCTGCTAGGTAGATACGTAGATACAGCAATTAATTAGGGGGAATTTTCAACTGCACCTCTATTAAGAAATTTAAGCAAACAAAATTTCTCTACTAATAACCTACTGCATATCAAATGAATGACTGTACTACAAATTAACTACACTTACACACTAAACTAAAATAATATACAAAAGTAACACATTTGTAGTGACAATAAGTTGTCATCTATTAATATATTAATATGTAATGTCATCATCATCCTAAGGGATGCAAGAGCGAGCGAAGCGAGCTCGGGACTTGGGGCACCCCGACTCGGACAGGTTAGGTTCGAAGGGGATGACGAGGGCTATAGTGAGCGAGCAAAGCCAGCGAACGACCCCCGCCATCCCCTTCGTGTTAGGTTCCTTTAAAGCCTGTAAACAGAAATAGGGGCCCTCCGTCGACTACGCCTAACCACATATTTTTGTAGATAAAAAAAAACTGGGATTTTTTTCTCGGCCACTATGTTTTACTTTTAGTTAACAGATAGTTATTCAGTAAAACAGCTAAGCTTTAAAGATCTAACAGTATAGTATAATTGATTTATTTGATGAGCAAATTTAGTGTGCAATATTTTAGTGTTCAGTATTTTTGGTGGTAATTTCGAATATTTTGATTGAAAAAAGGGGATTTACAGTTAAAGTATTAAATACCACCCATTAATTAGTATCGAAGGCTTACTGACAATATGAATCAAACGATACTTATAGACGACAACATACAGGTGCGACCCAGTTGCGGGACTGCTCCACTTGATGCAGTGCGTGAGTTGTGAGAAGAAGGCCTGCTGAAGATCTTGCACAGTGATAGCAGCACATATAGTGCATACATTAGGCTTGCCGCGCACGACATACGTGCTGCGTACGCGTATCGTGCGTTTTCTAAGAAGCAGCAGTTCGGGGAGCGCATCAATATGCGTTCATAACGATCACGCGAATGTGCGCCTGATTTGGCAGCCGCCGCCGCGCTCGCCGCCCTCGTCGCTGCGGCGAGAACTAGTAGTACATGTCACACATGAGAACAACGACGTTACAACGTAACAACGAGAAAGTTCGTCCCTTGGGGGCCCAAGCAATCCTAACAAACATTATAAGCAGATCATCTTGTTGCGCTTTGTGTCGGAATGACAATCATGATCTTGATTATTGTCTCGATATCGTAAGACATCTGGCGGCGGCCTGATGAGTATATGATGGCTGAACTTCCAGACCCTTTGATGTTGAACAGGGCTGTACTGCCGAACAGTAACGTTGGAACAGATTTAAACTAAAACTAACACCCCATTTCTAAATGAAGAATTTAACTTTGAAAGAATTGAAGGGATCAGCCTAAGTATTGCCAAAGTAGACTTTGATGATGAAGTAGAGTTTGAGATCAACTAGTGTGATGTAAACGAAACTCTCTAATAGATTGCAAAATAAATGTAAGTCACTGTTTAGTGTACGAGTATGTATGCTAACACTACAAAGATAGGTATTTTTTCTGGCAAAAGCTATGGATCATGTATTATAAGACCACGAGGAGATAGTTTCACTTCTCTTTCAAATATTTTGAGACTTTACAGAAGATAAGAAAACGAAAGAAGAAGCTATGGTATTGTACCGTACAGACTTAAGAGCGGTACTTGGAGAAGGAGAACAGCAACTATAAACAGTAGAAGAGAGAGGTGCATAGCAACTAGCGAGTGATCAGTGACACAGATGAGTGTCCACAATCAGCGGCTCATGAATGGTGCGTGACGTCACGGATCGATGTCGTCACAATAAGTCGCATGTATCGGAGGATAACGCGCGGGTCGATGACCGCGGCCGGTTAATTGCGCCCCCTCCCGCGCCGCCCGCAGCTCGCCCCCGCCCCGCCGGCGCCCCACAGATGAGACCTTCGTGTTAAGAACAACATTTGGCCCACATCGCTGGCCCACTTCGGCATCGATCCGCCTCACAAGTTCACACACGTCACTGATAACACGACACCGCGCGATACTACAGCTGCACAGCTGTGCTGCTGCACAGGTGACCACACAGCCTATGTCTCCCACATGTTGCGTCCAATGTCAGACCATCTCAATGTCTTATGTATGTCTAGAATGTGTAGTGTACGATCTTACAATGCAGCAGACAGCACCGTCCTTCCAAGAGCGATGAAACAGACGTGGCAAGAAGCGCTACGAGTTACATCTAGAGCCTTAGAGTGCAGACTTACCGGTAGCTCGGCGATCTTCCATTTATCTAACTAATTAATATGTGATGAACTGATGATACCTTAATTCGAAGTATGAGAAGCGAGACAACACTAAACAGACATGATTAACATGCTGTAATCCGAATGTGGAGAAGTATTTAAGGCGCCACTGCTAATGAATATGTAAATTGCGCTTTGCTTAAACGGAAACTGAACATAACTCGTGCCACTTACTAATTTTATCGGTAGCCTCAAGAAGTCAAGTTAATCTCCCGACGCCACTCGACAGCCGCGAGCAGAAGGGTTACATCTCTTACAGACGGAAATACAGATCAGATCTAGAACATGACTGTGTGCAATGTTATGTGAGGAGTGTCTACAGTAGACATACAATGTTATGTGAGGAGTGTCTACAGTAGACATACAATGTTATGTGAGGAGTGTCTACAGTAGACATACAATGTTATGTGAGGAGTGTCTACAGTAGACATACAATGTTATGTGAGGAGTGTCTACAGTAGACATACAATGTTATGTGAGGAGTGTCTACAGTAGACATACAATGTTATGTGAGGAGTGTCTACAGTAGACATACAATGTTATGTGAGGAGTGTCTACAGTAGACATACAATGTAATGTGAGGAGTGTCTACAGTAGACATACAATGTAATGTGAGGAGTGTCTACAGTAGACATACAATGTTATGTGAGGAGTGTCTACAGTAGACATACAATGTAATGTGAGGAGTGTCTACAGTAGACATACAATGTTATGTGAGGAGTGTCTACAGTAGACATACAATGTTATGTGAGGAGTTTCTACAGTAGACATACAATGTTATGTGAGGAGTGTCTACAGTAGACATACAATGTTATGTGAGGAGTGTCTACAGTAGACATACAATGTTATGTGAGGAGTGTCTACAGTAGACATACAATGTTATGTGAGGAGTGTCTACAGTAGACATACAATGTTATGTGAGGAGTGTCTACAGTAGACATACAATGTTATGTGAGGAGTGTCTACAGTAGACATACAATGTTATGTGAGGAGTGTCTACAGTAGACATACAATGTTATGTGAGAAGTGTCTACAGTAGACATACAATGTTATGTGAGGAGTGTCTACAGTAGACATACAATGTTATGTGAGGAGTGTCTACAGTAGACATACAATGTTATGTGGGGAGTGTCTACAGTAGACATACAATGTTATGTGAGGAGTGTCTACAGTAGACATACAATGTTATGTGAGGAGTGTCTACAGTAAACATACACAATCATTTCAAATGTAACAGTCCGACTCTTTGTAGATTTGTAATGACGACTGTAATCACATCACATGGAGTAGACCTTCTGCTCTTGTTCGCAGTGCGGACGACGACGCAAAGTTACGATGTTCGGAAGTGTGCCCAAGAGGCGTGCGCTTTTAACTTTAAGCTGAGTTATGACAGCGCCGCACTTGTGCTGACTTTATAACATCATAAAACAACAAATAGGCGTCGTCGCTGAGTGGATGCATTCAGTGCGTTGTGGCGTGCGTCGTGCGTCGGCACCGCTCCACCGCGCAGACTTAACGAACAGATAAGTAGGTACTCCAATTACGCCTTCAGCCGATCTTATATTGTGAACTAAGCCGGGGCTGTGATCGGGATGAAGTCGCTACGAGCAGTGAACGTGATGACAGCGCCCCACGCCCTGCCGCAGCTGACGAGACACATTGGTATCATTTGTAAAGGTTTCAATAATCAAATACCTAATGTAACTACCGTAAAAGTAAAAATATGCATTTATTTAAATTAGGTTTTAATTTATTAATTATTACTGTTAAAAAAAGTTCGAGTGGCTGAATGAAAGACATCAACGAGATCTGATTCTAGTGTACATGTTAAGTCGAGTGGTGTCTGGTACGTGCCGACGCGCGACGGCAAACTGCACTTAATGTAAGCTAGCCGTACGTAGTAAGTAAATTAACTGCGATTGACTTGGCAACTTGTAAAGTGGGTGTTTTAATTGTTAGCAATAACTTTGCCGGAAGTCGGCGTAGCAATATAAATTAACGCGAAACACAGGTGGTGTCGCGGCGCCAACATTGTATTATGAATATCGTAGAGGATTAGACAGTCACACTAGTAACAGTGGCAGTGGGCACACCGCACAAGGCTGACCGCGCCACTTTAGACACACTAGTCACAGTGGCAGTGGGCACACCGCACAAGGCTGACCGCGCCACTTTAGACACACTAGTAACAGTGGCAGTGGGCACACCGCACAAGGCTGACCGCGCCACTTTAGACACACTAGTCACAGTGGCAGTTGGCACACCGCACAAGGCTGACCGCGCCACTTTAGACACACTAGTAACAGTGGCAGTGGGCACACCGCACAAGGCTGACCGCGCCACTTTAGACACACTAGTCACAGTGGCAGTGGGCACACCGCACAAGGCTGACCGCGCCACTTTAGACACACTAGTAACAGTGGCAGTGGGCACACCGCACAAGGCTGACCGCGCCACTTTAGACACACTAGTCACAGTGGCAGAGGGCACACCGCACAAGGCTGACCGCGCCACTTTAATGCATATAATCGCGCGTCAGTGCAACATACAAATATTATGCATCGATAAAAGTATAATAATTGGCTCGAAACACTCCAGTATTAAATATGAAATACAACAGCGGGGCAACAGTGTTTACATAATCATCGCATGTTACACTCAGATTTATAATAAAGATAAAGGTATTTCGTGTTTTTAAAATAATTGCATGATTATTTTAAAGAATATATTATTATAATAAGTTGGTCGCGTCATTCTAATTGTGAGCTGGTTGTTAACTGGTGCACCCTCCCCTCTCTGCCTCCCTACCTACTCTCCCGCAAGTTTCTACACTTGTTTATTTTAAGATTATAATTGTGTTAATCAACATACTTACATAAATTATTAATTCAATGTGTGTCTTGTATGTTCAGCTAATTAGTGGCGTTCACTATGTCTAAGAGATTCACAGTGAGAAGATATACATGTAACATCAACTAATTAATCCGCAACAGGTAATCATCAAACAATCTTGTAACGGATCACAATATTCTCAACTTATCTATTTAACCAATTATCCATATTTTTCCAACGTGCCAAGCGAGCACTAAGCACTGGTGGATTAACAGTTTGACTGTGTCCAGGAATTATTGCTTCACTTTTCCGTTCGTTTCAGGTTTCCACTCTTGCATTCTCTTTACAAATGTTCTGTGCGTTTCGTTTCCCGAGTCCTCTCGCATTTTGTGTATCTTCCCTTCTTCGATGTGACGATGTTCATGTGACGACGCAAGTCACCAATCATTCCCCTTTCTCTGACTTCTATACATGTGAAGAAGGTATTTCTATCTTACTTATTCTAAAGTCCTTGAATTGGCCACTTTTTCATCCAAGATATTTTTCGTTTAATGAGACGTCAAGTAAGGTTGCTTTGAAATGTGGCGCTAATGCCAATTATCTTGAGAGAATTGATTGTTGATTGAAGAACTATTGTTGTTATCCTACTAATCCTACTAATATTATAAATGTGAAAGTTTGTGAAGATGTTTGGATGTTTGTTACTCAATCACGCGTAAACCTTTGAACAGATTTGGATGAAAATTGGCACATAGATTAACACATAGGATAAGTACCTACTTTTTATCCCGATACTCCCAGGGGATCGAAACTTATGCGGGTGAAATCGCGGGGCGCTGCTAGTAATATATATCAGATCCAATCAGTCAGAATTAGAATACAGGAATTTGTATACAGAAGACTAATATACCGCACGAGTGGGCGACGGAATAATCATGTGCAGGCGCAACAACATAGGAAACGTGGAGGTCCATATCCGGGATCTACGGCGTGCGACGGGAATGACGCGGATCCCACTAAACCCTGACGCTGATCACACCTTGATATGTCATGGAATACTTATTGCTAGAATAATATCTTCAAATCAAACTTGTTTATTCTGAGAAGAATCAGCAAAACGTCAAAATAACATTAAGCAGCGTCTAAGTAATGCAACTGTTCAGAAACAGATCAAGAACTGAGTGCAACGAGACTTTACATGTACATGACTCAAGTTTAATTTATTGCAATGATGAACGTAAGTAAGTAGTATGATACCTATGGATATAACTATTGCAATGATGAACGTAAGTAGTATGATACCTATGGATATAACTATTGCTGTGATGAACGTAAGTAGTATGATACCTATGCATATAACTATTGCTATGATGAACGTAAGTAATATGATACCTATGGATATAACTATTGCTATGATGAACGTAAGTAATATGATACCTATGGATATAACTATTGCAATGATGAACATAAGTAAGTAGTATGATACCTATGGATATAACTATTGCAATGATGAACGTAAGTAGTATGATACCTATGGATGTAACTATTGCTATGATGAACGTAAGTAATATGATACCTATGGATATAACTATTGCAATGATGAACGTAAGTAGTATGATACCTATGGATATAACTATTGCAATGATGAACGTAAATAATATGATAAGTACCTATGGATATAACTATTGCAATGATGAACGTAAGTAGTATGATACCTATCAATCGTACCCTGGGTTAACAGTTAGGGCAAGGCAGACGGAAAACTCACTTGTTTATCGCTGTCTTGGTTTATATCTTGTTGTTGTACCTTGCGTCTAAGCCTTAGTGAAAAAATAAAAGAGCACATCGCATTTGTTTTGTAAATTAAAGAAAATCATTACAGAAAATATTTTTAGTTACGATTCATTAATATGTTTTTCTGCTAATTATGTCATTTTCCGTTTTCCGCCTGCTCTAAACGCTGACTAGATATTTATTTTCATTTGATGTATCTAATAACTATTATGCCAAATGAACAACTGTCTTGTCCAAACATGGTGGTGGCAAAACAGTCTCATGTAATGAAGTAAATAGCAAATTATGATTATAATGTCGTGCGTCAGTGACAGTCCGTCACCTGTCACGCGCAGGCGTGCTGCTTACGGGGGTCACGAATACGTTAATAAAGCGTTATAGTCACATCAAGATCATAGGTTTTAACTAAGAAATTCATAAACAATAACGATGTTCGTCTGATTATTACCGGAGCCTTGGGAATTGGTTATCTCAATTCCTTAAATAACAGTACAAGTTAAAACCTTCACTGTATAACACTTGAGTGCCAAAATCTTTGAAAAATATAGGGAAACTTTATTGAAAACTGTAAATAACTTGCGAGTGTTGTGACACATTACCACTGCACATGCAAGTAGCGTTTGAAAGAACCATAATGGGACTCTTGTATCTACTATTTCAAAACTGGCGTGTAGTAGGTATCTATTCGAATAGTAATTTATTTTAGTATAGAATAGATTGATTTTTGTGTCTGCCAACCAGAAGAGTGCCGAAACAATGAAGCTCGGTGAATCCTGGGGAGATTATTTAAATGCGTTAGAGCCCCAACCTAATTATTTAGAAAAAAACCGGTCAAGTGCGAGTCGGACTCGCGCACGGAGGGTTCCGTACAAAGTAGGAGTTTTAATAAGGGTTCCGTCTTTCCTTTTGAGGTACGAAACCCTAAAAAAATAGGACAAGTACAGACGCCAGCACATCAAGCTACTACAATCTGTCAAATTTCTTTTATAGATTTTCAACTTTATCGCTAAAGCATAAGGTTCAAAGTTGATTGGGAATATTTTACAGTTTCGGGTAGCTTGATGTGCTGACGTCTGTACCATTCGAAGAATACTGTCAAAACGTCGTTCTTTCCTGCTGCCCTTATATTATCCAGTACCAGTGTTGCCAACCCTACTGTTTTAACAGTAGATTTACTGTTTTCAGTTTTTACCAATTTCTACTGTTTTTATTATTATAGTATTTACTGGATATTTCATCTAAAACGATAAACGAACGAACGATAACGATAACGAAGCATAATTATGGTATTTTAACTGGAGATTTTAACCTCCAGTTAAAATACCATAATATGCTTCATGATATGCATGTATGTATCCGAATTATTTTTTATCTATGTCTAACAAGACAGTAGAAGTATGTAAGTATAATTTTTATAAAAAAAAACGAAGCAGAAAATATCGAAGACAGAGAAATTGAAAATGATAAATAATTATTTGTAAGAATATTTCTAAGAATTTGTCAATTATTCGTATTTTTAACATAATAAATAAATAATAAGGATTATGTAGGTACTTGCGTTTTCAATACTATGAAGGGTTTCATTTTCAATTCTAATAAAGTAGTAGACTTATTTACCATTTTACTGTTTTCTGCTGTTTTTAGGGTTCCGTACCCAAAGGGTAAAAACGGGACCCTATTACTAAGACTTCGCTGTCTGTCCGTCCGCCTGTCTGTCACCAGGCTGTATCTCAAGAACCGCGATAGCTAGACAGTTGAAATTTTCACAAATTATGTATTTCTGTTACCGCTATAACAACAAATATTTAAGGGGGCCTCCCATACAACAAACGTGTTTTTTTCGGCGTTTTTGCCTTGTGGTACGGATCCCTTCGTGTGCGAGTCCGACTTGCACTTGGCCAGTTTTTTTTAAGTCTGATCTGCTGCTTTATGCTTCGGTTATGTTGGCAACACTGTCCAGTACGGCCGACGCCGGCCCGGCCCGCGCTGTGACCGCGCAATGTGAAACTAAAAGGATTATTGAAGCCGCGTCGTCACGGGGCTATGGGGCTATAATACCTGCTAGCCTTTACGTTTATGTCTAGGAAATACGTTGACGTACTCGTTAAGTCTATTTTATGATATTGTAGCTGCACTAAGAGGGGCTCGCCGGCTCGCTCGAACAATAATCATTATAGAGATAATGCAATACTTCCGAGTCGGATTTGTTTACCGGTAATTACCAGTCTGATATAATCAAGCGCTGGGTGCAGACATATCCGTTTTAAATAGTTTACTTCACAATGCAGTTCATTATAGCTATTATATATTTGTTAGTTTATTCATCATAGATGATTGATTAGCGGGCATTGAACATTCGTTTGTTGTTTTCTGGAAGAAAACTTAAGCTTTTATAATGATTATAATTAAAACTAATAGATTCATTTTTTTACGTAACGATATAGGTACAATTCTATCCATCATTTACCATTACAAGTAGGTATTCACCTGTCTACATTAGTTATCGTGACTAAATAGATCACACTTTGACTAAATAATTACACACAAAAAATTTAATAAAAAATTTAAAAAACCCCCGACACAAAATAATAATAAAATTAAATGTAATTGGAAAAGGATAAAATAATTAAAAAACCCCCGACTTAAAGAATGTATGTAACGAGACTAAAACAGATAAATACATATGGCAGTCGGGGGACCGTTCGGTGGAACACCTTCTATTCTAAGAGGTCCCCCGACTGCATTTAATTTTATTATTATTTTGTGTCGGGGGTTTTTTAAATTTTTTATTTAATTCTTTATTTCAAGCTTTTTGTAGGGACTCCTTAATTTTTGTATCTCATTTCTTTCATTTTCTTCCATTTTGAGAGTCAGGTAATTTGGTGTTTAATCAGGTTTTTTATCCTTAAAAAAATAATTACCTATTAATTTATAGTTGAAGAATAATTTTTAAGACTAAACAGATTTTTTTGTTTTATTATATCCTTTTTCTAGTTCTTCCTTTTAATGAAATATGTTTCGATGTTTATAAAAGCATATGATCATATTAAAAAAAAACATAATGGCCTAGGTACGTATTTAAAGTATCTGACCATAAAATCAATATAATCTAGTAATGGGGGAGGCCAGAGGAGCATACATTTATAATTATTTTGAACGATTAATGCCTTAAATTAAACAAGTATCGTGATTAGACTATGTGGGCCAAATAAAATAGCATTTTCTTTATTGGTTAAGCATACAGAAACAATAATATAATAAGTTTAACATAAAATTTGTCTATAGACCATTGGAATTCAAATAGCATATATTCACCCGTACCTAAGTCATGCTCATGATCCACATGCACTTGTGACCTACGTTCTGATACTTAATGATAAATTATTTTATTTTGTAAGTAGGTTTGCAAAAGCACTTTTACACGTCATTCATATTTTTATTAAACTAGATGAGGTTGGCGTTTCCTATCTGACTACTCTGAGAAGAAAGGCCGAAACAAACTCAGAGGTCACAGTCTCTTTTAAAGTCCAGACATAATCTTGGTCACGTTATATGAAGACCATGTAGATCGATGTCTGAAATGGTCTTTTGAGGAAAGAACCACACAGATTGAGAGGACCTATCCAGTCAGTGCACGCATTTGTCAGAAATCGTGCACCTCAACTCAAGACTTAAGGAGCTCAACGATTCCACGAACATTTACCAAAGAAAGGACATTTGGGTAGGCCTCATAAATTACTCAAACTGCCAGACCATGAAAAAAAACTAACAGATCAGAGAGAATAATAAAAAAAATATAAAATGAATAAAATTACCCACATCGTCTTCACATTCACAATAACCACTCACGCGGCCATAACCACGAGCAGGTATTGAGGAAAATGTTACACTCGCTCGAAAGCCACGATCGGCCATTGATAAAACTGCGACAGCAAGCATTTTCCACACCGCAGTATTTTATTTTTAGTAATTTTGTCTATGGGAGTATTGCTCACGTTCCAGGTTCTTTAGTCGAGTGGTTAGATGAAGTACATTTGTGCCAAAGGCCGTGTGGTTATATCGGCATTACGAAATAAGTTATCTGTAGTTGAAAATCTTTAAATAAACAAATGAGACGGCGATGACGCATGCGTAATTTGATACTCGCGTGATGTTATTGTTATTGTATATCAAAACTTTGGAACAACAATGGTATGTATTATATGTCATTCGATTCAGTATGAATGGGGCTATTTTTTAGGTAAATAAAAAAATAGGGTCATCGCTTTCGATTTTGAAATAATATTATTTTAATTTTTAATTGTCGTAATGTAAACAAACATTAAAAATAAACAATTATTAAAAAAAATCAAAGTCTCTTAATGTTACGGAACAAGTTTTGTTATCTACACTTGTCTATCCACTTGAAGAAACAGCCATTAGTTTAACAGCGGTCCATAGAATTTTTTTCTGTACGAGTCGTGTATAAGTGGCGAGGGCGCTCCGCGGCGCGTCGAAAAAAATGTGCTAAAAACATACTTGCGTATAGGAAGGCGTTACCGCGGGGTACTTGCGCGTGAGTGGATAAATAAAATAATATAACACTTCACAAAGGAAGCAAATGCCATTGTTTATTAAAAAATCATTAATGTCAATGTGTACATAAAATAAAAATAAAACTTCAACGTGCAGAAATTGGAAGCAGCTCAATCCCAAGCCTTTTTGTCCTTTATAATATTTAACGGTATAAAAGGCTTTCTGGCACAACTTACGTTTAATGAATGATTTGAATTTATTAAGGCTTAGATCTTGAACGTGGCTTGGTAGTTTATTATAAAAGCGTATACATTGTGTTTGATTCTAGTATTTATATTATGGATATCACAATATTTTTTAAACAATTTTATATTTTTATGGGCATATAAAAGATTTTCATAAATATACTGAGAAGGCACAGTCATTACATTATCTCTTTAAATTTGTCTCTGAAAGTGTCTCGGACTTAATTTATACATTGATCGAACAGCTCACTTCTGCAAAACAAAGATAGTCTGAATATCGGCGGCATTTCCCCACAATAGAATACCGTACGACATTACACTATGAAAATAGCTAAAGTACACTAAACGGGCAGTCTCTATATATTACGAATTTTTCTAACAGCGTATGCTGCGTGTACGGGTTGTAGTAGTTAACTCCGAACACCGATTTGTCGTGAAGGTTGGTGAGTTCAGTTAGTATAGAGAAACACGTTCCACTGAGATGCACTAAGTAGTTAAGTTTATTTAAGTTAAGAGTAAGTAACAGTACTAGAGTGGAAGGCGATTATTTCTCTCAGTTGTTGATAGCTACTCAGTTATATTTTAATTCGTTAGTCATGTCATTTTATAACGTTATCTTATGACGCGCATCGTTGGTCTAAAGTAGGTTACAGAGTAAGCAGAAAAATGTACGGCGATGAGACCGTACACTGCGGAACTTAGCTTTTTTGACAATTTAGCTATATGTGGACCCCACTGGCATCCAAAGTTATGCTCAAGAATACTGTGTTGTCTTCAGGATTCAATTCCTCGCACTTTATCAACACATTCGTTTTCACCTGCCTAACGTGAACATCACCAGTGAAAATGTACAAATTATATTACTAGAATACGTAGCTAATTTCACCCATGTTTGCAAAAAGGATCCCAATTTAAGGAATAGGTTTGCTTGCAGACTATTAAAAAAATATAATGGTTGTTAAAAAATCTGTGGCATGATACTAAACTTATTACATGACCTCTATAAAGACCTGTGGCATGAAACTAAAGTTATTACATGACCTCTATAAAGCACTAGCAGCACCCCGCGGTTTCACCCGCATAACTGTCAATCCCATGGGAATATCGGGATAAAAACTAACCTATGTCCTTTTCCGGGACTCAAACTATCTCTATACCAAACTTCATTTAAATTGGTTCAGCGGCTTAAGCGTGAAGAGGTAACAGACAGACTGACAGACACACTTTCGCATTTATAACATTAGTATGGATAGTATGGATTACAACTCCTTTAACGCTCACGGTGGTTTTGAGAATAAAGTAATGGCAGGCTTTTGTTCCGTTAAATGTTAACGATACTTAATTTGTAAATTGGTGTAACTGCAAGTCGTTTGAGCAAATTTACGCCTACCTACCTAGTCGACTGCGCACAGTGCAGTGCTTGATTCAAAATTAACCAATCATTATAAATAAAAGAATACAGAACCTCCTTTTTTGAAGTCGGATAATGAATATTGGGCCCCACATTATTGAGCTCAATGCATTGCAAAATAAAACGGAGTGGATCAGTAATCGCGGGGCTTGAACCAAAAGCGAAAACGAAAGGAAAGAATCCAATCAAACGCGATCGTTATGTCGAAAACACAGTGTTTGTGATGGCGGGCAATTTGGGCGACAGGTGCGCGTGTTGCGTGCGCCGTGCCAAAGTTCAGCGCGCTCCCATGCGCGCGCGCAGCTCGCTCCGCTCCGCTCACTCGGCTCCGCGCGAGCGACGCGGCCGACACGTATTATTACACTCGTAAACAACGCGTGACTCCATCACCCGCTAATTCACTTACGTAGATGACATTATTACAACCGAATTACACCTCGGAGCGGCTCTGCGCGCATTTTACATCGATTACATGACGGTGATTTGATGCCATTTCGATCGTAATTTTAATATAATTCGTGGGGAGAGCGATAAAAACGCCATTAGTGTATTGTCTAGCGTTCGAGGAAAGATGAAGATATTAGTTATGATTGGTGTCGCGGATGATGTACTTTGTGTTCCGTTTCTGTGGAGTCGAGAACATGTTTGCACGCGCTGTGACACAGACATGTTGTCGTGAACATGTCTTGTTGATGTAATCGTGAACACTATCAGTGAATGATTTACTAAATGTTATTACGATAAAGCTGTTTATCGGTGCGACCGAGCAGGGCGCGCCCGGCGCCCGCGCCGGCGTGCTCGGTGGTAGGTACGAGGGCGCGACGTGTTGACTCATTATTAACTAATATTATACAAATCAGTAGCTGCAGGTGGACGACAGTCGACGTGTCGCGCGATAGCTTGGCGCGCGAGAGCGGAGCGGAGCGGTGCGGACGGCGAGGTGACAAAAGGCTCGCATAAAGAGAGTTAATATTATTTGCGGAGGGAGTGCAGGCTCCCGGGAGTCCCGGGGGACAACCCTTGCCTGACCCCGCTAAATCACAATACGCCACCTGACCCCACATAAGTTTCGATAAGGGATTATTGTCGTATTACTTGCTCGCAGTTACTTAGACGAGAGCCGCTCCTCGGCACCGCCTGTTGTCACCCAACACTAGTCTGTTTGTTTGGGCTCTCTTTGAACATTTCTAAATTCTAATTCACTATTATCCTACTTCGTAGAAATGTCAATGAATATAATAAACTAAGGGAATAAGTTGTTTATAGTACCTACTCAATTGTTTTATAAGAAGTAATTAAAATGGCAAGCAAGAAGAATACTTAGCTTCTAATCACGATATAAATAATTTAAATAACCTAATTATATAGGCAATATTATGATTAGTTTTCTTTTCTTCTAATTAATTATGGTTAGTTTCAACTTGAGTTATCATCATCATAAACATTATAAACTTATTGTTAGCTGTAACTTAGCTTGCGTGGTAGCTTCTATAACATTAAATTTAGTTTTCTAATAAAAATGTATGGCTATGTACCTAGGTAGGTACCTAAGAAATTAAATAGGTAGTAAACGTCTTAGTTTTACCATTTTCGTTATTTTTAACAAGATTTTAAGTTTGTACCGACACAATCTATTATAACCAAAATGTAAATCACAGATAGGTACTAGTCTACATAGAAGTTAAGTTAAACTGGAACATCTAGGTAGGTACTTATGAAATAGGTAAATATTTACGTTTTTCTCCAGGTAAGTAAACAATTATTTTTTTGGGCTGTACAAGTGCTGCTCAGGTTCTGGTACAGCGCACCTCATGCAAGCGATCTATTGAACGCATTTAATTTTGTATTTATATTGAAATGACTAAATAATAAACATAAGTATGGATGTGACATGTGAAGATCCCAGTGACTGTCAGTGTATTAAATATAAAGCTTACCATAGACATCGTTGTGATTGTCCTGTGTGAACGGAACTAACGTTTGCGATTTTATGAACATCACTAATCACAATGTATCATTCAGATAAGGATTAATTTGGTAGAGGGCTGTTCCTTACATGCGACAGAACGAAGTGAAACTTGTACAAACATTAGCGTCGGTGCAGTAACGATCGAATAACAAACACTAACGACTTCTTATTCAACCATTAAACGACATTTGTATCGCACATAACAGTTGCGTACGCGCATTACAAATGCGCCTATCCCGCGTTAGGCGCAAAGTGAACGGATTACAATGACGTGACTGAGGTTTGGTATCGGTTCCAATTTGTATAGCGAGTACGACTCCCGGGTCATAACAATGTGCCCTCGACGTGACCCCGAGCCCCGCGCACGTGGGTCGGCACCGCGGATCAAAGGCTCAAGAATGAGATGCCTGACTTTATGAATGGGAGCCGCGACACAATGGCTGGCGGAGCGTTGGGGAGCACTGTTTGTTTACCCTCCGGTGGTCGCGGACACACTACACACTGGGGCACTGTCGGTCGCGGCTGGTCTACTGACCGTGTCGCTGCTGGTCGCTGGCGGGCCGCGGGTGCGGCGGCGGCCAGGCGGGCAGCTCGCGCAGGCGCATGGAGCAGTCGAGCGGCTGGTCGCGCAGGGCCAGCGCGGGCATGGCGCGGCCGCGGCCGCCGGTCCTGGGTCGCGCCGTCTCTTCGAAGCGAGCGTCCGCCCACCGAGCGCGTCCGTGAGACACTGCCGTGCGAGCGCCGCTTTTTTCCGACGGTTTTTTTCGCGGGGGCGGGGCGAGGCGGCCGGCCAATGGCGGCTCGGCCCCCCCGCCCGCGGCCGCCGCCCCCGCGCCTCTACTCTTATTTACGTGCCGTATATTAAAAGGGTTTTCCGCGTGCCGTTATGGATTTTCCTCGGCGTCGTATGTAAAGCGGGCGCGGGCGTCTCTCGCCGGCGTCTCTCGCCCGCGTCCGGAATGCCGCTCGGCGCACAATGTTCATCCTCAACAAAAACTTGCTTCAGTCGTCCATTCATTTCGTCGGCGGCTCCAGTTTTTGTCACTTTTAAGTTTGGGTTTCTCAAGGTTCACTGATTTAAATTAGAAGGCACGACTGGCGTGCCACCCAGCGCGACCAGCGCGTCGTGCTCAGCTGGCGCAGTCTGGGCGGCGTCGCTCGTGAGTACGTCGGCGTAGGTAATGAGTGGTTGTTGTTACGTCACGGGCGGCGGGGTCACTGACCGCGGGTCAGACGAAGCCTGAACTTGAACCTCTCGCTCGCTAATTAACATGTCACAACTCACGCCACGCCACAAGGAGAGCGGCAGTCTGCGGCACACGACACTTGCAGACATCGACGTCATGCACTTACTTACCACGAACCTTAGAATAAGTAGTATCCACTGAAAACTACCTACCAGCATTATTTTACGTACACCCATAGGTTGTTTACGGCATTCCTTAAAATAATAATATCATTCCATACCAATACCAATTAAATAGCGTCATTAATAATTAACGCCTATGTATATACACCTATATTTTCTCGTTCCTGTCCATTTCTGACACTCTGTACAGTATGAGAACCTTATACCACCTTAGTAGGTAGGTACAGGCGCCAGGTGTCTTATTATAATAATACAAATGTTGGAATCTTGAACACTGCAATATCTGGCAGTTTGCTGCTGTAACGAGGGAACTGACCATATACTTCATAAATAAAGACTACATTCTGTCTAAGTTACGTGAATCAGATACTTAGATACTTACTCAAGTTATGTATCTCTACTAAAATGTATCTGTATGTATAATATTACAATAATTCAATGTGTATTTAATACTTATATAATTATATTGTTAATTAAAGTTGTAATTACTATTAATAACTTCATATTAATTAATAAGATGTTGAGGACGATAATATTAAAATAACAGATATTAATGATTCATGTTGTGTCACCACTCACCACTCACCAGTGTATCATCAAAGAATTAAGTATGTAATTTGTGAACGAAAGGGATCTGATCATTTTCTTTTGACTTTCATACTTAAAAGAAGTCAGGTTATTGAAGAGATGACTTGTTCAGAGAGTGCCAAAAGTTGAGACCTGCTGTTCGCCCCTTGTGTGTTGGTCAGGTCGGGTGCAGTCAACAAAGACTCTCGGCGTGTGGAGCGTGTGGAGCGTGTGGTGCGTGTGGGGCGGCGGACAGGTGCCTGCGACTGCTCCACAAGTGGTGGTAGGTGCAGTTCATCAGAACAATGACGAATTAATTACAATATTAGCTTCAGTGTTAATTAGGTACTCTGATTACCATAATTTAACTGCGTCCACTTGAGTATTGCAGGGGGATAAACAATTAATTGGCTCTAAATATTTTGAATAGACTCAATACATTAAATACTCGTAAGTTTAATACATTTATAAATAACATTTTTTTTTTAAGTAAAGAGTTTATTGACACGTACCCTAATAATTGAGTTATTTGGCTTTTAATAAATCAGATCATCTGTCATTGTCTCTACTTACCAAAATTATAGGTACTTTAGGTAGGTACTTAATTCTAACACCAACATTTTTGCTGTTACCTAAACAATTTGTAAAATGGCTTCTAGTTAAAACCTTTATAACACTTGTACAGTAGTTGTCCTAGTGTCCTAGAAGTATTCTGCGATTAAAAGTTGATTTTAAGTTTAAAAGATATAGATCGATTAAAAGTTTGAGTTGACTAATAGAACCTGAAACATTTGTTAACATTTTTTTAATTGAAAAAGAAAATCAACTTTTAATCGTAAAAAAAGAAATTCAATAAAGAAGACAATTTTTTATACATGAAAGGGCATTTCATGACAGTCCCATTGCAAAAAAAAAAAAAATCATAAAAAGAGCTTGTCGAAAAAAAGTTATTTAAATATGTCCCTGAAGAATTTCCTCAAAAATTTAAATAAATTATTCATATCTCCTAAACTATCAAAAATCGCGGAACATACATTTGATATTTTCGGATGCCTCTATGCCTCCTCGCCTCGGATCCCTCCTCTCACTATTTGGACCACCCTGTATACTAAAAAGAGGAAAGGACCTAATATCGAGCCTTGTGGAACACCCATTTTTAATTTAAACCAAGTGATTTGACCCTATTTGAACGTTTTGTTGTCTATCATTTAATTAAGATTTTACTAAACTGAGCGCAAGTTACTTATTCCGTAATGCTCAAGTTTCAAGAGTAAGGTTTCGTGGTTAACGCAGTCAAATGCTTGGAGAGGTCACAAAAGGTTCCTAAGGCATCCGGGCCTCCTCCCACGCTGTAAATATGTTTTAATAAGGTGACACCGGCGTCAGTCGTACCACGTCCTTTGGTGAAACAATATTACTGATCGTGTAAGATTTTGTTGTTGTTATTATAAATGTTTCATAGAAACTATAGGTATGCTATTACATGTAATGTCATTCTTGTAGCTATGTGCTTAGATTAAATCTTTGAAAACAACAAAAAAAGCGCAAAATTACAAGAAATAGGGTCGTTGAGCTCAAGGTCCGCGAAGCGTCAGTTCAGTAAAATCAAAATCAAAAGTCATTTATTGAAATTAGGCTGAGAATCAACACTTTTCGAACATCAAAATTACATAAGACATCCCCAAAACGCCCGCCGTTCACCACTTCCTAGAGCTTTCGCTGCGAAGAAGAAGTGGCGCAACAAACTCCTCAGCAGCACAGCTGTCTGTTCAGTTAAAATAAACTTACTTCTATACAAAGTGGGTACCTATGCAAAGTAGTTAAAATATTACGAGACACTAAATTATTTGCCATTATTTGTCAGCTAGCCACGCCACTATACCAATAAATAGAATGTAAACTGTCATCATCATCATTTCAGCCGAAAGACGTCCACTGCTGGACATATGCCTCCCCCAAAAGGGGGGGTTTGCCATAATCGCCACGCTTGGCATATGGGTTGGCGATCGCAGTATGGTATGGTGGTGGAATGCATAGAGAACGCTGCTGCCCATTCTCCGGTACGCCCCTTAGTCGCCTTTTACGACATCCACGGGAAGTATGGGTTGGTGCTATTCTTTAAGTCCGGCACCACACAGACTCAGATGTAAAGTTGTAAACTGTACTCAAGCAAAAAAAAAAATACTAAACATATTAATGAAAACTTTTTTACAAAAAAATACAACCGACTTCCGAAAAACACTATAAAGTGAAAAATAACTTTAATTTCGGAAGTCGGTGTCTTTGGATTTGTATTTGAGTTTTTTGCCACCGACTTCCGAAATTAAAGTTATTTTTCACTTTATAGTGTTTTTCGGAAGTCGGTTGTATTTTTTTGTAAAAAAGTTTTTATTTTTCACTTTTTTTCACTTTTTAGTGGGTCAGTTTGTAATTTATCTAAGTTACAATAGCCTAATGTCAACTGCTTATCACCTTTTACAAAATATTGCTTTACCGGATGCAGGGACGTTAATTGTTAAGGAGTTCCCATAAGCTAGGAGAACTGGAGCTGTTTGAGAAGTCACCATCAGCTCCATTTCACCATTGCATATGGTGGAATGGAGCTTGTAAAGAGCATAAATTGCTTAGCAACCATATTAAAGTAATCGAATGGCAACCCGTGAAATATTTGTCATTGAGTTGTTCGGATAGCCATCTGTGGTCTTTATCATCAGCTCCACTTTACCAAATGATGATTTTCGAGAGCAAATGCTCAAAAAAGTATTTCCAAATCGGTTCGTAAATGACGGAGTTATAAAATATGAAAAGATTGTTAATGTAGATAAATTTTTAGTTTTTTGTTGATTTTTCAAAAACCGCTTGTTCGATTTCGATAAAATTTTCATGGGACCATTTGGGAAGCATACCCTTTCCAACAAAAAAAGAACTTTTCAAATCGGTTGGCAAGCGACGGAATTATGCGCGAACAAACATAAAAAAAAAAAAAATACAAACATCCGAATTGAGAACCTCCTCCTTTTTTAGAAGTCGGTTAAAAACAAAATTTAACAACTAAAAAGAAAACATTCAAGCTTATAGGGAGTGACAACTTACATATTTATGTAATGATGGGTTATATTCACCATAGCTGTCACTCGAAGTCACAAATGATAAACTGGGACCATCGAAGTAAAATATATAAACAGTTAATTTATTTATAACAATAACAAAACCATGGTCAGCAAGACGACCAGTCAAGCAGGACCCATTCACGAGCATAACGTAAAGATCAGCCATTACCCCCCTCGCCATATTTGAGGGAAAGAGGTAACCCGACCCCCGAGGCTGCCGCAAGCGGTGACATCTAGGGGAGTATGACGAATTTGCTACCGGTTGCTCAGGCAAGAATAATATATCCAATTGTCGAGGTCGCTAGCTAACCAATGATTACAATACAACTCATTAATAAAACATTAAAGTGAGTAGATTATGTCAATTATAAATTAAAATAAAATTAAACTGAATTGACTTTATTTATTCAAATAAAATATACAATTAAATGAACTAATGTTATAACCTGTCAGTAGGTAATATAATTCTGAAGAAAGAACATACCTAAGCATAGTCCTGGGATAATCACAGCGACCGACTATTCTTATCGTTTAGGTAGTCGTTAATGGAATTGTATGCCTTTGAACAAAGATTGGATTTCACTTGAGCTTTAAACGCATTAAATGGCAAATCTAGCAAGGAAGAACACACGGGCGTCAACACACAGGCGTCAGGTGCTCTGTGAGCTGTGCTCAGTGCACTGCTGCAGCCACGAATTGTGACGTTACACATCTATGAACACTTTCGCTGAAACTTACAGTTTATAAGAAACTATTATTTGATTAGGAAAACCTATCTTTTTTACGTATCAAACAAACAGAAATAGAAAATTGTTTATTATCCAGCTAATACATGTGCAGGTTCAACAACAACACAAGTTAAAATGTCATAAGTGGCTGGTTATTAAGAGAATATTTAGAGCACAAGAACGGTGCATCCGAGATCGGAGATATTATGTGCGATCTGAGAGAAGGAGATAGGTAATTCAACAATGTTTAAATCTTTGATTATAATCTTAAATATTGTCATATTAACATTTGGGAATAATCTCAAAAATAGCTCATTCCTTGCTACGAGTAGTTCCTTGACTATAGACTGTACAGTTTGTCCGCTAAATTCGACCTTATGTAGCGCAGCTTGGCAATAGATTGGCTCTGGTCGCATTCGAACTGTCGAGCATGCTTAGAACGAGGAGTCAAATATTTTATATTAGATTTTTTGTTTAGTTTAATCTGATATTGTAATTGGGGAAATGTAAAGATGTTCGCTCAAAGTCATCGTAAAGAAATCGTAACGTTGTTAGATTTTTAGAAGAGCTCATCAGCTTCGGCACAGTAGGTACTTACTACCAATTTTATTTATTTTCTTTCAATCTAGAGAGGTTTACATAAAGAAAGACTTCAAGAAAATAAAATTTAATTTCTAAACAACTTATTTTTGCGGAATATAAATTATGTAGCGTTTATAAAACATTGAGATGTCCTAGACTCAAAAATGTTTATGGACCATCCTGTTAAGTTACCTGATACCTTTATAAACTTTTTCTAATGCATAAATGTTATTGCACTGTAGATGAATTTCTTAATGACAATAATATTAATATCAATTGACTAAGTAATGAATGTGTGTTTTTGTTGTACATTGTGTAATTTGTTTATTGGATTTAATATTAATTAATCTAAACTACTTAACTTATTAATTTGTAATGTTTTTGAATCTAATTTATTTTTATTATACCCACTGCATCTAGAAGTTTTTACGCCGCTGAAAAACTAATAAGTCACAACACTAACTCCAAAGTCTGTACCTGACTGGCCACTAGTAATGCCGGTGGACACCGTACCAAGCGCTCTGAAAATATGGCACCGGTCACCCACGCCTCACATTGACGAGCGACCTGACCCGTACCCTCTACTATTCCTATTCTACACTATTGTGCTCGGGCGTGCCTGACGCCTGACGCCTGACCCTCGGCTCATGCTGAGTGTCCCCGTGCCGTATGGCTCGTGCTCCGCCACTCAGTAACTAAGTTGGAGTAGACCAACTCCTAACGACGGCCATACACATAAAGTTGGGAGAACAGTTCGATGTTTTTCGTAAGTTGCGTGGTGCTTCTGTGCTCCATATTGTGCTGTTTGGTGTGTGTTTGTCACAACAGCGAGATGTGGGTCACGGTGACGTCATCTCGCTGACATCTGCCGCCCCCGCACCTGGAGCATGTCGACCCTATCTCTCCGTCTCCCGCACCCCGCACATCGCGACGCCCCGCACACAACGCATGCAGATTTAAAACCAAATGCGAAAAACACGGATAGAGAAACAAAAGAAACGACAAAACACTGAAACTTATTTTAAAAGTTTTTCAAGTCGCGCTCCACCTGTCCATCACAAACGGTAAGAACAAGATTGAGTTATCCAAAGGGGCTGAAACGAATGCAGTCGAGCGCCAGCGTCCTCAAAAGAATAAGAGAAAGTACCTACTTTAGATATTCTAACAGCTAAAATCAGTTGATAAGTTAAAATATTAAAATACTGCGAATCTATTGTTAGGTCCAATACTAACAAAAAGTTCCTTTTATTACACAAAAGGCCCAAGTTACGGTACAGTTACAATCTCTGGAAGTAGTTAATAAGAAAACTCAAATAATTGTCGGTAACAGTTTTTGTCAAAATACGGAACTGTCAGTTTTTTGTGAGTAAAAAAGCTTTTTAATGTTTATTGTATGTATCAAAATGTTTATTTCTTTTGTATGTAGTAGGTACCTACTCAACTATTACTGTACTATCTAATTTGTTATGATATAATTGGTTTTGAAACCTTTCTATTTGCGCAGTTTAGATTTATTATCTATTATAGAAACACCGGAAGTACAGTACAGCTGGCGATAATGATCAGAATTATTGTGTCGCCATTACTAATTAATCAAGATATAACTTTTGTGTTTAGGCAAGTATAACTTAGTAAAATAATAAAACAGCTGATAATATATAAGTAATACAATTTGATATGCTCTCTTATCTGCTTTATTCAGCCGATATAGGTACAGATTTGTATTACCTTTTCATAACTACCATAAAATTAAGCAGATAATAAGAAGTAGGAATCAATAAATTGGTTTCCTAGCCGAAACTTGCCTGAAAACATTTATAAGCACAACAAAACCACCAAATGAACGGAAGAGCATCCAGTCTCCAGCAGAGTCTACATCTATGTGCAACGTTAGAATCACCCGTCCGATGCGCGTCAGTCTCGTGAGGGCGCATACAGCGGGCATCGGGTGCGGGCTGTGCGGAGGTCCTGCGGGCAGCGGCCGTCCGGCGCGGTGCCTGCCGTCAGAGCCCGCTGCTGACGACTTCATCAGTCTACATCTATGTAGGTACAACATTAACCACCAGACAGCAGGAGTCGAAAAGAGGACGAGTGCTGTTTGAGCTATTGTTTTTGTCATTAGGTGTGTCTTGCACAGTTTGTGTCGTAATGGTGTAAATGTATCTATGTAATAATTATTACTTAACTGTAATCGACAATTTTACGTATATTTTTACTAATTTTTAAAGTAGCATTCATGATGTAAGTTGATGATCTTTAAATGAACGTAGGATCATAAATGTTTTCTCAATTTGTAAGAAGTTACTAACGACAATACTTTGGTGAACCAGTACCTACGAAACTATGTTCAAAATATCAGTGAGTTATACAGGGTGAATTTTCCAAGTGGGCGTCGATGGCCAAATCCGAAACTATGGGAAATAGCGAAAAGTACATACAGGAGTCGCGGGCTTGATTTTGATGAAAACTACAATAGCATCATTGGATTTTTGAAAAATGAATCTTTCTAGCCAGGAATCGAAACGTTGATTTTGAAAAACAAAAAAAATACAGACTGTATTAAACCATTCGATAGTGTCGCTGATCGAAGGATCGAATTCTGGGAAGTAATGATACCGGAAACTAAAAAAAGAGCTCATTTTTAACAAAATACTTTTTTATTTTTCTTATGTTACCTACCTATTAAACCTTAACGGCCTTATTATAAAACAAGGTTTATCTTTAGACCCAGGTTTAAACCATCGAGCCATTTTTAAATTTTGAACTTTATTCCGACAACTGTAAAGTTCTTAATGCAAAATTGACAACTTAGACCCGGGTTTAACGTAGCTTCGTCGGATTATAGTTCGAAATTTAAAAATAGCTGGATGGTTTAAACCTGGGTCTAAAGATAAATCTTGTTTTGTAATAAGGCCGTTACTGATTAATTGTTCAAAATGATGACCATTCCTTTCAATACATAGCTGAATTCGACGTCTCGAGGATTGTACTGCATTCAAAATTTGAATTTAGAACTTAATGTTGTGAAGGTGACTGCGCTGCGGGTGTATTGAGCATCATTCCGATCAAGGTACAGGTAATGTCGGTATGAATGCTTTAAAATAAGAATAAGTTTATCCAACATTTTCCTTAAGTTTGCCGTATGTTATTACTTCCCAGAATTTGATCCTTATTAGGAACACTATCGAGTGGTGTATACAGTGTGTTTTTTTAATTCGATTCCTGGCTAGAAATATTGAGTTTTCAAAAATCCAATGACGCACTTTTAGTTTTCATCAAAATCGAGCTGGCGACACCTTTGGGTACTTTTCGCTATTCCTCATTCGGATTTGGCCATCAACGCACACTTGAAGAATTCACCTGTATACGTTAATGTAATAAGTAACAGTTAAACATGAATGACTGGTTATATTGTGACTGATTCATTATTGTAGCTCACTCATTAATAACTTGAAGTGGATGTCGTTGAGCCTTAAAAGAGAATCACTCACCCTGCGCCTACGCGTGTTGTTGTCTTAAGAACTACGGGTACAAACAAATAACAATTACAGGCGTGACACAATCATTTCGTGAATTTTAACCATATTTGTACCCTGACGCTCTATGTATACTACGGAGCCACAAGTCAAATGAAGAAGTAGGTACCTACGTGGCAAAGGGAGAGGGATGTCTTTGTACTGAAGCGGGATGAACACTAGGCTGGCTGGGCATAACATAGGTTCTCGCAGAGAGTAATATTGTGAGGGTAACAAATTCGTGCGTACGCATAGCAGACGGCGGTGTCTGCGCCTGCGCCCACTCGCGGTACTTCCCTCCTATCTACAATCGCTCTGTTCTCTACTAAATACAACAAATCAGAAACATCATAAATTCTATGAGTGTACCTACTTTAATCGACAGACTATGAGCATTTCAAACATATAGCAGGAGCTTGTCTGCATCTTAATGTGACATATTGTGATTGACACGAGTCATGCCTGTACCGGATGTGCGCACGTGCCACTGCAGCGCTAATCTGTGAAGCTCATTGTGGAATTGAACTCACAGAAACCCATCGCAGTAAACCATCGCAGATTGAGCCTGTCTACTCAACCTTGACAGAGTTCGCTAGAAACTTTAGCGCAGCACTTATACCGGTCTACCTTATGTTAGACAAGCATCACATATGTTCAGTCATAATTTGACAACACTTAGCAACTTTCAACTGAGATGTTTTCGTGAAATGACGAATGCAACGTTGAAATACGACACTTTACACAAACCTATGGGTTCGAAAATACTTTGTTCGTAATAACATAAAATTTCATTCAAAACTAAAGGAGAAAATCGTCCTTGAATAAAGCCAAGTGTATACATATTTATGCTCGTGACTGTACCTACCACATATTCAGTTTAAGTTAATGTTACGAGCTTGGGGTTCGTGACAATAAAAACTGCCGATTTAATAACCAAAAAACTACACTTTAATCAACAACACTACTTACAACTCAAACACACTAATTACAAAATACAATTGCATTACTGATCGCTTTAAGTCGCACTCGAAGATCTCTTCGGATGTTTTCGCTTCTATCGCTGTATCCAAACTGTGTCGCTCGCGGCCCACACCGGCCTTATATAGTGCCGCGGATAGTTCTAGAACTTCCATTATAGAAACATCTAGAATGTTCCGAGTACATACCGGCCCCGACCGACCAGATGTCGATAGTTCGAGAAAGTTCTAGAAAGTTCTCGCATCGAAATTTCTAGAAGGATCTTGACTACTAGTTCCGCTACTCGATACTAGATGGCGCTAGTGGTACCTAATGTCACCTTGTACCAGGAATTAATTATGGCGCGCAACATTAATAAGCACAAGTGCAGACAAACAGATTAGCGGCGGGTAGGCCATGAAACATCATGGCTTCCGACGGCCCAGGCGACGTATGCGGCTCACCACCTGTGACACCGCAGCCGTCGCCAGCAACGCTGCCTCCCTGTGCGAGCTCCCCCGGGCAGTGACCAGCGTGTCATCGGCATAACACATCAGGTCCACGCCCGGCTGGAGCTCACCCCTCAGCACCTAGTCGTACCCGATGTTCCACAGGAGCGGGCCAGCGACCGAGCCCTGTGGAACACCGCACGACATGCGGTGTTGGTTTTCGCCATCGCGTCCCATGTAGGTGACACTACTCTCCGACAGATAAGCCCCAACGATGCGGTGGAGGTAGGGAGGCACCCGATGATACCGCAGTGCCTCCCGAATACAACTCCAGGGCAGGTTGTTCAAGGCGTTTGAGATGTCCAAGGACACCGCCAACAACACCTCGCCCCGGGCCACCGCTTTCTCCGCCAGAACTCTCACCCGCGACACAGCGTGAATGGTGGAGCGCCCCTGCCGAAAACCGAACTGGCTGCCGTCCAGGTCCGGCCCCTCTCCGCACAAGTGGCCGACGAGGTGGGATGCGATTATCCGCTCAAACAGCTTACCCACCTCGTCTAGCAATATTATGGGCCGGTACGCGGACGACGAGTCCGCGGGGCGCCCCGCCTTGCTGAGCAGGACCAGACGACCAGATTTCCACAAAGTGGGAAACTGGCCCTGCTCAAGGGTAGCTGTGTAGAGTCCTCTCAGAACCTCACCTAAGCCAAGTCGGAGCGCCCCAAGTCCCGAGATCGCTTATAGAAATCATTATTTTTGGAAAAATGGAATGAAAAAATAGACCGAACAAACAATATTCGTTAAAAAATAATTCTACTGTTATCGTCATAGTATGCCAAGTGAAATTATGCCAAATAAAACTCTGCCATCTTCATAGTATGCCAAGTGAAATTACGCCAAATAAGAGTGTGCCATTGTAAATTCGGACATATAAACAATCGGCCAAACAATAATTATGTTAAATAATTTTTATGCCCTAAAAATATTCGTTTGAAGAAGATTATGCCAAGTATGTTAAGCCAAATAAATTTCGGAGCATCAATATTCTGCCAGATAGAAGGAAGCCCTTGAGAACACATACTACCATGATTGTCTCTGTACAAGTATTCTGCTCCTTGAGAACACATACTATCATGTCCCTGTCTAAGTGCCCTGCTCTTTGACAACAGATACTATCATGTCTAAGTATTCTGCTTCTTGACATACTACCATATCCCTGTCCAAGTATTCTGCTCCTTGAGAACACATACTGCCATGTCCCTGTCTAAGTACCCTGCTCCTTGACAACACGTACTGCCATGCCCCTCTCTAAGTTCAAATGCAAGGAACAAGTGTGCTGTACACAGGTACCCTAATAAAAACAAGTCAAGAAGTTACTGAAAAAATGCTAACAGCTCGAGATATGATCGTGAATAATAAATAGAATCCGGTTTCTGAGTTGAAACATATTTGAATAGTGTAGAATAGGTGCGCAATGAATGTCCCTACCCTTTTCAAATATGTTGTAGACATTTGGTGCTTCTATGTCGAGGACATTGTCCCATTCCCGCATAATATTTGATCTGTAGGTACCCCAGAGGAATATTATATTATAATATTATACTTCTCGTTTTGAAAGGCAATTTGTTAACAAGTGAACATGATAATAAAAAGCCGCGCTCCCTCTTCACTTGCTACCCTTTCACATTATGATCCCTACAGACTTCACCACGCACAATATTAAGACCCTGCCGACATGTCACAACTCACAATATAAGGGACACTTATCTTTACATTACCCTTCGTATGTCGAGATGTTGACTATTGAATTGAAATCTTACAATGTCGCAGTCAGCTGTAAGGGCTGTTAAATTGTTTAATAATACTTTCATACTATAATAGGTTGGAGATGGTATCGTTTCGAATTGTCTGCTAATTACTACTAATTTTTTTAATGTATACTGTAAACAATTTGATTCCACCTTTATTCAAGACAATCTCGGTTAATAGTAATGCATCGTTTAGTGATTCGGCTACCATTGGTATTCATAAAAGTAGAACAAGGCTTTATGAACTTTACAATGAAAGGACTTATATTAACTCTGGGGACTTATATTAACACTGATGAATTTAATTTGTATGTTAGATATTATCCAAAATTATTTAAAAAAGTTCGTTATATGGCCAAATCACGTTATTTGGGTTCAAAGATTAAAAACAGCAGTATATAATGTAATTAAAACGACTTGGAATATTATTAACAGTGAAACGGGAAGATCTAGTAACCGAAATACTGACTACAGCCTGTCTATTAATGACAACATAATAAAATCCGACTCACAAGTCGCCGATCATCACCTTCTGTTGCTGAGTCTTTGCTTAAGAAAAATGTTTGCGAATCGTTGCGAATCGGAATTTCATTTTGAATATATTACCTGTAGAGATATAATTAAAACCTTTCACACTTTAAATGTGAAAAAGACTGCAGATCTGTGGGGTAATTCTGTAGAGGTAGCTAAGTCTATTTTTGACATCGTTGCACCTACTCTAGCTCTTATCTTTAATAGTTGTATTGACAATGGGGAGTTTTCTGACCTTATGAAAAATAGTAAAATAATACCTTTGTTTAAATCAGGTAGTACATCAGACCCCACAAATTATAGACCTATTTCTGTAGTTACTACCTACCTTTAGTAAAATTTTTGAGAAATTAATTGAAAAATTTTATAATTAATTTCGCAAAGATTTTTTAATAAACATAAATTATTACTGTATAGCAAACAGTACGGTTTTATAAGGGGTCGTTCAACTACTGGGCGTGTTGAACTTTTAGGACATATTTATAATGCATGGGAAGATAAATGCGATATTTTGGTCATCTTTTGTGATTTGTCTAATTCATTCGATTGCGTTCTTCACGAAACCTTAATCAGGAAACTCCGCCACTCCGGAACACCGCTCTGGATCTTTTTACTTCATACTTGAGTAAAAGGATTGAGAGCGTTGACGTTAATGGAAAAGGATGACCCAGATCTATAGTAACAATGGGAGTCCCACAGGGCTCAATTCTTGGTCCTTTCTTGTTTCTTATTTATATTAATGACTTGCCGTAACTCATAAAGGATAATCATGATATAGGTAGGTGTTGTTTGCAGATGACACTTCTCTTTTGTTTAAACTTAAATGTCAGCAGTTGGTTACGGACGATGTAAATAGCGTGATCTTGAAAGTAGTCCACTGGTTCAATGTTAATAATTTGCTTCTAAACGAGAAAAAAACCAAATGCATTAACTTTACGCTACCCCACGTTAGGCAGGTGAATACTAATGTGTTGATAAAGGGTGAGGAATTGAATCCTGAAGACAACACAGTATTCTTGGGCATAACTTTGGATACTAAGCTCCAGTGGGGTCCACATATATATAATAATAATAATAATTTATTTCAGATTCATCTTACGATTACATCCATATTTGTTAGTACGATTGCGAGCTTACAAACTAGTGTTAGTAATAATAATTATTGATTGAAATTTATAAATTTGATTTAATTAAATAATATATAATAATAATAACAATTTTATCCTATTTAATTAAAAAGTAGGTAAGTGGCAAGTCCGGGTGGACTCCCCGATGATGGTGACAACTCACTATACGACTGCGTGCAGCCGTATCCAGCGAGCCAGCATCGGAGAGTCCCACCGGTTCGCCAACGCGCGCAGGATGGTATATAAATTGTCAAAAAAAGCTAAGTTCCGCAGCATACGCTGTTAGAAAAATTCGTAATTTAACTGATATAGAGAATGCCCGTTTAGTGTACTTTAGCTATTTTCATAGTGTAATGTCGTACGGTTATTCTATTGTGGAAAAATGCCGCCGATATTCAGACTATCTTTGTTTTGCAGAAGCGAGCTGTTCGATCAATTTATAAATTAAGTCCGAGACTCTCTCAGAGACAAATTTAAAGAGATTAATGTAATGACTGTGCCTTCTCAGTATATTTATGAAAATCTTTTATATGCCCATAAAAATATAAAATTGTTTAAAAAATACTATGATATCCATAATATAAATACCTAGTAGAAACAAACACTTTGTTGTACCTACAACAAGGCTCAAGAAAATAGGTGGCTCGTTCAGATGCCAATGTATACGCTTTCATAATAAACTACCATGCCAAGTTCAAGATCTAAGCCTTCATAATTCAAATCATTCATTAAACGTAAGTTGTGCCAGAAAGCCTTTTATACCGTTAAAGATTATATTGAGGACAAAAAGGCTTGGGATTAAGCTGCTTCCAATTTCTGCATTTTGAATGTTTTTTTTTTATATACACATTAAGATTGATGACTTTTTATAAAAACAATGACATTTGCTTACTTTGTAAAGTATTATATTATTTTATTTATTATGAATGTGAAGACGATGTGGTGACTCTGTTCTGTTAGTTGTTTTTCATGGTCTGGCAGTTTGAGTGATTTATGTGGCCTACCCAAATGTCCTTTCTTTGGTATTGTTCGTCGAATCGTTGAGCTCCTTAAGTTTTGAGTTGAGCTGCACGATTTCTGACAAATGCGTGCACTGACTGGACAGGTCCTCTCAATCTGTGTGGTTCTTTCCTCAAAAGACCATTTCAGACATCGATCTACATGGTCTTCATATAACCTGACCAAGATTATGTCTGGACTTTAAAAGAGACTGTGACCTCTGAGTTTGTTTCGGCCTTTCTTCTCAGAGTAGTCAGAAAGGAAACTCCGACCTCATCTAGTTTAAAAAAAAAACATGATTGACGTGTAAAAGTGTTTGTACAAATCTACTTACAAAAAGAAAATCATTTATCATTTACTCGTATCCCATTTGGTTAATAGGCTTACTATATTTCTGAATTATTCACGTTTTATTCTATAGAACGATCCAAGTGAGGGATGGCAATAAGAAAGAGAAAAACTTATACATAATAATAATGATTTATAAATTAAAACAGCTTTTACCTACTTTGCCACACTTTATGGCGAAAATTAGATTTCGAATGAACTTCAAAACTAATAATATCGTTGTATGTTGATGTCAGGAGTGGCGGTCTCCGAGCCCCTAATGTTATGCCCCACGTGTTGGGGTAATGAAATCAATTTACTGCAGCCTCAGACGACGAACATATTTGTGGGTGACAAGCAGGTAAACGAGTTCGATTCTAGATAACTTGAGCCTTACCCGAGGAGTGCTTAGGGTTCAAGTTGAGCCGTTATCTGTGCAGTATAAGCAACGAAGAAGTGGGCTAGTTTGGCGCAGCTCCAATTTAGCCAGGCGGTCAGTAAGTAACGAGCGCAGCCTACAGGCGACGGCCAACTACTGCTGAGGTCTATACCTACGAGCGCACCAGCACGGACACAGTCCCATGCAGTAAGTAGCGAGCGCAGCCTACAGGCGACGGCTAACTACTGCTGAGGTACTGCTGACCTACGAGATCTCGAGACAAGCAGGGCATCAAAAAATCGTCTGTAGATCTGCCTATCGGGAAAATAACTGTGGTGTTCCTCAAGGAATCATACTGGGACCACTTCTGTTCTTGCTGTATGCTAATTAATGACTTAGCTAGTGTAACCTCCCACAACTGCATATTATATGCTGACGACACGACCTTCACCATTCATAACGACAAATTATGACGAAGGTGAATACCAGATTGAAATAAACGAGACACTAAATAAAATTAAGACTTGGGTCAATCAAAACAATCTCCATATTAATATTAGCAAAACCAAAATGATACAGTTCCAAAAATATAACAGTAAGCGTCCACAGATAAAAATACAACACGATAATGACGCAATTGAAGAAGTTGAAAGTACCAAATTCCTAGGGATAACAATAGACAAATACAGTAACTGGAAAGCTTATATTGATGAACTCTGCACAAAGGTAGATAGATTCGTATTCGTTCTATATAGATTAACACGTGTGGCTAGTGTTGATGAAGTACGCACTATGTGCACATCATGGCTATGTCTCATCAATTTTGCGTTATGGCATTATAATATGGGGTAATTCTGTAGAACTTAACAGAGTCTTTCGAGCTCAAAAGAAATGCATTCGCTCAATATGTGGAGCGCACCCACTGGACAGCTGTGTTCCATTATTCAAAAAAATTTAAATGTTTATAATAAACTACCAGACGGTTTTAAAACTTTAGGACATTTAAATCTAAATTATTCAATTATCTCTTATGTAAATGCTATTACTCGACTAATGATTTTATGAATGAAATTAAAAGGACTTAAATATCAGAATAATTATATTCTGTTCTTATTATCTCTTTGACTTAGGGCTGATTTTTCCAACGCCAGATAATTTTATCGGAGGAATAATTTTGAATTTATGACAGTTCTTCCATACAAAAACTGTCAGACGTCAAATTTATTCCGCGAATAATAATTATCTGTCGATTGAAAAATTAGCCCTAAATTTAATATTTTTGTCATTTCTATTCCTAATATTTAACTAATTTGCCATTTGAATGTTATTCTAATTTATTTAATTCAATGTTATATCTAACAAAATAACCAAACCCAGAAAATGTATTTGTACGCCGGAAACGGGAGAAAATTATGAACTTTTAAAAGTATGTAACAACTCTGTAACAATATTCTGACAAATAAATGGACTATGACTATTCGAATCGGATATTTAATTTTGAAGTTATCACGAGTATAAAAAATCAATACGCGCACCGTTCGACGACAAACGATCAATTTGCGCACCAATATGAGAGCACATCTAACGAACAATTATGACAGCCATTTTCCAGAAAAGTTGCTTGAAATTGGAGAAGGAAAATTTCCTTCTACAAATGTAAACTGCCACCAAGTAGTATTAGATACCTAATGGATTAGGTCAAATTGTTCACAGCTTAAAAATCTACCTACGAGGAACTATACTATTATTAACTATTCAATCATCAAATTGGTTTTGTTCCAAAGCAATAGTGTCACCACGAAATGATACGGTTAATGAAATTAATGATATTATCGTCGTTTCAGCCGATAGACGTCCACTGCTGTACATAGGCCTCCCCCAATTTTGGGGAGGTTTGCCATAATCGCCACGCTTGACAGGCGGGTTGGCGATCGCAGTATGGTCCTTACTTCCCGTGGGTGTTGTCTGTGTGGTGCCGGACTTAAAGAATTGCACCACCCCTTACTTCCCGTGGGTGTCGTAAAAGGCGACTAAGGGTCTTACCGGAGAATGTGCAGCAGCGTTCTCTATTTATTCCACCAATGATATTATACCAACCAGGAAATGCTACAAGACCGTCGACACAGTGTTCAACATCAAGGACACTGTACCCTACCCTCAAGAATTTTTAAACTCTTTAAATCGATCTGATATGCCGCCACATGTAGTACCTACTAAAGTTAAAAGTTGGAATCCCCGTAATGATATTATAAGACGCAAGCCTGTGTAATGGCACAAGAGTTTTAATCAAAGAACTTCGAGACAATGTCATTATAGCCACCATCATCACCGGGCCCGCAGTCGGACAGCTCCCACACATTATAGCCACCATCATAACTGGGCCCGCAGTCGGACAGCTCCCACACATTATAGCCACCATCATCACCGGGCCCGCAGTCGGACAGCTCCCACACATTATAGCCACCATCATCACCGGGCCCGCAGTCGGACAGCTCCCACACATTATAGCCACCATCATAACTGGGCCCGCAGTCGGACAGCTCCCACACATTATAGCCACCATCATCACCGGGCCCGCAGTCGGACAGCTCCCACACATTATAGCCACCATCATAACTGGGCCCGCAGTCGGACAGCTCCCACACATTATAGCCACCATCATCACCGGGCCCGCAGTCGGACAGCTCCCACACATTATAGCCACCATCATCACCGGGCCCGCAGTCGGACAGCTCCCACACATTATAGCCACCATCATAACTGGGCCCGCAGTCGGACAGCTCCCACACATTATAGCCACCATCATCACCGGGCCCGCAGTCGGACAGCTCCCACACATTATAGCCACCATCATAACTGGGCCCGCAGTCGGACAGCTCCCACACATTATAGCCACCATCATCACCGGGCCCGCAGTCGGACAGCTCCCACACATTATAGCCACCATCATAACTGGGCCCGCAGTCGGACAGCTCCCACACATTATAGCCACCATCATCACCGGGCCCGCAGTCGGACAGCTCCCACACATTATAGCCACCATCATCACCGGGCCCGCAGTCGGACAGCTCCCACACATTATAGCCACCATCATCACCGGGCCCGCAGTCGGACAGCTCCCACACATTATAGCCACCATCATCACCGGGCCCGCAGTCGGACAGCTCCCACACATTATAGCCACCATCATCACCGGGCCCGCAGTCGGACAGCTCCCACACATTATAGCCACCATCATCACCGGGCCCGCAGTCGGACAGCTCCCACACATTATAGCCACCATCATCACCGGGCCCGCAGTCGGACAGCTCCCACACATTATAGCCACCATCATCACCGGGCCCGCAGTCGGACAGCTCCCACACATTATAGCCACCATCATCACCGGGCCCGCAGTCGGACAGCTCCCACACATTATAGCCACCATCATCACCGGGCCCGCGTTCGGACAGCTCCCACACATTCCGCGTATTACTATAATACGACGGATTTGCCTATAGATATCATTAAAGAGGCTTCATAAGTCCCAGGGACAAACATTTTGATTTAATCTGGACGGTTTAATTTAGTCTGGTCGGCATCGACTTAAGAAAAGAGGCAACTATACGTTAGCCTGTCTCGCGTGGGATCTCCGGAAAATCAATTTAGTTTGCTTCAAACGAATAGCACATCAAATATAGTTTAAAGAGAAGCCTTGCAATGATTCTTTATAGGTATTTACATTTCATTCTTATTTTCTTTCTTTTCTACCCGACCGCGGAAAGGTTATATTTTAGTTAGTTATATTTTCCATTTTCAAAAATAGAATAAAAAAACAATAAAATTTGGGGGTCCCCATACTTAGAACTGAAATTCATATTTTTTTTTTCAACAAGCTCATACGTGTGGGGGGGTATCTATGGATAGGTCTTAAAAAATGATATTGAGGTTTCTAATATCATGTGGTAAAATGAGTGTGTCCCCCCATAAATCCTAAATCCCCCCGTTAATTTTATTATTTTTTGTGTCGGGGGTTTTTTAAATTTTTAATTTAATTTTTTATTTCATGCTTTTTGTAGGGACTCCCTAATATTTGTATTTCATTTCTTTTATTTTCTTGCGTTTTAAGATGCAGGTAATTTGGTGTTTAATCAGGTTTTTTATCCGTCAAAAAATAATTATTAATTTATAGTTAAAGGATAATTTTTAAGACTTATCCGACTTTTTTGTTTTATTATATCCTTTTTCTAGTTCTTCCTTTAGTTATTCAACTTTCGTACAAGTATTTCATAGCTATTAGATATCTTATGTCCAGCAGTGGACGTCTATCGGCTGAAACGAAGATATCTTAGGTATTTCAGATCTAGTTTATAAAATGGGACTGCGACACTATCTATAATGTAGAAAAACCTACGCTTTTTAGGTAGGATAATTCCATTCGTAATAAAAATAGTCAAACTCAGTGGTCGTAGGTACCAGTCATCACTCCACTTTCCTGATCATTCTAGAGCATTGATCGGACAGAAAATATTTTCAAGCTTTTAGTTTTCATTTCGTTAGTTAATATTCCTCATTCCCTTTCAATATAGTGTACACTGTACATTATTCTACTTGTCAAGCCCTTCCATTTGATACCTATATTGCAGGAGTTGTGAAAAAAAAAAAAAAAACCATTTTGTGGTGGCGGCCATCTTGGATTTGAATTTTGTAATAGCGTATAGTATTCTACTAGTCAAGCCCTTTCATTTGATACCCATAATGAGGGAGTTGTGAAAAAAAATTTAATTCGCCACTTTGTGGTGACGGCCATCTTGGATTTGAAATTTATCATAGTGTATAGTATTCTACTATTCAAGCCCTTTCATTTGATACCCATATTAAGGGAGTTGTGAAAAAATATGTTTTCCGCCATTTTGTGGCGGTGGCCATCTTGGACCGATTTTCATCAAACATAGCTAAGAACACTCTCGACTAATTCACCTTTCAAATAAAAAAAACAAAATCAAAATCGGTTCATCCGTTCGGGAGCTACGATGCCACAGACAGACACACACACACACACACACACACACAGACACGTCAAACTTATAACACCCCGTCGTTTTTGCGTCGGGGGTTAAAAATAAAAAAAAACATTTAATTTCATAAACATAACCTCCCACCTTATGCATAAACCCGGATGTTACGGAACCCTCGGTGCGCGAGTCCGACTCGCTCTTGCCCGGTTTTATTATTCTATAATATAAACTCCAAAAACGTCACCGTTTTGTTGACATCAAAACCATATTTTTTTTCAATTAACGTGCGTCTCTTTAACCTGTTTGGAAAGCACAGGTTATTGGAGCTATTGCCAGGTTAAAGAGACTTTGCCAGTTATTGTTTAATAAAAATGTCTTACTAGAAAAATCAAGTTAGGATTTGGTGCGAATACTAAGCATAAATGATAAAAGAAGTTATGATAATTCGATAAAGTTTTTATTTAGGGCATTTTTATTATTTTGACACAAAATGCATGCAAAATGCTTATTATTGGTACTTTTAGGGTTTTATTGTAACCTATTTGTTTTTTTTTCAAAGGTGAAATGCTAAAAACTAAGAAAAAAGAAGAAATCATAGCTAGGAAAGGAGAACTTGAAAAAAAAAGATATGAAACTCATTAACCTGTACGATATCTCTTTAACCTGTAAGCTATTTTTTTGAATAGCTGTATTTTGTTTATTTACGTGAAATTTTTATTCCCTTGAAAAATTCAACATAAGAGAAATACCCAGAATGGATTTTTATAAAAAAAACCAATAATTGATACATTTGCTCAAATTGATAAATTTAATCGAGCGGTGCCACTTTTTGAGAACGACCCCTAAAGCAGTAAATTTAATATTTTGTGTACCTACTTACCTATGCTTATATTTAAATATTTTATTCGGAGCGTTTATTATTATCCAAAAATAATGGTTTGCACTATAACTGTGTCGAAAACCAACTCCGATGGCGGGTCTAAGTTGTGGTTTTAATTTTGATTTTAATATTGATTTTAAATTTTAAGTTTAATTTTAATTTTGATTTTAACACTAACATATTTATTTATTTTATAATACTAAGACAATACCTATGGATGATTTCCGAATTAAACGATTGAATTGAATTGAAAATATTTTTTTAAATTCATTCAATTAATTTTAAAGCTAAGCATATTTATAGTGGAAACCGTTATTTTTATAGTTCATTCAATTAATTTTAAAGCGAAACATTTTAAAGTATGAAACAATTTTTAAAGTGCGTTTATATGTAGATCATCATCATCATTTCAGCCGAAAGACGTCCACTGCTGGACATAGGCCTCCCCCAAAAGGGGGGGGGGTTTGCCATAATCGCCACGCTTGGCAGGCGGGTTGGTGATCGCAGTATGGTATGGTGGTGGAATGCATAGAGAACGCTGCTGCCCATTCTCCGGTACGCCCCTTAGTCGCCTTTTACGACACCCACGGGAACTAGTAGTATAATGCAGATATTTTCCCCTAAAAATACGACTATGTAGTATGTTACATTTTTCGGTCATTTTACTGGTGTATCGGTTAATGCGGGGTTGTCTAGCGCTGATGATGATGGTAGCGGCGCGCGGCGGGTCGTGTTGTCTCCAACCGCTGTTGCTTCACCATGCACTGAATTATCACAAGTAATTAGGTCGGCACTTAGTTATACTCTGCAGGTCGGGGAGGCTTACGTTCTCACACAAGTACAAGCTCTGCACTACTCTGCAGCGCGTGTACGACAGCACTTCGCAATGTGACAGTCTTTTAGTGTCGACATCGCTTTACAAAATGCTAACAATTTATTAAGTAGACATAATGAACAGAGTCCGTTTAGTAACCGCTACAGTTTATTGAAATATATTCAGTTTAGCAACGATATGATTACCCGCTGCAGTTTTTGCGAGTGATATTAGAGCCACGCGCGCCCGCCACATGCCCAGGACCAGTGTTGCCAGCTCGTTGAATTGATATATTAACATTTATTGTGTTTATAATACAGGCTTGCTTCACGTTTCTGATTCAATGTATAATATCTGTCGGGCTTGCCACAGCTCCGCTACATGCAAGTGTACACAACCAG
Organism: Mesoligia furuncula; assembly: GCA_916614155.1. NCBI lineage: Eukaryota > Metazoa > Arthropoda > Insecta > Lepidoptera > Noctuidae > Mesoligia > Mesoligia furuncula. The sequence continues at coordinate 28,998,663 of OU744799.1, forward strand.
TGATCGTAGAATTTAATATTGTAATAGAATTAAATCACTCAAAGACCGTTGAATATAAATGTTGCAATTAATTGTAAATTCAGAATAATATAAAGCTCTAATGTTGAAAGTTTTCATTAATAGAGCTCCGACAATATGAATAGTATAACTGTTTGCGAAACTTAACTTTTAAATGAACAATGGTAAAATGGAGTCATTGGCATTCAGCAAGTTTACAGAAAGACGTAGTGTAAGTACGATATTGTAAAATATACTTAGAAAAGAAAATTTAAAAGTTGATCTATTGTTGTAACATCATACTTACTCTTAGTGAATATTTCCTCACGAGGTCTCATGTGGTATACAAACGCACCCACACATGGGGTGTGCCTCTCTACCTATTACAAGCAACTCGTCGCTGTAGCTCACACAGTCCCGCAAAGCACGTCTACAGTAGTACAGTACGACTGACACTCTCGTGATCGTTTGACTACATCCTCTGGATGAACAGACACTCACCTGGTCCAAGTGCAGAAGCTTGTCCTACGGCTAGAGTCATGGACTCAGGACGAGAAGTTGAGAACGAGCCAGGGATGAAGAGGGATTGATATCAGGAACTATGATACCTATGTAGGTGTACAAGGTGATATTTCGCAGCTGGGCGTAGCATGCTACCTGTGGTCTCATAGGGCTGCAGTCATGACGTCACCTGTCGTGTGATGATGACGTACCTGTGATGACGGAGGGCCTGCGCAGCGCCTGCGGTGGGCAGGACGCCGACTGCAGCAGCCGCTGCAGCCGCGACGCTGGGTACACCAGCCATGACGTCGGCTCCCGTCGTCTCTGCAACAAAACAAACTCAAACTCAAACCATTTATTTCAATTAAACCATTTACAGGCACTTTTGAATTGTCAAGAAGTCGGTCAGTCAGAGAATATGAAGCTAGTTGTCCATTCCAAAGCGTAGGTACCTATGGAGAAGAACGGGCAAGAAACTCCATGGACACTCTTTTAAATTATATTTTTACATAAATATTAGTTACTAGCTTCCGCCCGCGACTCCGTCCGCGCGGATGTCGGTCTTCGCGTGGATGGTTTATTTCTCCATTTTGAGTAACTCTGACAATGACATCTTATAAATATCTATTGGACCCAAATACGACTAAGCCTATAATAATTAAGGAGATCCCTCTATTGAGCTACTGCTGTTGAGCTCGCGTTCTGTAGTAAGTATTTTTTTCATAGTAATTCCGACCTTGATAAGTAGCATGTAGCAGTAAATTACTGACAATGACGAAAAGTTTTCAATAATAAAAAAGTGATCGTGACAATGCGACAGAAAGTTAATTGAGAGCTTCAGCATACACAACATTGTTAGTGAGCTCGTCCGGAATATGAACATGAAGATTTCTTGGACTGCTCACATGGGAAAGAGCTACGTAAAGTTGCCCGTGTGAAAAACAACTCGCGGTAAGATCTACGCCAGCAACTCCTAGGGTCTGACCTTGAGCCTTATTTATTGTCATGGCGTAACACAAAGCTACAGGAAACTGTATTCTCTTAAATTGAAATGGAAAATTATCCACTACGGGTAATGCAACGTGTGTTCGCGGTTCTACAGAACAACGTCTATGAATAAAACCGAAAAATAATAAATTTTTTTCTACTTATTTTTCCAGGATAAAAAGTATCCTATTTTATGCCCAGGATAATAAAGTATAATTATACCAAGTTTCATCGAAATCGAACCGTTAGTTTTCACGTGATGCCTGCATATACAGACAGACAGACAGACAGACAGACAAAAATTTTTTTAATCACATATTTGGGTTTGGTATCGATCCAGCAACACCCCCCGCTATTTATTTTTTCAATATTTTCAATGTACAGAATTGACCCTTCTACAGATTTATTATATGTATAGATATACATCATTAATGTTGAATTTACAATTATATGTGAGAACGATGTAAATAAACCTTATTTAGTAGGTACTTTGATTCAAATAATTTTAGATCATTAAAACTTCGTATTAACCGAACGTATCCATAATATTCGAATCTCTGGTGCGTTTTGGAACGTCGTCGTACAAGAATACAGTGGACGGTAGGATAGTTTTGTTTTGAGTGTAAGTATACAACGTTGAGTGTATGTACGTTGAGTGTCTCTGTATGTTGAGTGTACGTATGTAGTTGTAATTTAAGAATCCGTATTCTTTATAAATAATTGAATTCAACCTGCCCTCTCTGATAGTCAACAATTGCATCCTAAACCGTCTTCCAAAGAGTCTTGATCTCATAAATCCAGTCCTCAGCCGAAACTTGTCACAGATTAAGGTTACGTTACAAAAAACGTGACCATGTGTGTGTGATGTGGTGCGCGCGCGCAACCCTTCCGCACAGGTGGCGTTAGAAGACGCAAAAACCCTCAGAAAAACACAAGGACGCGCGTGCCGACACAAAAAACGAACAACCCTTTGTCCCCGGCTTCTATTGCACGTTTTTATGATACGGTTATTATGTGGCTATCTAACGCCGACCCTCCTGCCGGAACTAATTAGCTGTTAGGTTCCCACGGTGTTTTATTGTAAGCTGTGCTCGTCTAATTCTATAACTATAACTCGGACGCTAACCCTTTTATAAAGAGGGTTTAGATAGCGGCTCGGCCGACTCCCGGCGAGATACATAATTGAACAGGCTTCAAGCGGTACATAGCGCGAGCCTTCCCTTCAGAGGAATCAAAATATAAAGCAGTGTAAAGTACATAAGTAGCGGGAGTAGAGTGTCGGGTGTCGGGCTGGAGGCGTCGCGACGGAGGCGGTGCTCCGTCTCGCTCGGTAATGTATTCACGTTTCCCGAGCCGCTCATTTTTTATCGCAGTCGCGCGGCGCATTAGAATTTCCAGGCGAGAAAATCTCACGCACACCGCGGCCTGTCCCGCGGACCACGCTACTTGCAACCTTGTGACGAAGGTGCATGGTGTAAAGTTCTTTGGGTGGTTTTCTCTGTGTGCGGGGGGTGGACGGAGGTTTGTGAGGAGGGGGCGGGAGGTTCGCTACATTGTAAATTCGCGCGGGGAAATGCGGGCGGGTTGACGCGGTGTGGGAGGTGCGGTGGGGGGCTACGTGTAGGGGTGAGGGGGGGGGCGCGTGTGCGGCTCGATAAGGAGCGTCCTCCGCGTCTTCCGCCGCCTAACACCGAGCACAGGCGTCTAAAGCTACATCTAAAGCCAAAGTCATGTTAACATTGACCCCGTGCCGACGCTGCCGAAACACGTTGACCTAGCTAATTGAAGAGAAAATTGCAAAATTTTAATTAGCTTTTCCTATTTGTGGCTGTCTGCCTGAGTATATCTACAGCACTAAAAGATGGATGATAGAGAAAGCCAGTTCGTCCTTGCACTCTAAGAGAATTAGTTCGTCCTTGCACTCTAAGACAGTCAATTCGTCCTTGCACTCTAAGCTCTTAATAACGACGATATTCCTATATTTCCAGTTTTAGCTGGCCTCGCTTTGCATAGGCTTTTCGTCCAATGAGTAGTCAGTTTATACTAGAAATTATAGCTTTTTATGTCGCAGGTGTCGCACGCAGACCTAGCCAGTAGCTCAAGGTCTTGGTTCCTAAACGCTACACTAAAGCGTGAAATGGGGTTATTGAAATATATATTTATTTTGCCTCTTGCATGTAGTGCCTGTCTAATACTGCCCATTAATCATTCCGGTACAGATGCACCACGGGGCCCCTCCAATGGAGCGCGCTGGGCCATGCGCGGCCATGCCTGGCCCAGCACGATACACAATCGACAGCGGACACTCTCGCGCTTGACCGCTCTCGTAAGCCCCGGAAACTTCACATATCTAAATAGTCATTCGTCGTAAGATGATTTGTTTTGTTCACCTACCTACTATCTTACACGAACAAGGAAATTGGAAAAGCGTAGAAACATTATCATAGTGTATTGAATGTTCTACATTTCCACCAATATCAAAAAAATCTTTGAACAATATCTGAGGGGCAATTCTATTAATGTTAAGAGCGTTCACAGTCTGATCTCAGTCTCAATCTGTCAAAATTACCTTTAATTTCTTTACATTTTGACAAGTTTTTGATATTTGTTTGTCGCCGAGATGAGACTGAGACTAGATTTTGAACGTTTTAAATTAGTAGATTAGCCCTTCTGGAGACAAGAGAAAATACCTATTTATTCGATAAGCCGTGTGAGATTGTATTGACATTTGCTTTGTGTAATCAATAGGTAGCTGTAACTGTACTATACGTTATCAATAGGTAGCTGTAGCTGTACTATACGTTATCAATAGGTAGCTGTAGCTGTACTATACGTTATCAATAGGTAGCTGTAGCTGTACTATACGTTATCATTAGGTAGCTGTAGCTGTACTATACGTTACCAATAGGTAGCTGTAGCTGTACTATACGTTATCAATAGGTAGCTGTAGCTGTACTATACGTTATCAATAGGTAGCTGTAGCTGTACTATACGTTATCAATAGGTAGCTGTAGCTGTACTATACGTTATCAATAGGTAGCTGTAGCTGTACTATACGTTATCAATAGGTAGCTGTAGCTGTACTATACGTTATCAATAGGTAGCTGTAGCTGTACTATGCGTTATCAATAGGTAGCTGTAGCTGTACTATACGTTATCAATAGGTAGCTGTAGCTGTACTATACGTTATCAATAGGTAGCTGTAGCTGTACTATACGTTATCAATAGGTAGCTGTAGCTGTACTATACGTTATCAATAGGTAGCTGTAGCTGTACTATACGTTATCAATAGGTAGCTGTAGCTGTACTATACGTTATCAATAGGTAGCTGTAGCTGTACTATACGTTATCAATAGGTAGCTGTAGCTGTACTATGCGTTATCAATAGGTAGCTGTAGCTGTACTATACGTTATCAATAGGTAGCTGTAGCTGTACTATACGTTATCAATAGGTAGCTGTAGCTGTACTATACGTTATCAATAGGTAGCTGTAACTGTACTATACGTTATTAATGGGTAGCTGTAGCTGTACTTTACGTTATCAAAGTTACCGACGAGCCAAAAACAAAAGCAGGAAGGCACTTCCACCTGTTCTCGAAGCGTTTTCCCGTATTTTCAAAGCCTCATAGCTACGGCCTGGATAACGCTAGAGAGCTCAAATTCTTAGGATAAAGATGTAGTTAGCAGCATCATTTGTCTAGCTTTTATACTTTCGACTTTATTAACACGTAGAATAGATAGATCTATTTCTTCACTGACTGACTGGCTGACACACTCATCAAAACCTCTTTAACTCCTCTTGGGCACTTAACGAAGTCCTAGAAAGTTGAAAATGGGGTTTCTTACAAATAATAGTTATACCTACTTCCATTTGTTATGGGAGCTAGATTAGGGATATCTACAACGAAGAAAAACTCTTATACGTTGGCTACGAAGAAAGTAACTGCTGGCGTGCTAAAAATACTTTTTTTACCCGTCTTTGCTAGAAATAAGGGTTATGATTTTAACAAGTATGTGTATTATCAGTACAATATCACTGCTAAAATAAAAATAAATAGAGCACCCTACAAAAAGAAATGAAACCCCACCAAATGTATTAAAGTAAGTTGCCAAAACTTACATAACGGTTTCACTGTTAAAAAGTTATCAGATTTTATGTAGAGACAAGCCCCTAACTCTACAAGGTCTAACTCTACAAGGTCTAACTCTACAAACCTTCCATCTGACTCAAATGTATGGCCAAGCCGTTCCATTGAACCAGTTTTACATTTCTATGCATTGAACTATTGCATGACACCACATTAAGACTAGTGACTTCATTTCTTACCATAAGCCCATAGAAGTGTCTGTGTGACGGCTGCGACACGGTCCAGACGTATACATATATCGAGCCAGATGGAGATAGAGATATAGATAGGTGGTTTATAGAGTTAGACCTTGAGTTAGGGGCTTGAAAACATTCGACCTGAAAACATTTTAACTGTGAGTTTTATCAGCCTACTTTGCATGAAATGTTTTGGCACGATATGTACTTACTGAACATTAGGTTAATGTTGCCTAATGTTCGGTAAGTACATATCATGCTAGAGACATAGAGATGTTTCTCTATGTCAATCAGGTGCAACATTCGCGAAGGATCAACGATAGTCGAGCTGACCACAAGGCCACACTTTGTTTTGATAAGGAAGCCATTTCATCAATGATAAGCCACTATTACTTGAAATCCTGTTCAAACCCCAAAACGCCGAAGTAATTTAAAAAAAAACCGGCTGGGTGCATGTCGGACCACGCACAATGAATGCGAGTATCTAAATGTGTCGCATAAATGGCGGTATTTTTTAATGCCTTTACTTAGAAGCTTGATTTCGTTAGAGCTCTAAGGGACCGTCCCGACAGTAGACTTACGTATTTGATATTAATTTCAACTTAATACCTCCACGAGTTCCTGAGAATAAGGGTCTTGACAGACTGACGTACGGACTGACAACGAAGTGATCTTAAAAGGGTTCCGTTTTTCCTTTTGAGGTACGGAACCCTAAAAGCCACCTATTGTTATATTTTTATGTGTTGACATTGAAAAACTGAACCACAAAGCTGTGCCTCCGTACCTGAGAGTGATATAACTTAAACTTGCTAATGGTTCTATCCGTACCCGCGCAGCCTCTACGTAGATAGATCCTCGTGGCGCCATCTGCCGCGCTCCGACAGAGACATGCCGCGAATCTTAACATCCCCATAGAGTATTCTACAGTCTTCAGTGACCGAACTACCCAATTATGTACCTTTAAAGGACATATTCAGGCAGCGTCCCCGCACGCGCTCTAAAGCACTTTCGGGTCAATTTGAGAGGCTTCCTTGCTTCCGCTAATGTTGGCACATGTCTTCAAAGTAAATAGAAATAACAGAGTTTTTAAAATCATGTAGTTGGCAGGGTTAACTTTGTGTTACAAGAAAAGTAATGAACGCAAAACAGAGACGGCTCGTCATTTGAAACTTGTATGATATTAAACAAAGCCGCGCGCCGTCCAACTTGAACCGTCCTCCCATCCCCCCCCCCCCCCCCACACTCGCACCACCCCCCTCTACCCGCGAGCCTCCATCCTCCTTATCTTTTGAAATGTTATTTAACGGGACATTTTGTTTGTTGGGCTCGGGACTCGGGACCATCAATACAAATATATTTCAGGAAAGATTATCTCCTTTGAGTTCTGCTCGCCTGGTAAAGTAAACATAGAAGCTGTTTTAATCGCTGTCAATTTTAGGTTAATTTACATACATGCGTCAGTTTTAGATAAAGTTTCAGCAAAAAAATGCATGCCCATGTGACGGCAGACCATGGAGAACATTATCAAACCATTGTGTAACATCTATATCCCTACCCATGTTGACAAAAATAAATGATTTGATTTGATTTGAAAAATGTCTAAATTCTCCCTACCGAGGAGACCTACTGAGGTTATTTCATTTCATTTCATTTATTCAGATAACAGTGATCCATTGGGTTACTAACAATAGTCTTAACTTATGTTAGTACTTAACTAGAAACATAGATAATGTACAGGTGACAAGTGACCTCACCAATGTTATGACCTTGATAGAGAGAATTTCGTCATTTTCGTTGCCCAAGTCTGTACTTGGGAACAGAACCAAGTGACCTATCATTGACATTCAGAGGCGATATTGTCCCCTTTCCCAAATATATCCGACTCGACAGGAGAGGTTCACTCGCAACCTTCCTGTTCCGCGACACATTCATATATCTGTGTTACAATGTATCTCTATTACTTGAATAAGGTAATGACTATGCTGCATACAGCTGCTCTTAAAAACAAACAATCAGAACATAAGAAAGTATTTTTGGTATCAATAGATGCCTATAGTAGTCAAATAAGGCGAGGTAATGTAGCGCTAAACGTATTTAGTGGTTTGTGTTGCCAGTAGGCTCAATGTGTAAAGTACGCTAAACGTATTTAGTGGTTTGTATTGGCAGTAGGCTCAATGTGTAAAGTACGCTAAACGTATTTAGTGGTTTGTGTTGCCAGTAGGCTCAATGTGTAAAGTACGCTAAACGTATTTAGTGGTTTGTATTGGCAGTAGGCTCAATGTGTAAAGTACGCTAAACGTATTTAGTGGTTTGTATTGGCAGTAGGCTCAATGTGTAAAGTACGCTAAACGTATTTAGTGGTTTGTATTGGCAGTAGGCTCAATGTGTAAAGTACGCTAAACGTATTTAGTGGTTTGTATTGGCAGTAAGCTCAATGTGTAAAGTACGCTAAACGTATTTAGTGGTTTGTATTGGCAGTAGGCTCAATGTGTAAAGTACGCTAAACGTATTTAGTGGTTTGTATTGGCAGTAGGCTCAATGTGTAAAATACGCTAAACGTATTTAGTGGTTTGTATTGGCAGTAGGCTCAATGTGTAAAGTACGCTAAACGTATTTAGTGGTTTGTATTGGCAGTAGGCTCAATGTGTAAAGTACGCTAAACGTATTTAGTGGTTTGTATTGGCAGTAGGCTCAATGTGTAAAGTACGCTAAACGTATTTCGTGGTTTGTATTGGCAGTAGGCTCAATGTGTAAAGTACGCTAAACGTATTTAGTGGTTTGTATTGGCAGTAGGCTCAATGTGTAAAGTACGCTAAACGTATTTAGTGGTTTGTGTTGTCAGTAGGCTCAATGTGTAAAGTACGCTAAACGTATTTAGTGGTTTGTATTGGCAGTAGGCTCAATGTGTAAAGTACGCTAAACGTATTTAGTGGTTTGTATTGGCAGTAGGCCCAATGTGTAAAGTACGCTAAGCGTATTTAGTTGTTTGTGTTGCCAGTAGGCTCAATGTGTAAAGTACGCTAAACGTATTTAGTGGTTTGTGTTGCCAGTAGCCTCAATGTGTAAAGTACGCTAAACGTATTTAGTGGTTTGTGTTGCCAGTAGGCTTAATGTGTAAAGTACGCTAAACGTATTTAGTGGTTTGTGTTGCCAGTAGGCTCAATGTATAAAGTACTTTACACCTTGAGGCCTACTGGCAATCAAAAGCTGGCTTCAAAATAATAATGATTCATTTTATTAAGATCACCATTCATTTGAAATTGAAACACTGGTCCGCCATGGACCACGTTAGTCTACGTATGTTACGTTAGCCAAGTCATTTGTATGAATTTAAATTGTAACAACAACAGCGTAACCTCGCTTATTCTTTATTTTTTACTAGAACCTTAAATTGCTGTTTGTATATCCCTAATTTAAGAGATGCTGGTTTTCCCATACAAACTTTCATTCATATGGGTGAAAGTTCACTCGAATTATTTTTAAAAGCCAAAACTCAAAAATTTTAACTCAAAGCATTTATTTTGATTAAACCATTTACAAGCACTTTTGAATTATCTAGGAGTCGGCCAGTAGTCAGTCCGCTAGTCAGAAATTTGAAGCTAGTTGATCATTTCAAAAGGTAGAACGGGCAAGAAACCCCAAGGACACACTTTTAAATCAAGGTATTACAAAATCCTGGATATGTTATTCCATCAGCAAGACATTATGTGTATACCATACCCGCAACTGCTCTTTCAAGTCAAACCTATCTACCTACATCGTAAAAACAAAAAACCCAGGATGATCTCTTTGCCTATCGAAATGTAATCAGTGGTTTAGGCGTAAAAGGTAACAGACATACAGTCAGCTGTCAGACATACATAGACATATTATATATAAATAAAATAGTAACGAAGTCAAAACTGTAGATTGAATATTTTTTAGTACTTAATTGCCGAATTATTAGTATTTTTTTAATTTTTGTTCGTTTGTCTGTTTGTCTGGATATATTTTCCGTCTTGGCGCGAAACGACAAGCTAGTGTTATATTAAAGTGGGTATAATAAAGTAGTAATAATAAAATAACAAGTTTTTTATTTGTATAAAGTAAAGTACAAATAGGATTTACATTAATTACAATCGAGGAAAATTAAATTTATAACTGTAATGTAGACCTGCCTGATCTAGGTTTATGGAAAACCTGTATTTCAGGCCATCAATTTACACCAAACATTTAAAAAGAAGATAACAATAAATGTATTAGAAGTTTAATTGAAAATAAGGTATAATGTTTTCAATGTCTTAATAATAATAATAATTATATTATCAGGCAACTATAAGGCCCATAAATAAAATACACAAAATAATCTTATAAAATAATAAACATATTAAAAAACCTTAAAACTATTAACTATACACGTAACGTTGACGGCGTCGTGTTTCGCTGCGTGGTGTCGCGTAACCGTCCTCGGAAACGTCGATATACGACACCTTTCGGCCAAAAGTCCTCTTTCAGACAGGTCTGTAGATGTTGGGTTGGAACTCGTACCACGAATGACTTAAAGTTGATGTTGTGGCGCGATTCCAACCTTTTGACCCTCAGAGTCCAGTTGGTCTTCACCTTCAAATACTGCACGACTTCCTCAGTTGTCGTGGAGTGATGCAGACGCGAAAGGTACAGCTGCGTCGTAGGCACAGCAGGGCGCAGCAGCATGTTGGGTCCACTCGGTGCGGTGCCACACAGGTTACGAGAACAGGGCTTCTTCTTCTTCCTTTCTACTTTCGTGAAACCCTCCTCATCAACTTGTCTGGCTCTTGGCAAAGAGCAACGGACCGCAGTCAGGGCAGGTTGAGCACCCTTTACCAGTTTTTCCCCTTTTCAGTTACTATTAGGGTAAAGTATGGATTACCTGATATATCAACATCTAACAAATAAACATGTCATTAAGTCGACAGTAGCATTGAACACTGATACAAAAGCTTGTGCCTACCTGCAGGCAGAGTGCCTGTGACCTGTGACTGTGACTCACTGTCAGTGACGGTACATCAGGTCATGTAACTGTCTGACACTTCCGACGCCCTCAGTCGTCAAGTCATCACCACCGCTATCCATCTTCAATTAACTGACGGTACAGAGTATGTGTATGTCATCACCACCGCTCTCCGTCATCAATATACTGAAGGCACAGAGTATGTGTGGACGGTTATTGTATTGTCGTTTTGCTTTTTATTTAGTCTAGGATAATATTGATTTTAAAATGTTAAAAGCGCTAGATTATTGGAAAGATTCAAATAATTCCTGTTGCTACACACCCTAAGTCTAATATGATCCTCATAAACACCGCTGGACCTATAATATTATTGTGACAGGAAACTAAAAGACACGTGTTTTCATGACAAAGTGTTATCGACACTGTAAATATATACAAGACAAAAAACTGAGTGATTTAAGTTATATGTACTTAATAATATTGATAAGATCCGCGCTGTCTACAAGCTATGCCACTTACCTATATGTATTGCTTGGTTATCTAATAAATGGGAAAGTGGCAAGACAATCATATAACTTAGAAAAAGAAAGAAAGAAAAATTGATTATTATGCACAAACAAACATTACGTTTATAGTACAGTAAAGCGATTAGTTATTCAATAATTTCATTATATTCACGACGCAAGTACAACTATGACGTTAGCATGTCAAACTGATTAACAAACACGGAAAGAAAGAAAGAAAATAAATGTATTTGACCTAGGTCAAGTTACACGGTTATAAAGTTATACATCTATCGGTTTAACATTTCTCGTGGGCAAAGCTTCTTGGAGTTTATTAATACGGGGGTCTTAGTGTAATCTATGGCACGCTAGTAATATACACATAAATCAATGCACTACAGAGTTATTTTCAACTAGTTTTATTTTGAGAAAATGTGTTTTCTATTTAGGGCAAGTTTAATTTAGCCAGCAGCGGATTGTTAAGGTTAAATAGTTCGTGATGGTACTCCACAATCAGTAATCCAAATGTAAGGGAGTGTGAAAAATGGCCGGGCATGCTTCAGCTGGCTCATCCTAGACTTACGTGGCCCATACGCGGCCCATACACAGCCTGTACGTGGGTTACCTAAGCATGCACTCTGCGAGATCAGTGCAGAGTGTTAAACTTTCAGCTAAGCTCGGTAAGCACGCTTGCGAACGAGCTTACATATTGAACTTTAGTTTAAAATGTGTGCTACGAAGCATGTCTGACTACTAAAGTGTCACTAGCATACGTTTCAAGCTGTACCTGAGTGTGAGGGTCTCTGGCACAAAATGTCGCAGGCCGAGTTCTTTCAGTCAATATTATAGTTATAAAACTTTCTAAATCAGCGAAGATACATATATGAACATATACAATTGCAATAAGACTGTAAATACTCTAAATAAAGCCAAAAAAACTAGCATAGTTACCTAGTATCTAGCATAGCTAGTATCTAGCTTTACCTACAGTCATGCTATAACAAGCACAGCTGAACCAACCGCTTATCAGATCATATGTATTAAATGGCTGCTATAGTTCGCTTCACTATGTACTTACGGATATTGTAGAAGCACGTTTCTCTATCATTATGCACTTATCATTCCAGATAGTAAGATACTATGCATATGCGTTACAAGCCCCTTGCAGGGAGTCCCACTCGCGCGCAGCTTGCTTAAACGTCGATAAATTGAGTTTTAATGCCGCTTACCGTTGTGCCGAACCCGCGAGGCAACACTAGTGTGAGGATAATTAATAACAAATGCGGCATGTGCATGCGCGAGGTCAAGGACAGCCCAAGTGGAGCGATTAACTGCCTGCAAAGGTCACTCGTCGTGTAACGGAACCCGCTGCGCCTGCGCAGACCCCCGCCTCCCGCCCGCCTGCCGCCGCTCATTCACACGACATGTTAGCGTTTTGTGTGAGACAGTTAAGTGGAGCAATTGGCGAAACAGCCTTCTTTATAAAGACATGCTACAAATTGTAGTGTAATGAGTACGCTAGTTGTATTCGCGGAAAATGAATAACCTGAAATGGAAACATTTAGATGAAAATAAATGTTTCCATTTCCGGTTATTCATTTTCCGCGAATACAACTAGCGTACTCATTACAGACTGATGATGTCTGATAACACTGTGTCAGCGTATAAAATCGATGAGTGATGTACACTACGCTACATCTGCAGAAGCCCACCACGCACCATAGTGTATTCCAGTCGATGAAGCTTTAAAAAAACATAATATCAACCTATCGGTGGACTATGATAGACGTGGTCTGGTATAAAAGTGGTATGCTTTTGGTGGTACGAGAGACTCAAGGTGATGAACAACATACACTGAAAGTTATCACACAACATTGCTCCGTCCAGCCTCCGTCTATCAATGTATCTCCTTTCCGCTTGAGCACCGGTAGCAGTCGTGGGAACACAAGTACTAAACCGAGCTGGTCGATACTGATCGACCAGCTCGGTTATGGCTCGGTGCGGAGTATGTCAAATTGTGACTGTTAAAGGCAATGTCTGCGGATTATATTGCACTGAGTTTTTGTTCCGATGGTGTAAAGGTAATGCCGACCGAATGAACACAGGCAGAAGACCCACTGCATCGTGTCCTCGAGACGGCGCGGCGGTCGCGAAACAGTCGCGTGCCCCTCGCGTAGCTGGTAGCGTCCAGACTTCTGACTCGAGCCTGTTGTTGTGGTGTATGTCGCTACAGTATTTATACGAATAACTAGTTACTTATTCAGGAACTTGTCAGTAGCAACCAGAAGTCTGGATTTGTAGTCGGTTGATTAAAATAGGCTCGGCCCCTATTTCATCATCATCATCATTTCAGCTGAAAGCCGTCCATTGTTGAACATAGGCCTCCCCAAACACCGCCTCTTTAAACGATTCTGTGCTTCTCGCATCCAGCGGCCTGCATCAGGTCATGTATTAAACGGGAATAAAGAATACCTAACTGGCGTTTGGGTGTACTATGAGAACACATCTGCCTAACCCTCCGAGGAGCACAGTCCGCACGGTGCTATGTTGTGTGTTACGAAGTTACGTGAAGAATGCTGTTTATGTCGTAGTTATACATCAGCAGTCATATGTCCATGTGAGTCTGTCACTTCAGCAAGTATTACAATGAATGCAACTTCTGTTCTATTTGCCCCCGTCCCCAGTGTTGCCAATCTGTCGGCTGCGTATGCACTAATCGCGTTTAATTGCTCGTCTCTCGGCGGCGTGGTCGCGGCGCAGCTCGGCCGCGTCCTGCACTTTATGATGCGCCCGCGCATCGCTATAAACCGCGCTTGTTAACCACCCTGTACGTACCTCGGAAGAGTAGGCTTTATTTCATTCTACATTTTCGGGTCATGAATCTTTACAACTTAAACCGTAGAACACTGTTAATAAATGTAATAAATCGGCAGTCCCTTTTCTTGTAACGTTTGTGGTGGATCTGTTGTAACGGGACAAACTTAAAACACTTTTACAATATTGTCTAACATAAAAACTCCAAATAAGTAGTGCTATCGACCTATGGATGCATGCAGCATGAATACCACCAGACCTTTGATGCCGTCAGCTCGCACAGCGCGGCGGCTGCCCCGCCTGACGCGTCCCACACTAATGACGCGTGTTTCACTTTCGGTGATAGCTAACGCTACAATATGTTCCGAGATACGATCAGAATAGGGTCACCAACCAGGACGCTTTGTAACGTACTATATCTGGTAGAAAACTGTTTCTCTGTTCGTCAACATAGTGTGTCTACAGGTGCCTTCTATTCATATACCATAAAATCTGGGGCACGGAAGTTTTCTCAAAGTGTTTCGCCTTATTTTCAAACCCTCATCCTGAGAGTTTGAGCTCTGATTATGCAAACCGAAGCTTTGCATAATCAGAGCTCAAATTCTCAGGATTTTTGAAAACTTTTCCTTTCACTGTTTTAGAACATTTGGATGCATTGAAATGTTTGTTAAGGTATTGGGTACTCAATAGAATAGCAACGAAGGCCATTTAATTTGAGAGTTTAAAGAAAAGTGATATTTAATTACAAATTCTGGGAAATATATATTGTCAAATATATATAAAAATGAGGTTTTTTCGAATACCATTCGAATCCGAATTCTAAACCTAGACTTAATGGGGTGCTCAATTGTTCAAAATGGGTCATACTATCGTCAAATTAGAAGTCAACCTGTACACTTTGGATTTTATTAATAGATCGTACCTAAAATACGTCAATTTAGTCAGTGATTTACTTACTCAATAAACCTATAAGGTACATCTCGAAGTCCTAGAAAGCTGTAATTCCTATATCTATGCAGTTTAGGATTTACCCACAGTCAACAAAAAAATTAAGAAATCTGTAACTTTCACCTTCCAACCTCCTTAAAGGGAGGAAGATCCTACAAAAAGAAATGAAATGCCACTAAAACATTTCATGTAAAGTAGGTTGCCAAGACCCATACATCGCTTACACTGTTAAAAAGTTATTAGATCTAATGTAGAGCCAAGCCCCTAAGCACTAGCCCCTAAGTATCTAGCCCCTAAGTACCTAGGTACTTCAAGGACGTTCAAGACAAGACGTCGTCATCTTAAACGGCTAGGTACTTAGGTGCTAGGTACTTAGGGGCTTACCCCTAAGTACCTGGCACCTAAGTACCTAGCCTTTAGCAACCTACTTTACAAGAAATGTTTTTGGTGGTTAGTTTTACTGCTATCCGTCTCTGGCCTGCAATGCATAACACCTTCACCTGTGCAAAGGGGTTGTTCGTGGATTTTTCTTTCTTGCAGTTCGCTCGGCTAACTCTGTTGACAGGTAGCTACGTCCAGTGTGCGGCAGCCCTTAGCCAGCAGTCTAGAGGTCGATATGTATGTGTGGCGCGTGTAACTGACAATGGTCGAGCGACGCTTCGGGGAAGGAAGCGCTGCCGGCCACCTGCGCCGGCGCACGCCCCACATACCAAGCTGAGTGAGGCGATGCTAATCGATAAATCACAATATTTCTAATAAGTTCATCATTAACATGCGCCTCCCGTGCCCCACCCTGCGCCTGCGCCACAGCCGCGTGATCGACGCGCGGCTTCCACTTATCACTCACTTATTTACTCCGAAGTAAGTTCCCATGAAATATTTGTTTAACGTTGCCGACGTTACTGTGAATTTATTGTTCTATAATGTTATGCTAATGATGTTTAAATACCATACGGTATGAGTAATCTTAAGGCTTATTTGATGAACATATGAAATACAAACACCACGACCGCTGAGTAGGTAAACTTCTGCGAACTGCAGCAGATAGAGGCTGACATAAACTTTAAGCCTGGCTGCGTACTTCTTTGTAATCTAAGTATGCAGAAATGTTCACGAACTACTACAGAGGTATGAGGAACAGGGTGTAAAGTTCACTCCACCTCCCTATAAGAGGGGGGTTCCTCCGACCAGACGGGTGTCGTGTCTAGCGGGCAACTGCCCGATGATTCATGTCGGGCCATTGTATCTATGCTAGTTGCGCGGTAAACTCTGCTTGCGAGATGCAGGATTTTGCATGACGTCAATATGACGAGTTGTTCGCATGTGCCGATATGTAGATACCGCTACACAAATTTTAAGACACTGTATCTTTCCTAGATTATTCCAGATAAGCCGTTTTCATGTAAATGCATCAGGAACCTAAAATAAATCAAGCCACCTGCGTTTATCTATTTCCTATAAGCCAGTATTGTTTCACAGTTTAGAATGTAAGGCAGCGCGCACATTACGTTAAGTAGCTCGCTGCATACATACGTAATGCCTGCTTGTTCTCCGAAGTGAGCGCGTAAACTGAGCATATACCTTGCGACGTGAGCCTCGGCCGGGAGTCGAACGGCGCCATTGGTCGGGCCGTGCAATTATCACATCTACATAATGTCACCGTGGCAGACTATTGGCAGCACCGCGCTGGTTGGTCGGCAGTGCTCAGGCGCATCCGTCGCAGTTAGTTCACATAGTTAGGACTTCCTAGGCATGAATATGAATACTAATGCGACAGTCTTAGTTACCTAACTAGCTGGCCAATTGTGATGTAACGCATAATATACGTAGGTATGTCTGAGCACATACATACGTAGTCAAGTTAATTAGAACTGACTGGCCACTGGCCAGCACTGCATATCTGCGTAGTGATGTGATGATGAACATTTTCATCATTATATTATTTTGATTAACTTTCACCAAATTACATTGAAACATTTTCAAAGTCACTCCCGCACGTGTTTCTGTCAATACACGACAATACACAGGAACTTAGGAACGTGTCGTGACATAATGTCTTGCGCTCGTAATCATCGTGATATCATCACAGCAAACAACAGATTGATCTCAAGTGTTGCTTCGATATTGATTTGTTTATCAAGCATCATCTAGAATCTAAATTATGTTGTCAAATGTAAGTCATTTGATGAAATTGGGATGACATTTTCATATTCCCAGCGCCTCTTGTTTTATAATCTATCTCGCTAAATAGAGCCCGTTGAGAGAGGTGCATCTCACACTTCGGTTATGAGACA
The DNA here is from genome assembly GCA_916614155.1 of Mesoligia furuncula. Lineage (NCBI taxonomy): Eukaryota > Metazoa > Arthropoda > Insecta > Lepidoptera > Noctuidae > Mesoligia > Mesoligia furuncula. The sequence goes on from OU744799.1 coordinate 29,016,000, forward strand.
TCAGATCTGCGACGGTAGGTACTACCTGATGAGGAAATGTCACCTCAATACCGACGTGTGATATAGGTATGCAATTACATTCTAATGTTGCAGACAATGCACGAGTGCATGCCGTTACAAAAAATATTCAAATTGTAGCTATCAATGTAGACGCGATCTGTAGGCCTTTGTCATAATGATTATGATATTATACTTATTTGATACATTCTTGATGATTTTGTAGTAGGTAGTCATTGTGACTCATCGGTAAAAGTCAGAAATAAGAATTAGAATTTATTTATTTTTAAGAATGTAGTTTTAATTGCTGTATTTTGAAGTTGTATACAACATCTGGTGTACATTATTGCAACGTACGGTATACATAGGCACCTACGATCAGGTTCTCCATCACAGTTAACCAGCAAGGAGATAACTAATTTAACCACGGGGTGTCTGGGTATAGACATATCAGTCGCAGTAGGTATGGTCGATCCATTCAATCGCCGAACGTCCAGGCCAGTTGAGATTGGTCGCGCCATACTTGTCCTGCTGAACAGGTGTCCCCATAAAATTAACACAATCAGTGAAGCTCATCGTCCCATAAAGTACGGACGCGATAAACACTTTGGTCTACTTCCTGGCAGATAATCGTAATATTGTCATAATGGGCATATTAATTCAGGTGCCCGAGTGAATCACTGCGACGAAGTGCGCGGTGCGCATGCGCCTCACGAGCTGCGCAGCTGTGCGGCGCGCACGCAGCATTACAAACACACCACGAGAAGCACACACCTAACACATAAGCTAAACACAACCCTATGTACTCGAAAATAAGACTTAAATCTGTCGTTAAAACGGTACCGGTATTTCGGTCCCGATATCAAAGTTTATGTACCTACATTGTACTGGAGGTGTATTTAGTTTGTTCTCGATAAGTCTCCTTAGATTAAACGCAGACGAGACATGAATTTGAAGCAGATCTCGCCAATTGTTTTACAAGCGATTTCATTTGAAATACATTTACAATTTTATAATGGGCTCATTATAAAGTAGGGATGTCGCCGCCTCAGCACCGTCACCTTGTGTCTGATTAGCAAGATCTATTATCATTGGTCAGCCAGGGGACATAGTCCTGCCATAGTTCAAGGTAACCGTTCCACTGGAGCCACCCAAACCCATAGCCCAATATATTTTATTTCCATTATCTGCAAAATAGTCCTTGCACCAACCGGGAGTTGTCCTTGAGTGCACTTGCATAGTGCATACATGGATAATCGTCTGTTGGTGCCTCCTCATCATTTAAAATTGTTTAACCTCTGCGAGTTGACTTCCAAAGGTCAGGGACCCAAGGGTCTCGAGATATGTCAAAGACAAAAATTATAATAATAATATTATTGGTTATTTGCCAAAAACAGTGTTTACGATTCCTTATAGTCTACATTAATAGCTAGGTTTAAAAAAAAACAAAATAAGACGCAAAGGAAGCATTTTGCATATGAACTCCACACTAGGTCGAGAAAGTCTCGTGGAGTTCAGTTACCATATAGTGAAAATGCGCATTACATTAATACAGGATTTTTAGAGTCGCGAGGCATATGCAAAAGGGTTAATTTTTAAGGAAATAAATGACTAAATCACTGAAAACATTAACTATCAAGAGTAACAGAATAATTATGAGTAGTTATTAAAGTTACAAAACGAATATTGTGCGTCAAAACAATGAATCGCAACTTAGCATAGCAGTAGTCTACGTAGGCGTAGAGCTTCGTAGCAGTAGCCTACGTAGGCGTAGAGCTTCCTACAAGTAGCCTACGTAGGCGCAGAGCGTGGTAGCAGTAGTCTACGTAGGCGTAGAGCTTGGTAGCAGTAGTCTACGTAGGCGTAGAGCTTGGTAGCAGTAGTCTACATAGGCGTAGAGCTTGGTAGCAGTAGTCTACGTAGGCGTAGAGCTTCCTAGCAGTAGCCTACGTAAGCGCAGAGCTGCGTAGCAGTAGCCTACGTAGGCGTAGTGCTTGGTAGCAGTAGTCTACGTAGGTGCAGAGCTGCGCACCAGTAGCCTACGTAGGCGTAGAGCTTGGTAGCAGTAGTCTACGTAGGCGTAGAGCTTGATAGCAGTAGTCTACGTAGGCGTAGAGCTTGTTAGCAGTAGTCTACGTAGGCGTAGAGCTTGGTAGCAGTAGTCTACGTAGGCGTAGAGCTTGGTAGCAGTAGTCTACGTAGGCGTAGAGCTTCCTAGCAGTAGCCTACGTAGGCGCAGAACTGCGTAGCAGTAGCCTACGTAGGCGTAGATCTTAGGAGCAGTAGTCTACGTAGGCGCAGAGCTTGGTAGCAGTAGTCTACGTAGGCGTAGAGCTCCCTAGCAGTAGCCTACGTAGGTGCAGAGCTGCGTAGCAGTAGCCTACGTAGGCGTAGAGCTTGGTAGCAGTAGTCTACGTAGGCGCAGAGCTTAGTAGCAGTAGTCTACGTAGGCGTAGAGCTTCCTAGCAGTAGCCTACGTAGGCGCAGAGCTGCGTAGCAGTAGCCTACGTAGGCGTAGAGCTTGGTAGCAGTAGTCTACGTAGGCGGAGAGCTTCCTAGCAGTAGCCTACGTAGGCGCAGAGCTTCGTCGCAGTAGCCTACACAGGCGTAGAGCTTCGTAGAGCTGCGTAGCCAAGATCTGTAACTTTTACCCATGAGATGTTGTGACCAGTGATGGTGTACTAATCGTATTGTATCATTTTAAGGACACGATTTTACTCACACATAAGAAATCATACAGCCTTTTAAATGTAGCTGTATAACTGTTAAATTGTTAATTATTTTAAACTTATGTAAGTCGCTTTCACTTAACATTTGCAAACCTAGCCCTATATTATTAGAGTCCAATGTTTGCATCAACTATACTAAGAACCGCCACGAAAATCGTAGGGTGTCAAATATTAACACCACTTGTTATAGCGCAACAATTGGCAGACAGCGACGATCCGATGCGAACCGATGCGACGCCGCACTTGGCGCAGCGCCCGTCGACGCGACCGAGCGCGCCTAGCTGCGATTAGACGCGATAACAGACGCTCAACCAAATCCGCGTAACTTACGCGAGTGCCGTGTTGTGTGCACATTCGCTTTCATTGGGGGTAAGTAGTGAAACAGCTCAATGTATGCGTCACGGATGATAAGTTGTGATATTTGTGAACCAAACGTGCGAGTGGAATATTCAACCGTTCTGAAGAAAAACATAAGTAACTTCACACTTGTCGTATTTACAGGATGCGGAGATACAGATATGGCTAGCAAGAACATGGTGTGTCTATTGGCAAGGTATGGTGATGTGTGTGCACATGCAAAAGCTGCAAAATATTTCAATCTGTATATCGGTATCAACGATGGCCCGCCCGGCCGCACCGCACCGCATTTCACTGGCTGTAAGGCACAGTCAGTTTGTTTCCTATCCAGCTAATTCAAGTGTTGAGCTGAGCCATTTGACCTCCTTTATTGTTAATATTTGGAAGTGCAGCAGGTACTCTCGCCCCGCGCTACGTTCGACGCGCTGCGCCTGCGCCGATGCGCGATACAGCGGGGTATGGTAATATTTCGCGCGCTCGTGCGCCGCCGAGCGTTTTAATTATATCATATCGAGCGCACAGGATCTGCGCTGCCGATACGTAGTGTAACCGTGTAGTAGTACAACTGAAATCAATATGACTTAATAGCAAAGTTGAACTCGCATGACATTATTTTTAGTCCGTTCTAGACTATATAAATTTCAACAGATTCTATAAATATTCTTCCGAAAACAGATTCTGGTGAGTGAAAGAGGAACAGAATCTTAAAGTCTACAAAACAAAAACAGGTTAGTGTTGAACAAAAACAATAACAAAATATTATTTAGCTCAGATTATTTTTTATTTTATTATATACAAGGTGTAACGGAAAGGGGGTATCAACCCTGAAGGAGGTGAATGTGCTCATGAAACTGAACAACTTTCCCCAAAGAACATAGGTTGAAATATGGAAGTAAATCATTGATGTGCTATTACTATGGGAGGTCCAAAATTTTTTTTCATATTTCGACCTATGTTCTTTGAGGAAAGTTGTTCAGTTTCATGAGCACATTAACCTCCTTCAGGGTTGATACCCCCTTTCCGTTACACCTTGTATACACCTATAGGTCGTTTCTCTATCCACTGCAGGACGTATCGTGGTTGTCCCTCTGTGTTGGCTGCACAGTGTCCGGCCGGCCGGTATCGTTGGCCGCTCCGATAAATCACGCGCGCGGCTTCATAATTTAATGCACTTCCCAAAACTGACTCATGCATTAGATAACCTTATCACAGCGTACGATGCGAACAAGAGGACTACTATATCATATGAAACATGGCCTTTTGTTTAATAAGCCACATTACCTGAGCAACGCCTCCGATCGCCCAGAGATGAAACAACGAGTACACATACTTACGTATAATCCTTGTTTTAGTGACGGTATTGTGAATGTTGTTCAGTATCTAGTTATCTATCACTCCATACCCAGAATGGTTTAGCATTCAGTAACAACAGAACCAGAACAAATAGAAAGGTGAAACAAACTTCTCAAAAATGAAATAACGTGTGAACCCACGCACGCATATATTACAATCTAGATGCGTCAGTGTGTCACCGCAGACGCGTCGCGAATATCGCGCCACTATCGCTCTCACGTTCGCGCCAGGCGGCTAGTAGCCCGCGATAGCTGCTGATAGCCAATCACAGTTCCCACGCATCATCGCGTCTCGCAGGTGTCACGCCGTGAGAATGAATATTCATGGAGATAGCAGGAGAAAGTGGCACGTCATGCCGGCACGTCATCGGCGTCAGCTCTCCTGAGCACATGACTTTACAGCTGACACCAGCAGCAACAGTATAGCAAAGCAACAGCTGCTATAGCATGAGCTCGTATGTACAGTAGAGCATCCTGCGAATATAGCTTGTACAATGTAGAGTAGAACATCTTGCGAGCATAGCTTGCACAATCTAGAGTAGAGCATCCTGCGAATATAGCTTATACAATGTAGAGTAGAACATCCGGCGAGCATAGCTTGTACAATGTAGAGTAGAACATCCTGCGAGCATAGCTTGTACAATGTAGAGTAGAACATCCGGCGAGCATAGCTTGTACAATGTAGAGTAGAACATCCGGCGAGCATAGCTTGCACAATGTAGAGTAGAACATCCTGCGAGCATAGCTTGTACAATGTAGAGTAGAACATCCTGCGAGCATAGCTTGTACAAGATAGAGTAGAACATCCTGCGAGCATAGCTTGTACAATGTATAGTAGAACATCCTGCGAGCATAGCTTGTACAATGTATAGTAGAACATCCTGCGAGCATATCTTGTACAAGATAGAGTAGAACATCCTGCGAGCATAGCTTGTACAATGTAGAGTAGAACATCCTGCGAGCATAGCTTGTACAATGTATAGTAGAACATCCTGCGAGCATAGCTTGTACAATGTAGAGTAGAACATCCTGCGAGCATAGCTTGTACAAGATAGAGTAGAACATCCTGCGAGCATAGCTTGTACAATGTAGAGTAGAACATCCTGCGAGCATAGCTTGTATTATATATTCCTATATATCATTTTAGTGATTGGTGATTTTAATATGCCGTCTACGACGGTGGAAATTCAAAGTTATTTGGAATATTTTATTGCCTACGGTGGATTTCGGCAGGTAAATAATGTTCTTAATGTTAATAATCGTGCCTTAGATTTGGTATTGTGTACGTTTGAGTTAAGTGACTTAGGGGTACAACTCTCTGAGGAGCCTTTAGTTAATATTGATACACAACATCCGCCGCTAGTCATTAGCGCCAGGCTTTCTCATCGGGAACCAGAGGGTAGCCGGGGGCTTTCTCAGAATGAAAGTGTTTCGTCACTCAATAGACACAGATGGAATTTCAATAAAGCTGATTTTCTAGGTTTGTATAATTCTTTTAGGTTAATAAATTGGAAGTTTTTGTTTAATATTCAGAACTCCGAGGCGGCTTTAACTTACTTTTATAAAATAGTGAATGAGATCCTTGACGAGACCGTTCCTAAGAAAAATGTTAAAGAAAATAAGCATGGGTCTAGGTTTAGTTATCCAGAATGGTACACATCTGATTTGATAAGAGATATCAAACATAAGTGGCGTTATCACAAATTATATAAATCAACTGGCTCCCAGAGTGATTATGAAATGTTTTCTTGTTTTCGAACTCGTGTCAAATTAAAGATAGCTTCAACCTATGAAGTCTACCAAAACAGACTTCAGAAGAACCTACGGGGGGATCCGAAATCGTTCTGGAACTTTATTAGGAATAAACAATCTAGGCGCAATAAACCCAAAGTCACAAAGGACGGCTTCTTGCTGAAAGAGGAGGAATGTACGGGGGGTAACTTGTTGTCATTTGTTAACTATCTGTCGCCCGTCATTGATGCCGGGGGGCAGGTGGATGTGGCGTATTTTGACTTCCGGAAAGCTTTTGACACCGTGGATAACGATGTACTTTTGTGCAAACTCTCTGCTATGGGATTCACACCGCACTTGCTTAAGTTCTTTGCTAGTTACCTTGGCGAGCGCCGACAGTACGTCGAGTTTGGGGGACATGAATCCAGACCTTATTACACGTTTTCCGGTGTAAATCAAGGGAGTAATATTGGACCTTTGGAATTCATTTTAATAATTAATGATCTGCCTACAGTTGTGAAAAAGGCGAAGTGTTTACTGTTTGCAGATGACTTAAAATTATTCCTAAAGGTTGAGGACTCTGCAGACTGTAATCAGCTCCAGTCTGACATTGACAACGTAGTCCAATGGAGTAAATCCAACAAGCTGCATTTTAATATTGAAAAGTGTTGTGTGATGAGCTATAGCCGGGCGCGTGCTCCATTACAGCATCAGTACGAGATGGACAGCGAAGTTATGCCGCGCGTCTCACTTGTACGAGACCTGGGCGTACAGATGGTATCTGAGCTGACGTTCCGCAAACACATAGTTGAGATGTGCGGCAGGGCTTTCAGAAATCTTGGTTTCATCTTGAGACAGTGTAAGGATTTTACCGATACTGCAGCTGTTAAAGTTTTATACAATGCACTTGTGAGGAGCCATCTAGAAACAAGTGCAATCATTTGGAATCCGCATGAAGCGAAATACAGCCTCATGTTGGAAAAAATTCAAAATAAATTTGCTAGATTTCTTTACCTTAAGCAGTACGGGGTTTATCCCTTTTATCCCTTGATGTACCCGAGTCTGTTCGTTCTGGGCATGGTCGGGTACACCAGGTTGGCAGTAAGAAGGGACGTCGCGTTGGTCAAGTACGTGGCGAGCGTACTGCTAGGGTTGCTGCACCACCCGGAGGTGCTGGCAGCGCTGCGGCTGCGCGCGCCGGACGGGTGCGTAGGCGCGCGCCGCCGCCCCGCTCTGTTAGACGTGCCAGCAGCTAGGACAAACCTACTCAAGTTTGCCCCTATGTCACGAGCCGCACGTATTATTAACATTAGCACAGTAACGGAGGATATATTTGGGCAAAACCTGCCGAGATTCATTCAAAAGGCACAATTAGTAATTGAAAGGGGTCTGATATCAGATCTTTTTAAATGATTGATGCAAGCCATGTGAGCGGGGTTCCAGCAGCGTTATACCGTTGTTGCAATTTTGCTTACATGACAGGTGATTTTATTTTATGTTTGTAAACGAATAGACTTAGTGACTTATAGCATCGCCTTGGATAATTCTGTAAAGGTGTTATAATTGTGGATTAAATAAATAAATAAATAAAATAAATAAATCCTGCGAGCATAGCTTGTACAATGTAGAGTAGAACATCCTGCGAGCATAGCTTGTACAATGTAGAGTAGAACATCCGGTGAGCATAGCTTGTACAATGTAGAGTAGAACATCCTGCGAGCATAGCTTGTACAATGTAGAGTAGAACATCCTGCGAGCATAGCTTGTACAATGTAGAGTAGAACATCCTGCGAGCATAGCTTGTACAATGTAGAGTAGAACATCCTGCGAGCATAGCTTGTACAATGTATAGTAGAACATCCTGCGAGCATAGCTTGTACAATGTAGAGTAGAACATCCTGCGAGCATAGCTTGTACAATGTATAGTAGAACATCCTGCGAGCATAGCTTGTATAATATATATTATATTTTATTTTTATTTCTTCAGGACAACAAACAATTGCGTAATGATGCTTAATACTAAGTACAAATATATTTGGAACAATTGAGTAATAACGCAACCAGCACCGTTATCCGCATAATAATACACAAAACCTTAATTAGGTAAAGCAAACTTAAGTAAACAAAAGATTAACTATTATAATGTGATTTACACAACACTTGTAAAAGGTGAGACAAACTTTTAACAACCGAGTTCGAAACATTGAGTTATAATGCACTACGTAGTACAATATAACTCAATGCTACGAAACTCATCATAGATCTTAAAATAATTGAAACGCATGCGAACAGAAAATAAATTTTGCAAATACGTCTATATGTATATGACGGAATTATGTCTGAACATACAAAATAAAACACATAAAAATAAAATTAAATGACATAAACATCCAAATAGAGAACCTCCTCCTTTTTTGAAGTCGGTTAAAAATATAAACAAGCAAATCTGAGAAAATATTGACATTATGAGGAAATGTGGTCAATTTTTGCACATATACATTTCTTGAATTGGGTAAGTGACAAAACAAACAAGTCGATATCAGCAAAATCATCGTTGTAACTTTTCATAATACGCCGTAAAGGAGCTCGTTCGCCTGCATTAGTCCTGCACGGCTTGGGGGCAAATAGACTATGAGTATAAGTATCGCGAATACGTTGGGAGCGACTAGGTATGCGAATATAAATCTGATTTATTAGGTTAATGCAATCAAATTCATTTCGACAGACTTTATATAAGAATGATTGGTCAAGATACAGTCTCCTTGATTTAAGAGTTGACAAAGAGAACTTTTCTAGGAGAGTATGATATGAAGAACGTTTCTTAGAAAATATGTAGTTTAGAGAACGAAGATATCTACGTTGTACCGATTCAAGCTGGTCACTATATTTATCATAAAGTGGATTCCACACACATGTGGCGTATTCCAGTTGAGATCTTATGAGTGACTTGTATAGTAGTAAATATGTGGAAGGTTTTTTAAATAGGTTACAGGTCCGCTTTATAAAACCATAAAATTGATAACCCTTTGCTGTGATGAGGTCAACGTGAGCATCAAAGTGCAACTTTGAGTCAAATAGTATACCCAGGTCTTTAATTAAGGAAACTTTTTCTAAATTTGTGCCACAAAGCGAATATGTGAAATGAACGACATTCATATAGAATGTAGAGTAGAACATCCTGCGAGCATAGCTTGTACAATGTAGAGTAGAACATCCGGTGAGCATAGCCTGTACAATGTAGAGTAGAACATCCGGCGAGCATAGCTTGTACACTGTGTGTCTTCTGCTCTGGTATAGGTAATATTATAAGGCCCTTTCGCGGATCTTTTTTTTAGGGTGCCGTACCCAAATGGTAAAAACAGGACCCTATTACTAAGACTCCACTGTCCGTCTGTCCGTCTGTCTCCAGGCTATATCTCATGAACCGTGATAGCTAGCCAGTTGGAATTTTCACAGATGATGTATTCCTGTTGCCGCTATAACAGCGAATACTAAAAATAGAATACAATAAATATTTAAGGGGGGCTCCCATACATCAAACGTGTTTTTTTTCGGCATTTTTGCCTTGTGGTACGGAACCGTTCGTGTGCGAGTCCGACTCGCACTGGGCCAGTTTTTAGGGTTCCGTACCCAAAGGGTAAAAACGGGACCCTATTACTTAGACTTCGCTGCCAGGCTGTACCTCAAGAACCGCGATAGCTAGACAGTTGAAATTTTCACTAATTATATATTTCTGTTGCCGCTATAACAACAAATACTAAAAACAAAATAAAATAAATATTTAATGTTTCCCATACAACAAACGTGTTTTTTTTCGACTGTTTTGCCTTGTAGTACGGAACCATTCGTGTGCGAGTCTGACTCGTTTAATTAAATTCTTTATCCTTCTCTTGCTAATTTATTTTAACGGTGGCAACAGTCGTTCAAAAAGAGTTTAAAACCTAATGAAAGCTTCAAAACGAAGGCTTTAAAAAAACGTCAAAGCAATAAGGGAATCTTTTTGTGACGTCAGAGCGCAACTGGTGTCCCTGGTCGAGACCGATGCTCCGCCGAACAGTCGCAGATAGCCGAGATAACGACACGTCGCTCGTACAGATAGCTCGTTACCGTTAGTACGCAGTAGTACGAGGCATGTACGAGGCGTGTACATGGCACATCAACACGCGCGCACTTGACGCGAGGCAGTGGACATAGCATCAAGTTTAGAAGATAACAGCCATGTGAAATATGTCAGTTGGATAGTTGAAATAATTATAACAAAAGTATAACAATAATAGCCACAGTTCGTCATTTCGAATTTAATTTATCATCCAACATTATGGTGTGAGAATCGAACCAAACGTCCGCCACCGAAAAAGCTACAGACGAGTAACACCTTCGCACAGCAGCCTTAAGAAAAAGCTTTAAACGAATTCACAAGCGTAATTAACATTAGTATGCCTAATGTCCTGAGGTGGTAATGACTACAATCACCTCCGAATCGTTCCATGTTAGGATGCTGCAGATACAGCCGGCGAGAAAAACGCGGGCGAAGCACACGTCCCGGCCATTAAATGTGCAGCAGGCAAAGACGGCGGGTGTCAGTACTGGGCCGACACAAAACGGGAGTGTTTGCATTAACAGGATTAATTTCCGTGAACGTTTCGCTTTTTTGTCGCGCGGCGAGCGGCGAGCGGCTAGCGGTGAGCGGTGAGCGGCGAGCGACGACGCATCATTAAAAGTGCTTCGCTGTTCATCCGCTTTTTATCACGTTGTTAACATACGTGATGGTCGCACGCGACTTATGTAAACAATGAATGCCATTTCACGAATTTCAATGTGTTTAAGTGTTTTTGACTTTTTAATGTGCTTATTTTTTATTAAAATTAATGATCGATGCGCAGACGCAGGCACACCTGCGCAGATTGCCCATTATACCCCTCTGTCCCTCCCCTAGCTCACGACATTGTATTTAAATCTGTGGCAGCGATAACCGCCATGTTACTGGCAAAGTGTACTACAATACGACACGACGGCGCGGGCGCAGCGCACGCGCGCTACGCGTCGCACAGGCCAAACGTCACACGCCACACGTCACACTCACAGCACAGCACTAGTTAAGTGGTTGGAATATGCAGCGAGCGACTTATGCGCAATGCTAATGAGTAACGCACGTCTTAATTATCGTGCGATATTGTATCGAGAGCGGATTCCTGTGTGCTGTGCACGTTATTGCTCGCATAAAGTTATATGAGTGCATTACCTGCACTTTATCGACACGCGCCAGATTCCAGATTACTTTAGCTTAATTTAAAATAATTACATATAATAATGTGTGCGTATTTTGAGTAAATTCTCGTGGTAGTTAGTATTAAACTTAGTATTCAGTGAGTCGTAACGAGTTGTCTACTTATTTGCGCGGGCGCAGGCTGCCCTTTCACATTATTGATGTTAATGGGTGTTTTAGGGAAAGGTCAGGCCCTGCTGAGCGCTGTCCGGTGTCGTGTCCGGCTGTCCGGTGTCGTGTCCGGCTGACGAGCGACGTTTTACCACTAATTGTTGCTTACTCGTATTGTTATTGCACGACAAGTTTACACTTGAATTTTGTATTTAAGAGAAAGTACTAACGTAGGTACTACGAAGGCTGTAAGTATATTATAATTTTGTTCTTATAATTTGCTCTTATCAGTTTTAGTGATAAGATTCTGATGTAAAATTCCCAGTAGAAAAGTTAGCAAATCGTCCATTTTCTACAAAATATTCAAGGTTTTCAGGTACTTCATAACAGACTAGCGACCTGCCCCGGCTTCGCACGGGTACAATGTACACATTGTGTTCACGAGACGTTGTGCACAAGTTCTGAGCAGTAACCTAACAAAAACTATTAGGGTTGCATGACAACAATTACAATTACTTAGTTACTTTTTTGCATATATTTACATAATATATAGCCTAAGTTCATCTGGAACGATGTACCTTGGTAAAATATTTTTTCAAATAGGTTCAAGCTGTGGAGATTACCCTGCACATATACACAAATTCACAAAATTCGGTGTGTCTCTTTATAATTTTATATAGTAATACAGCTGACCGAAAAACTGACAAAATACTATTCATCAGCTGCATCCGGTTAGACTGGAAGCCGACCCCAATATAGATGGGAAAAGGCTAGGCAGTGGATGACTAGCTAACCGGACAGACGTTGTCCTGCCCTAACAGCGCCACCTACTGGGTCCAATTGTAAATCTAAACCATCCTAGTACCACTTAAATAGGTACACACAAAAAATTCAACATAATCGGTCCAGCCTTTTAGGAGTTCAGTAACATACACACGTACAGGAGAATTATATACATATAAAGATAGTATACATTTATAAATATAAGAATAGATTTGTGTTGACATTTCAAGGGTATTGGATCAACGTGTCCCAAATCATTAATCATTTTTGTGAACACTAGATACTTAAGTTACGTTTTGTGAACACTAGATACGTAAGTTACGTTTTCGACTACTTACATGTCGTCCATAGATTCATACCACCACAACAGAAGTCTAATAATACTATGTGCACAGTCAGTCGAGGTGTCGGTGCAGGCGCAACTCGCCCGTGGCTCGGGGCGGCGCGCACGCAGCCTGACGTCTTCATTCGCGATGCGATCAGTAGCCTCAGCCCACATGCTCCAGGGCATCTGATGGTCTGACCACCAGTAGCCAGCTAACCAGCGAGGGGACAGGGGACACTCAAATTGTTATATTCCAAGAATAGGTGTAAATATATACAGATAACATAAACAGAAGAGTATATCGAACTACTAAGGCATGTAAGCTCTACTCTTCTCACAGATAACATAAACAGAAGAGTATATCGAACTACTAAGGCATGTAAGCTCTACTCTTCTCACAGATAACATAAACAGAAAAGTATATCGAACTACTAAGGCATGTAAGCTCTACTCTTCTCACAGATAACATAAACAGAAGAGTATATCGAACTACTAAGGCATGTAAGCTCTACTCTTCTCACAGATAACATAAACAGAAAAGTATATCGAACTACTAAGGCATGTAAGCTCTACTCTTCTCACAGATAACATAAACAGAAGAGTATATCGAACTACTAAGGCATGTAAGCTCTACTCTTCTCACAGATAACATAAACAGAAAAGTATATCGAACTACTAAGGCATGTAAGCTCTACTCTTCTCACAGATAACATAAACAGAAGAGTATATCGAACTACTAAGGCATGTAAGCTCTACTCTTCTCACAGATAACATAAACAGAAAAGTATATCGAACTACTAAGGCATGTAAGCTCTACTCTTCTCACAGATAACATAAACAGAAGAGTATATCGAACTACTAAGGCATGTAAGCTCTACTCTTCTCACAGATAACATAAACAGAAAAGTATATCGAACTACTAAGGCATGTAAGCTCTACTGTTCTCACAGATAACGTAAAAAGAACCGCCACAGGCAGTTATAATTAAAAGTTGAATGTTCTGAATAAAGTTCTCACATGATTACCACATTGAATGTTAAGCCCTGCTCAAGTTGAAATATTAAAGACGCAGCTCGTATAATTGATAACTTAATTACCGTAAACCGATGCTTCGTTTACATGTTTCTAACAAAAACTGGTATCGCTTGACATAAAACTAATTGAATGATAAAAAGCAGTCAATAATCAATAGATTAGACGGCGTTTAACGACGCGGACAGATGGGGTGCGGGGGTGAGGGTCGGGGGCGAAGGGGGATACTGCGACCATAACCCGCGATTTCACGCGCATCTGTCGCGACTAAACGCAAATGTTTCACAAACTGTGTTGATGTTAGAAATTAAACTGCAATATAAAACTGCAAGAATAGAGGTCTCTGTTATTTTGTTTGTTAAACTGCAGAACAGATGATACTTCAACTAAAAGATACCTATATAAAACTAGGTAAATTGCGAAAGCGATAATCTGGTAAAACGGAGGGCTAGTGTTTACCACTAGCCAGCCCAGCTGCAACTGTACTGACCCCTCTACATGACACGCATGATGTTATATTAGTAGCTCAGTATGTACTACCAATATTGGCTCATGTAGTCTCACGGCCCATTACAGTTGGCGGGAAGGTAGTACAATCGATCAAACGTGTCGATGCTCACTTTCACGTTACCCACTACAATCACTATGATTGTACTATTAACTACCATTAATAATTTTAAAGATATATCATGTTTCATGCGTATTATGGCGAAAACCTGTATGTGTAACAATCGTATAAAGTTATTGTTTCCGTTGTGTCATCATATCGCGGTCGCTGTGCTCAAGGAATGCGCCCAAGTGTATGTTATCAGCAAGGCCATCACGAGGCAGCCAATTGACACACGCCCTGATGCCCTGGTGCTGACGGCTGATGCCCGCTGTCGGAACATTTACATACAGCGCATCAGTGAGTCATCAGTCGGCGGAGGGAGCTCTATCGCGACAATCTCGCAATCGTTGAGCTCCGGTGCCGTATCACAGGCCGTATCTTACATCGTCGGGCACCAAGCAGGGGCTGCAGAAGGACAAGGTGAGCCACTGATCAGTGATACATGCAAAGGAATTGGCCTTTTGTATTGGCAATTAGCACATAAACAATGCGCTATATCATTTCCAACTCGTGAAGGCTCTGTAATTATACGAACCTTCACGTGATGAGACAATACCATATTTTTACTTGATAATGAGAATGAAACTCATTCAAAGAAGAAAATGTCGTCGCCATCATGCGCAAGCCTCTCCTTGTTTATGCCAATCACCACGTTAAAAAGTAAGTAGCTACTTATTATTAGTTTTTAATTGACTGAAGTTGTAGAATGCAGAAATACTCTCGTGTCTCTCCGCTTGTACTTATATTGTACCAACACTTTCTACCATCCCATCTCGCGTGTAGACAGAACCAACCCTTCTGCATATCCCTGTGTCGTGCGACCCGGTGTGGTTGTCGCAGTGTCGGTGGTGTCGTCGTGTCGCCGGCACAGTCGCGCTCCGCCGCGCTACTCGCAAGCGCAACATGGCGGTGCCAATTAACGCCATGACAACCCTACTTGTGCATGATCCTCAGATTATGACGTCCGCTGTCACGTACACTGCGAATCAAACGATTGTCGCCGAGTGTTCGCGAACGATGCCGAAGTCGTAAATAAGGCTATGAGCGCAATTTTAGTGGTCTAATTAGTTTAATAAACCGCAAGACAGATCGCCGCCCCATTGACTGGAACACCTTGTTTTAATTACTCAAACTTGCTCGAAACGAATGTTCTCATACTTACTCAATTCTAGAAACTTTATAAAATGGAACTCCTCCTAAAAAAAGCTTAACACTTAATATAAGTATATTTACATTCCACTGCTAATCATTGACACTATGGAAATATAATAGCGACGATTCGTATACCTAAAATTGTCAAATACCTACCAACGAATCACAGATATTTATTTATTTATATAATTATAACAAATACTTTTAATGCCATGTCACGTAAGGTGGACTGGTGGAACAGTAGAAGTGTTGAAGAGACTGACAGAAATCCTCTTTAACATCTTTGTTAGTATCTGTTCATTTTTATATGTTCCCATCCATGTTTTTTTAGCAAAAATCTCAGTGTAATTAAAACAACACAATATTAATTTATACAAATATTCCTCTATCGCGTAATTGTAAATGATGTGCCCTTCCAAACGCACAGCACAAGTCCTGCTGCTGCGTCCGCCGACTTCAAACAGAAGTGTCTAATTACAGCTCAAATATAAAACTCATCCATATTCGTAGCGGCGCCTTCGGCAATTGTCGGCGTCTTTCGCAATTGCCGTGCGTCGGCGCATCACATGGACTGCTTTTTAATCCGACGGAATTAATTCAGTTTAGTGGACACTGGTAGTAGGGGCGCTAGACATGAGTAAGTAGACGGAGCCGGTGGGAATGTTCTAAAAATCTAAAGTAAACGGAGCTGGTGGGAATGTTCTAAAAGTCTAAAGTAAACGGAGCTGGTGGGAATGTTCTAAAAGTCTAAAGTAAACAGAGCTGGTGGGAATGTTCTAAAAGTCTAAAGTAAACGGAGCTGGTGGGAATGTTCTAACTCTAAAGTAAACGGAGCTGGTGGGAATGTTCTAAAAGTCTAAAGTAAACGGAGCTGGTGGGAATGTTCTAAGTCTAAAGTAAACGGAGCTGGTGGGAATGTTCTAAGTCTAGAGTAAACGGAGCTGGTGGGAATGTTCTAAGTCTAAAGTAAACGGAGCTGGTGGGAATGTTCTAAGTCTAAAGTAAACGGAGCTGGTGGGAATGTTCTAAGTCTAAAGTAAACGGAGCTGGTGGGAATGTTCTAAAAGTCTAAAGTAAACGGAGCTGGTGGGAATGTTCTAAGTCTAAAGTAAACGGAGCTGGTGGGAATGTTCTAAAAGTCTAAAGTAAACGGAGCTGGTGGGAATGTTCTAACTCTAAAGTAAACGGAGCTGGTGGGAATGTTCTAAAAGTCTAAAGTAAACGGAGCTGGTGGGAATGTTCTAAGTGTAGAGTAAACGGAGCTGGTGAGAATGTTCTAAGTCTAAAGTAAACGGAGCTGGTGGGAATGTTCTAAGTCTAAAGTAAACGGAGCTGGTGGGAATGTTCTAAGTCTAAAGTAAACGGAGCTGGTGGGAATGTTCTAAGTCTAGAGTAAACGGAGCTGGTGGGAATGTTCTAAGTCTAAAGTAAACGGAGCTGGTGGGAATGTTCTAAGTCTAAAGTAAACGGAGCTGGTGGGAATGTTCTAAGTCTAAAGTAAACGGAGCTGGTGGGAATGTTCTAAAAGTCTAAAGTAAACGGAGCTGGTGGGAATGTTCTAACTCTAAAGTAAACGGAGCTGGTGGGAATGTTCTAAAAGTCTAAAGTAAACGGAGCTGGTGGGAATGTTCTAACTCTAAAGTAAACGGAGCTGGTGGGAATGTTCTAAAAGTCTAAAGTAAACGGAGCTGGTGGGAATGTTCTAAGTGTAGAGTAAACGGAGCTGGTGAGAATGTTCTAAGTCTAAAGTAAACGGAGCTGGTGGGAATGTTCTAAGTCTAAAGTAAACGGAGCTGGTGAAAATGTTCTAAGTCTAAAGTAAACGGAGCTGGTGAGAATGTTCTAAGTCTAAAGTAAACGGAGCTGGTGAGAATGTTCTAAGTCTAAAGTAAACGGAGCTGGTGAGAATGTTCTAAGTCTAAAGTAAACGGAGTTGGTGAGAATGTTCTAAGTCTAAAGTAAACGGAGCTGGTGGGAATGTTCTAAGTCTAGAGTAAACGGAGCTGGTGAGAATGTTCTAAGTCTAAAGTAAACGGAGCTGGTGGGAATGTTCTAAGTCTAAAGTAAACGGAGCTGGTGAGAATGTTCTAAGTCTAAAGTAAACGGAGCTGGTGAGAATGTTCTAAGTCTAAAGTAAACGGAGCTGGTGGGAATGTTCTAAGTCTAGAGTAAACGGAGCTGGTGAGAATGTTCTAAGTCTAAAGTAAACGCAACTAGATAGTTAAAATTCTTAGATTAGCCTAATTTGTGGGTGTCTCTGGCGGAGGTCGGGTCTTGTAGAGACCATAGGGTCCGTGGGACTCGGAATTCAGAGGAATTCAAAGAAACAAACACGAGGTTTGTTGGGCTTAATGAAAAACCACAGGCCACGAATAAAATTCCTTTTTGTGTTTTGTGATGCTCTAAGGATGTTTTATTGGCTGCTCTAGCACCTTAGTTGATTATTTAGTTTATGATCTTGAGATTTGGGAATGAAATAATGAGTAATGCTCTGATCTCTGCAATTTTTTTTAGTTTGTTCGAATTTTCATGGTGTTTTTTGCCCGTACCATATTTGGTCAGGGGTGACCGAGCTATATGATACTTTGCGGGTATGTTTGTTTACAGATATTCACACGAGGGCGTGTGGAAGCAGGATGGTGACATCATAAGTCGCCGTGTCGGAGACATCATAAGTACGGGAGCTGACTTGACAACGCGGCGGAAGCGCTGTGACCATTTGGAACGCCAGCGCCATCTGGTGGCGCTTGACAGAATCTAGCCTGAGTTCGTGGGCGGTCGACACTCGACGACAGCGCGACAAGAACGATGTGGAGCTCTCTTGGACATTGGACATCATACGAACAACATGTGCTCAGAAACTGTCCCGCGTTCCGTATCTGGGTGCTTACTCTCGAGTTTAATTCCGATAGATCGACATTGGAATTGTGACGTTTCGTACTCTTGAGTTCGATGCTAGCGCCAATTGATTTTTAGATTGAGTGTCCATTTTGGGGAACTAAATGGAATTGCGAACGGGCTTGGCGTGGGGTAATCGGTACTCTTGAGTGTATTTTGACAGCTGTGTATTGCGTCAATATTGCGTTGGGATAGTTTGTTGATAGTGATTTTTCCAATAACAAAAGTGTAACTTTTTAGAAATTGTTTTGCGTTTTAAGTGGTTTTTTGTGGGTTATAGGATTATAATATGGCATGATAAGCAGTAGTATATAGTGTTTTACGTAATTCCTATAAAAACAACTGAAACAAAGACGAGATGAGCGTCGGATGATGCGTTATACGGACAAAGCGTTTTCTATGAATGAATACGAATTTAAAGCAAATTACGGAGTGAGCAAGGATTTTACTCCTCTTTCGTATTACATAACAACATTTTTATCCTATCTCCTATACAATAAAAACTTTTTAGAACATTATCTTACTAAAATCGGTCTTCGGCATGATTTCATTATACAAAATTCTTTCTATCTGTAAAACCCGTAGACCGATTTACATAATTCTAACTAGTATATTAGTTTTAAACATAATCCTCTCATTTGACACTAAAATCTCGCAAATATTCCTATAAACAAAAAACCTCGTTTTCAAGTTACGTAATTATTCTATCATTTTTCTTCGTGAATTAAAATGATCAAAAATTCTATATCTGATTCTACTAAGAAAGCTATTAATAAAAACCAGTTAGAAAGCTATTTAGAACAATACAAACACTTAAAATTTAATTAGAAAATCAAAATCTTACTCAGTAAAACAGTAGTAGCACATATCGACGCCCACGATAGGTACTTTTTGGTCTTAACTATCCTATTCTAACTATCACTTTTACATATTCTAACTTATTTATCACTTCACTGGTATATAACTCAGTCATGTTCACTATTCACATAAACACGGTCGGCGTTCGTCACAAAAACATTATTTACTTACTCTATAGAGAAGTTGTATATCTATTTACTTGGTACCATTTGTATAAAACTGTAATACTAATTAGTTAAGTAACTTAGCGGACAGTAATTATTTCTTACTAAAAATAACCAAACGCGAAGAATATTGTCATAAACAAACAAACTTGCAGTTCGAATTCACTTCTTCTTCTTTTAGTAAGTAGTGTAGGCAACGATCATACCCCATAAAGCCAAAGTCATGGTTAATTTTATGATTTTATTCATTTTCTTATGCCCAAATGAATTTAATACTTTATAAATAATCAATTAAAGAACTATTTATATCATATTTATTTAATAGCCTTGTTATTTAAACGATAAAGCATTTTAAAGCTCTATTACCGGTTTTTCGTAATGAGTTGAACAACACTATTGCAGCCCGTAACATAGCTAACTTCACGTGTAACAAAATAATGGCGGAGCAATGTCAATTTCATTTCAATGGTGACAATATTGTTTTCAAGAGTACCGAATCACGTGACTGTAAAATTAACATTGGAATCATATTGGCATTTCATTGGAATTAAAATTAGTTTGGAGAGTAAGCCCCCTGGTTGGTGTCGTGTACAAATTTGCTAGCGTGATTAAATTGTTTGTGAAATTATAATCTCATTTGAACTGAAAACCGTTTTTCTATTGCGCATTATCCAACACATAACCCACTGTAGCTCACACTAGTTTAAATATGGCTGATAATAACGAGACATACTGTACCTTCTCCGTCCGTCGTAATATATTTTGCTTGAATATGGGTATATGAGGTGATACATATAACAAAAGTTCCATGCACCATATCCTACTTTCTACTTGTTCATTTATTTATTCAGTTTAATATCCACCTGCGAACTGTCTCATGTATCACATTCAGAGTTCAGCGAGATTGTGACGCGGATTTATAATTATGTAACTCATAAAAGTGATACTGTTGTAACCTGCCCGCAGCTCGCAGCCCGCAGCCCGCAGGCCGCGCATCATCGCGCATGCACCGCGACACACGTGACGTCACCGGTCACATCACTCACGCTCTAATGCGTAGTTACTCAATATTTTGACAAGTCACCGTCGTCGCCGGCGTCGGCCAAGCTCGCGAACTAGTTTCGTCTCAGGAGGAACAATGAGATTTGTTTAAACCGACATTTCCTGTTCACAAAACAACTCGAAACATACATAAGAGTCATTTTATGGGACACGAACATGAGACCTTTTCGTTTGATCTTCATCGATACTATCCATACTTGGGGCGTACAGAAATGGAAACTAAATCGGAACATTCATTAAACATATTATTTCAGCTTCAGCTACTTCTCCAACCCTATTGTTCGAAACTGTTTAGTAAGAAGTTGCGCGCCAGTAGTGATGCGCATGGTGGCTGCGCATTGTTGCTGCGGCGACGCAATTACGCGTGCAACGCAACAATATCGCCTCACATCGGCGCGCGCGCATTGTATGCAAATGTCCGACACCCCGCCCGCGCATCTATTACAACAAATATTGCATCGATTTAACAAGACAAATGGGCTCGCTTGTTATCACTCAAGACGTTCTCGTCTTGACTGATTTCTTCCGACGTCAGATTTTTCCAATGGGTTGAATGCCCCGCCGTAGTTAAATAATGGAATGTTTCCACTGGTCTCGGGTGGGATCTGCCAGCTCCACGTGTGCTACAGACGCCATATTGTCTCCTACTCGTTTACAACTTATCATTTTCGCTAGCAGCGCCCATTATGACGCTAGAATAAATATTGATAAAACGCGTTTTAAATTCATTTTGTATGAATGTGAGGTTGGTTGCGCACGCGCAGTTCCGTGCCAATTACAGCATCGGGCATCAGATAGCGCTAACAAGACGATGCGTATCTGTCGCCTGCGCACCGGCAGGGACGCAGCGACCACACCGCGCAAAATTCAAATTCCGATACCAAACGCTAAACTCCCCCGCGACATAAATCTCTCGAACACAACCATAAAATGCACCTTATGTTCAAAAGAGTAAAATTGGAAATGGCTCGAGAGTTTGAGTGCGGTCACTTTGCATGATGAACGCGGTGGCGTGAATTACGCGGCCACAGGTCGTTATTGTGAAACCAACACAACTTTGTCACTATATCCACGCAGACTAAACTGTATTTTCATAACCATAAGGGTGTCGCTAACTGTATAAGTAAAGCTGGTGGATAGGGTAGCATTGTGGCAACGGCGGAATATTTCACGCAGATGGCACGATAGAGCGCGATTGTGCGCGGGCGCAGCGATAGCGCTATCACTGACACACAGCAGGAAGGACAAACGAACGCTATGAATCAACGCGACAGCCGCCACACAAGTAACTAGAGCTTTGTTCTGGATTGCGTAACAATGGGTGCGATATCCAGCGCAGTGAAGGCTGCTGGCTAAATGGCTGAAGTGAACAGCGATCTTTAAAGTTGGCTGAATAGGATTAGTGACCGTTGTCGACATGTCGGTGCCGTCCTGTGGTGTGAGAGACGTTGTCGGGCTCTCGTCACGCGGTTGTGTGTTGACGAGGCTCTGTTTCACATATCGGTGCCGTCCTGTGGTGTGAGAGACGTTATCGGGCTCTCGTCACGCGGTTGTGTAAAATATTTCTGACCTGTGAAACAAAGCCTCGTCCACAACGAGGCTTTTTTTCACAGGTCAGAAATATTTTACAATATTGATTAGGCTGGAAGTCGAACCCAACATATTGAGTACGACGTATCTTCGTGTGATGATGTCGGACGGCACCTCCGCTGTGCTAGGCATAATCAATCAAGCGCAGTTAGCGGAGGTCAGCTGGTCAGATCAGGCACTGCCGGAGCCTGCGCCGGGAGGCGGCGCGTCTTTGAATAATTCGCGGATGATTCCGCTAGATTTATGGCGTATAACCATAGAGCAGCGCCGCCGCCGACAATTAAATAATTTGCGTATGCGCGCCCGCACACACACACACGCGCACGCGCAGGCGCCTTTTATTGTGATTTGTGTGTTTAAAGCCGTCGTTAATTAATCACGTGGTCGATTATAAGAACAATAACGTGCCCCACAATTTCGTAGCCGTTGTGTTTCGGCGGCGGCTCCCTTTGACATAATTTATTGGTGGGATTAGAAGAAATTGGACAAAAAATATGCAGCGAGGAAATACAGGAAGAATGAAATTAAAGTTAATTGTTGTAGAGGTGGTTGTGACTCACTTGACGATCGATCCGCATACGGACTATAAGACCATGTTATGCGAGCACTCTAGCGTTGTAACAGAGAAAGTCGAGTCTAAGATAATCGTCGCTAGTTCATAAGATAACGCCAGGCAAACAGATTGCAGGTGGAACTAAGTTTTACGTAATGATAGTGAAGGGTGGTCATCATCTCGCTGATTGCAGAGACCAGCATAATTTGTAGCCCTTTGTTTACGAAAGTGGCTCACCAGCGCCCGCCACCAGCGCCGCGTCGCCAATCACATTCACTTATAATCTCACTGCTGCAAGAAACTGTTAAATTGTCGTTTTGATCAGCGATTAAGATAATACGTATTGTGGGAGAATGGCGTCAATTTATAAGTGGTTTGGGAAGACAAGTGGGAACTGTCGATCGACAAAAACCCACAGCAATTAGTACGTGTATCCCGCTGGCGCGGCGCGCGGGGCGGGTGCGGGGCGGTCGCGGAGCCGCACTCTGATTGTATAATTGCGCGGCTATCAATAGCTGGTGGTGGTGGGTTGCCGTGAGAACAGTCACCGCTCACCATGCGCCACCACGACCACACATCTATTCTCTTTATATTCTTGTCATCGTTCCAGTGCGGGCTAAACGCATGATTAACGTCAACACTAAAATATGATGGCATGTTGAATGAAAATCTGCCTATTAAAACTTAAAAGTCACTATTATCTAGTAAGTAATTTTTCATCAGTTGATATTGACATTTATCAAGGATGCGCGGGCGCATGCGTCTCTGCGACGGAAACGACTTGTTGTCGGTTGTAATCAATTGATACACGACAAAGTAGAACGTCTGTTTAAGTACTTACACACACAATTTACGCCAACATTATACTTAATTAGGTACTTCAAATATAAACAAACAATAGTGTTAGATATACTTAATATGTAATTACTGTTGCTTGTTTCAGTAGCTTACAAACTTAACAAAAACTCAGAAAGTGCACTTCAGAGACACCGGCACAGCTCGTGGTCATTTGTTTTGAATGACGCCGGAATGAATTTATTAGGTGTTTAGCATGAACATTATTGTTCCACATTGATTGAGAGCACAGCACGGGTCGCGTCGGAGGCGGCGCGGTGAACGACCGTCAGCGGCCGTTACCGATCGCAGCCGATATTATTTAAAGCGCTCCAATCTCGCTCCTTATTACCGGACGATGGGCCGATAATGCGCCGCGCGCCGGCCGCCGCCCGGCCGCCGGACGGCGCGGCTGCTCCGGTCCGGCACGCCACGCGGTAATCCCGTGCTTATCGCAGATGAGTTACGATTAGTAAATTGGCGAGCGGAGAAGGGCGAGATCGGCTTTCTAATAAATTTAGTTGGAATTACAGGCGCATCTCCTGCGATGGGCTCTAATCGCGATCGAAACAGATATTCCGTTGAAAATTGTTATTCCAATAAGCGGCGGTTACCATTTACTTAATTGGAAAACTCATAAGTACAGGCACGGGACGGTAACATGCACTTTGTGTTCGACCAGGCTCCGCTCAGTAACAGCGCGTCACACGATTAGTGCACGACTCCAACTAGTTCATAGTCATCTTCGGTGAATAGAGTCCTACCTCGACGCGTAAATATACCTACGTATGTGACCAACAGGACTTGGGATGACCTCGGAACAACCGTGCTTACTGCCAGTTTACGAGGGGGAAGATGGGCCACAGCCATCCGGAGAATGCGTTACTACAAGAACTATTGTATAACAGAAAACTAATGAACAATGAATACATGTTTCACCTTAGCCCATGTGACGGTAGCGAAACGGCCAAGCCACTTATTTTAATTCAGGTATAGAGTTTGTGAAGTTAGAGCTTGTAGAGTTAGGGCGTGTAGAGTTACAAGCTTGGCTCTACATGAGATCTGACAACTTTTTGACAGTGCGAGCCATACGGTTTCACCTTGGCAAAATTTTACATGAAAATGTTTGGATTTCAGATCTTTTTGTAAGTTGCTTAAGAAAAAATATTTTTTTTGGTTTTTTTTTACTAAAATCCCTGAAATATGTATTTTATTATTTATAACAAGACGTCCCTATATCAATTTTCAGACCTCTACCATCAAAATTTTTCGGAAGTCTCATACAAACTAACATTCCCTAGTTTAAGGGGTTGGGGGTACAAGTACCAAAGTTGTACCCCCCCACCCCTTAAACTAGGGAATGTTAGTTTGTATGAGACTTCCGCAAATTTTAGGTAGTTTTAGATTTTTTGTTGTTGTTTGTGTACATACTAGCTTACATACCAAATTTCAGCATTCTAGGACTTCAGGAAGTAGGTACTCTAAGAATTTTGATGATCAGTCAGTTTCAAAATCGGGGTTAATTAGATATCATTAAAATCTTAAGTATAAGAGCTTTGCAATTGAAATTTTATATGTTTAATAAGTCCACTATTGATATCATATCCATATCATGGTGTCTGGCTTATGGCATATTACATATAACAATATTATGGGAAAAAAGCTCAACTCACACAAAGAGAGGCTGAAGTATTTTAATATGGTGTCGCTGGAGAAACGCAGGAATATGCTGGATTTGGTTTTCCTTAAGAAGTTAGTAACGAGCTCTCTGAACTGTCCCGATTTGCTTAGTAGGGTCTTATTCCATGTGCCACGTAATCTGCCAAGAAGTTCTAATAGGAGACTTTTCTGCATGCCAAGATGTCATACCAACTTAAGGCAATACTGTCCACTGTCTAGAATGTATGCTGCATACAATGAGAACGAAGTGGACATTGACCTCTTTCACTCATCAGTACCTGCCCTAAAAAAACTTGCGCTTGCCTTCTAATGGGTTTCTCTAGTCTAAAATCAAAACCTTATATAAAAAATTTCTAAAATAGAATCTAATCTAATTTAATCTATGTTATATTATTCATTGTTATCAATTATGCTTTAACAGCTTATTTTTATTTTTTTTCAAATTTAATATTATTAGTTATTATCTGCGCATAATGTAGTGCATGCAGTGCTTTTCTGCAAGTGATGAGGCGCTTAGACTTAAGTTTGCAATGTACAAATTATAAAGTAACAGTGTAGGTACTAATTATTGAAAAGCCTAATAAATAAATAAATAAAAAATCACACAATTTTGTTTATCTGGTATAATCCAAACCCTAGTTAGGAGGGTTCAAAAAATGACAAAGCGCTTCTACTCGACTCGTCTTGGTATTTTAATGTTACACAGAACCTTTACTTCCTGAGATATCGTGGGTATTTTGGCAGTCAGGGTTGATTGAATCAAAATCTAGATCATTAGAAGTCTAATGTTATGACCACACTTTCTATATAGCAATCAAATGATTGACCGAACTAACTTGTACAGTAAACTACAGTTGACGATCCCTCTATAATATAAAGTAGTGACCGGAGCTATAAGCACTGCCCAGAGCCGCCAGCTCGATGCCCACTTACACCAACCAGCTATCAACGATGCTCCATTGGACTCCAGTTAATACCGTGCACGTTACAACAAGCTAGGTAAGCCAAGCTTATAGTCGCGATAGATGTCAGTAAAGGGAACTCTGATCTGAACCTAGTCGTTACCTCACAAGACTGACGCTGATGAGCAGCTATTTCTAATTCTTATTAGAATATTCAGGCATACACTAATTTGAAGTTTAGTCATATTGCAAAAATACGACTTGTTGTGCGTGTTCCGTGTATGGTGAGATGAATAAAGAGACGTGACTCCCCAGAAGAAATGTATTTTATTTGAGTTCCACAATACTTCGTTATAAGTAACTACGTACTAGGTATACGTCAAGGCAGGGCGGTGTAACGTAGGCGACTGGCGAGCCGTTCGCCCGCGCTCCCATATTTCGTCAAGAATGCAACTCAGCAAATCGCGATTCCTAAGCCGCCACACGACTAAACTTCAAAATCGTTCACGTGTTGAATGTTCTTATCAACTCGACTTTCTTGTTGGTCCTGTTAGCCGCAAGTGCGACTACCGAGCGTTGTGTCCTGGGTTCGTTGTCAAGGCAGAATGTTTCAGTAGCAGCATACAAGTAACTTGCAGCGACTGCTACACCGAATTCTGCAGTCAAGTTCAGCCATTTATTCGCACCTTGTCACAACATAACATAGAGCTGTATACACGACACATATAATTAGTATGTGTATAGGTATACAGCAGGCTCGGTGTATCTCACTGCGAACAGTAAACGGTTGATTTTCTGAATCACTGAGTAACCATGTGGCATGAATATTAATCACAACTTTACAACTTCTTTGTACTTCCCATTTAAAGGGAAATAAACACTGCTGGAATACGTATGTATTAGATTACCATTATAAATGTTATATGTGGCAACTATATAAGAGGGGCACCTACTATTAAATCATCTGTAACAACAGTTCGCAACGAGCTTGTATTCCGAGAAAACTAAACACAGGATTAATGATAATCATGGTAAAACGTATTCGGAATATGAAAATAGGCTTTGAAAGTTTTGGAATACTTAGCTATGAATGTAGCACTGGCTGGTTTAGGAACAATGTTGAAGACATGTCTCACAATAATATCTATCTAATATCTGCGAATAAAATAAAATTAATTACTAGGGGTAAAATGGTGTCGATCTGTATCGACTTACATTGGTATTCTTATAAGAAATATTATTAATCAGATTCCTATAAACAATGAATATCCCCGCCAGCAAGTGCTGCACACAAGTCGCACACCGTGTACGTCACACTTGTGAGCGCTAATGGACGCACACGTCGCAACACGTTAGCATCTCGTCGTCCTACACGCAGGCGCACGGGCAGTAGCTCCACTACACTCGCCCAGCGAAAGAACAATACCGATACAACCTGATTGGAGTCTCTAAAAAGTAACATAACATTTGAGAACACTCGTAATTATAGTATAGAGGTATGAGGAACAGGGTGTACAGTTCACTCATCCGCCATAGAAAAGGGAGGATCCTCCGACCAGACGGGTGTTGTGTCTGGCGGAAAACTGCCCGATGATTTATGTCGTGCCGTTGTATCCTATCTATGTTGTCTAGTTGTGCGGTAAACTCTGCTTACGAGATGCAGGATTTTGCGTGACGTCAGTATGACGCGTAGTTCGCATGTGACGTTGTAGATACTGCTACAATAGTAATCATAGTAGTTTATTGGATTTCAAGGGATTCTTACAAGTTTTAAGTTACACAACACCCGTCTGGCCGGAGGTTCCTCCCTTTTCTATAGAGTATGAGTGAACTTTACACCCTGCTCCTCCTACCTCTATACTGGTGACCCCGAACATGAACGTCAGCGCAGCATTCGTGCACCTACTCCAGCGTGACGTCTTCATCATCACTCCCGCAAGATTTAGAGCGGCGAGTCACCCAGACAGCCAGCATCCACGGCCTCAACGGATATCCTGACCACCAGCATGCAGCGACTGCGCAAGTGCGCATGACTGGTCATCACCCTCAGCCTCATCAGCAACCTCAGCACAACACAGTAAATGTACATGTCATTGTTTAAGTAAATAGATATTTAGAAAAAATAAAGTGTAAAATAGCAAAATAATTACAATATTCACGGTCTAAACCTATTACAGCAGCTCAATGCCAAGCCAGTCCTCAGTCCTCATCCTCAGTATTTTACAGTATAATAGGCTTTCTGGCATAGTTTTCACTTTATAATAGATTTGAATTTATTACCGCTTAATTCTTGAATGAGGCTAGGAAGTTTATTATTAAAACGTATACATTGGTATCTAAACGAGCCACCTATTTTCTTGAGCCTTGTTGTAGGAATAACAAATTTTTGTTTGTTCCTAGTATTTATGTTATGGATGTCACTGTATTTTCGGTAAAAAATAAATACATAAATTCGATTCGGCATCAGAAAATCACAATCATGTGTTCTTGCAAAACCGTCAAATTAATAGAACGTAGCGTTACGTAGCACGTAGCCCGTAGCGTTGCGTAGCACATAGCATCATAGCGTGGACAATACCTATAGACCGGAGCGCGTAGCGTGTATCGTAGCTCGTATCGTGTAGCGTTGCGTAGCACATAGCATTATAGCGTGGACAATACCTATAGACCGGAGCGCGTAGCGAGTATCGTAGCTCGTATCGTGTAGCGTTGCGTAGCACATAGCATTATAGCGTGGACAATACCTATAGACCGGAGCGCATAGCGAGTATCGTAGCTCGTATCGTGTAGCGTTGCGTAGCACATAGCATCATAGCGTGGACAATACCTATAGACCGGAGCGCGTAGCGAGTATCGTAGCTCGTATCGTGTAGCGTTGCGTAGCACATAGCATCATAGCGTGGACAATACCTATAGACCGGAGCGCGTAGCGAGTATCGTAGCTCGTATCGTGTAGCGTTGCGTAGCACATAGCATCATAGCGTGGACAATACCTATAGACCGGAGAGCGTAGCGTGTATCGTAGCTCGTATCGTGTAGCGTTTCGTAGCGCCGAGCGCGTAGTGTATATTGTGTAGGCCACAGTATGAAGCGTTGCGTAGAATGTTCGGCGATGTTTAAGTATGCCTTCTGTGCCCTCGTTGTGCAGTGGTTAATATCTCAATAGTTGCCAAGTAAATCAGAGCTGGTTATGTGGACGTCAGTTACGCGACTAGGAACAACTTCCGGCCGCCATAATCGCGTTACAAACTACAAACTTTATCATTTGCACCCCCCTCCCCCGCCTCCCCGTCCCCCAGCGCGCTTCGCGTCTCGTAATTAATATTGATCGCACAAACTATTGTTTTAACTACAGACAGGATGCGACAGGTTGGAGTGCAGGTGTGCGAGAGGGCCGAGGGGCGTGGATTCCCCGACAGACATATTCTTCCTGTGTGATTGGCAGAGGTCAGACGGTATTGCACTCGACTCTTTATGAAAGAACTGGAGACTAACTTAGAAAAATCTTTGAAATAAGTGGATGTCTAAAGAATGCAGTAATAGATTGTGTTTGGTGCGCCTCGCTGAGGGTTGCCTTTCCTATCTAAACAAGTGATATAGTCCAAGTTGTCTATTACACTTCAGCGGGTCGTTATTGGAAAATGAAGTAGGTATTGTTTGTATCTGGTGCGTGCGTGCCACTGGGTAGTATTGTTCTCAAGATAAATATCAAGCGAAGAGTCATGCGGGCTCAGCAGCAATCCATCAACATTATTCAAATGTAAAGATGAGCCGTAAACAATTGTCGCTTGTCGCTAATGTGTTTATAATGCGCAGGCGCAGGCGGTGGAGGCGCGTGGCGTGCGATCATTTCCGATTTCACACGAACATAGCCGAGCGGCCGGCACCCGCGCACGCGCACCACCTACAGCGACGCAACATTCATATGGGGTAAATTGAAACGAATTGGAAATTAATATAAATGTGAGTGCTGAAGACGATGTCAATTTGTTTTTATTATTGAGTTATCAACATATTATTATTAAGCTTCAAACGTGAATGAAATGACTGATTCGCAGGAAACACAATGACACAAGGACCGAAGGACCCCATTCTATTTAATGTTCTGCGTCAGTAACGCATAATAATAAATAATTCTGCGAAGTGAGCTGTCTCTGAAATAACTTTAGTTTGATTGAGCCGCTCATAATAAGATTGAGCCGCTTATAATAAGAGAAAAACCTAATTACATTAAAGATAAATTCCTCTTGAATGACGTCTAGGAATCAAGGATTGAGTCTCAATCGATAAACATACCCGAGACGCTCGTAAAGCCGTTAATGTGCAAGTATAGTGTATCACGAATGTACGAGGCGGTGCGGTGCGTGCGACGCGGTGCGGTGCGGTACGGCGGCGAGCAGCGCAGACGCACACCGCGCCTGACGAATGCGGAGCGCGGAACTAATGCCGCGATCTGCGCGCGCGCATTATACCGCATTTACACTTTATTACGGCGCGCGCGACTTTTATTTAATTTTTAACGTGCTCGGAGTGGCGACCGTGGGACCCGTAATGACGAATACGATTCACATCGACGCAATCCGAGAAACAAATAACTCTACAGGTACCTACCTAACTATCTAATCGTTCCTCAAAACACTTGAAATTACCAGTAGGTACCTACTAGTACATAATTAGTGTACATCAATAGTTTTCGGTTTTCCCATGGTTGCGCTATGACAGGCAAGTTTTATAGATTGATGTGTTTGTAAGTGGTCACGACAATCAGACCGAGCACTTAACACATACCTAAAACATGTTTGAAAGCAAATCGTCAGTTTATACTGTAACTGCGGAGAACACACATGAATGTCCTTAAGAGCTCTCTGCGATGGGAGCATGGCGCCCGTCTCAATGGAAACGTTCAAGTAACTCGCAAGTGAACAGCAGCCCATGACGGCCTCCGATTGTAGCTACCGAAACACATTTAAATCTTTGCTTTTCTATCTTTACGTATTTTTTATGTTTTGTGTGAAATTATATTAATTAATTAATAAATGTAACTTGTAGTCGATCTGTCAAATAAAAAGAACCAGGCCATTGTGACGTCATCAACTAATACGTAACCTTCTAAGCCCTACCCGCCCACTTGCTGCAACACACAACACACAACACACAACACACAACACACAACACGTCCAACTGATATCATAGTGCAGCTTCTGATCGATCGTGCTCCCCTGCTCGTAACTAACGCGCCCTTGTGAAAGGGTATAAGCATAAACTGTGCCGACAAACTCGCTGAATGCACTAATTAGAGGGCTTCTAATTACCTCGCAATGTCGTATTGTGGCCACCAGTGTTACTTGTAATTACAACTTAATTATGACTAGGGCGCTGTGTACTACTGAAATATGGCCTAACGCATTGCATTCAATAACTTTGTCGTTAATCATGTTTATTGTTTGTATGTCACTTTTTTCAAATAATTGCTATCTAGAAGTACCGACAGCGATTTATTTTCCATCAGTCGCGAATATTAAGGCTTTCACAATGAAAAAACTATAAAAACTTATCAAAATGAAAAATAAACCTATGGGTCGGAATATAAACAAAATAACTGTGGCACGCCACAGGGAGGTATCGTATCCTCCACTCTTTCTAGTTTACATGAACGACATTCTGGAGACGATAGGCAAAGATTGCATACTATTCGCTGAAGCCACTATAATAATTATTAAGAGTGACAATAATAAAACTTTAAAAACTTTTTTACAAAAAAAAACCGACTTCCAAAAAACACTACAAAGTGAAAAATAACTTAAATTTCGGAAGTCGGTGTCTTTGGACCTGTATTTTAGTTTTTTGCCACCAACTTCCGAAATTTAAGTTATTTTTCAATTTGTAGTGTTTTTTGGAAGTCGGTTTTTTTTTTGTAAAAAAGTTTTTATTTTTCACGTTTTAGTGGGTCAGTTTGTAATTTATCTAAGTCACAATAGCATAATGTTAACAGCTCATCACCTTTTACAAAAAATTGCTTTTTCCGATGCAGGGACGTTACTTGTTGAGGAGTTCTTCTAATAAGAACCAGGAGAACTGGAGCTCAGAAGTGACCATAAGCTCCACTTCACCATACGCATTGTGACGAGCATAAATTGCTTCTCGAATCACAGCCCGTGAAATACTTATTATTGAGTAGCCCCGATGACCATCTGTTGTCTTCATCATCAGTTCCACTTCACCAAATGGTGCTTTCCGAGAGCAAATGCACGAGTTACTATAAAAAATCCTTTTTTGAAGTCGGTTAAAAATAACTTAAAAATAAATATGATATGATACCAAGTGGTTCCCCATTCGACTTCGCAGGAACTCTCGGATATTGTGTTTGCTATTCAATCTCCTTCACAATCCTAAAACACCATCCTATCTGCGGGAGCGTTTTTCCTACGCCCGTCCTTCAGATGCGCCTTGCTGCATCTTAAAAACCTTCTTAAGTCCCCTCCCCACTCCACCGACTTCTACTCCTACTCCTTCACAGTGCACGCGGTGCGGCTGTGGAATTCACTACCGCCTGAAATTAGGGACTGCCAAACTGTTGCAGTTTTTAAAAGAAAAGTTAAGGAACACTATCTTTCCACTTTATCATAGTTGTGTATGTATTTATTATTTTGATTGCATTATATTTATTAAAATTCTAGTGATATTTATTTTGGAAGTATGTATGTTTATTTGTACATGTATGTAAGTAAGTATATTCTCATAATACTTGTTTAGTTTTATTAAGTGAATTGTTTTTAGATTTTGTGTTATTTTTTTGTCTCCTTTACTCTTTCGCACGCTGTCTACAGCTCTCTATTTATTGTCCTATCGCAGGTATGCTGGAAGAGACTTCTTATGAAATAAGCATCACCTTTGTACCTATTTTTCTGTTCTGTTTTTTTCTTGTCTGTTTATTTAGGTGTGTACATCATCATCATCTGCCTAGCCTTTTCCCAACTTTGTTGGGGTCGGCTTCCAGTCTAACCGGATGCAGCTGAATACCAGTATTTTACATGGAGCGACTGCCTATCTGACCTCCACAACGCAGTTACTGGGTAATACGATACCCCTTGGTAAGACTGGTTGTCAGACTTTCGGGCGTATATACATTTAAGTGTGTACATAAATGGTAAAATAAAATTAAAATAAAAAATAAATAAAAATATGACTAAAACGAACATAATACAATTTCAGACATATTATATTCGAACATAAATAAAATAGAAGTTCCTTATAGAGCCTCTCACTTGACCACTGTCGGTAATTGGGTATTCTTGTATATTCTCTTAGGTTATAACGGTCTATATAAAATGCAATTGGAAAACACATAATAATATAGATAAAATTCCTGCAAAAATAGGTTGTTTTAGATATGTTTTGAAGAGAATTAGACAAACAGTAAACTGTGATACTGCAATGCTGGCTTACCATGGTTATGTATCATCCGTACTTAGATACGGCATTGTAATATGGGGTAACTCAGTAGATTATGAAAGAGCTTTAAAGGTAAAAAAAAATGTATCCGAGCAATTTGTCAAGCTCACGTTTTAGACGGCTGTAAGCCACTATTTAAAAAACTTAAAATTCTACCTCTGCCATGTTTAGGTATTTTTGAAATATGTATCTATTTTTGTTAAGAGAAACTACAGTTTATTTGAAACTAACACTGACAGGTCAAATAGCCGAACGCGGCATAAAGATATACTTTGGCTGCCGCCAATACAACTTAAATTATTTAAGAAAAATGTATACTGCATGTCGATTATTATTTACAATCATTTACCAAATAGTTTTCAAGACGTACCGCTGCCAATGTTAAAAAAAAACTTTTCAAACGATTACTAATTAAAAGATATTATACCATTAAGGACTATTTAGAAGACAAATCAATAGAGGCTGTATTTGTCAGCTAGATCGCTGATCGTGAATATATTTGCAGGCCATGTTATGGCAGGATATGCTGAAACAAATTTACTGTAACACCTTATGTAGCATATTCTAGTAAATAACTATTTTTGATTTGATTTGATTCCCTTATGATTTGATTACCTTGGAACCAGAAATATTATTTTCTTTTTTAAACCTGTTCTAATGGAGATCCATTAGAACAGGTTAAAGATAAACAGACATGTCCATTAGAC
This sequence comes from Mesoligia furuncula, assembly GCA_916614155.1. Lineage (NCBI taxonomy): Eukaryota > Metazoa > Arthropoda > Insecta > Lepidoptera > Noctuidae > Mesoligia > Mesoligia furuncula. Next base: position 29,050,145 of record OU744799.1, read on the forward strand.
AGGGTAAAGATTTACAAGATCACAAAAGATCCCCTTTCAAAATAAATATCTTACAATCCACCTGCTGTCAAAATGCGTCACCCCTTCAGCTGCTAAACAGTTTTAAACATCGTCACGTGTCACGTCCGGTCCCGTCCCGAGCCGGCCCGAGCCGGCCCGAGCAGTACCTCGCCTACTTATAACCATTTAACACCTCGTTCAGACGGAAGGGTGCGCGACACCCCGTTCTGATGCAACCCTGGCATGGAATGGAAAAGGACAGAAGGCTCAAAAATAAAAACAAAATATATTTTATTTCACACAAATCTATATGGGCACATGAAACGTTAGAAGCTAGATGTACGGTTTCAATTGTATTGTCGTTTGCTATGGAGAAGAGCCGGCAAGAATTTACATGGTTACTCTTTTAAAAATATTGGCCTTTTAAATTGGCTTTTACAAAAATTCTAAATTGGAAGGGCAGTGTAGGCCTGTCAACAAGATTACCAGGTACTTTACAAAATAGAAAATGGTCAACAAATCGAATCATCTGTGAGTCTACAAGGCTTACGTTCCACAACTAGAATGTTTACCACAAATGTGTACACACACGTTATACTTATGTATTACATATAACATTTACATGACAATAGCAGTACACTTATCTCCTTCATAATATTGAATTCATAATTTTGCATTAAAATGATCTCGCTACAAAAATCTACGTCAGTGCTGCGAATGCTACGAAATTACCAAAAACTAAAATACAAAAATTGACAGCAACGGCATTGCTATCTATAGTGCATGCTACGAATAAGAGTACATGCTTCTTTTCATGAATTGCGTTTAGTGAGCCTTCTGAGCCAACCTCCGTTGTACTTTCAAGAAGGGTATGTCACAGAAGGGCCAGTGTTTTATGATTGTTATCTGGGCCACAATATGCCGCTCGTCGTAATGGACATGGTGATGGATGGCCGTGCATGGCCGTGCGCGTGTACTCCACCGCGCACCGGCCGACTGGATCGGGTTCTGATTGATTGTCTCAGGGGGTGACTCTGCTTGCTTTCACGAATATAAATATGATAACTTGCTTCGTTTGCGTAGGCTCCGCGGACAAACCGAGAATTACTTTTATACCGACTTCTAAAAAATTTTTTTACAAAAAAAAACCGACTTCCAAAAAACACTACAAAGTGGAAAATAACTTAAATTTCGGAAGTCGGTGTCATTAGACCGTTATTTTTCACTTTGTAGTGTTTTTTGGAAGTCGGTTTTTTTTTTGTAAAAAGGTTTTTATTTTTCACTTTTTAGTGGGTCAGTTTGTAATTTATCTAAGTTACAATAGCATAATGTTAACAGCTCATCACCTTTTACAAAATATTGCTTTTCCCGATGCAGGGACGTTAATTGTTGAGGAGTTCTCCTAATAAGAACCAGGAGAACTGGAGCTCAGAAGTGACCATCAGCTCCACTTCACCATACGCATTGTGACGAGCATAAATTGCTTATCGAATCACAACCCGTGAAATACTTATTATTGAGTAGCCCCGATGGCCATCTGTGGTCTTCATCATCAGTTCCACTTCACCAAATAGTGCTTTCCGAGAGCAAATGCACGAGTTACTATAAAAAATATCCAAATCACTATAGGTGTGCCTATAAAATTTGAGGGTTTCCCTCGATTTCCATGAGATCCCTTCACATGATGATGAGACCACCTCGAGACCATACCCTTTCAAACAAAAAAGAATTTTTGGAATCGGTCTAGTCGTCTTCGAGTAATCGGTGAACATACTAAAAAAAAAAACATACACAAAGTCGAACATATAACCTCCTCCTTTTTGGAAGTCAGTTAATAATTTCAAAGTTTGTACTTTTTCTGATGCTCCGGGCTTCAGCATCAGGTCTCTATGTACTTCGGTGTTCCTCATTAACAGTACGTTTATCCACACATCGAGCCCTTTTCAATGAGCCTAAACACGATATATTTGCTGTTAGTTGTCGAGGAGTTAGGTAATCTGCAGACTATCCTGACTGCAGCATCAGGTCATGACTTGATGATCATGAGACCAAATGTGGCAAATGGCCTATCAAACATCAAAACAATTTACTGAAACAGTCCTTGACTGTTCGAGTAACTTCTTACTGTTAAGGAGTTGTACCTTCCATCATCAGCCAACCTGAGATGGTGACAACCATACGCAAATACACAAGATACTTCATAAAATATGCGAAAAACAATAAGTGAGCCTATAAAATTTGAGGGTTGCCCTCGATTTCTCTAAGATCCCATCATCAGATCCTAACTTGGTGACAGTGGGACCACCTCAGAACTATCTACTTTTGAACAAAAAAAGAATTTTGAAAATCCGTCGACAATCGGCGGAGTATTCGATGAACATATATATATATAATATATATCCGAACATAGTACCTCCTCCTTTTTGTAAAGTCGGTAAAAAAAACTAAAATCTAAAAATTTATCTACATTGTCTACATTAACGATCTTTTCGTTTACTCTGCATTGCGTTTTTTTGTTCGCGCATAACTCCGTCATTTACGAACCGATTTAAAAATTATTTTTTTAAATCAACTCGAGTATTTGCTCCCGGAAATCATCATTTGGTAAAGTGGAGCTGATGATGAAGACCACAGATGGCCATCGGAACTACTCAATGACAAATATTTCACGGGTTGCGATTCGATTACTTTAATATGGTTGCTAAACAATTTATGCTTGTGTACAATGCGTATGGTGAAATGGAGCTGATGGTGACTTCTCAATCACCTCCAGTTCTCCTAGTTCTTATTAGGAGAACTCCTCAACAATTAACGTCCCTGCATCGGGTAAAGCAATATTTTGTAAAAGGTGATGAGCAGTTGTCATTAGGCTATTGTAACTCAGATAAATTACAAACTAACCCACTAAAAAGTGAAAAATAAAAACTTTTTACAAAAAAAAAACAGCCGACTTCCAAAAAACACTATAAAGTGAAAAATAACTTTAATTTCGGAAGTCGGTGGCAAAAACTAAAATACAAATCCAAAGACACTGACTTCCGAAATTAAAGTTATTTTTCACTTTATAGTGTTTTTTGGAAGTCGGTTTTTTTTTTGTAAAAATGTTTTTATTGAATTCTGCCTTTTTCAATTCTAGCACTACTTTTTTACCTCTTTAGACACATTTGATAACACTACCAAGACCTTAAAACAAATTCACAAGAGATATCCCACTATTTATCGATTAAAGTATTTTGTTCACATACAGTTTCCACCAATTACAAGGGATCCATAATTAATTATTTAAAAGCTCTTCCAATGAAAATCAATTAGAGCTGGCGGGACTTGTTTTAAATGATGTCGTGTAAGTGGTCGATGTGGGTGGCGCTGCCGTGCGTGTTGCTGGGATACAGTAACCGATGTGGGTGGTGCTGCCGTGCGTGTTGCTGGGATACAGTAACCGCCGGAAATACGGCGCATCGAGTTTTAGAAAAAGTTCTTCTTTGTCTCTCGTCGTCTGTCACTCATACTTGTGTGACAGTCTCTTTCAAGAACTCCATGTGTCATACAACGGCCGGCTGTGTACACTGCACAGTGCTGCTGTGGGATAAAAACCGGGCGCATTTGTGTTTGGGAAGTCATTATCAATGAGGCCAGATGTTTTAAGTTGAGACTTTTTGTTGGTGACCTGGGAATAAGAGATGTTATGCGATTTCGGGTGTGGTACGCAGTGAGTGGTGGGAATATCAACACCCTCCTGCTGAAAGTTTGTATTCAATGCCGATCTCGACTTCTGGGAAGCGAGAAGGGAAGCTTAACTTTCCTTTGCTTTTGCTTATATTACGTAAGTACGGTTTTCTCATTATAATTCATATTTCTTGAATCTCCGGTGAGACGCACTGCTGCACCCTGACTGCAGATGTAGCAGCAGCAGCAATCAGCCGATAATGTACTGCTGGGACACAGGCCTCCTCTCTGTGATAGGGAGTGGGCCATAATCCACCACACGGACAGACACATAATTATGTAGGCTTTAACAAAACATTCGCATTGCTTTCCATCAAAACTGCTTACTCTGATCGTTCTTGAGTAAGTATTCTTCAACAATATAGATAACTTTGTAATAAAAGGGTTAATCTAAGACTACTTCAGTCGACATTTAATAAGAAAGCTTCAAAGATGAGCTTATAAGAAGAACTTATGTTCCTTGTTTAACAGGTACTTAGTGCAGATACTTCCGGAACATATTATTCCAAGGTGATGATCAAGCGAGTCCTAATCGCGTGATTACGCGAACCGTTTGATCTGTCCGACAGAAGGCTAGCATGCCTACGGGACACAAGGAACAAAAATACGTGATAATAGGTACATTCGAGTAGTAGTGCAGCTAAACTGTGCCGAGAACAGTTAGCAAAGTGAAATGCTATAAAATTAAGTGATATTTTCCACCCATATGCTCGAGAACACTAACATGACACCTTTGGTACTCTGAAACCAAGGACGTTACTCTTACTAGACACGTTTCAGTAAGTAGATAGGGACCAAGGACGTTACTCTTACTAGACATGTTTCAGTAAGTAGATAGGGACCAAGGACGTTACTCTTACTAGACATGTTTCAGTAAGTAGATAGGGACCAAGGACGTTACTCTTACTAGACATGTTTCAGTAAGTAGATAGGGACCAAGGACGTTACTCTTACTAGACATGTTTCAGTAAGTAGATAGGGACCAAGGACGTTACTCTTACTAGACACGTTTCAGTAAGTAGATAGGGACCAAGGACGTTACTCTTACTAGACATGTTTCAGTAAGTAGATAGGGACCAAGGACGTTACTCTTACTAGACATGTTTCAGTAAGTAGATAGGGACCAAGGACGTTACTCTTACTAGACATGTTTCAGTAAGTAGATAGGGACCAAGGACGTTACTCTTACTAGACATGTTTCAGTAAGTAGATAGGGACCAAGGACGTTACTCTTACTAGACATGTTTCAGTAAGTAGATAGGGACCAAGGACGTTACTCTTACTAGACATGTTTCAGTAAGTAGATAGGGACCAAGGACGTTACTCTTACTAGACACGTTTCAGTAAGTAGATAGGGACCAAGGACGTTACTCTTACTAGACATGTTTCAGTAAGTAGATAGGGACCAAGGACGTTACTCTTACTAGACATGTTTCAGTAAGTAGATAGGGACCAAGGACGTTACTCTTACTAGACATGTTTCAGTAAGTAGACACCCTGTCTGCTTTCCTTATTCTAGTATCTGGCGCAAAAGGGTTTCAATTTACAACAAATAATAATTATGTTCTATTCAGCTACACCGCCACTGGACGACTGGATTTTCTGTTCACGTCCCTCGTACGTAGTGTAAGTGCTCGCGACCCCGCGACCTGAGCTGCACAGGCGTATGCGTGCGCGATGCTATCGCGTAACGTCTTACTACCCGCCATTACACCGCTGATAACAGTGATAACCGCACATACAAACACTAATCAACACTTTTACTAAAAGCTAACTAGACACGAAACAGATTATATTACTGTGGAACTTCCTTCGCCGTGCATTAAGAAAGGCGGAACATTAACGGAGGGAAAGGGTTTCAGTTTCATTGTTGTAGAAAAGAATTATACGGTCTGTAATTGTATGTAATGGACACGTAACTTTGCATTAGACTAAAATATATTTATTATGTTGACCCCATCTACTACTTATGTGTGCATTTTATTCTATTTAGATTAATTAGTTTAACAAACATAAAGAATACTGAAAAGCTACTGTTGCTATTACTATGTAACCCTTCATGTAACGTCAGCTATTTTGTTTCTCCGCAGGTTGCATCTACTTAATTTATTAACAAACAATATACTTAACAAACGTGTGTAAATATTTCTTCGATAAAAAGCCTCGCACTCTTGACGTAAACAAGACAATATACAAAACTTCTATCATTAACAATTCAAATATAGCTTAGAAAAACCTCGTTATGCATACAAAGAGCTACCTAGTGCCATCAATAACATGCCTACATGGCTGCTAATATGTCGATAAGTAAAACAAACGCCCTGGCGTCCTGGCACGCCATCAATTTTCCATCGAACACTTTTTCTCTAGAGCTCTATGTATCACTAATCGATGGTAATGGACGCAAGCTAGAGGGCTGCCTGCCCTCATTTGAATAGGAGTCGTGAACACCTGGCTGTAGTGGAACATTTTAATTGCAATAAAACAATAATAGTGGCTACAGACGTACAATTGTTATAGTTTAGTAAGCTGTTTATGTTTGTCATAGAATGGGAATACAGGCTGAGGCAAATCATTTATTTTAATTTGACTATTAAAGCATTCACAGGTGTTGAAAGTATATGGAAAATTACAAAATTAGCAATTTAATACTTAATGCCGTTTTCTATGTATAATGAAAATGAAAAGGTGTTCTTATTTTGAGGAATTCCAGCCTTATGTACAGGAATGAATTCTAAAAAAAAAATTAAATTCACTTCAATCTTCACTCACTCACTGACCGACAACAACAATATATCATTCACTCACTGACCGACAACAACAATATATATCATTCACTCACTGACCGACAACGCACTGTCTAAACAGCTGGATTTAGAAGTATGAATTTTTTCAGAAGAGTTTCTTATTTAACAAAAATAAGCACCTCTAAAGATTTTTTATTTTAACCCTTATATGGCGTTAAATATGGGATGAAATTTCGTCATTTTTTGCTGATGGCAAATCCGACCGGGCGCCTGGCTTGTAACTAGAGAGGATTCTTAATCCTCTTACAAACAATGTACCTAAAGCATTTTCTGTTGCCTTCAAGTCTCTTAGTAGGTATACAATACCTAGACACTAAAGCATTATACTTAGTAGGTATACAATACCTAGACACTAAAGCATTATACTTAGTAGGTATACAATACCTAGACACTAAAGCATTATACTTAGTAGGTATACAATACCTAGACACTAAAGCATTATACTTAGTAGGTATACAATACCTAGACACTAAAGCATTATACTTAGTAGGTATACAATACCTAGACACTAAAGCATTATACTTAGTAGGTATACAATACCTAGACACTAAAGCATTATACTTCTGACATCACACAATTTTGCAGTAGGTACTTGATATTCTGTGTAACAGTGTAAGTCACATGGCACATGCAAAAACAGGAAATATTAAATTGTATTGATTCCTTTAACGTCTCTAACCATTTGTGAGTGCTAAGTGATCTAATTAAGGGTGTTTTATTAATATTTCGATACATCTGAAGGTTTATTGTGTATGATTATGTCCTTGCCACGTCATCGTCACTATGCTAAATATGTTTTTTCTGAATGGTGTTGAACCCACGACCTCTGTATTCACAGTCAACGCTTCAGCCACTTCATTATTAAAACCTCTTGAAATTCTCCCAGCATCGCAAGAACACAATAATATGAGAATGATGACAGCAAAACATCACAACATTATAAAAACGGCGGCCGCTCGAGATCGAGACAATACGTTTTTATTCCATGATCCGATGTGACGCGAGCAAAAACTTATGAGCAGCAGTCGTGAACGCACTCCCAATTATTAAATATTTATTCGAGTTTGTTGAAACTGACCGAATAATTGGAATTATAATGTTAACACAAATACTTTACGTTCGTACTTGAAGCAGAACGTGTGATAACGATCACCTGTCAGTCGCAGCGCGATCGTTAATAGCTGCTTTGCATCGTAATTAGCATCGACAGGACTGTGAAAGCTAATCAATATCCCTCGAGTTATACTTGCTAAATATTACGAGCATTGCCGTCACACGCCAATCACTGCGCCTAGTTTACATACGTGCGCATATTACACTGTATGTATCTGTGTTGTGTAGGCATGTTGTGTGCTGTAACTCTAATGGCCGCTGATTAGCATTCGTCGCGATTTGTCGCGTCGCGTTCGTTCGCACCAATCGTGCGCAGGCTAGTGGGAGACATTTGCATACAGAGCGTATGTGACGAGAATGTGAGACGAAGGTGCAATAGATATGGGAGATTAGATTGTGCTTATTTAAAGCAAAGACATTTGAATTGATTTGGCTGGTAATCCAATGTGAACAAGGAACATCAATCATTAGATATGAGGAGCTAGACATGTTATGTGAACTATCTATCTCACGAATGTTCGAGTGTCTCGTGCTCTTGCATTAAGTTGTATGTGTTAGTGACAATGTACAGCGGTGCCCTGATGCTGCGTCGGCACATGCGTAGCTGCAACAATGGCTGGTGTGGTGTCTGTTCGTTTGTCGCTAGCGCGTGAGGAGTGCGCGCACACTTGCGCATGCGCATTAGCATTAGATAGCGCGCGCTAGAGCGGCAGGCGCGGGGCGGGGCGCCGGGGGCGTGTTCTCGCTTCGCGATTGGCCGCCGCATGCAAATGCGCCGCGCCGCCTGCGCGCGCGCAATCACGGCCGCTGCCATCGTGGACTTACCATTGTTCCCGAAGCAAAAACTGGTGAACTTGGCCGAGCTCGTTTGTCGGGAACACGCGCGAGCAAAAACTAAGGAATGCGCATAACAAGAAACTGCAAAAAGGCCGGACGACGACGACGCGGCGCTTTTTACTTGCGATTTATGTCCCCGCGAGTCCTCTCACCGTCCGCCTCCCCTCCCCCTGCCTCCCCCCTGAGGAGCGAGCGAGCGCACGCGCAGCTCCCACTCCTGTTAGTTATCCTAACATCGTTTAGCCTGTCGTCAGTCGGCCGCATTTTCCCGGCGGCGCAAAAACGCTCGGGCCGGGTACTGAACCCGGCGCGTTTAAATTGCACAGCTCTTAGAGCATGTGAGCAGAGTCAATTGGCAACAGGGCCATTACTTTTAAATCACATTTACATTGAATGCGCTACGACGGCACTCCGCGCCGCCATGCCGGGCCGTCGGGATGCTACGCTCAATTAAAATACGGCAATAAATTAACGGACGCACTTGTAACGTGACCGAGCGATTAGTTACATTATCGCGCTCTGCAGCTAATATACCGAAATATAGACAAACACACAAACTAATGCTAGTATTATATTACGGTCTGAACACAGTGTCTCGTGCCGCCGCGCTACCTAATCGTCCGTGTTCTACGGTACCTACTCTGGTCGTTGCGGGCCGGTCTATTTAGGAGCTATTTCGTTCCATTGTGCAATTCCGTTGCGGCGAGGATTCCTAAATTAGTGCAGTAAGCAAATTGTCTGGCGAGCAGTGCGGAGCGGCCGGGTGTGCCCGGGTGCAGCGCGCGCTGGCCGGCCGCCAGTACGTGTGGGCTGGCGTGTATTCGCTTCACTAGTACGTTAGTAACACAATTATGTGCTTATTTACATTGGCCGGTGTACACAAGCCGTACGTTTTGATTCCCGATCGGTTGGCATCAATTCCCCGGTGCGGGTTGTAATATTGCTGTGTAAACTTGATTAACTTTAGTAATACTGGACGGTACTGTGGTGTTTGCGTAGGTTTGAATTGTAAATAGCGTATTATTGTTAAATGAATAATAAAATATACCAGTTTTTTTACCCTTAACTTGTATACAGAACTTAGCGATGGAAAGTTCAAAACCCTCATCAAACGTGTCCTTATTAAAAAAGCATATTATAAGATTAAAGACAAGGTTGAAGACAAGGTAGTCTGGCAATAATTCCTTCCGCACATGTGGCTTCCCTGGCTTCTCATTAACGGCATAACTAGGTAAATGTCTATTATTAACTGCTCTCAAATTACGATGTTTAATTTTTATTTTATTTTTTTACATAAGTAGATACTTTTTGACAAAATTTCTTTATTATTTGACTTTATATACTTTTTGACATAATTTCTTTATTATTTGACATTATATACAGACAATTCAAATTTTTCACCTCTTTATTAATGGTTTTAATGGGAATCATAACACTTGGTTTTAGTAGGTTATTATTTCTTTATTTTTTTATTTATCGTATTGATAGATTCTTATTTTGTAAATGTGAGGACTTTGTAGGCCTTATAGATTTTAGATCTGTAGACCATTTTCTATTTTATCATGTACTTGGTACTTGTTGACAGGCCTGCGCTGTCCTCCCATACCTACTGTAATCTGGAAACATTGTAAAAGTCAATTATTTTTAAAAAGAGTAATCGTGGAGTTTCTTGCCGGTTCTTCTCCATAGGAAACGACCAATTGGAACAGTGCACCTAGCTTCTGACATTTCATAAGTGCCCATGTAGGTTTATGTGAAATAAAACATTTTGATTTTTGATTTTTGATTTTTTTTTTTATGGTTGGTACAGAATATTATCTCACAGGTTTTTTCTTGAGTCACATGAGTCAGTCACAGTTACCCTGATGGGGAATACTGAATATGTTAACACGATTTTTAACAGGACATTGTGATCATATCACTCTACTTACCTATATCATATAAATTGCTTTGTAAGAATAACATTCAGCATTTACATCTAATAAGTATGCAATGATGCATTCAATATCTAACATTTTATCTACTTGATACAGAATTATAAACCTTGTATCGGGCATTACCCGCTATAACCAGACAGAACGACAAATACCACAAGAATATTACTGTGTAGGTACCTAGGTACCTACCTACTAACTAAACAGATAAAAAATCTCTACCATCTCAACTCAATGTCCTACCGGATGAGCATCAAACATTGCAGCATTTCTTGTGCGAGTTTAGTAATAAGTTGTTATGAATGCACCTTATTAAAATGCAGCCGATGTCGCGGTGAACCATTAGACCACAAGGCTTTTAATAACATCACACGGAACACAAAATAATGTAGTTCACAACAGACTGTGACAAATATTAACAAAATGATTAGAGCATTTTAAAATACTTAGTATGTACGTAGTAGGTAGTACCTACAAGAAGTACTTAGTATAAGATACCACACCAATCCCATTGCAGAATCCAGCAGAAGCAAAGATCACCAATTTGTTTGACAAGGATCGTGTTGAGCCTGGAAGGAGTCGCTATGAGAGGCTGACAAGGTCCAGCTCCATGTATTGTACCATACTGCAGTGCTTCGTCAGAAGTAACTGGCTAGCAGCCAGTGCAGCCCAGTGCAGCCCAGTGCAGGTCCAGGCGTCTCGCGCCTGTATAAATAACGTTCATTACGCGTCTCATCTGAACGCATTAGAATCCTTCCGAGTACGCATTCGTATTCAATTATGCGCCTGCGCAAAAACTAGTCGCGCATTTGAATGACGCGCGCTCGGTCTCGTTACCGCCGCGTCCCCGCACCGCTCCCGCCCCGCAGCCGCGCCGCCGCCGCCCCGCGCCCGCGCCCAATTTACAAATAAAACGCGGGGAACGTCCGGCCGCGCAAAAACTGACCGCACTCCTCCCCGTGCATATGAATGGAGCGATTTTTTGCGCCCGCGCTGCAGCGCTAAGACGTCGCCATGTCAATCACTGCACTCACTGGACGACTGATTGTTGATCCAACTATGATAAATCCCGAAGGACCATGAGCGGTCGGTGTGGCAACACTGGCAACTCTTCGGGGAGTGGCTTGTGTCTAACAATGGAAGACTTTGGTTTAAACGATACTGAATTCCTCCTGGTACGAGTACGTAATATACTAACTGTACAGATTCACATAAGGCATCGATGTTTTCTACAATATTTTGATTTAATAAAGTGTCAGTGGAGTTTTTCGTTCGTTCTTCTCCAAAGGACCGACCCCTTGACAATTTAAATGTGCATGTAATTGGTTTATTTGAAATAAATGCCTTGAGTTTGAGCTCTGAACATGTCTGGCAAGGTGCAAGGTGGCAACTGGGAAGCAGGTTTAGGTGGTATTAAAGCTTTTACTGCCACACTTCCTGTCAGGTAAAGATCACGATTTGAGCGTGATTTGTGCACGATTTCTGGATCAAAATTATGTTTGTAAATCATTTCAATCCATCAGCTCAGTCAGTCTTCCATCAAGCCTCCAACTTGTGTCTGTAGGTACCCGAGCTGTCCATTACTTAATCTCCACTCGTCGCCGTCGACTCGTCTACTTCAACGTACATAACCTTTTTTGACAGATAAGGTAGGTTACATTTTCTTAAATGATAAATTCTTTTATTGTTCTAACTTTTACAATATTTAAGACAACTAAATATTTACACTAAATTATAGGACTAACTATCTAACTATACAAATTAATACAAAAACAAAAGGACACTTAGCCGTCGAGGTACTCATCCGCATCGCTGTCATCCGAAAACGTGCCCAGAAGACTGGCAGCATTGAGCATTGCCAAGGCCAAGGACAATGCTAATTCTTTAGCCAAAGGACGACCCAGCCTTCTGGTCACGTAGGTGTCGACCACAAATGGCTCAAAACTGTATTTGCCGCAGCAGCGGCGTCAGCATAGCCCGCCGTGCTAGGAGCATGAGATGGTGCAAGGGTGTCGAATGTCGACACAGGTGTATTTTCTTTAATTAGGACTGTAGAGGTTCTGCACCAAACAAACAAATCCCACTTTTATAAAACATTGAATTCAACATGTAAATGATACTTTAAACACTAAGTAGAGCTGTCTCAAGTTTTTATTGCTCTAAATGAGACCCTTCTTAAAAACCTAATAGTGTTTTCAGTCAAGCAACACATTATAGTGCTGTAGAACTCTTGTTATATGAAACATAGTATAGGTATTATACCTAGTTATTAGACTTTTTCCGAGAGATGACATTGCTTTCCCATTCTAGCTGTCACCCTTGATAGCCGATCTTGATCCTGAAGGTCGTAGGCGTACAACTACCCACCCCGGTGCTCCCCGTCGCAACAGCGTCAGCGTAGCGGCCCGGCCGCGGCGGACGGCGACAGCAGATCGCCTGATTATGTAACAAGCTCGGATTCACCGCCGCTCGTTTTTACCGCGCTGCCGACGACGCATGGAAAATGCAACAGATTATCTCTCTCAACCTGCCACTGCAGCCGCAGCCTTCTGATATGAATTTATAATCACAGCATTGTTTTTAATTTCACTGTCATCTCGTACGCCTCTCGTACGATCGTATGCGACGTTTTTGCTGCAAGTAATCGAAGTACCGATCTATTCAATTAGTTAAATGGATTCTGTGAAAACAATGTTCACTTATACGATGTATTAACTCTCTCTCCATGTCCTACAGTGTATGATAATGCCAGTTTTAGCGACACGCCAGCATGCACGGGCACGCACGGTGATAGCGACACTAGCATAGCTAATGCTGTGTATGTGCATAAGAAGTTACCATTAATGTTGATGGACCTGTTTTATACATCAGGGAAGGAGTGCAAGAAATATAAAAATTGCAAATATAAACTTGGCATGCAACAGACAAAATTATTTTTCATTCCACTTAAGGTTTTCCCGAAAGCAATGCCAGAGGCGTCATAAACCACTTCCTAGTGAAGCACTGCGGGTGCTTGCTGGTGGATGAGTGGCAGTGCCCTATTGTAGACCCAATTGAATATAAGTATAGTAACTCGGTAACTTGCTGTTCCTATTTCCTCATCCATGGTTGCACTTTGTCAGAGGGTTTAATGACAGGTTTTAGTTCTATCTCTTGGCAACCATTTCTTCAGATTTCTTGGACAATTAAACCTGCTAAACACTGAAGATTCTACTATAAGATGAGCTCGAACACATTGGAACTCAGCTGCAAAGAGTTCAGATGTGTAGCTATAGTTAGAAGCATAGGGACATTATAACAACACAAAGTTTCACTCTTCTCGGGAACAAAACAATATTTCGAGCAGTCCCAAGACTCCCAGGGGAGCACCTTCCACTCGACAAAGTACCGCACGCCGTGACGTAAGCCAACGACACAAAAACTGGTAACTAGACATACTAAAAGCTAATAATTAAAATTAAATAGTAGTTTAAATTAATTTCTGATGTTTCACCCTCTTTCCGCCAGCTTATAATAGAGTTCGTATTTACTCTCGGCCTTCTAAGATTATTGTTCCGTGCTATTACGATTCTCTAAAGTAGTACCTAGGTAGTATGGCATTACCAAAACTTGTCTATATGAGAGCTGTTTTTATTAACTGACTTCTAAAAAGGAGGAGGTTCTCAATTCGGATGTTTTTTTTTAATATATGTTCGGGCATAACTCCATCATATATACATATAGGCGGATTTGCAATTTTTTTTTTTTGTGCGATGGAGGTTTATTCCGAGCCCATTTAAATTTCGTATCTAGATCTGATGATGAGTTTCGGAGACAGACAACGAAACTCTTCAATAAATGCCAGCAAATCAACCGCGATTGCTGCTATAGCATAATTATATATGCAGTGTCTATGCAATCACACAACATAACATCACGCCTATGCCCTGTATAGGGGTACGCTGATGTGTTCAATGGCTTTCTGTCACTAATATTCACATTGTGTTATATGAATTTGTTTGGGGTAGATAGGTACAACTAAAAAGTGAAAAATAAAAACTGTTTTACAAAAAAATTACAAAAAAGTTATTATTCACTTTGTAGTGTTTTTTTTTTGGAAGTCGGTTGTTTTTTCTCTCCTCTCCGTAGCATTCGATTTACCAGCCTAACTCAACGATAAGCTAAATTTAATTGATATAATATTTATGATATTAATTACGCGTCACCGGCGCGGGCGCGGCCGCCGTACGTAAGCCGCTCGTGTCTGATACACATCGCAAGCACGCGCGACCGACAACCATAGAGTTATGACGATGCGGCAGCTGATGGAATAAGCTACCAGAGAGTACTAAGGTGCCATTATTCAATGTAAAGCTCTGATACTGCCTTCAATATCAGAATTGTACATCGAACACCCTTCTGTTCTCAGTCCAGCAAAATTGCCAAGTAGATATCCTCTTTTGGTTCAATTTACCTCCTAGATAGATGGTGTTGCGGCTTACCATCAGTACTGACCTTAAATTGAAAAAATAACGTAAGTAACACGTTATTTTTTTTTCAATTTAAGGTCAGTACCTACTGATGGTAAACCGCAACTACTAAGTAGGTACTATTAGTTATTCTGTGCCGCAACTCCCATCACTTGAAGCAGTCAAGAAATCTGCTGAGTATTGTTCTGATCTTTGAAGAATAGTAGCCTCAAGTTTTTTTTTAACCGACTTCTAAAACGGAGGAGGTTCTCAATTTGGATGTTTATATATATATTTTTTTTTGTATGTATGTTCGGGCATAACTCCGTCATCTATAGCCGGATTTGCAAAAAATCTTTTTTTGTTTAAGGAGGCGTTTACGAAATGACGCGCTTCAATTTTAGGTATTGAGTCTTACTACTACACGTGCACGGCTCACACACACAGCGACATGCGCGAAGCGGTGAAATTATGAGTAAATTGACACGACTTGATACTTGAGCCTAATTTTATTTTATTTTTGCCATGTATTTTTTTTAAGTTTACGGTGATTTGTTTTCAAACAGTTTGTAGGTAATGTGAAGTGTTCATATAAGTAGAATGCTATTTACTTAATTTCACTGGACAGTGATTAATCAAGTACAAGTTGCCAAAGTACCTATGTATTAACAATTTGCGGACGAGCTTATTGAAAACAAATATAAAACAAGCTTGTTTTATTCGGTTTATTTCGTATTTTATATAATAAACTAGCTTCTGCCCGCGACTTCGTCCGCGTGAAATTCGTACTTTCCTCTTATAATTTCGAAAATGTATGTTTATGATTTTTATCATTTATTTAGATATACTTAAATAAGTATTCGGGCCAAGTTTTTAGTTTATAGCTCAAAGGGATCAGATTTTTCAAATAAACTATATCCCAGCTTTTTACCCCCCCAGGAGAGTAATTTTGAAAAATCGTTTGGGATGTGTTCATAACTTGTCTCAAAGACCCATACCCATTTTCGAGTTAATGGAAGCAAGCAGTAGAATTTTCCACCTTCGTAGGAGTCAATTTTTGAAAAACCCTAAATCACTTTTATAAGTATTTTTGTTTTAGTAGTACCGAGTTTCGAGTTAATCCGACAGCGGGATAAATATTTTTCTAATCCATCAACTTTGTCACCCCTCAAATCCAGGATGTCTGTGTGGTGCCGGACTTAAAGAATTGCACCACCCCTTACTTCCCGTGGGTGTCGTAAAAGGCGACTAAGGGTCTTACCGGAGAATGGGCAGCAGCGTTCTCTATTTATTCCACCATCATACCATACTGCGATCGCCAACCCGCCTGCCAAGCGTGGCGATTATGGCCAACCCCCCCCCCCCCCCCCCAAAATTGGGGGAGGCCTATGTCCAGCAGTGGACGTCTATCGGCTGAAACGACGACGACGACCCAGATATTGCCAAGTTTCTAATTTATTAACCAAATGAATAAGATTTTTCATATAAACTGTATCCCCTCTTTCTATCCCCATAGGGGTGGAATTTTGAAACATAATCTAGATTATTTATACCAATTTTCAAGTTAATCAAGCCTCGTAATAAAATTCTGCCCTGTGAAATTGACTACCCCTCTTCACCCCATAAGCGGTAGATTTTCGAAAAACCCTGAACCACTTTATTATTTATTTTGGTCTTAGATAGGTACTGAGTTTCGAGTTAATGGGACCGCGCGTTAAAATTTTTCCATACTAAATTTGACACCCCCAATCTTCCCTCTGGGTTAGTTTAGAATTCCAAAAAAATTCGAACTTTATAATTATTTGTGCCAAGTTTCAAGTCCAAATTTATTTGTACCATTTTTTTTGAGTTTATCAAGGCACTCATTAAAATCCCCTTATAAATCGAATTACCACTTTTTGTCCCGTCAGGGATCAATAATTTTCGAAAACCCCATACATTACTATTGATTCTTCATCTGCCTAGCCTTTTCCCAACTATGTTGGGGTCGGCTTTCAGGCCAACGGGATGCAGCTGAGTACCAGTATTTTACATGGAGCGACTGCCTATCTGACCTCCACAACCCAAATACGATACCCCTTGATAAGACTGGTTGTCAAACTTTCGGGCTTCTGACCACCCCTAGCGACTGTCAAAGATCCACGAATGACAGCCGGGACCAACGGCTTAGCGTGCTTTCCGAGGCACGGAGAGGTCACGGTATGTAAATATGGACACCTATCCACAGACCAACCGCGGCAAGCGTAGCCTGCGTAACCTGATCGATCGATCTGTGCGGCTGTTATTATTGATTATTTTCTGTCTAAAGTATTAATACAGAGTTTCGAGTAAATCGGACCGCGCGTTAAAATTCTTCCACACAAACTTTAACACCCCAACACAAGGGGTGTTGGGGTGTTTTGATAAACGAATAATGATAAACTTTATTACTTGCTTAGGCAAGTATTCTTGCCAAGTTTATTAACCAAATGAATAAGATTTTTCTTATAAACTGTATCCCCGTTTTTCACCCACAGAGGGGTGGAATTTCGTAAAATTGTTTGGGATGTGTTCATTACTCGACTCAAAGATTGTTTATACCAATTTTCGAGTTAATCAAGCCACGCAGTAAAGTCTTCCCCTATAAAATTAACTTTTCACCCCGACAGGGGTAAATTTTCGAAAAACGATGATACACGTTCTTTATTTTCGGTCTTAAGTATAAATACTGAGTTTCGAGTTAATCGGACCACGCATTAAAATTCTTCCATACAAACTTTGACACCTCCCAATCCCTCTTCAGGGGGTAGTTTAGAAAAAAAAGCCAAACTTCATAATTTATTTAGATAATTATTCGTGCCAAGTTTCATGGTTATTAACTCAAGGAATAAGATTTTTCATACAAACAAAATCCCCTCTTTTCACCCCTTAAAGGTTAAATTTCCAAAAACCCCTACTTAGTGGATATCTACTCTTCACAAAAAACACACCCTCCAAAATTAATTTCTCTACCCAGCTGTACCGACCAGCGTTTTAGGCTGTCCGTTGATATATCAGTCAGTCAGGACAAAATTTCATCCCCCTTTTCACCCCCTTAATGGATGAAATTCTAACAACACCGTTGTGTTAGCTTCCAATCATAAGCCTAGATAATAAATTTACTGATTTTAACGTCGAAAATTAATGACTTTCTATACACAACTTCATCCCCCTTTTTAACCCTTCGGGGGTGGAATTATCAAAAACGCTGAGACACGTATAAATTAATTTTCAATTGTCAGCCTAAATACAAAATTAGAAGATCCTAACTTCAAAACTGTCGGACTTTCATATAAACTTCCATCCCCTATTTTAACCCTTTAGGGGTTGAATTCCCAAAAATCCTTTCTTAGTGGATACTTACTCTTTACAAAGAACACACCTGCTAAGTTTCAAGTCTCTAGGTCCAGCGGTTTGAGCTGTGCGTTGATATATCAGTCAGTCAATCAGTCAGTCAGGACTTTGAATTTTATATATATAGATTTGCTATGGTATCAAATGCAAGTAGGTTCTTGTGAGTGTGTGTGTATGTTTATATGTTTGTTCTTCACGCTCAAACGGCTTCACCAATTTTGATAAAATTTTGTATAGAGGTCATCATCATCTAGCCTAGCCTTTTCCCAACTATGTTGGGGTCGGCTTTAAAATTTTGTATAGAGGTAGCTGACACATATAGGCTACTTTTTATCCGATATTCCCACGGGATCGAAACTTATGCGGGTGAAACCGCGGGGCACAGCTAGTTGCTTCATAAATATTTAAAAAATTCGTAAAACAAAAACAACGCAATGGATATTGTTGAACTGTCAAATCGGAATGGATTGCCATTCCAAGTGTGTTACGCAATTAGGATAACGTACTAAGCAGTGTCGTGCATTGCATAAAGGCATATTAGCAGTGGCTACCTCGATAAATCACCATAAGCCTGTCAATTACATTTTTGGCCGTGCAAAGTGACGGATATTGAGATCGCCGATAGTGAGATAAAAATGAAAATCCAAGATGGCGGTTGTAGTTTTTTTTTAATTTTTCATCATGGGTGTCGTTTTTATGGTTTTCAAGGGTGCTAAAACCGATAGTGATGTCCAAATGAAAATCCAAGATGGTGGCTTTAATTTTTTTATCATGGGTGGTCGTTTTTATGGTTTTCAAGGGCGCTAAAGCCGATAGTGAGGTCAAAATGAAAATCCAAGATGGCGGCTGTATTTTTTTTTTATATTTTTCATCATGGGTGTCGTTTTTATGGTTTTCGAGGGTGTTGGAGCCAATAATTAGGTCAAAATGAAAATCTAAGATGGCGGCTGTAATTTATTTTTTATTTTTATCATGGGTGTCGTATTTATGGTTTTCAAGGGCGCTAAAGCAGATAGTGAGGTCAAAATGAAAATCCAAGATGGCGGCTGTAATTTTTTTTTATATTTTTTTATCATGGGTGTCGTTTTCATAGTTTTCGAGGGTGCTGGAGCCGAAAACAAAGTCAAAATGAAAATCCAAGATGGCGGCTGTAATATTTTTTTTTTAGATAAGTACTTTTGTTTTATGTTTCCGATTAGTGACCGCATCTGCCTAGACTAGACCCGGTTTAGTGCCTGCCTACCTATTCTTAAGGTCTCAACAAAACTAACAAAAGAAGCCCAAACTTGGCACACCTAGCTCAGCTCGGCTATTAGTTCCAGTAGCAGTCTTCGAAGTACACCTGCAGGTCACTCCATCAAGTCCGGAGGTAAGGTCTCAACATAACTAAGAAAACGAGCCCATACTCGGCACACCTAGATCAGCTCGGCTATTAGTTCCAGTAGCAGTCTTCGAAGTACACCTGCAGGTCACTCCATCAAGTCCGGAGGTAAGGTCTCAACATAACTAAGAAAACGAGCCCATACTCGGCACACCTAGCTCAGCTCGGCTATTAGTTCCAGTAGCAGTCTTCGGAGTACACCTGCAGGTCACTCCATCAAGTCCGGAGGTAAGGTCTCAACATAACTAAGAAAACGAGCCCATACTCGGCACACCTAGATCTGCTCGGCTGTTAGTTCCAGTAGGAGTCTTCGAAGTACACCTGCAGGTCACTCCATCAAGTCCGGAGGTAAGGTCTCAACATAACTAAGAAAACGAGCCCATACTCGGCACACCTGACTCAGCTCGAATTATTCCGTTCTGATCCCCTGAACCCCCCCTCCACCCCCCCCGCCTCGATCCCCTCCTAGATCGTCTTCTGTTTTAATCTCTGTCTTATCCACTAAAAACTTTCTCATACCGGTTTGAACCGATTTTTCTTTTGTTTTTGATCCTGAAGGATCGTCAGCAACAAAAATAAGTACAGGGTTTATTGAAATACATAAGTTCGTAATTTCTTATTATAACGGATACGTGTATGTTAGTATTGAGGAACAACGACATTTTCGTCTTTGTCAAGTCACCGCACCCGGTTTGAATCCTTTTTAATAATTTTACAGATGGCAGATGTGAAAAGTGTTACAATATTTTCATGATGGGTGTCAATTTCGTGGTTTTCGAGGGTGCTGAAACCGATGGTGAGGTCAAAATGAGAATCCAAGATGGCGGATGTGAAAAATGTTACAATTTTTCATGATGGGTGTCAATTTCGTGGTTTTCGAGGGTGCTAAGTGCTAAACCGACGGTGGGGTCAAAATAAAAATCCAAGATGGCGGATGTGACAAATGTTACAATTTTTCATGATGGGTGTCAATTTCGTGGATTTCGAGTGTGCTGAAACCGACGGTGGGGTCAAAATGAAAATCTAAGATGGCGGATGTGAAAAATTTTATAATTTTCATGATGGGTGTCAATTTCGTGGTTTTCGAGGGTGCTGAAACCGATGGTTGGATTTTTATTTTGACCCCACCATCGGTTTCAGCACCCTCGAAAACCACGAAATTGACACCCATCATGAAAAATTGTAACATTTTTCACATCCGCCATCTTAGATTTTCATTTTGACCCCACCATCGGTTTCAGCACCCTCGAAAACCACGAAATTGACACCCATCATGAAAAATTGTAACATTTTTCACATCCGCCATCTTGGATTTTCATTTTGACCCCACCGTCGGTTTTAGCACCCTCGAAAACCACGAAATTGACACCCATCATGAAAAATTGTAACATTTTTCACATCGGCCATCTTGGATTTTTATTTTGACCCCACCATCGGTTTCAGCACCCTCGAAAATCACGAAATTGACACCCATCATGAAAAATTGTAACATTTTTCACATCCGCCATCTTGGATTTTTATTTTGTCCCCACCATCGGTTTCAGCACCCTCGAAAACCACGAAATTGACACCCATCATGAAAAATTGTAACATTTTTCACATCCGCCATCTTGGATTTTTATTTTGACCCCACCATCGGTTTCAGCACCCTCGAAAACCACGAAATTGACACCCATCATGAAAAATTGTAACATTTTTCACATCCGCCATCTTAGATTTTCATTTTGACCCCACCATCGGTTTCAGCACCCTCGAAAACCACGAAATTGACACCCATCATGAAAAATTGTAACATTTTTCACATCCGCCATCTTGGATTTTCATTTTGACCCCACCGTCGGTTTTAGCACCCTCGAAAACCACGAAATTGACACCCATCATGAAAAATTGTAACATTTTTCACATCGGCCATCTTGGATTTTTATTTTGACCCCACCATCGGTTTCAGCACCCTCGAAAATCACGAAATTGACACCCATCATGAAAAATTGTAACATTTTTCACATCCGCCATCTTGGATTTTTATTTTGACCCCACCATCGGTTTCAGCACCCTCGAAAACCACGAAATTGACACCCATCATGAAAAATTGTAACATTTTTCACATCCGCCATCTTGGATTTTTATTTTGACCCCACCATCGGTTTCAGCACCCTCGAAAATCACGAAATTGACACCCATCAAGAAAAATTATAAAATTTTTCACATCCGCCATCTTGGATTTTTATTTTGACCCAACCATCGGTTTCAGCACCCTCGAAAACCACGAAATTGACACCCATCATGAAAAATTGTAACATTTGTCACATCCGCCATCTTGGATTTTTATTTTGACTCCACCGTCGGTTTCAGCACCCTCGAAAACCACGAAATTGACACCCATCATGAAAAATTGTAACATTTTTCACATCCGCCATCTTGGATTCTCATTTGGACCTCACCATCGGTTTCAGCACCCTCGAAAACCACGAAATTGACACCCATCATGAAATATTGTAACATTTTTCACATCCGCCATCTTGGATTTTTATTTTGACCCCACCATCGGTTTCAGCACCCTCGAAAATCACGAAATTGACACCCATCAAGAAAAATTATAAAATTTTTCACATCCGCCATCTTGGATTTTTATTTTGACCCAACCATCGGTTTCAGCACCCTCGAAAACCACGAAATTGACACCCATCATGAAAAATTGTAACATTTGTCACATCCGCCATCTTGGATTTTTATTTTGACTCCACCGTCGGTTTCAGCACCCTCGAAAACCACGAAATTGACACCCATCATGAAAAATTGTAACATTTTTCACATCCGCCATCTTGGATTCTCATTTGGACCTCACCATCGGTTTCAGCACCCTCGAAAACCACGAAATTGACACCCATCATGAAATATTGTAAGTCTTCAGGGGATCAGACCGGAATAGTCTTCGAAGTACACCTGCTGTGCAGGTCACTCCAGCAAGTCCGGAACGAAATATGAATTTATAAACCCTACTTACTTCTAGAAAAATTATAAGACTGTGAATCAAATCTTTCCTTGGGTAATAGGTACATACAGAATGCGTGAAGTATCAAGTTTTGTGTGTCAAATATTTTGTATCCGTACAGCGATCTTCTTTTAGCACAAGCTGCTGCTTACAACCGACACAGAGTCCACTCACAACGGCGGCCGAGCGCAGACTAATATTTCATTACAAATTTTTGTGCAATAAACCGAGACAGTGACCAGTAAAATAACCCTTATTTCAATCCAATAAGATTCACGTATTACAGCTAAATATGTGAAAAAATAGACTCCGATTTTTATTTTTTTCTGAGCTTATTTTTAACATTTTGATAGTTCTTTGGGCTACCTTTTTGAGTTGAACATGTCTGCTTACATAAAATATTTTAAAATAAATATGTTTATGTTATTAAACAGAAGAAAAATGACCCCAAAGACAGCACGATATCGTCGATTTTGTGTGAAGAGGCAACGGAAATTATTTTTTACTATATTATAAACCAACATTTTCGAATAAAAAATGGCTACCATTTGGAGATGAAAGAGTAATCTATCTGTGGTAATTATTAGTTACATTTGGTTTCGTCTCATTTTGCCGCAAAATGCACCGAAAAACGGCTTATTTTTGTCAGATACGTAAAGGCGTCCTTAAATATCGTAAAGATCTGATGATGAGTTTCGGAGACAGACAACGGAAGTCTTCAGTAAATGGCAGCAAATCAACCGCGATTGCTGCTATCGCCTAAGTATGCATTGTTTACGCAATCACACAAAATAACATCACACCTTGACACCTGTACCCTCTAAAGGGGTACGCAGATGTGTTCAGTATATCACGGTACAACCTCATTTAGGTCAAAGTTGTTATTGGGGTATCTCTGATCTTGCAAGTAAATTCGGGTATAACTTTTTTGTTTAAGAATTGATTTAATTAACCGACTTCAAAAAAGGAGGAGGTTCTCAAATTGGTTATATATTTTTTTAATTTAATATATGTTCGGGGTCAGGCATAACTCCGTCTAAACGGATCTGCAAAATTCTCTAATTAGGGTTCCGTACCAAAATGGTAAAACGGAACTCTTATGGTGAGACTCAGTTTGTCTGTCTGTCATAGCTGGATATCTCAAGAACTTCTAATGCTATCAACTTGAAATTTGGAATAGTGTTACATGACGTTTGCGCAACTATTTTGCAAATAAGAAAGAAATAAAAATAAAACTATATCTTTTGCTACAGGGACTGAAAAAATCGAAGTGAAGAAGATATGAAAGCAGTTTGCACATTCTCAAGATTTTTTCCCTTTTTTTTGGTCGCTTTGTTTCGACTTTTGATGAAAAATGTAAAAAAAAATACCGTTCCCTCCCAGGTACCTCGGAAGTTTGCAAAGAGAAAAATCTGAAATTATTCTATGTGATAGAAGTGTGTGTAAAGATTACAGCAAAAATAAAACGAAGTCTCTAAATAGCACACTTTTTCAGAAATCATCAACAAAATCTACATTAGTTCCACTGTCGGTCAAGAGACGGCGCTGACATAAAACTACATTATTCTACACCGCAGTACACAGTGTTAAAATTCTCTGACGAGTATTTGCCTCGCCGATGAAATTTTAAAAACACAGGTGTTACGGAACCCTCGGTGCGCAAGTCCGACTCGCTCTTGCCCGGTTTTTTTTTTAATGGGTAAGGGGTGCTCCCAGTGTTATATGAATTGGTGTGGGGTTGGTATGTACAACTAAAAAAAGTGAAAAATCAAAACTTTTAAGCAACCAACTTCCAAAAAAAAATACCTACTACAAAGTGAAAAATAACTTTAATTTCGGAAGACGGTGTCAAAAAACGAAAATGCGAAACCAACGACACCGACTTCCGAAATTAAAGTTATTTTTCACTTTATAATGTTTTTTTTTTTGAAGTCGGTTGTTTTTATATTCTCTGTATAGTGTATTCTTTAAAGAGTGGCATTGAAGAATATTTATGTATATACTTCAAGAATACCCATAAACAGAGTAATTGAAATGAACGACTTGGACGTTAACTTAGAAGTTATTCGACCTGGAGATACATAATTATTCAGTGTGCAGCTTGTTACAATTTATTACGAGTTTTATTCGCACACGTTTAGTTAAGCATTTCCGTGTAATAAAGGTTTCCGTTTCGCTACTTGTGTGTACAAGCAACCGCACGTTCATGGTAAAATTTAACTTTGACAGGGCCTTTACTTCGTAGCATTAATGGCGGTTTTCGTAGTTAGTAATACCACTGGCTAGTAATTGATAGTACCTATCGTGCTTACTCAAGTATGTGTCGACACGTATGCTAATAGTGGCGGTTCTCACGCGTTTCTTTACCGAGCTATGCAGAGTGGCGCAAGTTATTGAGTCGCGTACTGCGACGTGCAGCGACAGCTGAACATTTATATATCTTCCGAGTGGCTAGTTTCTAACATTCTTGTTTCTATCGTGTTGGCGTCATAGCTGTTTTCTTCGACTGATAAAGAATGTGTCAGTTTTGATTTAAATAACTGTCAAATTGCTTTGAACTAAATGTTCTGTGTCGACATCTACATCGCCACATGCGAACTACGCATCACACTGACGTCACGCACAATCCTGCATCGCACAAGCAGGGTTTGTTGCTCAACTAGCACATATACAACGTCCCGTCATCAATCGTCGAGTAGGTAGTTGCCCACCAGACATAAACCCGTCTGGGCGGAGGATCTTCCCTTTTCTTTAGGGCAAGAGTGAATTTTTAACCTTGTTTCTCATCCCTCTATAGTTCCAAAAAATACGTTTCCTTGACGGTACAAAGGTGCTCAAGACAGAACTTGACAGCTCATGGTACAATGTTCCTACAAAGAGTTTTGGAAAAAAAAAATCAGAAATTAAAATTTACTCTGACATTGTGTGTAAAGTTACACTTATTATTTTAATTTACAACAATAAAGTAGTTCTACTTTATTGTTGTAAATTAAAATAATAAGTAAGCAAATAATAACTAATACCTAATTAATTAATAAAAATAACAAAATTAAATCCTAACTAAAACTATACACAAACTAAAATATAACGTCGAAAAATTCATGTACCCAAGAGACTGGCGGTATTACCACGTTGTATAATAAAATTATGAGACAAGAAGATATATTACTCTGACATCCAAGACAGTCCATGGTCCTTGATACTTGATCCTCAGGTACTGAATGAAGTTGTTATCTACCCTGTCACGAAAGAGTTCGTTCTTGCAATGCTTGACTGCTGCAAAGGTACGATTTCAGTATATTAATAATTGAGTGATGAAACAACATTAGAAAGGAAAGTCTCTCGAACCTGTATCATCAGGTCAGATGTCAGAAGTTCACGACGGTGTTGACTCTTTTATATACAGAGGGCTATGTAATGGTAAATATGTATTTAGCTGACTATGCAGCTACCCGATATTACCGTGCGCTCCGTATCTCCTCCTCCCACCCGTGCTCAGTATATTACCGCGGGCTCCGTATCTCCTCCTCCCGCCAGTGCTCAGAATATTACCGCGAGCTCGAACCTCCTCGTCCCGCCCGTGCTCAGTATATTACCGCGCGCTCCGTATCTCCTCGTCCCGCCTGTGCTCAGTATATTACCGCGCGCTCCGTATCTCCTCGTCCCGCCTGTGCTCAGTATATTACCGCGCGCTCCGTATCTCCTCGTCCCGCCCGTGCTCAGTATATTACCGCGCGCTCCGTATCTCCTCGTCCCGCCCGTGCTCAGTATATTACCGCGCGCTCCGTATCTCCTCGTCCCGCCTGTGCTCAGTATATTACCGCGCGCTCCGTATCTCCTCGTCCCGCCTGTGCTCAGTATATTACCGCGCGCTCCGTATCTCCTCGTCCCGCCTGTGCTCAGTATATTACCGCGCGCTCCGTATCTCCTCGTCCCGCCCGTGCTCAGTATATTACCGCGCGCTCCGTATCTCCTCGTCCCGCCCGTGCTCAGTATATTACCGCGCGCTCCGTATCTCCTCGTCCCGCCTGTGCTCAGTATATTACCGCGCGCTCCGTATCTCCTCGTCCCGCCTGTGCTCAGTATATTACCGCGCGCTCCGTATCTCCTCGTCCCGCCCGTGCTCAGTATATTACCGCGCGCTCCGTATCTCCTCGTCCCGCCCGTGCTCAGTATATTACCGCGCGCTCCGTATCTCCTCGTCCCGCCTGTGCTCAGTTTATTACCGCGCGCTCCGTATCTCCTCGTCCCGCCTGTGCTCAGTATATTACCGCGCGCTCCGTATCTCCTCGTCCCGCCTGTGCTCAGTATATTACCGCGCGCTCCGTATCTCCTCGTCCCGCCTGTGCTCAGTATATCACCGCGCGCTCCGTATCTCCTCGTCCCGCCTGTGCTCAGTATATTACCGCGCGCTCCGTATCTCCTCGTCCCGCCTGTGCTCAGTATATTACCGCGCGCTCCGTATCTCCTCGTCCCGCCTGTGCTCAGTATATTACCGCGCGCTCCGTATCTCCTCGTCCCGCCTGTGCTCAATATATTACCGCGCGCTCCGTATCTCCTCGTCCCGCCTGTGCTCAGTATATTACCGCGCGCTCCGTATCTCCTCGTCCCGCCCGTGCTCAGTATATTACCGCGCGCTCCGTATCTCCTCGTTCCGCCTGTGCTCAGTATATTACCGCGCGCTCCGTATCTCCTCGTCCCGCCTGTGCTCAGTATATTACCGCGCGCTCCGTATCTTCTCGTCCCGCCTGTGCTCAGTATATTACCGCGCGCTCCGATCTCCTCATCCCACCCGTGCTCAGTATATTACCGCGACCTCCGTATTGCCTCATCCCGCCCGTGCTTAGTATATTTCACACATAGCAGAAACAGTTTGAGATATCTGATAAATATGTGTACATTTTCATAATTTTCACGTGGCGGTAGTTAGCACAGTTCGTGACCGGCCCGTATCGCGATCGGTCCGGCACGGGCGGCGCGGCGCGGCGCTGCGCCTGCGCATAACTCGCGATCATTATTGCGATACAACCACACTGACTTATTGATTCCACCTTCAATTAGAGCCCCGGTGCGCGGGAGGCCCCTATCTATCGGAGGGCTCCCTAATAAATTGCAATAAAGAAAATTAACAGTTTATTAAAAACTATAAGTAAGCGTCGCAGACGCACGCTCCCTCTGATAAGATTCTTATTAAACAAATTCTACAGCTGAGGCGATCAATATACTCGTAAATGCAAACTTAATAGTACCTAGTTATTCGTTTCGTGTTATTTCTTGGCAACGTACCGTGTTACCGAACTTGGACAAAGGACGGTGTAACATTTAAAAGAATGCAGATAAGCTCGGAGACATTTTACATAGTATCAAACTATAACTCAAGTTGAAGCCGATCGCTATCTCGTCTATGAATAACGAGGCCGGAGTGTCGCGGCAGAAATGTGCCGTTTATTTAAAAACAGTGAATATTCAGCTGGTCGCGGTTAATAGTTCATTAATAAACTTATCGTGAGTGGTTTAATCGCGATGTGCCGAAACGAGCTGCGTGTGGTGGCGCGGTGGCGGCGGCGGCGCGGGGACGTGGCGGCCGCAGGTGCTCGCTAAATGTCACGGCGAGTAAGGCGCGGGACACTTCACACACAACATCATACTGTGCCGAAGGACCACTCCACTATGATCAACAACTCAACCCAATCCAAACCCAGCCCGACCGACCACTGCTAATTTAACAATGGCGCAAATAAACTTAACGTCCATGCTGTTCTTGTTTAGTTTGATGCTTCAGAATCCAATTTCTTCAATAGTAGAGAATTTAGCAAATGGCAAGTTTCATGCGTGCGGGCTGCTTGTAAGTATTTGTAATGTTTTGTTTGTATGAATTAAGTATCATAATTATGTGCTTATTGTCACACTTTGTTTAAAGCAGTCCTTCTGCCCTACCCTCCCCTGCTTGTTCTCTGGCGCTAACGGGACTCCTGCGCACACTGATGAGCATTTTTTCCGCCATTTCTCCTTGAGCGTGAACTTTCATCGCAACTGGAAGAAAGCAGCGAAATTACTATTATTGCAAATATCAAATATCAAGGCAGTTTGAAGAGACTTTCTTTATATTATTTTGCACCTTGACGGCAGGAGTCAGTTAATAAATGTTTTCAATTTCATTTTAAATGAAATATTGAAGAATTAATAGGTCTTCGAAATTGTAACGTAATGTAACCTATCAGTCAAAAGTCGAATCGAGTAAACCGTTTGCACTATCATGTTGCAAGCGATGTCTGAATCAGCCGAGTCCGCACTCAACAAGAGAACCGATCTGGCAGCTAAGGACCCTAAACAAAGGTTCCCTAAAACATTGTGGTAGACCTCATGGTTGTCTTGTAGTTGTCTAAATCTACCTAAACTCTAGTGTAAACCTTTATGAAACAGCTCTGTGAACTAAACATTTAAAAAAATCGGCCAAGTGCGAGTCGGACTCGCGCACCGAAGGTTCCGTACTTTGTAGGTATGTAAATAGTTTATCACGGGTTTTTTTTTAATGTACCTACAAATGTACGGTTTTTAGATTTTTTCCTTTACTTGTGCTACATGATCTTGCTTCTTACCAAACTTCATGATTTTAGGTCAACGGGAAGTACCCTGTAAATTTTGATTCCCTTGAGAGTGTCGAAATATAAGTACGTTTTTAAACGACATAAACGGCCGTATTTTTACGTTAACTTACGTGTATGTTTTTTTCACAGCTTCAAGGGACTGTAGAGCTGAGGATATGGTGGTTTTATTTTCAACTCGATACCACCACGCGTTCCCGAGATAAAGGGTCTTGACAGCCAGACGGACCGCTTCCGCTTTAAGGGTTCTTTCTTTTCCTTTTGAGGTACGAAACCCTAAAAACAGACGACTCTTTCCACTATTGTAAGAATTAGCTACAAGTAAACAGACAAACGAAGGATTGATAATGGGAGTTATGGACACGACGTGTTACTTAAAACTCCTTTAAATCTTAAGCTGTTCGCCTTGCAACTGAAATAGAACAAGATGCGCAGTCGTGCTAATTAGGTACTAATTAACTTTGTAACTCACCCAGTACTCGTGAATGTACGGACTGTACGGCGTCATCGTATAGTGTGGGCACTGGGCAGTGTGGCCAGCCTGTGAGCGACGCCATTTACTATCGCATGCTCTGCTACTAATTCTAATATAGTGTTGTCAATACCAGTTCACACTCCAACTTTCGATATTGTTTTGTTCAATTCATCATTACCTTGAAATCACCGTCTTTTATGATAAAACCATCAACAAACAAATTAGCTATCAATCTTAGAGTAATCAATGTCTTCGATGTTTGTTTGCCGAGTTGTCGTTTGATCGAGGTTGGATGCGCGGGTGCAAAGGGCAGCGCGCACGGACACACGAACGCACGGTGCGCTTTCACCGCGACTGAGCGGCCGCGCGGAACTGCGCGCGAACCGTTACATAAATATCTCTTCAACGAATTGAAGATAATGTGCCCAATGTTATCGTTACTGCTTATTGTAGTGCTTATTATAATAATACTGTGAGGTAGTCCCAAGGGTTCACATTACTTTATTATATCTTAATAAGTACCTATGTAGGTAGGACTTGTTGTGAGGTTAGCTTTGAGTGTGGACGTGGAGCGCTTCAACAATAGCAGCGAAGAAACGATAGACAGATGGTGTGCTGGGGCAGACCACGCGGATAGAAAGGTGGCGAAAACTGGCATTACGACTCAATGAGATCTAGGAGAAATAGACATGTTGCGCCGCGCCCGGCGATGATGATGCTAAACATAATGAAAAATTAATATATATTAACTAATTTTTCATACATTAATAATGATAAATCTTTATTGCTTAAAAGTTTACAGAGATTTTACATTGGCCCCAAACTAGGCAAGTCTGTATCTTGGGCACCAATATGGAGGGTTTACCATTTAAACATTTATTTTATTATAATATCTTTAAAAATGAGTCTTGTTGCTCGAAATAAAATATTATTATTATTTAAAAACTTGTTCGGTAGTAAAAGTAAAATATGTTTGGTTCAAATTACAAAAAAACTAAACAAAATCTGAGAATCAAAATTAAAATTATTGAAAACGTAACAATCAAATCGAGATTTAAAAGAAAATAATAATAAAACTAGAAAAAGAAAAACGCTGTTATTATGTTAATGAGTATGAGATCATGTGTTCTGCCTTTACGGAACTTTACGGAACTTTCTTTATTTGAAAACATTAAATAAGCACCTAGGTACTATAAAGATTCTTATAGGTACTTAAACAGTTCACATCACAACACACGTGGCCCGGTAGGGCCACGTGTGTTGTGATGTGAACATGTTGTATGTATAGACAGTAGTCTATACATACAACATGTAGGTACTGACCTACCTACGAGTAGGTATGTGTAATCAATAATCATAGATACAAGCATTACTTAGTCATTCGAGTCCAATTCATCCATATTTAAAACGATACATTTCGATTGAGTGATACAGATCAAACAGAAAGCTGCGATATCTCACAGACGTGGAGACAAATTGAGCCAATAAATAAACAAATTAAAACATTGATATTAATTGAGAGCGGTCACCCTCAATTATGCGTCAGATCGACACTTAATTACATAATGGTCGCCAGTATGAAGTAAATTGTGTCCCGTCGCGCTGGTCGGCGGGATCGGTTGGGCCACGGCTGAGCCACAGCGAGCCATAGCGAGCCACAGCGAGCCACAGCGAGCCACAGCGAGCCACGACGAGCCACGACGAGCTAGCCCGAGCCGGGACACAGCGCAAATAAATATCGCAAACAAATATAACGGTGAAGAAAAACGCGGCTAGCGTGCGTGCGGCCACCCGGCCGCGACCCCGCGCGCTGCGACACACCACACATATATTATCGATGAATATGCGCCATTTCCACTCGATAAACAACGTCGATAACAAATGATATACCGTTCTTTTAGTTTTACAGCGATTTCTAACGTTCTAGTAATTGCTGATACAAACGATGATAAACTCAGTTAGTTCTTTACGATCCGTGTTTGAAGTTATCTCCGATTATCGACGTGTGTTTCACTAATAGAAACCTAATCTTATATCTATATCGGTGATTTTATCGACGTGTCCTTCAAGTTTACTTATGTCAGTCTCTATGAATATTACTTGTCCTAACAGCAATAACGTGTTTGTAGGACAGCTGTGTCGAGGTTGGTTAATGCGGCGCATCGATAGTATCACTGTGCGCGCGTCACATCACTACGGCTGGCTCGCTAGACGGCGCGCGGCGCGGGGCAGCGATACAAAAACCATCAAACTACCGCCAATTACAGTAGCAACTAGTTTTTAAGTCGCGAGAACTTTCTTCCATTTCCATATTCATTACAAAGAAAGGGTGAAATTATACTTGCTCGCCATGAATATGCTAACGGCTGCGGCTGCGTGCTAAATGTTAAAGTTGAATAACACTGCGTCAGCGCGCGGCGCGGGCGCGTTGCGTGCGCGTCGTGTGCGCGCTGACGGACGCAGGATCGTGCGCCGCGGACGGGCCGGATTAGACATTCGCACTACTTACAAAGTAATCTACATATTAATTATACCGACTACTTCGGCAACAACCATGAAAAACTATAATTAACCGAGTTCTGCGTGTTTGAATAATCGTTACATTTCATGTAGAGCGGTCACAGCCACTAATGTTCTTTGGGAGCTGCTCAAGTATTTATGTTCTCATAAAAAGCTTCGCCTGGCAGAAGCGATGACTATGAGCTGTAGCGGTTGAGGAGTCTTCGTGTTCATATGCGAACGTAAAATCAAATAAAATTTAATAACTGCTGTCATGAAAGTTTACAAACAAGGGTAAGCAAATAAGATCGCCTGCTCGCTCGCTGTGTGCGCTGAGAGTAGGTGTGTCGGGGCCCGCGGAGGTAGCCGGCCTGAGGGGCTACGTATTGCACCTTTAACAAACTTCTATTGTGTTTGCGCGTTCCGAAGTCGCCAGATCGAGGGGGCGAGTCCGGAGCGCCATGCGCGCGGGAGGAGGGCAGCCGGGGGGGGGGGGGGTCAAGTAATGATACATTCGCACGCCGAAGTGAGGCGCGAGGTAATAATGAGTTATGTACGTGATCCAATTATTTGGGCGCGCGCTCATTACGCGCTAAGTGTGAAATATGGCCGGCTTTATTACTAGCATCGCTGACTTCTCGCCACCCCGGGGGTGGGCCCCGGGCCCCCGGCCCGCGGGGGGCATCTGCAGCGCTGCAACTGTGCTCCACTAAATCATAATAATGTAAGGTGCGGAGCGAATACGGGTCGAAAGGAGTTGCGACTATTTTTACGTGATATATAGCAAGGAGGAGGCACCGCCCGCCCGGCCCGCGACTCCACAACTACGTTACTCGGATCACGAGAATTTTCAGTTTGTTAGTCTGAGATGTGCTGTGGTGTTGATATATTATGACGACGTTCAGTTGTGAAGCTACACAAGTCTGACGAGTTTTTTGTTTTATCCAACACCATGACTCGTGCCCTTAGCTTAATGTAGCAATGTTGCTAACACTTTCTTACATTAGGAGAATTTCTCTTCAAATTACGCATTATTGGTGCTTCAGTGGACAGGTCATTGAACACAATAGGAGCTAGTGCGAGCTTGCCGGTCGGCGGCAGCTCGGCGGTCAACTCACTGATACGGCCGCGCGATGGCGTCATGAGCACCACTTCGTCCATAAATCGAACAAACACATTAGTTGGAAGCGATACTTTAAAGATTTGCCGTCGGTGTGCAACGAGGGGGGGGGCGGCCGAACTCGCCGGAGTTATTCCATTAATTAAACCCGGCGGGCCCCGCGACCCACCCCGTCGGCCCCGCCGCCCCCGGGCCCCCGCCCGCCGCGCAAAAACAAAGCAAGCAATAACGAGCGCAGGGTTGCCACACTCACTACTTCACAACTATGTCGATTTATGATAACTGTTTAAAAGTAAGAACATTCTTTCCGAACAATTAGTTATTATTGGTTAGTTTACAAGTTCACAACTATTCAGTAACGACTGAAGTTACCGGTGCGGTGCAAATATTTTGATATCTTCTGCGAATGCGAGCTAAATGTTAATGTCAACATTTAAAGAAGATATTTATTTGACGCCATTTGACGTGGCTCATTGGACAATCTGGGTGAATTTTCACTTCAATAACAAACCTTACATCTTACCTAACGGCTAAGCTAATACGAAGTATACCTCCGCTATGATCTGTTAAATATCTTTGCTTAATTTGTTTTTCTAACCTATATATAATTAATGCAATCATTTTCTGTGACCTTTGCTGGCCTTGATGATGATTATGCTGCTTACCCTACACCACAGCCGATAGGTACAGTCAACAAAAGAGATAAGTATAGGATCGTCCGATATAGTTCAAGTTTAGTAACAAACCGATGGATGTTGACGACTGAAATTTAATTTGATAAATGAGCTATTTGTTTTCTATTCATAAAATAAAAACTTTTTTACAAAAAAAACAACCGACTTCCAAAAACACTATAAAGTGAAAAATAACTTTAATTTCGGAAGTCGGTGGCAAAAAATACAAATCCAAAGACACCGACTTCCGAAATTAAAGTTTTTTTTCACTTTATAGTGTTTTTGGAAGTTGATTGATTTTTCACTTTTTAGCGGGTCAGTTTGTAATTTATCTAAGTTATAATAGCCTAATGTCAACTGCTTATCACCTTTTACAAAATATTGCTTTTCCCGATGCAGGGACGTTTATTGTTGAGGAGTTCTCCTAGTAAGAACTAGGAGAACTGGAGCTGATTGAGAAGTCACCATCAGCTCCACTTCACCATAAGCATTGTAATGAGCATAAATTGCTTAGCTTAGTTAAAGTAATCGATTCGCAACCCGTGAAATATTTGTCATTGAGTAGTTCCGATGGCCATTTGTGGTCTTCATCATCAGCTCCACTTTACCAAATCATAATTTCCGAGAGCAAATGCTCAAGTTACTTTAATAATAGACTTAGGCAAAAAAAATTTTGCTAAGGGCCAAGTTTATGTTACGCTTAGTTGTGTAAAGTCGCTGGATGGCATTGTATTATGCGACTTGGAACCTACCAAATTGCTAAATAGACCACATGACGAAAAGACATAGCGTAAAATGCAACGATTGAGGCTTTTATAAATCATCATCAGCCTATTGCAGTTCACTACTGGACGTAGACCTCCCCAAGTTTACGCCAACGTTCACATTCCTCCGCTTCTCTCATCTAGCCACTACCGGCAACCTTTGTTAGGATAATTATACAGAAGAAAAACTCGCAAAAGTATTTCACTTTAAGAAGTATTTAAGTATTCGTTTTTAGACTAGATGCTGATAATCCTGGCTGCAGCATCAGGCCAAACTTATGTCAACATTGCATTGAACTTAAAATTTAGTCCTGTTTAAAATGAGGCCAAACACGACTACGGTGCTGTATTTTCAAGGTTTGTACTATTTCTGATGCTCCTGGCTTCAGCATCAGGTCTCTATGTACTTCGGTGTTCCTCATTAACAGTACGTTTATCCACACATCGAGCCCTTTTCAATAAGCCTAAACACGATATTTCTGCTGTTAGTTGTCGAGGAGTTAGGTACTCAGCAGACTATCCTGACTGCAGCATCAGGTCATTATTTGATGATCATAAGACCAAATGTGGCAAATGCTCTATCAAACATCAAAACAATTTACTAAAACAGCCCTTGCCTGTTCGAGTAACTTCTTACTGTTAAGGAGTTGTACCTTCCATCATCAGCCCAGCTACCTGAGATGGTGGCAACCATACGCAAATACACAAGATACTTCATAAAATATGCGAAAAACAATAAGTGAGCCTATAAAATTTTAGGGTTACCCTCGATTTCTCTAAGATCCCATCATCACATCCTAACTTGGTGACAGTGAGACCACCTCAGAACTATCTACTATTGAACAAAAAAAGAATTTTGAAAATCCGTCGATAATTGGCGGAGTATTCGATGAACAAACATACAAAAAAAAAAAAACATACAAACATCCGAACATAGTACCTCCTCCTTTTTGTGAAGACGGTAATTAAATATTATTCGAGAACATTCATCGGTTTCTTACTAAACTTCAACTATATGCGACGATCCTGCATACTTATCTCTTTTGTTGACTGTACCTACCCCTATCAACGGATACTTGATCTCAAGATAATATCGCAACTGAACGCTGCGACATTTGTACACAACTGAACACTGCGACATTTATACACAACTGAACACTGCGACATTTGTACACAACTGAACACTGCGACATTTGTACACAACTGAACACTGCGACATTTGTACACAACTGAACACTGCGACATTTGTACACAACTGAACACTGCGACATTTGTACACAACTGAACACTGCGACATTTGTACACAACTGAACACTGCGACATTTGTACACAACTGAACACTGCGACATTTGTACACAACTGAACACTGCGACATTTGTACACAACTGAACACTGCGACATTCGTACACAACAACGTGCGCAACACTCACGTAGACTTACAAATTTAAATTAAATACCAACTGTTACAGGCCTGACAACCAGTCTTACCAAGGGGTATCGTATTACCCAGTAACTGGGTTGTGGAGGTCAGGTAGGCAGTCGCTCCATGTAAAATACTGGTAGCCGACCCCAACATAGTTGGGAAAAGGCTAGGTAGATGATGACCAACTGTTACAGGCAACATTTAGACATTATTAGCGGTCATAAGTAGGTACAATGGAACAATATTGTCGCACGCTGATATAGGTATTCTATCGTTCATACAGATTGATAGATGTATCTATTCACTATATTTGGATAACCTTGCTCTTTAAGAAAATAACAATTTCACCTTTCTCCGTAATTTAAATACAAATGAGCTCCACATCACATTCACAGTGCGCACAGCCCTGAGGCAGCGAGTACGGGGGGGGGGGGTCGCACGCTCTTAGAATAAAACATTATTCATAAATAGGATATTACGGCAGGTGGCGCTGCACCGCCCGCCCTGGCCGCCGCCCGCCCGCCCTGCACTGACGTACTGTTCAACACATTATATTGCAGCGTTTACTGCGACTACTTGTAATTTATTATTGAATTGCTGAAAAATGTCACTGTTGTTGTTTTTGAATATAACTTAACTTTTGTGATGTTAGTCAGGAGTGCGATGACTTTACAAATACTTATTGTAAATTTTTAGTTTCGCAATAGATACCTGCAGTTTGTTTATGAATCATGATGGTCACTGCAACTGACCGTTGTGTAGTTTATTGTGTAGAATTGCCGGTAATTAAACTAAGGCCGTTGAAATCAAATTAAATGGAACAATTAGAAAGGTGGTCAAAGTACCGCCAGAATGATGACTAGAGGCCCGAGCGGGAGGAGCAAGTCCGTCTCCCTGCGACTATTGCGACTATCAAGCTGGTGATTATTGCGACATTCCTGCACAAGAGTCGGGGAGTGGTCTACGTGACTCAATACTAAGCGTACCATCAGCAAAAAGCTACAAAATCAAGTATATTCGCATCTGCATATAAAACCACGCGAGTTCTAAGAATCGACTAAATAAGTAAGTAAGGAATATCGTCATCGAACGAGTTTCGTGGAGTATCCACTATGCGCCGTATGCAATGTATTCGCGTGTGAATGCCAAACATTTCCCACATTTATTACTGACTTTCGAAATTAAAACCACTTTTACTTACTGATTAAATTAACTTATATGTATCTTTTGTTTACTTGGCTCATATTTTAACAAATCTTTAGATGAAAAAACCCATAGTTATAGATAGGAAACACTCTCATAAATGTACCTTAGTTGGCCTAGATTAATCCATTGATTAAAATAACTTTATAATTACGAGGGACCAAAGAAACGGACTTCACACGTACATAATACATACATACTTACATACAGGTCAAACACATAACACATACAGTCATACATACATACATACTTACATACAGGTCAAACACATAACCCTCCTTTTGGGCTTCGCCGCAGTCGGGTAAAAATAATAAATCCATATTCCATACTATCCATATCCAATTATCCATACATAATATTATAAATGCGAAAGTGTGTCTGTCTGTCACCTCTTCACGCTTAAACCGCTGAACCGATTTAGATGAAATTTGGTATAGAGATAGTATAAGTCGCGGGAAACGACATAGGATAGTTTTTATCCCGATATTCCCACGGGATCGACAGCCGGGTAAAACCGCGGGGCGCTGCTAGTATTCAAATAATGATGTCAACAGTTATTATTTCCTCAGGAGCCGGTCGCTATTCAATTCATCTGCATCTCTGTCCTTATACGTCCCTCGGCGTTTAAATACAAACAATGCATACATACATAAGTCAGTACGATTATATTAACTAATTGCGATGCGGGCGCCCGCGGGAGACGCGCAAGTATGCGCGCGCGCAGGGTATGACACAGCGCGGCTTTGCATAAACAGTGCGTTTGAATGCTCGCGTAATGGCCGCGGTGACGTCACGCACAGAAAAACACACTCATATGGAAATTATTGCTAACTTGTGATCGTACATATAACGTAGGGGAGAGTAGCCCAAAACGGGTACGCTAAGGTTGATGATAAATAAAAACAATTTATAGATACAAATTGAACACTTATTTGTACATTTTGAAATGTTTAGTTATCAAGGACTATAAAATAAATAACATATTTAGTAGTTTTGTACATTAAGATAAAAAAAATAACAAGAATCTTTACCATTCGAATTACCCGTTTTGCCCGTAGGGGGGGCCTAAAGCAGGTAGGGCTTTTGGGCAAAGCGGGTAGGGACTGAATTGCATGAGATCAACGTCAATCAATGACTAGAACTGTTTCATAACAATCATAACTCAGATGGAGCTCCACCAGGATCATCAGCTACTTACAGTGATAATGGTTGGATCAATGGACCAGTATTCTTGGAATGGTTGCGGCACTTTGTAGACAACATAATGAGTTGGCAACGTAAACAGATTATCCATATGAAATAGATATTCAACTAGCTCTAATTCTTGAGCTGCTGTAAAAACTGTTGTGAATCTTCCTCTTTTTTTGACATCCTTTCTTTACATGTATCTGTAAAGTCGAAAGGTTGATGCCATATTTTTTTGCTGCACCATTGACGGAAGTTTTGAGAGCTTCTTCTATCTCAAGCTTCATAACTACCTCATCCCACGATGCATTTGCAGTCTTTCTTTTGTATTTATTAACCATCTGCAAAAACAAAAGAACTAATAAGCAGTCAATGATATACAGGGCAAATCGAGTATGGGCAAAACGGGCACCCGCTTTACCCCTACCCTTTTTGCCCACAAGCATGTATTTTTTTCAATCGACTCATATCCTTAAAACCGAAATAATAAACGCCAACCTATTACACAAATAAAACGTCTATTTATTGTAAAATAATAACAAAAAACTGGTAAGAACATATTGTAAACCATTTTCGAGTATTCAAAAGTAATGTAACTCAATTTTTTTTAGTGGAAATAGCAAAAAACTTCTTTCTCATCTTACCGTGAACTCGTGTCCGCCAGAGAAGCGCGCCGACTCCCTGTGATTGGCGAGCGGCAGGCGCCGCGCACTGCACGCTCACATTCTTATTAGCAATAACGGTGCGCAAATCAAAAAGCATACCCGGTTTAGGCGGGCTACCCGTTTTAGGCTTACCTCCCCTACATAATATTATACACTGTTAACCCCAAAACTGCAAGTCGCTTGGAGGCTTTTAAAGGTAAACTCATTAACAAACTACCAGTTTTATCTAATCATGCTGATCCTAATCATCTTTATGATAATTTTTTTAATGTATACTGTAAACAGTTTGATTCAACCTTTATTCCCAAGACTATCTCGGTTAATAGTAATGCATCGTTCAGTGATTGGGCTACCAATGGTATTCATAAAAGTAGAACACGGATTTATGAATTGTACAATGAAAGGACTTATATTAACACCGATGAATTTAATTTGTATGTTAGAAATTATTCAAAATTATTTTAAAAAGTTTGTTATATGGCCAAGTCACGCTATTTGGGTTCAAAGATTAAAAACAGCAGTAATGTAATTAAAACGACTTGGAATATTATTAATAGTGAAACGGGAAGATCTAGTAACCGAAATACTGACTACAGCCTGTCTATTAATGACAACATAATAAAATCAGACTCACAAGTCGCCGAGGCGTTTGAAAATTTCTTTTCAGATATTCCCGTTTCAACTACTAAATCACTAAACTCATCACCTTCTGTTGCTGAGTCTTTTTTTTTTTGCGGATGGGAAATCATCAAATGACTCCTCTCGCTCTGGGTGGAGCGGAAGGGAGTGTCAGACTCTTACTGACTAAAACCCACCCGTGTTCCTTCCTTAGCCCTTTATGTTCCGGACCAGCGGTAACCCTTTCGGACAATCCCGCTGACCCGGCAGGCTTCGGCCCTAAGGGGGCCCCTCCTCGATACTGACATCTCTTTGAGGCACGCGTGGAACACGTACGCGCCGTCCGGCACGGGCCTGGTCCTGATCGGACGGTGAGCTACCCATTACTCTCCGCCCGCAGGCCCGCGCCTACGGTGGCCGGGAGTCATCACGCGGCTCCCGACGCCCGGAGCGTCTCCCGCGGCGGCTGGGACGGGAGGCTCTCTCCCTGAGCCGTCCCGCCACCTCCTTCGCTAGCATGACTGCTTCGCAGAAGGAGGTGACTGCCTCCCACTCCCTCTCACCCCGGACCATGGCTTGCACCAGGGCCGGACGCGAGAAGTCGCCGTCGCTGCCGATCGCCTCTACGAGGACACGGCGGTGCTCCGCCCAAGCGGGGCAGACCTCCACCGTGTGCTCCACCGTGTGCTCCACCGTGTCCTCTGGGCGATCCTGGCAATGGTGACACCCAGGCGTTTCCTCCCGCCTGATAATGTGCAGGAACCTCCCGAAACTTCCGTGTCCGGTGAGGACCTGCGTCAGGCGGTAGGTGAGGGCGCCGTGGTGCCTCTCTAGCCACTCCTCAATCTGTTGCTGAGTCTTTGCTTAAGGAAAATGTTAATGGTTGCGATTCGGAATTTCATTTTGAATATATTACCTATAGAGATATAATTAAAACCTTTCACACTTTAAATGTAAAAAAGACTGCAGATCTGTGGGGTAATTCTGTAGAAGTAGCTAAGTCTATTATTGACATTGTAGAACCTACTCTAGCTCTTATCTTTAATCGTTGTATTGACAATGGGGAGTTTCCTGACCTTGTGAAAAATAGTAAAATAATACCTTTGATAAATCAGGTAGTACATCAGACCCCACAAATTATAGACCTATTTCTGTACTACCTACCTTTAGTAAAATTTTTGAGAAATTAATTTTAGACCAAATGCAAAGATTTTTTAATAAACTAATGCCGGTGTTGAACTTTTAGGACATATTTATAATGCATGGGAAGATAAATGCGATGCCTTGGGCATCTTTTGTGATTTGTCCAAGGCATTCGATTGCGTTCTTCACGAAACGTTAATCAGGAAACTCCGCCACTACGGGATCCGGAACACTGCTCTGGATCTTCTTACTGCATACTTGAGCAAAAGGATTCAGAGCGTTGACGTTAATGGAAAAAGATCACCCGGATCTATAGTAACAATGGGAGTCCCACAGGGCTCAATTTTTTTCCTTTCTTGTTTCTTATTTAAATTAATGACTTCCCGTACCTCATAAAGGATAATCATGATATAGTGTTGTTTGCAGATGACACTTCTCTTTTGTTTAAACTTAAACGTCAGCAGTTGGTTACTGACGATGTAAATAGCGCGATCTCAAAAGTAGTCCACTGGTTCAATGTTAATAATTTGCTTTTAAACGAGAAAAAAACCAAATGCATTAAGTTTACGCTACCCCACGTTAGGCAGGTGAAAACCAATGTGTTGATAAAGGGCGAGGAATTGGATCCTGAAGACAACACAGTATTCTTGGGCATAACTTTGGATGCTAAGCTTCAGTGGGGTCCACATATAGATAAATTGTCAAAAAATCTAAGTTCCGCAGCATACGCTGTTAGAAAAATTCGTAATTTAACAGATATAGAGACTGCCCGTTTAGTGTACTTTAGCTATTTTCATAGTGTAATGTCGTACGGTATTCTATTGTGTGGAAATGCCGCCGATATTCAGACTATCTTTGTTTTGCAGAAGCGAGCTGTTCGATCAATTTATAAATTAAGTCCAAGACACTCTCTCAG
Organism: Mesoligia furuncula; assembly: GCA_916614155.1. Lineage (NCBI taxonomy): Eukaryota > Metazoa > Arthropoda > Insecta > Lepidoptera > Noctuidae > Mesoligia > Mesoligia furuncula. The sequence goes on from OU744799.1 coordinate 29,092,045, forward strand.
AGACAAATTTAAAGAGATTAATGTAATGACTGTGCCTTCTCAGTATATTTATGAAAATCTTTTATATGCCCATAAAAATATAAAATTGTTTAAAAAATACAGTGATATCCATAATATAAATACTAGAAACAAACACAAATTTGTTGTACCTACAACAAGGCTCAAAAAAATAGGTGGCTCGTTCAGATGCCAATGTATACTCTTTTATAATAAGCTACCAAGCCACGTTCAAGATCTAAGCCTCAATAAATTCAAATCATTCATTAAACGTAAGTTGTGCCAGAAAGCCTTTTATACCGTTAAAGATTATATTGAGTACCTCCAATTTCTGCATTTCGAATGACTTCTTTTTTATATACACATTGACATTAATGATTTTTTTTATAAACAATGACATTTGCTTACTTTGTAAAGTATTATATTTTTTATATATATATTTTTTTTTTTTATTGTGATTTGTGAATGTGAAGACGATGTGGTTCATTTTATTAATTTTATATTTTTTATTTTCTCTCTGTTCTATTACTTGTTTTTTTTTCTCTCATGGTCTGGCAGTTTGAGTAATTTATGTGGCCTACCCAAATGTCCTTTCTTTGGTATTGTTCGTCGAATCGTTGAGCTCCTTAAGTCCTGAGTTGAGCTGCACGATGTCTGACAAATGCGTGCACTGACTGACAGGTCCTCTCAATCTGTGTAGTTCTTTCCTCAAAAGACCGTCTCAGACATCGATCTACATGGTCTTCACATAATCTGACCAAGATTATGTCTGGACTTTAAAAGAGACTGTGACCTCTGAGTTTGTTTCGGCCTTTCTTCTCAGAGTAGTCACATAGGAAACGCCGACCTCATCTAGTTTTAAAATAAATAAATAATAAATATAAATAAATATATTCGACCACTATCACACAACGCCGTCTAGTCCCAAGCTAAGCAGAGCTTGTGTTATGGGTACTAGACAACTGATAAACATACTTATATATTTCTAAATACATACATATTATAGATAAATTACACCCAGACACAGAACAAATGATCATGCTCATCACACAAACATTTGTCCTGGGTGGGAATCGAACCCACGACCTCCGGCATAGCAGTCAGGGCCACTAACCACTAGACCAACGGGCCAGTCATCAAAAAAACATGATTGACGTGTAAAAGAGTTTGTGCAAACCTACTTATAAAAATAAAATCATTTATCATTTACATACGGTTTGTGATACTACATAATATAGGTGCCTACTATTTGAAATGATTGAAGTTTGAATTAGTTTTTAGTAGCAAAGGACCAAACATTTTACAAATGTGGTCCTTTGCTCTCAAGTTGACCTTTTAGCGTTATTAAATAAGATAATATTATTATGATGCAAGAATGAGAAAAGCTTTACGTCTTAGCCTCACGAGCTTCCTAGCGATGTGCTAGACACTGGTAGCGATGTGCTACAGGTAGCAATGGGCTACAGGTAGACACTGGTAGCGATGTGCTACTGTAGACACTGATGGTAGCGATGTGCTACAGATAGCGATGTGCTGCAGGTAGCGATGTGCTACAGGTAGACACTGGTAGCGATGTGCTGCCGGTAGACACTGGTAGCGATGTGCTACAGGTAGACACTGTTAGCGATGTGCTACAGGTAGACACTGATGGTAGCGATGTGCTACAGATAGCGATGTGCTGCAGGTAGCGATGTGCTACAGGTAGACAATGGTAGCGATGTGCTGCAGGTAGACACTGGTAGCGATGTGCTACAGGTAGACACTGGTAGCGATGTGCTACAGGTAGACACTGGTATCAATATGCTACAGGTAGCGATGTGCCGCAGGTAGACAATGGTAGCGATGTGATACAGGTAGACACTGGTAGCGAAGTGCTACAGGTAGCAATGTGCTACAGGTAGACACTGGTAGCGATGGGCTACAGGTAGACACTGATGGTAGCGATGTGCTACAGATAGCGATGTGCTGCAGGTAGCGATGTGCTACAGGTAGACTCTGGTAGCGATGTGCAGCAGGTAGACACTGATAGCAATATGCTACAGGTAGACACTGGTAGCGATGTACTACAGGTAGCGATGTGCAGCAGGTAGACAATGGTAGCGATTTGATACAGGTAGACACTGGTAGAGAAGTGCTACAGGTAGCAATGTACTACAGGTAGACACTGGTAGCGATGTGCTACAGGTAGACACTGGTAGCTATGTGCTACAGGTAGACACTGGTAGCAATGTGCTACAGGTAGACACTGGTAGCAATGTGCTACAGGTAGACACTGGTAGCAATGTGCCACAGATAGCGATGTGCTACGGGTAGACACTGGTAGCGATGTGCTACCGGTAGACACTGGTAGCGATGTGCTACAGGTAGACACTGGTAGCGATGTGCTACAGGTAACAATGTGCTGCAGGTAAACACTGGTAGCGATGTGCAACAGGTAGCGATGTGCTGGCGGTAGACCCTGGTAGCTATGAGCTAGAGGTAGACACTGGTAGCGATGTGCCACAAGTAGACACTGGTAGCAATGTGCTACAGGTAGACACTAGTAGCGATGTGCTACAGGTAGACACTGGTAGCAATGTGCTACAGATAGCGATGTGCTACAGGTAGACACTGGTAGCGATGTGCTACAGGTAGACACTGGTAGCGGTGTGCTACAGGTAGACACTGGTAGCGATGTGCTACAGGTTGACACTGGTAGCGGTGTGCTACAGGTAGACACTGGTAGCGATGTGCTACAGATAGCGATGTGCTACAGGTAGACACTAGTAGCAATGTGCTACAGATAGCGACGTGCTACAGGTAGACACTGGTAGCGATGTGCTACAGGTAGACACTGGTAGCGGTGTGCTACAGGTAGACACTGGTAGCGATGTGCTACAGATAGCGATGTGCTACAGATAGCGATGTGCTACAGGTAGACACTAGTAGCAATGTGCTACAGATAGCGATGTGCTACAGGTAGACACTGGTAGCGATGTGCTACAGGTAGACACTGGTAGCGGTGTGCTACAGGTAGACACTGGTAGCGATGTGCTACAGATAGCGATGTGCTACAGGTAGACACTGGTAGCGATGTGCTACAGGTAGACACTGGTAGCGATGTGCTACAGGTAGACACTGGTAGCGATGTGCTACAGGTAGACACTGGTAGCGATGTGCTACAGATAGCGATGTGCTACAGGTAGACACTGGTAGCGGTGTGCTACAGGTAGACACTGGTAGCGATGTGCTACAGATAGCGATGTGCTACAGGTAGACACTGGTAGCGATATGCTACAGGTAGACACTGGTAGCGATGTGCTACAGGTACATTGGTAGCGGTGTGCTACAGGTAGACACTGTTTTACAAAACCGCTAGTTGTTTTACAAAACAGCACCGTTATGTAAAACAACTTAACCACGTTCCGCGGTTTCCATAATTACGGAACTTGAACACGCAAAATTGCACAAACGTTTTGCATTTATCAATGCAGCGAGTCAAAGATTAGCGGTTTTGTAAAACAGCGTGAAATGAGACGTGAGATTGTAGAATTTAGTTGTAAATTTTGTCGCTCGGGGATCTTTGTGTCGTAACAACATTAATGGCGCGGACGCCATTATTCATTTGATTAAAATAAAACAAGTAATACGAGAAAAAATTACCTTAACTCAATCAACACAGTGATTTTAAAGACTATTAATTAAAAGTTATCAGAGTTTTTATGATAGACGCTCATTGTGACTGCGTATAAGCCATTCTGCACTAAACGTCGGTAGCAGTGTTGTAGGACGTACCTAGTACCTAGCGCAATGACAATCCAGCTGAACGTTGTTCAGTAGTCATATGTCATAAGTCATAAGTTATTTATTTCATAACAAAACACAATGTGGAAAACATTACAGTGATGATAAATAAAATTGGTAATAATATCCAACAATAAGAAAAAAAACATTAACTTCGTTCATATTTAAAATCCAGTAGCGACTACGCACTCAAAATGGAACAATATAATTATAAATAGTTGTATGTCAATAATTCAGTAACCCGAGGGCCACGGAATGCGACGCTGCAAGCGAATTCGCCTTGCGCTGCAAGCATCAGCGTCGAGCGTCAAAAACAAATGTATTGTCTATTATGGACAAGGCCACAAAGTAGCGCTGCAAGCAGCAGCGAAATTTGCTACGAGCGAATTTGCACGAGCGTTGGATGATCCGACGCGCGTTTTTTATGAGCGTCGAAAACAATTGTATGAGAACGTTTCACAGTGTACACGGAACAGACGCTCCACGCGATCCGATAGAAGCGGTCGCTCCGCGCGTCAGCGTCTAAAACAAATTGTTTTGTTTTTGTCGCGTTTATAGTAACTAATCTAATATGAATATTGAAGAATTTATCACTGCAATCCAAAATCGACCTGCGTTATGGATGAGTTCACATCCGCAACATAAGTTTAGGAATGTTGTAAAAAAATTGTGGAAAGAAAATATAATTCTTTTTTAAGATTTATTAACAATATTATTATAGGTATTTTTGACAGCAACATTTGTACACGCTACAGGCGAATATTTGAAGTTCGTGGCCGTGCTTTTTACGCTTAGAAATAACGCTTGTAGCGGATTGACGCCTCAAGCGTGGCCGAGGCATAACATAAAATTAAAAAATCACCAAAATTACATATGAGTTTGAAATTCATTATCCACACATTTATGCCTCGGCCACGAAAATAACGCCACGCTTGAGGCGTCAATCCGCTACAAGCGTTATTTCTAAGCGTCAAAAGCACGGTCACGAACTTCAAATATTCGCCTGTAGCGTGTACGTCGGTGGGAGAATGAATCAGTACAGTACAGAAAAAGGTAACATGCTCTGTGAGTACAGAGTAAGCACGCGTCAACATTATACGTGAAAATGTTGCTGTCAAAAATACCTATAATAATATTGTTAATAAATCTTAAAAAAGAATTATATTTTCTTTCCACAATTTTTTTACAACATTCCTAAACTTATGTTGCGGATGTGAAATCATCCATAACGCAGGTCGATTTTGGATTGCAGTGATAAATTCTTCAATATTCATATTGGATTAGTTACTATAAACGCGACGAAAACAAAACAATTTGTTTTAGACGCCGACGCGCGGAGCGACAGCTTCTATCGGAGCGCGTGGAGCGTCTGTTTGGTGTACAGCTACAGTGTACACTGTGGAACGTTCTCATACAATTGTTTTCGACGCTCATAAAAAACGCGCGTCGGATCATCCAACGCTCGTGCAAATTCGCTGGTAGCAAATTTCGCTGCTTCTTGCAGCGCTACTTTGTGGCCTTGTCCATAATAGACAATACATTTGTTTTTGACGCTCGACGCTGATGCTTGCAGCGCAAGGCGAATTCGCTTGCAGCGTCGCATTCCGTGGCCCTCGGGTTAGTTTACACAACGGAGCTGTTTTGTAAAACAGCGGATTCTACAATCCATTTGCGACACATATGATCTACATTATCATCGGCTCTCTTTCTCAATTAGGCTTCAATCACCAATACTTAAACATCGATGTATTGGCTACATACTCGTACGTATAGCTCTACTCTAAAACTTTAAAGAAAACCATGTTCAAAAGTATACAAATTAATATGCATTGATGGAATCAATCAATATTTGGTGTGATCTGTACGCACAGCGCATTGGCAGGCAGTGGCGGGCATGCGCGAGCGCATGCAGCCGACGTTTAAGGGCATCTGTGCCGTGGGAAACGCCGTGAGACCATACCGCCACATACCGCCTCCGCACACGCGCGCTCCGCACACGACCACCATCATATCACAAGTTCTCATAACATTGATTGTTCTGTACCAAATTGGGAGAAGTCTGACGTTACTGACAAGCAATGTACGTGGCCTTATGATGAAGTGTCGCGCCTGCGCAGCACGGTAATTAGCAGAATGTCATTGCAAATTTTTAACATTCACGTTGCGCCGACTGGCGTGATACGTATCGTGGCGAATTAATATTGATAGGTACTCATACACACACAGCGTGTATGGCGCTCATACAAACCTTATGCGATACCTAGATTAATGGCTAACATTTACATGTCGCGCGCTTTTTGCAGCTGATTGAATACTAAACAATTACACCGTCACTCAAGGTTTAATATGTTTGCTTTATAGCCCAAGAATATTAATTGCATATAAGTAAGTATAAATACTGAGTAGGCGAGCACGTAGGTACCATCGCACGCAAATCCTGTAGTTTTTATATCAAGTGATGAAGAAATGCATAATGTGCATTTATAGCTCAAGTTAACGCTATAAAATAAATGCAACCCCTGCATGCACCACAAGTATCTACATAGCTACACATTCAAAATAAACAGGATGAAACTTCATCCATAAACCAACTTATCTAAACAGTTGACAATTTCAACTCATTACCTACAGGAAACATTAGAAACGTTGATTATATAGATCCAGTGAATGTATTGAATGAATCGTTAAGTAAGTATTCTTTATAAATCACGAGATCTTAGAACAAGATCTCAGAGGGCCCCGACGACCGACAGCTTGACATATTCGCTACCGTAATTGACTTTTACAGATAACACTATCAAAGCAAAAAGTCTAATGGGAAATATCGTTTCAATCTCATATTATGAAGGCTCCGAACTTCTCCGACGAGTGGCGGCTGCATTCCAGCAGGCGACACAGTCGTGTGTCGTGTCGTGTGGTGTATCCGTACGCGAACATTGTAGCAGGTAGCTCGATGGGCGTGCGCGGCGGTGACACGGTGTCCACTGTGCGAGTTAATCTCAGACTGTATTTCAACGCCCGAGGCGCGGTCACGTCGGGGATTCAGATTAAGATAAAATTATTATGGAAATGTGTTGTAAGGTAACTTTTCTTCTGATATAATTAAAATGAAGGCTGTTGACTTTCGGGGAGTTTTGATCCTTCGGCCAACGCTTGTGTGTGAGTACCTGAATGTCCAGTTCCCGGCGTGTGAGCCTGCGCCGGCGCCGCTGTTTCCCAGTACCCGTTAACAGATATGATTGACAGACGAAGAAAAAATATAATTCATTAGCAAGTGTGCGCAACAGCGCAACACGGAGAATGTAGCCGGCACTAGGAATGAGATCGTTTGTTCCGCGGCAAAAACGTCTCATGCCGCGACACACATAGAATATAATTATCTAAGCGCTCTATTAATATTTATGGCGCACTCTTAGCGTCCACTTCAATAATTATTTGACGTAGGAGTGCGTCTGCCCTGAGAGCGGGGCTAAGGACCAGTGATTGCAGATCTACATTCCATCGCGTTCACTGCTTCGTATTCAAAGTCTGATTCTTTCTTCTTTGATCAAAACCCATCTTCTCATATCGTTTGAAATCTCCGCATGATGCGCATCACAAGACCTTTGATTGATTTGAATGGCTTAGGAATGTTAACTACCCCTATCGAAAATCTACGAGAAAAAGAGACATGTATTTTGCCTCTCAACCTGACAACACAACACTATCATAGAGCACCGAGCAGTAGGTTGTCCCCCGCGTCTACACTCCTGGTGGTCGAGTGGCGCCGCTCAATGGACGTCCAAGTATGTCATTCATGTGGCGGGGCGGCGCGGCGGCGGCGTCGCGGGCGTTTCCCGCGCCGGCGCTGGGAACCGCGACAATTACCCGCGCGGCCGCCGCCCGCGCCTCGACGCCGCGTTTTTACACCGCGCCTGCAACCAGCCTATGCACATGCATGAGACGGTCACCCACCATTTGTCACGTGCACCTCTTGGGAAAATATTGAAACGTTTCCTACTCGATTTATTATGTTATAATGTCACTATTTATTACATATAGTCGTAGCGGTCCATGTTCGATGCGAAGCTGCTTTCTAAACATTCGTCTATAGCATTCAGGCGGACTGTTATTTGGGAGCAATTTACCAAATTACGAGCAACTTGTTAGGATTAACGTGGGATGTGAGAAGGGACTGGGAGCTGTTCATTAATCAAGCTACGTATTCAAATGACTATAATTTGGGTCGATGTGGGGCGAGTTGAACTAAATGGTTTGCTATGCTATTCGGCCATCGATTAGCATATCTCGGTCTGCATGTTGTTTTAATTCCAGCGGCCGTCTGGAGGCTGTATACTGTGATTAAATATTGCCGAACATTTGTGATCAGTAATTACTAGTTTCTGGGATAATAAAGCTGTTAAACCGGACAAAATTATTAACATCATTGGCCTGTTTTAAGGTTATTACGAGTGTATTTAGTGTCAATAGGTTTTCGTAAACGATACTTTAAGCGTCATTAGCCCGAGCACTAGATCAAGTTCGTGTTCATCTCGCAAAACCAACGTTTTATAGGGATCATTAAAGGGAAACCAACAGTACGTACATGTTAAAGTGTATTATTGTCTAAAATTGTAAACAGGCATGAGGCCAGTATCATTTGAAGACGTCGCATGTCTTGAATATGATCCTAATGCGATTTTAATAACGCCACCTGCGGGCAGAAGGACCACACAATGCAAAATCACTTCTCGGCTATATAAAACAGAGATTGAATTCGTTTGGAAGAGGAACAAGGTCAAAAGAATTACTGTATTAATGAAGGTGTTACCGAATTTAACTATTGTGTTTATGCCGCGGTGATAATTGTTACAAATTAAGCCGCGCGCAAGGTTCGCTTCGGGCCGCGCCATTACGCACGGTGCCGCAAGCTGCCGTCCGGTGCCGTGCCGTGCCGTGCGTGCGCCTTTGAGTACGAGCCGCTATTAGTATAAAATTATACTATTAGAAGCATTATTGGCTGACGGTCCATTTTAATTATACAGACATGTTTTATATAAATGATGATGGATGTTCTACGATTTGGGAGTTTTTGTTGTCCTGGTGTTACTGACGTGATTTCTATTTGTTTGTTCTCGCTTTACTAACTTACAAGTAAGTACTCTCTACTAATGGTGCCTAGGTATGGAGGTACCAATCCATTTTATGAAAAAAAAACGACAGATTGATATACATTTTAGATTAATTGTCAAAATGTTTATATATTATTTAGTTTTTTTTTGACATGAATACGTCTTCAAAATTGCTTCCATAGTGGAAGGCAGGTCAAAAAAACCATTGATAACAAAATCGGGAGATAGAGTTTGGTGTTGCAGCTTCATATTTATCATCTCCATCCTAATTCAATTACAACAATGGATAGCTAAAGGATCAAAGAATTAATCACACCAAGTGAGGACTGTGACTCATCGCGCGCGGTGGAGACGGAAGCGCCGCCATTTTGAAGTAATTTTGCTGCGTATCGAGATTTCTACTTTGACTCGGAAAAGCTACGATGTTCGTTTAAGTTTCAATCGTCAGCTCTCGTCAAAATCTATCGATTGTATACAAAACATTAGTGTAAAATAGTAACAGTAAAAAAGAAAAATAATATCAAAAATATATAATGTCGGCCTATACGCGTCAAAAAGCCAAATACAGAGATTGTATACGGTTGGAAAGGGCTTCTCAAGAGCAATCGAATGGTACCAATAAAACACCATATAAACACCATATGACCGAGTCAAGCAGTGCCGGGAACGTAAAAGAATGAATGCGACCGAGCAGATCAACCCCGTTACGTAAACGTATTCACATACAACATACGGCCGTGTCTATGACACAGCCACACCCTACGTTTTTTTATCTTTTTTGTTTATTCACTTTACTCAATGTTTCGTTGCACCGATTTCATTTTTGATGCTCTTTCTTGGGCGCCAGGGTACCAACCAACTAGCAAAATTTTAACTTACAAGTATCCCAAAACCTATATTTTTTTACTCTTTTAGCAAACAACTGTAAGTGTCGATTTAGGCGCACTTTATAAGAGAATTCTTACTTAGAGTCAACTTATAACGCTCTTATTGAAGATTACTTTACACTAACAATAATCTTGTTACTGCTCTTGTAATACCAAAATAACCTATAATGGTTTTATAATGGCATGGTTTGAGGGAAAATAGGACTTGGAGCGCTCTTACGACTGCCCTTTTAAGTGTAATTTCCCTTATATTGCTCTCTGGAAGCTCAATAAAGGAGTATTTATCAAGAGGCCGAAAGAGTGTGCGCGAGCGCTGATGGATTAAAAAAAAAGTTGTCAACTCATGTATCATCTGTATTAGTAGTATTTTTATTTCCTGTTATCATTTATTTCATTTGCTTGATAGTTATGTGTCTATGAACTTAAATAACTTGCGGTGTAAATTTCTTCGAATGTTTTTTGGAAATAAGTGAAATATTTTCACAGGCCCACTTCGTTATGTATTAAGAATATTATTTAAAAAAATATTAATTAATTGTAAAAATAAAAACTGACGCCATTAGAGATTGATAAGACCAATTACTCTTCTCTAAGATAAGCTTAATACTAAAATGTCTTATTTCACACTACCTAAGTTAATTTTAAGCCTTTTGGTCTTATTGAGCACTTACATAAGGTAACTACGTGCAGCCATTTAATAAATTTAGGGTTCCTTTTAAAACCATGGCATACTAATTACCATTTTGTGGTAGGTAAAAAGTTAGATGCCAAACATGCATAAGTATATATGTACCTAATGGGTGGGTAAGTGGGTACCTACTATTAAGTGAGCGTGTTTTAAAATTTTTTTATTGTTTAAATTTATTCCTATACTTATGCTCCAGTTTTTTTAAATCTTTCCATTTTTAGGGTTCCATAAGCAAATGGCAAAAAACGGAACCCTTATAGATTCGTCATGTCTGTCTCAAACTCAAACTCAAACTCAAAGCATTTATTTCAATTAAACCTTGTACAGGCACTTTTGAATTGTCAAAATTAAATAGTCTGTCAGTTAGTCAGAAAGTTGAAGCTAGTTGCCCATTCCAAAACGTAGATCTCTATGGAGAAGAACGGGCAAGAAACTCCATGGACACTCTTTTAAATCAAGTTATTACAAAATCCTGGGTACATTATTCTTGTTGCTTCTATATGTGAGAACAATTTAAAAAAAAAAGACAAATGAAGAAACAATTCAAAATATAAGATTAAAAATAAGCCTTGGCAGTTAAGAGATGACCAGTCTCAACCGACGGCACCCGTTCACGAGCATGACGCGTGGATCAGCACCATCCAGCTCAACCATTTTGTAGGGAACCGAATAATCCAACACACGCGCCACCATCGGTGAGACATTTAAGTGAGCATGACACGTTCTCAACTGCCATGCTCTTTCAAGTCAACAACAAAAAAAAATCATAATAAACGGAAACATGGTTCTTACATTTACAAAATTAAAAAAAAAAAAAAAATGCTTCTAAATTATACAAAACTATAGTTTGCAATTTATTTAAGATGTTACTATAATTTACTACCAAACAGGAAGAGGTATCAAATATTGCAGTATTCAACAATTAAAACTGGATTGAACAAAATAAAAAAGTTATGTTCGTAATGACAGAAAAATTGAAAAAGAAAAAGGGAAGCACCTCTTCCAAATATTGAAATTTTAAGTAGTGAGTCTAAGTGCCTGTGGAGCAGGACCAGCATTAAGCCAAGCATTTTTATCTACGAAATAATCATCCAACTTGTAATATGCTTGTCTACATAGTGTGCGTTTAATGCATGTTTTAAATTTCTTCTCATTTAATTGAAGAATATCGAATGGTATTTTATTATAACATTTTACACAGTAACCCATAAAAGAAGTTTTTACTTTAGACAATCTGAAACGCGGTTGATCTAATTTGTCCCTATTTCTAGTGTTAAAATTATGCCTGTCACTTATCTTACTAAAAAGATGTAGATTTTTTCGAACGTACATAATGTTTTCATATATATATTGACAAGGAACCGTCATGATGTTAATTTCTTTAAACAGTTCTCGTAGAGAATCGCGTCTGCTGAGCTTGTAGATGGCTCTAACAGCCCTCTTTTGCAGAATGAAGATAGAATCAATATCTGCAGCCCGTCCCCACAACAAAATACCGTAAGACATGATGCTATGAAAGTAACTAAAATAGACCAGTCTCGCGGTATCCACGTCTGTTAATTGGCGAATTTTCCAAACAGCGTAAGCGGCCGAACTGAGCCGCCCTGCAAGTGATGTTAAGTGCGGACCCCACTGTAGCTTTGAGTCAAGCGCGATCCCCAGAAAGACCGTATTTTCGACGAATTCAAGTGTCTCCCTATTCAATACAACATGACATTCATTACTTCTAACATTCGGTAAAGCGAATCTAATGCATTTAGTTTTTTTCTCATTTAATACCAAATTATTCACAGTAAACCAATTATGGACCACATGCATAGCGTTATTTACGTCGTCAAGCTCCTGTGCACGTCTGCTTACTTTAAAAATCAGTGATGTGTCATCAGCAAATAACACCATTTGTGGTTGGTTTTTCAGTAAATGAGGTAAATCATTTATATATACTAAAAATAGGAATGGCCCCAATATTGAGCCCTGCGGTACTCCCATTTTGACTTTTAAGCCCGATGAATTCACACCGTTAATTTGAACTTGCTGAAATCTATCATTTAAATATGATTCTATTAAGCTAAGAGCAAGTTTACCTAGTCCGTAATGCTCAAGTTTCAAGAGCAGTGTTTCATAATTCACGCAATCAAATGCCTTGGATAGGTCACAAAAAATGCCTATAGCATCTTGTGCCTCTTCCCATGCGTTAAAGATGTGTTTTAATAAGGAGACACCGGCGTCGGTTGTACAACGTCCTTTGGTGAAACCATACTGTTGATCGTGTAAGATGTTATTACGATTAAAATGATTGAGCATTTGATTTAACATTACTTTTTCGAACACCTTGCTAAAAACCGGCAAAACCGATACGGGTCTATAATTATTAGTGTCTTTGCTGTCCCCAGATTTGAAAAGTGGAATAACTTTACTGAACTTCATTAAATCCGGGAAAACCCCTTGATCTACACACAAATTAAATATTAAAGCTAAATAGGGTGCAATTGTCTCAATAAAGGATTGACAAACTTTAGTGGACATGCCCCACAGATCTTCGGTAATTTTGATCTTAAGTTGCTTAAATGCCTTTATAATGACTATGGGGTTTATATGTTTGAATTTAAATTCCACAGGACAGGCTGAGACATTCGCTCTTAATAATTCAATAGCTAGTGCGGGCGAGGAATTTAAAGTTTCTGTAGTTTTAATTGGAATATTGGTAAAGAAAGTTGCAAATTCCTGAGCAACATCGATGTTATCGCTAATGAGACCGCGGGAAGTGTCCAGTGTGTAATCAGTATTATGTTTTTTGTTCCTGTTCGTTTCATTGTTTATAATTTTCCAAACTGTCTTTATTTTATTGTCTGCGGATTTAACTTTGTTACTAATGAAAGAAGCTTTAGCTGCTTTGCAGATATTTTTAAAAATTTTAGAATAAGTAGCAACATACTTATTAAAAGTATCCGTGTTTATATACGGCTTAAGGTCATACAGTTCAAATAATCTTTCCCTACTTTTCCTGATTCCTTTAGTTGCCCAGTCACTGAATAAAAACTTAGGGCAAATAGTTTTAGATTTCTTCTTAAAGGAATTATTGAACTCTGTTTGCACTAATGAAAAGAATTCTTTATACAAAATATTACCATTCGTCATACTTAGGCCCTGAGCATTTAACTTGCTAATTAAAGTGTTATTAAACTTATTCAAATTACCCGATGTTATAGGTCTAGTTTGAATCTGCACTTTTTGTATCGGTGTGATGCACTCAAAAGACACGGTTTGACCACTGTGATCCGAAGGGAGATAATTTACAATGGCTTTATCTAAATATTCACAGCAACAAAAAACATTATCAATACATGTAGCAGTAGTCGTAGTTATTCGCGTTGGTTCCAAAAACACATTTGACAGATTGAATGATTTGAAGAGGCTTAACAATCTACTGCTATTTGAATTATTTTCCAAAATATTAACATTAAAGTCACCACAAATAATTATTGATTTATTACCAGTTGCAAGTTTTCCTAAGACATCTTCCATTACTGACTCAAATATAGAGTAGTTTTGATAGTTTGGAGGTCTGTAAACGCACACTATAAAATGCTTATCTAGCTCAACACAGGACAGTTCGATGCTATGTTCCACCGATAGTTCCACTATGTCTTTACGAGTCTTGTATTTTACACAATTTTTAATTAATATTAATGATCCACCACGCAGCATGGATTTTCGGTTAAAGCAACTGCCTACACTATAGTTCTCATAATTAATCATCATTTCATAATCTTTCAACCAATGTTCAGTAATACAAATAATATCAAACATTGTTTTTTCTAAAAACAATTCAATTTCTAATATTTTGGAAGAAAAACCTTGAATGTTTTGATGAAACAATTTCAAGGAATTCTGCTTAGCCCCTTTTTTACAATTTACTAATTGAGTGCTAGAAGATACCTTGTTGTAGGTGAGATTAATAATATTATTATTGGTACCTTCTGTTGTCTTACTGACTAGTTTAAATTATTGTGGCTGACCACCTTATTATTAGTATTATTACTAATTTCTGTCTGTCTATCTGTCTGTCCGTCCGTATGTCACAGCCACTTTTTTCCGAAACTATAAGAACTATACTGTTGAAACTTAGTAAGTAGATGTATTCTGTGAACCGCATTAAGATTTTCACACAAATATAGAAAAAAAAATTTGGGGGTTCCCCACACTCAGAACTGAAACACAAAAATTTTTTTTTCTTCATCAAACCCATACGTGTGGGGGTATCTATTCTAATATATATTTTTTCGAAACTGAATAGTTTGCGCGAGAGGCACATCCAAAGTGGTAAAATGTGTGTCCCCCCCCCCCCCTGTAACTTTCAAAATAAGAGAATGATAAAACTAAAAAAAAAATATTATGTACATTACCATGTAAACTTCCACCGAAAATTGGTTTGAACTAGATCTAGTAAGTAGTTTTTTTTAATACGTCATAAATCGTAAACCGCAATTTACCTTTCATTCAATCAACTCAAATATTAAAAAAAAACATTTAATTTCATAAATATAAACCTTATGCATAAACCCGGATGTTACGGAACCCTCGGTGCGCGAGTCCGACTCGCTCTTGCCCGGTTTTTTCAAACTCCATGCTTTACTGTTACAAATACTTAGCGTTGTTTACATGAATGTAATGGCCGACATTCTTAATAAAGTGTTCACAAGTCTTTTAAAAGACAAAATATTCCGATAGAGCTCTACTAATAGTCGTCTTATTTTTATTTTGACTCAGAGAAGACTTAATTTACACTTACAACTTGGCTTTATAGTATTTTTATGCAAAAGTTTATTAAGGTCGTAAGTGTTATAAAACACTCAATGCAGACTCTACTAAGAAAGAATGTACTTTTAAAATTATTATTTAAGTGTAAATAATATTCAAGAGCAATTGCTCTTTAAAAATGCACTTGTAAGACAACTGTGCTGATAAATGTGTTACAACGATTCTTTATACACAAATATAAGAGCACGTACTAAGTGTTATTATTCTTTTAGTACAAAACGCCTTAAATCATGCTTTTATAAGATGTACTGTCATAATCTAGACACATGTAAGTCTGCTGTAACACCTTAGTTCTTAAATCAGCATATCCGCAAGAGAAAATTGCTAGTTGGGAGGTGTATGATACACCTGGTACCCTGGCGCCCAGACACGCGTCTATACACCGTGTATCGCTTGTTCACTATAAACGCGCGTCTTACTAAGGTCCGGTCCGTAGTAATCCGGTCGCTCTCTAAAAGTAATAGTGCTACATAGCTACGCAAGATTATTTCTTCAGTCCCCATAGGCTGTCCCATAACGTATGTATCGTCACATAGAACATTATGAGCGACGTACATTTAACGCGGTGACGCGGTGACGCCATGACGCTGCCAGCCGTCAGACTGCCATGATTGATGACGAAAGTGTTGCGCTCGGGTTACGATAAACATCGAGATGTTACCCACCCCATCGATGTGGCAAGCGAGGCTAGGTGATTTTAATGTTGTGTTTATCAACACATTTGGAAATACTACTCCAATGCTGAATAAAGGTGACCTCCATAGCGCCCGTCCTCGACATATTTCACACCAGTGACACACTAAGTATACGATGAGTCGTTACACATACATAATTATTATTATACCTAAGGACAAAATATTCTCATTTAGCTCTACTTGTAGGTGCTGATACCTTAAATCTACTTACAATTTCCTGGAAAACGAACACTCAAAGTTCTGTTTTTTTCGGAAATTAATCGTAGTAGAGCTTAGCTGTTAGGTACAGTATCGTTCAATAGTATCTGAGCACCTTACGAGCCATATTGCTCTGATCACGCGGTACAACGCACATCTGTATGTGTAAACAGCACGGTACACACACCAACTACCTACTTCACACACTGCCATAAATCGTCATGTACTCTTCGCACCACACGAAACATAAAAATATAATTATATTCTGTCCCTTTTGTTAGCCACGTTTAATAGCATACCGTTGCTAAAATTCAAATGATTATAGTATGTGTTCATAGCAGTAATCGTCAAGCAGTGAACTGTCATGCAACTGGCTTAGGTTCGAATCTCACGAAGCGCAGTGCGGTTTTTGGGAATATTTATTTTTGTTTGCAATAATAATATTTACAAAATTGCTGCCTTTTTTTATTAATGTTGTTTTTATTGCAATAAAGGGTTTAGAATAAAAAATGCGTGTTAAGTGCTAAGTATAACAAAATAAAAAATATTTATTCGTTACATTTATTTTGCTTACCTACATAAAGTTAACAAACCGCTACATTTATTTATTATAACGTGATTGGTTATAGCCATTTTCTTTACGAAAAGAAGATTGAAACTAAACCTCAAATTATGGAATAATATACAGGTGGGTTCTTGTAGATAGACCGAAAATGTTTACATTATTTTAGTAGGTTATTTTATTATTTATTTAGGTAGGAACGACAACGTCGTCGATGATGCAAGCCTTCAGCATGGAGTCCACGGCGAACGGTTAATAAAGATGTGTTGAATGACTCAGCAAAATATATGAAATCATTTGTTTTATATTCATTCACCATGAGTCGACGCAGTTTTTCTCGGCGCCTTCTTGGCGCTTCTCGGTCCCTTGCAAGGCTAAGGTAGCCTAACTTTCACAGTATTTCTCTAGAACAAAGAACGGAATACTGTTAGACATTTATAAGCAAAATATTAAAATTGTTTACTTTACTATTAATAATTACCTAACACTTCGACGACTACGGAAAAAAATATTACTCGTCATTCACTAATCTAAATAAATTAAGTAGGTGTCTTTTATTTAAACCTCATAATGAATTTAAAACTTTATTTAGTAAGGCATCTTCCGAGTAAAACGATCAACAATGCTTTTGATTTTAAGTAGATTTATATTTAGTAAATTAGGAAATCTTTATGATACTCACACTTAGTCCGGTTTCATTCACTATTTGGGTTTGGTTATATCCAATTTTATGCAGCGCAATAATATTAGCCCTCACTTCAATATGTATTTATATTTGACTGCATTTTGAAAATAATAACTACAACACCGTTAATAGATTTAAACACCTCGTCACTAACCAGCAATGTCCTATAGAGGTGAATAGTCGTAACGAACAGCAGAATCTGTCTACCTCACAGAAATGAAATAATTTTGTTGGTTTTCTGTGGTCTACCTGCTAACTTTATTATTTGTGTGAACAAGACGAACGAGACAAAAAACTAATGATTATTTATCGAACTAAAGTGAGTGTGTGTGCGTGTCTATAATATAGAAACAACTTATAGAATAAGGTCGTAAGTCGAACCGAAGCGTCAATCTATTTCTTTGTCAGATCGCTAATCCACTTATGAACGCCGCTGTACCTACCATTATTGTGAGAGGTGCGCGACACTAAGCTTTTGTGAGAGGTGCGCGACACTAAACTTTTGTGAGAGGTGCGCGACACTAAACTTTTGTGAGAGGTGCGCGACACTAAGCTTTTGTGAGAGGTGCGCGACACTAAGCTTTTGTGAGAGGTGCGCGACACTAAACTTTTGTGAGAGGTGCGCGACACTAAGCTTTTGTGAGAGGTGCGCGACACTAAACTTTTGTGAGAGGTGCGCGACACTAAACTTTTGTGAGAGGTGCGCGACACTAAACTTTTGTGAGAGGTGCGCGACACTAAACTTTTGTGAGAGGTGCGCGACACTAAACTTTTGTGAGAGGTGCGCGACACTAAGCTTTTGTGAGAGGTGCGCGACACTAAACTTTTGTGAGAGGTGCGCGACACTAAACTTTTGTGAGAGGTGCGCGACACTAAACTTTTGTGAGAGGTGCGCGACACTAAACTCGAATCTTGAACTTACCCGTAGCGCTGACACTCTGTGATTTTAATCGTAAAATAATCAGTCAAGTATTTTTCCCGGAACTTGTTAACTTACTAGAGTAGGTAGACTATAATATAGTTTGTACAAGTAACAAGTTGCGGGAACAAAATGTAAATATTTAGAAAAATCATGAGCATCATCATCGCCATCAAATTAGCCAAATACGTCTACCGCTGGATGGAAGCCTCCTCCCAACATGTCTACCGCTGGATGGAAACCTCCTCCCAACATGTCTACCGCTGGATGGAAGCCTCCTCCCAACATGTCTACCGCTGCCTGGATGGAAGCCTCCTCCAAACATGTATACCGCTGGATGGAAGCCTCCTCCAAACATGTCTACCGCTGGATGGAAGCCTCCTCCAAACATGTCTACCGCTGGATGGAAGCCTCCTCCAAACATGTCTACCGCAGGATGAAAGCCTCCTCCAAACATGTCTACCGCAGGATGAAAGCCTCCTCCAAACATGTCTACCGCTGGATGAAAGCCTCCTCCAAACATGTCTACCGCTGGATGGAAGCCTCCTCCAAACATGTCTACCGCAGGATGAAAGCCTCCTCCAAACATGTCTACCGCAGGATGAAAGCCTCCTCCAAACATGTCTACCGCTGGATGGAAGCCTCCTCCAAACATGTCTACCGCAGGATGAAAGCCTCCTCCAAACATGTCTACCGCTGGATGGAAGCCTCCTCCAAACATGTCTACCGCTGGATGGAAGCCTCCTCCAAACATGTCTACCGCAGGATGAAAGCCTCCTCCAAACATGTCTACCGCTGGATGGAAGCCTCCTCCAAACATGTCTACCGCTGGATGGAAGCCTCCTCCAAACATGTCTACCGCTGGATGGAAGCCTCCTCCAAACATGTATACCGCTGGATGGAAGCCTCCTCCAAACATGTCTACCGCTGGATGAAAGCCTCCTCCAAACATGTCTACCGCTGGATGGAAGCCTCCTCCAAACATGTCTACCGCTGGATGGAAGCCTCCTCCAAACATGTCTACCGCTGGATGGAAGCCTCCTCCAAACATGTCTACCGCTGGATGGAAGCCTCCTCCAAACATGTCTACCGCTGGATGGAAGCCTCCTCCAAACATGTCTACCGCTGGATGGAACCCTCCTCCAAACATGTCTACCGCTGGATAGAAGCCTCCTCCAAACATGTCTACAGCTGGATGGAAGCCTCCTCCAAACATCGCCACAGCGAGCGAATATCTTTAAGGCTGCCCGCCCACGTCAGACTTTTTGTAGCACCGATCATCGGGCCGATTTTACCTCCGATTCTTATGACCGATTTTGTGACCGACTCAACGTACACGTCCGTCACTTTGTCTTCAACACAATGTCCTTCCCTAGCAAGTGCATGCGGCCGACTTCCTCTATATAAGTTACTTTACTCTTTGCGGCCGCGGCCGACTGTCGGTGAGTAGTGTGCGTTAACGCATACATTTCCGAACGTTCCATTTTCACCGATAATCGGATCGGTCGGGATGCGCCGATTTTATTTCTGACCTACTTTTTATAGGACGTGTGCGGTGCACTATTGCTATCAGTGTGTTCTATTTTTCTCCTACAAAAAATCGGTCACCGATTATCGGACGTGGGCGGGCAGCCTAAACAAAACGTTCTAAATAACAAACACAATGTGGCAGCGCTTGAGAACAAGGTCAAAGTTAATGTGTCCCAACAAAAAATGGAGCAATTTTTGTCGCTTAATCCAGAGGCGAACCGCGAGCGGCAAGCGGAGGCATTCCAAATATGAGTAGCGATAATATTGAAATGACCGGCGGCGGCAGCGCGGGCGCATCGCTTTGACACACCGCGCCCCGAACGCGACGCATTCCATGCGTCCGCGCGTCCGCAACGACCTGCTGTTTTGCGTTGCCGACCTGTCTATCGGGGACGTGCTCGTATGTGTTTTGAGAGGAATTCTAACTCATTTGAATTTGTCGCCTATCCATTGCTTGTCATCATCTGCCTAGACTTTTCCCGACTATGTTGGGGTCGGCTTCCAGCCTAACCGGATGTAGCTGAATACCAGTATCTTACATTGCGCGACTGCTTATCTGACCTCCACAACCCAATTACTAGGTAATACGATACCCCTTGGTAAGACTGGTTGTCAAACTTTCGGGCTCCTGTCAAAGATCAACGAATGACAGCTGGGACGAACAGCTTAACGTGCTTTCCGAGGCACGGAGAGGTCTGGATTTGTAAAGATGGTCACACGTCCACGGACCAACCGCGGCAAGTTTAGCTTAACCTGACCAATCGATCCGTGCGGCTGTTCTTAGTTAGCCACAGGCCTCCTGTCAATAGTTTGTGATCGCTAATTGTTTTATACGACTTGTTGCTTTGGTGTAAACTTATTGTTCTTACCTTGAAGTGATCCTGCCGATGCCGTGGTAAGCTTATGAATGTATTACAGTTAGCGCTGATTGGTTGACGTTTAGTGGATTGAAAGGAAGGTGCTAAAGAACTTCAGTACTGTTCGATCTCACACTCATTTTCTATTCTCAATCAGCCCTAGAGTGATTACAGGGTTGGATGCATAATTATGCAGTATATGAAAGCCTATTAGGATTTATGTTAATTGCTTAACAAACATAGCCGCTTCCTTTCATCAGCCGACACTAACCACACGCGGCTGTTCTTGGTGTTCAATCAATTGACTCACATGGACATGGTTATCCTTATCTACTATTATGGACAAATTGTATGTAGATTCCTGCGGTGCCAAACCAATTACACCTTATAGGCGTAAACGATCCAGTGATGATGATTGAGGGCTAAGTGGATGCTAATTTAGAATATTGCTTTTAATTTGTTATTCACTGCAGCTACCAATTCAGAAAAAATAAGTCCAGAACCATTAATAAATCTTAGTAAAAACGAGACCGCGAGGAAATCTATCATATAAATAATTCAAAGTCCTCACTGACTGATATATCAAACACAGCCTCAACCGCTGGTCCTGGAGACATACAATTTGGAGGGTGTTCTTTGTGAAGAGTAGGTAACCCCCTAAAAAGGGATTTTCGAAATTCCACCAGACGTATATGGGGGGAGGGTGAAATTTCACGCGGACGAAGTCGCGGGCAGAAGCTAGTCAGTTATAATTGGATGTTTCCGATTAGTGCAGTCCTGAGTCGACACTTCCTTTTACCTCTCTCTGAACAAGGAGGCTAGTGCGCGAAAGGAAGCAGTTCCCGACTAAGCAACTTGTACGTGTGTCACAACACCTTAGCGGGGTATGCGCGTGCGCACACCAACTGTAATGATGCTAACGTTAGCGCGCATGAAGCCATTTGGATGATACTGCACTGAATGGAGTCGAACCCGCTCCTAACAAGGGCACATCGTTTGAATGCGTCACTTTTTGCCGCCGAACAGCCGACATGCGAGCCGAATGTTCCAAGCCAGTTTTTGGTCAGTTTGAATAAATAAAATATTCATTGTATGCAAGTTATCGGAGTGCATAAATTCATATTAATGTATGGAAGGTATGAAGTTTTTAGCATAAGGTAACTCATTTATATTTCATGGTCGGGTTTGTGTGACATAAGATAAATCCGATGATAGATTGTCAGGTGAGTTGAATTAATTAATTAAACAAAAACTCACCTGTTATGGACAGACTCAGTTTTAACACTATTTCTTATTTTATGAGTGTACACTTGTGCAGTAAGTACCTATGCTCTATATTGTAGAGCTACTTATGCAGCTTGGTCCGTATGGTTTGGTTATGGTTTGGTTACCTATGTAGGTATTGTAACCTAAATAGTCTCTATTAAATAAATGAACATTAAAGACTCATAATAAGTAGGTAGGTAACAAGCCTACATAACTTAAGTAACCGAAGTGCACATGCCGCGTAGGTATCCAGAGACAAAAGCTTAAAAGGCTTAAAGGTACTAAATCAGTAAGGAGTTTATTTTTCTAAGTTCAATGTAACCAACCAACAAGAGCGCTTGGCCACGCTCTTTGCACTTTTGAATGGTTAGTGTGTATTTAACATTATTAATATCTCAACACAAACAGAAAATAATAAAGCAACACCTACAACTACAAGTTATTCCCATCGCTTGAACGTGCGTCGTCGCGTCGGTGCAACATCGCAGCCAATTATAATAACTTCAACGTCCCACCTCCCAACTCCTGCTGTAACGAAGCTTATTTGAATGCTCGTCAGTCACATATTCACATGAGCGTCCGCGATGAAATGTTAATTCTGTGCTGACGAGAGAGAGGGCGCGCGGGGAGCGCGGTGAGCGGTGTGCGCGCGCCCCTGTCGCAGCTCCCACGCCGCGGGCACGCCGCGCATGCGCAAAAACACGCGCCGGGCCAACACATGCGCCCACGCACACCACACAGTAGTACAGCTGCAGAGGCTCCTCAGAAATATGAACCAGATGACCATATTGGACACTGACTATTTGTACTACACAAGATTGCTACAAAAAGAAGCTTAAATTTATTTGTGTTTCAAAGACATCCTCCTTACTTGCTCACGGTGGGTTATTTTATATTATGAACGTATAGACTTCAAAAACATGCAGGTACCAAGATTATGATCGGTCATGTCTCCAACATTATGTGTGCCACCAGTTCTATTGGAGGATTCACAATGATCAACTATTCACTTCTGAGTTCTAACAACATGTCACGTGTTATCATTGCTGTGCTTTTCATCATCGTGGTGAAAAGATCCGTCATTCTTGCATGTTCTTGAATGCATCGAGTAAGGAACATTTCTAAGCTCTGTCCTTATTTTGGGCAGCAGCAGAGATCTTACCTTTCAACAAAAACAGTGTGAAATCATTAGTGTGTCATTTCTAAAGACGCAGCCGACATGTCCTGCTGTGCTGCGGCGCGAGACGGCGCGGGGCGCGGGCGGTATTCGCGCGTCTGCCCCGTGCATACAGATGCGACGTAATTGTCGCGCGCAAAAACTAAACGCAGGATAATCGAGGAAATGCCACCTGAACCGGACGCCGCCGCCGCCGCCGCGCCGGCCGGCCTGCACTGACTGTCGCCGGACCGCGCCGGCCTACACGGACTGGTGCCGGACCGGTGCGCCGAGAGAGCGGACTTATGCAATGCTGTGTTATGTCCGTCTGGATTATTATAATTGGGGCTGGTCTATGGGAAAGGTGTGCGAACGTCTCCAGTTTTAATTATGTTTTGTTGTGTGTATTCCCTTGCTAGAGGTGGAAGTTTCTATAGGAACTTGTGTTAGGAAACATTGTGCGAGGAGTGGAGTAACTGTATGGGTAGATATCTTTACATAAGTAGGTACACCATATTCCAATGATAAAAGGGTTCCCTTTGCTATATGCTATGCATACTTATGCTTTTGGTAACTATTAACTTAATGCAAGTTATAATAATAATAATAATAACCCCGCCGCCGTATCTCTACGTTGACGCCGTGGTGAGGCTTGCGCGCTCCGAACTCTATGCCGGAAGAGTTTACTTTGCTGGAACAGGTCTAAGGTGAGGAGCCAGACCAAGAGAGATACAGAAATCCGCAGGGCAGCATGTGGCGAGCTGTTGGGCAGTTGCGACCCCACGGACCCTATCTTCAGGGAGAAGTCTTGTTCCTCACCTCTGGCTTGCCTTTATTGGCCGGCTGGAGTGAACAATAACGATGAACAGAGCTCCCACCTCATTCTTGCCTTTATTGGCCGGCTTGAGTGGAGATTCGCAAGAGCAAACGTGCTCGGAGGAAGGAAGTATTCAAGTAACATGCTGGTAGGGATTTTGACCGTACTTCCGGGATTGTCCTGATAGCCGTGGAATACCTCTCCACTCCTCATAAGCACCTCAGGACATGTTGCCCCCTTGTTGCTACGTCACTATGTGCTAGTGACCGTTTCCGGGAGCCCATTATTGAGTGTGCAAGTCACCCCCTGCCATTTTATCCGTGTATAAATATAAAACATTGGTCAGGCAGGGGTCATAGTTATTCCATAGTTCTTGGTAACCAGTCCACTTTAGCTACCCAAACCCATAGTCCAACTTTTTATATTTCCATATCCTGCAATAGTCCTACACCAACCGGGGGTTATCCTTGGGTGCACTTGCACAGCGCATACAGGGATAATCGTCGGTTGGTGCCGCATTTCATTAAAATTTCCTAAGGGGCCTCTGCGAGTTGGCTTCGGCCCCTCGTACGCCTTCCAAAAGACCGGGACCCCAAGGTTCCGAGATATAAAAATTCATAAAAAAATAATAATAATAATAATTTATTTCGCTCTCAAAGTACAACAAAAACATTTAAGTACAGTACAATTTAAATAAGGTATTTGATGGTTGTACAGCAGCACGTAATTGATGATCTACCAACTCCCAAACTAAGTCAAACTTGTATTTTGGGACTTAGTTATAGTTCGTAATGAACTAGGTATTGTCAGAGAAATAGCAAACTATCATTGCTGAGGAAAATCGACTAGCTGATCTAGGTGGTGGTGACATCTTGGAGTACGCAGCACCCTCAGCACCCTCGCCTCAGTAATTAAATTAAATATTCTCTCTTTGCAATGTCTTCGGTGAACGGATCTCAGGCATCGCATTCGCAACAAATATTTAGTTTTTAGAAATCGATTAAATTCCTGCAATTCTAAGTTGAGCATTTCTTACGTGCTTAAATTACCAGTATTGACATACCAAAGTGGTATTACGTTTCTTTCTTGTTCACCGCAGACATAAGAAGTGCTGCAAGCTGCCACAACAACCTTCTCCCGAGCACTTCCTGAGAACAGTGGCGGGTAACTATCATCACCCGCAACATTCCTGACGTGGCTGGTCTATGCATCATTACCCTCGCTTTTTTAATAACCCGCAAAATTTTAGATCAATAATAATTGTCTGCGTATTCATGAGGGCTCGGATTGTGTTGTGGCTCGGATGCGCGCACGCAAGTTTTTGTCTCCCCCCGCCCTTCCCCTCGCACGTAGCGTCCAATCGGCGGCCTTTTAATTGCCGTAATCACCGTCTTGTCATTTGCCTCCGAGTGATTTAAGCCGGCGACTTTTTGTCCGTGATACAGTGCCGTAACATCAATGGCTTCGTCGGAAACGTTTCTGTGTTGAATAAATTAACCATTCACATTCATTCAAACGTGAGATTTCGTCGAAGATAAAGTGCCACCGATTATATCTGATCAAGTATTTCGTGTAAGAAATATGTATCGATTGTGACGCGCTGGTAATTATCAAGTTTTACTTATAACTATGTCAGTGAAACGGCAATACAATATATAACAATATGTCACGTTCTTCACTTTTTGGTATACGTCTAACTTTTTGGTCAAATGGTTGTAAGCTCCGTTGCTGTTGAATTCCATTGAATTGTGCAGCAAGAAAGTCAGAAACTGCAGTTCGAGATTGAAATTGAGTCTGATGAATCAGAAAGGATGGTAGTCAGAAACAAACTTAAGGGTGCTAAGAAATTGAATCTGATATCAAACTTTATTTCAGGGTGCCTAATAGCTCCAAGACCGTTGTCCGTTGGTGTAAACTGCGCCGGCGCACATTGAGAGCAACCGCTAGATCGTGAATCGGCTTTTATAAATAATATTTGTGTAAACTCTGATCAATTTAGCATTGTTACAAACCACGTTACCTTGACCATCAATGTGTACAGTATCACGATGACATAAAGTTTGTTTTAGTTTGTTGCAGGTGCAGTATTGTTGAGCATGAGCTTGCGCAGTAAAGGAGTGGATCTTCTCACGCGGCTGCGCGGGCGCAGCGGAGGCGCGGAGTATTGTAATTGCCTGTGGTCCCTACGACCATAAAGCATGTGTTTTGGACTTGAATATTGCTATTGCAGGCCGAACGCAGGTTGTAAGTAGTAGGTACCTACATAACAGTCATGTGTTCATCATATTGATTCATTAAGATATCTTTTGTGTTATCAGATCTTATTAGATTTATATAATTATCGTGATTGTGATCTTCGCAGATAACAACACCTCGTCGCTGCAAATAAAGTAATATGATATCACTTGTAGTTTCAGTAGTTTACATTAGACAATAGACAAGTAAATATAAAACGTGAACTAATAATTCGTGTATTTAATTTCAGTGCTTGGTGGGGCAACAGGCAGTAAGTTACAGTGTTGCGCCTGCGCAGGCGGTCGGCCGCTGATAATCTAGTTAAATTTATTTATTGAGGCCCGCGGGCATCCTCGCGGCCCCACGCCGTTCATTACCAGCACTTCAAAAAGGGCAACAAAACAAAAGAAAGTGCTACGAAAAATAAAGCCAAGCACAAGTATTTTATAAACGACATGACGAAAACGAGAGTCAAGATTTTTGAAACAATAACAAATGCTAGAACAATGAGCCAGACATGACCGTGAGCGCTGATTTCACTAATAAAAATAATTGACATAAGTAATTAGTCTGCTATCGGTCCGATCACCGTTACTGGTGTGATATGCGTCCTACATCGGGCTCGATTGAACCGACGCGGCGCCACCGTATCGACAGATAAGTGAACATATCGCACGATGTGTATCAGATCCGAAGACATCCGATCTGCGGCGACTACACAACTAAATATGTTAAAATATGTAACGCGACGTGTTTCACAGTGATAAGGGATAGTATCAGGGCTGTCTATTGAAACTTGCCGGGACTCTTGCACTGATTCCTACCAACCTAAGTAAACCATTTATGTATTTACCTTTTTCTCCTCAAACTTGGATTGGAGTTAAATTTTATTTCAAGTTACATTTTGTGAATTATTCCTAGCGCAGATATTTCTCCAGTTCCCAGATTTATGGAGCTGAGCAGCAAGCAACCCTGCAGCTGCGCGTTTTATAAATATCAGGACGTCCTCGCCGCGGGCTGTGGGTCAGGTATCGCGATGCGCGTGCGCACGCCGGCCGCGCCTCATAACACGCCACGTGATTTACCGCACCGCACCGCATCGTCCCGCACCGCACCGCACCGCACCGCACCGCACCGCACCGCATGGCTCCGCCACAACGCGGTTATCTAACGCCTGTCATTGCGGCTATTACTTACCAACAATATTGGGCTGTTCGGTGTTCTGTCTTCATTTA
Organism: Mesoligia furuncula; assembly: GCA_916614155.1. Lineage (NCBI taxonomy): Eukaryota > Metazoa > Arthropoda > Insecta > Lepidoptera > Noctuidae > Mesoligia > Mesoligia furuncula. Next base: position 29,119,487 of record OU744799.1, read on the forward strand.
TGATATATACTTACAGGGTTATTGGTAAAACATTAACAACCTCTTAAGAGGTCATAGTACTCATCATTAAGAACAACCTTTACTATGGGACCAACCATGAAAACGCGAAAAAAAAATCAGCTGTTCCCTACATTTTGACGAGTTATACCTACGAACATAATTTTTTTTTTTCATTATTTAACATATTTGTTAATGACAGAGGTTTTCAGAACACACAGTTCCTCTTGTATGCAGATGATCTGAAGGTCTACAAATCCATCAAATCCGTTAATGATTGTATTTTATTATCTACAGCATGACTTGGACAGACTAACAGACTACTGTCATAGAAACAAACTGAAGCTAAGTATACCAAAATGCAATTAAGTACATTAATTTTACCAAGAACAAGCACATTGTTAACTTCACGTACACTCTTTGTCACATGCCTCTCTCTAAATTAAACTCAATTCGCGATCTTGGTGTTATACTCGATTCCAAACTATGTCTAGATTTACATGTCAACAAAATTGTAAGTAAAGCTTACCTATTGTATGGCTTTATTATGCGATCTACCGTCGACTTCAAGAGAACTGTGTCATATCTTTGCTTTATATAAAAGGGCTTTATACAAAAGCCCTAGTTCGCTCACAATTAGAGTATGCGGTGTCAGTATGGAACCCTTTTACAAAAAATATGCTGAAATGGTTGAAAATGTTCAGTACAAATTTTTACATGCCATGCGCTACAGGTGCCATAAATCCTACCTACCCTATTCTCAGTTACTCAGCAAGTACAAGCTCCTACCCCTTAGCTCTCGAAGAAAATACCTTGAAGCCGTTATCTTGTATAAAATTGTCAGAAATAAATTAAATTGTGTAAATTTAAACAACATGATTTGTTACGCTGTATATACCTAGAACCTTTCACAGACGACAGGTACGCGCAGGTACTCTTTTTGCAGTGAACTCTTGCCGGACTAATTCTGGCGAGCGCTCACCAGTCCGCCGTAAGGTTGACTCATATAATAATACTTTTGAAAATATTGACATCTTTAATTGTTCAATGAGTAGATTCAAAAGCCTCACCCGCTCCACTTTATTAAATAAAACCCATGAGTGTATCCTCTCTGAATATTATCTTCAAACTCACTAATTTCTTACTTTATTTAACATGTCATTTCTGTCTAAATTTAAACTTTATTATTACTCATTATACAATTAATCAATGCACGTACTGCTACTAAAACTTCTAGCGATTACACTTTTTTTTTCTTTTACACTAATTTGTCTACCTGTGGACAGCGTTGTGGGTTATATTATCACTAAAATTGTTTTTGTTAAATTAGTTGTAGGTTCTTATAATGTAACTGTTTGCTGTTCCTTTAAATAAAAAAAATAAATGTAGGGAACAGCTGATTTTTTTTTCGCGATTTCAGTTTTGGTCCCATAGTAAAAGTTGTTCATAATGATGAGTACAATGACCTCTCAAGAGGTTGTTAATGTTGTTGTTACCAATAACCCTGTTTAATACTTTAGTTGAGGGTAGCGAAAACGCTGCTATCCAGCTTCTTCATTAGCTGTGTGAAGTGCTCATCATCAAACCACCCACTTTAACAACTCACCAAACTATTCCTGTGGGCTAACCCCCTAGATAGGTAGGTATGTAGGCTTCAAATATTTACGAAAAATTATAAAAACAAAATGTCAATAAAAATATTACCGATACTCGCGCCATCTAGTGACGCTTACAGCACAATTGAAACAATTTACCTCGGTTCAATCATATTATAAGTAGGTGTCGCAAATCACTATCTATTAGTAATACATCAGTGATATAGCTAACCGTTGAGCTAGAAGGGCGGTAATCCTTGTGTTAATACATATTCATGCGCCTCGAGTGGAGACATACAGAGTCAAGTGTTTTGTCGACGCGCAGTAAACCGCGAGGAATCGGTCACTATTTGTGTACCTACTCGATAACGGGGAAATTCTAGTATTTATGTAAGCATGTGACACATGTAGGTACATGACATATTACCTATATAGTTGTAGGTTGCTTCTCTCTACATTATATACCTAGGTAATTCATCCTATGATATTATTTGCAGATGACAGCACATCAATTGTTTCAGGTATCACAAAGAATCATAATGTAAACCACATAACAAATACAATTAGTAGTTTAATAGAGCGTCTTGACAATAATACTTTGGTTATTAATCTCCAAAAAAACTAAAATGCACTTTTACTAACGAATATCTGCGGGAGATATGGATAAACTACAATAGTCAAACTATAGAAAAAGTAAATAGTACAACATTTTTAGGAATCATAATTGACAGCCAATTAACTTGGCAGCCGCAAGCAGAAGATACGTTTAAGCACAGCTGCGTTGCATGTTGCATCAACAAAAGTAAATTTACCGACAATATTAGTGGCTTACCATGATCTAATAATTTCCATCAGATAAGATATAATATTTTAGGGTCACTGTACTCACTGTAGTGAACGAGAAAGTATCTTCAAACCTCGAAAACGCTGCCTGAGAGCTATATTTGGTCTTAAGGTAACCGACTGTTGCGTACATTGCACCTGTATTTAAGTCTCATAAATGATTAACCTTCCCATGCTTTATATTCTTAAATTAGCAATATTTGTCATAACAAATCGATGTCTAGGTATTTGCAACTGTAATAGAAACTAGAAAACGAAGTACAGCTATGAGATCTCAATACCAGAATCTATTATGCACCGTGTTTAAAACTAGCCTATTAAAAAGAAATGTGATTTGTATGGCTCCTGTAATTTTTAAGGCTCCTGTAATTAACCCGACCAACTTAAAAACTTAGGTACCGTTGCAATTTTTTTTTATGTTTTACTGAATTACTTGTAGATAAATGATATTATTCTGTGCCGGATTTCTTAAACGATAATTTTTTGTAATATCTTTATATCCACTACTTTGTATTATATTTGCATGCTATATTAGGGCAGAATGTACCTACATGGATCCTATTATATAATGTACATGGATCTTATTATATAATTTAACTATGTACTAAAATGTAGGTACCTACATTTTAAGCAAATAAAGACCTATTCTATTCTCGTGAGGTCCTCCCCTACCTGTGAGTTTCAGCCTCTCTTCTGGGTGTAATTGAAAGTAAAATTCATAATTTTGTAAGTCAGAATCATCTTCAGGCATAAATTTCATATCCATAATAATTAAAAACCGGGCAAGAGCGAGTCGGACTCGCGCACCGAGGGTTCCGTAACATCCGGGTTTATGCATAAGGTTTATGTTTATGAAATAATTTTATTTTTTTTATTTTTGAGTTGATTGAATGAATGGTAAATTGTTGTTTACGATTTATGACGTATTAAAAAAAAACTACTTACTAGATCTCGTTCAAACCAATTTTCGGTCGTAGTTTACATGGTAATGTACATCATATATTTTTTTTAGTTTTATCATTCTCTTATTTTAGAAGTTACGGGGGGGGGACACACATTTTACCACTTTGGAAGTGTCTCTTGCGCAAACTATTCAGTTTAGAAAAAAATGATATTAGAAACCTCAATATCATTTTTGAAGACCTACCCATAGATACCCCACACGGATGGGTTTGATGAAAAAAAAAATTTTGAGTTTCGGTTCTAAGTATGGGGAACCCTAAAATTTATTGTTTTTTTTTCTATTTTTGTGTAAAAATCTTAATGCGGTTCACAGAATACATCTACTTACCAAGTTTCAACAGTATAGTTCTTATAGCTTCGGAGAAAAGTGGCTGTGACATACGGACGGACAGACAGACAGACAGACAGACGGACAGACAGACAGACAGACAGACATGACGAATCTATAAGGGTTCCGTTTTTGCCATTTGGCTACGGAACCCTAAAAAGTAGAACCAATTTAACGCAGAAAGTTCACAGTCAGAATCGTCTCTTGGCATGCGTGAGTTCGTGCGAAGGGGTCACAGTTTCAACCTAAACATTTTTTTAAAATAATTAATTAGGATCTAAGTTGGTTTACCAAGCAATAATAAATAAGAGGAAGTCGACGGAGACCTGCTTCGCGGGGCCCCTATTTCTGTCTACAGGGTTTAAAGGAACCTAACCTAACCCAAGTCGGGGTGCCCCAAGTCCCGAGATCGCTTATAGAAACCATTATTTTTATAGTTAATTCAAATACCATGGAAAAATACACCAAACAAACAATATTCGTTAAAAAATAATTCTACTGTTATTTTCATAGTATGCCAAGTGAAATTATGCCAAATAAAACTCTGCCATCTTCATAGTATGCCAAGTGAAATTACGCCAAATAAAATCCTGCCATCTTAAAAGTATGCCATTGTAAATTCGGACCTAAAAACATTCGGCCAAACAATAATTATGTTAAATAATTTTTATACCTTAAAAATATTCGTTTAAAGAAGATAATGCCAAGTGTGTTACGCCAAATAAATTTCGGAGTATCAATAGGTATTCTGCCAGATAGAAGGAACCCAAAAGTAATAGTTGGATTTCGATAGCTGAATCCATTGCAAGTGCAACTCCTGTAGCAGTGTAGTTAAATTTAAATATAAGTGGATTTCATAGCTACTCTACTTGTATATCAACTCGCGACTCCAATTTCTAAGGAAACTTTATAGAAATTGTTGTACCGGAGTCGCAATAGACGTTTAGTTTTAGATAGAAACTCCTTGTTCATGACTTGAATTTGTGTACAGATTGTTGCATACTCGTATACCTTGTAACAACGAAATAATATTGACACAGGTATAAATGAAGCACTTACTTAATTCATTCATAGAAAACAAACGCATGGGTCCCCCTTGCGTTAGGTGAAGATACATCTGGTGGGCGCATGGACCTAATAGTGCAAAGTTAGAACAAAACCCATACACTTAACATAACTTACTAAACAAATATATTTTATACAATTAATTGAAACGACTTAAACATCGCGTGATCGTGACTTATCTCCGAGCTGCACACATTACATATTTGGTCAATTTTAATGTGGCTAATGTATGTTGCTTGTTGTAAAAGCAAATATTACGTGTGTCATTATAATATCAGTGTACGGAGCGATAAAAAGATTATCTGCACAAACTCGGGGATTATCAACAACTCACTTCGCTTAAAAAGTGTTCCGGCGAAGGAAATTAACTGGAGATAAAGAAAAATGCAAGAGAGCACATCTCCTTGCTGAAGTAGGTAACTGTTACGAACGCTTCGTACAAACATACATACAAGAGACCTCGTCTCCTTGCTGAAGTAGGTAACTGTTACGAACGCTTCGTACAAACATACATACAAGAGACCTCGTCTCCTTGCTGAAGTAGGTAACTGTTACGAACGCTTCGTACAAACATACATACAAGAGACCTCGTCTCCTTGCTGAAGTAGGTAACTGTTACGAACGCTTCGTACAAACATACATACAAGAGACCTCGTCTCCTTGCTGAAGTAGGTAACTGTTACGAACGCTTCGTACAAACATACATACAAGAGACCTCGTCTCCTTGCTGAAGTAGGTAACTGTTACGAACGCTTCCTACAAATATACATACAAGAGACCTCGTCTCCTTGCTGAAGTAGGTAACTGTTACGAACGCTTCGTACAAACATACATACAAGAGACCTCGTCTCCTTGGTGAAGTAGGTAACTGTTACGAACGCTTCGTACAAACATACATACAAGAGACCTCGTCTCCTTGGTGAAGTAGGTAACTGTTACGAACGCTTCGTACAAACATACATACAAGAGACCTCGTCTCCTTGCTGAAGTAGATAACTGTTACGAACGCTTCCTACAAATATACATACAAGAGACCTCGTCTCCTTGCTGAAGTAGGTAACTGTTACGAACGCTTCCTACAAATATACATACAAGAGAGCTCGTCTTCTTGCTGAAGTAGGTAACTGTTACGAACGCTTCCTACAAACACACATACAAACATGTCATCGTCATCATCCACAGCCCGACCTCACCCACTGCTGGGCATAGGCCTCTCTGTGCTTGCACCAATCCTCATGAAAGGTTCTGTGCCAGCCTCCTCCGGTCGTCACGCCTGTAGTTTATATAATCTGAGATGTCCTGGTTCATCACGCCCATAGATATACGAAAGATGGAGATATGCCCGTTAGTTGAAAATACATCAAAACTCGATGTCGCTAGGTTGGCCCCACCAGCGCCGCCACTACTACACATGTAGTTCAGTAAAAGCAATAGATACACAGTCGCGCACACACTTACATTTCATAAATCAGAACGTACCTACTACACAATCAATTATAAACCTTTAATCATCAAACACAGCGTGCATTTTCCATGCACCGTACAATTTACTCACACTAAAACATCTATCGTTGTGCTATGCAAAAGCCATTTATTTTACAAATTTTATACGATAGTGATTGACTAAATCGGAAAGTTATCGATTCTTCCATTCATGATTGTATTTAAAAAAAAATTGGGTCATGAAAATATAATAAATAAAAAACGATATGTTCAGAACATATTATATTATAAATCAATAAAATGTAGCTAAAAAAAATAATTGAAGTAAAGGAAAAAAAGTAACATTATTTTACATCTGCTCAAGGGTCTACCAACCGGATTTAAACGTCATCTTTTCAGATCTTCTATAAGCCGGGTTAAAACGGTTGACAAATTGAAAAAATAACTATCATAGCAGTATATTCGTTGGGCAATCGACATTGTTGACGATAGCCTACGTTAGTGGATCTTCACAACCTCATCACTATCTCGCCGCAAGACACGCAGCGGCTGTACCATGCGACGCTCCGCAAAAATAAAGTATCGGTTTGTAATTTTTACATTGCTTGTCCAGTCACTTAGCGACATACATAAGTAGTGGATAAGGAGCAATGTATTTGCTGCAAAAATAGTACAGGCGCTGCGATATTTGAAAACAAAAATAATGTAGTAAAAAAGCAAGAAATATTTTACGATTTGTTGTTTTTCATGATTTTAAAGTCAAATACAGTAAAATACACACATCAAAAGTGTCTAGGGATCAAGCATTTTTATGCGGATTTCTTGAGATTGAGATGTGGCTTTGTAATAAATTTATGATTTTATAAATTTATATGGATCCTTTTTGGTGCATTTCATAATTTGAATCAGGAACTGTGAATCAAATTCGAGTAAAAGATGAAAATGTTGTCAATATTTTCCCTATAAAAACATACAACGCATTGAAGACATTATTAGTGCTACTGTTTCCCTACTACTGATTAAAACCAACGTTATAATGGAGCGGCGACGTCATTTAAGCAGGGAAGAAATGCTCAGAGCCGTGGGAATGATAGAAGCTGGTTCCCGGCAACGTACTGTGGCTTTAGCTCTGAATACAAGTCAGAGTGTTATCAGTCGACTTTGGACACGTTACCGAAGCACTGGTACCGTGGCTGAGCGCCATGGAGGACGGTATCGCTGCACCACACGGAGACAAGACCGATACATTCAAATCTTAACTCGAAGAGCTCCAACAATAACCGCCATGATGTTAGCCGTGAGGCTTCATCACTCTTCAGGGAACTTAATTAGCGACCAAACAGTCAGAAACCGCTTGCATGAAGTGAACCTTCATTCCCGAAGACCGCTACGGGTACCACCTATAGCAATGCACAATCGTAGGATTCGATATCAATGGGCTCTTGAACACAGAAATTGGGCAGAAGAACAATGGCGTTTCGTGTGCTTTTCTGATGAGTCTCGTTTTGGTATGAGACCGGATACAAGACGTATACGACACTGGAGAACCCCTGGACGCCAACAGCGATTAAAATCCTGCCAGGAAGTCCATCCTTATAGTGGTGGAACCATCATGGTATGGGCGGGTATTTGGATCGGCGGAAGAACTGAGTTGATTTGGATCAGAGGCAACCTCAACGCTCAAATTTATGCTGAGACGATTGTATCAGACGTCATCGTTCCTCTACAAGTGCAAATCGGTCCCTTATTTCAGTTAATGCATGATAATGCACGACCGCACACCGCAAGAGTTGTAACACAGACTCTCGCCGCAGCTAACATCAATGTCCTGCCCTGGCCTGCTCAGTCGCCAGACTTGAACCCGATTGAGCATGCATGGGATATGCTACAGAGAAGAGCTCTGCCGAATATGGAGGGTATCCAGTCGCAAGAAGACCTTTTTTTGTTGTTGCAACGAACATGGGCGGCCATTCCACAGCGTGATTTGGATGAACTCATTTTGAGTATGCCAAACCGATGTTCTTGTTCATTCTTCTTGTTCGCGGTAGAAACACGGATTATTAATTGTTTAAGTTACCCAATAAAATTTTAAAGAAAACTGTTATTTCAGTCTTTTTTTCGAACTTTTGTGTTAGTGGTTCAAATGTCAAAAATCCCTTTATTAGGAAAATGGCAAATTTCTTTATTAATGCAAAGGTGACTTGGTTTATCGTTACTGTGACAAACGAAAACACTTTATTTGATGAATCCTTAAAGAAAATTTTAATTAATATCAATCAGGAGAAAAGTTATTGCAAAAATATATGTTGATCCCTAGACACTTTTGATGTGTGTACTTTTACTTATTTAGGGTAAGTGATTCCATTAGATACGAAGTATTTATTTTGACTTGCGGTTTTGACAGGAAACCACTGAACAACTCGGCATTTTTATATTTTATCACGATCACAGTCGAAATCGCACTAGTTCGTGGAGACGGCCATTTGCCTAGTATAGGCCCTTGCTGCTCATGGCGCGTGGACACAGACACCATACCACTTCTCCTGTTTTTTACATTTCTATGATCACGCCTGTAGTTCATGCACACTGAGGTGTCCTGGTTCATCACGCCTGTAGTTCATACAGACTGAGGTGTCCTGGTTCATCACGCCTGTAGTTCATACAGACTGAGGTGTCCTGGTTCATCACGCCTGTAGTTCATGCACACTGAGGTGTCCTGGTTCATCACGCCTGTAGTTCATACAGACTGAGGTGTCCTGGTTCATCACGCCTGTAGTTCATACAGACTGAGGTGTCCTGGTTCATCACGCCTGTAGTTCATGCACACTGAGGTGTCCTGCATGGTTCATCACGCCTGTAGTTCATACACACTGAGGTGTCCTGGTTCATCACGCCTGTAGTTCATACAGACTGAGGTCAAAATCAAAATCAAAATCAAAATGTTTTATTTCACATAAACCTACATGGGCACTTATGAAACGTCAGAAGCTAGGTGCACGGTTCCAATTGGTCGTTTCCTATGGAGAAGAACCGGCAAGAAACTCCATGGTTACTCTTTTTAAAAATAATTGGCTTTTACAATGTTTCCAGATTACAGTAGGTATGGGAGGACAGCGCAGGCCTGTCAACAAGTATCAAGTACTTGATAAAATAGAAAATGGTCTACAGATCTAAAGTCTATAAGGCCTACAAAGTCCTCACATTTACAAAATAAGAATCTATTAAAGGGATAGATATTAAAAAAAGAAAAAAAAAAGAAAAGTAATAATAAAAACCTACTAAAACCAAGTGTTATGATTCTCATTAAAACCACTAATAAGGAGGTGAAAATTTTCAAGTGTCTGTATATAATGTCAATTAATAAAGAAATTATGTCAAAAAGTATATAATGTCAAATAATAAAGAAATTATGTCAAAAAGTATGTAAAAAAAAAAATAATAATAATTAAATAAAAATTAAACATCGTAATTTGAGAGCAGTTAATAGACATTTACATAGTTATGCCGTTAATGAGAAGCCAGGGAAGCCACATGTGCAGAAGGAATTATTGCCAGACTAGCTTGTCTTCAAAGTAGTCTTTAATCTTATAATATGCTTTTTTGATAAGGACACGTTTGATGAGGGTTTTGAACTTTCCATCGCTAAGTTCTGTAACCGGCTTTGGCAACTTGTTATAAAAACGGATGCTGTTTACAAGAAATGACTTGCTAGTTTTAGTTAATCTAAATTTAGGTAACACAATTTCATTTTTACTACGTGTATTTATATTATGGAAATCGCTTCTTATTTTGAAGAGTCCTAAGTTTTTGCGAACATACAAAATACTTTCTAAAATATAAAGAGAGTTGAACATACAAAATACTTTCTAAAATATAAAGAGAGAGGTGTCCTGGTTCATCACGCCTGTAGTTCATGCACACTGAGGTGTCCTGGTTCATCACGCCTGTAGTTCATACAGACTGAGGTGTCCTGGTTCATCACGCCTGTAGTTCATGCACCCTGAGGTGTCCTGGTTCATCACGCCTGTAGTTCATACAGACTGAGGTGTCCTGGTTCATCACGCCTGTAGTTCATACAGACTGAGGTGTCCTGGTTCATCACGCCTGTAGTTCATACACACTGAGGTGTCCTGGTTCATCACGCCTGTAGTTCATACAGACTGAGGTGTCCTGGTTCATCACGCCTGTAGTTTATACAGACTGAGGTGTCCGAACTCAAACTCAAAGCATTTATTTCAATTAAACCTTGTACAGGCACTTTTGAATTGTCAAAATAAAAATAGTCTGTCAGTTAGTCAGAAAGTTGAAGCTAGTTGCCCATTCCAAAACGTAGATCTCTATGGAGAAGAACGGGCAAGAAACTCCATAGACACTCTTTTAAATCAAGTTATTACAAAGTCCTGGTTCATCATGCCTGTAGTTCATTCAGTCTGAGGTGTCCTGGTTCACCCACATTTTACCAGAAGTTACGTTACAAGCAAAAACTTTTTGCATTAACCCTCTCTAATGAATCATCTCAAAAATGAATCTCCTAACGGGATAACCCAACAATGCTGCCTACTTTATTCCATTTAGAGTTTTCTGGATTCGAACCCAGTAGCCCATTCTTAGCAGTAGTGCTTAACACTACTTGACCAGAAAGACGCACAGACTTTTTTCTAAAAATTCAAATCCCGAACAGCTTTGTCTTATCTTACGTCTGATTCAGTCATTATTCTTTCTGTTGGATTTTCAGAACTAAGTATAATTTTAATCCGAAATAATATCTTTCGTAACATTCGATATTCCCAATAAACTGCATAATGTAAAGTAGAAATCGTCACGATAGCCATAAAACAGATAAATCAGCTCCAACATAAACTGAACTAGTAACTAACTGACCGAGTACGGAGTTATCGACAACATACGACCAGCCAGTGAATATTAAATCACAGACAACTTGCACAACACAGCGGACACGGAAATGTCAGAGTGTCGTCATTCTCGACCTACTTGTACCGCGTGCACGTCAAGTCTCACATAATTCCACAAAAACAACGAATCATGTTTGATTATGCATACGTAATGTAGTCAAATGATAGGTTACGAGAAATAACCCGAAATCTGTGCGTGTTGGCCGCCGTATCGCACGGTCGCCGTCGCCGCCGCCGGTCGCTGGTCGCCGGTCGTCGGTCGCTAACACAGGCTATCATTTGTAGCGCTCACCTGCACATTACTATTGCGCAACTAATATTGAAGAATATTCTGCATCGGTTATATTTATCCCAGGCCCTGGATGTGAAAGCATTGATTAATATTGTAATGAGCACGACGAATAACTTCCTCCGTACCAAAAAACGATGGTTAAACTGCAACACTATTCATCACCGGTTAAATTATCAACAATTTGAAGAATCTCATACAAATGTATCTATGGATGATGCCCATATTGAAGCTACAGTGTTAGTGTATTGTCGTAAGCTAGCGTGTGGTCGCGGCAGCGGTCAGTAATTGTGTATAGTTTGAGATAATGGCAGCGCGGCGGTCGCGGGAGCAATTATTTTGATCCGGCGTCCGGTCCGGGGCGGGAGCGCCGTGATTTGCGTACGCGCATTATGCGCCGGCCCTTAATAACACGTTCACGAGCGATGAGCCCGCGCTGGCCCCTGTCCCCTAAATTACACTATTGTTGTAACGCAACATTGTTGTGCACATTATCGCTCGACACATATGTGATGACGTCGGCTTAACGTCTCTATAACTATCAGGTGGCACCTGTCGACTGGCGCGGCGCGCGGTGACGTCATGGGACTCATGGGGACTTTATTGAGTCATTGTAAGAAAGAAATATGCTGTGACACCATACTATTAGTAACGTTCTCCTCAAGTTGTTAATGTCTTATATTGCCAATAGGTTTATTCCCAAGAACATGATAATTTTGGCCTAGATTGTACACTGTAGAGTAGATATTCCTAATTAAAATAAGTGATACCTACCACTAATATTTAAAGATCTTGATATTTAGATCCGTGTATCTTCGTCGAGGCGTTTATCCATCTAGGTATTACCAAACTCCCGTTCTCTTTGAAAGTCTCCAATGTTCAAACTGTCGAAAACAATGAAAGTGCAGTTCCCAGCACACAGCGAGCACAGGAAGCGCCCAATTTGATTACGTAGCAAAACAATAGGTAACATTATCTATACACATGTAACGTAGGTAATAGGATAATATGTAAAGCCACGATACTGGTCATTATGCAATCTACGAGGGACTGCCACGCAGAACAAACAACAGAAAATCCAAAACATACGCATATAGAATTCACCATGGTGGCCAAGGTCGATGTAGATGGACCGACGAACTTAAAAGTTGGCTGAGCCGGACTGGATGCGGAATGCGGAGGACAGGGTGTTGTGGCACAGCCTGTGCAGCAGTGGACTGCGATAGGGTGAGTTGATTTAGCTGATTCCAAGCTAAAAGATAATGATGATAATGACGCAGAAGTTGAAATAAATAGAATAATCGAGCTCAGAGAGCTTTTACTTAAATAACTTTTGAGAGTAATATCCCAGGAAGAGTGTTGGTGGAAAGTATTAATGTGAATGGTGGGAGACAGTGTTGTACAGTCGGTGATCAATAGCAATTAACTGACCCCCCTAAAAATTACTCGATTTTGCACCCTCTGCTCATAACATTAAAGGTTATTCAATATGTATGAGTTTATCAGACTAACACTACTCGATGAACAGAAACAATAAATAATTTTGATACGCAAACTTGAGCTTTAAGATGTTGGTGTTAGGTCATTTACTATGTATATGGGTATTTGTTACGCAATTTTCATTTTTATGCAGCAAGACTTAAAGGTTAGGTTAATGTTCTGATAATTTGTGTCACTGCTACTGATACCTTATTTCATCTGTCTTACCCAAGTTAATCTGGTGTCGTGGTTTGTGTGTAAGGCTGAGACGTGGAAGATGCAAGTTCAAGTCCTGTCTCAATGTTTAATTTTGTTTTCAATAAGTATATAAATTGTTCGTTAAGTATTTCTTGCATTATTGTAAAGAACAAGCACATCAATTAAATTAATAAAATTTTCATCTTTTTCAATAAGTGGGTAGTTAGGCGTCATTATGCGTATTCAACAAAAACTGCTATTGAGATGATATTGTAGGGACAATGTAAGTACGAATGTTACGCGTCAGCGTTTTGTGTATGAAAGGAAGGTGTGCATGGGCGATCGCCAGTTACTGCGCACTGGCCGATCTGTGTGCGTGTGTTCAACTTGGGATAATTTCGGGAATAAAATAACAAGTGCTATAATTATCAACAGTTTTATTTAAATACATAACACGTCGCAGTAACTCCCGTGGCAGACCCCGTAGGTACTTCCTGTGTGAACCTACAGTGGTGACCCCGAACATTTCTGAACTTTTCAAAATACAACACGACAATAACCGTCATGGGTGTTTTCATGGTAATTATAATGTTTTTCGGGACCGTCATCTACTGTCGTAATCGCATCAAAAATTGGATTAAAAAAGTGATGACGACTAATGCTTGGAACATGCAGGCAGCACAGCGCCCGCAGCCGCAGCAAGCCAGTTATGCGTAATCTGACTCCATGACTCATGACTAGGCAGTGAACAGTGCAACTTAGTAAATAACATTGTAACGTATTAAATGATAATGTGACCAGATGGTACAATTATTATATAAGGACATGTTAGTGTTAAGATTTTTAAACCTAGAAATTTTTTGTAAAATCTGGGGGGAGTAGTGTAGGGACAATGTAAGTACGAATGTTACGCGTCAGCGTTTTGTGTATGAAAGGAAGGTGTGCATGGGCGATCGCCAGTTACTGCGCACTGGCCGATCTGTGTGCGTGTGTTCAACTTGGGATAATTTCGGGAATAAAATAACAAGTGCTATAATTATCAACAGTTTTATTTAAATACATAACACGTCGCAGTAACTCCCGTGGCAGACCCCGTAGGTACTTCCTGTGTGAACCTACAATATTAAGAATATGGGGTAGAAGAATAAATTGAACAAGACATTCTTGCACAAATTGCAGTGAATACGCGCGAACATTTTTACCTTGCCTTACAAATTGCGAAAATCCACGCCTTTTTCCTTTTTATTAATTAGTTTTGATACAGTTTAATCGTCATGTCTCAGTTGTGATTATTTAAAATACAAAATAATCTATTTGCATGAGGAGAATGTTGGTGTTAAAGCGATTGCTAGGAAACTTAATATAGCGGTAAGTGTATTCTTTTTTATGCTTCATTTATACTTATAGCTATTCCTTAATTTGTTAGTTGGCTTAAAACTTGTGAATGAATAATAGAAAATTAACTGTGTTTCATTATGAGATCATGTATAGGTCTAATGTGGTTTATCTAAACTTATTCGAAAAATTATGCTTACTTCGTTACTAAAATTATGCTTATTGTGTTGTTTCAGAGAAATACAGTCAGATTGTGGCTAAGACGTATTGAAGAGACAGGGAATATTCAAAAGGATCGTCCTGGAAAATGTGGCCCAACTTGTGACATCAACATGGGAATTCATGAGAGGAAGTGACTGTTGTTGGAATATGGTGCGCGGTATGCGGAACCGCTTGCAACAAGTAGTAGAAAAAATGGTGCTCCACTTCGCTATTAAAAGCACCACTGAATGACTTCAGTGACCAGTGTTGGCCACAAACAATACTAACGTGTCAGTGTGTGTGTTAAATTAACTTTTGTTATAATTTTTAACGAAGTATTTCGCATACCTAGTTTTTGTCAAAACCTTATTTATAACTAAAAATAACTACTTACAAAACAAATTGATATAGGTAAAACATTAACACATAATGCTATTTTATTCAGTTAAATGATATTTAATGTGGTGATGTTATTGTTATGAAATAAAGAGAAATACCTATATTTCTAAATATTCTAACATGTTGATTCACTACATTAAACTCTGTGAAGTATGTAACAACGTTATTAGTAAGCAGGTAAATGTTACCTATATCATTTACGTTATTCTTATAATAATTTTATTTATAAAATAAAATCGTTTTTACCATCACTATCGTTTTTTATTTCTGTTCAGCTTTTTTTTGTAGCTAAATTTATAATTTATTATTTATGACTTAAAAAAATATTGTAAAACAGAACGCGTAACAGACAATAATATATTGGTTTCGAACTCACAACCTCGTTCTCGTCAGCTTACTACAGCTACTACCAGACCACACGAACATAGTGAACGTCGTTGAAATTAGCAATTATATTACAAGTTAAAACAATATTCAAGATCATACCTACCTTGACACTGAGTGTTAAAGTTCAAATTCGAATAACTATTTTATTAATCATAGACGACCAATTGTTCTAGTTGGACAAGCTTACTGTTAATAAGCAGAAGGTTCAAATTCGTTTAATTTTTAAGGGGGTCAGTTAATTGCTATCACAGACTGTACGTAGTAGCTATTCTGAATCTATCAGTTTTGTGGCACAGCTTAGTTAAAACGAACTGCGCCTGAGCATCGCTCGCCGATAGACTTGCGTCGAAATTGTAATTGTATCCTATTCATCCTAATTGGTGGCTATTCTTAGCTCGCCAGAAATGGAGCAATGAATTTGACAATGTACGACCTAGGTACATGACATGTATCAATTGGCCGAGCTAATCCATTGTGAGCACGGCCATTTCTGTATACCTCATGAAGTGCGCTAAGAAAAAAGTGATTATCAACAGGAGGAATCATTGAGTAGCGTAAGTTGAACCTTAGCGTCAAATCAAGGCAAAATGACCTTATTGGTCTAGCCATGTTTATTTCCACTGAAACACCAAAGATGATCCCATCCCGCTGTCGGCGCGTATCAAGTGTTACAAGATAATACCTTGTCATTACATCTCCTGTCCTGTACTTAGGCCGCATCAGGTAATCAGCTGATCCCAGCAGGAAGCGGCTCTGACGTAATGCTACAATATCTCTAATTAGTATGATCCGAGGCGTCGGCTGATTGGATTCAGTTTAATAAGCATAAAGCACACGCGGTGCGCACCCGCATCTAACCACAGGCCCGCGCAGGAGATGTAATGGACTGCGGGTATACAGCGTGGAGTTCAGAAGGTCTATTCTATAAACTTACTGCCGTAACACTGGTAACACATCTAAGGGCCAGAGACTAAGCGGCATTCTATAAGTGATAACAATGGCGGAAGGCTAATTCAAAAAGTCACTAGTCTACGACCATAACTCTAAATGATGTTAGCTTACAGACAAAGAAAAAATATTTATAAATTTTGTTAATTTTTTTTTAAACGTTCCCTCACCAAAAATCATCTATTTTTTGTTGGGTGTCCCACTGTAATGACATAGTCATCCTCACTGTCTCATATGGTAACTAATTTCTAAATTTTTCCATTTCTGTCACACTCCACTCATTAACATCTTGACACCCAACATTTACACCCCGGTTAGCTAGAGGACATCGAGGAGAGTGATCCATTATATTTTACTAGTGTATCAGTGTACGTTCTATCCATGTTACTCATTAACTCGAACTCAATTATTGGTCCCTGTGTGCCTGTAAAGAGAATGCAGTAAAGCGATGATGTAATGAGGGGCCATTGTTTAACGAAACCTTTGAGCCATTAGCGTGGACTACTGTCTGTAGATGAGACTGGCTGTTCTTCTATGGAAAATCTATTCGTAAGAACGTAATAATATCTACACGTAGAACTGAACTTTAACCCATGCTATTTCTATTTTCTTATTAGTCCAATGTTCTTCCCTTTTCTTCTTAAATGTGAATTACGAGTGATGCATTATTACTTTACATTCGTTGCGATCGTCATGATGCGAAACAGCTCTGAATTGAGATCACTAAAGATTTATTTTTTATTTTGATCTCAGCAGTCTGCTATATGAAAATGATAATTGCGTGATAAATCTATCCAAGGATACATTCTTCTCCAAATGAATCTTCCCTTTTTAACCAATGCATTTTTTTCCACTTTTCTGTGTATTGTGCCTTCTCCTTCCAATCGGTTAGGAACGAGTCCAAATCGTCGCGCCAGCTTTTCTGAAGCCTGCCTCGGTGAGGAAGCCCGTCTTCAGGCACCCACTGTGTGACAGCTCTGGCCATCTATCTGGATGCATGCTAAAGGCATGTCCCACCCAGTCCCACTTCAGCCACGTATCGTTTCCTGTCTTGGAGCGTATTGTGGTGTTGCGATTTTTGTGTGAATGTCGGAGAGTTTAATTTTTAAGATGCTACGCTCCATCGCTCTTTGGTCACAAAGTTAATAATAAAAAATTCTGGGTCACTTGTAGCTTGTAGGTGTAGACTTCACAAATGGTGCAACGCATCTGCAAATATTCAGATGGTATTGTAATCTCTGTGTAAGAAGATCAGTATAATCTTTCGATCGGCCATCAACGTATCTGTATGTATGTGTGCGCATCACTGCGCATGCGCGGCGGGCTGCGCGCGCGCTGTGATTAATATGATTATTTGATTGTTTAATCACGGAGGCACGCAAACCTCCGATATGGAGCCGGCACCGGCAGCGGGCGGCTTGTGGAGCTGTGGACCTAGCTATACAGATAATCGAGTTTGAGAATCAGATGAGCTTTTTGTAGCGTATTGGTATATTAGGTACAGGTATAGAAGTATGAAATGGCATACCTACCCTTGAACCAATATTGCCTTATGGACTTCGAAATAAGATAGTGATTTCTAAGTCAAAGTCAAAGGTCAAAGTGACCTCTGTGCACTGCTACCGACAACGCCGTGGAAGTGGCAAAGTTTGGAAAAACAAGATTTAAAATACAGTCGTGCCAGAGCAGTCGTGTTAGAGCCAGCGGGCAGGAATACTCCGCCGAGCAGGCGCGATGGCGCACTCATAAAAAGATACACATATTTATGTAGTTCCAATCAATTAATAGTAACGTAGGGCTGGGCAAAAACGCGGGGTCCGCGATAAGGCC
This sequence comes from Mesoligia furuncula, assembly GCA_916614155.1. Lineage (NCBI taxonomy): Eukaryota > Metazoa > Arthropoda > Insecta > Lepidoptera > Noctuidae > Mesoligia > Mesoligia furuncula. The sequence goes on from OU744799.1 coordinate 29,137,700, forward strand.
GGGAACAATTCGAGAATCCCGGACACACGGCTCGGCATCACGGAGCCGGCGCGCTTCCCGGTACCGGCCCACCACGCAGCATCACTACAGCCAAATTAGTTGACAATTAATTAGTTAACAGGATCATTAGAAATCGTTCTTAATAAAGCTTCCGCTTAATAGAGCTTCCCATTCAAATGACTGCGCAGTCTCTTGAGTAGAAGCTCATTACCGTCTAGTGTTATAGGAACGTTGTACACTTGTAGCGGAAGGGTTTCTATGATTTTCCAAATTTACATTCACTTATTCGACCAATCTGTCGGTTATTGGAGATGGAAACACTCATGCAAGGGTCGTTACTCGATTAATTGACAATTTAAAATAAAAACTTGTATTTAGTGAGTACGAGAACAGTGACGCAGCCTTCTGCCAGTTGTGTTACCGTCTCTCGTGGTCCGTGCTACAGTGGTACATGCCACATGTGTGTGGGTGGGCCGCTCGCGACGTCGACCCATGCGCAGTTGCGCACTGTAGACATCGCGCGCAGACACCTGGCATGCGGCACCACACTGCTACAGCCCCAAAACGACGTAAGTAACTAACTACATCTGTTCAAATTAATGAGGCATTTATAAATTGACTCTTAATTAATGGATTTATTCAATGAATTCAATACAAAATATTGTTATGAATTTCATGATCTTATAATTGCTTCCATAAATGGATGGCGACTTAACAATTAATAAGTAGATCGGCACACATGGCTGATGTGCCGAAAAACTTAATTATCATCGTTGAGACAATGGCCAGGAATAAAATATAACGCGCTGTGTCCATTCCTAGAGGCGGTTAATCGCTTTGAGCCAATAAAAGTATAAGTTAATTGATAATAGTGGGCCTGCGCGCGCGCCGCTCGCTGCGTAGTGACGCGTACGCAACTAATAACGCTGTCCAACTATGATCAATGATCGATAATAGCCGGGGGCCCGGGGACCCGGGGGGGTTGTCAGTCCTGTCAGTGTTATTAGTTAAATGATTGTTTGTTTTTTTTTAAATCAATTGGGAGACATTGAGAAGTTTTATGAGGCAGTCGGTATTATTTGGGAAGGTGTACTGAAACGTTTTCTCCTTTCAGGCTCTGTTTACCTACATTACTATAGTTGGTTCGAAAGCTACTTAAAAGGCCGACAACAATGCACGGAGATTAAAATAAAAATGTGTTTCGAAACTAACACCCAGAAAACCTTTAGGTCACCGTACTTAGCAAACTACTGTGGTCTACCACAGGGAAGTGTCCTTGGCCCCTTATTGCTTATAATATATATAAACGAACTGCCCAACTCCACGAACCAATATACTATATTGTTTGCAGATGATACTACCTTGTTGACAAAAGAAAAAACTCTAGATAACAGTAAAATAGTTACGAATAAAGCATTGACAGATTTAATCAATTGGCTATATAAGAATAATTTAAAAATAAATACAAATAAAACTAAATTTATAAAAATTTTGCCATATAATAAACACAAAAAAATTAGGAAGTGTAATTAAATTAAATTTAAAACATAATAATAATGACATAGAAGAAGTTAATAATATCAAATTTTTAGGAGTAGTTATGGACACACATAGCAATTGGAAAACTCAAGTAGATAATGTATGTAAGAAAATAAACAAATTCGTTTTTGCACTTAGGAGGATCAAAAATCTAACAGACATTCAAACAGCCTTATTGGTATACCATAGCCATGTTTGTTCTGTTCTAAGGTATGGAATAACTGTATGGGGGAATTCAACTGATGCCCAGAGGGCATTCATAGCCCAAAAAAAGTGTGTAAGGTCAATTTTCAATCTGAAGTGGACAGACTCTTGTAAACCTGTATTTATGAAGCAAAAGCTGCTTACCCTCCCGTCTTTATACGTATTTGATACCTGCAAATTTGTAAGAAACAACTACTCGCTTTTTGAAAAAGATGAAAAGGCTATGTCAAAGAGGAAAGTAGTACAAAAGCCACATGTAGTCCCGCGTAATAGACTAAAAGTATGCAACAAAAATTGTTATACCATGGCGGTGAAAATATATAACCACCTGGCCGAAGAATTTAGAAGTGCTACAGATTTAGAATTTAATAGAAAGTTATATAACTGGTTGTGTGAGAGATGTTTTTATTCCATCAATGAATATTTTGAATGTAAAATGTAAAACTTATTATAATTACTACATCTGATCTACATATTTACATTACTTAAACAATATTGAAACATTTTTATTACTCTTGCAATTTTCATTGACATGACATCATTATTATTAATCGCTATTATTAATATATATTATTATTATAAAGGAATATAATTGTATAATTTAATTTTATTAATTGCATTGTAAACCAAATTTAAATTATGAAATTACTATTAGTATTTTTATGTTACTCCTAATTACTAATGTGTACGTACTGCATGCTAGTTTAACCAAGATGTAAAATCTAAATATTTGCACGGCTGAAATGCCGAATATAGTGAAACCCAGAGATCTTAAGCATTTGAGATCTCAAGCATCTTTAAGCATTTGTTGGTGAAAAGCTTTTTTACGGAAAAGTAATTGTTAGCGTCTAAGTAGTTTCTAGTTTGTACCTATTAATCGATCGTGTTATTTTGTTTCCTAATTTATGTTATAGGTATTTTGTACCGACCTTTTTGTTGTCTTTTTTGTTTCCAATGTTTACTAGTGGAAACTTGTAAATGGCCTTCAGTTGCATATTGTTTAAGAGCACTGTTTATATCAGCTGTAAGTTTCCCGAACAGAAAAAAATAAAATAAAATAAAAAATCTTAAGAACATAAGTTAGCTACCTATATTCTTGCAAATAAATATATCATTCATTCATTCATACATTATTGTAGTTTAGTAGGATCAGCAAAATGGAACATATTATTACTTCTTCCGAATTTAGAACGGTTCCATGGCACATCTAAACTCCGTGCTCTATGGCGTTTCCCTAATGTTCATTGAAATCCCATCAAAACGTCGCGTTCAGGTGGGTGGCACCACCGCCTCCGGGAACCAGGTGTCCACAAAAACTGAACAATGCGTCAATGGACCACGATAAGAAACGATCATCGTCCATTGATTACAAATACTGGGAAATTACAGGTATTTACCATTTAGCGGTATACCTCCCCGCGGTAGGTAGGTCCCGCCGACGAAGACCACTTGAGGCTCATTAATATTCGCACATTGCAAATGACTTGAAACGACTCGACAACGATTGGGCAAAAAGTGTGATTGCTTAAAAGTGATTAATTCGTGCTTTAAGTGCGTTGTTTAAATGTTAATATTATAGCTTCACTGAGGACTCACTCGTTCTCACACATCAATTCAATTTCCTGGGTGGTCAATTAGTAGCTTTCTGAATCAGTTTGAAGAGATGGATTCCCTTCGATGTGAGCAGCAGTCTACGACTGATTTTTTCTTGATGTGCTATGCTATGACTCGTTTTTTTGGGAAGCTCATCTCATAGAAAGCCCTTACCTTATCTATTGTGTATTGTCTTGTAAATCAGTAGTTATAGAATTACTGTGGCAGATCAATATGTGTAGCAACATTAGCTAATAATTAGTTTAGGTTCCCAACATGCTGCATGTTGGAAACCTAAATTAATATATAGAAACATGTAACCACTCCAGCATGTTGGGAACCTAAACTAATTATTAGCTAATGTTGCTAAAAGTTGCTAATAATGCTATAGATAGCTATATCATTAGCAACTTTTGAGCATAATTAAGTATACCCACTATCTTTGGACAGACAGGACCGACAGGGAGACGTTATCTCTCCGAAACTGTTCACCGCTGCACTGGAGGATGTCTTCAAGGTTCTGGACTGGAAAGGGGCTGGCATCAACATCAATGGCGAGTACATAACTCACCTTCGGTTTGCCGACAACATCGTAGTCATGGCTGAGACTATGGAGGACATCAGTACAATGCTCGATGACCTCAGTAGAGCCTCCGAAAGAGTGAGTCTTAAAATGAATATGGACAAAACAAAGGTCATGTCAAATACCCATGTAACACCCACTCTCATAAAAATCGGAGACGCTACACTCGAAGTCGTGGACGAGTACGTTTACCTAGGACAAACTGTCCAGTTAGGTAGGTCTAACTTCGAGAAAGAGGTCAATCGACAAATCCGACTCGGCTGGGCAGCGTTCGGGAAGCTACGCAATATCTTCTCGTCCCACATACCGCAGTGTCTCAAGACGAAAGTCTTTGACCAGTGTGTGTTGCCAGTGATGACTTATGGAACGGAAACGTGGTCGCTCACAATGGGCCTTATACGAAGGCTAAAAGTCACCCAAAGGGCAATAGAGAGGGCTATGCTTGGAGTTTCCCTACGTGATCGAATCAGGAATGAGGAGATCCGCAGGAGAACCAAGGTAACCGACATAGCCCGAAGAATTGCCAAACTTAAGTGGCAGTGGGCAGGGCACATTGCTCGCAGAACAGATGGCCGATGGGGCCGAAAGGTTCTGGAGTGGCGACCGCGTACTGGAAGACGTAGCGTTGGAAGGCCTCCCACAAGGTGGACCGATGACCTTGTGAAGGCCGCAGGAACCCGTTGGATGCGGGAAGCACAGGACCGGTCGAAGTGGCGGTGCTTGGGGGAGGCCTATGTCCAGCAGTGGACGTCTTTCGGCTGAAATGATGATGATGATGATGACTATCTTTGGTAGTTCAATAATCCATACTAATCCATACTACTTAATATTATAAATTCGAAAGTAACTCTGTCTGTCTGTATGTTACCTTTTCACGCGTAAACCACAGAACAGATTTCGATAAAATTTGGCAGAGAGATAGATTATGTAATCTATCTCTCTCTCTTCCCTCCCGGGGAAGGACTAGGATAGTTTTTGTTTCGATATTCCCAGGGCATCGACACTTATGCGGGTGAAATTGCCGGGCGCTGCTACTAATCATATAAATAAGGAGATTAACGACGTGGAATTAACTTTATCACAAACTTTTCACACCTAAACCGACGTTACAAGCACGTCATACAATCGATCATACGTTTTTTTCAAACAAAATAAGAACCGCTCACAGCGAACCACGTCTACGTTTTGATGAAGCAGATAACTAACCCTCGCAAACCAGCGCGCGCGCAGCGGGACAGTAATGAATTAATTGAAAACATACACAAGGGACATTTGGGTACCGGCAGGACGATAGGCTGCTTATAGGGGTCGCCACTTGACAGAATTAAAAAGCCATAATGTGCCCATGGATGTCACCAGGTAGTTAGTTAAATCAATGGGGTCTTACGAAGGGGGAACGATAGGAATCGTCAAATTAGTTAAAAGTCCTTAAACGGCATAATGTGTAGTTTAGTATTCAATTAGTTATTTTGTGTCGGCAATTACATGGCGATAGGATCACTCACTTAGCGAAAGATTAATGATCAATGAAGGTTTTAAATGGAGTGAGTGTATGTAGGTACCTACCTGGAGTTATATTTTTGGTGTTAGTTAACTAAATCAATATCTAGTCATCTAACACCCGGTGACCCGGTCTAAATTAACTATTTGAAGTTTACAACTTGACAATCTCTACTTTACAGGTGATTTTTTTCAATATAGCCCGCGGAATTTAAAATTTCTCAACTTCAATTAATGCAGAAACAGAAACCGGGCGCTGGTAAGTGTAGGTATTATAAAATCCTACTGTTCATTTAAAATTGCTTGCAATTTTTTTACAATCTTGTATCCACTATTAGTGATTTTACGTTTCATTGGTGCTGCTGAGCGTGAGGTATTGTGTACGATCCTCAAGTCAGGCAAGGTGCTATTATATGTTAGTGCTGCTGAGCGTGAGGTATTGTGTACGATCCCCAGGTCGGGCAAGGTGCTGCTATGTATTAGTGCTGCTGAGCGTGAGGTATTGTGTACGATCCTCAAGTCAGGCAAGGTGCTATTATATGTTAGTGCTGCTGAGCGTGAGGTATTGTGTACGATACCCAGGTCGGGCAAGGTGCTGCTATGTATTAGTGCTGCTGAGCGTGAGGTATTGTGTACGATCCTCAAGTCAGGCAAGGTGCTATTATATGTTAGTGCTGCTGAGCGTGAGGTATTGTGTACGATCCCCAGGTCGGGCAAGGTGCTGCTATGTATTAGTGCTGCTGAGCGTGAGGTATTGTGTACGATCCCCAGGTCGGGCAAGGTGCTGTTATGTATTAGTGTTGCTGAGCGTGAGGTATTGTGTACGATCCCCAGGTCGGGCAAGGTGCTGCTATGTATTAGTGCTGCTGAGCGTGAGGTATTGTGTACGATCCCCAGGTCGGGCAAGGTGCAGTAAAGTATTAGTGCTGCTGAGCGTGAGGTATTGTGTACGATCCCCAGGTCGGGCAAGGTGCTGTAATGTTTTAGTGCTGCTGAGCCTGAGGTATTGTGTACGATCCCCAGGTCGGGCAAGGTGCTGTTATGTATTAGTGCTGCTGAGCGTGAGGTATTGTGTACGATCCCCAGGTCGGGCAAGGTGCTGCTATGTATTAGTGCTGCTGAGCGTGAGGTATTGTGTACGATCCTCAAGTCAGGCAAGGTGCTGTTATGTATTAGTGCTGCTGAGCGTGAGGTATTGTGTTCGATCCTCAGGTCGAGCAAGGTGCTGTTATGTAAGTTCTAATTAGATTTGTTTCCGTAACGGCGGTCTGTGCCCGGTTCATATTGTCCTTTACATCTTTGAGCAGCAATTAGCTTAGTTTAGATTCAGAATCGATTAACCTTCACACCTATCATCAGTATTCTTTCTCCATTACTTATCTAATAATATTATCAGTGTCATCTATCAACAAAAACACACGACTGGTCCTCACATCCCAAATGCTTGCATACATATCAATTGCGCATCGTTTACTAATCAAGCGGCGCGGGCGCTGCGCCATCAAGCGCATCAGATAAGGGCACAGTTGATGACCAGCATCTCTTACATCAACGTCGCAGCAATGGAAACAGATGAGCATCAGCAGGGGTATGCGACGGGCTGGTATTAGGGCTTTGTGCGTCATAGCTTACTGTGACAAAGTTTCAACTGTGGTCTTTTAATTGGATTTAAACTTATACACGAGGTAACTTTGTTTAATTTTTCGATTCGATTGTTGTAGATATCACTTTAAAAAACTTTGCAAAACTTTCATTTTTTTTTTAATCAAATATGTATATTTAATTCAAAAAATGTTTTGTTAGTTAATTACAGCAAAGTCAGCAGATATAATAGGTGCCCAGTTTTCGGTCAGAAGTTATTGTATACCTAAGTAGGTAATTAAATAATTATAGGTGACTGGCCCGTTGGTCTAGTGGTTAGTGGCCCTGACTGCTATGCCGGAGGTCGTGGGTTCGATTCCCACCCAGGACAAATGTTTGTGTGATGAGCATGATCATTTGTTCTGTGTCTGGGTGTAATTTATCTATAATATGTATGTATTTAGAAATATATAAGTATGTTTATCAGTTGTCTAGTACCCATAACACAAGCTCTGCTTAGCTTGGGACTAGACGGCGTTGTGTGATAGTTGTCGAATATATAATATATATATATATATATATATATATAGGTACATTGTGGCAAGTAAGGAATCGTTTTATTCAATTTAAATTTAACTATTGAGTAAAATATGTTTCATGAAACATCTATTCTTGAAGTCTGTCTATTGTAGAGAATAATAATTTTCAAATGTAACCTAATATAATAGCTACGGTCTTTAATGTTATAGGTATACCTGTGGATTTGTATATAAGGCTTATTCTGATAATTATGGTAAATTAGGTAAAGTATTTTACCTTTATATTTTATAGAATTAAACAAGTTAATATACTTTTAGTATCAAAAACTATAAGTAGTGCCTTGCCTTAGTGTAATTCACAAATTATGAGCAGCATTCTGACCGATGTGAGAACGATTTATTGCGATTCTCAGTAAGGAGATGAAATGCTCTGAGCCGCCGACGAGGTCCCACGGGCCACGGCCTGCACATAGCAGCGAGCTATAAACATACATTAAACATCTCGAGTCTACATTTAACCGCTATTACCATCTTAACGATCAGTGTCGCAACTCAGATAGCAATCAAAGCCATCCGCTAATTTATATTACCTTATTAAACTAATTACCCCAAACAATGGAGTCTGCATTAATCCGCTGCAATTTACATTGAATACATTGGGATGCTGAAACATCTAGTATTACCACTACCAATCAGATGCGAGGATTTTGAACTAGGAAGTCTGCGCGGGCCAATGGCGAGGCGACAGAGTGCGCGCGCGCCGCCTCGGCCGCCCGGCACGCCCCCCTCCCCCCACCCAGGCGGTATCTAGCCGACTAGCTTTAGTCTTAACTATACATGTATTTGAGTAAAACGATGCCTGTTGACTGAGAAGCTGTGCCTGTCAACCCATCAGGTTACGGCACACTGATGGATAATCTAGATGGCCTATGGTTAGGTATAAGTAGGTCTCCACAAAAGGTATTTTAATTACAAATAAGGTAGGTACCTACCTACACATTTCAAACAAACATAACAACGCAGACGTCCTCTCAGCACCTTCTACTTTAAACAACAAACCAAGGAGCTTGTATCGAAACCAGCCTTTAATGTTCCTCAATGGGACTCAGGCCTCCTCTCTGCGAGAGGATCACTTTCACTATGTTATCCTGAACCCGTTAAGTGAGATAGAGAGACTAATCCTGTCTACAATTCGGTACTTTTCTAATAGCTCTGCCGGTCGATTCTGCAAAATTCTCCTTAGAGCTGACATTCCAGCTGATGCTCGGGATAGACAGCTTACTTCAAACTCGTAAGTTTTCACGATGACTTTTTTATAGAATTGACCGACTGGTCTAGAAAGGAAAGTTGAAACTGCTTTAATTTCCACTTATGTCATAACTAACTGGCTTTCATTAGTCCTGCTTCATATTATGAAACAATATCACTGCATATGTATCGGGATTTATTTATATTATGAAACAATATCACTGCATATGTATCGGGATTTATTTATATTATGAAACAATATCACTGCATATGTATCGGGATTTATTTATATTATGAAACAATATCACTGCATATGTATCGGGATTTATTTATATTATGAAACAATATCATTGCATATGTATCGGGATTCATTTATATTAAAAACAATATCACTGCATATGTATCGGGATTCATTTATATTATGAAACAATATCACTGCATATGTATCGGGATTCATTTCGAGTCTATATCCATTAGTGCAGACGAGCCACGTTCTTTTAATAAAGTGTTGTTAGTCGTATTTGTGCCAGGTAGTCATTCAAAATACCACCATATTACCACAACTAGAGGAGTGTGGAACCTAAGATAGAAACACGCTTGTACGATACGACTACATACAGAATAATAAGCTATGAGCTTTGCTTTCTGTATGTAGTTGTATCGTACAAGCGTGCTTCTATCTTAGGTTCCATACCGCAACTAGAGACATAAAAAATAGGTAATAGGTACTACGGGCTGGTGTCCGCAACTCCACGTCAGTGCGCGTATTTAACTAGAGACATTTAGGTATATATGTACATAATTAACCTCACCAAATAATTACTATGTACCACAACCTATAACAGGCTGATCTCAATAAAATAAAACGTTGTATATTACTTATTTAATTTTAACAGCATATTTTTAAAATTGCTTGCTGTTCATTTGTGTCCTAAATTAATTTTTTATTTTAAGAATTAATTTTATATTTTTGCTGTGCCCTAAAGGGTCCATAGTTGTACCTTAGCTCTAAGCCATTGCAATACCTCCACAACATTATGGAATGCAAATAAATATATGAATATATAATATATGTACGCTTCGAATAAAATCAAGGATTAGCAGGCGTCAGATGTCGACTGATGGACAGGCCCCTCTTGTCCATCGGGCACTCTGGGCAATGCCCAGAGCCCCGCGATCTTCGGGGGCCCCGGCCTGCTCTCATAAAAAAACATTCTTTGCAGCCACCGTTGCATTCTAAGCATTATTATTATCCCGATTCAATGACAGAATAAGTTATTTGCAGTGCGATTTACAATAAGGTTCTAACCTATAAGTTATGAAAAATATTAGTATGTTTCTCTTATTGTCTCATAACTACACAGGGGCCCCGTGATCCTTATGTGCCCAGGGCCTCCAATAGGTTAAAGATGGTCCTGCTGATGGATCATCTATTGGAAGTCCTGAAAGTTTCATGTGCAGGTGTACAGCACATACAGCACACACCTGAAGGACAACTCCCGTGATTAAAAACGTTCAAAATTAGTCGCAATCACAACTCAGCGACAATCAATGTCTAAAACTTGTAAAAAATTTAGGGAAATTAGAGGTATTTGTGACAGATTGAGACTGAGGTCAGGCTGTGAACGTTCTTACAATTACGAGAATTGCCGCTCAGATACTTATCAAACATAATCCAAAACTCGAATCATCATCTGCCTAGCTCTTTAGTCGGCTTCTAATCTAACAGGATGCAGCTGGAAACCAGTATTGGAGCAATTGCGAAGCTAACCTCTACAACCAGTTACTGGGTACCTACCAAGAAACCTACCCCTTGGTAAGACTGGCTGTCAGAAGTTTGGGGTTCTGACTACTCGTATATAAGATCTTCAAATGATAACCGTGCTTTGCGAGGCACGGAGGGGCCTTCCGTCTCTATGTGTAATGGCACCATCTACGGACCAACCTCGGCAAGCGTAGCTTAACCTTCGAAAGCAAAACTCGAATGCTAAACTAAAATAAAGCAACAATAATTTTCAGATGGCTGCATCGACGCATATTTGAATAAAACAAGCCAAAATACCATACTCGTAATAATAATCCTTTAATCAAACTCCTCCGACGACTACTCAAGCTCTGCGTTATGTTTAAATTACGTGTAGACTTGTAAGTATAATCAATTATTCACAACATTGTTCTGAATTCCCCGACTAATTATCATCAAAATGGACTGCCAACAATACAAGCGAGACCCACTGGGGGTTACTGTACAAATATTCGCGATGCAGCGATAGCGCGGTATCAATCATCGCATAATACCGCTAATTGTTGATACCTGTCGGTGATTCCGACATGGTGGGGCCAGTTTGTACCCCAGCACCTGTGCCCGTGGGCCGGTATGCTAATGTGGCGCCCCCTCGCGATCAGAGCCGACACGTGCCGTGATAATTAGTGATAACACACACGAACGCTTTGTTACTATCATGATACTAATTCGCTTAAATGTGCATTCCCGACAGTGATCTTGACTTGAGTATGAGTGATGCAGCGAGGGATGATGACTATCTTTCTGCAAGAGCGACACGATCTTGTTAGGTATGTAGATGTTTGTAATAGTTATAATATAACTGTAATACAAGTTGATTGATGAGCTAGCTGCTAGTTCCTAACATCTTAATCAAGTTTCATCGGTTTAACAAACCGACAAAAATGTAGAAAGTGTTCGTGTTTTAATCAACTATGAACTTAGGGCATCGAGAACCAATATTATAACGCTGTTCTTGAAACCTTATTAGCAGTGATCGGAATAGGCAGACTATATTTACCTAAACTTCGGAGAAGAGAGACAGAAAGTGGAGACTTCCTTACGACGACATTTTATTTTTTCCGGAATTCAGGAAAAATCTTGAATAATTTGAAAATAAGCTTTATTTAAGATGTGTAAAGGCTATTTTTAACTAAAATTGCAATTAACATATCTTAGGAATTTTAAAACTAAAAATAAAAATCGTACGAAAAAGTAAAACTAAAAATCTATATTCTAACTTATTTTTATTATATGATAAAGTGATTGATACTAGTATGAATCTGTTATATCCATGTTTGTAATGCTTTTCTTCTATTTTAAGTATACCTCTAAAAAAAATATTTTAATCCTGTATCTGCTTTGCTGACTCTCAATTAATTGCGACACGAAATTCGTGTCAGAAAGTTTCAGGACACCGGCATAGTAGTTAACTAGGGAAAGAGTAAATACGTAATTAGTATATTTCACAAAAAGATAATACAATAGTTTTAAGATCCCGGAAGAATTTTCGTAAATCTACAGTAGCTACGTTTGAAATACATATCGAAGTACCTTTTATGCAATTAGAAATTAGTTTTACTTAGGTGTTACACATTGACAAATGTTATGTATTGAAAGATTCGATGCAACAACGGTTAGTTTAAAGATAATTCTAATACATGATTTAAGTTAGATTTGTTTAGTGAAAATTCCTAAGATTTGTTAACAGCAAGTTTAGTTAAAAATAGCCTTTACACATCTTAAATAAAGCTTATTTTCAACTTATTTAAGAATTTTTCCGAATTCCGGGCAAAAAAAATGTCGTCGTAAGGAAGTCTCCACTTTCTGTCTCTGTTCTCCGAAGTTTAGGTAAATATAGTCTGCCTATTCCGATCACTGTTTATCAGATAACACTAAGCTTAATTAAAATGTTAATACATACCTACCTACATAAAGTCACCCCTTCTGCCCATGGCAGTAGGCACAACCTAAAGAACGCCACCTACTACGAGCCTGACGACGTACTCTTTGTGCCTCGTTTGCGTTCATACATAATGTTGATAATACAGGACAGTATCAGTAGAGCCTTCCAGTGCTAACGAACATCACGACTAATGTGTATCTTAAGGTGCATCCAGACGGAGCGAGGCATGCGCCGCAAATGATTTGTTTTAGTACGGTTGCCTCAGCCTGGGGCTTTCAAATTTTGTAAGCCATAAATAAATTACCTACGTTAATTTTCATACTTTCATTAGGAATTTCATAGGTAGGTACTCATTAATTACGGGCCTCTTATTAATAGTAATTTTAGGTTGTGGATAATCCGGGCCCCGTGTCATAAGTAAGGCTGATATGGCGGTAGCTACGTCCCCGAAAACAGTTGAATGCATTCGAAACTCTTAGTATCTCAATACTCAATCATTTATTGTATTCCACAATGTATATGCTTAGGTGGTAGGTAACATTTGTTGTAATAATCCTGGACCCGGTCGGGCACAGCAAAACAAAAATTTTAAGGAAGAGGACTTATTTATAGATGCAAACTAACTTATTCTAAGTACAATTTAAGGTAACAAGGTAATTTAAGGTCTACTTACTACTTGAGTACCTATCGCACTCCTGAAATTTGAAGTATCCCAAACACGCAACTAAAACAAGTGAGGTACTCGAAGCACTGAACCATCTAATGTTTACAGCGCTGAAGTGAAAAGCAAAATCCTCAAGGGACTCGAAGTGGACGGACCAAGAGATATACATTGAACACTGTCATGAACCCGAAAAAATAAAATTGTTCTCCAATAAAGATATAAATTTTGACACTCCATCTCATTACATTACATACCTACTACGCTACGGGCAAAAGGGCAAACGCCTTCGAAGATTACGAAGAAAGAGCAGCGCTCGGTTCTGAAAGAGACTGACATCAGCTGAGCAATACTCCACGAATAAAAATTAAAACTGATGCTCTTGTCACCAATAACGTTTGGTATAAGTCTTCTAATTTAATCAGAGCTCAATCAATAGTGTAATCCCAACTGCAACAGTTATAATGTACAGCAAACAAAACAAGAAGACCTTGGTTCTTGTCCCCTCTATCTCCTGGTCCACGCTCGGGCAGTTAGTGCAGCAATGTGTCACGAGTGATAGCTGGAGCATTCGCGATGTGTCAGCGGACACATTAGTGTCTCCGGCTATAACCGAGCGATAGCTGGACTTATGACGTATAGCCGCTAGTGCTGGCACTGCTCCTAATGACCTAGTCTGTAAGAGTAGTTGCGGACTTACTTGCATTGTTGTTACTATGTATGGATAATGTGGTCTTTCCAGTGAGCTAGTAAAACCCATCCGCTGTCTACCTTTCACACAAAGACAAACATGTTTATTCGAGGGATATGGTACAAGGTTGTTAGGTAAGTACAGGTTTGGTTCTCAGGCCAAGAAATTGATAAAATAAATAATTATTTACGGTCACGTGCAGTGATTATCTTCGACAGACCAAGTTAAACATAACTTTAATAACAAAACAATTTTCAAGCTCTATGGGATTCAACTATTGTTGACTTTTAATTGATCTTGGGATTTATCGCTGGGATAAAGCACTAAAAGCATAATCGCAATTTATCACAACTGTAAGTTTCATAGAGGTAGGTGATAGGTATAGGAATTCGTGCCTTTTTAAGTTGGTCTTTAAAAACACACTACACTGTAAACTATTTTTGGATGTGTTATTTAAAGAAATAACAGATCCACGTAATTATGACTAATCTGAACCTATTAAAAAATAGGTACCTACACTAAATTGATTGACGTGTAAAAGTGTTTGTACAAATCTACTTACAGAAAATAAACCATTTATCATTTAAATAATCAATCAGGAAGTACGTTTCCTCAAGTTTCCTGTAGTTTATCATAATATTCATAGCCGAACTGCGAAATGCAATAGATCACTTATGCGCGATAGCGTCGTGTCTTGTACATGTATTAGCCTAATTACTTGATAACACCTTCACTTGGAGTTGTTTGTCTTCGAACCTATCGGTCATGTTAGCTTGATACTATCGCTTCGGAGAAAATTAAATGAGTCTCTTCTGACACGCCCTTATTTAATGTTCTACCGCGGTATGGCTACATATAAGACCAATTTGTTTGTTCAATTCAACTTAAATATCAAATAATTGATACCTGCGTTTATTGAAATAGAGAAAATTGTGTGGTTACGCAGAAACACTCAATTTTCCAAAAGGTACGAAACCGACTTGTCGTGACTTTTACCGATCACAAATATTTCTAAACTGTGAGAATTATGTTTCAGGTAACAATGACTGTTCCTCTCAGGATAATTCAGTATCTTTCGGGCGTTACATATTTGCAATTGCAGTTTTACAACGTTCCAGTTAAAACATTGAACTGATTGGCAATACATACAAGAATGGTTCTTTGGATGTGTCCTAGTCTGAGCGTGAGCATAGGTAAAGTTCAACATCAAGCCCCATAAGCCATTTGTTCTTCAATTACTAAATGAACTCATTACCTACAAGCTGTTACCACTAATCCGTCATAATTCTCGCAATCTCCTAACTATGCACAAATATGTCTAAATTCTGAGAACTATTTCTTTGCACTAACAACTATTTTTTTCTCGGTAGAGTCAATTATCGTTAGGACACACATCCTGGAGCATGGTTTCATTGCGAACGACTTAATTAATTAAATAGAAGAGATTTATTGTTGACTGATTGCGATGTCTTAATGACTGTTATTGCTATAAGTAGGTGAATTAGGAGCATTAAGTAATACTAGCATTAAGTAGGTATATCCCTAATGTTTCTCAATATCTAAGCGTGGTCTTCAAAGCTTAGTTTGGGAGACTTCTTCAAAATTCGAGATGAGTTAAGTGTTTGTTCTTTGGTTAGAAATTAAGTAATTAAGCCCTTCGCCTTACTTACTCAATACTTTTATTGCATTCCACATGTAGGTACTCTATTCTACTCCACTTACATGGAAAGATGTAATGTATTTATGTACTTCAATAGTGGCAAGAATAGTCGAGAGTAGAGGAATCAAGAAAGGGTTTGCCAGTTCTGCTATAACATCACAGTCGATCCAAACACATTACCTACTAATAAATACTTACAGTATAACAACACAGCTGATCCAAACACATTACCAACCAATAAATACTTTATTAATACATTATCCCTATGATCTACCTATAAATAATAATTCTTCACAATACTGTCGACCTATATTTCGCAAGTCGGCAAGAGCCGCGTATCGCTAAGCAAACATGGCTTAGCTAAGAATTCGCGCTAAACTCGCGAAACTGTATCGAAATCAATATTCACGTGGATATTACAGAGTTATCGTTGAATAAACATGGCGATAACGTCAGGTGCTTGTTTGTACTTTGAAAAATAAAAAAATATGTGGGTCAGCGACACACCTGTGACTGTGAGCGACAACCTGCCACGAGCCGTGCACTGTGACTTTGAGCGACAACCTGCCACGAGCCGTGCACGGTGACTGTGAGCGACAACCTGCCACGAGCCGTGCACTGTAACTGTGAGCGACAACCTGCCACGAGCCGTGCACTGTGACTGTAAGCGACAATCTGCCACGAGCCGTGCACTGTGACTGTAAGCGACAACCTGCCACGAGCCGTGCACTGTGACTGTAAGCGACAACCTGCCACGAGCCGTGCACGGTGACTGTGAGCGACAACCTGCCACGAGCCGTGCACTGTGACTGTGAGCGACAACCTGCCACGAGCCGTGCACTGTGACTGTAAGCGACAACCTGCCACGAGCCGTGCACTGTGACTGTAAGCGACAACCTGCCACGAGCCGTGCACGGTGACTGTGAGCGACAACCTGCCACGAGCCGTGCACTGTGACTGTGAGCGACAACCTGCCACGAGCCGTGCACGGTGACTGTGAGCGACAACCTGCCACGAGCCGTGCACTGTGACTGTAAGCGACAACCTGCCACGAGCCGTGCACGGTGACTGTGAGCGACAACCTGCCACGAGCCGTGCACTGTGACTGTGAGCGACAACCTGCCACGAGCCGTGCACTGTGACTGTGAGCGACAACCTGCCACGAGCCGTACACTGTGACTGTAAGCGACAACCTGCCACGAGCCGTGCACTGTGACTGTAAGCGACAACCTGCCACGAGCCGTGCACGGTGACTGTGAGCGACAACCTGCCACGAACCGTGCACTGTGACTGTGAGCGACAACCTGCCACGAGCCGTGCACTGTGACTGTGAGCGACAACCTGCCACGAGCCGTGCACTGTGACTGTAAGCGACAACCTGCCACGAGCCGTGCACTGTGACTGTAAGCGACAACCTGCCACGAGCCGTGCACTGTGACTGTGAGCGACAACCTGCCACGAGCCGTGCACTGTGACTGTAAGCGACAACCTGCCACGAGCCGTGCACTGTGACTGTAAGCGACAACCTGCCACGAGCCGTGCACGGTGACTGTGAGCGACAACCTGCCACGAACCGTGCACTGTGACTGTGAGCGACAACCAGCCACGAGCCGTGCACTGTGACTGTGAGCGACAACCTGCCACGAGCCGTGCACTGTGACTGTAAGCGACAACCTGCCACGAGCCGTGCACTGTGACTGTGCGCGACAACCTGCCATTAAACCAAGTGGTTTAAGAAATAGTTTCTTAGCTAAACTGCTATTTAGCAAGATCATCATCATTGTCGTCATAATACATCTATATTTATTTCATTACATCGAAATAATAATCAAAGTGTTTTACAAATTGTAATGATTATTCCACGTTATTATACAATGGTCATAACATGAATCAGTTTGGTCAAAACTTGATAACGTTTCCGCTGTTTTCTATTAGATAACGTATCGCATCGAGTTTGAAGCTAATTTATTCATTCGATGGATTTATCGGAAGTGGGTCACCTGAGGTTGGCGCCGCGCCACGGCGAATTGGAAATAAGTAGGTGCGGTACATACCGCCCGATACCTACAAGATTATACACTTGTGATTCATTCTTCACCTCATTTTATAATACTTATAAATAGTTGAATAGATAAAGACTAATGTGCTGGGATTACGATGATAGGTATTCATAACAAGGGCCAAATAAAGGTCAACTGAGTGAAAGTTTAAACTCTATATTACTAAGCCTTAGTGGCCTGAAACCGATAACTAATAGCCTTTCAAAGACGAATTGTAGTGGCGATAATAAGCACGTGTCGTTAAGTAATGAAACTTGTTGTGTCGCTAACCAAGACCTAATCTAGTGATGATGATGAATCTAGATTATCAGGACAAGATAGGTAATAATTTCCTTATATACTTAAATGAGTACCCCAGAAAGTACTAGAATAGGTACTAATACATTCGGCCAGCGGTTTCACCCGCATAAGTGTCGATCCCGTTCGAAAGTCATGTGGCGCCATCTATTATCATAAAAACCTTATTGTTGTTTTCCTCGGGAACAGCATTTTTTTTCGGTATGAAAGGTTCTGTACACCTGACAACGTATATGCAAAATTTCAGAATGATCGGTTCAGTGGTTAAGGCGTGTAAAGGTAACAAGCAAACTTACTTTCGCATTTATAATACATATTACTTATGATAGTTTAGGTAAAAGTAAGAAGGATTGTGCGTTGCAGTGGTTTGGAAAAAGGCTGAGAATGATGATGACAACCATGACGGGTTGGCAGGTAAGATGACAACCATGACGGGCTAGATGATAAGATGACAACCATGACGGGCTAGAAGGTAAGATGACAACCATGACGGGCTAGATGATAAGATGACAACCATGACGGGCTAGAAGGTAAGATGACAACCATGACGGGCTAGATGATAAGATGACAACCATGACGGGCTAGAAGGTAAGATGACAACCATGACGGGCTAGATGATAAGATGACAACCATGACGGGCTAGAAGGTAAGATGACAACCATGACGGGCTAGATGATAAGATGACAACCATGACGGGCTAGAAGGTAAGATGACAACCATGACGGGCTAGAAGGTAATATGAAAACCATGACGGGCTAGAAGGTAAAATGAAAACCATGACGGGCTAGAAGGTAAGATGACAACCATGACGGGCTAGAAGGTAATATGAAAACCATGACGGGCTAGAAGGTAAAATGAAAACCATGACGGGCTAGAAGGTAAAATGAAAACCATGACGGGCTAGAAGGTAACATGACAACCATGACGGGCTGGAAGGTAAGATGACAACCATGACGGGCTAGATGATAAGATGACAACCATGACGGGCTAGAAGGTAAGATGACAACCATGACGGGCTAGATGATAAGATGACAACCATGACGGGCTAGAAGGTAAGATGACAACCATGACGGGCTAGATGATAAGATGACAACCATGACGGGCTAGAAGGTAAAATGAAAACCATGACGGGCTAGAAGGTAAAATGAAAACCATGACGGGCTAGAAGGTAAAATGAAAACCATGACGGGCTAGAAGGTAACATGACAACCATGACGGGCTGGAAGGTAAGATGACAACCATGACGGGCTAGAAGGTAAGATGACAAGCATGACGAGCTAGAAGGTAATATGAAAGTTATGACGGGCTAGAAGGTAAGATGACAACCATGATGGGCTAGAAGGTAAGATGACAACCATGACGGGCTAGAAGGTAAGATGACAACCATGTCGGGCTAGAAGGTAAGATGAAAGCAATGACGGGCTAGAAGGTAAGATGACAACCATGACGGGCTAGATGATAAGATGACAACCATGACGGGCTAGAAGGTAAGATGACAACCATGACGGGCTAGATGATAAGATGACAACCATGACGGGCTAGAAGGTAAGATGACAACCATGACGGGCTAGATGATAAGATGACAACCATGACGGGCTGGAAGGTAACATGACAACCATGACGGGCTAGATGATAAGATGACAACCATGACGGGCTAGAAGGTAACATGACAACCATGACGGGCTAGATGATAAGATGACAACCATGATGGGCTAGAAGGTAAGATGACAACCATGACGGGCTAGATGATAAGATGACAACCATGACGGGCTAGAAGGTAATATGAAAGCCATGACGGGCTGGAAGGTAAGATGACAACCATGACGGGCTAGAAGGTAAGATGACAACCATGACGGGCTAGATGATAAGATGACAACCATGACGGGCTAGAAGGTAAGATGACAACCATGACGGGCTAGATGATAAGATGACAACCATGACGGGCTAGAAGGTAATATGAAAGCCATGACGGGCTGGAAGGTAAGATGACAACCATGATGGGTTAGAAGGTAAGATGACAACCATGACGGACTAGAAGGTAAGATGACAACCATGTCGGGCTAGAAGGTAAGATGAAAGCAATGACGGGCTAGAAGGTAAGATGACAACCATGACGGGCTAGAAGGTAAGATGACAACTATGACGGGCTAGAAGGTAAGATGACAACCATGACGGGCTAGAAGGTAAGAGTACCAACATCAATATAATATTCAATATTATCAATTATTAACTCTGTATGTAGATGACTCCGCTAAGACATTTGTCACCGCAGTAAGGAAACACGTTTTTACTGTTAAGCATGAGTTATCGATACTTCTAACTTTATCGGTTCAATCAGCTTTTAAATATTCATATTTAAATCGATTCGCTGAATTCCTGAAAGTTTTAAGTGTACCTTCTTAATAATATTCAAATGATTTCAATTCTTCAGGTATTACCGGCTTTATTGTAGTGGTTTACGGAGTGTTTAGTCCTAGGTTACGGTTTAGTCCTAGGTTACGGAATCAGAAAATGTTTTGGACACCCATATAAACACTTAGGTATCTAGATTCACTATACGATAGGTATAACTAATTATCGTTTACAAAAAAATACATAATAGCTTTTATAGCGTGCTGTGTTAACATAAAAAAACCGGTCAAGTGCGAGTCGGCGTCACGCACCGAGGGCTCTATACAGTAGGTACGTAAATAGTTTAGCACGGGAAAATGTTTTTTTTTTTTGTAATGTAATTAAAAATTTACGGTTTTCGGATTTTTCTCTTTATTTGTGCTACATGACGTTGCTTCTTGCCAAATTTCATGATTCGAGGTCAACGGGAAGCACCCTATATAGGTTTTGATTTTGAAACATAAACGCCCGTATCTTATGATTGGCTTGACTTAGAAGTTTGATTTTTTCACTGCTTCAAGGGATTGCAGCTTTGAGTAATTAATATTAATTTCAACTTGATAACTCCACGCGTTCCTGAGGAAAAGGGTCTTGAGTGATGGACAGACATACGGACAACGAAGTGATCTTATAAGGGTTCCGTTTTTCCTTTTGACGTACGAGACCCTAAAAATGCAAGAAAACTACTTTCCGGGGAAATCATTCTACATATTAACAAATTATGACATGTGTGACGAGATTCTGGTGCAACGCGTTTTTATGCGTGATGCGGACGCGCAAGGTGAACGCATCTGTCTAAGTTCTTGTTGTACAAATAATAAATGAATGCATGTAATTAGGTCGATATAATTACATTTTAGTTGCACTGTCAGTCATTTACGGGGACACGTTAATGTAAGACTGTATCATCTGCATACTATTTTGACATTTGCATGCTCACCGTCCATATGTTTCAAGGATATTAATTAAGTACAATATATTATTAATTGACTTCAGAATTGAATTATGGCATTAAATAATGAGCAAGGTTATTTTGCATAATATTGCTATAATTTTTATGTGAAAGTTAACGATCTCTCTGTCTTTTGCTGAATAGACAATCTTGAAAAGCTATACGAAACATATGATTAAATAAAATAAAATAAAATAAATGATCAGCCAACATTAAGAATAAATGCACGCTCGACAACATCAACAGTAATAGGTAACTGCATATTACTTATTCTTGTGCAAAGTAGTTATTATAAAATCCATTAGAAAAACAATGTTTTGAAATCCACTTTATTCAATATTCATGAACGGTTCATAATTTCTGAATGCCTGCCTAAATTAATTATCATCCAAAGATGGCGATAAAGGAAATCAATGACGTAATAACTTGGCATTAACTGAACATATTCACTTGATAGCTACTCGAATAGTGCATAAAACATTATGGTGTAATAATTGTTGGCCCAGCTCTGTGTTTGAGGTTCGATTCTTCATTCAGTTTCAACGGACTATATTTCTGAAGAAATTCTTATGAAAATGGGAAAAATGTTCTTGTATTATTTATTATTATGGCCATATTATGTAAAAGCATACGTGTAGGCAATGCAATGCAATCTATAAGTATTTATATTTGTGAATCTTGACGTTTATTGTAAACCTAAACGATATTATCTGTATGAGACTTATTTAGAAGTATTTCTATCGCAGAGTAGAATAAAATAGTAAGAAAAAAAATGCTCATTTGCATATCTCCGCTCATTAAGACCTCAACCTGAAGCCTTGGTAGAACATATCTAACTATTACTATCCATCACCAAAGAACCCAAAACTCCTACCTGACTCAAATCCATAGGCACAAATCAGCAGTGTCCTGCAGTCAAAACGGGTTTGTATCCAAACGGGTCCACTACAGTCACTCGTCACAGGTCACACAATGTTCAGTCACAGTTACTCTCTGGGCGGCAGTCACAGCACACAGGTGTGGTTGTGCGGGCGACACTGTGCGTGGTGACGTCGCGCACTCCTGCGCATCACAACTAGCGCGTAAACTGTCGCACACACGACGCGCGCGCCAGGATGCTTGCCAAACTTTCCTATCTATTAACTTTTGCAGCAATGTTCGCGGTAAACGGCTCCTTCCGATTAAGAACGGTTACCGCGTATTTGTTAACTTAATTAAAATGTATGAGGAGTTAATGACACGACATGAATATGTAAGTACGCTACTATAGTAGTACAAGGTAAGTTCGCCGCGCGCCGGTTTTAGCAATATTTCATGTTTGAGCACCGGTTTATTACCAGGGTCCACGTTGTTCATAAAATGGTCCTTTTTATATTTTACATGACATTAGGTGCTGCTCATTGGGCTATGGAGATGATCAAGAATCTACCAAGTTTTATTTATTATACAAATCAAATGTAAAATTACCTTAATATCCAAATAATATTAGCCACAGATAATTTCAATCATAGTAACAATACTGCTATAAAATGTCACTGACGGAGTTATACCAATAAATGTGGCTCAGTCAGCATTTAAGTACATTATCTGCCTACCCTTTTCCCAACTATTTTAGAGTTGGCTTCCAGTCTAACCGGATGCAGTTGAATACCAGTATTTTACATTGAGCGACTGCTTATCTGACCTCCACAACCCAGTTACTGGCAACACGATACCTCTTGACATCACTGGTTGACAGATTTCTGTCAACGATCTTATTAGAATGACAACCGGGACCGAAGGCTTGACCTGCTTGCCGAGGCACGGAGGACTCTTGATATTATGTGATGGAAAGTCACCCATCCATGTACCGATCTCCGCAAGTGTAGCTTAACATTATATAGACCCTTCTGTCTGTCGGTACCTAGCCACGAGCTCCTCATTAACAGAAATTAAAAAAATATAATTTTTCAGTGAACGTAAAGTTTACGTGCTATGGAGGTGAAGATAGCCAATGTTTGCTCGTTCGATAAGCGCGGGTATCGAGAAAGTTATCGTAAAGTTATCGTGAGCAAACAGCTTGCAAGCGGCGCATCCACCGAGCACTCATTATCATACAAGTGCCAACCGTCACCGGGCCACGGGCGCCGCCAGGACGTGTCACATATCTGGGTCGGTCAGACACCTTTCAGCAAGGATTTCATTATCATGCCTTATCATTAGTAAGATGAAATGGCTAGGACCGAAGTGAAAACTGCTAAAAGAGATCTATGGAAGAATAAGGCTGTCGAAGTCGAACCAAGGCGTTCCTTGGTTCGCCTACGACAGATTATGCTCATCAATAAGATGAGAAGCCGTGATCCTATCAACAATGCTAATCAATTCAACGTTCTGCCTACCTCGTTGCTCTGGTGCTTGCTCGCGCTACCTGGGAATCGAAGCCAGGACCTCATGCTCAGCAGGAGCATGAGGTCCTGGCCTCGATTCCCAGGTCGGGCAATGTGTTGTTGGGTTTTTCCATCAGGAAGTTCTCAGTCGCACCCCGGAGTCTGGATTTGTGGCCGGTTGATGGCGATAGGCTCGCCCCCTACGGGCCTTAAACATAACTGTCAAATAATGTAGGTGTACTATAGGTACACTTCTGCCTGACCCTTTTTTTTTTCAGGATGGGAAATCATCAAATGACTCCTCCCGCTCTGGGTGAAGCGGAAGGGAGTATCAGACTCTTACTGACTAAAACCCACCCGTGTTCCTTCCTTAGCCCTTTATGTTCCGGGCCAGCGGTAACCCTGTCGGACAATCCCGCTGACCCGGCAGGCTTCGGCCCTAAAGGGCCCATTCTCTGATGCTGACATCTCTTTGAGGCGCGCGTGGAACACGTACGCGCTGTCCGGCACGGGCCTGGTCCTGATCGGACGGTGAGCTACCCATTACTCTCCGTCCGCAGGCCCGCGCTTACGGTGGCCGGGAGTCGTCACGCGGCTGGGATGGGAGGCTCTATCCCTGAGCCGTCCCGCCACCTCCTTCGCTGGCATGACTGCTTCGCAGAAGGAGATAACTGCCTCCCACTCCCTCTCGCTCCGGACCATGGCTTGCACCAGGGCCGGACGCGAGAGGTCGCCGCCGCTGCCGATCGCCTCTACGAGGACACGGTGGTGCTCCGCCCAAGCGGGGCAGACCTCTACCGTGTCCTCCACCGTGTCCTCTGGGCGATCCTGGCAATGGTGACACCCGGGCGTTTCCTCCCGCCTGATGATGTGCAGGAACCTCCCGAAACATCCGTGTGCGGTGAGGAACTGCGTCAGGTACCGCCTGATGAGAGCGCCGTGGCGCCTCTCTAGCCACTCCCCAAAGAGGGGTCTTATCGCCGCTATCGTGGCATGCCCTGCGCTGGGTTGCGACAGTCGCTCTTTCCATGTCGCCATGATCATTTTTGGCGCAGCCGTGAGGCACACATTCCTGCAAATTTCTTACATCGGACATTGCACTTTTTATTTTTAACTTTATTTTTGTTTTTATCTGATGTACGAGTATTATCTCTGGTGTACTGTGTGTCTTTTAGTCTGTGCTAAATAAATGTATTTTCTTTCTTCTTTCTTTCATGAGATCGCGCCGGAGATCCGTCCGCTCCGCCGCGATTTGCCGCGCAAGTGGAGTTTCCCCCCGGCGTAGTGCCTCCGCGCGCCACTCATACAGGCGTGCGAGGACTATCGCCTCCAGATCTGACGGCGGCAGTTCGGCAAGGAGGCTTGCCGCCTCGCCCGAGATCGTGCGGTAGCCCCGGATAAACCTTACGGCTACCACCTTCTTGGGCGCGTTCAAGTAGTGAGCAGCTCGCCGCCGTTTTGCCCCGTCAAGTTGGGCAAGAGCTGCTTGAAGGCGGCCCCGGCCCGTTCCAGTTTGGGGACCAAACGTCGGAAATGCTCAACGAAGTTTCACCGGCTGTCGAGGACGAGACCCAGGTATTTCATCGTTGTCTAGACGCCGATGTGAACCCCTCCTACTGTTAGTTGGGATCGCGATGGTGGCGTGTTCCGGGGCCTACCTGACTCTTCGGGGATTATAGGCTTCCGGGGAGGATGTTCTGTGTACAACATGCTTGTAGAACGTTAGGAGGCCTAGGTAGAGGCTTTATGTGTAGCACTACGTTTAGTATGACAGGCTGGTTATAATTGTATGGTTATTCCATTCGAAGATTCAAACAAATATATTTCAGATATCTTAAGACAGTGTTTTTGTTATAAGACGTCATGATTGATATATTTTCGGTAAAGCTGTGAGGTTCTTTTTAACCGACTTCTAAAAAAGGAGGAGGTTTCTCAATTCGACCGTATATATGTTTTTTTTTTTTTTTTTTTATGTGTGTTCGCGGATAACTTCGTCGTTTATGAACCGATTTTGATTATTCTTTTTTTGTTGGAAAGGAGATATGCCAAGGGTGGTCCCATGATAAGGAAACCAGGATCTGATGATGGCATCCCAGTGAAATCGAGGGGAACATTCGAAAATCGTAGGAGCGACTAGTGCGTTTGTTATGTTTTTCATTAAGTATTTTAAAGCACTACAATTTAATGAAGGTCTGGAGTCGATCTGATGATGGAGCCGAAAGACAGTCGAGGGGACTCTTCAACGATTTACAGCTGTTACCTCGTGTTTGGGCTTGATTAATTTGTATTGATGTGAACTTTACACCCAGATATGTTGTGACTGTCATTAAGGGTCTGATGATGAAGACGAAGGACAGTTAAGGGAACTACTCAACAGTTTACAGTAGCTACCTTGTGTATGTTCACCGATTACTCGAAGACGGCTGGACCGATTCCAAAAGTTCTTTGTTTATTTGAAAGGGTATACTCTCGAGGTGGTCTCATCATCATCAAGTTGGAATCTCATGAGAGGATCCCATGGAAATCGAGGGAAACCCTCAAATTTTATAGGCAAACCTATAGCGATTTGGGTATTTTTTAAAGTAACTTGAGCATTTGCTCTTGGAAATCATCATTTGGTAAAGTGGAGTTGATAATGAAGACCACAGATGGCCATCGGAACAACTCAATGACAAATATTTCACGGGTTGCGATTCGATTACTTTAATATGGTTGCTAAGCAATTTATGCTCGTCACAATGCGTATGATGAGTGATTGTTGAGGAGTTCTCCTGGTTCTTACCGGGAGAACTCCTCGACAATTAACGTCCCAGGATCGGGAAAAGCAATATTTTGTAAAAGGTGATGAACAGTTGGCATTAGGCTATTGTAACTTAGATAAATTACAAAGTGACCCACTAAAAAGTGAAAAATAAAAACATTTTTACAAAAAAAAAAACAACCGACTTCCAAAAAAAACACTACAAATTGAAAAATAACTTTAATTTCGGAAGTCGGTGTCAATAAACGAAAATGCGGAACCAAAGACACCGACTTCCGAAATTAAAGTTATTTTTCAATTTGTAGTGTTTTTTTTGGAAGTCGGTTGTTTTTTTTTTTGTAAAAATGTTTTTAACAATACAATAGTTCCAAGTCTACGGTCTTTTAATTATAATCAAGGGACTGTAGAGGTCCAGTGCAGACCTCTACAGTACCTATTACAAAGATGCGCGTAGATGCATGATTTCCTCGTTGAAATAGAGTACTATTCGTTGGTTGACATAAATAACAATTAATTGGTAAAGATAGTTCGTTTTCTCTTCTACAACAATTATAAAGCGATTTTTTTTATTATTTATCAATTTATTTAGCAATAATCGTTAAACAAATTCATGGAGAGCTGATTTGAGAGCTCTTATTTGCAGATTCTGTTGAATATAATCCATCAAAACAAATTTTCTCATATCACAAATATAATATAATACATTTTTGTTTTATTAAATGCCTTATAAATAAAGTCTGGACCTTATTCAATTTTCTACTGGAAATAAGTCTGAATATCTCCGAACTTCTACATCATTTTCACGTAGTATTTATACCAAAATAGTCTCCAATAATTGCTTAAACAATATCAATTAAAAATATATATATACACATACTGTTATTGATACTTTGATATTTATTTTTTTTTAATAAAATAAATGTACTACTTATATATTTCACTGCGCCTGCGCCGGCGATGCGCGCTTGCCCTGGCTGGAGAGGCATCCCACTTGACCGATTGCGAATTTGGCCTTATGCGACAAAAGTTGAACTGTGACATGCAATTTATAAAAAAAAAGATGTGCGCTCAGTAACTTACCGAAATGTAAGAGAGCTCTTAATAAGGCAATTGTGTGGAAACTACTAATACGCAGTAAACTTATACACATACAGTAACTCTTCAAATGGTTGTCTTCCCAAAGATGACATGACTGTGTCAGTCATTTATTTAAACGGAAAATACACGATCAAAGTACCTATTAATATTCTAGTTTAACACAAGACCTGACCTAAGACTAGGTATATCCTATTGCTATCGATCTTGATCTGCTATCTATCTCTGCCTAGCCCATCTTTGATAACAGTCGTGATAGTTTGATCGATAATGTCTTGCAAATCCTGCGCATTACAAGTGCGGTACATATTCATGAAGTACGTGCCGCCGCAGGTAGGTCCGCGCCATCAACCGATAGCGCGCGCAAATATTGACTCGCCTCCATTACTCGTTATTGGCACAATATCCATAAGTGCTAATGTCTATTGTTTAGCACCTGAGCTCGTGTTTTAATCTAACAAGTATATGCTTAGGGAAAATACCTTTCTGTACTCATTGATTAAGTAGATAGTTCTCTCCGGCAACTTTTTTTCAGAAGGAAATTATCTTGGTTGCTTCCTGTCTGGGTAAGAATAAGGATCCTATCGACTAACAACACGTACTAGAAAATATCAATCGTGTCTTCCTAAACATACCACATTCTGGTTATTTCACCTCCTCACATTTCGATAACGACATAATCGGCCAGAATCCTCTACATTCCCACGCCACATTCTAAAACTTGGGAGAAAACAAAAACAAAAGGTATGGTCAAAGTAAACGTCTATTTGTAACATACACAATTATCGACTATGGTATGTTCAAAAACTATATCTGATTAAAATGTAAACAAATGGATTTGAAAAATTATTTTAATGTCAATGTAATGTTAACCAATATTTTTGCACGCCGTAAGGTAGAATGTAGCGGAAACATTGTATTCTGTACCATCTCAAAACTGTACCTACATTGTTAGCAAATAAATATTTCTGATTCTGATTCTGATTCTGATTCTGAAAAAAAAAAGACACCTGCGGGTGTCAATTTGTGGCACTATTTACAAATTAAGTGCTTTAATTTCTTTATTTGAAAACTTAAACCTAAAATTATAATTTTAAATCACCCTAACGATGTTTTTTTCATTCAAAAATTGAGGTTTATAACCGCAATTTTCGTCGATGAATTTTACAATTAATGATAAGTATTCAAACAATAAACACTTACTGGAAAACGTGGTGAGATATAAAGGCGAAACCTTCTAAATACGGATAAATGTGATAGAAATTTTATTTGATGTGTGAATAAGTTAAAATTTAACCTGAACAGGGTTTGTTTACACTTTCACCAAATACTTTTGGAGCAGACATTACACACATATTGGCCGGCTACTGTGCTGCGCTGGGCGCGGTGTGGAAGCGGTGAGGTCCCGCCAGGCAGCGGCACGCCTGCAACAAGACGACGGCAGATGTGACGTGAGAACTGCTGCGTCACGCAGGCGCTCGTACTGTGGGAACCTTCTCTAATCACAGGGCTGCCAGAGTAACGAGATGTCGCCTTTTTGTGAAGCGTTGTTACGTGATAATTAGGGCAATGGTTTTAATTTAAATCCAGTACTGCGATTATCATTTCGTTTAGGGACAAAATTTCAGAGACTAGTATCATTCAGCATTAAGTAATAAATGTATTCTACGAGTAATTACAAATAAACTGGAAAAACTGTAACGTTTTAAATGATTAGCAGTTAGTACTTACATTCAACAAAACCAATACAACGTTTCGATAGTGGATTTTGTTGGATATGTAAATCGAACTCAAGACTACAAGGACTTTTTTATTTTATTTAAAGGACTGTCCATGTAGGTTTGTTGTCCGTTATTTAAAGGAGTGTCCATGTAGGTTTGTTGCCCGTTATTTCTATAAGAACCTTCCTACGCTTTCTAATGGGCAACTAGCTTCATATTTCTAACTAACCGATTTCTTTGGCAATTCAACAGTGCCTGCAAATGTTATGGTTTAATTTAAAAAGATGCTTTGAGTTTGAGTTTCATCAATGGGGCATAGTAAAGAGTCTTAGTTACAAGTACAACCCTGACTAAAACAATGTACACACGCGACGAAGCTTCTTGTGTATATGCCGATGTTGATAAGCAGTACCTAAGTGTAGTACGCGGTACTTGCTGGGGCGGCGCCGGTGCGCACGGTTTGCGTAAATCTCGGCCGGTTTACACAAGGCACGGGAAACGTGACGTTTTGAGCGATCTAGATTGAGCAACGCCTACATTTTTATTGGCTTGGGTAATCGAATCGCTACAACTACAGTTGTCAAGACTTCCCTGACTCGTCTTGCATGACATCCCCTATCTAGCTGTTACTTTTAATAAATGTGTTGATTTAGGAACTTTTCCTGACCTCATGAAGAGTAGTAAAGTCATACCATTATTTAAATCAGGTAATAAAAATGATGTTGGCAATTTCAGGCCTATTTCCATCTTACCTGCATTTAGCAAAATATTTGAAAAATTAATACTCAAGCAGTTGCTAAGACATTTTAATTTAAATAGCC
The DNA here is from genome assembly GCA_916614155.1 of Mesoligia furuncula. Classification (NCBI taxonomy): domain Eukaryota; kingdom Metazoa; phylum Arthropoda; class Insecta; order Lepidoptera; family Noctuidae; genus Mesoligia; species Mesoligia furuncula. Next base: position 29,167,652 of record OU744799.1, read on the forward strand.
CCCTTCATAATGAACAATATGGCTTCACAAAAGGTCGTTCGACTACAGATGCGGGTGTTGCTTTGCTGAAACACATATATAATGCATGGGAGAATTCGAAAAATGCTATTGGAGTTTTCTGTGATCTCTCCAAAGCCTTTGATTGCGTGCACCATGACACGCTTTTACGTAAACTACGTCATTACGGTGTCCAAAACGAAGCTCTCAACGTAATAAATTCTTATTTACATAATAGGTTCCAATGTGTGGATTTTAATGGTGTGACATCTTCCGGGCTACCAGTTCAGTTAGGTGTACCGCAAGACTCAAAACTGGGTCCTTTCTTGTTCCTAGTATATATCAATGATTTACCATTCCATTTAAAGGGCATCTGTGACGTTGTACTGTTTGCAGATGATACCTCTTTATTTTTAAAGTAGACAGGAATAGACAAGATTTTGACGACGTAAACAGTGCGCTCTCAATAGTTACGAATTGGTTTACGTCAAAAAATCTAGTTCCCAATGCCAAGAAGACGAAATGTGTAAAGTTCGCCTTACTGAATGTTATAAATCTAGGACCCAACATCGTCTTAGATAAAGAGGTGCTTGAAACTGTGGGCTCGGCAGTTTTTCTGGGAATAACAGTAGATGCCAAACTTCAGTGGAGACCACATATATCAAGTGTAGCAGGAAGGCTCAGTTCGGCTGCCTACGCCGTCAGGAAAGTAAGACAATACACTGACGTTGATACAGCTCGCTTAGTCTATTTTAGTTATTTTCACAGCGTTATGTCCTACGGTATTCTGCTGTGGGGCAAAGCCGCTGATATACAAAATATATGTGTCCTGCAAAAACGAGCTGTTCGAGCAATATACCAGTTAGGTGCCAGAGTTTCTCTAAGAGATTTTTTTAAAGATATTGGAATTCTTACGGTTGCATCACAGTTCATCTTTGCCAACATTTTATATATTAGGCAAAATATACACTTGTATACTAAAAACAGTGATATTCACAATGTTAACACTAGAAATAAGGACAAACTACGCGCTCCCTTTCACCGGCTTCATAAGGTTCATAACTCATTTGTTGGGCTTGGTATAACCTTTTATAACAAGCTACCTTCTTCATTACTAGATTTGCCTTTTAATACATTTAAATCTCAAATAAAATCCAACCTTTGTTCAAAGGCATACTATTCCATCAACGATTACTTAAACGATAAGAATAGTTGGTCGCCCTGATTAACAATGTTTATATTCTTTCTCCGGAATTAGTTTACTGACAAGTTATATGAGTTCATCTATTTGTTTTTTATTTACTTTCTTTCTTTTTTTTTTATTCTATTAACCTCTTAAATAAATTGCAAACTATAGTTTTGTATAATTTAGAAGCATTTTGTTAAATTTTGTAAATGTAAGAATCATGTTTCTATTTATTATGATTTTTTGATGTTGACTTGAAAGAGCATGGCAGTTAAGAACTTGTCATGCTCACTTAAATGTCTCACCGATGGTGGCGCGTGTGTTGGATCATTCGGTTCCCTACAAACTGGTTGAGCTGGATGGTGCTGATCCACGCGTCATGTTCGTGAACGGGCGCCGTCGGTTGAGACTGGTCATCTCTTAACTGCCAATGCTTATTTTTAATCTTATATTTTGAATTGTTTCTTCATTTGTCTTTTTTGTTTTTTACATTGTTTTCACATATAGAAGCAACAAGAATAATGTACCCAGGATTTTGTAATATCTTTATTTAAAAGAGTGTCCATGGAGTTTCTTGCCCGTTCTTCTCCATAGAGATCTACGTTTTGGAAGGGGCAACTAGCTTCAACTTTCGGACTAACAGACTATTTAATTTTGACAATTCAAAAGTGCCTGTACAAGGTTTAATTGAAATAAATGCTTTGAGTTTGAGTTTGACATAGGTACGCTTAAGCCTGAAGGTAGTCTAAAACATAACCTTCTTTGCAGTCTATTGACTTCTTGCGCTGTTCGACCTATACTCTAACTACCCAGGTAGATAGATCTCTGCCTAGATTCCTAGGTAGGTACCTACTCGATTACGATAATCTGGCGACCTTTTACATAATTCCTAGCAGCGATCAGCATCCCTATTTGGAAACTGCAAGAGAACTGGTAACAGGACTGCCGCTAACTTTAGATGCAGTCCCCATCTATAACCATGGATAAAAGTACAGAATTACGTATTGAATTATCACTACTTACAAAAAACTTTTCAACACCTTCCGCAAAGGTCGATGGCTAGACTTAGTGAGTCAAGAATTATACTTAAGCCGAAGAGTGTCTAACAGAATATTGTGATTAATTCGCTAATAAGGTAGCAATTTTGTGTCCGACAAAGATAGATTTACTCATAACACACCTGTGTTTAATACCTATTTCGATGCTCACTTTCCCTAGGTATGCCGTGTAGGAGACCCGTCAAAGTTTAACAAGGCCATCATCGATAGATTACAATTCATGCAGTAGTACCTATCCGTCTGCAGGCGGGGTGCAGGGCGCGATGACAAATTTATCGCGTGCCGCGACAATAAAACGCGCTCGTAAAAATATTACTACATAGTACCTACGCCCCCCCCCCCTACGTCCCACAACCCCTGCCCACCCACACCCCCCTGAGGAACCCCGCGCCCCCTCAGAGGGATCCCGCGAGAAATAACACACTTTGTCTTAGAGAATCGCGTTCAATCGCGACTTACAGGTCGGAACACGCGACGCTGTTGATATGGTAAGTGTTCCTGTAGCAACCCTCTTTGGAGAGAATCTAAAATATACCAGACGCATATTAATGTGCTTCGCGCCAAGTAAGAGGAAACTGTAACCAGTGGCGTATTTTAAGATACAGCGCCCTGGGCCTGTAAGGTTTGCCGCCCCATAAATTAACGAGAAAAAGCAAAAACTAAAATAAAACTAAATTTCACTAACCTCCTCCGCCCTGATCTCTAATAAGTCATTGAACCTAGTCGAACTTGACGCTTTATCATTATTTTTATTGAAAAAGCTATCAATTTTAGCTATTTGTTTGACAAGCTTTTCATGCTTGTATTTTTTTTATTAAGGTTTTCTTCTGTAAGCGTGGCCGCTAAGTTTTTTTTTAGTTGGAACCATGTCAGTAACAGTAAACTAAGTCAAAACTACGAGTATAACATAAGCGGCAAACTGCTTGATATAATAATATAGGGAATTAGTAAACTTTGACTGATACTTAGGTAAGTATATTTAAAGTATTCACCAAAACAAAACCTAATAATTTGATGCACCTGATTAGAGACAACTGGAAACAAACAAGTGAAGCTCAAATTAGTTTTCCTGTTCCCATGGTGGGGACCATGGGAACAGCAGAACTAACTTCCTGGTTGTTCACATTAGTTTATCTATTCTGTGCTCCAGATGTTAAGAAATACCGCATCGCAGTGTTACTACTCTTGGCTCGCGCACGTAAAGTTCGGCGCGTTATGATATGATATCGTACTGAGCGAGATCCGGCGGCTCTCGCGGATCCAGCGGCTCTGAGCGCCGCCATCGAGCCCGCTTTACTGTGATTGAACCGATACAACACTAACCGGCATTTGATCTGCTATTGCTCGTATGTTTCCCCAATAACTGCGAATAAACTTGTTTGTTTACCTAAATGCCTCGGCTTCTCTCAGTCTTGACTCCGACCGTGAATGGAGCAGCTTCCAGTCGTCACCACCTCGCCATCTGTCGATTGATAAAGTAATAAACTGTATTATTTAGTAAAAAGCAAATGTTTTATTCAGGAACCTCTTCCTCGGTATGGGGAGGTAAAAACGGCGCGATAACATCATACCGAACATTTTACGGAGAGGCGGCCTGGATATCATTCCTAGATAGCTGATATGATTGCTTGTTGAATGAATCAACCACCATACAAGTACTCAATGGAAACAACATTTAACCAGATTTTAGAAAAACTTCGCACGAACGTCTGATATTATAATACTTTTTGTCATGATTCAGCCTTCATAAGACCATAATGCCACTTATATAAATATTTCAACTGCAGCATTAGCATTACCAACCGCTGTGTTCGACGCTGTTTAGTGTTTTATACCGCGCTACATTGTAGGTAATCATTGTAATGTGTCAATAAATAAACATCGATGATTTACAAAAAGTTATGCGTCACATTGTTCTCCCCTTCACGGACCGACTACGGAGTGAAACGATGAGGCAACTTGACCGACAACATTGATGGTATACCTACTCATAAAACTTTTTGTAAAATTAGGCTCTTTATTTTCTAGTCAAGTATGTAAATTACAACAAAACTACAATAACATAGTTGTATTACTAATAACTAAGTGTCGCTCGGCTGGGCGGACGCGTGCAGAACGTTGGTCGTTGGTCGCGGCCGCCGCTCGCTCTCTTTACGACCATATTTATAGCGCGCTCGGACACTTGGCCGTTTTTTACGATATACATAAAAGCTGCCGTGAAAGATTTACGCCAAATATATTCCGGCTAATGCTGATTGCGCGTTTCATTGTACTAATGTTATTGCTACGATTTATTGACAAATTACCTAAATGTTCATGTAGATTATATTGTTTGGGCCTCATAAATCATACACAGTTTTGCGTCAGGTTCTTGCTTCATGTATCATGTTCCTAGGTGTAGGTACTGGGTACGAGTATGGTCTATCCTTGTCCGGCCGATTACAGTACTGCCATCGTAATTTCTTTTCGTATGTTTTGGTATTCTAAGGTAGGAAACTTTAAGACTGCCTTGCATCTGTCTGTCTGTTTTCTATAGCTATTCTTAAGTAAAAACTAACAGTTATAGATAACGCCTAACAGTACCTTATTATCTGATAGTCCAAGGTTTGTTCAGTATCTGAGTGCAGGCAGTAATGTGATTGTATTGTAATTTCCGACATAGCCTGCAGTGGGTACTATTAGAGAACGATCGCGTCTTCATAAGCTGGCGGACGATCAATTTTTTGATAGTGTCAGTCGCGGCGACAAGTCATTTCTTACGACAACATTTGATTTGAGTCCCCGCAAATTCAATTTGTAGCACAATGCCGCTAAAAGTGAGCTCGCCGTCGCCATACATACTTACATCCATACACACATACATACACAGAGGATGGAGGCGCGAGGCGCGAGCAAATGGAAAGCAAACTGAAGCCCAAATAAATATTCGCTTTAGCAACAATCGAGCTCGCAACTCACACAATTACGGCGGAATGGAAAACCTTAGATAAATAAAATCGGAAGCGGTGAGGGCGCGGGGTACGGGGCGCGGGGTACGGGGCGCGGGATACGGGGCGCGGGGCAACGGGAGGTTTTTTCGCAAGAACAGAAAAAGCGAAGGCAGCAAACACAAACATCGGGCGAATGTAGCGAATTTCCAAAGTCCATTCGGTTTATTGACAGCGGAGGGGCCGAAACCGAATTCAAATCCCCGCCCGCCGCGATTTACAATAAATTTCAAGCGGAGAATATGTTTGCAATATGTCGGAGGTAGGGCTTCGCCCCTTGCTGCCGCTCTCGAGACCAATTACTTTGCCCTTTCGCCCTCGCGCGGTGCCTCGGGTGCCCCGGCTGCTCGACGCTACTTTAAACACTGCGTGTATGTAGGCAGTTGTTTACAACGTAATCGCATGTCGAGACCCTCTCGGCTTTGAATTTTCATTCAATTCTTTGAATGGCGCTCAAATCATGTGAATATCCAATTTTCTCGGCGAACGATTTATTGTGAAAATGTTTTATCTTTATTTATAGGTTGTTTTGAATTATTCTCGCCGCAGATAAAGTAGTTTCTGATGTTAGTGTATGAACACGAAGATTAGGAATGTGTTTGTGTTTACCCTTGAACATTTTAGTTTTATGATATTCATTTGAAGGTATTATTCACTGCATTGACTCATCTGTAAGCATAGAACCTGCACGATTAAGAAAATTCGTTTCGGCAAGTCATGTCGAGCAGTAACACGCGGCTCTGCCACCCGACCACGGCCAAAATGAAGAAATAAAAACAAAACACGATAAAGTCATAAAAAGTGAGGGAATCGTTATAAACACCGGGTAGAGTCACGGGTCGAGCGGGTAGGGGCGACACTCGTATAGAGAACGATTACAAGTACAGATATGCTGAGGGAACATGACGTTGCTTTGACGCCTCAATGAATATTTTTGAACTTTTTGAAAATAAATCTCCAATCTTTGCACTGTTTTATTTAATCATGACGTTGCATATTATTTAGTTACATTTTGTTGAAATATATTAGATTATTTAATTAAAAGACTTTTGTTTAAAATAAATGTTATTATAATGTAGGTAGATAATTAGATGCAAAAATAAAATGAATGTTTGAGAAGCAATACTGAAAGAAAATCTAGGTTGAAAACTTTTTAAGAAGGATGGATAATATAATTTATTCTCCTTATTTGTATGATCGATAAAGACTAGACAGAGGCAGATGTATTCATGACTATTCGCTACCGTGGAACAGTCACCCGCCCCGGCCGGCGCGCGGCGGCCCCCGGGGCCCCGGTTCCAAGCTAGCTCATACAGATTGGAAATATTGATGTATTCATACCGAAGCTCTTTGGGATTTTAATGCGAGTGAGTAAAGTTGTACTTATTTCATAAGAGTATTAAATGATGAGATATATATTCATTAAACATTATTAAGTTTAATTCGAACTGTGCTACCCCTTTGATTAATAATGATCAGAGTTTTGTTGCATCAAAATTACATTCCACCCCACAATAAACAAAGCCTCGCGACTAACGACTCGGCGACGACAGTTGCAAAGTTTCCCAACTACGCTCAGTCGCCGCTACGAGTCGAGCGACGGACAGTAGCACAGCCTCATTACGTCGCGAGCGGAATTCCACTCTTTATTTATGAAATAAAAATGAAAACATTTCTGCGGAGAGCTGACGAATGGCCGTCCCCCGTCTTGCCCCCCACTTCGACCCCCTGTCACCCCCACCTTGTCCACTAAGGATAGGACTGGGTTGACACGACGACCCACCTTATAGTAATATGACAGCTGTGTGCTTTTCAAATTACCAATGCTACGGAATTCGTAGCATAGGTAATGATGCTACGACATTCCGTAGCATAGATATTCTAATGCGCTACGGTGTTTAGTTTTCTATGCTACGCTACGAGTTGATTTGGCTACGCGCTTTCGTGGTAGGGTATTTAAAGTTTTTCAGTGAGACAAAATAAACTATAAAATAAATGATATTATTTTGTAAATGGGTTGTAAGTAACACTTTATACGTCGTATTATTACTATATTTATTATATTGTTGAGCGTTATTATTATTACTTTTTCTTTTTGTAGTGTTCAGTAATTATAAGAACAGGTGGAGAAGATTAAGAAGAGTTTGAATCCTTAAAGGATACAGTAACACAAGGTTTTTGGACCCACCTCTTCTCTGGGTTGCGGGTTTCAAACCAGCCATGGATCGCCAAAGAGTCGATAGACAACAACACAATTACGATGAAGGAACAACTTAGGAATATTTATTATTTTTCCAGAAATATTATGAACGTCTGCACAAGTTGACAATAGCACAAATCCGATACTTTAAAAGCAGCGGCGGAAACAATAACAACTGAAACGTTGTCTAAACTGAACTGTTATTGTTCGGTTCTTCAGTGTTCTGCAGGTTTGACATCATAGTTCAGTGAATGCGACTGCCCGGCGTGAGGCCCAGGGTTCGATTCACAAGCTACTTATAGGACTTTTCTGCCCGCAAATGTAACCAATTATATGAACTTGTGAAAGCCTAGCCGAGTCCCCGGCAGATGTGAAAAAGTTTTGTGTACGAATATCTCATGGAAGCCTTCGAATAATAGGCAATTGCCCAAAATTAATTTTATCTAAAATCATATTTTATTACCAGAAACAGTTTCCTCCTAAAATCATCAATAGCAGCCAACTAGCGAAGCCTCCCTACCTACCTAGGTACTCGACCGTCTCGTAGGTACTTGTGCAAGGCGTCCATTTTCCAATTAAACATAACACATGTAATTACAGTTAAGTTTAATTCCCGGCGGGATGCGGGTGCGGGGGGGGGGAGTGCGCGGGTGCGGGGGGAGAGACCGGAAAGATTTTTCAAATTACCAACTTTGTGCCGTTCGCTCCAATCTCAGATTGTAGAGTAGTGTCGCGGATCAGAGACGACGTCATTCGTGAAATGAGAAGATACGGTTTGTTTTTGTGTGTGACGTTTCCGATACTAAGTGATGTTTTCAAACCATGGTGTGATTGTTCTTCCTTTGCCGATCAATTTTCATATTAATTTATTTTGAAAGCCAGTTTCCAAGTCAAACATGAATAGTTTACACAATACTCAATGTGAATAATTCGATAAATTAAATTAAAATTTAGTTTAGTTTGAGTTTAATTTTCAAAACATACTCGTGTTAGCGTGTCAATGGCTTCATTAGAGTCAGCATGTCTATATTTGTTTTTGTTTCAGTTTGTCGGTCTATCCCACCCCATTAGCCATTCATCAATGATAGCATCAGAAATAGCATTGCTATCCTCCTCAAAACTGAAGAAACGCTACTAATACTATCAATGGAATGGAATCAAGCCACTAACATCAAGTAGCACACACTCTTCAGGTAAACGTTTTTAAACTCCCCTACTCTGTGCTCTGTGGAATTCTTAATATCAGTGCGCGCTAACTACGGCCGTATAATATTGGCTGTTGGGCGGCTGACTACCCCCTCCCCCCCCAGCCCAGCCCACCCGCCCTACGCCCCCGCCCACCCCGCGACGCGACGCGTGCACTGACTTAGGCTGGACGCAGATGCAAGGTGCAACTTGCATCTTAGAATACTCACAGCCAGTCGAGGTCAGGTGGCAAGGTTCAATTTGATATGCATGCATTCATATTACATACCTTTAAATGAGTAGTACCAGTGATAAATGGGAACTCTTCAAAAATGCTTATTTGTTCTCAAGCTTATCGAAGGAGCGTTTATGTTTTCGGAAAACATGTGCATTAACTTTCAGCCTAAAGCAGAAAGCGGACAAACAGTTCAAATTGAAATGCAATTTAGAATATTTTATTACACATAAACCTACATCATGGGCACTTATGAAGCGTCAGAAGGAAGGTGCACTGTTCCAATTGGTCGTTTCTTAAGGAGAAGAACCGGCAGGAAACTCCACTGTTACTCTTTTTTTAAAATAATTGTCTGCCTGTCACCAATAAGTACAATATTAGTTGGCTAGGCCTGTCACCAATATGAACAATATTAGTCCTCCAGACCGTATTTCAGCCATGGCGGCCAATCCCAACGGAGCTGACACAGGTGTACTCTCTCTTCCTTTACTCTCATAGTCCGATGGGATGGCAATCCGTCATGACCGGATTGACGGGAATGACATCAGGCGCAGAAGCAACCGCGCACCGAAGCAAGGGGTATCACGCCGCCAACTTCCACACTCCGGCCTGTTATTGAAAAATCCTAATGAAAAAACCCAATAACACTTTGCCCGACCTGGGCATCGAACCCAGGAGCCCACGCTCAGCACGAGACCGACGGGGCAGTTGTTTGCCAAGTACAATACTAAGATCACAAAAATGTAATCTAACATCATCTGCCTAGCCTTTTGCCAACTATGTTGGGGTCAGCTTCCAGTCTAACTAGATGCAGACCAATACCAGAATTTTAGTCTGTGTGGTGCCGGACTTAAAGCATAGCACCACCCCACACTTCCCGTGGGTGTCGTAAAAGGCGACTAAGGCGAGACCGGAGAATGGGCAGCAGCGTTCTCTATGCATTACACCATCATACCATACTGCGATCGCCAACCCCCCTGCCAAGCGTGGCAAACCCCCCCCCCCCCCCCCCCCCCCCCAAATTGGGGGAGGCCTATGTCCAGCAGTGGACGTCTTTTGGCTGAAATGATGATGATGACCAGAATTTTACATAGAGCGACTGCCTATCTGACCTCCACAACCCAGTTACTGGGTAATACGATACCCCTTGGTAAGACTGGTTTTCAGACTTTCGGGCTTATGACTACCCGTAACGACTGTCAAAGATCCGCGAGTGACAGCTAGGACAAACGATTTAACGTGCAAAAAAACCCGGCAAGAGCGAGTCGGACTCGCTCACCGAGGGTTCCGTAACATCCAGGTTCATGCATAAGGTTCATGTTTATGAAATTAAATGTTTTTTTATTTTTTTAGTTGGTTGAATAAAAGGTAAATTGCGGTTTACGATTTATGACGTATTAAAAAAAAACTACTTACTAGATCTCGTTCAAACCAATTTTCGGTGGAAGTTTACATAGTATTGTACATCATATATTTTTTTTAGTTTTATCATTCTCTTATTTTAGAAGTTACGGGGGGGGGACACACATTTTACCACTTTGGAAGTGTCTCTCGCGCACACTATTCAGTTTAGAAAAAAATGATATAAGAAACCTCAATATCATTTTTGAAGACCTATCCATAGATACCTCACACGTATGGGTTTGACGAAAAAAAAATTTTTTAGTTTCAGTTCTAAGTATGGGGAACCCCAAAATGTATTGTTTTTTTTTCTATTTTTGTGTGAAAATCTTAATGCGGTTCACAGAATACATCTACTTACCAAGTTTCAACAGTATAGTCCTTATACTTTCGGAGAAAAGTGGCTGTGACATACGGACGGACAGACAGACAGACGGACAGACAGACAGACAGACATGACGAATCTATAAGGGTTCCTTTTTTTGCCATTTGGCAACGGAACCCTAAAATAGCGTACAAAAAATGCGTACAAAAATGTAATCTAACATATTGCAATAAATTATTCAACAGTTGTTTTTGTTTTTCATTCCTTTCTTTCAAAAAGTATAGGTCCGGGAGAAAAGCAACCGAATCAAATAATAAGACCTCAAAACACTTAAGTATTTTTTAACCATTTCTCCATGTCCGGGCCAGTGAGCGACGCGCGCCGGTCGCCGGTCGCGCGGCTGCCGGCAGCCTAACGTCCACTAACGATTACACGCCGAAGTAAACGCTACTTTTAAATTGGATTCCGGCAACTAGGGCCTTTTGTTCAACGCCACAAAGGAGCGCTTGAGGCCGAATTATTGCGACGCGCCGCGCCTGCCCGGCTGCCTCGCTGCCTCCGCATTGCAACCGTGTGAGGTTGTCGTTAAATCACAAATAATACGAATACCTCAAAACAGCTACCTACGAGTAGTTGGGCTGAAAGGTAGCTCTATCATCCTGAAGCTTAATATTGGCCATGGTTCTAATTGCAACGGTTGACCAAGTACCCCGGCACCACCACTAATAATATTAGTAGTTACTCTGAAAAGCTACGCGTACAATCGCAAGTTCTCTGAATCTCAGAGCGTAACATTCGCGTTAATGACACAATATTAACAATTAAATCATGAAAGCGCAGTAAAGCGTACATAAACGCCGCGCGCCGGTCCAATATCGGAACGGCGTTAAACAGATAATAAAGAAAGACATTTAATAAAGCGACGGATCGGACCGGCTTCGTCCGGCACGGGGCGACACCGCGCGGCATCACCGTCGCTATAAAATGCACTTAAATTTATTATTATTGCGGTTTATGAAAGATTTAAGTTGTGTAGCGCTGCCGGCGACCAGCGACCGGCGGCCGGCGACCAACGGCGTCGTAAACAGGGCCATGTTCCAGAGCGACGACCATAGCTTCGTCATTTAAATGACCTCGAGATCATGGGAATGGCTCTCCTAGCTTGTCTTACAGAAATTAAGACGTTATAGTAAAGTAATTAAGATTTGGATGTCATCTAAATAAATATATAATAATAATTGTAGTTTTACGCCTAACTTTATAAATATCATTTCCGAAAACTATTTTCGAATCTTTATACAGTAGGTACCTACAGCTGACTGAGCCTATATATATACCGAACTATCATAATTATTGATAAAATTATATTAAAGACCAAAATGATGAATAGATACAACGTTTTTGCATCTAAATACCTATTGTGCACCATTCATCTCAGTCAGTGGTGACGCACCCCGCTAGTGAGGGGCAGTGCATACATTACGCATGTAGCCGGTCGATAGCGCACGGTATGGCACGGTATGGCACGGTCGCACCCCAGCGCGAACTATTTGCATAAGCTGATGAGATGCGTTCATTATGTGCCGACGCTCCCCCTCGGTCGATATGTGCACACGTTGGGGAGAAACTCATGAGAATCGCACATTTTTGGGATTTGATTAACAAATGTGTTTTTCGCAACTGTGGGAATAGATGATGTGTTTGTGTTTGGGCTATAAACTGTGACGTTACTTTGGTATTTTTACTTTTCCCGAGCTACCAGCTAAAATTCCGTTATGACTATAATAGGGTTTAGTGTTTTTTTTTTACTATTCGCAATCTACGCAAGAAATACGTCATATAAATAATATTAAGGTAAGCCTTGCATACAGTTTACAGGATCATAAATATCTTTTGATGTTTTTAAGAACTCATATTCTCGAAGTAGAAATGAATAGGATGCAAAACAAAAACTAATCACAATATGCCAAAAAAATCGCATTAAAAACTTCAAATGAAGTCTACTCCAATGTTAATAAACCCGCTGATGAGTAGATTTCTCAAGAAGCCACGCAAAACAGTTGCGTGCCATCACTTATGCATGAGTTTAAATATCCACGCGCTCGGTGTGGGTACAGCGAGTTCACTACTTGGACATTCCGTGTCAATCAAACTCCAACAGCTACTTATTAGTGAAATCATGTGTAACACTGCATTGCAAATTAACAAAATATTACCAACTTAACCGTTAAATGCAAAAAGGCTAATAATCTTAATAAAGAATTGTGGTGTGTGTGAACGTGGCCCAAATATGGTCAACGAACCAAAAGTCGAACAAAAGTTGAAAAACAATCTCAATCTGTCTCACATTGGTCACATGGAAATAAACAAAGCATCTTTGGTAGGTACGACACAACTCACAGTACATCCCTCGACACACGACCCCCGGTGCCGCGACCCCCGCCCCCCGCACTCGCCGCCTGCCCCCCGGCCAGTAATTAAGCCTCTCGCGACACTTAACAGCTCGTTACGGTAGGTCCGGCCTGTGCTTGAGCGTTTTTGCATTTATCCCTGTGTGCCTGCACGGCCACTCCATGTAAATGAACGCTTTGCTCTAGGGCCGCATCAAGAGCTCATTGAATCGATGCGATCCATTTTGAAGTTTATTCAGGTGTTATAAGAGGCCGAAGTTCTTTGAAATCGATTCTGGGTCGGTAATCGTTTTATGGATACGTCTTATTTTCATTTAAATGTGAATTAAGTTGCCTACGAATAGTTCAAAAGTAAATAAAATAAATATAAAAATCAAACTAAAGATTATTTTATAACATTGCATGACACATTCAACCATGAATTGATGAATTATGGAAAAATACTTTTGTTACTCATTTTCACGGTAAACAGATGAAGGAAAATAGTTGCAGACAGTCCAGTTATTACCATAGTTAGCGTATCATAGGGAGCTGCGAATTGAATAATATTTGGGCAACGCTCTCCGACACTTGCGATAACATCCGAACCAAAATACTTTCACACAAATACTTACTTCCATGGAGGCGTAACAAAAACATTATTCATATCAGTTCCTTATTACTTGGTCATCATCATCTGCCTAGCCTTTTCCCAACTATGTTGGGGTCGGCTTCCAGTCTAATCGGATGCAGCTGAATACCAGTATTTTACATGGAGCGACGACTGCCTGTCTGACCTCCACAACCCAGTTACTGGGTAATACGATACCCCTTGGTAAGATGGTTGACTTGGTTGGACTGTTCCTTATTACTTGGTGCTAGAAGTTAATATTACTTGGTGCTAGACGTTAATATTACTTGGTGGTAGACGTTAATATTACTTGGTGCTAGACGTTAATATTACTTGGTGCTAGACGTTAATATTACTTGGTGCTAGACGGTAATATTACTTGGTGCTAGACGTTAATATTACTTGGTGCTAGACGTTAATATTACTTGGTGCTAGACGGTAATATTTCTTGGTGCTAGACGTTAATATTACTTGGTGCTAGACGTTAATATTACTTGGTGCTAGACGGTAATATTACTTGGTGCTAGACGTTAATATTACTTGGTGCTAGACGTTAATATTACTTGGTGCTAGACGTTAATATTACTTGGTGCTAGACGGTAATATTACTTGGTGCTAGACGTTAATATTACTTGGTGCTAGACGGTAATATTACTTGGTGCTAGACGTTAATATTACTTGGTGCTAGACGTTAATATTACTTGGTGTTAGACGTTCATATTACTTGGTGCTAGACGTTAATATTACTTGGTGACAGTCAATCGTTGTCATCATCATCATCATCATTTCAGCCGAAAGACGTCCACTGCTGGACATAGGCCTCCCCCAAGCACCTCCACTTCGACCGGTCCTGTGCTTCCCGCATCCAACGGGTTCCTGCGGCCTTCACAAGGTCATCAATCGTTGTATTAGAGTTCAAATCCTTGTCAATCATCAGAGGTCCCAAAACCAATTCTACGATGTTGTATGAGCTACGCTGAACATGTACCTAACTAACTCGTCCTACTTACAAATGCAAATAAATGATTTGATTTGATTTGATTTACAGTGAAAACGTTGCAGTTTGTTTAATTGTACATTATTAGGTACTTTATAACATGTTATCTTTAGTAGCAATAAATCCTTTATACCATTCGGTTGTCTACTCATTCAACATAACATTACACAATGTCAACATAACATTTTCACTGTTGGGAGTTACGCCACAACAGATGTCACAACTGCACGGCTCCATCTTTATCACAAACTTCAATCACGTAGTTACCAAAGTAAGGATCATTGAATCAATTTAGGTGGCAGGTGGGGGCGGTGGGGACAGTGGAACAAGGGTGGCTCATAATTAGGCTGGAGGATTAGCCTCCAGCGAGGAAATTAACTTGAAACTGGATGGCTTCCGGCCCGGGGACCCTATTTTAGAGGCTCGCAGACAATCGCCGGCGCCATTACCGCGCCAATTAAGACAGGTATTCGATTGGCTCCGTTCAACTGATTGAAAATATTTCGTGTGGCGGGAGCCAAGTTTCATTCTGAGATTTAGGATGTGCACCAGCTTCGTGTTGAGACAAATACACAAGAGCGTAGTGTTGGGTTGGTTGTATTGAAAGGACGGATTAGTTCCGAATTTACGTTTCGATGGATAAACTTAGAAAATCTTGTATTAATTCTTCAACATAATATGACTCATTATATTTTAACGGGTTTTAACTCTGACATCATTAGTTTATCTTCATAAACATGACAACAAGAAAAAAAACCGGTTAAGTGCGAGTTGGACTCGCGCACCGAGGGTTCGTACAAAGTAGATATGTAACTACTTTGCCGTTTCTGATTTTTTCCTTTACTTGTGCTACATGACAGTGCTTATTGCCAAACTTCATAATTCTAGGTCAACGGGAAGTACCCTATAGGTTTTGATTCCCTTGCGAGTGTCAAAATATTATTATGCGGCATACAAGGAACATAAACGCCCCTATCTTTTAATTGCGTTTACTTAGAAGTTTGATTTTTTTACTGCTTCAAGGGATTGCAGCCCTGAGATGTGTGTTTCGTAATTCACGCGATCAAATGCCTTGGATAGGTCGCAAAAAATGCCTATTGCATCTTATGCCTCTTCCCATGCGTTAAAGATGTGTTTTAATAAGGTGACACCGGCGTCGGTGGTAGGTACAACGTCCTTCGGTGAAACCATACTGTTGATCGTGTAGGATGTTATTACGATTAAAATGATTGAGCAGTTGATTTAACATTACTTTTTCAAACACCTTGCTGAAAACCGGCAAAATCAATACGGGTCTATAATTATTAGTGTTTTGCCGTCCCCAGATTTGAAAAGTGGAATAACTTAACTGAACTTCATTAAATCCGGGGAACCCCTTGATCTACACACAAATTAAATATTAAAGGTAAATAGGGTTTCAAGTTGATACCTCCACGCATTCCTGAAAAAAGAGTCTTGACAGACGGACAACAAAGTGATCTTATAAGGGTTCCGTTTTTCCTTTTGAGGTACGGAACCCTAATTATGTCCGTTGATTTACCGTCCATAAATAAAATCAATGTCAGGAAACCCACGACTCTATAAATATCTGCTTCAGTTCCATTGTCGCTACGTAGGTATAAGTATTTGATAATTCAATGAAGCACAGTAAATAAATCATCGCAAGCGTTCGTCTGTGGCCAAACGGACGTGTTCATTGTTAATTACATTCATTACTAGCTTCCGCCCGCGACTCCGTCCGCGCGGATGTCGGTCTTCGCGTGGATGGTTTATTTCTCCATTTTGAGTAACTCTGACAATGACATCTTATAAATATCTATTGGACCCAAATACAGCTAAGCCTATAATAATTAAGGAGATCCCTCTATTGAGCTACTGCTGTTGAGCTCGCGTTCTGTAGTAAGTATTTTTTCCATAGTAATTCCGACCTTGATAAGTAGCATGTAGCAGTAAATTACTGACAGTGACGAAAAGTTTGCAATAATAAAAAAGTGATCGTGACAATGCGACAGAAAGTTAATTGAGAGCTTCAGCATACACAACATTGTTAGTGAGCTCGTCCGGAATATGAACATGAAGATTTCTTGGACTGCTCACATGGGAAAGAGCTACGTAACGTTGCCCGTGTGAAAAACAACTCGCGGTAAGATCTACGCCAGCAACTCCTAGGGTCTGACCTTGAGCCTTATTTATTGTCATGGCGTAACACAAAGCTACAGGAAACTGTATTCTCTTAAATTGCAATGGAAAATTATCCACTACGGGTAATACAACGTGTGTTCGCGGTTCTACAGAACAACGTCTATGAATAAAACCGAAAAATAAGATTTTTTTTTCTACGTATTTTTCCAGGATAAAAAGTATCCTATTTTATGCCCAGGATAATAAGGTATAATTATACCAAGTTTCATCGAAATCGATCCGTTAGTTTTCACGTGATGCCTGCATATACAGACAGACAGACAGACAGACAGACAGACAAAAATTTTTTTAATCACATATTTGGGTTTGGTATCGATCGAGCAACACCCCCCGCTATTTATTTTTTCAATATTTTCAATGTACAGAATTGACCCTTCTACAGATTTATTATATGTATAGATGGGCGCATTTCTGAGAAATTTCACTTCGATTCGTTTTGCTACTTAATATTTATTTCGTTTTAATTAAAGCTGAGCAGTCATATCACACAAAGGTCTCATCACACATTCAAATAAAAGGTTTTTTTTTGCAAAAGTTGAAATATAAAAAGTAAGTTAATGTATCATTAAGTAATGCACAAATGCCAGTTTTACCGGTCTACTAGACTAATTAATTAATCCCAATGTATTCATCTTATTGAACTTTAAGTTAATTCCTCTCGCCATGTTGACATGATCCATATAGCTAAGCGGATCATTATTTCTTTTGCTAAAATACCAGCAGGTATTTTTGTACATCGTTGAATACGACTTGGTTGGGCAGCGTTCGAGAAGCTACGCAATATCTTCTCGTCCCACATACCGCAGTAGACACTGCGGTATGTGGGACGAGAAGATATTAGACGAAAGTTTTTGACCAGTGCGTGTTGCCAGTGATGACTTATGGTACTGAAACGGTCGCTCACAATGGGCCTTATTAGAAGGCTAAAAGTCACCCAAAGGGCAATGGAGAGGGCTATGCTTGGAGTTGCTCTACGTGATCGAAACCAAAATGAAGAGATCCGCAGGAGAAGCAAGGGAACCGACAGAATTGCCAAACTTAAGTAGCAGTGGGCAGGGCACATTGCTCGCAGAACAGATGACAGATGGGGCCGAAAGGATCTCGAGTGGCGACCGCGTACCGGAAGGCGTAGCGTTGGAAGGCCTCCCACAAGTTGGACCGCACCTTGTGAAGGCCGCAGGAACCCGTTGGATGCGAGAAGCACAGAACCGGTCGAAGTGGAAGTGCTTGGGGGAGGCCTATGTCCAGCAGTGGACGTCTTTCGGCTGAAATGATGATGATGATGATTTTTGTACAGAGATACGAGTAGAATGACGATAATTTTCACTGTTTTGATTTATGACCTCAATAAATTAAATAATCATTTTTATACAACTTTATGAAAAGAACAAACAGCTGAAAAAGGTAATGATTAATATGCTGCAAAAACTGGAAAAGATTCCGTATTTAAGAAATTAATCATTTAACCAGCTTTATTATTTTTAAAATATTATGTAGCATAGCCGTCAAAGTGTAGTTAAGTTATAGCTCTCGTTTCAAACTTACAATGTAGCTTCGTACCTAGGTTTGGTGAAATTGGCAGTAAATAACTAAATAACCTCGTAACATAAAGTAAACTAAAGTATCGCAACAAGAAAGCGGAACGGATGCGGTCATTAATAAATAAAAAAACCGGCCAAGTGCGTGTCGGGCCACGCACAGTGTAGGGTTCCGTAGTAGCCCGTTATCACAATGTAGTACGATTCTGTTGTTCTTCATTGTGAATATAAAAAAAAAAAAACATTTTTTTTTTCAATGCAAGTCTTTACCCGTTATAAACAAGCAACTACTTCATCTTAGTCACTTTAAATGATTAATGCTAAGGATTTTGTATTTGGTACAAAATTATCCAACACCCAAGTTCAACGACTGTTACTGCTAAACTAATAAAGTTATCTTAACCGCTATACTTTTCCTTAAAAGTTCATGAAATGCACTATCATCGTGAATTTTTCCCGATTTTTCAAGTCAGTAGTTTAGCTTTTAGAGGGGGGGATGCCCTACTGGAACAAAAATTTGCATTTTAATGTTTAAAATTTCGTAAATGGAGCATTAAATCGAAAAATAATTTTAGCAACCCCTAGTCATTTTAGAAGACCTATTCAACGATACCCCACACGATGGGGTAGACGACGAAAAAAATATTCATCCCCACTTCACAAGTAGGGGAGCTACCCTAAAAAAATTTTTTTCCAGCATTTTATTTTACCACTTTGTCGGCGTAATTGATATACACACTCCTACAAAATTACAGCTTTCTAGTGCTAACGGTCACTTAGCAAAACCTCGGACAGACAGACAGACAGACGGACATGACGAAACTATAAGGGTACCTTAGGAACTATGGAACCCTAAAAATGGCATATTTAATTAGTGTATGAAGTCAATTAAACAATCATTATCGCGAGTACGGTAGTATGGCTCGCACTCATCGTACGGTAGCATGGCTCGCACTCATCGTACGGTAGCATGGCTCGCACTCATCGTACGGTAGCATGGCTCGCACTCATCGTACGGTAGCATGGCTCGCACTCATCGTACGGTAGCATGGCTCGCACTCATCGTACGGTAGCATGGCTCGCACTCATCGTACGGTAGCATGGCTCGCACTCATCGTACGGTAGCGTGGCTCGCACTCATCGTACGGTAGCATGGCTCGCACTCATCGTACGGTAGCATGGCTCGCACTCATCGTACGGTAGCATGGCTCGCACTCATCGTACGGTAGCTTGGCTCGCACTCATCGTACGGTAGCATGGCTCGCACTCATCGTACGGTAGCATGGCTCGCACTCATCGTACGGTAGCATGGCTCGCACTCATCGTACGGTAGCATGGCTCGCACTCATCGTACGGTAGCATGGCTCGCACTCATCGTACGGTAACATGGCTCGCACTCATCGTACGGTAGCATGGCTCGCACTCATCGTACGGTAGCATGGCTCGCACTCATCGTACGGTAGCATGGCTCACACTCATCGTACGGTAGCATGGCTCGCACTCATCGTACGGTAGCATGGCTCGCACTCATCGTACGGTAGCATGGCTCGCACTCATCGTACGGTAGCATGGCTCGCACTCATCGTACGGTAGCATGGCTCGCACTCATCGTACGGTAGCATGGCTCGCACTCATCGTACGGTAGCATGGCTCGCACTCATCGTACGGTAGCATGGCTCGCACTCATCGTACGGTAGCATAGCCCGCACTCATCGTACGGTAGCATGGCTCGCACTCATCGTACAGTAGCATGGCTCGCACTCATCGTACGGTAGCATGGCTCGCACTCATCGTACGGTAGCATGGCTCGCACTCATCGTACGGTAGCATGGCTCGCACTCATCGTACGGTAGCATGGCTCGCACTCATCGTACGGTAGCATGGCTCGCACTCATCGTACGGTAGCATGGCTCGCACTCATCGTACGGTAGCATGGCTCGCACTCATCGTACGGTAGCATGGCTCGCACTCATCGTACGGTAGCATGGCTCGCACTCATCGTACGGTAGCATGGCTCGCACTCATCGTACGGTAGCATGGCTCGCACTCATCGTACGGTAGCATGGCTCGCACTCATCGTACGGTAGCATGGCTCGCACTCATCGTACGGTAGCATGGCTCGCACTCTACGCACGGTAGCATGGCTCGCACTCTACGCACGGTAGCATGGCTCGCACTCATCGCACGGTAGCATGGCTCGCACTCATCGCACGGTAGCATGGCTCGCACTCATCGTACGGTAGCATGGCTCGCACTCATCGTACGGTAGCATGGCTCGCACTCATCGTACGGTAGCATGGCTCGCACTCATCGTACGGTAGCATGGCTCGCACTCATCGTACGGTAGCATGGCTCGCACTCGTCGTTCTTTCACTAAATTCTACGCGTTTTATTGCTCCAAGTAAACTTTTCGAGTGCTTTTAAATGAAATATATTATTTTTATCACAGTCCATTGCCAGACAGGCTATAGGGCTATAGGCGAAGCAAAACAGTGTTGTACTCTGGACGCTTTTTACGCGTACGTCTTTTTTACATCGTTCTTACATAGGTAATAATTATAAATTCAACATTAATGATGTACCTAACTAATATTTTTGTAAAAATATAACTTAAAAGAGTGTCCATGGAGTTTCTTGCTCGTTCTTCTCCATAGGTACCTACGCTTTGGAATGGGCAACTAGCTTCATATTTTCTGACTGACCGACTTCTTGACAATTCAAAAGTGCCTGTAAATGATTTAATTTAAATAAATGCTTTGAGTTTGTTGCTGAATGAAGGGTTATTTCATTTGAATATAATCAATCGATGTGTCAGTAGTCAGTACACACGTAACTTGTGTCTGGTATAATGAGCGTCGTCGCGGGCGCGGGGGCGTGCGGAGCGGGGCGCGGGGGAGGGGCTCGGTGCAGCCCGTTACCATGGCGACCGCCCCCGTCTAATCAATTGCAGAAATATGTACGAGCTATTACCAGCACAACGTGGCCCGTCCCGCCGCGCGCCGCGCATTGTATGCGCCGCGCCGCTAGAGTGACAGAGTGCGCCGCCAGGGGTCCCGTTATGTCGGCCGTTTTGCACAGGAGAGCTCGGCGACATTACACACACTTGGGAAGCGAAGAAAAGATGTATAGAGCACAAGTATCGACACTATTACGTCTAACTAGACGACCGTACGCGAGTGAGCTTCGATGCTAATATACAAATCGCTAAGGTATAAATTCAATGCTAAATGCAGCTGCATTTAGCAACCGCAAACGCATTTAGCAAACGTAACTCTTTACGTAATTATATGTCCTTTGCCTTCCGTGTTTAACAAAGACAATTTAACCGCAAATAGAATGTCATTTGAACTATTGTAATGTTATTTGAGCTAAATTGTACTCCATTTATAAATAATCCGAACTTACATCATGCTACGAACCATAGCTTAACATTCGGGTGCTCGTAGCGCGTAGCGCCCACCACCGCGCTACGCCGTAGAGGCCGTAGCACGCTCCGCCCTGGAAAATGAATGAGACTCCATAAATATCTGCTGACGTTTAATTACGATAATAACTGTTTCTTTCTCTTTGTCAGAATACTTGTAATATTACACTTATTATTTGATCTACAAAGATATTGGATGGTACTTTTTAAAGTGTCTAAAACCAACAAATAAAATAATTGACTAGTGTAATAAACTATGGGATTATAAAGTTCAATGTTGTCATTTTGCGATGTTATCTGACTGCATTGTGCAAAGTTTATATTTTGGAACATTTTTTTAAGTTAAAATGTAAAATACTAATATAACTTACCAATGTATTATTATGACGAACTAAAGTGATTTATCGCTTTAGTTCGTCATATTCTATTAGACATTCTTTGGCACAATAGAAAATGATAAAACATTGTTAATGTATTTTATCTACTAAGTAATAAACACATCGTAACATTATCTTAGAATACAAATCATTGTTGCAGTAGTAACATATAATTCATACATATTACCTCCAGTCTCAGGATCGTCTTCAAACCTTCAACAATCTTGCAACCAACCTGTTGTGTTACCAAGTCTTGCCAAGTGTCCTTCGAAGCCATTTTGTTTACAAATAATTCTCTGTGCGAGGACGAGCACCTTCAACTACTCATTTACATATTTTTGTGTTTTAGTCAAGAAGTATGTGAGATAGTACGGTAATCATTCAAAGTCTGAAATAATAAAGTAAATAATATAGTAATCTATTGTAATGTCGGTATAATTATATTAATTAGTAAAATCTAGAATATTTAAATGTTGATACCTGTAAGTTGTGCAGCTCATCTGGAACTACACCGTCAGCCCCTCGAGAAACATGAGTGCGCTTTCAATTTGCAATTTATTGAGTTGTACCTTTGGACAAAGAAAGTACGTATAAACGATAATAGATCACCTGTAACAAACTGCATTTAGGTTACATTTGTGCTAAAGTAAAGCCGTTGAGTACTTGGCAATTACTAATTAGTCAAATCCACTGGAATCTTTAACAATCTTTTAGATGTTTTTACATTTTTGGTATTAAAAAATATTAAATTCTAAGAGACATCGACACCTAAAAATGAATGTGACTAGAATTAAACATAACACCAAACCTCTTGCTGCTGACCTCAGAGCAAAACAAAATGAGCGCGCAATAAGTACCTACAATTAACATAAATATGAGTGCATATGACAGCGAGAGGTCCGTCTAGGAGGGTGCCTTCCTTTCCTCCCCCTCCCCCCGGGTATAATTACACCACCCCGCTGCACTCCGCTCAACACATTTCTCATATTCTCCGGCGATTATTGACAATCGCCGCCACCTGCCGGTGAAGGCTGAGATTAACATCGTTTATTGGCGCACAATTAACCGTTTGTTTAATCTGCGGTCGGCGGAGCAAGAAATTAATTATAGTAATTATATTTGCGGCGCCTCCGGAGCAGCCTCTGTGAGGCCAGCGATTCATTCTCTGACTACGAGTCCGGTTGAAAGTGAGCAGTCATTACATTAATTGCCCTAAAGTTATTTATCGATACGTTCATTACTCCAATCAACAAGGTTGTGAGAGCTAATACCTACTAACACATAAATTCATAGTTCAAGAATCACGACCCTCACCCCTTAAAAATAACTCTAAAAAGACGAGTACACTCCATTATGTGATTTAAAAATGATATTCAAAATCGCTATTAGGGCCAAAACGAGCGTGCCCGCTATTCTATTACCGACCCTTGCTGGAATAAATTCCATCGAAGCGCAATAATAATAAAAAAATGTCGAGAGCTTGTCGCGTGCAAAAGACGTGCGGTCACGCGGTCCTCCCTGCAGCCCCCTCCCCCCGCCGGGTGCTCACTCTCCGCCTCACCCCCTGCCTCGCCCCGCGGCCTCCTCCACCTCGCACCCTCACAGCCACCCCCGCACGAATATAATATGCATTATGCGAAATCCGTAACTCTTATGTCGGGTCCGGAGAATACCTTAAACAGGCAGACTATCAATCGACAATCAACTTTGCACCCTTGTTTTAGAGTTCAAAGTCAGTTTGACCGCGCGGCGGATAGGACTTTTAAGCGACGGTAGGTGGTGCGGTTTCCTTAGGGCGGGCAAGGCCTGCACTCTCCAGATAACGCTGGGTATTAATCATAGTATTATCGGCCGGTGGCGGCGTCTTTGTTATGACACCGCGTTATTGCAGTTTTTTCTCTATCTACCCTCGAGGAGCCGATAAACGACTCGAGAGTGAATTTTCCGGGACAGATGTTTTAGTAATCCAAGGAGAGATAGCGCGCATAACGTTACAATAAAACATTCACTATTATGACAATGACGGCACTCGGTAGGGTAGCGCCCGGTAGCGCCGCGCTAACATTTATTAAGTCATAAAATCTAAAAACCTTATAAAATGGACCATGAATTGTATATTACCAATATTATAAAGTTTTATTTTATTGGCCAATGTAATATACGCTGCATTTAGACATCAATATTGATAGCTAGCAGGACATGAAATGAGAGACACAAAGAGCTACATTTTCACAGTAACAGAAGAAAACGTAGATTAAGTATAGATTTTGTTTTGCCACTAAAAAAACGCCATTTCACACTGACATGAAAATTTTTAACCATTTACCAGCTACAATAGTCGGGTCCCATCACTCACTCGCTTGCAGTCAGTAGCTTCACTGAGATAGTGAACGTTCTTCAGAGGAACTCTCAATAGGGCACAAGATGACTGGCTCAATTGGAGCTTAAATATCAAGGGACAGGACGAAGGGACGCAACAATTTGTGTATGATTAATGACTGCGTCAGTCGGGGCCAGGAATCTGGCAGGCCCGCGAGACCCCGCGGTCCTGCCAGCGCGCGCCCGCGGGACCGCTTCAAACTATAAAAGTTTTCACGCACGCCGCACCAGGAAAAGGTTTCCGCAAGAGAACGATCGTTTTCAAACCACTCGCGAATATTCGATTTTGAATGGCGGATGAAAGATTTATTATTCTCGGGGCGAAGAGTTGAGAATGCACATCGATTCTTATATTTTTTGCTTATAATCAATGCTCACTTTTGCTAGTAGGTACCCACTTGAATAGAATTGTAAAACTTATTTTCAGATTTATGAACAGTAGCCTGTCTATTTAGATGATTAATATACATCAATGCCTAAATGTAAGTATACATAAATTTTACTTAACTCTGTAATCGATGAACAAACTTTCTTAAACTTAAACAGCCCGAACATAAAATAATGGCTCAAACACACAATAACTTCCCAATTCGCACACTCACACAAACATATCTAGTGTATATGGGAGTGTGTGTGCAGTAGGATGATCATTTTTCACGTTTCATGAAGCGGCGGGCGTGGGGCAGTGGATTAAAATACATTTCGCTAGTCGTTGGTGATGGATGGTCTCTCAGAGGGAAAGGGTTGCTGCCCTCGCCCCTCACCCCTCCACTCCCTCCTCCGGTTGCCGTAGCTAGTTGGTATGTATAACAGTGAAGTTTTATTGTTCTATTCTGTTGTGGAGGCAAATTAAGGTCGTAAACAGTATCTTTCACGGTTGATGATAATACCATTGATCACGCAGTTTGTTTTGATTGATAGGTATAAAAGGTATTAATGTGTTCAACTATCGGCAGCTTTTAACACAAAACTAGGTACTGAAATTAATAAAATCTTCAGTCAAGCACACAGCAGTAGACCTGATAGATATGATTGATGTGCAAGTGTTGATAGACCAGATCGTAAACAAAGCTATATCGCACCAACACATTCCGCCAGCCAATAAGGAAAACGTATCAAAGTTAAACCCAATTGCGTAACAAAATGTATCCGCTTACTAACGTTAAAATGTCATCTTTCCCGAAATCAACACTGTAACGTGAAACGTCTCTGAAAATAATTTAAGGCAAATATAGCAAAGTGAACGCAAATACGAGAAAACGGCGGGAATATTTGCGTTGTGTCATGTTTTGGGGAAAAAACGTCGGGTGATGCTTCCGATGTTTGTCAAACATAAGGCACGCGGGCGACCAGGCACACCCGGCAGGGGAAACGCTGCGTTTTTTTTATCGAAGCTTTTGCATGGTCTGGGCATGGCTAAAGCTAAACCAAAAATCGCACCACAGGACTTCAACAATGATTTCATTCGTTACTTTGCAGGTTAAATAGTTAATAGGTAACCAAAAATTATTTTTGATTTCTTAGTCACATTTGATTTTTATTGTATTTTTCATTGCCGCTCTAATAGCTCACTGGAGTTAGTTCATCGTAGTGCGTGTGCTTGTCGCTCGAAGCTGGCGGGCGGCGGGCGGCGCGCGGCGAGCCTGAGCGGTCGCGCCGGATATTTCATTTCCTACATTAACCGCGCTTAATGCGCCCATATCACCGATATTACCGTTAATGGCCACAATTATCCAATATTTACACGATATTCTTTCGCAAATATTTAGTTTGGACGATTGGTAATCGTTTTGTGACTGCTAACCTGGGGCCCAAGTCTGCTATTTTTATAAATTCGTCATTCCAACAAGATCCCACCACCATTCCATTGTCATTTTGCTAAAAGTTCGTAATCTGCTAAATTCATAATGGTCGATCATTGGTCGGTCAATGGCACAGAACATATACGATACTCGTAACGATTTAAAAGCAATGACTGCACAATGACGTTCTAGTGGTAGGTCACTGATCAAAGGAACTGTCAAAATTTTTGCAGATTTCCGCCTAAGTCAGTAATTAATTTTTAATTATATACGAGATTACCATTCTATGCCGTTTCTTTCAATGGAGTGTCAGTGGTTGACCATTGGAAAGCCATAATGACGCCATATATTAGTAGATTACCAAACTTGTCAAAATCGACAATTATGAAATCAATGATAGACTATTCTGACACTATTGTAATAGCAGACTTGAGGCCCTGGACACTGGCGTACTTAAGTACAACTTGTATTGTATTCTTCCGCGTAAAGGCAATTTATTTAACATGTACCACTAATTTATAGCAATAAATTGCTGATTAATGTCACATAGCTTTTACAACTTTTAAGCTCTATTTTACTAATCAAGGGGTGACTCTACAAAAGTGGCCTGTCTTAAAGTGTTCCGGCAGTATTGCACTTGACAAATTACTGTCTCGACGCTGATTTAATGAAATATTGATCATAAAACTGAGCATTAGGTATGTAATGAACCTACAAAGCATATTATTTACACCCTGCGTGCGTTCCCTACTTTTTACGAGCTGTACCGTCAGCACTCTACATGGTAGGTAGATTGTGCCTTAATGATGTTACAATTGCACACATAAATCATATCGTTTCTTCACCTACTTGCTTAACTACTTGGTACCCAAGCACCCTGCACATAGATCACAGCACACAAAGGCACGTCATGCGTCACGGCAACACGACACCGCGACACGTCGCACATTAGCTGATTGTCTGCCAACACCTCACATATTTGCGCACACGCCTTCTTCCGAGCTTTTACGTAAACTACCCACTTTTATGGCGATTAATTTTATCGTAACTAAGTAATGGTGGACTCATTTCCTTGTGCCAATATTTTTACCCAGACAATAATGATTATGAACCGATTTGAAGTAGGTATTTGAATAGTGAAACACTTAAGTATTCTTATAAGTATTCTACGCAGTTGCCATTTGCCATGTCTTGATTCAAGCAGTACGCACTTACTTATAGCAGCTTTTTAATTCATTCACTGTCAACACAACAACAAATACAACTCCCAATCTGAACTAATTCATTGTCCAAATACAAACCTTTGAATTCCTTTCAGACTCGTAACTCTTGCCAAAATCTAAAACTCACTTACAACAAAGGATGCGTGTTCATAATAAATCACCGAAGGTAACAAAAACCAGCACCAGGTGTGCGCTCGACACAAGATTTTAAACTTGATTTTATAACACTCCAAAATAGTGTAGGAGCAAAAAAACGTGTCAAATGCTAACGTCGCGTGGCACCAACTAACACATGATGCTAAAAAACAGCTGCAACCGAAAAGGGTTGCGGAAGGGTTACAACCCCTCATGTTGAAAACAACCCTTATTTTTTAGCAACACGTGCCTGTCATATCAGGACATCGTAAGAACCCTTTGTATGCAAAGCACCAATAAAAAGCCCCGGCGCGTGCATGCGCGTTCTGATTTTAAACTGATTTGAATATAGAACATTTACATAGCCGGTGCGCAGGGCTCCCATTGGCCGGTGATTTGCGTACGGTCTTGCGCAATGCGAACCTACGCAAGTTTTTTAAAATGTCATTTTTAGGAGCGTGGCATTTGATTCGCTGTCGCGATATGATGCCGTGTCGTACATAATGATAGGTATGTAGATTAGTTTGCATATTGTCTCGCTGTGTGCCATTGTGTGTACACTTTACAAGGGTTATAATGAATGCTGATAGGGTGAGGAGGGGACTCTAGGTAATGTTTTGCATAGCGATCTTTATGTTGAAGGTGGTCGACTTATAGGTATATGAATCAGTTCTAAGATTTTAAACGATTAATCGTTTTTCTTTTCCAACCAAGTAAGACGGTGTAACATGGGTCATAGTAAGTAGGTAATTGTTTAGATTGTTCGGGTAATTCGATACAAATCCAAAAGTTAATTGATTATTTTATTAGGTATAACAGACGTTTCAGCTAAACAATCGCATCATAAATACCGTACCTACCTACACCGAGATATAATTTACTTTCTTTGAGACATTTAACTTTACCATTTTACTTTCTTGGAAAAATATTAATAATCTTCTTCCTCCCCCAGACATTATCAGGACACTAACAACGAAACTTTTAATAGGTACATCTACCGGCTACTCGTATAAAATGAACAATTTTCATTGGAGCTACGTGAGGTACTTACCTACGTAGTTGCTAGCAAACACTGGCCCTGGGCAAACATCACAACTTCATGTACCTAGCAGGACTATGAGACTCATTAGAGGGGACAGCGCCCTTTGTAGCACAATCAGGGCCCGCCAGGGGGCGCCATTATCGAATTGTTTAAAATAACGAGGGACCAGTCGTTTGTGTTGCCAGTTAGTCGTGCGCGTACATATTTTTAACGATAGGACATTTTTATGTTTATCTCAGAGGAACTAAATAGTCGGATATTATGGAGAGAACTTATAAAATAAGAGGAACTTCATCTGAATGATGTAGAAACCAATGAGAAAACGAATTACCTACGACTACAACGGAATAACATCTTAAAAGATCGGAAGAAAGCAGCAGACTGCACAAAAGAAGACATGAACTCAGACTACGAGACAATTTGGTAGATTACATAGGTAGGTACCGTAAAAAGCTGAAAAGTGAGATTGTAACCTAGTCCAACCAAACTATCTCTACATTTTAATACCTAAAACAAAACAGAACCCCTTGAACGACACAATAGCCGCCCACTTCAATTTCAATTAAATTCCGAATCAGAGTTCTAACGATCCTGCGGACAGGTGAACTGCTGCCTACACACAGGAAGAACAGAATAGTTCCAACAAAAAGGAGCCCTCCACACACATCGTTACGGCCTGTTTACACGGCCCAAAGATCACAAAAAACGGACCATTTGGTAATTAAATTGTGCCCCGAGGCAAGGTACCGCAAACTTTAAGAGCAAACAGCGCCCGCTCCTATAAAATGTTGCTACTCTATTAAATTGCTCGTCAGTTGTGTCCCAAATTGTTGATCTAGCTAAATGGCTATTGTTAAAGTTATTTATGTGGAGTTTTTGTATGTTTAATGTGATATGTTTGTTTTTTGTCATCGGAAAAACGAAATGATATTATTTACCCTAGATTAGGTGCCTTCTTAAAAACGATTTTCCTCAGAGTTTTTAGTACAAATATCAATCAATCAATCTCTGCTAATTTTGACTGACAATGTCAATAATTAATTTAATATTAAACAAAATATTAAAAGTTAAGCATAAAACATAACGTCATAAAAGTAAGTAAGTAGTAGGTACCTACATCTACCATCAATTCGCAATTTTTAAGAGAAGAAAGTTTTTCAAAAGTCAACAAAAGCCATACATTTTTGTAAAGACGTCGCGTCCAACAAGAATCGCGAGTATTTGAGTGTAAACAGAATTCTCGTTATTATGAGCCGTCCAGACTGGGGGGCGCACAATGGCAGGGGACAGACTGACAGGCCTATTTGTTGTCACAGCACAGATGGAACTAAACACACCGTTTTGCAATTCATAGAAATAACAGATGACAGAAGAATTTTAGAGTTAAATGGGATTTTCAAAACCATTTAAAAAATCTTTTTTATTACGGATCGTGAAGGTACTAATCTACCTTGTTAATCATGAAAGTTTAGGAATACAAGAGTTGAGCTATCAGCTAGCTAGCTAAACAATTAGTTAGCAGTCTAGCAGTAGGTAGAGCTACTAATTTCTCACTTGTAATAAGCCTGATTTAGTCTTACCTTTTGTGAAAACCTCGAACCACTCGCACGGTCACAGCATAGCAGCCACAAAAGGTGCCTTTTTGCCCACATTGTACACATTACACGGACCAGAGCCTTTTGTCGAAAAGATTAATATGTACAATACAATGCCCTGAGCTCTCAATAGGCATCATTTAGTTACATGATAACAGGTACTTGTAGAACTGTCTGAATTAAAGTAGACGGTGTGTGAACCGACCTCTATTTTCAATACCCCATTTGCTTTCGATACATCAAACGCAAAGGTCAATGTGATATCCAGCGCAGTCGATTATACTATTTTAACAGATGGCCTAAATAGGCTATTGGCATCTGCAAATTGCAACTCTTTGTACCTACGCGTGTTTCCAAAATATTATAAAATGTTAACTGACAACAGCTGAAACTAAAGAGACATCATTATTGCTCCCTCTCTGACAAAGTTAATGAGATAAAATAGGTACTATATACCCAATTCGAATTTATTTTTGCTCTCCTACCGTTGAACCTAAAACATGTATTGTTTTAGGTTCAACGGTCACACGAGCGACTGCAAGAACATTGTTTATTAATAGTTCTGAATAGCGAGAAATTAAATGCATCCTTTCTTTGTCCTTGAACTCAAAAGGTTGCAGTTCACAAGCTGCCACTCTGACGTTCTCAGCTTTAAGGTTCATTATCGCTCATAAAACCTGAGTACAGTTAGCTGGGTAAATTATCATTAATTAGGAGAAAGTAGTTGGTAGGCAATGGAGTGTTCAGCCCACGCAAAAAATAGTGTAAAGGTAAAGTGTGTTCATTGTTAGCACGTAAAGGGCACTGGGCTTGTGAGACTGACACGCTTGTCACTCTGCGACTTTCCGCTGACCGTATAATTAATTCAGTGCTAAGGACTAATTTCAGCACAATGACCATATTATTTTATACGCTGCACATAAGCGTGCGATTTATAGAACATTTTTATGTTTCGGTGGTCATTAAATTGCAAATAATTCTGAAAGCATTCTATACCATTAGATCAACACTCGCGTGTGGGAGCGCGTCTGTACACTGACAGCTTTCACGCTCAAGCCACGCCTGCTCCGACGCCTTTAGCCATTTTACACCAATAACTATCAAACACTTTGAAATTAAACACGCGTGCATTTTCACACTATCTATTCATCTTGCAGTTTAATCAGTACCTACACCCTCGTACACACGTATATTGTAGGTGTTGAAGTTAGTTGGTAGTAGGTAAGAGTATTAATACAGACCTATTAACTAGGTACTAATAATACTACTACTACCTACTCTAATAATAATATTATGTAGCTGTTGAAGTCTTGAAGTCAGTTAGTAGTAGGTGAAAGAGTATTTATAACAGACAGGTAGGTACCTATTAACTACTAATAATACTACTACTCTAATAATAGATAATATTATGGTTGCAACACTCGACTCTACCTACACTGCAACTTTAACATAGATACAAAAATACGAATGAAACTATTGAGTAAACAAATCCGTGTCATGGTTGCATTTGTGTTCATAATGAAACATCGTTAACTGGTAATTAATGGAAACACCACAATCAGACGGCTAATTAGATAAAGCGGTGGTGTTTTTCCCTGCGAGGAGGTCGTTTCAATTCCAACTGACGTTATAATTAAAAGTTCTTATTCACAAATATTTCCTTTTTCATCAAATTCTTTACGGTCCTTGTGGTAAACATTCCGTTTCTCTAGAAATGTTCGAGAAACACTAATTAGCTAAAAGGAATAATTCCTACTCCGCCATAACTAATTTGCATTCCGAATAGCAAGTCAATTCTAGCTAAATCCTGGCAAAAAATCTACATTATCGTCCTATAAGTGTTTCTTAACGACTGCAAAATCTAAATTATGCTAAAGTTACCCGTTTAAAAGAAGCAATTTTACATAAACTGAACATGAAACATTCCCGAAGCAGGGAGCAGCCGCCATCTACCGACCATGCTCGTGTTGTGAT
The DNA here is from genome assembly GCA_916614155.1 of Mesoligia furuncula. NCBI lineage: Eukaryota > Metazoa > Arthropoda > Insecta > Lepidoptera > Noctuidae > Mesoligia > Mesoligia furuncula. The sequence continues at coordinate 29,199,935 of OU744799.1, forward strand.
CGCGCCACATAATTACTTGAAAAATTTGCCTCTGCGATCAATTTGCGCCCATTACCAGCAGGTCAGAGTTCGTCGCCTGACGATCCTAATAAGTACACTTTTAAACTTCACCTAACAGTACGAAACCAGCCTTGTTCCAGAGAACATAAGATTGATAATTCAGATTGTTGGTTAGTACTCACATCAATAAAACTCACACAAGTTAAAGAAATATGAATTTTATGGAGAAGCAGTTAAGGCTGAAAATACTTTAGAATCGGTGTTTTCTTTGATAATAGTGATACAAGGCGAATTCGGCGGCGCCTCAACATAAGTATGCTAATTCAGGCAATTGGGAGCTCGCTCGGTCGGCGGCATACTGATGATGTTAGAGGATAAGGCAGCCTCGACCTGCGGCGCGCTGGGAGGGTCACACGCGACGGTTTAGGCGTCCAATGTCATGATTCAATTGTATCCGGTTATGTGCATGATCATTTGTTGATTAGCTATGACGACACATTGCATAAAACAATATATCATGCATTAGATAGATGTGATTCGCGAATTCGTTTTAATTGGTTAGTCAATACGAGATCGTTTTAATAATGAATATAAATTACCTTTATAGATACCATGCCTTGACATGATCTTAGTAGGCTACGTTAAAAAAAAAACACGTGGCTGCATTTATGACCGTCCCTGGTCTTTAAAAGCAGCCACGCGTTTCATCATTCTGTACCTAGAGCCATTCATCAGCCTGTATCTAGAGGTATGCCGCCGGGTGTGGGGTTCATCAGCTCATCGATTCAAATTGTTTATTGTATCGACGTGGGCCATGCCATTTACTTCAAGTAACCCTCTTTGCAATCCCTATAATATGCAGATTTCAAACAACTTTTAACGACGCCCACAATATGAAATTAGCGCACTGGTAAGCCGTACCTATTCAAATTCAACCTTATGATCTTTATTGACACAAGCCTGCCTGTATCTACCAATTACATTACTTGAATGATTGTATTGGTAATGGCAGCCGATAATTTTTATGACAGTAATTTTCTCTTTGATACCTGTTTTGTAAGTACATAAACCGTTGGGTTAATTGTGACATTAAGATAGATGGCGAAGATTACCAGAGTTGATGCATACAACCTCGTTACCGTTTTCCTTGTTTAGACTGTAACTCCTCGGCAATCGCTTTGAGTCGCTTATAAAGTGGGATGCAATTGGAAAGACATGTTGAAATTACTCTCCAAACAATACTTAAGAATTGAGCCACGTAAAGATGCACACTTGCAGAGAATCCCAACTAGGACTAATGGTAACGTAAGGACTCAATTGATTAACGGTACAATCCAGTAAATCAAATCAAAAGTCATTTATTCACACAAGGCTGAGAATCAGCACTTTTTGAACATCAAAGTAAAAGTCCATGAATATCAAAAGTGGGCAACAGTGGACTATCGAAGGTCATAGAAGAATCTGTCAAGTATTGTCAAAAGCAAATCCACTCAGCTAACGAGCCAAAACTTTCGTATGCTAAAATTACCCCAAACATTCATCCCGCTTGACCATGATCAATAGAATTCCTAAGTTGTGCATCCCTTTTTTGTCACAGCCATCATCTGAACTAGTCGAACCGCTCCAAATCGGAATGCTGCTACTGTTTTGTTGCGTTCCATCTTTGTACCGTTAAATTTGAATTCACGAGGCGACTGTGCGCGCGCGCGGGGTAATCTGGCCGGCCGGTATGCGCATGCGCGTTGTCGCCGACTGATGGATGACAGGTGACGTCGGCGCCGCAAAGGAACAGGGCCGGCTCAAATAAATATAATCTAGAAACAGACCAGGAATGTTACATGACTTTAATTAGTCTACTTCAAAGAAGTATTGCGACAGTTAGTGGGTGATCTCAAATCGTCTGTTCCAAGATATAATTTGTTGTGGTAAAAAATATTGTAATTGTCATCATAGATTAGTCACACATCCTACATTTTATCCCGTAGGCGATACTTGGCATATTTATTGGTTTAAAAATAAACGTATCCCGACCACAACACTTGGCGCCAATTCTAATTTGAACACCCAATATACGCATTAATCAAATTTTTCAATATCAAGAGTTGGGGAAACGATAACCAAAATCTACGTTTCCTAGAATCGTGCGGTAGCCCTACCTTTCGGAACTCATTAGACATTCGCGAGCTGGCCGGCCGGGTCTCGTCAGATCTTGCGGTGCTCACAAAGCTGCCGCCCGCAGCCACCGCATCTTACACACCGCCACATTTAGCGTAATACCGAGTGCAGCGTAATACGTCGATACCAAATGATAAATCATTAGTATGGTAAGCATTACATGATATAATAAATTGTTACATTACAGTAGCCCTTTTAAATGTCTAGGCACGTAGCGCAGTTAAGTAAGATAAAATACAAAAACATTGAAAAAAATGCTTAATAATAAATGAACTCAAGAATATTATAGTATTTCCGGAATCAAAACAGCTTTAGAGGTAGGTACCTAGAGGTGATTATCGTAAATCTAAAGTTGAACAATGACGCTTTGATAGGCCCAAATTAATGGAAAAGAAAAAATAGGACCTCAAAATCATCCAAAGCAATAATTTTCTTAAGAGCGTTAAAAATATCATATTATTTCCTTCTAGAAAACCTACTAATCTACACAAAAGTTCCTTTATAAATATGATTGAGTTACTAAAACCGTACTTTACCGGCGTCAGAACCATGTAATGTGCTCATAATTAAAAAGTAAGGTATGGTACTCGTAAGGTCATGAAATAAACTAGCGTAGCCGTGCCGCCCGTGGATCGGTCGGGCGAAGGGGGGCGAGGGAGGGAGGGGTTGATGTATTCTGAGAAATTGCGCGTGCGCATCTCAACGATCATAAATCGCTGAGAGGAATTTGGATATAGATAGCACCAGAACGTAACTTGGCTGAGGCGAAATATGTAATGAGTGTTTTCGCATCGATTTTGTATTTGTTGGGCTATGAGGCATTGGTAAACGGCGAAGCAGTTGCGTCTTGCGTAACACATTATCACTCGGAATCGGTTTCATTTTGACTGTTCAACAACATTCATTGCGTTATTATTTACGTGTTGAGCAGACAAATATTTCGAACTTATGAACCAATGGATTAGCAATTTGCTTCAAAATGATTCAGATTATGATTGATAGTGTGTTACGCAATTAGGGTGCAGGTCAGGCCGCGAATTTTGGCACAAATGACCCAGTAGTGACGCAAAAGTTTACGCGACAGTCACGTAAAAGTGTCGCAGTAGTTTAAGTCACCGTGACAGTATGGTAGTGCAAAATTATAAAGGTTCGAGTATACCGAGTATGAGAGCAGTGGTGGCCAAGTGGTAATGGTCTCGACTTACGAGTTGTAGGTCGTAGGTTCGAACACTTCGAACCCAGGCAGGCGCTTTATTTTGTGTAAATTATTTTATCAACACCGGTGAAGGAAAACATCGTGAGGAAACCGGCATGTCCTAGAACCAAAAATTCGAAGACATGTGACATCTGCCAATCCGCACTGGGCCCGCGTGGTGGATTACGGCCCATTCCCTCTCACCGAGAGGAGGCCTGTGTCCCAGCAGTGGGAACATTATAGACTGATTATGGTTATGGTCGAGTATGAATAGCAGTCTTGATTCGGACACATGCGTAAAAATATTGTGGATTTAGTAAGGGCAAACAAAAATCATCTAAGGTATTAAAGAAATGAAATAGTAAAATGAAATTGTCTTTTTGAAAAAAAAATTATTACAAACAAATAAACACACCATAACTAAATGAACTCCTTTAGAAGTATTACTTTTTGTTTGGTTCGCTATTTAACTATTATGTATTCAGAATATAAATTGAAAAACGGAAAATTTAAAATCAATATCACTGTTCAAAATTAACACAGGAGGTGGTCATTTGACGAATACCATTTTTTCGACTTAGGGCTGATTTTATCAAAGATATATTTTACTCGTGGAATAAAATTGACGTCTGACAGTTCTAGTACGGTACGGAAAAACTGTCAAAAATTCAAAATTTATTCTCAGGATAAAACTTATTCTAGGTTTAAAAGTTTGGTGGAATGCGCCCTTAATGTCATAAATTTTATACTTATAAATAAACTTTCCGTGAAAACATAGCCTAATGGTGGCAATGATGCCAACCAAACAAACGAAAAAATGTACGTAAGTATATTTTTTTTTATAAATTAATTTTACACATTATTTTGATAAATGATTTAACATTACGTATTATTTTGTTTAAATAATACGTAATGTTAAATCATCAGTGTCCTTTGTTTTTGTATTTATTTGTATAGTAAATTAGTTAGTCATTTAATTTTGTTTAAATAAATTAGTTTACGCGGAAATGAAAATATTTAATTTTCTCGACCATAAGCCAACGTTCTGGAACTCTGACTTTTGGCCAAGCTGGATAATAAGCTATTTATTTACAAAAAATCTAGAAAAGCTTTGGTCTAAACATTCTACGAAAAAGCTACACACATCAAAAGTGTCTAGGGATCAAGCATTTTTATGCGGATTTCTTGAGATTGAGATGTGGCTTTGTAATAAATTTATGATTTTATAAATTTATATGGATCCTTTTTGGTGCATTTCATAATTTGAATCAGGAACTGTGAATCAAATTCGAGTAAAAGATGAAAATCAGCTGTCAATATTTTCCCTATAAAAACATACAACGCATTAAAGACATTATTAGTGCTACTGTTTCCCTACTACTGATTAAAACCAACGTTATTATGGAGCGGCGACGTCATTTAAGCAGGGAAGAAATGCTCAGAGCCGTGGGAATGATAGAAGCTGGTTCCCGGCAACGTACTGTGGCTTTAGCTCTGAATACAAGTCAGAGTGTTATCAGTCGACTTTGGACACGTTACCGAAGCACTGGTACCGTGGCTGAGCGCCATGGAGGACGGTATCGCTGCACCACACGGAGACAAGACCGATACATTCAAATCTTAACTCGAAGAGCTCCAACAATAACCGCCATGATGTTAGCCGTGAGGCTTCATCACTCTTCAGGGAACTTAATTAGCGACCAAACAGTCAGAAACCGCTTGCATGAAGTGAACCTTCATTCCCGAAGACCGCTACGGGTACCACCTATAGCAATGCACAATCGTAGGATTCGATATCAATGGGCTCTTGAACACATAAATTGGGCAGAAGAACAATGGCGTTTCGTGTGCTTTTCTGATGAGTCTCGTTTTGGTATGAGACCGGATACAAGACGTATACGACACTGGAGAACCCCTGGACGCCAACAGCGATTAAAATCCTGCCAGGAAGTCCATCCTTATAGTGGTGGAACCATCATGGTATGGGCGGGTATTTGGATCGGCGGAAGAACTGAGTTGATTTGGATCAGAGGCAACCTCAACGCTCAAATTTATGCTGAGACGATTGTATCAGACGTCATCGTTCCTCTACAAGTGCAAATCGGTCCCTTATTTCAGTTAATGCATGATAATGCACGACCGCACACCGCAAGAGTTGTAAGACAGACTCTCGCCGCAGCTAACATCAATGTCCTGCCCTGGCCTGCTCAGTCGCCAGACTTGAACCCGATTGAGCATGCATGGGATATGCTACAGAGAAGAGCTCTGCCGAATATGGAGGGTATCCAGTCGCAAGAAGACCTTTTTTTGTTGTTGCAACGAACATGGGCGGCCATTCCACAGCGTGATTTGGATGAACTCATTTTGAGTATGCCAAACCGATGTTTTTGTGTTGTTAGTGTTCGCGGTAGAAACACGGATTATTAATTGTTTAAGTTACCCAATAAAATTTTAAAGAAAACTGTTAATTCAGTCTTTTTTTCGAACTTTTGTGTTAGTGGTTCAAATGTCAAAAATCCCTTTATTAGGAAAATGGCAAATTTCTTTATTAATGCAAAGGTGACTTGGTTTATCGTTACTGTGACAAACGAAAACACTTTATTTGATGAATCCTTAAAGAAAATTTTAATTAATATCAATCAGGAGAAAAGTTATTGCAAAAATATATGTTGATCCCTAGACACTTTTGATGTGTGTATTTCAATTTGGGAGGTCATAGTAAAAGTTCCAAAATTCGCGGCCTGACCCAAACCATGGCGTGACGTGTAGGCCTTCTATAATTTACCTACCTACGTTATCATTTAGGATGGTCAAAAATGCCTCTACGCGTGAAAAATCTTAAGTAAATAAACTGACGATACCGGGTAGATCATAATCTTCCACTACGATACTGGCTATTCATAAAATGGGTAAGAGAAGGTCAAATATTAACTTAATTTGCTTAGGATGATGAACTGATGAAGAACATCGAATAAGCAGAAATCATCTACCAAGATTTGAAAATAAAACATATTAAACCTGAATATAAGGTCACTTTTAAATCTCCAATAAAATCCGCCGAATCGCATCAGTTACGCTTTATATCTGTTCGCGAGCATACACAGCGTTTAATTGTGTTTAATAGTAATTATACTATAGTTTATCTGTGGCGCGGCACCGGCGCGGCATCGGCACGACACAGCACGCACGCAACACAACGATGTATATGTTACAACTCATCGCAGAGAACTAGTTAATGCTAATGTGTTGCCGGTTAAGCTACTATTAATATAGCCAATATTAGTACCTACCTGTAGTCGTATGACAAATATCACTCAAGACTTCTGTGAGCGTCTAATATGTGTAGTTTGGTAAGATGGGACAAACGGCCTGAAACAATAACTTAACCTCACACGTACCTACATTTACAATAAAAAGCTTAAACACACTAATGGTAGTGTAAGTTTTAGCATAATATAGTTCGCTGATTAGCTTAGCACCCTGCATTGGGTTTAAATCGCATTGTTTACATCGCAGAAAACGAAACTTAGCGCAGATTCTGTTATTCTTATTCTGATCTTTAATTATCATGAACAACAATAAAAACGTTCATGATCATCGTTTTTGAATTGCCGTTATAACTACGGTAATAAAAAAAAAAAAATTAAAATCTAGGCAACCTACCCACATACATAAAAGTAAAATCGTAAGGCAATAATAAAACCGGCCAAGTGCGTGTCGGGCCACGCACAGTGTAGGTTCCGGAGTAGCCCGTTATCACAATGTAGTATGATTCTGTTGTTCTTTATTCTGAATATAAAAAAATAAAAATGTTCGTATTTTGTATTTCAATGCAAGTCGTTTCCCGTTATAAACAAGCAACTACTTCATCTTAGTCACTTTAAAGGATTAATGCTAAGGATTTTGTATTTGGTACAAAATTATCCAACATTCAAGTTCAACGACTATTACCGCTAAACTAATAAAGTTATATTAACTGCTATAGTTTTCCTTTATCGTTCATGAAATGCACTATCAGCGTAAATTTTTCCAGATTTTTCAAGCAGCAGTTTAGGTTTTAGAGGGGGGACAAAAATTTGCACTTTAAAGTTTAATATTTCGTAAATGGAGCATTAAATCGAAAAATTATTTTAGCAAACCCCAGTCATTTTAGAAGACCTATTCAACGATACCCCACACTATGGGGTAGACGACGAAAAAAATATTCATCCCCACTTCACATGTAGCTACGCTGAAAAAATATTTAATTTTTTTTACCACTTTGCCGGCGTAATTGATATAGGCACTCCTACAAAATTACAGCTTTCTAGTACTAACGGTCTCTTAGCAAAACCTCGGACAGACAGACGAACATGACGAAACTATTAGGGGTCCTTGTAGGAGGAATCCTAAAAAGTATCCAGGATGTAACATTCATCCTTAGCCTTGAAAATAGCCCCTCAAACCAATTCAGTAACCAACCTAATTTCTCCTCTGATCTACGATAACTTCTCCCATTTTCCCTATCATTTCCAACTTTATATTATTTGTCTGTCCACTTTTCTCACTGTTTCTTAATTCAAATTTCAGTAACAATTCCTGAAACCATGCCTGTGATGACCCGTAAGGCTACTGCTCAGGAGATAGACCTTAAACTGAGAACGACCCTCCAAAAACTTGAAGAAACAAAACTCCAATGTGACCAATTACTACTGGAAAATGATGAAAGTGAGGAGGAAATCAAGAAAATAGTTGACAAAAAGTCAAGCCTTAAACGGGAGCTAGTAGACATATACCAACACTTAAACAGTATCAGAATGTTGTGGATGAACGCGAAAACTGTAGGTAGTCACGGATGGTTTCAACACTTGTAGTACCTAATTTGTATGAGGAGGCCTTAAGTAGAGTTAGGGACCTAGAAGATGAATTAATTCATGCCAATAGTCGTATCACCCAGTTAGAAAAAGAAATAAAATGTAATCAGGTTAAAGAAACGTACCACTTATAATTAATTTTGTAACCCTCATTCTTTAACAACTATTGACCTTACTGAAGATTCCTTGCTAAAACAGAATTATAGTTATAAATTTAGTCATAACAAAATCTATACATATAATAAAATTGTAGAAAAGTGGTGTCTGTACAATGGAAATATATTTAAAAAAAAAACTGGCCATGTGCGAGTCGGACTCGCACACGAAGGGTTCCGTACCACAAGGCAAAAACGCCGAAAAAAACATGTTTGTTGTATGGGAGCCCCCCTTAAATATTTATTTTATTTTATTATTATTATTTATTATTAAAGTTAAAATACAACTGAGCATTTCGTGAATATTTCAAGTGCATCTATCATCAATATTTCAGTTTCATCTTCATTCACCTCCTTCAGGGTTGATACCCCCTTTCCGTTACACCTTGTATAAAGCGCGCTGAGAGCCGCGCCGCTGCCATAATTCCGATCCAGCCTGTCCCTTGCTGCCCTCTCCCAGCGACGCCCTAAGCCGAGGTCCGTACCCCACAGGGGGTGCCCTTAGCGTGTAGTCGCTTAGTTTTTAAGTTTATATTGTGTAGTTAAGTTGTGTATTATGCCCTGGCTGGAGGCCTTAATTTATTGAGGCATCCACAGGAAAGCCAGGTTAAGCAGTCGACAACCCTTCAGGTTGAACTGCGAGATGACCATTTTAAAAGAAAACGCGCCGCTGCCATAAGGATTCAGTTATTCGTAGCGAACGCACGTATCCTGGAGAGTATAGGCGAATAGAAAATGGATTCGATTATTGCGATTCACTTGAATACTGACTGTTTGCATATTTCATTTATTTATATTTTAGGGTTTGTAGGTTAGGTTCTTTTTCTTAATTTTCTTTAAAATTTTGTAAGTATTTGGTATAGGCTAGGCGGTTCTTTCCTTGATTATTGGGTATTTACTTATCTTAATTTTTATTTAGGGTTTTGTAAATAAATATTGTAAGCATTTATTATTGGTTAGGCATTTCTTTCCCTGATTTTCGGTATACTTATCTTAATTTGTATTTAGGGTTTGTATATAAATATTATAAGTATTTAGCTTAGGTTAGTAATTATTTTTTCTAGCAATTCTTTTGTTTTATAAAGTTAGTACGTTTGTCTGTGTAGAAGAATAGCACCACCCCTTACTTCCCGTGGGTGTCGTAAAAGGCGACTAAGGGTCTCACCGGAGAATGGGCAGCAGCGTTCTCTATGCATTCCACCACCATACCATACTGCGATCGCCAACCCGCCTGCCAAGCGTGGCGATTATGGCAAACCCCCCTAAAATTGGGGGAGGCCTATGTCCAGCAGTGGACGTCTATCGGCTGAAATGATGATGATAATGACGTTTGGTTTACACGTCTTAACACTTATTACTTAAACTGTGATAATTTTAGACTGTATAATAATCTGTAAGTATTTATAATTTAATTGTTTACGATAGTACGTGCTTACTAAATAACTGTGTGTTAAGTAGTAAGTACTATTTTATTGTAAGAATGCCTCGAAGAAGATCCAACCTCTCCCAATGTAGCAGAAATGCTAAAAGGATGAGATTAGTTCGATCACAGGAATCTGAGGAAGGTCGTGAGGCAAAAGGCTCTCTGCACCAGGCTAGGTTTCGTGCTGCAGAAACTTCGACTCAGCGAGAATCTCGACTGAGTTCAAATCGTTCTCGAATGATGACAACTCCAAATAGGGAAAACGGGGAACAACGAATGGCACGTTTATCTGTCGATCGCGAAGCTCACGCGCTATCGCGTGAGTCTGAGACTTTTGCTGTCAGGGAAATCCGCCTGAGCTCCCAGAGAGTACGGACAACAAATGCTCGATTCCAGGAGACACAGGACGAACGGGAAATACGTCTCACTGCCGATCGTGAAGCTCATACACTATCGCGTGAGTCTGAGACTTTCACTGATAGGGAAATTCGTCTGAGTTCTCAGAGGGTTCGGACAGCAAATGTTCGGTCTCAGGAAACACAGGAAGAACGAGAAATACGTCTCACTGCCGATCGTGAAGCTCAAGCACTAGAGTCTGAGACTTTCACTGAAATTCTATGAAATTTATACACAGCGCTTACAGTCTGACATACAGGAACATGAGGGCAGACTTAGTTCTCTTTACATTAAATATGTTGGTTCCCAGAACTTAAAGAACACATTCTTGCTGCTAATGAGTTAGTTATGTGTCAGTCCACTTGTCAGACAGTTCCACACCCTGTCGCTGTCCAGCCTAAGGTAACGGAGGACCCGTCCCAGACTGAGAGTTTGTCTCAAGAGTGTATCCTTAGCCAGGATGTATCTGATATAACACAGATCTTTCTCAATTGGTACAGCTTGAGACTGGTAGTTGTCCATCTTTCAGTATTCATGATTGTTACGATTCAGTTATGTTCTCGGATAGTATAGGAAGAGGTTTAGGTAAATTAATTAGTAACAACCTGAGTTATTCTACTCAAAATAATTGTATGCCAGGGTCAATCTACAAACAAATAATGGCATCAGTCACAGGAAATTTATTTAATACTAAAACTAACATTACTGTATTTGTAGGTAACAGTTTTAAGGTCAAAAAATATGAAATAACTGACTGTGTAACTGAGTTGTTAAAGTTAACTTATAATAAAATAATATTGTGTGCTTTCCCATATTTTAAAAAATTAACAAATTGACAAAACAATTATATTCATATGCTTAATAAGCATATTATGCACTTTTTAGTTAGTCATTACAGTGACAAGCTTGTATATTTTGACACCAATAGTTTTGTAGAAACTTTAAAGTCGACTAGGGATACTGTGTATCTGCCTGTTAGTTTTAGACACGGTTTTTATTCAGTGACTGGGCAACTAAAGGAATCAGGAAAAGTAGGGAAAGATTATTTGAACTGTATGGCCTTAAGCCGTATATAAACACGGATGCTTTTAATAAGTATGTTGCTACTTATTCTAAATTTTTTTTAAATATCTGCAAAGCAGCTAAAGCTTCTTTTATTAGTAACAAAGTTAAATCCGCAGACAATAAAATAAAGACAGTTTGGAAAATTATAAACAATGAAACGAACAGGAACAAAAAACATAATACTGATTACACACTGGACACTTCCCGCGGTCTCATTAGCGATAACATCGATGTTGCTCAGGAATTTGCAACTATCTTTACCAATATCCCAATTAAAACTACAGAAACTTTAAATTCCTCGCCCGCACTAGCTATTGAATTATTAAGAGCGAATGTCTCAGCCTGTCCTGTGGAATTTAAAGAATCATGCCCACTTTCCATACATTGATTGACCTGTCACTTGATTTGTTTTACAGGTCGTGTCTACCTACAACTAGTATTGAATAAAAACAATTATTGTTCATAATAACACAATAATTTACTATCATTTCATTTAGAGGCCAGGGAAAAATGTTATTAAGTAAATAAGATTTTGAGGTTATAGTAGCTGTCAGATAAGGTTTGACAGCTGATATAACCTCAAAAACCGTACGATAATTAAAATCAAATTGTTTCTTAATCGCTGAGCTGAGAGGGATTTATTTCTGAGTGATTGTAATCACTCAGAAATAAATCCCTCTTCAATAACATCAAATCATCATCATCAAATTGGCGCGCGGTCGCAAACAGCAGTTATTATTCTCGTAATAACCCGCCGATGCTGAGTTATAAAGACTTCGTGTGATATTGTGCTATCCTTGTTTACTACACTTTGTGCAAGTTTGAGCAATTTAGGTACCTACTTACAGTTCATTGAAGTAGATATCGGTCAAAATCTGCCGTCGCCGTCGAAGCAGACCAGACTCCAGGAGTCGGCCTGACAGGCGACATAAATAGATAACGAAAAGAGCTGCCCACCCACATAAAGAGCTGTCTTTGGCGAGGACAGGGAAATTAAATAAAAAACAGGATTTGACTTATTATCATTTTTTTAATATCTTCTCGTACAACCACTTCATTTGACTGGCCCGTTGGTCTAGTGGTTAGTGGCCCTGACTGCTATGCCGGAGGTCGTGGGTTCGATTCCCACCCAGGACAAATGTTTGTGTGATGAGCATGATCATTTGTTCTGTGTCTGGGTGTAATTTATCTATAATATGTATGTATTTAGAAATATATAAGTATGTTTATCAGTTGTCTAGTACCCATAACACAAGCTCTGCTTAGCTTGGGACTAGACGGCGTTGTGTGATAGTTGTCGAATATTATTATTATTATTATTATTATTTAAAAATGCCACTGGAGCCACAATGTTGGTTTCGTGCCTGTGATCATGCATTAAGTTGATCATCCTTAGTGTGAGGCTTGATGGATTTTCTTTGAGAATGTGGTCACTTTGACGATTGAGCAATGATCAACCACAAATTGGCACACTTGAGCATGACCACGCCGAGATGAACCAACAGATGGATCACACTCATTTTTTCCATGAATCTAAGCATTAATAGTCTGCATGGATACATCAAAGCATGCTTCACAAATGTAATCTTCTTCCGTTATCTGAAAAACAAATAAAATAAAAATAGTTTATTTCTCACCGTTAAAAGTTACAATTATACAAATAGGTACATTACAAGTAGGTACTTCAACATTTTGTGGTGATCATAATAAGGTGCACATAGTATTGACCCTTGCCCTAAACTAGGCAGGAACCTGTATCTCAGGGGATAGTGTTCAGCTATTGACATTTTAATTTTTATCTGAGGACTACTAAATCACTATCACACTCACTATTAATTTATTAAATTATTCGTCTTAGTAAATACCATTAGATAGTGCTAGGGTTTGGTGAGTTTGAAGATATGAGGTATGGATGTGGGTATGTGTGTTAATATGAGTGGTGAAATAGAGGTAGGTATGTGTGAATGATGTAGTGGTGAAGTAAGTGAAGAAAGTGTGTTTGTGTGGTAGATAGGGTTATACACAAAGGGTCATTAGATTTTCAGTGTCTTCGTAAATTATGAGATTTTAAAGCCTACAATGGAAATAAGTACCTATGTATATTTAATTTGTATTTTTACATTTTTTGTTTTAAACAGCTGTCTAAAAGAACCACTATAACTAAAACATGGGGAAAATCTAGATGTAACTAACACATTCGGTCAGTGGGTCGTCTTAGTGGCGTCACCTATTTCTAGTAGGTAGTACTAGTTATATTTTTCGTGTAACTTGAAAAATATACTTTACCACTTCTAAATATCAATTATTTTTTATAAAACAATTAATACGCTAGCCTCCGTTGACTGGATACTAAATCGTTAGGTACTTGATTGTTATTATACTTACTATTACTGGAGATATCCAAGTGCTAATTAGCGAGATGACTCTGCTATCAAGCTGAAGCGGCCGATAACGCCGAAGCGTATTAACACTTTGTTGCAGTTTATACAAAGCAATCTCGTAGAAGGGTCCATAGCACTTTCCAACAAGAGCGATTACGATAACTTAGATCTCAATCAAAAGCACTAAATCGGTATCCGCGTAACACAGGCCAAAGTAATCGTAAGTGGTAGGTATCGAAGTCCATGGAAAATGCAAAAGTTGTAAGGGTATCAGAAAATCCAAAATCGCACAGACGAAACGAACGACTGCAAAACGTCAAACAAATGACAGCGGTCACACTGTCACAGCGGCAGCCTGTCATTCGTTGCGGCTAAAGAAGTCCGTTTTACGCGTAACCTGTCAACTGTACACTTAAAATGGAACGTGTGTATAACACGTTCCGTTTCCAAAAGTATATTGAGAATGATAAACATAATATAAATTGTATTTTTTCCTGGCTTCATTTGAAAATTCAATTAAGTGATACGAAATAAGCAAAAAAAATGCAATTTTTTAAGATATTTTACATCACTAGACGCGTTCGAAAATTTTCAGGTCAAGACTGGACATGATTCTTTAAACATATAAACCCCATAGTCATTATAAAGGCATTTAAGCAACTTAAGATCAAAATTACCGAAGATCTGTGGGGCATGTCCACTAAAGTTTGTCAATCCTTTATTGAGACAATTGCACCCTATTTAGCTTTAATATTTAATTTGTGTGTAGATCAAGGGGTTTTCCCGGATTTAATGAAGTTTAGTAAAGTTATTCCACTTTTCAAATCTGGGGACAGCAAAGACACTAATAATTATAGACCCGTATCGGTTTTGCCGGTTTTTAGCAAGGTGTTCGAAAAAGTAATGTTAAATCAAATGCTCAATCATTTTAATCGTAATAACATCTTACACGATCAACAGTATGGTTTCACCAAAGGACGTTGTACAACCGACGCCGGTGTCACCTTATTAAAACACATCTTTAACGCTTAGGAAGAGGCACAAGATGCTATAGGCATTTTTTGTGACCTATCCAAGGCATTTGATTGCGTGAATTACGAAACACTGCTCTTGAAACTTGAGCATTACGGACTAGGTAAACTTGCTCTTAGCTTAATAGAATCATATTTAAATGATAGATTTCAGCAAGTTCAAATTAACGGTGTGAACTCATCGGGCTTAAAAGTCAAAATGGGAGTACCGCAGGGCTCAATATTGGGGCCATTCCTATTTTTAGTATATATAAATGATTTACCTCATTTACTGAAAAACCAACCACAAATGGTGTTATTTGCTGATGACACATCACTGATTTTTAAAGTAAGCAGACGTGCACAAGAGCTTGACGACGTAAATAACGCTATGCATGTGGTCCATAATTGGTTTACTGTGAATGATTTGGTATTAAATGAGAAAAAAACTAAATGCATTAGATTCGCTTTACCGAATGTTAGAAGTAATGAATGTCATGTTGTATTGAATAGGGAGACACTTGAATTCGTCGAAAATACGGTTTTTCTGGGGATCGCGCTTGACTCAAAGCTACAGTGGGGTCCGCACTTAACATCACTTGCAGGGCGGCTAAGTTCGGCCGCTTACGCTGTTTGGAAAATTCGCCAATTAATAGACGTGGATACCGCGAGACTGGTCTATTTTAGTTACTTTCATAGCATCATGTCTTACGGTATTTTGTTGTGGGGACGGGCTGCAGATATTGATTATATCTTCATTCTGCAAAAGAGGGCTGTCAGAGCCATCTACAAGCTCAGCAGACGCGATTCTCTACGAGAACTGTTTAAAGAAATTAACATCATGACGGTTCCTTGTCAATATACATATATATGAAAACATTATGTACGTTCGAAAAAATCTACATCTTTTTAGTAAGATAAGTGACAGGCATAATTTTAACACTAGAAATAGGGACAAATTAGATCAACCGCGTTTCAGATTGTCTAAAGTAAAAACTTCTTTTATGGGTTACTGTGTAAAATCTATACATATACCTAATAAAATTGTAGAAAAGTGGTGTCTGTACAATGGAAATATATTAAAAAAAAGTAGCAGGGGTTGTTATTATATCGATGCCGAACCCGAAAATGTATTTAAATTTTTTTTTGTCTGTTTGTCTGTTTGTCTGCTGTGTTTGTGCACGCTAATATCAGAAACGGCTTATTCGATTTAGATGCGGTTTTCACTAGTATATTGTAGCAAGCTTCACTTAACATTTACGGTCTTATTCATAATAAGTTATAGAACATCTAAAGGCTTGCTAATGTCTCGTTGTCAAAAATTGTTATTCATAAACGCATTTTAGCCCTAAAACGTTCTCTAAACCTACTATAAAGTTATGAAACCCAGACCCCTACTATAACAGTACTATAAGGAAAAAAAATGGCCGATTCTGCACCAGCTGATAGAAAATGACATTTGACCTACAAATGTAACATGTGCAGTTGTATTTAATTTATGTTGCACTTCTGTTTAACCAATTGAGTTTATTATTATATACCTACAATGCAAAATAGAAGCGAGGAAAAATATAACGAAGCACATAAATGATTGCAACAAGAATTACTGTGGGCGCTGCTGCTTTGGGCTGTGGAAACAACGCTTTTCAATGTCTTTTACATGGCATACATGCAAACTAGGAAATGTGAAAACAACCAGTGGCTAGAGCAGTACTTTACAATATAGCAGTTGACCATGGAGACATGCAGTTAGAGGGTAGCAATATCAATGAATATCATACAAAGTCAGCCCAAGTTGTAAGGGGAAATGCAAATGCTATTTTACAAACTTTTCAGGAAATATTCCGCCGAGATAGCCTCACTTTACCAGGTTAGAGGTACATCTTCCCACTTGTGTCCGGAGACGGTTCAGGGACTTCTGTGTGGATCACGGAAGTTTACACCCTGCAGGGAGATGCTCCAGTAGGATGCGGCAGTAGGGAGTGGTTGTGAAGCTATGTAGCAAACCAAGCTCCTCCTCCTATCCTACCCTATACGTCCCTAAACATGCAGTCAAAGTGACCTCTGCGCTGCCACTAACGACGTTGTGGAAGTGGCAAAGTTTTGGGCCAACAAGATCTGAAATACTGTCGTCCCCGCGACACGAAGAAGATAAAGAGGAGACATTTTAGCGAGTAGTGCATTAATAAAAAGCTTATATACAGATATCAGTTTAATTGATTTATTTTTATAATACTCGTTTCTTTTCATTTGCCATCTATGCCACCTCTTCTGTAGGCCGTTTCAGTTTCTGCTATTTGTAGTGAAGCACCATCCTTCCTACTGTCCTGAATTCATCAAACGAATTTCTTGACATTCTTACTCAGGAACTTTGTAACTTATAAGTAAATTGGATAGGCACCTAATTGGTAAATCATGCCATGCCGCCTTTTTCGCGTTGGTGTCAGTATGTGTTTTTATTTTCTATCTTCTTCTTAGTGTGCCCAGAATTCGGCTACTTGTTTGGCGCCATCACCAGCGTCCACCTTCATTTTCTATTATGGAAACCCTCTCCCTGACCAATTCTTCTAAAAGATCTAAGGAAAAGCAGAAGCAAGCATAAGTATAAGAAATTAACAATGTTTACAAAACAAAACTTACTTTGAACATAACTGCTTTGAGCATATTTTAGTTGTAGGTACACAGTAACAGTACACACCTTATCGTCCTCCAACCAAAACGAGTATTCACTTCTTTGCCCTTTCTTGGAACTAGTCTACGGTCTTAATTCCATTTCTTTTAAATACAAAAATATATTCAAAGGTTTTCGCTCGCCTGACAATAAAATAACAATATCAAATTCATTGACTTATAAAACCATGGTTACCATGGTAACGCGGCTAAACTGTCGAAACTGTAGACAATAAATTAGTTTTCAATACGTCATAATGTCTATGGTCACAATTATTCGGTGCGTAGGCGGATATTCTCGTTTGACAACTCAATGTGTTGGCCAATTTGTTGGATGACTTCAATAAAATGGCAACATTTATATTTATATTGAAGTTATAGGACACTCTAACTATAGAAGGTTTATGAAGCGTTTATGAATACAAAATTTTATCGAACGTTTTAAAAGCTTATCGAGCATTTTAACTAATGAACGTTTTAAACCTTCTTTCTATAAGCTTTTTTTATGAATAAGACCGTTAGTGTTTATTTCATGTCAATCGGTTCATAAATAAAAAAGTTATGTCAATTTAAAGAATCACGGCGAACATTTGTTAAGGTATTCTATCAGAGTACGTAAACGCCTCGCGCCTGCGCGTCCGTGGCTATATATACAAGGTGTAACGGAAAGGGGTATCAACCCTGAAGGAGGTGAATGAAGATGAAAAAAAAAATTGGGACCTCCCATAGTAATAGCACATCAATGATTTACTATTACTATGGGAGGTCCAAATTTTTTTTCATATTTCGACCTATGTTCTTTGGGGAAATTTGTTCAGTTTCATGAGCACATTCACCTCCTTCAGGGTTGATACCCCCTTTCCGTTACACCTTGTGTAAAGCGCGCTGAGAGCCGCGCCGCTGCCATAATTCCGATCCAGCCTGTCCCTTGCTGCCCTCTCCCAGCGACGCCCTAAGCCGAGGTCCGTACCCCACAGGGGGTGCCCTTAGCGTGTAGTCGCTTAGTTTTTAAGTTTATATTGTGTAGTTAAGTTGTGTATTATGCCCTGGCTGGAGGCCTTAATTTATTGAGGCATCCACAGGAAAGCCAGGTTAAGCACTCGACAACCCCTCAGGTTGAACTGCGAGATGACCATTTCAAAAGAAAACGCGCCGCTGCCATAAGGATTCAGTTGTTCGTAGCGAACGCACGTATCCTGGAGAGTATAGGCGAATAGTTGGATTCGATTATTGCGATTCACTTGAATACTGACTGTTTGCATATTTCATTTATTTATATTTTAGGGTTTGTAGGTTAGGTTCTTTTTCTTAATTTTCTTTAAAATTTTGTAAGTATTTGGTATAGGTTAGGCGGTTCTTTTTTGATTATTGGGTATTTACTTATCTTAATTTTTATTTAGGGTTTTGTAAATAAATATTGTAAGCATTTATTATTGGATAGGCATTTCTTTCCCTGATTTTCGGTATACTTATCTTAATTTGTATTTAGGGTTTGTATATAAATATTATAAGTATTTGGTATAGGTTAGGCATTTCTTTTATTGATTTTCTTTATTAAGTATAAGTTCATTAGCTTAGGTTAGTAATTATTTTTTCTAGCAATTCTTTTGTTTTATAAAGTTAGTACGTTTGTCTGTGTAGAAGAATAGCACCACCCCTTACTTCCCGTGGGTGTCGTAAAAGGCGACTAAGGGTCTCACCGGAGAATGGGCAGCAGCGTTCTCTATGCATTCCACCACCATACCATACTGCGATCGCCAACCCGCCTGCCAAGCGTGGCGATTATGGCAAACCCCCCCAAAATTGGGGCAGGCCTATGTCCAGCAGTGGACGTCTATCGGCTGAAATGATGATGATAATGACGTTTGGTTTACACGTCTTAACACTTATTACTTAAACTGTGATAATTTTAGACTGTATAATAATCTGTAAGTATTTATAATTTAATTGTTACGATAGTACGTGTTTACTAAATAACTGTGTGTTAAGTAGTAAGTACTATTTTATTGTAAGAATGCCTCAAAGAAGATCCAACCTCTCCCAATGTAGCAGAAATGCTAAAAGGATGAGATTAGTTCGATCACAGGAATCTGAGGAAGGTCGTGAGGCAAAAGGCTCTCTGCACCAGGCTAGGTTTCGTGCTGCAGAAACTTCGACTCAGCGAGAATCTCGACTGAGTTCAAATCGTTCTCGAATGATGACAACTCGAAATAGGGAAAACGGGGAACAACGAAAGGCACGTTTATCTGTCGATCGCGAAGCTCACGCGCTATCGCGTGAGTCTGAGACTTTTGCTGTCAGGGAAACCCGCCTGAGCTCCCAGAGAGTACGGGCAACAAATGCTCGATTCCAGGAGACACAGGACGAACGGGAAATACGTCTCACTGCCGATCGTGAAGCTCATACACTATCGCGTGAGTCTGAGACTTTCACTGATAGGGAAATTCGTCTGAGTTCTCAGAGGGTTCGGACAGCAAATGTTCGGTCTCAGGAAACACAGGAAGAACGAGAAATACGTCTCACTGCCGATCGTGAAGCTCAAGCACTAGAGTCTGAGACTTTCACTGAAATTCGCCTGAGTTCTCAGAGAGTTCGGACAGCAAATGCCCGGTCTGTAGACGGTATATGTAATTCAAAATATGCTGCCCGAAAAGTCACTATTCCACGCGGACGAAGTCGCGGGCACAGCTAGTGTTATAATAAAATACCATTCGATATTCTTCAATTAAATGAGAAGAAATTTAAAACATGCATTAAACGCACACTATGTAGACAAGCATATTACAAGTTGGATGATTATATCGTAGATAAAAATGCTTGGCTTAATGCTGGTCCTGCTCCACAGGCACTTGGGCTCACTAGTTAAAATTTCAATATTTGGAAGAGGTGCTTCCCTTTTTCTTTTTCAATATTTCTGACATTACGAATATAACTTTTTTATTTTATTCAATCCAGTTTTAATTGTTGAATACTGCAATATTAGATACCTCTTCCTGTTTGGTAGTAAATTATATTAACATCTTAAATAAATTGCAAACTATAGTTTTGTATAATTTAGAAGCATTTTTTTTTTATTTTGTAAATGTAAGAACCATGTTTCCGTTTATTATGATTTTGTTTTTTTTTGTTGTTGACTTGAAAGAGCATGGCAGTTGAGAACGTGTCATGCTCACTTAAATGTCTCACCGATGGTGGCGCGTGTGTTGGATTATTCGGTTCCCTACAAAATGGTTGAGCTGGATGGTGCTGACCCACGCGTCATGTTCGTGAACGGGTGCCGTCGGTTGCGACTGGTCATCTCTTAATTGCCAAGGCTTATTTTTAATCTTATATTTTGAATTGTTTCTTCATTTGTCTTTTTTTTTACATTGTTCTCACATATAGAAGCAACAAGAATAATGTACCCAGGATTTTGTAATAACTTGATTTAAAAGAGTGTCCATGGAGTTTCTTGCCCGTTCTTCTTCATAGAGATCTACGTTTTGGAATGGGCAACTAGCTTCAACTTTCGGACTACCTGACAGACTATTTAATTTTGACAATTCAAAAGTGCCTGTACAAGGTTTAATTGAAATAAATGCTTTGAGTTTGAGTTTGAGTTTGACACTTAATAGCAAGGCTATTAGCTTTATATATAAGCGCTTGGCTAAATATCAATTGCCGTGTCCCTAGCGCGCTGCTACAAATCGATAAAATAATAGCTACAATCATTGGAGGAGCAATCGTTGAATAGAACGAAAAAATCATGCATGTTCTCTGTCGCAGAAATACGACACGAGCGGTGGGGGCACGAAAATATGTGTCGCATAAATGCGACACAAGCGGTCAAAAGGTTAAACTCAGACATAAGTATTATGTCGAAGTCTTATATTATTAACACCACAACAGTAAGTAATAATACTAATAATAAGGTGGTTTGCCTGAATGAATGTAGCTCAAATGCTATAAATATTTGTACAAATTATACGAAAGATTCCATTACCCTCACGCACTATGAGCTTACTGCCTGGTGATGACATTGAAGTCTTGGGATTAACTCCGGATAATCATTTAAACTAGTTTGTACGACATCAGAAGGTACCAGTAATAATATTCTTTTACCTAACAACAACAAGGTATCTTCTTGCTCTAAAATACGTAAATATCAAAAAGGAGATCAGCAGAATGCCTTGACATTATTTCATCAAAATATTCAAGGCATTTCTTCCAAATTATGAGAAATTGAAATGTTTTTGGATAAAACATAGTTTGACTTTATTTGCTGAACATTGGTTAAAGGATTACCAAATCTATACATATAATAAAATTGTAGAAAACTGGTGTCTGTACAATGGAAATATATAAAAAAAAACTAGCAGGGGTTGTTATTATATCGATGCCGAACCCGAAATTGTAATTAATTTTTTTTTTGTCTGTTTGTCTGTGTGTTTGTGCACGCTAATATCAGAAACGGCTTATTCGATTTAGATGCGGTTTTCACTAATATATTGTAGTAAGCTTCACTTAACATTTAGTGTTTATTTCATGTCAATCGGTTCATAAATAAGAAAGTTATGTCAATTTAAAGAATCACGGCGAATATTTGTTAGGGTATTCTATCAGAGTATTCTATAAAGCGCGCTTGAGTTTGTTTCGGCCTTTCTTCTCAGAGTAGTTAGATAGGAAAAGCCGATCTCATCAAGCTTAAATAATAATAATAATCTGATCCAGCCTGTCCCATCTTGCTGCCCTCTCCCAGCGACCGACGCCCTAAGCCGAGGTTTGTACCCCACAGGGGGTGCCCTCAGCGTGTAGTCGCTTAGTATAGTAGATAATTGCCCCTGGCTGGAGGCTTTTTTTTTCTGGTAGGGAAATTATCAAATGACTCCTCCCGCTCTGGGCGGAGCGGAAGGGAGTGTCAGATTCTTACTGACTAAAACACACCCATGTTCCTTCCTTAGCCCTTTTTGTTCCGGGGTAGCGGTAACCCTTTCGGACAATCCCACTGCCCCGGCAGGCTTCGGCCCTGCCGGGCCCCTTCTCTGTTGCTGACATCTCTTTGAGGCGCGCGTGGAACACGTAAGCGTCCGGCACGGGCCTGGTACTGGTCGGACGGTGAGCTACCTATTACTCTCCGCCCGCAGGCCCGCGCCTACGGTGGCCGGGAGTCGTCACGCGGCTACCGACGCCTGGAGCGTCTCCCGCGGCGGCTGGGACGGGAGGCTCTCTCCCTAAGCCGTCCCGCTACCTCCTTCGCTAGCATGACTGCTTCGCAGAAGGAGGTGATCGCCTTCCACTCCCTCTCGCCTCGGACCATGGCTTGCACCAGGGCCGGACGCGAGAGGTCGCCGCCGCTGCCGATCGCCTCTACGAGGACACGGCGGTGCTCCACCCAAGCGGGGCAGAACTCCACCGTGTCCTCTTGGCGATCCTGGCAATGGTGACACCCGGGCGTTTCCTCCCGCCTGATGATGTGCAGGAACCTCCCAAAACTTCCGTGTACGGTGAGGACCTGCGTCAGGCGGTACGAGATGCCATAGTCAAGAAAAAAAACGCGCCGCTGCCATAAGGATTCAGTTATTCGTAGCGAACGCACGTATCCTGGAGAGTATAGGCGAATAGTTGCTTTCGATTATTGCGATTCGCTTGAATACTGACTGTTTGCATATTTCATTTATTTATATTTTAGGGTTTGTAGGATAAGTTCTTTTTCTTAATTTTCTTTAAAATTTTGTAAATAAATATTGTAAGTATTTGGTATAGGTTAGGCGGTTCTTTACTTGATTTTTGGGTATTTACTTTTCTTAATTTTTATTTAGGGTTTGTAAATAAATATTGTAAGCATTTATTATAGGTTAGGCATTTCTTTCCCTAATTTTCGGTATACTTATCTCAATTTGTATTTAGGGTTTGTATATAAATATTATAAGTATTTGGTATAGGTTAGGCCTTTCTTTTCTTGATTTTCTTTATTAAGTATAAGTTCATTAGCTCAGATTAGTAATTAATTTTTCTAGCATTTCTTTTGTTTTATAAAGTTAGTACGTTTGGTTTACACGTCTTAACACTTATTACTTAAACTGTGATAATTTTAGACTATAATAATCTGTAAGTAACTGTGTGTAAGTAGTAAGTAAGTATATTTTATTGTAAGAATGCCTTGAAGAAGATCCAACCTCTCCCAATGTAGCAGAAATGCTAAAAGGATGAGATTAGTTCGATCACAGGAATCTGAGGAAGGTCGTGAGGCAAGGCTCTCTGCAACTCGGGAACATCATGCTAGGTTTCATGCTGCAGAAACTTCGACTCAGCGAGAATCTCGACTGAGTTCAAATCGTTCTCGAATGATGACAATTCGAAATAGGGAAAACGGGGAACAACGAAAGGCACGTTTATCTGTCGATCGCGAAGCTCACGCGCTATCGCGTGAGTCTAAGACTTTTGCTGACAGGGAAACCCGCCTGAGCTCCCAGAGAGTACGGACAACAAATGCTCGATCCCAGGAGACACAGGACGAACGGGAAATACGTCTCACTGCCGATCGTGAAGCTCATGCACTATCGCGTGAGTCTGAGACTTTCACTGATAAGGAAATTAGTCTGAGTTCTCAGAGGGTTCAGACAGCAAATGCTCGGTCTCAGGAAACACAGGAAGAACGAGAAATACGTCTCACTGCCGATCGTGAAGCTCAAGCACTATCGCGTGAGTCTGAGACTTTCACTGATAGGGAAATTCGCCTGAGTTCTCAGAAGGTTCGGACAGCAAATGCCCGGGCTGTAGACGGTATATGTAATTCAAAATATGCTTCCCGAAAAGTCAATATTCCACGCGGACGAAGTCGCGGGCACAGCTAGTGTTAATTAATTTTGAGAACTATAGTTGTTTTAACCGTAAATCTATGCTGCGTGGAGGTTTAATATTTCGTAAATGGAGCATTAAATCGAAAAATTATTTTAGCATCCCCAAGTCATTTTAGAAGACCTATTCAGCAATACCCCACACGATGGGATAGACGACGAAAAAAATATTCATCCCCACTGCACATGTAGAGGGGCTACCCTAAAAAAAAAAATATACCAAAATTTTATTTTACCACTTTATCGGCGTAATTGATATACACACTCCTACAAAATTACAGCTTTCTAGTACTAACGGTCTCTTAGCAAAACCTCGGACAGACAGACGGACATGACGAAACTATAAGGGTTCCTTGTCAGAACTACGGAGCCCTAAAAAGAATAAACTTTACAATTAAATTAGCAACCAGTTTGATTTTGTCTACTCTAGATTGTCCTATGGATGGAGCAGGACCAGCATGTTTCCAAGCGTTCTTAGCTTGGATATAATCTTCTAATATTCTAATTTTTCTTTTATATTAAGCTTCTTTACAAAGTGTACCTACGTTTAATGTGAGTTTTAAATTTTCTTTCATTTAATTGCAATATATCACAAGGTATTTTATTGTGACATTTAACACAGTACCCCATAAAAGATGTATACTGTACTTTGGCTAATCTGAAAAATGGTTGATGTATTTTATCTTTATTTCTAGTATTAAAATTATGTCTATCGCTTATTTTATTAAAATACGTAGATATTTTCTAGCATACATAATATTTTCATAAATGAATTGGCAAGGTACCGTCATAATATTAATCCTATTTAATACAGTTAGGCGGCACAAAAACAAAACAGAACGAAAGAAGACAACGAACAAATTAGCTGTATCTCGCACTTCATTATATTGTTGTAACAAAAACAAAATCAATATCGGTGCACAGCGCAAGTATTCGGAAGCCCAGACATGTTTATCTATGAGCCCAGCGGGGTCCCCAACGGACCACCGCGGAGCTTGCCCGCGGACCCCTGCCGACACACAATATGCTAATAATTGCCTCATAAAAACTGCTGATATTTCACTTGAAACGCTTCATACAAATATGGTCAAGGTAAGTAATAAGCTATCGTGATTATACGTTCATGTCGCAGAGAAATAGAATTCTGAGCTGGGCAAGTTCATAAATTCATAAGGCAGATAGAGTTTGAAGCTTGTAGAGAGCAACATGAAAGAGTTAAGGAGTGCAAAGTAGTGACAAGTTGTAATACAGCACAGAAATAGATTATAGACCAGATCATGAACGAATCGAAAGAAAAAAATTAACGAACACTACAACTACATTTATCACAAACATCCATTCCTGAATTCGGCAGTCACAATAAGCAAAATAGAAAATATTTATAAAAGGATCGCATAAATACTTAGTTTGTATCTCGTACATCATCAATAGGCAAAGTTCCCCCTTGCGACAGAAGCTGATCGGACGTGCAATAACAGAACAATGCCGTGAATGCTAAGTTACCCCCGAGTCCGCACTTCGCACCGAGATGCGAGGTCAAGAGGACGCGTCCGACTCGGAGGGTGACGAGACAACACACGACTATGAACTGACCCTCCACTCAAAAACATCTCCAGTTTGAATATCTTAACACAGCCCGTACTAAACGATGTTATTTGTATTGTAGAGGAACGGAGTTAACGTTTGATTGAGAAATAAAAGGCGTCTTTACTGTACGACGTATATTTAGTGGCTGTCCAACCAACATGTGTCTGCACTAACTGTAGTCTATGCATATAACTAGGTACTTAATGAATGTTACACACTACATCACCCTCCTTAACGGGAAAAAAAACTTTTCATTATAGTATTTCTACTTTTTTTTTTTCTTACACTATATATGGTTTTGTACGGTTTTTGTGTACCGTTTCTACGTTACTATTTTTGATTATCTAAACTATCTCCATCTTCTTCAATCACAACATACGGTCCGTTATACAATTTGTCCATTTTATTACTATTTTCATTCCTTATTAATATTAAATCATCCTTCTTATAACTAATCGGATTTTTATTTTTATCATAAAGACCTTTCTTTTTATCTTACTGTCTATCAACCTTTTTCTTGCATCCTTATGTGCTAACTGTAATCTATATTTTAATTCTAAAGCATAATTTTCTGCATTGTACAAGGGCTCTAAATCATATTTTAACCTACTTGGAATATTAGATGCCTTACCAAATACAAGTTCGTACGGTGTATAGTTAGTTGATGTGTGTATTATTGTATTATAGGAAAAACACCAAAAGGGAAGCCAATGGCTCCAGGTGTATGAATTTTCCTCACATTGGATACGTAAAAAATTACGTAAGGTTTTGTGTGTTTTCTAATGCTCCTATGCTTTGGTGGTGGTAAGCAGTGGAGTTTATTTTTCTATTTCTAATAACTTACACACTTCTGGCATCGTTGAAGACATGAATTCAGTACCGCGATCTGTTGCGATTACTTATCTGTTCGAAGAGAGAAATTTAACGTTTTTAGGGTTCCGTACCGAAAGGGTAAAAACGGAACCTATTACTAAGACTTCGCTGTCTGTCCGTCTGTCCGTCGGTCTGTCTGTCACCAGGCTGTATCTCAAGAACCGCGATAACTAGATTGTTGAAATTTTCACAAAGTATGTATTTCTGTTGCCGCTATAACAACGAATACTAAAAACAAAATAAAATAAATATTTAAGGGGGGCTCCCATACAACAAACGCGATTTTATTGCCTTTTTTGCTCGATATCAAAAATGGCAACAGGTAGGCACTTGAAATATTCACAAAATACTCAGTTGTATTTTAACTTTAATAATAATAAAAGATCCTTAAATAATTATCGCAAGATACTCAATACCTACAGAGAGCTTACTTAATATAAAAATAAACGAATACTAAGACTAAATTATTTAGTAAGTAGGTGTTTTTGTGTTTGTAGGCTATGATATTACGCGACCCTGCACATTAGTTAGAGCCAAGGTCCTGCTTGACAGTTGGAAAGTTGATAAATCGTAAAAAAATCGCCCGCCCATCGTCATCTACCACTTACATTAACTATAATCTTTAATAATGAGGGGCAAAATTGGAAAAAATAATAAAGAATCATAAAGAAAGATTCATATCTTCATCTAAAGAAACTTCTCCAAAAATACCCCCAGTTCTTGACGCTCCCCTCTCATATCTACGCATAGTCAATAGTGGAAAACTTAAATCCCAACATACATAAAACATGTCATACGTTTATCATGACGGGAACACGCGTGTGAGATAAGTCGCATCAATTTTTTCGGCCGCCGTTCAAAATCCCTCGGCGTCGTCGGCTGCTCGCTAAAATATTCCCCGGTTTATGCGCTGAATAATAAGACCCTTACCGCAGGAGCTGGGCACTGGAATAACATATAATATAATACTAACGATTTTGAACTTGAATGCTTGAAATATGTTTTTGACTAAAATACGCATACACAATGTGATCAAACTAAGATCGAAGTACCTACAACCAGTTTTGGAATGATATACTTCGAATTTTACATAATATCATAAGAAGACAATTTTAGTCAATGTCCGTATTTTTAGTCAAATACCTTGCACCTGCACATCAGGTTTTACTACACTTAAAAAATGTGGGATTTGACAAATGGAATGCTTGCAGAAGAGTCTTGAAAACCACACTGGGGGGATCAGAACGGAATAATTCAACAAAACTGTCAGTGACGATGATCTACCTATACATGGTATGGCGAGTCCTTTGCAAATAACATTTTTGTACGCACATTTAAAATAACGTGTAAATATACGAAGAATGGTAACAACGCAGAAATCATACAATTACGTCAATATCAAAAGAAACGCGGTATCGCATTCGACTCCCGGTTGCACAAAAACTGTACAGAAGAAACTTCAGCAAAAAAGCGCGGTTGTGTCGCAGCGACAAAAACGTCGCTCGCCTTACCAAACGATGTTTATTGTATGAGTCGCTGAATTTCAAGTGTTTTTTCAGCTTTAATGGATTGCGTGCCGTCTCCACCCCTAGCTGGACCACATAAAAAATGATCGCCCAAAAACCTTTATATTTACTTTTGGTAAAACAAAAACGTATAATTGATTCAAGTGTTTTGTAATGATGTATCTTGAAGATTTCAGTAATGTTGTTGCCATTACACAAACAATTTAATGAAAATGTGCAAGTAAGACAGTTATTCGGCAAAGCCACGGTTAAAATATGTCATACAGTTATTAGATATGCGCATATTATTCATGAATAAAATATCCTACTGCCAAAACAAATCGAAGTGACCTGACAACTATTCAATTCATCGTAAATCAATGCTTGAAAATGATCATGTATGTAGGGCAGTGTCCAACTGTAACATAGATACACAGTTTTATGTATGTATGAGATAGGCGATATATTCCGCTCGGTTAAGCCCGGCCAGTCACGGTTCAAATATTAATCATGGAGCCGTTTCAGGCTTCGGGAAATTTCACAAAGAAACTATATGTTAATGGAATAAATTGATTGGCTGGGTGCACAGTCATGTCGAGTCAGATAGTCGGTGGCTTCACGTCAAACTGTGAAATGGATCAAAATTTTGCTATTTGTATTAGAGCTTGTGGGTAAAATATCTCGGCCTACATCTTCTATACATCTATACTCGTATATATAAAAGAAAGTCGGTGTTAGTTACTCCACTTATAACTCAATAACGGCTGAACCGATTTAGCTGAAAATTGGCAGGGAGGTAGTTGAGAGCCAGGAGAAGGACATAGGATACTTTTTTTTTTTTTTTAATACTTTTATTTACTTATAGGAGTAGGGTAGGAGTAGTGTAGGAGTAGGTTAGGAGTAGGGTAGGAGTAGGGTAGGAGTAGTGTAGGAGTAGAGTAGGAGTAGGGTAGAAGTAAGGTAGGAGTAGGGTAGGAGTAATGTAGGAGTAGGGTAGGAATAGGGTAGGAGTAGGATAGGAGTAGGGTAGGAGTAGGTTAGGAGTAGGGTGGAAGTAGGGTAGGAGTAGGTTAGGAGTAGGGTGGAAGTACGGTAGGAGTAGGAGTGTAGGAGTAGGGTAGGAGTAGTGTAGAAGTAGGGTAGGAGTAGGTTAGGAGTAGGGTAGAAGTAGGGTAGGAGTAAGGTAGGAGTAGTGTAGGAGTGGGGTAGGAGTAGGGTAGGGTAAGGGGTAGGACACCATGCGAACGATGTACCGCCGGGCAGCTAGAAATAATTTATATGGCAAAACAACGTTTGCCGGGTCAGCTAGTATAATAATATAGTAACGAAGTCAAATCTGTACGTTAAGAGTTTTTGGAAAAGTAATTGCTACGAAGTGTAAGAACGATTCAGATTTAAAAAAAAACGTTTTAAGATTTTTAGTTCGTTTGTCTGTTTGTCCGGATGTATGTTTCGGATTGAGGCAAAACAGGCTGAACAAATTTGAATGAAATTTGTCACACAGATAGTTTATAACCTGGATTAACACATCATCATCTGCCTGCCTGTTCCCAACTATGTTAGGGTCGGCTTCCAGTCTAATCGGTTGCAGTATTTTACATAAACCGATTGCCTATCTGACCTCCACAACCCAGTTACCTGCTGGGTAATACGATACCCCTTGGTAATACAGTAAGACTGGTTGTCAGACTTTCGGGCTTCTGACTATGATCCACGAATGACAGTCGTGACCAACGGCTTAACGTGCTTTCCAAGACACGGAGGGGTCTCGGTATGTAAAGATGGTCACCCATCCAATGACCAACCACGGTAAGGGTAGCTTAACCTGAGCGATCGACCTGTGCGGCTGTTATTATTTAGCCATGGACCCCTCGTGGGACCTGGATTAACACATATGATACTTTTAATTCCGGTATTACGTTCTCGTGGGATATTTTCCGACATCTATGCGGGCGAAGCCGTGGGCAAAAGCTAGTGGTAATAAATCACACTCAATCCTAAATATGTTGTTGCTCATTTTATATGAATTTAGTGCCTACTAAGATTAATTATTAGGTAGTATGTTTTATCAAAGTATCTTTTACTTATCAATCATGGGTTTTCAGACATGCAGTTATAGAATAAGCTATTGGAGGTTTAAACTCCAATGTGAAAGGTGTAAAAATGCTAACAATTCCCATTATTAATTCACTCGTAGCAAAAAAAAAAGCGTTAGGCATGGCCCATGGCCAATTTCTGGCAAGAAGTTAGAAGGGCAATCTATATCTATTAAATATAGAGAGTAAACAAACGAAAATTAGTAAATAAAACATAGATATGGTACCTAATGGCGATATCAAGTCACGAGGAGACAAAGAGACTCATCCATCATTTACGGTTAATGCGTCGAAGAGACTCCACAACCCTTTTACTGGAGATCACTTCGGGCGCATGTCAATACATAGATCAGTCATCTCCATCAGTCATTCACCATTATCTGAATGTAGTGGGTATCGGATAAACCATTTACGAAAACAAACATGGCGAAGGCGAATATTGGATATGACGCCAAAAGAGTACAAAATGTAGTTATACAGGGTTATTGGGAAAACACCAACAACCTCATAAGAGGTCATTGTACTCATCATTATGAACAACTTTTACCATGGTACCATACCTGAAATTGCGAAAATAAAATCAACAGCTGATTTTATTTTTCGCGATTTCAGGTTTTTTCCAATAACCCTGTATACATTTAAAGAAATTCAATACTAAAGCTCATTCCAGGTAGGTCATCATCATCATCATTTCAGCCGAAAGACGTCCACTGCTGGACATAGGCCTCCACCAAGGGAGGGAGGGAGGGGGGGGTTGCCACAAGCGCCACGCTTGGCAGGCGGGTTGGCGATCGCAGTATAGTATGGTGGTGGAATGCATAGAGGGCGACTAAGGGTCATACCGGAGAATGGGCAGCAGCGTTCTCTATGCATTCCAGGTAGGTACTAAGTAATAATACATGCTTAATTACGACCAAAATTCTTAAATCAACTGTCAATCAAACTTGCGGAGAATGTAATTCTTTGTGATTTTGAGCGTGCGACCATCCCAAAATGGGGCTACGATTTTGGCCGAACGATTTCTAATGAATCTTCATTGAAGCATTCCACTTCCAATTGATTAGGAAGATTCATCAAGAAACAGGTTTTGAATGAAACATCATCGTCGATTCTTGCTGGTAATAGATCATTGGAACTCGAACACAAACAATTTTATAGCCTCTTCCCTGCCTGTGCTATCTACTTGGAAAAAGATATTATAAACGTTTTACGAAGCCTAATTTCCGTGGACACGGTCCGACATAACATCGTTTATGTCTTCGGGTTATTGTGTACTAAGCAAAATATTATAACGCAGTACTAATGCTGCGATACGTCGCCGTGAAAAAACAATAAAACGATTTAACTACGACACGCGTGGCGGCCGCTCTGACTATAACAACGGTGGACAATATCCCATACCATTTATAATGTATCTTTTTTTATTACCATAGGGAGGCGGAGTAATGTAACCAGCCGAGCGATGTTTTATTACTTGCAAGCTATCGTTTTGTTTGATTTGGGTTCCTAAGTATTACATATTATCGAAATAGATCCCAATAGTTGTCCATATCTGGTCAATCGTACTTACTTACAAATAAAAGCAAGACTGTGTTGGGATCTCTTTAGGCAAAATAAATATCAAATAGTTGGCTGTTCTATTGCAATATAAATGTTATTATGG
Source organism: Mesoligia furuncula (assembly GCA_916614155.1). Classification (NCBI taxonomy): domain Eukaryota; kingdom Metazoa; phylum Arthropoda; class Insecta; order Lepidoptera; family Noctuidae; genus Mesoligia; species Mesoligia furuncula. Next base: position 29,231,818 of record OU744799.1, read on the forward strand.
TAAATAATAACGTAGTTTTAAAATCGTATTGAATCTCTATAATATTGTTTTTTGATGATTTTGATAAGTATTCAAAGGACCAAAAAAACTTAACTACATACCTATATGAAACCCAGCAAGAACATATATCAATGTTATTAAAGGCTGTAGGTAAGTGATAAAATTTGGATTTGCGTAAGTTGTCACTGGGCAACAAACAGCATGTAAAAGAATATTTTTGTTCGTTTGGTGACATTTCGCGTAATGACCGGTGTAGTGTTTCAGCCGGTTTATGTGCTACCAAGATGTAGCAGTAATAGTAAAATGATCTTAGTACAGCATAAACCGCACATTACTTTTGTTAGCGACGTCCGGTGGCGATAATTCGACATGATATTGCACTTACTAAAACATTTTAACTGCCGCCATTTTGGTCTGGTCTTTACCCAAACTTAATAATGATGACTAAGACCTTGTTTGAGCAATATAACAGCCATTAACTATGTGTAGTTAAGTAGTTGGTACTTAATAGTCCTGCTAGATCATTATTATCTACGAGTATCTACCCATAGGTAATTAACTTATTACAAATTAATTACTTAGGTTGGTACATTTTAGTCCTCATATGGCCTAAATTTCTACTTATTAGGTAACCGTTTTAAAAGTTGTAACCATAAATTAATCAAAGGACATGTCCAAAAATGGTTTTTTATTGTTTAATAATTCTAACCAGGATAAGTTAAATATATTTGGATAGACATCCCAAAAATTTGTGGTCCTAACTATTTCATAGATTTTTAAACCCCTCCAATTTTGAGAAAAATATTTTTTTATTTTAGTGTGAATTTACTCCTAAAACGAACAAACCTTTCTAAATATCTAGGATTAATAAAGTGAACACCCCCAAAAAATTGTAAACTTGTCAAAATTGACAGTATTGACACATGATACCTACTGCCATTACTGACATTATACTGACAACACAGAATACAATATTCATTATTTGATTTGCGAGTTTATCACAGACTACAATATAATATATTATGGAGTATATCAATGTGAACGAAACAAATATAATCAGATTATTTATTTACCTCTGTATTATAATCTATACTAATGATAAAGCTGAAAAGTTTGTTTACGCGCTAATCTCTGGAACTACCAGTCGGAATTGAATAATTCTTTTTGAATTTGATAGTCTAATTCTTGAGGAAGGATAAGGGCAATTGACTACATTATCATCATGCTACGATCCTCAGAAGTCGAGTAACGAGTAATAAGAAAAAAGTCTAAAAGAACACTAAGCGAAAATGAAGTAATCGTAACTCGAATGAAGTCGCGGGCAGAAGCTAGTAAGAAATGTTTTCAGTCAAAAATGTGGAGCATAATTCTTTTAGAACTAAAGCGCATTCTACATGATTATGGCTAGGTACTTTGAATGTTCTATCAACAAATGAGATAAGTATATCCAACGCTCCTGGCGTTGGATATAGTTGAAGTTTACTAAGAAACTGATGGATGTTTTGGACTGAAATTTAATTTAATAAATGAGCTGTTTGTTTTCTATTAATAAAATAAAATTGTATTCGAGAACATCCATCCATTCATGTGCAATATTTTACTAAGACCTCGGTTATCAAGAAGTGCATGTTTCAGCATACTCTACAGGGACGGCTTAGCAGGAGTAAATGATAATAGTATCTTCTCATCGAAAAAAACATTTAAAAAAAAAATAACCGTTATGACAAAGCAAAGTCGTCAGGGTTGAAGGTTCATATGTGCAAAGAAGAAGAATCCGTTGTGAAAAGGTCAAGTCAGTTAAATCAAAGAAAGCAAAGCACAAATTGAAATACGATAACACTGGATGACACAAAGGCATGAGCGAAAGTGTGACGTATCAGACGAATGAGGCCTGACGGTCAACGCTTTGTCATATTTAATTGAATAGAATCCATCTGTCAATTATGACATTTTCAAAGCGTGTGGGAGGTTTCATTTGGGTTGCCATCAACAAATAATATACAAGTACTAACATTAAATAATTAATTTTTTATTTTCTTAAATGGAGGGGTCTAAAAATTTTATTTCAGTGGTTCCAAGTTGCATATTTGAGTAGCTTTTATTTGGATGTAGTTTGATTCTGGTTAGATTTTTCTCGGAATAAAAAACCAACGTCCGTACAAAAAGTGGACATCTCCTTTGTATTTGAACATGCAAATACTGAAAAGTACCTTATCGCTAGAAAAAAGTTATACAATAGATAAGGTAAATGTACCAATACTCGTCAGGTTTTGAAATTCACTGATTTGAAATACTGCTGTGTGAAAAGTATGCCATTTAGAATAAAACTTTTTCGTCACGAAATAGAATAAGAATAAGAAGTTTTTATTTGTATAGAATGTAGGTATTACAATAAGATGTTAACAATGTTCAGAATGTAGAAAAATTACCCGTTAACCTAAATAAGTAGTTGATTTCTATATTTTTTAGCGATAGTAAATACTTATTTAAGCAAATGTAAATAAACTAAAAAGCTGGACTTAAAAATATAGTGAGCGACATTGTAGTTCTACCGTACCGCTTAAGGAGTTAGTATTCACCTATTTGCAGCCCTCTTAGCACCCAAAGAGTTAATAAACGATATTTTACTCTATTGTACCACTAATGGAGTTAATATTCGCATTTTTACCACCTTTTTATCCCTTGTACTTTCAGTTATGGCTATTATAGCTCTCTTATTGCTATATTATACCTCTTAACCCATTCTGTAGCTCTGCTTTACGCCCAATAAACAACCTAAGGTGACAAAAAAGTGTGCCCAATTCGGGGGTATAGTTATATATAGTTAGCATATAGCTGTAACTCTTACAGCGCGCTCTAACTCCGAATGTGTAACACTTATTTATAACTTTAGGATCTGGTTAGCTCTCTAATAGATTTTCTATAACTCTTGTCTTAGCGCCTAAGTGTTAGTTGGGTACTGCTTGGCAGAAGGAGTTGACGGCTTCCCACGAACTATCGCTCCGTACCATGGCCTGGACCAGGGCCGGACGCGAAAGATCGTCGCCGTGAGGAAGCGGTGGTGCTCCGCCCAAGCTGGGCATACCTCCACCGTATGCTCCACCGTGTCCTCCGGGCGATCCACACAATGGTGACCCGGGCGTTTCCATTCGCCTTATCCGGAACAGGAACCTCCCGAAGCAGCCATATCCGGTGAGGACCTGCGACAGGCGGAAGGCCAGGACGCCGTGGCGCCTCTTCAGCCATTCCTCAACAAGGGGACTTATCGCCGTAATTGTGGCGTCCCCACCACTGGGTTGCGACAGGCGCACTCTCCATCTCGCCATGAAATCCCGCCGGAGCTCTGTCCGCTGTGCCGTGATGTTCGCGGCAGCGGAGTTACGCCCCGTCGTTTTGTCTCCTCGCGCCACTCCCATATGTAGCCAAAGACTCTTCCCTCCAGATCCCATAGCGGAAACGAGCCTCGCCGCCTCATCGGAGACCGTGGGGTATCCCCGGACTAGCCGGACGGCCTGACCCTCTGGGACGCGTTCCACCGGCGTGCTGGTCGCCGCCTCAAGGAACGCGCCCACACCGGTGCCCCGTAAAGAGCCATGGAGTGCACGACCAGCGTTGCCAGACCTAGGGATTTTTCCGTAGAACTACGGACTTTAGGTCTTATCTACGGACATACGGATTTTAGTCGCAAATCTGCGGATTTTTGTTCGACTCCATCAATTTCACTGAGCCGTGCATTTAGTTTTTAATTTAATTAAAACTGCAAAATTTGTTTTTATTTTTGTGGTCATTCGATTCAACTAACATCAAAGGCATCGCTGTTTTGAACCTTATTTGTTGCCGCGATGCGGTATTATACACCGAATCCATAAAAGGACTGTTTTATACAAAAAGTTCAATAAAAACTACCTGCTAGGAGGTTGAGGTTACACATGTTACTGAGAATCGTGAGAGTGACACCGACTGTAATTAATTGTCATTTTTTTTAATACAATTTTAATTGCTTTTCCTTTGTCTTAGAGAGAGTCTTCCCACAGATTTTTTTAGTTAACAATTTCTTTACTTATTCGAAGACGTGACATTCGCAAACCCGCACTAGGCCCGCATGGTGGATTATAGCCCACGCCCTCTCGAAGAAAGGAGGCTTGAGTCTCAGCAATGCAAATGGGAACATTAAAAGGCTTTTTTTTTTTGGATGGGAAATCATCAAATGACTCCTCCCGCTCTGGGTGGAGCGGAAGGGAGTGTCAGACTCTTACTGACTAAAACCCACCCGTGTTCCTTCCTTAGCCCTTTATGTTCCGGGCCAGCGGTAACCCTTTCGGACAATCCCGCTGACCCGGTCACAATCCCGCTGACCCGGACATTAAAAGGCTGATTACATGATTTTTTACTGGCAAGGAATTAAGTCCATCCCTAATTACTCAAGTATATTTAGCTTTAAAAAATGTCCGTAGATCTACGGATTTTTGTAGAGGCAATCTACGGACTTCTACGAATGTTTGCGTGTAGCCCTACGGATTTTTATTTTTTTAAATTTGGTCTCGCAACACTGTACACGACCCCCGCGTAGAGCCATCGGCAGGAGGCTTTTGGACCCCCTAGATTGGGCAGAAGCCACTTCAAGGCAACCCCGGCCCGCTCCAGTCTGGAAGCCAAACGTCGGAAATGCTCCTCGAAGTTCCACCGGCTATCGAGGACAAGTCCCAGGTACTTCATCGGTGACTCGACGCCGATGTGAACCCCTCCTACCGTTATTTGGGAACCCGACGGTGGCGCGTTCCGAGGACCATGAAAATGGCCATGACATGGCCTCGGACTTATGCAGGGCCACCTTGAGTCCCAGTTGCCGGATCCTTTCGACGACTGTCGCAACTCCGCGTGTCACTAATTCAGCCGCCGCCTGGTGCGTCTACCCCAGCGCCAGGACCAGCGTGTCGTCAGCGTAGCAAACCACGCTGACGCCGCTAGGGAGGTCGGCGCGCATTACCCAGTCGTACCCGATGTCCTACAGATGCAGCTCTAGGACCGAACCCTGTGGGACACCACACGACATTTCTCGCCGGATCCAATCTCCCTGATGGCTGCGGTAGATGACGGCCCTGTCCATCAGATAGGCTTCGACCACGCGCCAGAGGTAGGTCGGCATCCGGTGATACCGGAGTGCCTCCCTGATGCAACTCCAGGGCAGGGTATTGAAGGCATTGGCGATGTCTAGAGACACCGCCAAGACGACCCCACCCCGGTCAACAGCATCCCCCGTCGTGAGGGCTCGTACTACGTATACTTGCTCGAAAACTTTAAAAAATCATCGACAACCGTCATGTTATCAATCGGCGGCGCTGTGTCATCGTGCAAGTATGCGTGAAGATTACAATAACATTAGGAAGTTTCAACGGCAGAAGACTTAGTAAGAAGACACCTCTATATAGGTGAGGATTTGATTGGAACTGTAAAATCCGCCCTCGATCTGAGTGAGTTACTATTGAAAAACTTACATCAAATAGCCAGGTATTATTACAGCTCCGTTAAACCTTTCACAGTAAGGCAGAGAATACTTTTTACGAGCCGAGCGAGTGGACCGCGCTTACGATATAGCGAGCGAAGCGAGCCCTTTCTTGACAGGAATGACCAGAGCGCGCTTATTCAGAAGATGGGCTCGCTTCTCTTGCTAGTCTTAACAGCTTCTTAAACCAATTAGCGAACTGAGCCCTTCTTCGACACGAGTGAATCGAGCGCAATTACACAGGGCAAGAGCGACCAAAGCGAGCTCTATCACAAGTGAAGCGCGATCACAGTGTTGTGCCGAGCGAACAAAGAGAGCCCAACGCTGCGACCACTGAGCAGAGCGCGGTTTCTCAAGCAATGAGTGAGCACAGCGAAAACAGCTAATGAGAAACCGAAAAAGTCAAAGTCAAAGCATTTATTTCAAATAGGCACTTAACAGGCACTTTTGAACGTCAAAAATTACTAAAATAGAATTGATTCTAGTCGCCCATTCCAAAAGGTAGATTTCGTATGGAGAAGAATGGGCAAGAAACTCCACCGTTACTCTTTTAAAATGTTTTACAATATTTTGCATGTACATTAATTATATAATATATATGTGAAGACGATGCACCTAAAATAAAATTACTGTACCACAATAGGTAAAAGAATTAAAAATTAAACCATAACATATAAATTAATTATCTGATAGATACATGGTGCTCACATATTTACAAGCATGGTAACGTGGAAAAAGAGAGAGAAAAGGTTTGATCGTCAAATGTAGTCCAAACCGTATATATGTTCGGTCCCGGTAATAGTCATTATTCGCATTATGTGGAATTAAACACAAAAATATTTACAATATGACGAGTTTAGAGGCAACCCAGCAATCGCCACAAAAATACTTAAAATTACGAGTTTTGTTGTGAGTGTTGTTGTTTTCAAGTAGGAATATTTAGATAAGTAAACGTGAAATACATTCGAATGAATACTTTTTTGATAAAAGTGTTCCCATGTTATATCATTAACAAATTAACTTTGTAATTCATCAAACAAGCAGACTTAGGTACTGTAGACGCCACTGAAGTTTCGCAAATCAAAAAACAAAACTAGGTACGTGCTGAGTTTGACATTTAGGGCCTAAACTAGCAAAAAAAAAAAAATGGTGGGACACACTTTTCAAGTAAGATATCTCAGCTACCATTACAGTTAAAAATCAGTGTTATTATTTTAATTCTGCAATGAGTTACCAAAAATATGTTGCCATAAAAATCGGCCAGTTAAATGTTTAGTAGAAAAAGATATTGATGTTTTTAGACAATCGACACAAATCGACTTCACCCGCGGGTACCTTAGGTAACGGCATGGCATGCATCTTAATTTTAGCAATTCGATTGACATTTCTCATTCGTAGATAAAGCCTAAGTACCTCCTGCCGAATATTTGTGGTAGGAACTGGCGACGTGTGATCACCTGCCACGAACCCATATTAGTTATCGTACAACCGTAACAAAAATGTGTGGGTGTATAAAACTCAATTATCAAGGGCGGCCGCAGTTTAAAGCGTGCTATCCCCCTTGTTGCAGCAAAAAATATATTTTGTTCGAAATAAGCCGGCTACGTACCTACCTACTACGCACCCTAGCTAGCTATTCAGGCAGTTTATTTAAGTTTTGTGTTGCAATTTAGCAAGGATATTTGAGTCCTCATTTATAGCATTTGTGATTGAAGTGATTTTGAATTCATTTGGGAAACAATATAGATTGGGAAGTAGGTACGACGTTAATCTACCGGTTAGTTTGATATTCGACTCTTTCTTTCAGTGGCAATCCTAAAATATACGATGTTGGGCGTAGACCTACGTTCCTCTAATAACATTATTAGTAAGTAGGTTCGAAAACAGTAACGATGTAGATTTAGGCATCTAGCCTACATCGTTAGGTACCTACCGTTTTCGAGCCTACCTACTCCACGTTACAATTCATACAATTTTATGTTCATCGAATCAAAATACCTACCTACTTAGATTAAGTAGGTAAGTAGTTATGGCTTACACATCAATAAAAACCGACCAAGAATATTTTACAACTAATTAAAATTGACCAATAAATATTATTATTTCTCAGATTTTTTTCGCACTCAACTAAAGCTTTCAAATTGTGCAAAAAATAAGCAACAAGGGCGGGGGCGATTTGAAAATTTAAACTAAATCCCCATCACTAACGTTGCAACTGCAGGGGATAATAGTGTTCGTTCCCAGCGTCACACTAAGCGCACAAAATTATAGAAACGTAGCCTCTAACACGACCACAATAAAGATTTCCTCAACAGCACGTTTAAAATAGCCATTGAAAAAATGTTCCTTATTCGGCAATCGTCCCGAGCTTTGTGCTTACATCAACTTCACACGAGTAATGGTCACTTGGAATATCGGCTCCATTGTTCGTTACACGATATTTTTATACTAACGTGGGATTTTTGCTGAGCAGGCTTAAATAAAGTACCTACAGGATAGGGCGTGACGACATCTTCAACAACACAAATACAAAGCATTTAAAGTAAGCACCTTCTAATGGAAATAGAAGTAGACCTACCTACCTAATATCAATTTCCGACAAGAATGAAATCACAAAATGTAGAATAAAGATGCAATCTCTTTCAATCACAAAACAAATCCCACTTGATACGAACACATAATAAAGAAAATTTTAAGAATGTTAAACACAAAACAGAGTAATGCGATCCCTTATTCCCAACGCCCAACATCGGCGCACACCTCCGCAAATCGTAATCCTCTTAGAAAACATTTCCAATTTAAAAAGAATTCCTCTTATCCCTCTGAGGAGGGCACGCGTAAAAAATAAAAGGAAAAACTGTGTGACACGCACTACACAAGACGGTAGATATATAACACGGTTTTTCACTGGGCCCCTCGATTCCTTACAGGTCGCTTCTTCCGTCGAGAAAGCATCTATTGAAACTCCACTCAGGCCGTGTTAGCTATCTATTTAGTATAAAAAGGGTCGAGAATTTTTCGAGATCTTTTTTTATCCGAAGGTGCGCCCACCCTTCGCAACCTACCCGCGCCGGCCGCTCGTTCAACTTAAGTATGGAGAATCTACTTATAATATGTGTAAGTATCATGTGCCTATTTCATGGTCTAAACAAAAATTATTATCCTAATTTAAGTTATACTGCATTTATCATTAGATATTAAGACGTTGCAGTACCAATAAATTCAACATGAGCAATTTGTGATTTGTGTATCTCCCTACATGCCCATCCCCTACGCGAGCCGTCCCTCGCCAGCCTCAAGCATCAGTTCAAATATTTAAAGGGCGGCTGAATTTGATTCCATCCGTTTGGATCGCCTCTAGAGCGGTTCGTAATTGGATCACACACGCGGTTACTATGGCCCGTTCTCCCCGAACTTGGAGTTATTTCACTAAAATCAATATATTTCCTAATAAATTTGATTTCAAATGCCCTACGTAAACTTAAAGTTTCAATTCGTCCCTACGGTCGGCTAGAGGAACTTGCAATCAATTGGGCATCCGTCATGCATCGGTAATGATTTCAGTTTGTGTGTAAGTTCTATAAACTAGACATCTTGCAACTGAGGACGATCGAGCATCTGAATTTGAAGTCAAATAATTCACATATCACATATAAAAGCTAAAAAAACGTGAAATTTTCAGTAGACAGTGCTGAAAAAAGGAAATCGCTCTTACGTCAATCCCCGAGTAAGAAGTACGAAATATACCTACGCGTTGTACATACAATCCACATAAGTCGGGCGGGGCGCGCCTGGGGATCGGTTAACCCACGTTACACGACGCCCGTCCCAGGCGGAGGATTCCGACTTTCCACAAAGAAAATAGCAATCAAAATTTGATTTACCGCCACCCGCGGCCATACATCAAACCGCTCTAATCCGCGGAAAGAGAGAAAGCCTAAAATCTAAGGGGATCCGACGTCGCTGTCGAATTGAAAATCCTAGTGGCACGAACCGCCTTAAATATTTATGACCAAGTAAAAAATACGCGCAGCAGGCCTATGAATAAATATGCGAGAAGAGTCGTCGGTGGCCAGACTGGCCGGTGCTGGCGGAGAGTGTAAATAACTCAGGAAGTAAAAGCGATTTGCACATTATACCGAACTCACCTACATATAAATCGAACTTTACCTCTTCAACTGCCTGTTCAATAAATATTTAGAACAATAAATAGTCAGATGCGACACTAAATACATTCACTATCGGATTGGTTAACCACTTATGTACTAGCAAGCATATACCTAGTTATGTAGAAAAGTATTTAAAAATAGACTCATATCAATTTGCGTAGATGAAGGTACCGCGTATTTCCGTTCTATACAAGGCCAGAACGCAAGGGTGTGACACTAATCGCGTATGGATTGCAAATCACTTTTTACTAAGGACTTCCAATCTATACAAGACTAGTACGCATAATGCTCGCGTATACTTTGTAGTGACCTAACTACCTTATTCCATAATATACAGTGCCAGTACGTATACGGACTAATCGTGTATAAGAATACTTGAATCCCACAAAAACTTTTCATGTTAAATGTTGCCAAGACGAGACCATGTAGCTCGCACTGTCAAAAAGTAATCAGATCTCATGTAGAGCCAAGCTTCTAACTCTACACGCCCTTACTCTACAAGGCCTAACTTCGCAAACTCTACACCTTAGTCAAGTATAATATGTTTCTGTTTAAAGTAATAAGATTGTTAAGTTGTAAGCACGTACCTGTTAGTTGGCACAGTCCGCAGTTGTTTGATCCCTATTTTTAAGAATCCCTACAGCTGAACACTGTCTCTTAAGATACAGGTTATCCTAGTTTGAGAGGCAGGGCTCACAATATCTGTATACAAACTACTGCAGCGTTAATTAGCTTCATGTTAAACAGTGTATACTAATGTATATTTCTTTGTGACAATAAACTATTTTATTATTATTATTATTATTATTATTAAAATCTAAGGCTTGGCCGTTTCGTTACTACAAGAACCATTAACAGTATGAGAGTTTTTCACCTTATGCTCATGTGAATGTAGCGAAATGGCCAAGCCATATATTTTGACTAACGTGTAGAGTTTGCAAAGTTAGGCCTTGTAGAGTTAGGGCGTGTAGAGTTAGAAGCTTGGCTCTACATGAGATCTGATTACTTTTGACAGTGCGAGCTACATGGTCTCGTCTTGGCAACATTTAACATGAAATGTTTTTGTGGGATTTCATTTCTTTTTGTAAGCTGCTTATGATATTTATACGAGTATTTTTTCTGTTGTTCATTTTTTCTTTCTTTTTTTGCGGTTTATTTATAACAAGGACCCCCTATATAAATTTTCAGACCTCTAGCATCAAAATTTACGGAAGTCTCATACAAACTTTCACCCCCTAGTTTAAGGGGTTGGGGGGTAAAAGTTTCAAGTTTTAAGATTTTTTTGTTGTTTGTGTACTATTACTAGCTTACATACCAAATTTCAGCTTTCTAGGACTTCAGAAAGAACCTTAAGAATATTGATGATCATCAGTCAGTGAATCAGTGACGAAATCGGGGTATTTTAGATATCAATAAAATCTAAAGTATAAGAGCTATGCAATTGAAACTTTATAGGTTTAATAAGTCAACCACTGACTTCATATCCCGAAAATTTTGTTTATCTGGTATAATCCAAACCCAAGTTAAGAGGGTTCAAAAATACGACGAAGTGCTTCAAGAAAAGGTAGGTAGTGCCCTTGCGCTTCGCTTGGCTCGTCTTGGCGGGGGCAGTTGCATGCTCGCCATTTTGATTTGTGGTTATACGAGTATTATATTATATACTCCGTATACTTATTATAACCTTTGTAAAAGATTAAGTCTAATTTCTTAGTATTTTTTGTGGTAAAATTAAATGGGACATTATTAATTGCACATCAAATAAATAATCACCTATCAATTTATTTCCATCATTAATATTGTTACGAGCTTCGGTTTCGTGACAATAAAAACTGACGATTTAATAACCAAAAAAAATGACACTTTAATCAACAACACTAATAACAACTCAAACACACTAATTACAAAACACAATTGCACTACTGATCGCTTTAAGTCGCACTTGAAGATCGCTTCGGATGTTCGCTTGTACCGCTATATCCAAACTGTGTCGCTCGAGGCCCACACCGGCCTTATATAGTGCCGCAGATAGTTCTAGAACCTTCCATTGTAGAAACATCTAGAATGTTCCAGTACATACCGGCCCCGACCGACCTGATGTCGATATTTCGAGAAAGCTCTAGAAAGTTATCGCATCGAAATTTCGAAATCTCGATCTTGACTGCTAGTTCCGCTACTCGATACTAGATGGCGCTAGTGGTAACTAATGTCACCATGTACCAGGCTTTAATTGTGGCGCGCAACACTGCCCCCTCCTAACATGCTCATCCCGAGCATTATTGGCCCCATAATAACGCGCCAGTCGATCCACATGGACGATCTCAGGAGTATCTCTTGCACCTTTCTGTATCCGGTAGGTTAAGTCATTGATCTTTGTCACAATCCGGTACGGTCCGTCCCATTTAGCTTGAAGCTTAGGAGATTTCCCTTTGCTGCGGACTGGATTGTGCAACCACACTAGTGAACCTTCGTGGTTTCCACTTGCTTTTCACGTGCTACCGGCAATCTCCTTGGCCGCTGACGGATAGGCAATTCTTCTCCTGTGTTTATTTTGTATTGAACTAAGCCAGTCTTCCCGATGTCAGCATCGTTTGACGAGAAAACATCGGCGTAATTGAGTAACATCTTCTTTGCCTTGACCATTTCATTTTGGGACAGAGCGCTGCGGCAGTCTTCTAAAAGTGTGGTTCCCTTCGTTTGTGCGTCCTTGCTGAGGGTTCCAGTCGATAGATATTAGCATCGACGCAACCAATCCACTTCCTCGCAAGTACCAACTAGTGTGCCTTTTTCTATAATCTGTTCCTGATCACAAAGGTTCAGCACACGTACCCTTGAGAAGTCAGTGGCTCTGACCAAAGTTCGTGCCACTTTCCATGGAAGGTCATTGTCTACCCTTTCCACGAGTACACAACGATGAGTTTGCCCAGGATTCCGAGGAAGACTAACCGGCACCATCGTTTCCGATCTCGGGAGAAGAACAAACTTCTTAAGGCTGTACACATTCCCTGGTAACGCCCCTTCTACGAAAAGTTCCTCTTGTCCACATTTCAAAACACCTTGCTTGACGTCAATCTCGCAACAATTCTTCCTCATAAAGTCAAGGCCCATGATGCAATCGTCCATTATATCAGCCACGATGACATTATGCAGATAGATTCTGTTGCCTAGTTTCAACTCCATCTTCTTCTCTCCAAGGACGGGTATGCGCTGACCGGTGGCTGTTACCAAATTAATGCATTCTCGGTTGTATGCGGAGTCCCCAAGGGACCGGACTTGTAAGTTGGGAACTGACAACCGTGCGAGAAGCTCCAGTGTCTATGGTCAGCTTACACGGCGTTCCGTTGACCTCGCCCTTGATGATTAGGCTGTTGCCGTCATGGGTTTGTGTGATCGAAACCCTTGGGGCTCTTTGGACATCAGCCAGCACCCGCCCCGCAGTCCTGGCTATTACTCGTTTCCCTGCTACTGGTGCTGGGAGGTGCTGTTAGCCGCACTGCCCTCTGGACATCAACCATCTTCTCTTCCTGCAGTTCGCTTAGGGCAACTGGATAGAAGGTGGCCCCTTTCCCCACAGCCGTAGCACCTAGGACTGTATCCTTTATTGCGATCGCAAACTGTAGCTGCTGCAACCTCCCTGAGGCGATGGGAACGATGATCCTGCCGCACAGCTTCCACCTCCAGTGCATGGGCCAAGGCGTCCTTAAGCGTCCCGTGGTGTCCAAGCCTCACAGCAACTCTGACCTCAAGGTCGCGGATGCCGTCGATGAATGCCTGCACCAAGTTCCCATCAATAAGCGCAGGTACGGACTGGTAAGCTTTGCGAACCAGCTTCTCCACTTCAAGGTCCCACTGCTGCAGGTTTTCGTTACTGCGTTGCACGCGATCCTTGAGTTGCGCACGAAACACGTGTTCCAGGTAAGTGTCGCCATACCGAGCCTCCAGTACCTCAAGGAACTGCTTGTAAGTCACTTACTTACCAAGAGCTTCCAGAACAGTTAAGGCTTGGTCGCGCAGGCCTAGGGTGAGGGCAGTCATGGCCTGACTTTTATTCCACCCGTTCGCCTTCATGACAGCCACAAACTGGATTTAGTAGGCCGACTAGGAAGAACTTCCGTCGAACGGTGGCACTTTGACTCCACGTAGCGAAGGTGTTGTAGCTACGGGAGCTGAGATTCCATCCTCAAGTTTAAAGTTACCCAACTCCTGCTTCACATCAGCAATGACGTCATTAAACTTGCTGATCTGAGTTTCAGCTTCTGACAGGTGGTTGTTATGCTGGGCGACCTTCTCCTTCACCTCCTTCATGTCTTTCCCGAGGGTTGCGTGAAGGTCTTTCATGAGAAGCATCTGCTCTTCCTGGCGGCGCGGCTGCTCCTCCTTATCCCGTTTGGGCTGTTCTTCCAATCGACGAGTCTGTTCCTTCCTGTCACGCAACAGCTGTTCTTCCAACGGACGGGCCTGTTCCTCCTTGTCCCGTTGGAGCTGTTCTTCCAGCTGACGAGCCAGTTCCTCCTGTCGGCGCGCCTGGTCCTCCTGTCGACGAGCCTGTTCCTCCTGTCGACGGGACTGCTCCTGCAGCATCATCATCAGGGCAGCAAAGTCTGGTGCTGATGATGCTGGAGCAGCTGTGGACGAGCCAGCCTCCGTGGTCGGTAGCTGGCCTTCCAACCTCTGTGGAGTTGCTCCACCGAATCGCCTCTGGTCCGTCTCTTGCTGGCGTTGACTCCGGGTGCGGATACCCTCCGTGTCGTCTTTGGGTAAAACCGGCATTATTTTTATTCCTCGCTTCTGAAACCAATTATTACGAGCTTCGGTTTCGTGACAATAAAAACCGCCGATTTAATAACCAAAAAAAATTACACTTTAATCAACAACACTAATAACAACTCAAACACACTAATTACAAAACACAATTGCACTACCTACTGATCGCAAGTCGCTCTTGAAGATCGCTTCGGATGTTCGCTTGTATCGCTGTATCCAAACTGTTACGCTCGCGGCCCACACCGGCCTTATATAGTGCCGCAGATAGTTCTAGAACCTTCTATTGTAGAAACATCTAGAATGTTCGAGTACATACCGGCCCCGACCGACCAGATGTCAATAGTTCGAGAAAGTTCTAGAAACTTCTCGCATCGAAATGTCTAGAAGGATCTTGACTACTAGTTCCGCTACTCGATACTAGATGGCGCTAGACATCAATGCTCGTAATAGCTAAGACATGTTCGTCCCGAGCATTATTGGCCATCCACATGGACGATCTTAGGAGTACCTCTTGCTCCTTTTTCTATCCGGTAGGTTACGTCATTGATCTTTGTCACAATCCGGTACGGTCCGTCCCTATTAGCTTGAAGCTTCGGAGATTTGGCCGCTTTAATTGTGGCGCGCAACAATATGTATACTTTTTTACATCAAAAATACGACAATCATATCATAATTACTGACTGCACAGCAAATTAACCCCGAGCGTAAGCAAGGGGCCACCCACAGGGTATCAAGAACTTAGCTGACACAAAGGAGCGAGCGCAGGATAGCGCGAGCTCAGGCTCCGCATTCGCCCTCCGGATGCGGAAGCCACGGAGGCGGAGCTGTACGAGGGGTACAGAGCGGCGAAGACCGCCCTCCAAGAGGCTGTCCAGCGGGCCAAGGATGTGGCCCGCGAGGAGATGGTGGAGACTCTGAACAGAGATCCGTGGGGGCGCCCTTATAAAATGGTGCGGAATAAACTCCGCACCTGGGCCCCCCTGATGACGCAGAGTCTCCGCCCCCAGCTGGTGGAGGAGGTGGTGAGCGCTCTGTTCCCTTCACGGGGGGAGCACACTCCCCCGCCCATGGCTCCGCCAATTGCGGTGCCCGAAGCGGACCACGCGGACGACGACGACATCCCTGCAGTGACCGGGGTAGAACTGAGAGCGGCGGTAGGAAGGCTAAAGGCCAAAAATACCGCCCCAGGACCCGACGGCTTGCCAGGTAAAGCCTGGATCCTGGCCTCGAGGGCTCTCGGGCCTCGACTGGAGGCGTTCTTAAGCGCATGCTTGGAGAGAGGCCAGTTTCCACTCCGTTGGAAGACGGGGAAGCTGGTCCTCATTCGGAAGCCAGGGCGCCCTGCGGACTCTCCGTCCGCATACCGGCCCATCGTGCTGCTCGACGAGGTCGGCAAGCTCTTTGAGAGAGTGATTGCGGGCCGCCTCGTCGGGCACCTGGTGAGGACGGGGCCGGATCTTGAAGACAGCCAGTTCGGTTTCCGCAAGGGGCGCTCGACGGTGGACGCCATCATGCGCGTGAGAGCCCTCACGACGGGGGACGCGGTGTCCCAGGGTGGGGTCGTCGTGGCGGTGTCACTCGACATCGCCAACGCGTTTAACACCCTGCCCTGGAGCACCATTGTGGAGGCACTCCGGTATCACCGGGTGCCGCCCTACCTCCGTCGAATAGTCGAGGCGTATCTGACGGAAAGAGCCGTCAGCTACCCCGGTCGCGATGGGGAGTGGAACCGGCGAGACTTGTCGTGCGGTGTCCCACAGGGATCGGTCCTGGGGCCGCCTCTGTGGAACATCGGGTACGACTGGGTGCTGCGCGCCGACCTCCCTGATGGCGTCAGCGTGGTTTGCTACGCTGACGACACGCTGGTCCTGGCGCAGGGGAGGTCGCATCAGGCGGCGGCCGACGCGATGACACGCGGGGTTGCGATAGTCGTGGAGAGGATCCGGCAGTTGGGTCTCGAGGTGGCATTGCACAAGTCCGAGGCCATGTCGTTTCATGGGCCCCGGAACGCGCCGCCATCGGGATCCCAACTAACGGTAGGAGGGGTTCACATCGGCGTCGGGATGACGATGAAATACCTGGGTCTCGTCCTCGACAGCCGGTGGAACTTCGTGGAGCATTTCCGACGTTTGGCCCCCAAACTGGAACGGGCCGGGGCCGCCTTCAAGCGGCTCTTGCCCAACCTGAGGGGGCCAAACGCCTCCTGCCGGAGGCTTTACGCGGGGGTCGTGCGGTCCATGGCCATATACGGGGCCCCGGTGTGGGCGCGTTCACTGCGGCGGCGAGCCGCCCACTACCTGAACGCGCCCCAGAAGGTGGTAGCCATAAGGGCTATCCGGGGCTACCGCACGATCTCTGGCGAGGCGGCAAGCCTCCTTGCCGGACTGCCGCCATGGGATCTGGAGGCGATAGTCCTCGCGCGCCTGTATGAGTGGCGCGCGGAGGCACTACGCCGGGGGGAGGAACCGCTTCCGCGGCAAATCGCTGCGGAGCGGACGGATCTCCGGCGCGATCTCATGGCGGCATGGAAAGAGCGACTGTCGCAACCCAGCGCAGGGCACGCCGCGATAGCGGCGATAAGACCCCTCTTTGAGGAGTGGCTAGAGAGGCGCCACGGCGCCCTCACCTACCGCCTGACGCAGGTCCTCACCGGACACGGAAGTTTCGGGAGGTTCCTGCACATCATCAGGCGGGAGGAAACGCCCGGGTGTCACCATTGTCAGGATCACACGGTGGAGGTCTGCCCCGCTTGGGCGGAGCACCGCCGTGTCCTCGTAGAGGCGATTGGCAGCGACGGCGACCTCTCGCGTCCGGCCCTGGTGCAAGCCATGGTCCGGGGCGAGAGGGAGTGGGAGGCAGTCACCTCCTTCTGCGAAGCAGGCATGCTAGCGAAGGAGGTGGCGGGACGGCTCAGGGAGAGAGCCTCCCGTCCCAGCCGCCGCGGGAGACGCTCCGGGCGTCGGGAGCCGCGTGACGACTCCCGGCCACCGTAGGCGCGGGCCTGCGGGCGGAGAGTAATGGGTAGCTCACCGCCCGATCAGGACCAGGCCAGTGCCGGACGGCGCGTACGTGTTCCACGCGCGCCTCAAAGAGATGTCAGCATCGGGGAGGGGCCCCTTAGGGCCGAAGCCTGCCGGGTCAGCGGGATTGTCCGAAAGGGTTACCGCTGGCCCGGAACATAAAGGGCTAAGGAAGGAACACGGGTGGGTTTTAGTCAGTAAGAGTCTGACACTCCCTTCCGCTCCACCCAGAGCGGGAGGAGTCATTTGATGATTTCCCATCCGCAAAAAAAAAAAAAAGGATAGCGCGAGCGGCGACATGGCTGACAGAAAACGAGAGACAATTCAATTGCGAGCCAAGCAAGCGCGAGCGCGACGAGCAGAGCGAGGAGCCAGAACAAAAAAAAACAACCGACTTCCAAAAAAAAAACTACAAATTGAAAAATAACTTTAATTTCGGAAGTCGGTGTCTTTGGTTCCGCATTTTCGTTTATCGACAGCAACTTCCGAAATTAGGTACAGTTATTTTTCAATTTGTAGTGTTTTTTCTGGAAGGCGCTTGAATGTTTTTATTTTTCACTTTTTAGTGGGTGAGTTTGTAATTTATCTAAGTTACAATAGCCTAATGCCAACTGTTCATCACCTTTTACTAAATATTGCTTTTCCCGATGCTGGGACGTTAATTGTTGAGGAGTTCTCCCGGTAAGAACCAGGAAAACTCCTCAACAATCACTCACCATACGCATTGTGACGAGCATAAATTGCTTAGCAACCATATTAAAGTAATAGAATCGCAACCCGTGAAATATTTGTCACTGAGTAGTTCCGATGGCCATCTGTGGTCTTCATCATCAGCTACACTTTACCAAATGATGATTTCCGAGATCAAATGCTAAAAATCAAATATTTCTTTCTTTCTTAAAATTTGAGGTTTTCCCTCGATTTCCATGGGATCCTCTCATCAGATTCCAACTTGATGATAATGGGACCACCTCGAGAGTATACCCTTTCAATTAAAAAAAGAAATTTTGGAATCGGTCCAGCCGTCTTCGAGTAATCGGAAAACATACACATGGTAGCTACTATAAACTGTTGAGGAGTCCCCTTAACTGTCCTTCGTCTTCATCATCAGACCCCTAATGACAGTCACAACCCATCTAGGTGTAAAGTTCACATCAATACAAATTAATCAAGCCCAAACACAAGGTAACTGCTGTAAATCGTTGAGGAGTCCCCTCGACTGTCTTCGGCTCCATTATCAGATCGACTCCAGGCCTTCATTAAATTGTAGTGCTTTAAAATACTTAATGAAAAAATTAACAAACGCACTAGTCGCTCCTACGATTTTCGAATATTCCCCTCGATTTCACTGGGATGCCATCATCAGATCCTGGTTTTCTTATCGTGGGACCACCCTTGGCATATCTCCTTTCCAACAAAAAAAGAATAATCAAAATCGGTTCATAAACGACGAAGTTATCCGCGAACACACATAAAAAAAAATTATATATATATGGTCGAATTGAGAAACCTCCTCCTTTTTTGAAGTCGGTTAAAAATAGCAATACAAAGTATACGTGAGCAGTTTCCTATGGCTGCGTTCTGGCCTTGTATAGAATGGAAAGACGCGTAGCTACGTACCAACCAACTAACGTGATGAAGGGCATTAGACAAGTGAAACAATTAAACAAAGTACTCCCAATAAGATTGAAATGTATAATGTAGTATTTATGTAGGTAAAGTTCATCTGAATGCTATCAAATCAAGCGAATTACCTATTTATGCTCTTTTTCCACCCACAGTTCGCCTCGCTTACCCCATCTCACATTCTCACCCTTCCGAAAACCATTGCGTATATTTCATTGCAAAATATGTATAGGTACCGCCGACCACTGTTCAATATTCAGCGGGGTATACCTAAAAACTTATCCGACTTTATGGGCAAACTCTACATTTCCCAAACACTAACATTAACCGTATAAAGTTATCGTGAATATTAACACAAGTACGTATTTATGGACAAAACTAACTTTCTTCTACTTAAAAAAACTTTGATTGTTTTGCATCAACACCCTAAGCCGGAGATCCACATCAAAGGCCCACCTGCTGTCTCCAAGTAACTAGTTACATCGAGAGTATCGAGACAGCACAATAAAAAAATTAGGTACGTACAAGAAACAAAACTAGCATCCCCTATTGGCAATTTTGCATCGAGATCGATCGCTGGCGGGCACGGAGGGACCGGTGAGCGATGTCGCATTAGGGAGTTTGCATGGGGTCACCGTAAGCCGTTTCCGATAAGGCCCCCCGGCGATACCGGAGTTTCGGACTTTCGGCATTTTCGGCTCAATACTCGCTTATCTGCGTGGCACAGTCGCCTGCAATATACGTGAGCTGAATAATGCATTCGTCTGTCCACCACTCACACACCAAATTGAAATTATTTTCCTATAAGCAATACATTACTGATTGTGACACATACCTACGGTCATAGTCGGTTGTGGAGCGATTGCTGCGAGTATAATGTTTGAGATAATATGGTTCAATAGTCAAAATTGTTCATTGATTTCATTTAGATATGCATGATTTACCTAACGATCACGGGATCACAAGGATCACGTAAAATCACGTTATCGCCAAAATAATGTAGGTACGTCCTAGCTATAGACTTTAACCAACAGAGAACAACTAGGTAACTACGTTGTTAAGTTGGTATGTAGGTACCCACTGGAATCAATCTAATCTAGATCTAAATTATAGGGCCAGCAACGATAGTCGTTATAATATTTAACATAAGTAGGTAAGTAGTAAAGACTTGGTCATTCGAGTTTTACCTTTGTTCAAATTTTATTAGGTACTTTGTATTTAAAAATTGCAATTTAAAAACCAGAAGTGATAATCGACTTTCGTTGTAGGTACCTACCGACTGTACCTAGCTCCTCAAAATCCTTAAACACTAAGTAGGTAGGTGCCTACATAAGTATATTAATATATCTTTATCTCAGTGCCCAAAACGTTTACCACGGTAGCGTGTACTGCACCACCACCTCAGTCGATTAAGGCGGACGAAAAAACTTCTTCACGCCACCATAGCAAGATTGAGATCTCGCGAGAGCCGCGGCCACTAGTCTCTCCCACATGACAAATGTACGTTTCCCCGCTTTTTACGCGTCGAGGGTGTCACGCAAAAAAATGTATGAGGAAATTTACCTAATGGCTGCGATTCTTTATTCTCTATCGCCATTGTCGCGCGGACAATGCTGTAATGGAGGGATGACGTGAGTGGACTCCTCACCGTCCTCACGACACGCCGGGGTTTTATTCTCTTTTCATTTTATTTGAAATGTTCGTGCGATACTTGTAAATATGAGGCATTACGGAATTCATTACCAATATATACAAACAAGTCTTTGATCGAATAGGCACGATTTCGGCCGACGACGCATTCTTGGTAAGTAGGTACCTAGCTAAAGTACAAATTTTTGCGATGATTTCAATTCGTTGACGTTTGTTTGGTAATTTTCTTTCGTTAGGTACGAAAATAAACCTAGGTGCCTAGGCTTTGAGTAAGCTTTACTTATCTGAATATTTCGCCTGCATAGATGTCATGTAGGTATGGGTTTAATAATAGGTATAGCGTCGTTGTCAAACAAAAACCTGCTATGTGCAAAAAGTATACTTTTGAGATATTGACAAAAGAAGTTTTGACAAAGTTTTAGCTGCTGCACGTAGCACATTTTATTCTGAGGCCATAGTTCCACAACTAGTGGTCATAAGCACATAGCACTTTTTTTATATGATAAATAAGGGTGTGACCTATAAGTTGAGGTCAAAATCTTGAAACCTCAAAAAACGGCACATAGCAGATTTTGGTTTGACAACGACGATAGGTAAGTAAGTAGGTACCTACCTAATAATATCCTACTAAATTAGGTATACGTATCCGAGGTATCCAGTATGGTAAGTTATAGGTGTTAGGTAAGTTATAGGTTATAACGGGCTGATGTCGCAACTCTACATCCATGGTATTTTGCGGGCCCTTTGTAGAGATAGTAATTATAAGCAGATTAAAGAAATATAATTGTTTAAGTAGATTGCTGTCTAGCTCGCCCCAATCCCGTATTCTAGGAAAATATTAAATATTTATTTAGTAGGTAGGTACATAGGTACCTACTTCAATAAAATATTAAGAGCGTTTACGCCGAACGGCATTTCATACAAACTTTCAAGCCCTTATTTTTCGAAATGAATTTAAACCGATTTCAATAAAACTTCATACCTACGCATAAGCAGGATATAAAGGTCTAAAAAGTTAGTAGAAAACATTTTCGAAAAATAGTGTTACAGCCAAATTAGACCGATTTTAAAATTTCCATAGAAACAGAGATTTCCAGTTATCTTTTTTTAAATAAGACATTTCGAAAATGTTTTCTACTAACTTTTTAGAACTTTATATCCCGCTTACGTGCAGGTATTAAGTTTCTTTAAAATCGGTTCATTCATTTCGAAAAATAAGGGCTTGAAAGTTTGTATGAAAGGCCGTACGGCGTAAACGCTCTTAATAGGAAGATATATTGAAACTATCGTCAATTTAGTAAATGGGCAGAAAATCAAAGTTGGTATAATGCCCCTAAATTATTACACTATTACTACAATTGTTTGACGAAAGTATTAAAAGTACCAACCAATACCTAACAATAAAAACCTAAATTTTAGAAGCTTGTTAAAGAAAACTAAAAGTAATGACCGCCTTTAGAAAGTCTAGGTACTTATTTAAACTCAAATGTTATGTGATAGATTTGGAACATTTTAAAAGCTGGTGGCCATGATGTGTTTTCTTTTCTTCAATTTAAATCTTAAATGCATTATTATTACATTACAGCACCAACTTCTGAAACTTTTCTGCACATAACATTACTTACCTTAATTGTGTGTTTCAACATTATTAAAAAATTAACACAATACACTAAGCAAAGAGCAGATCAGCTTATTTAATACAATGTTATTATTAGATATTTGTTTTACTTTTCTTTATCATTCATTTTTAAGTAGGTAGTACAATAACTGAAAATCAGTTTGTAATTATATGAAAGGTACTCTATTATACCATTGAAAATAATTATATAATAAAGTACTTTAATGTAAGTGAAGTTCAAATCAATATTTTGATTGACTAAATCACAATCATTAATTAGACACTGAATGAATTAAATTTTATTTATAAACTTACTCACCTTTATGGAAATAAAGTCAATTGCAAATCATAAACTGGCATACTAAATTTCACCTCACCATCATCTATAAAATATTACAAAAAAAATATGATTAAAGTATTCACCGACTAACTTCACAACATAACTTTAAATATTCAAAATCACATTCAAAATCAACCAAACATTTGTAGCATTCACATGACACCTCCCTCATTTAAATACAGGTTGTTACAAGCTCTTCCTAAAGGGAACTGGTGAAAGATGAAGTCCGGAGCACCCACCAAATACAGGCCGAGCTTCTCCGGACGAATAAAATTCAAAATCTTCCAAACTCTGCCCTGCTATTGGACAACCAACCCCTTACCCTTTTGCGCGTGTGCTAAAAAATGAAAGGGTTAAAAAACTAACCCTTTTTTAAAAGTTCCCCTCATTTTGCATCTCTTTCTACACTCTCATAGCCTCACCCATTTCTAATAACATGACTTGTTACTGTAGGATCAAAATATAATTGAAGGTTGACATTAACACGACGCTATCAGTAAAATCAAGTTGATAATATCACACTATTTCTTTAAACACTTTCCTTTTGTTTTTGAACAAATAAAAGCATAATCGCAAAGCGTCAAAAGCTTACCCATTAAACATGGTACTTAAAGAAGATATTTAAAATGAACAACAGCAAACAATGAAAATAACACTATATCAAGTAAAACTAATGATTATTTACTTATTTATTATAGCTAAACATTACTCTTGTCTAAAAATTCTAAAAATTGGCGCGCTGGTTGCTTACGTCTAATTTCATGCAGTTTTTAAGTGCTGGACTGTCTAAACTGGACTATTACAATCCTATGTACATTTGATTAAAAATAAAATTCATTTGCTATTTTCATTTTTTAGTTTTAATTAAATAAACAAATATGAATATTATTACGTATAAGTAAGTACATTTTTATTATAGCTTGTAGATTAAGGAGAAATGAAACGTTTTAGACGATTCTCAACACACAGTAAGTATATTTTTTATAAAATGTAGCAAATTTTGTTTGTAAAATATAATTCATTGCATTCACCTATTGCATTCACAGGTTTTTTTTTAATTTAAACAATAACATCTTTTTTTTTTTTAATTTTGGTTTCGCACGACAATAACATCTCGTCGATATCTTCGTTCCTTTCCACTCGTTCATAAAATTACAATACAATGGCTGGTGCGTTCCGAGTTGGGAATCTAATCGATGTAATCGATTTGAGCGTGCGAATTAAGGTGAATGCAGACTTGGCCGCACCGCAGTCTCCGCAGTCCCCGCAGTCATCGCTTTTTGTTAACGGCCTCGCACATCTATCCGCATCGCAGTCACTGGAGTCGTTCCCGTCGCCGCACGAATCGCATTTGATTTCTTTCATTCAGGTTGCACCGTGAACGCGAATGACGTCATCTGCGCCGCGCTAGCCGCAGCGTCCGCTGCGTGCGCGCCGGCGTTGGTGACGTCATCAGCTGCGGCTTGGGGAGTTCGATCGTTTCAGGGACTGCGGCGACTGCGACGCGGGTGGGTGTGCGAGGTTGCATAGAACTTCATATAAAGAATTCGAATCCGAAGACTGTGGCGCGTGCGGTGCGGCCAAGTCTGCGTTCACCTTTAGCGTGAGCGAGATACCGATGTCCCATAATCGTCGTAGATGACGTCATAACATGCGCCGTTTTGCGATAACGCCGACCATGCCATAATATAAGGCCGCATTCCGAATTTAAGCTATAATCGCTCACAGCGCTCACATGCCATGAACTCGCATCATCTCACATCCGTTCCGATTTAGATACCTATTACGATTGTGACAGCTGAGAGCTGTCAACAATTCGGAACGCTCGTTAACGCGCTCACAGTGCTTACTCAGTGTAAAAACGATATTATTACAGTATTTCTTTGTATAAACACCATGTTTCTTCTTCAGTTCTGCTTCTTTGGTTAGGTGGCTACTGTCAGCCAGAAGCACAATTTCGAAAATGCCACGTTAGTTTAATATAAAGATGATGCAACGCAAAACAAAACACACACTGACACATCCTCACACACACACTGTCATTTTTGACAGGGTTCACGGTGATAAGGCATGGTCGGCGTTATCGCAAGATGGCGCATGTCATGACGTCATTTATGACGGATCACGCATTATTGCGCTCACGCTAATTCGGTACGGCACGCACAAATCGAGCACGGAACGCAGCCTAATAAACACCGTGAGCGCTACTGTCAAAAATGAAAATGTGTGTTTTGTTTTGAGTTGCATCTTAACTTTACATTATACTAACGTGGCGATTTCGAAATTGTACTTCTGGCTGACAGTCGCTACCTAACCAAAGAACTAACCTAACCTAACTGAAGAAGCAATGTGGTGTTTAGACAAAGAAATACTGTAATAATATCGTTTTTACATTGAGGAAGCACTGTGAGAACTTTAACGAATGTTCACTTGTTGACAGTTCTCAGCTGTCATAATGGTAATATCTAAATCGGAACGCATGTGAGATGATGTAATTGCTGTGCGCGTTTATAGCTAATTCGGAATGCGGCCAATGTTGCACGAGATTTTGACATTTGACTATTTTCACTGACGCTTCGCGTCTTCACAGTAACTCGTTCCAGTCATAAATGTACAGTATGTAAGGCTTTAGAAAAAAATGACAAAGACAAAATGATGAATTCACAAACATTAGAACGAAAAAGGAGATGTTCTTTTTGGATGGAAATGGAACGCTTTGTACTGTCACACACACATCACATAAAATAAAATACATTAATGATTGATTTGAGACACATTTCAGAGTTTCATGCCCCGTAAAATTAAATTTTAAAAAGTTTATAGCAGATTTATACGTACAAACATTATACTAAGATGACGCTTTATCATTTTGGAAATTGCCTTGCACTGGTGTATGCACCATATCATATGGCATACAAGTTCTCTGGAATGTAAGTTAATCTATCTTTTATGTTACCAGCAACTAGTATATTTTGTAATTTAATATTTAAGTTTATTGATATTTTAGATCGGAATATGCTACGTTCTCAAAGTGTGTGTACGCAGGAGGCCTGTACATCTTCACACAGCTGTGCAAGATGCTGTTGCTGGCTACATTCTTCCCTGATTCCGACAGTAGTCACATTACAGGAGAATATAATGTGTTCTTGGTAATTATTTTGTTTCAATTCTGCCATTTATTACATAGCACTGTCTAGTTTGTGGCCTCATTCTTTGTCAGAAAAACCCAGGTCACGTATGTTTGTATTGTAATTAGTTATCACTGGTCTTACGGCTTGTTAATCCTTGCTAGTGTGACAAAGTACAAAGTTTCACTGTCTCTCATTTCAAAAAAGTTATGAGTTATGTCTGTTATGTATATGAAACCAGGACACTCACTACTATCGGGCAATGAGACAAGAATGAAATAAGACTCGAAAATACTGTACAAACAGCCTATCTGGAGGCACACATTAAAACAACATGTTAACTTAATATTATAATTTTAACTTATGAATGTTACTAGTTTATTCCTAAATTATATATGATGTTTTCTATCTAACTAATCTGAGAAGAAACACCAAAAGTTTGTTTTGGTGTCAAAAGGGTCACAGGCTCTTTTAAAGTCCAGGCAATGTCTTGATTAGATAATTTTTCAGCATTCAGATTGGCGTCTGAAATTGTCTTTTGAGAAAAGAGCCACACAGATTTGAGTCCAGTCAGTGCATGTGTGTGTCAGTATTTACTAACAAAATGCTGTTTTACTTGATTTCAGGAAATTCTGAAAGCAACAGTTGACTTTGCAGATCTTCTGGGTATATACTTCGCATTGAATTCAGTTCCAGGCAAAGGTCACGCCAAAATCCTCACTTCGGCTATTGGATGGGCAAGTGCAGAGGTAAAACAAAATCACTAATATATATCAGAGAATGTATAGTTTTGTGTCTCATTATTGTCAGGCATACTTTAATTACTGTGACCATATTGCGGGTAAAGTTCATTTCAAATAAACTTGCGATAAAGTTTGTTCACCTCCTTCTACTAATGTATTTCAATATTTCCAAACCATATGAAAAAAATGTATGGGCAGTGTCGGTAACACGATCAAAACATTGACTTACTCCGTGTTTGGTATTATGAAACTCAACCGATGCAATGTTAGCGACAGTTTTGTATGACGAACGATATCTATCGTAAGTTATTTGGACTTTTTGGTACAGGGCGGTTGAATGACATTTATCGCAAGTTTATTTGAAAAATGGTTTAGTGTTGGTTACTACGCAATAGAAAAACGGTTTGCAGTTCAAATCAGATTATAATTTCATGAACAATTAATCACACACTGTAGGTACACAACTAGATACACAGTAAATTAATTATGTACAGTAACAAAGTAATTGCAAACAAATCGTAGCATCAATTACTTTTTGTATAATGACAGAGCCACCCAAATATAGTGTATTTAGAATACAGTTATAAGGCTGAACTTTAGTAAACCAACAGGTTTGTCGGGAGCTAGTGCTCTGTAAGAAGTCACGTCCGAAAATCGACTGAACCCCAACAAACAAGCGCGCTCAGTTATAAAGGGTTTGTCCTCACCACGCATTCGCCCCACAACAATTATATCAACGTGTTTACTTGAGTTGATACAAAACACTAAAATGTGTTAAATCTAATAAGACTTATATTATAAGTAATCAAATAATACAAGAATAATTGTCGTAAATAAACAATAGTGATTTCACAAAGTAAATAATTTTAAAATCAAAGTAACATGTCATTAATTGTTTTGAACAAAACCATCTGTTACAATTGCAAATCATAACAAATTTTGTTGACTGCCCACCATTGTAATAATTGAAAACTAACTCCGACATATATGTAAATAAAAATGAAATTCTGTTAGTTAGTAAGTGCATAGTAAAGAACGGCTGGACTGATTTGGCAATTTTTTGTTATAGGCTGTTTGAATTAGGTTCTTATGGAAAGAAAAATCTGATAAATTTCCAGGAAATTTTCAAATAAAAACTGAACACCCTTTTTTAGGGTTCCGTTGCCTAATGGCAAAAAACGGAACCCTTATAGATTCGTCATGTCTGTCTGTCTGTCCGTCCGTCCGTCCGTCTGTCACAGCCACTTTTTTCCGAAACTAAGAACTATACTGTTGAAACTTGGTAACCACACATACACCAAGGAGCCTCTTCTTGGATATCTGATGTAAGAGCATCCATTATCAGGACGAAGAGGTACGGACTGAGTGCTGAACCCTGGTGCAAGCCGACAGCCACATCGAAGCTGCCAGTAGTGCCCACTATAGGCCGGACTTGGGTACTGCATCGACTGTACATCGCTCTAATCAACTGCACCATACTTCCCTGGCACATCTTTCTCCTTCAGCGCCCATCACAAAACTTCACGAGGCACTCTATCGTATGCCTTTTCGAGGTCAACACATACCATGTGCAAGTTTTTATGCGCACCTATGTATTTGCGCACTGCTGGCGGATATCAAAGATGTCTGATGTTTCTCGACCAGGCATAAAACCGAATTGGTTTTGCGAAATTTCTTGTCTTCTCTCAGTCGCCTTTCAATAACTTTCTCCCAACCTTCATACTATGTGACATTAGCTTTATTCCTCTGTAGTTGTTGCACTCCGGCACATCACCTTTGTTTGTAAAGATGGGCACCAGCGAACTGTTACACCATTCGTCAGGTATGGCTTCTTCCAGCAACAACTTATTGAAGAATAAAGCTAACCACGTCCATCCATCTACCCGTAATAACTTCCATACTTCAACTGGTATTCCATCCGGACCTTATTGCTTTACCATTCTTCATCCCATTTACTGCTATTCTCACTTCATCCATACTAATCATTCTCACTAACCCCTCATTTACTGTTTTATTCCCAAGCACACCACTCCAGTTATTCTTCTCATTCATCAGTCTTTCGAAATAGCTCTTTCACCTATCCTTAATTTTCTCATCATCCGAAAGAACTATTCCAGTTTCATCCTTTCTACACTTTATCTGACAAATATCCCTCGTATCTGACAAATCTCTTTGTTATTATTAAGCTTGTATTTCCACAACCATTTCCATAATTAGGAGTCTATTAGTGCTGTGAGACTAGATCTTCTCCCGGTAACACTTTGCAGTCTTTGATATGCTTTAAGTATTTGCGTCGTACCAGAAAGTAATCAATTTGCATCTTGTGATTGCCACTTTTGCACGTGATTAGGTGTCCATCGTTCTTCTGGAACCAAGTGTTGGCTACTGGCTACAGGTCCAATGCGCTAGCGGATTGAAGCAATGTCTCTCCCTCGTTATTTACGATACCAAATCCCCATCCTCCATGCACTCTTTCATAAACCCCTCGCGTTCTTTCCACATGTCCATTAAAATCACCTCCAACTATCAATTCTTCATGTACCGAAATGTTCGTCAAAACTGTGTCAATGTCCTCCCAAAACTTCTCTTTCACCTGCGGTGCATAGGTACACACTTATAACATTCAGCATTACATGTTCTAACATAATGTTACGAGCTTCGGGTTCGTGACAATAAAAACTGCCTTTAATTAACAAACAAACTTTAATTAACAACACTAATTACAACTCAAACACACTAATTACAAAACACAATTGCACTACTGATCGCTTTAAGTCGCACTTGAATATCGCTTCGGATGTTTTCACTTCGATCGCTGTATCCAAACTGTGTCGGTCGTGGCGCGTCTCGGCCTTATATAGCGCCAAAGAGAGTTCTAGAACCTTCCATTGTAGAAACTGACCAAATGTCGATAGTTCGGGAAAGTTCTAGAAAGTTCTCGCATCGAAATTTCTAGAAGGGTCTTGACTACTAGTTCCGCTACTCGATACTAGATGGCGCTAGTGTTAACTACTGTCACCATGTACCAGGCATTAATTCAGGCAGTATCTTCTATTGCGGTCGCGAACTGTAGCCGCTGCAACCTCCCTGACGCGATGGGAACGATGATCCTGCCGCACAGCTTCCACCTCCAGTGCATGGGCCAAGGCGTTCTTAAGCGTCTCGTGGTGCCCGAGCCTCACAGCAGCTCTCACTTCAAGGTCGCGGATGCCGTCGATGAATGCCTGCACCAGGTTTATATCAATAAGCGCAGGTACGGACTGGTAAGCTTTACGAACCAGCTTCTCCACTTCAAGGGCCCACTGCTGCAGGTTTTCGTTACTGCGTTGCACGCGATCCTTGAGCTGCGCACGAAACACGTGTTCCAGGTGAGCGTCGCCATACCGAGCCTCCAGTGCCTCAAGGAGCTGCTCGTAAGTCACTTCCTTACCGAGAGCTTCCAGAACAGTTAAGGCCTGGTCGTCAGGCCTAGGGTGAGAGCAGTCATGGCCTGTCTTTTATTCCATCCGTTCGCCTTCATGACAGCCTCGAACTGGATTTTGTAGGCTGACCAGGAAGTAGTTCCGTCGAACGGTGGCACTTTGAATCGACGTAGCGAAGGTGTTGTAGCTACGGGAGCTGCGATTCCATCTCCAAGTTTAAGGTTACCCAACTCCTGCTTCACATCAGCAATGACGTTATTAAACTTGCTGATCTGAGTTTCAGCTCCTGACAGGCGGTTGTCATGTTGGGCAACCTTCTCCTTCACATCCTTCATGTCTTTCCCGAGGGTTGCGTGAAGGTCCTTTATGAGGAAAATCTGCTCTTCCTGGCGGCGCGCCTGCTCCTCCTTATCCCGTTTGAGCTGTTCTTCCAATCGACGAGTCTGTTCCTCTTTGTCCCGCTGGAGCTGTTCTTCCAGTCGACGAGTCTGTTCCTCTTTGTCCCGCTGGAGCTGTTCTTCCAACCGACGAGCCTGTTCCTCCTGTCGGCGGGCCTATTCCTCCTTATCACGCTGGAGCTGTTCTTCCAGCCGTCGAGCCTGTTCCTCCTGTCGGCGGGACTGCTCCTGCAGCATCATCATCAGGGCAGCCAAATCTGGTGCTGCTGATGCTGGAGCTGCTGCGGACGGGCCGGCCTCCATGGTCGGTAGCTGGCCCTCCGACCTCTGTGGCGTAGCTCCACCAAATCGCCTCTGATCCGTCTCTTGCTGGCGTTGACTCCGGGTACGGATACCCTCCGTGTCGTCTTTGGGTAAAACCGGCATGATTTTTAATCCCCTCTTCTGACACCAATTGTTACGAGCTTCGGGTTCGTGACAATAAAAACTGCCGATTTAATAACCAAAAATTGACACTTTAATTAACAACACTAATTACAACTCAAACACACTAATTACAAAACACAATTGCACTACTGATCGCTTTAAGTCGCACTTGAATATCGCTTCGGATGTTTTCACTTCGATCGCTGTATCCAAAATCCAAACTGTGTCGGTCGTGGCGCGTCTCGGCCTTATATAGCGCCAAAGAGAGTTCTAGAACCTTCCATTGTAGAAACATCTAGAATGTTCGAGTACATGTCCCGACTGTCCAAATGTCGATAGTTCGGGAAAGTTCTAGAAAGTTCTCGCATCGAAATTTCTAGAAGGGTCTTGACTACTAGTTCCGCTACTCGATACTAGATGGCGCTAGTGGTAACTACTGTCACCATGTACCAGGCATTAATTGTGGCGCGCAACAATAACTTTTACACCGATTAGTCTATCATTTATTCTTTTCACCTCCATCACGCCTTCTTTCAAACTACTGTCTAACACTTTTCCCACGCCATTTCTTTTCCCGTCACTTCCACAGTAGAAAAACTTGTATCCTTCCTTGAATCCATTTTGTTTCTTGCAAACACGCCACATTTATTCGTCTTTTTTTTAATACTTCCGCTAACTCTCTTGCTCTCCCAGTCATCGTCTCAACATTCCAACTTACATACCTCAATCTCACTTCCCGGGCTCGCTTCTTACGTTGCCGCCGCCCGGGGTGGTGCAACAACCCTAATCCCCTTCTCACAGGAGCCGAGTGCTGCCCCTGCGCGTCGCCTGTGGGGTACGCCCTAGCCCTATCGCGCATCATATTTTTACTCATCACGTTGCTTAAAGTTTTGGCAAAGTTTTACAATCGGCCGCCTGCCTGACACCAACCCTCCTTGGGAATGCGATTGTTGATGGTTTACCCGCCATCGCGCGGGTGACCCAAAGTGCTATTATGGTATGCATTAGGTCTGGAGCTCCCTTAGTCAGATAGTCGCCTCTTACGACACCCACGGGACGAGATGGGGTGGTCCTATTCTTTTTCCGGGACTGACACGTAGATATTGGTATTTAAAAAAATAAGTTACAAGGATTTTTCGGCGTTAATATTGCATATTTTAACATGGAAAAATAGTTATTGTGACATAACTGTAATAGTTAGACATATTATGGTATTCCGGACTTTTTTGTAGATATTGATGTCCTCTATAAAACTGTAATACATCACGTTGCTCTATTATCAATATTTTCCGCAGCGTATGCAATATAAGGATCTTTTTGGTTTTTTTTTTCACACCTTGGGTTACGTTATTGAAGTTTTTGTACAGATCCCTAACTTTTTGAAAATATTCTATGCCTATGTTCATCAGGGATAATGTAGGATTCTAATGGTGAAAGAATTTTTCAAATCGGTCAAGTAGTTTCGGAGCCTATTCAATACAAACAAACAAACAAATCTTTCCTCTTTATAATATTAGTGTGGAAGAAACTAACATTTCTTAAACAATCGCTGGTTACAAATCCAGACTCCAGGGTGCTACTGAGGAATTCCTAATGGAAAAATTCAAACACACTGCCCAACCTGGGTTTTTTTTTAAATAATTTGTGTTCATCGGGCGGAGAGCATGCCCTTATTCGTCGTTTCAGCCGATAGACGTCCACTGCTGGACATAGGCCTCCCCCAATTTTGGGGGGGTTTGCCATAATCGCCACGCTTGGCAGGCGGGTTGGCGATCGCAGTATGGTATGATGGTGGAATAAATAGAGAACGCTGCTGCCCATTCTCCGGTAAGACCCTTAGTCGCCTTTTACGACACCCACGGGAAGTAAGGGGTGGTGCAATTCTTTAAGTCCGGCACCACACAGACATCCGGCACCACACATATTGCCCTTATTATCCCAACATAATTGGTGCTAAAGCAGCATGTGTTCTTCTATGCATCTCCGTAAGTCTTCAAAAAATCATCTGTGAATGAAGTAATGAAATACTGTGCATAAACATTGCAGGTGGTGGTGACGCGCTCGGTGCTGCTGTGGGTGGGCGCGCGCGGCTCGGAGTTCGACTGGCGCTACGTGCGCTCCTGCGCCGAGTCCAACGTGGCGCTGCTGCACACGGCCGCCACGGCCGCGCTCGTGTGGCTGGCCACGCGCAGCGACCTGCCGCGCAAGCACTGGCCGCTCGTGGCCGCGCTGCTGGCGCTGTCGCCCTACCGCGGCCTGCTGGAGGAGGCCGTGGGCAGCGTGCTGGCGCTGAGCGCCTGGGCGCTGCTGGCCCTGCGAGCGGTCCACGCCGGCGCAGTCGGCCTGACAGCTCTCGGCATGTACGCCGTTCTAGCTCAACAGATCGGAATTTGATTGAAGCTGTAATTGTAAAATTGTGTTGTGGTTGAGTGTGGTTTTAAGTTATTCCTATTTTAAGACTTATTCAAATGTGATTTTGAGTATAATGCAACTTAGAACTTTGCTTTTTATTTTTTGTTTATTATAAATCCAACCAAATACATTTCTTTCTTTCATCTCCGAAGGACATAGGTAAGACAGTCTGGGCTTAGTACAGACAAAAAGTTAATAATATTAAAAAAAAAGGTCAAGTGCGAGTCGGACTCGCACTCCGAGGGTACGGAACCCTCGGTGTGCGAGTCCGACTCGCACTTGACTATGTAGGTATGGTAATAGTGTATCATGGGTTTTTTTTTTAATGTACCTACAAACGGGTGTCGGATTTTTTTCTTAACTTGTGCTACATGATCTTGCCAAACATGATTAAAATTTAAAATTACAATTTCGTCAACGGGAAGTCCCCTTTAAATTTTTATTCCCTTGTGTCGAAATATACGTTTTTTGCGGCATAAACGGCCGTATCTTTTTTTTACGTTAACGTTGATTTTTTCACAGCTATAGGGGACTGTAGACCTGAGTATATGGTTTTAATTTCACGATAGCTTCACGCGTTCCCTGAAATAAAGGGTCTTGACAGACAGACAACAAAGTGATCCTATAAGGGTGCCGTTTTTTCCTTTTGAGGTACGCGGAACCCTAATAACTGATAATATTTGGAATCCCACCACAAGCTTCCCTTGGCAAAATTTTGCAGAAAATAGTTCAATTTAAAAAATTATTATTTTATTTGATGTAAGTATTTGGGGAGATATTTATGTTGCCAGTTTTGGAAATAAGATGGTAATTGGGACATCCTTATTGTAAGACTGAATATGATTTCACAAGTATTTTTTGAATATAACATATTAAAACTTTTTAAAGCATATTGAATAATAACTAGACTGGAATAA
The DNA here is from genome assembly GCA_916614155.1 of Mesoligia furuncula. Taxonomy (NCBI): domain Eukaryota; kingdom Metazoa; phylum Arthropoda; class Insecta; order Lepidoptera; family Noctuidae; genus Mesoligia; species Mesoligia furuncula. The sequence continues at coordinate 29,265,951 of OU744799.1, forward strand.
ACATAATATTAAATAATTGATTATTACATCAACCTATCTATCTATATGTATAAATAAAAAGAAAAGTCCCGACTGACTGGAGTTAAATAGGGGATGAAAGTTTGTATGAACAATCTTATTCCTTGAGTTAATAAACTTGAAACTTGGCAGGAATATCATGACTCGGTGCCGCATACATGGCTCATGAGGGTGCTGGAGTTGTATAAAGTAGATACAATTCTACGCACCTTCCTGATGTCGTGTATGGGGCAATGGAGGACGGTCCTTCGCTATCCAGGATGTCGAAATATCCAGAGGAATAGCGAGCCGATAAGGATCGAGCGAGGCATATTCCAGGGCGACAGTTTGAGTCCGCTTTGGTTCTGCTTAGCCTTGAATCCTCTAAGCACTGCTGGAGGATTCAGGTCTAGGCTATCGGCTGAGGAAAGGTGGTCAGGTTATATCTCACCTCCTCACAAATGTTGTCTTTAAAAGATCGCTTTTAGCGATATGACCGCCTATTTTGTCACCCTTTGTACAGTTTTATTTTATTTTATTAAATAGGAACAACAAACAGCTACATTATGCAATATTATAAACAGAAAAACATAAATAAATAAAACCTTAATCACTAGGAGGTGAACTGTTCATGCATGACAGTTACGCTAATTTATAAAAACAATAAAATGAAAAAAAGAAAACAAAACAGTATTTTTAAGACAACTACAACAAACAATTAGTCTAAGAGTTCAAGTGTCTCATGCAAAAGGCTACGAAACCTTTTCAAAGAGCATGTAAATATATCTATGTGTTCGAATACTTCATTGTAGGTTGCTGCCATTCGCCGAACTGGCGAACGTAGACCAGTGTTAGATCGGCAGGTACCTACTGCAAAGAGTTTGCCAGCACGCACCCGCCGTCTATGGACAGTTCTGGGGACTGCATAGCACAATACATGGTTTAAATCAATACAGTCAAAATTGCCATTAACAAAGTTATACAATGTCATTGCTTCCAATTGTTTACGTCTAGAGCTGAGCGTCAAAAGCTTGTACTTACTGAGCAACTGGTTATAGTGCAGATATGTTTTATGACACCTATAGTGCATTGCACGAAGAAATCTACGCTGGACATTTTCTATCATGTCAATGTATTTGCCATAGTACGGGTTCCAGATGGATACGGCATATTCGAGCTGGGAACGGACTAGGGTTTTATACAGACAGAGGTACGAAGAGGTCCGCTTGAAGTCATGAGTGGATCTCATTATAAATCCGTACATCTTATATGCTTTATTTACAATTTGATCGATATGCAAATCCAAGCAGAGTTTCGAGTCAAGCAATATACCAAAATCACGAACTGAGTTTACATTATTCAATAAAACATTACATAATGAGCATGGAAACCTTATGATGTTTTTGTTTTTGGTGTAATTTAGGTAGTTGCACTTGGGAATGCTCAGATGGAGCTTACTAGTGTTACAATAGTCCGTGAGTCGATCCAAGTCCTCTTGGAGAAGGTAGCAATCCTGAATGCTATGAATAGGTCTGTATACTTTGAGGTCATCAGCATATAACAAAAATTTGGAATGATGAAAACAGTTAGCAATATTATTTATAAAAATAATGAATAAAAGAGGACCTAGAATAGAGCCCTGCGGGACACCAGATGTAACCCGAGTAGCATGAGAGGGGTATCCATTAATAACAACCCGCTGACAACGGTTAGTGATGTAAGAAATGAACCATCGCAGCAAGTTACCACGAATACCATTGAAAGCTATCCGGTTCAGCAACAATTCATGATCCACCTTGTCAAAAGCTTTTTGAAACTCCGTGTACACTGCATCAACTTGTATACGATTGTCGATGTTATCAAATAGGTCACTAGAAAATATCAATAAATTAGTTGCCGCGGATCGCTTTTTCACAAAACCGTGCTGTTGTTGTATAATAATGTTATGCAGGATAGGGTACACTTCGTTATGTACCAGTTTCTCAAAAAGCTTCGACAAGGTAGATAAAATAGAAATAGGTCGGTACTGCTCAACACTACGCTTAGATCCACTCTTGTGTACAGGTGTGATATTAGCCTGCTTCCACACCGTTGGCATAACACCTTCCGCGATACATTTCTTGTAGATTATAGTTAGGGGTCTACAGATAAAGGAAGCAGTATTTTTAAGAAAAAACGCCGACAGTCCATCAGGACCTGGACCCTTAGATGGATCAAGGGATTTCAGTTCAGCCAAAACCGAGTCTTCAACAATGTCGTTAGACACTGTTTCAGAAGGTAACTCCCATTGAGAGAGTGCAGATGAAGCAGGTTCATACACGGAAGAAAAGAAATCAGAGAACATGTTGCAAATCGATTGAGGGTCGTTGGATACATTGTTTTTATATTGAACTTTTGCCGGTATACCGGGTTTGTCTTTGCGGTTGGAAATGTATATCCAGAAATCCTTAATGTTTTTATGAATACTATCCTCAATAGACTGAATATATTTAGAGAAGCATTTATCACAATTTTCCTTAAAGAAGGCTCTGTGCTGCGAGAATTTTTCGTAGTCCACAATGTTGCCGTATTTCTTCCATTTAACCCAAGCCTTTTGTTTTTTATTGAGCGTGTTAATTAATATTTTAGAAAACCAGACCGGATAACCAGTAGTCCTAGATGCGGATAGCGGTGTGTGCTGTTTAATTATATCGTCAATCTTATTGTAAAATGTGCTTAGTGCCTCTTCAGATCCCAAAGGGGCAAGAAGGTCCGTCCAGTCAATATCCTGAATTTTGTTGTTAATGTGCTCGTAATCAGATTTGTAAAAGTTGTATTTTTGTAGCGGTCGCTTTCTCATAGGTTGAGCATCTACGTCTATACTTATGTCACAGATAAAAGGTGGGTGATATGAGTCGATTGGAAGCAGAGGAAACAACGCAGCCGATACAGCTGATACAGCCGATACAGCCTTACATGGGTGGTTGGATATAAGTAGGTCAAGAATTTTGCCATTAGTATTTGCAACTGCATTATATTGCGAAGCATCAAGTAATGACATTAAGTTATTTAACTGGCTACAAGTTACGGAAATACCTATACCCAGCCTACCGCCGTTAAGAGGTCCTGCTGAGCCCAGTGTAATCCAAGTTATTTCTGGGAGATTATAGTCGCCCATTATGTAGAAACAGTCAACACCACGGTCACCCAGTACCTGCTGTAAGACTTCAAAGTGTCGCTCATATACAGAGGCAGCCATTCTGGGAGGTATATAAGCGGCACTGATAATATGACGCCTGGAAGGTAGTGCACTTGGCACTTCTATGAGGATGTGTTCAATAAGTCAGTCTTGCTTGTACCGCGTTCCGATGCGCACGTGTTTGCATATTCTGTGTATTGACTAGCGCGGCGCAAGCTGTCGCTCGTATTTCTTTTTTCGCCATGAGTAACGAACTTGTGGCGAATGAGCTGCTGGCGTTCCTGCAGCAGAAGCTGGATGTGATGGACGAAGTATCCGCTGTCCAAATCTGCTCAACGAACTTCAGCGAGGAGGACATAGCTGCTGCCAAGCTATTGTTGTTCAGTGTGCTGAACAAGCGCGACCAGATGGTGTCCCGCCGGCGTGACGGGACTAAGAGAAGCCTGCAAGATATAATCACGCTATTCAAGGAGACCGACCCGGACGACGTGCCGACGTTTGTCGTGAAGGACCTGCATAAGCTGCCACCCGTCACCTTCGATCACGTCGATGTAACAAGCCTTCTGAAGGACATTGTCTTTCTGAAGGCCCGCCTCGCGGATGTTCTGGCGAAGTTAGATGCATCCCAAAACACCGTCGTCGATTTGCGCAAAGAATTTAGCGAGTTGCGCAACAGTGTGGCGGTAACTAGGTCATCAGTTGATGCATCTAACGTAAACATGTGTCGCGGAGCTGGCCTCGATTTATCGTCGTCAAATTCCGCGTCAGCAGTTTCGTCGCCAGCGCACCCGTCGTTTGCTGAGATTGCAGAGCGCCCCGCCCGCGTGCACCGCAGCCCCGCACCCGTCATCGCGGCTCCTCCACGCAACGCCGCCCGAGCCCCTCGCCCCGTCCCGCTGCCAGTGTCTGCAGCCCTAGCGAAGCCCATAGTAAAGGAATCCGCTAGCGTCACCGCGAGTGCCCCAGAAGCTCCAAGTAGTAAGCCAATGCCAAAAAAGGCACCGAATAAGGCTGATGATGAAGGTTTCGTGACCGTGCAAAGGAGGAAGCGCCGGTCGCGAACGAACAAGAACCGCTGCGGCAAAGCTCCTATGGAGCCGGAAGTCAGCTTGCGTGCCGCAAAGCCGAACACACCGGTGTACATCTCCCGCCTACACTACACCACTAAGGCGGAGGACATCGTGGAGTACGTGCGCCGGAAGACGAGGTACACGCCGAGGGTGCAGTTACTGGAGTCGCACCGCAACGTCAATTTCAAGGCGTTCGTGGTGCGCGTGCCGAATTGCTATCTGCCAATCGTCATGGATGAAGACTTCTGGCCGCAGGACGTGGTGTTCCGTCGCTTCCGCGGACAAGTACCACAGAATTGCTCTAGAGTTAGCTAGTGAAGTACTGTTTTACACTAACATAGTTATAAGTTTTTCACACCACCTGCTCGAAAATGTCAAATTATATGTCAAGCAACCTTAACCTAAAGTGAGTCATTAGTGGCCGGGGGCACAGCCGGTCAATAATGTTGTACTGGATTTCATTATGACCCGCTGGTCAATAATGTGATTTAAATTTGGAATCTCACATGCTCAGCTAAATTGGCAGTATAGTACTAACAAACACCCTTTGGTGCCAGAAAGAGGAAAGCTATTCTCGAAACCCTTACTACCTGTGGATGATATTCTCGATTTCCTACAAAATCATAACGACTGCTTCTTCATATCGTTGCCATGTTTTCGAAGACATAATATTGTAAGAATAATTAGATAACTACGAACCATTTTTTAAAAGGAATGGAATAACATTAAAACTGGCATTAATAATAACAAATACCGTACCGCGCCGTAATACCGTAATAGTAATTGGCTGTAACATTAGTTAATTTATTTTAAGTAAGCTGCGCTAAGATTACTGTGGATTTTGTCAATAAATAAATAAATAATAAAACCTATCTATACTACAGTCGATTTATCACATTTTATCAAAAATACTCTATTTTCACGAGCGTCTCCAATGACGTTCTAAATTCAAAATGCATACAGCCAATCATCCAAAACCATTCTACCAGGCCTGTATAAAGCTTAGTTTACAAAAACGCCACTTCCGTGAGAGTGATATCAATAGACACACACGACAAAACCGTAGAAGAGACTTTTTTTTGAAAATCGAATTGTGGCTTGGCTACTTATTGGTAGACGCAATAAAGGCGCGAATTTTCGTACTATGGCTATTATTTTCTCACAGTAGGTGTAAAAAGTAGAGTATCCTCCTCTGGGCTAAAGGTGTCTTTGCCTTGGGCTAGCTTGAATCCCTCGCTGCATTCAGGATTCTTGTATTAACTCCCTCGCTTCGCTCGTGAGTTAAATCCCGAATCCTTCATTGCGCTCGAGATTCAATATGACGCCCGTGACATAAGACACAACTTTAGCCCCTCGGTGCATAATCTACTATTATTTACTAACAAAATTATTACTATACTATTATGTATACTTAGGTTAAGGTATGTATCTATGGGTCTTTGTTACCTGAAAATAAATGGTTTATTATTATATTATTAATAAGATTGCGAGATTGTGAATTAGCAAGAATGACAGAAATATCAAGTTCAGACGATTTAAGTGTTTGCAGAAGAGCCACCCACCCCGCCGCCATCCAGTTTTTTAGTGGCAATACGATCACGATCACACCTGTACACAACATAGCGCTGATCAATAAACTCATTGTTGCTAATTTCCGGAACTAACCAAGTTTCCGTCAGTACGATGACATCGTGGTTACCATTCAAAATATTCATGTAAAGTGTGTGTAATTTTGTACGGATGCCTCTACAGTTTTGATAGTATATGGATAGATGCTTATCACTAGATAATGGGTGTACTAACATATGAATTACCAGCGGTACAAGTTCAGGCAACAGGTACGTGCAATGCTCAATATGGAATATAACAGTTAAGTAAAAATAATGTTTTTTATTAATAAAAATGACACCAGGTAAACAGCAACACTGAGCCCCGACGATACAGCAATAGACGCATTTAAGATAATCCAGTAAAAAGGTTACTAACAGGTATAATAGGTAGCATAATATTCGCGAGTTTCGGCAGAAATAGTTTAAAAATCATAATATCACCCATATTAAGGCGACGTGATAACAAGTACAACGCACACATAAAATCAAGTTTATAGAACAAGAATACAATACAGATTAAAACATTACAGACTAAAAAAATATATAAAGAAAGACAAATATATAGGTATAGAAACTTATAGTAATTATAGTTTGTTGGGGTTGGAACCACTATCAATGTTGGTATTTGGCGGACTGCTTTTAATCTTACGAATATCGTCGGCTGTATGTATTGCAAAAACAGTATCGCCATCCCGTTCGTGCACGAGAATAGTGGCGTTTCGAATCCAAACGTACTTAAACTGGTGCAATGTAGCGACATCTTTAACCTTCCGAAACTTAGAGTAAGAAAGCTATAGAGCATCGGGTAGCGTGGCCGCACATGAGACAAAACACTAACTTAACTAACATAGGCTACATAAGTAGCTGCCTTGAAAAAACTGGCACGCAGTGAGAGACGGAAATAGTATAGCTTTATCCTTTTCTGTTACTTATAATAACTCAATACTTTATCCCTTTCTTGTGGAAATGAAATGGAGCTACCCGCCGTCTATACTTTTCTTTGTCTAAGTTCCGAAATAAATGTTTCTTCTTGAGTGTCAGATGCTCATTCATGTAAATAGTCGCCGGTGCACATGTGAAACCCAATTGGTCAGACTTTAAGTTTTTGACCTTGCGAAAAGCAGCGAGTAAGTTGTCCCGCAGGATACGTGACGATAATTTTACAATTACGTTTTTCGGAATATTTGTTTGCTGGTGAGCATGTGGAACTCTGTGAATCGATATGATATCTCTTTGAGTAACAGGTAAGTTAATAGCAGTACCAATCGACTCCATTATGTTAATCAGGTTTTCACTGCGCGTTTCAGGCATGTTTATGATTTCCACATTGCACTGTCTTGCTTGCTGTTCGAGATTATCAAGTTTGGTCTCGAGGAGACTAATAGATAGGTTAGATTGCTCAGAACTTTGTCGACTTATTTCATCCATACGTTTCTTGAGTTCAACCTGTTCCCCTGAATGGAATTCCACAGAAGTTTGCAGTTGTGTTACTTCAAGGGATAAGTCAGATACATTCTGTTTCAAAGCATGGTGTTCAGTACGAAGATTGCTTATCTCTTCTCTTATGTCACCCAGGGCAGATCTTAATTCGCTATTCAATTTATTAAAACTTGTAAAATGAAATAGACCCTTTTCTTGCTAATACTTTTTTTCCGCACAACTGTACTCTTTCACAATCCAACAACGACTGGCTTTGCACTACATTTTACCATTTTAAAACGACATTTGCCCCACCCAGAAATAACGCTCAGTAATATCATCACCGTTATTTCCAAGTGTTGCCAAAGTAAAATAATACATTTAGTTGCCATAGCGGAAATACATTTTAAAAGTTTGTTACAATATTAATAATTTGTACTTTGATAGTGTTGCCACAGTGGATATTATAATGCGGTATTAAAATAATGCTTGTTTTTTTAAATTAAATCAATGAAATCACGACAACTCGGCCATCCGACGGCGTGCTAACTCCGAAGCACGCGCTAATCACGACCACTGAGGCAATATATCAAATAGCAACAATATTGGAAATTTATTTTGATATGCTGGTTTACTGGTAAGCTAAATAATTTAACTAACCATCTGTATGTGCCTGCGCACCGTTTCTATTAGAATTATCATTGATCCCATTAAGTAACACAACCTACTGCCATTCGGCCATCAATTTCACACCTACTGTGCAATGCTAACTTATCATAAAAATAGTCCAAAAGTTTCATCCATACAGGACTTTCATTTAAGCATCTCTAAAAGTTTTCTGAAATTTTCATCAATACCATTTATTTCCACGAGTAATTGAGCGTTAGCAATGTTTCATACCGCTTTTTGGCCAATCCAAAAACTTTTTAAAGGGCATAGTGTTTTATTTGTTTTCATTCCAATCAAACATTGGCGTATTAACTATCTTAGCTATCGCTCAATATCTTGGAATCTACTATCAGGGTCAAAATCTGGGACTCATTGCAGCATATCTACATGGCTTATTAACAGCACATCTATATGGTTGCATAAGATCACATTAGCGCCTACGTTAAACTCAGAACTACAGTTTTGAACTACAGCTCACTTACATGGCTGCGCAAGATCACATAAGTACCTACGTTAAGCTTTGAACTGCAGCTCACCTACATGGCTGCGCAAGATCACATAAGTACCTACGTTAAACTTTGAAGGGCAGCTCACCTACATGGCTGCATAAGATCACATAGGTACCTACATGAAACTTTGAAGTGCAGCTGACCTACATGGTTGCATAAGATCATATAAGTACCTTCGTTAAACTTTGAACGCAGCTCACCTACATGGCTGCATAAGATCACATAAGTACCTACGTTAAACTTTGAACTGCAGCTCACCTACATGGCTGCATAAGATCACATAAGTACCTACGTTAAACTTTGAACTGCAGCTCACCTACATGGCTGCATAAGATCACATAAGTACCTACGTTAAACTTTGAACTGCAGCTCACCTACATGGTTGCATAAGATCATATAAGTACCTTCGTTAAACTTTGAACCGCAGCTCACCTACATGGCTGCATAAGATCACATAAGTACCTACGTTAAACTTTGAACTGCAGCTCACCTACATGGCTGCATAAGATCACATAAGTACCGACGTTGAACTCCGAACTACCGGCTCACTCACATGGTTGCAACAAACTATACGCATACATCACCCATGATTGAACTAGAGTGTAAGCCGCATAGAACTCTAAACTATTCTCCTATATCATTATCTTTATTTTTAAAATCTGAACTACAGCTCGCTTATGTGGCTGCTATAAACTATACGCATACATCTCCATAAAGCTCACTTGCATGGCTGAACTAGAGTGTAAGCCGCATAGAACTCTAAACTATACTCGTACATCTTCATTTTTAAATCTGAACTATAGCTAGCCTACATGGCTGCAATAAGCTATACGCATACATCTCCATAAAGCTCACTTACATGGCTGAAATAGAGTGTAAGCCGCATAGAATTCTAAACTATACTCGTACATCTTCATTTTTAAATCTGAACTATAGCTGGCCTACATGGCTGCAATAAACTATACGCATACATCTCCATAAAGCTCACTCACATGGCTGAAATAGAGTGTAAGCCGCATAGAACTCTAAACTATACTCGTACATCTTCGTCTTTAAATCTGAACTACAGCTGGCCTACATGGCTGCAATAAACTATACGCATACATCCCCATAAAGCTCAATAACATGGCTAAACTAGAGTGTAAGCCGCGTAGAAATCTAAACTATACTCGTACATCTCTGAACAGCTCACCTCGTGGCTGGACCCGAGTGCACGCCGCATAGAGGTCTAAACTATACTCGTACATCTCTGAACAGCTCACCTCGTGGCTGGACCCGAGTGCACGCCGCATAGAGGTCTAAACTATACTCGTACATCTCTGAACACCTCACCTCGTGGCTGAACCCGAGTGCACGCCGCATAGATAAAGGTCAAAGTCACTATACTCGTACATCTCTGAACAGCTCACCTCGTGGCTGGACCCGAGTGCACGCCGCATAGAGGTCTAAACTATACTCGTACATCTCTGAACAGCTCACCTCGTGGCTGGACCCGAGTGCACGCCGCATAGATAAAGGTCAAAGTCACTATACTCGTACATCTCTGAACAGCTCACCTCGTGGCTGGACCCGAGTGCACGCCGCATAGAGGTCTAAACTATACTCGTACATCTCTGAACAGCTCACCTCGTGGCTGGACCCGAGTGCACGCCGCATAGATAAAGGTCAAAATCACTATACTCGTACATCTCTGAACAGCTCACCCTCGTGGCTGGACCCGAGTGCACGCCGCATAGAGGTCTAAACTATACTCGTACATCTCTGAACAGCTCACCTCGTGGCTGGACCCGAGTGCACGCCGCATAGAGGTCTAAACTATACTCGTACATCTCTGAACAGCTCACCTCGTGGCTGGACCCGAGTGCACGCCGCATAGATAAAGGTCAAAGTCACTATACTCGTACATCTCTGAACAGCTCACCTCGTGGCTGCACCCGAGTGCACGCCGCATAGAGGTCTAAACTATACTCGTACATCTCTGAACAGCTCACCTCGTGGCTGGACCCGAGTGCACGCCGCATAGATAAAGGTCAAAGTCCCTATACTCGTACATCTCTGAACAGCTCACCCTCGTGGCTGGACCCGAGTGCACGCCGCATAGAGGTCTAAACTATACTCGTACATCTCTGAACAGCTCACCTCGTGGCTGGACCCGAGTGCACGCCGCATAGATAGAGGTCAAAGGTCAAAGTCACTATACTCGTACATCTCTGAACAGCTCACCTCGTGGCTGGACCCGAGTGCACGCCGCATAGAGGTCTAAACTATACTCGTACATCTCTGAACAGCTCACCTCGTGGCTGGACCCGAGTGCACGCCGCATAGAGTCTTAACTATACTCGTACATCTCTGAACAGCTCACCTCGTGGCTGGACCCGAGTGCACGCCGCATAGAGGTCTTAACTATACTCGTACATCTCTGAACAGCTCACCTCGTGGCTGGACCCGAGTGCACGCCGCATAGATAGAGGTCAAAGGTCAAAGGCCAAAGTCTGAGGTCTAAACTATACATTTTACTATACATATGCATGCTCATACAGTCATTAGACATTACCGCAACCAACATGATCAAACTTTTAGCTTAGCTATCAAGCTAATATCTGTGGTGTCAAGGTAAAAGGGGATGAGTCAAAAATTTTGAAAAATGAGTTGTTAACACAGTTGGATAAAATGTATTACTGAGTATTACGGTAAAAAGGCGATGAGTCAATAAAATGTATTTTTATTTCGTGAATCTCAAATAACAAATAGAGTCTAGTCATAAACAGCAAAACCTAAAAAGTAAAAATGAGTTATGTGTAGTCATCTTCTTATTACATTCGTAATTCTTTACTTATAAAATTAAGCATAGTGAGATAAGTCGACTCGTGCCTAAATTCGTATTCGTCGTTGCGCGTTAGTTGCATTTCGCGCGCGAAGTTGACGTGATTTGACCTGTGTAAAAAGCCCAAAATTTTGGTTTACGTGTGTATTTGAGTTTTGAAACCCATAGAAATGAATAGAATTAACAAGATAATGTCACTGGCTCTAAATGAAAGTCCCACTGAACGTAAGTATGATTTTTTTATAACTTTTACCTTTCTAACCTTTAAAGTTTTTGTTACGTTGAATGACTATTAGTGTAATTTACATAGATTATGTTATTGTTTTTTGGTTGTTAGATAAATGAGATTAGTAGGTGGTTTATTTCAAGTCAGTAAGTACCTACCTAGTTGATAGTTAGCGCGCTGTGCGACGGAGAAGGTATTTAGGTACCTACTCGCACTCGCCGCGAATATTGTAGGTATGCTCACATTGTTAACAAGTTGTGCGATTTTACAGATTTACAAGAAAATGTATCAGACAATCACAGCAGCACGTCGCTGAACGTATCTGGAGTTAGCAGTGAGGTTACTGAAGAGCAATTGCAGGCTGCCGAGATTTTAGAAGACTTACTCACTCCTTCTGACCTAGGATTCCAGTCCCATGATTTTCCAACTGGTTGGTATTTATAATTTAAAACATAAATACTCACGCCTGTATATCCCTATAACGACGACCCCACCCCGGGACACCGCGTCCCCCGTCGTGAGGTCTCTCACGCGCATAATGGTGTCCACTGTCGAGCGCCCCTTGCGGAAGTCAAACTGGCTGTCCGCAAGATCTGGCCCCGTCATCACCAGGTGCCTGATGAGGCGGCCCGCAATCACTCTCTCAAAGAGCTTGCCGACCTCGTCGAGCAGCACGATGGGCCGGTATGCGGACGGAGAGTCCGCAGGGCGCCCTGGCTTCCGAATGAGGACCAGCTTCCCCGTCCTCCAACGGAGTGGGAACTGGCCTCTCTCCAAACATGCACTTAAGAACGCCTCCAGTCGAGGCCCGAGAGCCCTCGAGGCCAGGACCCAGGCTCTACCTGGCAAGCCGTCGGGTCCTGGGGCGGTACTTTTAGCCTTCAGCCTTCCTACCGCCGCTCTCAGTTCTACCCCGGTCACTTCAGGGATGTCGTCGTCGTCCGCGTGGTCCGCTTCGGGCACCGCAATTGGCGGAGCCATGTGCGGGGGAGTGTGCTCCCCCGTGAAGGGAACAGAGCGCTCACCACATCCTCCACCAGCTGGGGGCGGAGACTCTGGAGCGGGGGGGCCCAGGGGCGGAGTTTATTTCGCACCATTTTATAAGGGCGCCCCCACGGATCTCTGTTCAGAGTCTCCACCATCTCGTCGCGGGCCACGTCCTTGGCCCGCTGGACTGCTTCCTGGAGGGCGGTCTTCACCGCTCTGCCTCGTGGCTTCCGCATCCGGAAGGCGGACGCGGAGCATGCGGTGCCTGGTGTACAGGTGTCGCGCGTCGACGTATGCCTTGCGTAGCGTCTCCAACTCCTGCGACCACCAGTACACCTGACGTCGGGCGCGTCCTGGCCGGACTCGGGCCATTGCCACGTCGCATATCTCGGACATGACCTCCCGGAACCACTCCGCCTCATCGTTGATGTTTGCAGGCCTGTCCGGTGATGACACCCAGGCCTGCACGATCGGCTTCCAGGAGGAGCTCCCGGTCCAGCTGCTTTAGCGCCCAACCCGGACCACTCGGGGCCTGTTGGACCAGCGCGCTAGAGGTCGGGGCGGAGACGTCGAACCGGATATAACGGTAATCGGAGTAGGTCTCCACCCCCTCCATGACGCGCCAGTCAATCACTCGTTGTGACAGAGCGGGGCTGGCGAACGAGATGTCCACCACGGACTCACCCCGCATCCGCACACACATGGGAACAGAACTCCGATTTAGGACGACCAGGCCTGTTTCCAGAGCCCAGACCTCCACCATCCTGCCCCGCACATCCGTGTAACGGGAACCCCAGGCCAAATTCTTGGCATTGAAGTCCCCGAGCACTAGCACGGGGAAGGAATGGTTTCCGGCGACGACGACACTCAACTCTGTTAAAGAGTTGTGGAACTCGGCGAGAGTTCGGCTCGGAGAGAAGTACACCCCCACTACTACTATCTCTCCGAACCTTGCTGCTACGCACCCCTGTCCCTTCGTGACGTCCCTCGAGGACGGGGTACCGGCGGCGGCCGACGAAAGTATGGCCACTCAGCCACTCAGGTCCTCCACCCAGTCATCCCTGGGCGGGACAAAGTACGGCTCAGCGACCACGGCAAGTCAAAAAAGCTTTGCTTGGAATGAAGCAATTGACGTGCTATAGTCTCTGCCTACCTCAGTGGGAGTCAGGTGTGATGATTTATGTTTATATAATTAAAAACTGTCAATATTAAATACGTAAATAAATAACACATAAAGAGACGAGTCAATAAAAGGATTTTTTATATTTTTTTCTTGTTATGGAAAAAGGAGTTTTGTCAATTATTTTAATAATTAATAATTAAAAATATTTTTTGGTTACATATAAAAGACGACTAAATTGTTAAATGAAAATTAAAACAATTTTGTATTAAGTATTTTTATATATTTTTGATTAAACTGCATTTATCTTACAAAACAAACAAGCGTTTTCTTTATTAGCCCCTGGTGAAAAGTAGTGTTTTTAGACTCATCCCCCTTTACCTTGACACCACAGATATACCTGCTCAGAAAATCCAATGAACGGAACAGACCTCTAAAATATCATTGTTCAGAGTGAATCTTGTAGCGAAATTCCCAACATTTACTTCAAGTTGTCCAATGCAACGATAACTCTATCGAGGAGTTGCCCCGACCAAGAGTAACACGTGCACTGGCTCAACTATTGACTTATTGTTTATAATTAGTCCAAGGCCATGATAACCCTATCGAGGAGTTGCCTCGACCAAAGGTACCATGTGCATCGGCCCAACCATTTACTTATATAATTATGCCAACACAGCTACAACCTTATCGAGGAGTTGCCTCGACCAAAGGCAGCACGTGCGTCGGCCTAACTATTTACTTATTATGTTATTATAATTAGTCCAACGCAACGATAACCCTATCGAGGAGTTGCCTCGACCAAAGGTAGCACGTGCATCGGCCCAATTACTATTAACTATGATTTAAATATTAACCGTCTGGGAAATACGCCACAATGATTGCTATCGAATCAAAAACTACGTAACAACCACACTTACCGCTCACTGAACTTATCTGGGACTAAAACAATGAAGTAAGGTAAAGAATTCATAAGACTACTTACGATTTTGCCGAGACATGGCTCGTGGTCCATACCACTTCTGAATTAAAATGAAATAGACCCTTTTCTTGCTAATACTTTTTTTCCGCACAACTGTACTCTTTCACAATCCAACAACGACTGGCTTTGCACTACATTTTACCATTTTAAAACGACATTTGCCCCACCCAGAAATAACGCTCAGTAATATCATCACCGTTATTTCCAAGTGTTGCCAAAGTAAAATAATACATTTAGTTGCCATAGCGGAAATACATTTTAAAAGTTTGTTACAATATTAATAATTTGTACTTTGATAGTGTTGCCACAGTGGATATTATAATGCGGTATTAAAATAATGCTTGTTTTTTTAAATTAAATCAATGAAATCACGACACTTGTGTCCATTTCGTCACGCCAGCCATTTAATGTACCTACTCTTTATATCGTCCTTGAAACATGCAAGCGTATTATTTATGTCCCTTCTCCATTCCTGCAACGTAATGTGTAGCTCATTTGGAAAGTATCAGCTGTATCTTGAACGACGGACTCATTAGCTAAGATCGTCGAGGTACTGGAGTTGCACGGTGAGGTAGGACTATGTTCTATAATATCGCACGACATGTTCATGCTATCTTCGTATGTAGGAACTAGAGCGGCCGCAAGTTAGACCGAGTACGGCGCGTAACATTATTGCATGAAGGGCATTTCCAGGCGGCCTTAAATTCATTTGTGAGAGCTTCAAATTGACGAGGCGTTATGTTTAGGCATTCGAAATGATAACTGCCTTCACAGGTTTTGCATTCAAGGAGCCGAGCTCCAGTTACGAAAAGTGTATTACAGCCAGCACAGTTCATATTGATGAAGGTGTAATCGATCGGTGTTTGTTTACAAACAATAGATTGTCGGCCAGACGACAAGCAACGCCACCTACCGCCGTGCGAGAGATTGAAGTAAGGCGTCAACCAACACTCAATCGATGTATCTCTTGCGCCGTAGATTAGCAAATTAGCAGTACGGGGTTAATGAGTACGCTAATGAAGAATCCTGGTAGTCCTAATGATTAGTCACAGATGGCGTTGGTTTGTATGGGTGATGTAGTATGACAATGCAAAATCGAAGTTTTGCAAATCACTGATTGAAGTTTCTATACCTTATGTCTGTAATTAATATGGTGTACATAATAAAGAGTATTCTATTCTCCTTTACATGGATAACCTAAAACTCTTTGCCCCCCAACAATTTGCAACTGATGGAGCTACTGAAAATTACTGAAACTTTCAGTAGCGCCATCAGGATGGAATTTAATGTGGGCAAATGTGCGGTCATGCATGTAAAGCGAGGGGAGATTGTGGAATCCGTGGGAACCCAACTCTCGGATTCCACAAACGAAACCTAACCTATAAGTATTTGGGTATGTCAGAAGCGTTGGGTATCAATGTTACTGACATGAAGCAATCGTTGAAGGAGCGCTTCTTTGGCCGCCTGAAAAAAGTATTTAATAGTCTTCTTTCAGGCGGAAACAAGGTGCGCACCTTCAACAGTTGGGTCATGCCGGTTTTGATGTACTCTTTCGGCATACTCAAATGGACTCAGAACGAACTCGACGCCCTGGATAGGAAAGTCCGTACGTTGCTGACTGCAAATCGAATGCATCACCCACGATCATCGGTAATGAGGCTGTATATCCCGCGAAAGTGTGGAGGTCGAGGCTTTTTAAACGCTAAGACTCTCCACAATCGCGAGATATGCAACCTCAGGGAATATTTCCTAGAAACCGACGTGGGGATGCATCGGGATGTAGTCGCGGTGGACAAGGGCCTCACCCCACTCTCCTTAGGTAAAGAGAACTGGCGCAAGTCAGTAGTGCTTGACACTAATGGTCGCATGGAGGTATGGCAGAGTAAGGAGCTTCACGGACGCTTTTTCCGGGCCCTACATGGACCCGATGTAGATTTACTAGCGTCCGTAGCCTGGCTGCGTTTCGGTGACCTCTTTGGAGAAACCAAAGGTTTTGTCTGTGCAATTATGGACGAAGTTATGATGACGAACAATTACCGGAGATTTATTGTGAAAGACGGCACGGTTGACATCTGTCGGGCATGCCACCGGCCGGGGGAATCAATCAGGCATATTATCTCCGGGTGTTCTCGTCTAGCTAACGGAGAGTATTTGCATAGACACAACCTTGTAGCCAGGATAATCCATCAGCAACTTGCTCTGAAATACAGCCTTGTTGAATCGGAGGTACCGTACTACAGGTATGTGCCCGACCCAGTAGGTACTCGAAAATGGAAATATCACATTGTACTGGGATCGATCCATCATCACTGACAGGACTTTTGTTGCCAATAAACCTGACCTAATGGTGGTGGATCAAAGTCAAAGCATTTATTTCAAATAGGCACTTTTGAACGTCAAAGATTACTAAAATAGAATTGATTCTAGTCGCCCATTCCAAAAGGTAGTTTTCGTATGGAGAAGAATGGGCAAGAAACTCCACCGTTAGATACTCTTTTAAAATGTTTTACAATATTTTGCATGTATCTACTTACTTACATTAATGTGAAGATGATGCACCTAAAATAAAATTACTGTACCACAATAGGTAAAAGAATTAAAAATGAAACCATAACACATAAATTAATTATCTGATAGATACATAGTGCTCACAAAGGAGAATGGCAGAAGTTCATAGAACGCTGGCATTAAACTTTTTTAGTTAGGTACTACAAAAATAAAAGTGGTATGGTTTGAAAGGGAATATTAAGAGCATTTGTTAAAAAAATAAATAAAAATAATAACAATGGGTTTCAAGAGAAACCTTAATTTTTGTAAAAGTGAGGTTAAGTGCATTCATTTTAGGTTATTTTACCTCTGTTACTATTTTAACGCATAAATGTTTGGTGTCAAATCACACCGAGATGGCAGCGAAGCGGCGAGCAGTTTCAGTGTCATATAATTTTAAACTTTATATTCATTACTATAATACATAGTATCACTTGAGAAACTTGAGTCGTCTTAGTGCTCGCGGCGCCGCGGGCGGCCGCGCGCCTTTTCAAGTTTCTCAAGCGATACTATGTGTTATAGTAATGACGATAAAGTTTAAAATTATATGACACTGAAACTGCTCGCCGCTTCGCTGCCATCTCGGTGTGATTTGACCCTTATTGTATGCATAACATATTGCTAGTTATGCTTTGTAATGACTTGAAAAATGATAACTAGTTGTTGAAGTTTGTTTAATTCAAAGATTTACTCACTGATCATATAATTATAGACCTAATGGCAGTCTAAGGCTGCGTTTCCACCAGAAATGTGCGAGGATGCGTAGCGAGGGATGTGTGTGAAACAAACCAATAACATCGCTTCATTTTCATACAAAGACTACAATATAATGTGTTTTCATAGCTTGAACTAAGTTAGCGTTGTTATTGGTTAGTTTTAACCTACGCATCCTCGCTCATCTCTGGTGGAAACGCAGCCTAAGTGTACTCTGTCAGTTCTAATTAAACATAGTAGCTCTGACAGCTCTCTTTTACAAAATAAAGATGGATTCAATGTCAGCAGCTCGACCCCATAGTAAAACGCCATACGACATAATGACGGCTTCTACGTCAGTTAACTGTCTTCAAACTCAACTCAAACTCAAAGCATTTATTTCAATTAAACCAATTAGGTACAGGCACTTTTGCATTGTCAAGTGGTCGGTCAGTCAGTGGGCCTGCGGGCGGAGAGTAATGGGTAGCTCACCGTCCGATCAGGACCAGGCCCGTGCCGGACGGCGCGTTAAAGAGATGTCAGCGTCGAGGAGGGGCCCCTTAGGGCCGAAGCCTGCCGGGCCAGCGGGATTGTTTGAAAGGGTTACCGCTGGCCCGGAACATAAAGGGCTAAGGAAGAAACACGGGTGGGTTTTAGTCAGTAAAAGTCTGACACTCCCTTCCGCTCCACCCAGAGCGGGAGGAGTCATTTGATGATTTCCCATCCGCAAAAAAATAAAGGGTTAGTGTCTTTGTGTTATGCTGTGCTGTGGTGTTACATCACTGGCCTCTATAATACAAGTACGCTGGACTGCAGACTATGGATGACAGATTGAAGCCATTTGATTTTCGCCATTTTAGCGCTGATAGCAATGTGAAGGGACCGTGGAACTAATATTAGAGATGGGATATATCCTACGATAAAAAATACTTTTATGAATTTTATCGATCGTTATAACCACTGAGAGAATTTATTACAATATCGGATCACTCTCAGTTATTTTTATGCTTCATTTTTAAGTAATAGAATAATTGCTCTGCAAAGGTTAAGGGGCCGGCGGAGCATGCGTAGTTCATACAAACGTAATACCAAAATAATTTGTAAATCAAACATATTCTTAATGTAGTGTGTATTTATTCCGATTGGATTACAGAATATCTAGGTTCCCAAATATATATTTTGAATGGACACTGATTTAAAGACGAGTTATGAGAAAAATAAGTTTTCTATAGAAATTTGAAATTCCTCATATCTCGACTTTATATCAGAGTCCTTTCAAAATATATATTTGGGAACCTAGATATTCTGTAATCTAATCGGAATAAATACACACTACCTTAAGAATGTTTGAATTACAAATTATTTTGGTATTACGTTTGTATGAACTACGCATTAGCATGCGTAGTTCACCGGCCCCCTATCTGAAATTCATTACGGCGCTGTCAGATCGCACGCTATAAACTAGTGGATAGTGTCCTAGTATAGTTATAGCGCATGACGGTCAGATCAGTGAGCTTTAAATATGAGGATAGGCTTAGAACTTAGCCTAAAAACTACTATGGTTGAGCTAATATCTTCTGGCTCAACTACACTAGTTTTATAATCTGAGCTGGGGTCACATTAGTTCGCAATGTGAACTAAAAACTATTGAGCTATTGTGTTGCCATTTCGCTCTAACCTAGTAAATCAAATATCAGCTGTATTCTTCGTGACAGTCAGTTTTGGTGTTCAATTTGGAAGAATTGAACCATGTAGGAAACAAATAGCAACAAACAGCGTCCATACAAATTCAATCAAATTCACTTAAATTGAATGCCAAAAGTGAACCTTGTAACATTACCTTACCATATAGTCATTACTAGCGGAAAGGAGAGGGATTCCATTTTCATTATTGCGTGTATACTAATTTGAAAAAAACACAAGAAATAACAAAGTCTAAGTCAAATAATTTATTTCAAATAGGCACATAGGCACTTTTGAACGTCATTATTTTATTTCAAATAGGTACATAGACACTTTTGAACGTCAAAAATACAATAAAATAGAATTGATTCTAGTTTTCCAAAAGGTCGTGTTCGTATGGAGAAGAGCGTACGTAGTGTTGGGCAATGATAATAATCCGGTTAATAATCATTTGGCTAATAATCGATTAAAAGCAGTTAGTAGCCATTAATAGCAATTATGGATGATAACCCTGCTGTTAATGTTATTTTAGTGACAGAAAATTTCCCTTCATGGTTTTCAGGCTTAGGCTTGTCAGATTAGACTTCATTTTCATCATCTTTCTTTGTAGTAAATAAATGTGCGATTTAAAACTAATCTGGCCCATTTAAAAATTTTCAATCAGCTATTTACATTGATTTTTGATACCTACTTAATTAGATTTTTTATGTACTTAGTTTTTTTTTAATTCTTAATCAGTCATTTATTTGGGATATTTTTTTGGGATATTTTTATTTTCGTTTTTAGTTGTTTTTTTTTTTTTGTTTGTTGCTCAAAAATAATTTTCAGCCTAATTACGGCTAAAACACTGGATTCTTCAAAATCTCCTAAGTTTGGTTCATCGATTGGATGCTAATGCATGTATTTCTGGTGTATTAAGAAGTACAGGTTCATTACAGTCACAGGATATTTCATCGATTTCTGATGTTGGAGTGAAAGGTTCCGAATCCATGTGGAAATCACTTTCCGTATCTATACTTGACGGTTTGTTTTCCAAATTCCAGTTGTGTGATATATAAGTTATTTTTCCGGCTCGTTCAGTAGTTAGTTTACTTATTTCTTTTTTTGTATGTACAGTCTACAGCAAAAGTAGATGATCGAAATCAGAAATTCAATACTAATGAACGGAGTTCGCATTAGAACTGTGTGGGGCCGAAGTGATTTCTGTGTGGCGTTGATGTGGCGTTGAGTGGTTTAAATCACTTCGACGCCACACAGTTCTGACGCGAGCTCCGTTCAATAGTACTGAATTTCTGATTTTGATCATCTACTTTTGCTGTTGACTGTACATCAGCTTGAATACTAAAGGTCCTTTCCGTAGCTGCTGACGTGTAAGGAGCTGATAAAATAGCAACAGCAATTTTATGAAGCTTAGTAGAACTGAAAATACCCTTCCACCAGCAAAGGGCGTCTGTTTCTTCGACTTGAGACCAAATAAAACGATTCTTCCAAAAGTTATCTTTTGCTTTGTAATCGGCTAATTCATCATGACGTTTATTTTTAAATGTTGGCCCAGTTCATAAATATATTGCATTGCTTTTATACCTTCTTCTGGATCTAATTCTATTCCATGGGTTGAGCAAATAAGCAGCCAAATGACACAAAGCGATTTGTCAATAGTAATTATGGTTTTTATAGTATTGGATCTCTAAATTAACAAAACTGAATTTCCCGAAAAATGTGTATTTATTTTATATAATGGTCACTTATGGATTATAATCGATAATAACTCAAAGCATCCGGCTATTAGCCCAACACTAAGCGTACGTGTAGAGTGTTTAACGAAACAGTCCGCAGTGAAATTTTTGCTACAAAGATGATAATTTTATTAGATTTAGGACTCCAATTTTCCATTTTCATGTTTTTCAGCCCGTTAGTTGAGTTGGTGGGAAATCTGAAATCAACTATTTAATTAAAGTAAAACTGACTAAAGTATACAGTACATTGTAGATGGCAAGTTTTATTTTGATGTTAGGTCTTTACTTTGGAAACAAGTACACATTACATATAATACTAGCTTCCGCTCGCGGCTTCGCCCGCGACATATGTCGATAAAAACTATAGGTACTTAGTCTGCCAAATATTGAAATCCGTTCAGTGGTTTAGGCGTGAAAAGGTAACAGACAGACGGAGTTACTTTCGAATTTACCTATGTAAAATATTAGTATGGATTTATTTGTTGAAATTAGAAACTAGTATTTGCTAATTTGTTTTAGGTAGGTAATCAAATTGCAGAAATTTCTGGCGACAGTAAATTTCTATTTGAAAGACGTAAATTTAAAATTATTAACTGTCTGAAGAAAATTATCGACATGGAACATTTACAACACTATTCAAATTATTATATTCAATATATGTGAAAACTGAGCCCTAATTACAATTTATAGTCGGGGTGGGTCAGTTCTCAATTAAAAGGGCTTTGTTATCGGCATAAACTTTAATAAAACTCGAAAATCCTGTACATCAACCACACAATCTTAAAACGTTCGCCATCTCTCTAACAATTCTACCAACCTTAAAACTACAAGAACTACTAAGCCAATCAGCGGCCGAGTAGCGGCGCGACGACAAATCCTTGATTGGTCCGGCGCTAGGCGCGAAGCAAACATGCTAGCGCGTTGGCGAATATCGTTCGGGCGCTTTACCTCTATTGGCGCTCTTAAGTCCAGGAAAACGGGAGCGTTCGGAAACGTCTTCCGCTATACACTCCCCCTCGGGTTCGTGAAGGCGTCCTCGCTCAGGAACCCGCTCATGATCGGCAGAAACAGGCTTGACATGACGAGGCCGGCCTCGATTACGTTTTGGCATAACAGGAAGAGGCGGCGTATCGTCCCTATTGACAAAGCGCGTAAGTTGGGACGCATGGAACCTGCCTAGGACCTCTTTAGGAGAATTAATTTTAGATACTAGGTAAGTCGTAGGACTGGCTTTCTTAACTACCTCATAGGGACCATCCCTTTTTGGTACAAACTTAGCCGACAATCCTTTAGCGGCGTTACTCAATACGTGCGACTTTACTAAAACTTGATCACCGACTTCAAAATCTAAGGGTTTTCGACCCTTATCGGCGTAATCTTTACGTCTATCCTGTTCTTTCTCTACCCTATCCCTAATCGAAACAAAAGAGTTTATAAACCTCTTTAGGTAGGGCGTTATCTGAGGAACAAAGTTATCCTTTTTCAGGACGGCCTTAATATCATAATGAACATCAACTGGTGAACGAAGATCTCTAGCTAAGGTGAGAAAAGCTGGTGTAACACCTGTTGTCTGACACAAGGCTGAGTTCATAGCGAAACGAACTGACGGTAAGTGGTCAGGCCATGAAAAATGCTTGGTGTCGACCAACTGAGCCAGCTGCACCTTTAGGTCTCTGTTTTTTCGTTCGGCTGGGTTTGCCTCCGGATGATATAAGGGTAACAAGTCCTGTTCAATTCCTAAAATGTACATACATTGTTGCATAACCGCAGAGACAAACTGTACCCCATTATCCGAGATAATGCGGCGCGGAAGGCCGTATCTAAGGAAATACTCCTCGATTAGTGTCCGAGCACAGACCTCCGAAGTGGCGTCGACCAAAGCAAAAAGCTCGACCCACCGAGTAGCTGTGTCCTCGACTAATAAAATATACTTCTCCCCCTTCTCTCCAGGAGGGAGCGGGCCAAACAAGTCAATCGCCAAGAACTCTCCCCTTTGATTCAATACTGGGGTCTGTAAAAGGCCTGAAGGCTTCAAGTTCGACGACTTGTACCGCTGGCACGTCGCACAAGACTTAATAAAGTCTGCGACAAACCGTCTCATTCCGGGGAAGAAAAATCGCTGTGAAAGCTTATGTAAGGTCCTATCAATACCTTGATGCCCAGCAATAGGAGTATCGTGACATTCCCTCAAAACGTCCAGACGTAAACTCGCCGGAAGAACGAGCTGAGCTTCCTCAACGTCGACGTCAGGGTTGTAACGATATAGGACTCCTTGCTGCGTAAAGTAACCGCGCTCAGACCAGCGTTTTTCTTCAACTGCGTCATTACTTTCAAGACCAGTCATTATCTTTTCTAGTTCCGGGTCGTCTAACTGAGCAGGTCGCAAATCGGCAGGACTTCTCGTGGGTAAGTCAACAACTACTGAACAAATACCACATTGATCTTTGCTACTTTCTTCACAAGTAGGACGACTCAGCGTGTCGGCCACAAAATTGGCTCTACCCGGAGTGTATTCATACTGAATATTGAACTCTTGTAACTTCAGTGCCCACCGAACTAATCTACCTGATGGCGACTTCAAGCTCAACAACCATTTGAGAGGTTGGTGATCACTACATACAATAATTTGTTGACCTTCCAAATAACCTCTGAACCGCTCAACGGACCAAACTACTGCGAGAGCTTCCCTCTCTGTAGTAGAATAATTACGCTCGGCCGGGTTTAAAAGGCGGCTCGCGTATTCGATCGGCCTTTCGTCTTTCCCCTCACCTTGCAGCAACACTGCACCAAGAGCGTAATTACTTGCGTCCGTACGCAAGATAAACAGTTTACTGTAATCAGCTTGGACGAGTATGGGCGCAGACGTTAAACGCTTTTTCAGCTCCTGAAACGCCTGATTTTGCTCAGCGCCCCATACCCAAGTCTGATTTTTCTTCAAAAGACGAGTTAAAGGTTCAGCGACTTCTGAAAAGTTCAAAATGAACTTTCTGAACCACGAACACGTCTGAAGAAACGTTCTGAGGTGGCGTACAGTACTTGGTGCTTTCATGTCCGCCACTGCGCGAACTTAGTCATGATCAGGTGAAACTCCATCCTGAGTAATGACATGGCCCAAGTATTTCACTTCTTCGCGCGCGAAAACACACTTTTCGCGATTGGCGCGAAGATTGAACATACGCAGCCTTTCAAACACTGCACGTAGATCAGCGACATGCTGATCGAATCCTTCCGATATTACGAGCAGATCATCCTGATAGCACAACAGGGTCACATTCTGAAGTGAGGCGCCAGAGCGCAACCTGTCGATGAGCCGTTGGAATGTTGACGGAGCGTTTTTGAGCTCAAACGGCATCCTTTTGAAACGATACGTACCAAAAGGCGTCAAAAAGGCCGTTTTATCTCGATCGCATTCCCTGACCGAAACATTCCAAAACCCACTACGCATATCCAAAGTACTCATGATGCAATTTCGCTTAGTAGACTGCACCAGCTCGTCTATAAGCGGCATTGGGTACACATCGGTTTTAGTTATGGCGTTGACTTTTCTATAATCTACGCAAAACCGAACTTGACCGTTCTTTTTAGGCACTAACAATGCAGGCGATCCCCATGCCGATTCGCACTCCTCTATAATATCATCAGCCAACATCTTTTCGATTTCTGACCGCATGATCTCTTTTTTAGCAGGAGTAAGCCGATATGGAGGGACTGCAACTGGACCGTGGTCGCCAGTTTCAATGACATGCTCCGCAAAAGCAGTCGGTTCGCCCCGTAACTCAAACACATCCTTATTTTCAGAAAGGAACTGGGCCAGAACCTCACGCTGCTCGTTGCTAAGCTTTGAAGCTTCCTCGTCCCTAAGCAAACTACTGATAGGCACACTCTTAACCTGGTGTGCGGCTTTTTCAAATGGGAGATCGAACTGCTCAGCACTGTCAGCAAAGTGCCACTTAGAACTATTAAAATTAACACAGATACTAAAATTTATCAAGAAATCTATACCTAAAAGTGATTCATTATTGTCCGCGTCCGGAAAAATTAAAAAACGAACGAGCCTGGTTCTACCTTCAAGAGTGACATTCACTTCGGTAGTAAGTACATTCATTAACCTAAGTACACCATCTGCAAGTTTTACATTTTCCACACTAGAGGACATAGGATGACCTTTGGCCTTTAGGAGAGCGTATAGCGTATGACCGGCAACACAGCTTTTAGCTGCCGAATCTAGTAACGCGGTAACATTCTCACCTAAAATACTAATCTTTAGCACGGGCCTTGGAAAAGATCGAACGTCACGATTACCGTTAAAAGGTTGTTCACCACTGGTAATTCCGTACAATTGTTGACAATTATTATTCTGGGAACAAAAATGTTGAGAACCCCTGACGTTCTCGGAAAAAGGTTGACGACCACTTGCGATCTATGAAAAATGTTTAGAGTCGCTGGTATTGTTATCAAATAGTTTATAATCATCAGATCTAGAAATAGGCATAAAATCGCGAGCGCAAGATTTTGAACCGACGGAATTACCAGAATACGATTGACAACCATTGGACATTACCGACCGTGACGCACTATCATTAGACTGCAACGGTGATGCGAACTCCCCCTGGTCGCAAGAAGTACAAACACATACCTTAGTTTTAGTACAGACACACGTTTTAGTACGAAAACAAACACAATTTTCCCTATTTATAGAACAATAACGATTGTCAACACAAAAACGATTCATAAAATTATTATTACGAGTCGTAGACGTAACACTAACATTGTTATCAACACAGGACGACTTATTTAAACAAAAATTATCGCATTGTAAACTATTGCATTGTAAGTTAGACTCTATACAACAAACTTTATGTAAATATTTACCGTAACTATGAGGAACACTAATAACAGAATAGTCGGTATCCATAGCTAAAATATTAACATTACGATCTGGAACATTAGTGTGAGAGTTAAACTTAATGACAGAATCAGATTTAGTGACAGAACCAAAATTAGTAACAGAACCCCCAGCGACTTTCACGGCCGCGGGTTTACCTAGAACTTTGCGCGACGACACGCGTTGCTCGACGCTGGAAGGCACAGGCGCGCCCGCAACACCGGCTACCATCGCGCTACCTCGCGGCGGCGGCGGGGTAGGCGTTTGTAGTGGTGGCGGCGCGTTGACCTTGAGGCGTATGTCGTCATCTACGCGAGGCGTACGGTGCGACTGGGAGCAATCGGTGGGTGCACGAGACTCACGTGCAGAAGCAATAGAACAGAACGCCGAATGTCCACTGTTCTTACCATCATAGGCATTACACTTCGGGCACTTCGACTTTATGATATTCGCGGCACCACAACCGTAACACTTAATGTCTTTTACAAGCTCACTTTTTGAGGTATTTTCGTCACTACTTTTCACTAATTTCTCGCATGTTTCCTTAGTGTGACCGCTACGTTTGCAGTAAACACAGAACGACTTTGTATTCCCTGCCTTTCTTGTCGTTGAGTCGGCCGTGCGACTAGCGGCGACGACGGCAGCGGACGATCGGGAAGCACGACTCGACGTATCGGTACGAACGTGCGCAGGCTCGGCAGCAGCGGCGCGTGATCCATCTTCGATATGAGACGACGGCTTATGACCATGACGACCGTTTTGTGACTCTTTTAACGAGTCTTCTACGGCGCGTGCCTTCTTCAACAACTCGTCGAATGTCGAAACCATAGCTCTGTCGATACGCTTCCTGATGCGACGATCTAACAGTCCATATGTCATATCTAACTCGACGCGTTCGCACAAGTCTTCTTGTGGAAGTTTTGCAAACAAGGCACGAACTTTCGCTATAAACAAATCTGTGTTTTCGGTACCTTGTACGAGGGAGAATAACTCGACGTAAATACGAAACGGCGGGCGGCGTTCGCCATACGCACTCCGCAGTCTAGTTAAAGCTTCATCCCATGTCTTCATTGAGCCCTTGATACCCTGCCACCATGTTCCCGCCGATAGAGTGAGCAGCATGGACATACCTAAAAGAGCATTCTCGTCGCTTATGTTTAGGCATGACTTGTAAACCTCTATGGCATCTATAAAGTTTTCCACGGATTCTTCAGGATTGCCGCTAAACTTAGATGAACATTTCGAGAAGTTGCCTGTGGACTTCATGATAGCCGCGGTGGCGTTGGCGGTGGCCGCAGGTGTACTTGCATCTACCGACGCGAGTAATGGCGTCGACGAACGAACTTCGCGTAAGAGTTGCTGACAAAATTCTGCTTGCGATTGTTGAATCGATATTAACAGCTTGGCAAGGACCTCTTGCGACATCGTTATGTTGCTTGGCTGTTCTGGTTCTGATTCCTCCTGAACCGAGTCGTCGGCGTCGGCGGGCAGCGACTTGCGTCTTCGCGGCATTTTGCAAAACCGCTGAGTACCTACTTTTCGTAAAAAAGCGACAATACACGGCTCGTGGTTGTACCAACCAGCAATAATCCACACGTAGACACAAAACACAGGCAAAGTCACTGTCTATACACAGTTTTTATGCACTTGTCGGTCGTTTTTCACCGTATCACCGAAGTTTTTGACTTGAGCGAACTTGCAACGAACGAAAAGTTTTATCCGCACAACAAAAACTCCGACCCCTTGTTTTAATACACAAAACACACGTTGGGCGCCAAGATATAGTCGGGGTGGGTCAGTTCTCAATTAAAAGGGCTTTGTTATCGGCATAAACTTTAATAAAACTCGAAAATCCTGTACATCAACCACACAATCTTAAAACGTTCGCCATCTCTCTAACAATTCTACCAACCTTAAAACTACAAGAACTACTAAGCCAATCAGCGGCCGAGTAGCGGCGCGACGACAAATCCTTGATTGGTCCGGCGCTAGGCGCGAAGCAAACATGCTAGCGCGTTGGCGAATATCGTTCGGGCGCTTTACCTCTATTGGCCCTCTTAAGTCCAGGAAAACGGGAGCGTTCAGAAACGTCTTCCGCTATAAATTAAATATCATGGGCTCAGACCAACAAAAAAAGATAGACGGCGCGCCGCGAACATCAAAAGTGAAGCCATAAAACCGTGCTCCTGCAAGTAAACATACACGCTCACGCACACACCTACACTAAAACCATGCTCATCGCTCTTAGTACGTCACGAGTCTTCGTCAAGTTAACATAGATTAAAAAAATATAATTATGCCTTCCTGTGCAGTGAAAAGTTGCAAAAACTACAGCAAATCACATAAAAAGTCTCACGGAATCACTTTTCACTTGTAAGTACTTGAAATAATATCGTTTCTATAATATTAAATTTTAGATTACTTGGAACAAAAAACCTCAACGAACGAAAGTAGTGACATAAGGTGCGGGGGTTGCCATAATACGATTTAAATTTTCCCCATTCGATTAATACATAGGTACATATAAATATGATTTGTTACTTCGAGTTATATTCCTATTTTCTTTTTTATGTATTGAATATTTTGGGTTTCCAATTAATACCAATACCATACTCAACAATATCTTACTCGTACAATATTATACTAGTTCCTACTCGCACAAATATCCCCAAATTATAGGGAAAACATTTAACAAATGGCAAGCCTTCGATACACACATAGATAAAAAGGTGGCTTCAGTTTTCATGTTCGTGGCGCGCTGTCTATCTTTTTTTGTTGGTCTGAGATCATGGGATATTAATGAAAACATTTATTCTAAATATCAGATAGTAATAAAAATGCTCACACATGCAATCGAAACATATAGTCATGAAATTCACTTACTTGTGAAAGGTTAATCCGCTGCCTTTTTGACAGCGCATTTTACAAAATGCCTTAGACAAAGAAAAGTATAGACGGCGGGTATCTCCATTTCATTTCCACAAGACAGGGATAAAGTATTGAGTTATTATAAGTAACAGAAAAGGATAAAGCTATACTATTTCCGTCTCTCTTTTTTCAAGGCAGCTACTCATGTAGCCTATATTAGTTAAGTTAGTTTTTTGTCTCATGTGTGACCACGCTACCTGATGCTCTATAGCTTTCTTACTCTAAGCAAAATGCGCATGGTTTCATAATAAAAATGTTCCAAATATCACGTAGTAAATACAAAATACACAAAATAAGGTAGTTTTTCACGATTTAGACCTAAATTATCAGACACGAAGTAAACAACTCAACGTCCATTTGAAAGAATGTGTCTATTTTAGTTCCTGGGGGCTACGAGCGGTGCGCTTTGAATCGGCACAAAAAACAACTGTCATTTCGTAGAGTATCGTTAGTCCAGCGTATAACTTGGCAGAATAGTCGACATCGGCTTTACTTGCCATAATTAAAAATAGAAATAGAATAGAACTTTTACTTGTATTATAGAGGTCAGTGTGTTACATGCTCTATACCTTCTTGTTTTATCTATACCTTCTTGTAGTCTTTGGGTGTTACAACATGCTCTGTGGTATTTATAAAATGGCGAATAAACAAATAGTCCTTCCGTGACACGGTGACAGGTGTAATGTAGTTTTCTGTGTTCCGTGATGTGCAAGTGCAGTGTGCAGTGCACAGAACCACAGGACTTGACAGAACTCCACACTTCATGATGTGCGTGTGCTATTTTCAAATAAAACTATTAAACAAATGATATAGTTAGCAATACTCTTGGGGCTTCACAAGCGTATCCGCATCCGCAAACTTTATCTCCGTGGTGTTTCCTCGTCATGAAGTTATTTACATAAATATTTTTGCAAGCGTTCGCGATGTGGTATGTCGCTGTGTTTTTAGTGCTTTTGTTGTGCCAATCGAGTGCCGAACAGATCGGTGTGAAGTACAGGTGTAATGATTCTTCGGTTGATCCTGATGTGTCGTACTCGACATTCACTCCGTCTCTGGACGGGGTGCGGGGTCGATACACTGCAGAACTGTGCACATTCAACGATCCCGATCGGACACTTTTAACAATGGACCTTACTTACAAACAAGACTTGAAAGTATGTGATCCGGAACTTCGTAAAAAACGGCGTGGGGTGGTAAAGCCTGGTCCCCAGCACTCCTCCAATACTGTAGACGTTTCTGGCCTGACTAACTGTTCCCATGTAAGTATTCATGTACCATTTTTGAAGATGCATCAGGTTTTGTTTACTTACGTGCTAAAACTGCATTGTTTATGTCAAACATTTGGCATTAGAATAGAAAACTTTAACCACAACTTTACTTAGCTTCTAATGTTAGGTGTAGGTTATAGACTCAGATTAAAATATACAATCAATATTCAGTGTGGACCTGCATCCACACATCAGGCAACACACATTGAACAACACAAACATCCAAAACCAATTTGCAAACACATTGACAATACTGTCCGCAAACATGCATCATCATGGATGCACATTTATTCCTAATAATGGTAGCAAAACCATTGATATTATTATCTGCAAACATCTGCCTGCTTTAAATACCATTAGTTCGTTCTTTGTGATATTATATTGGGCCCATGATTCACCACATAATATTCGCTTGATAGCAAGCACAGGAAGTCATGGGGATAGACCCTTGCCCTTGCTTGTAACATGGCATGACCCTACTGTGTGAAAAACTTTCTTTGCATTGTATAAATTCAATCTTTTAGTATTGTATTTTTTTATAATCAGTGGTAGGAATAGGCTGACTATATTTACCTAAACTTCGGAGAACAGAGCCAGAAAGTGGAGATTTCCTTACAACAATTTTTTTTCTTGTGAAGGCCGCAGGAACCCGTTGGATGTGGGAAGCACAGGACCGGTCGAAGTGGAGGTGCTTGGGGGAGGCCTATGTCCAGCAGTGGACGTCTTTCGGCTGATGATGATGATGAATTTTTTTTTTCTGTGTGCTTGCTTAATACCAAAAGAAGATAGATAACATTGCTTTTTACCTGGCATTACGAAAATGTAGTGAACAGTAGCCAATAAGCTGGAGGGACATTGTTACCTCTTTTGCTAAACAATAGAAACCGGTACCTACCTTTCTGATACCTTTTTAACCGACTTCTAGTGGTTAACCTTGTGGCTAACAAGAGCAATAGGCCTTTAATTCTCAGATAAAGAAATGGTTTAAAATTTCAAACATTTGACGCAGTCGAAGACCATAAAACTCAAAATCTATATTCTAACTTATTTTTATTATATGACAAAGTGCTTGATACTAGTATAAAGCTGTTATATCCATGTTTGTAATGCTTTTCTTCTATTTTATATATACCTCTAACAAAATTAGTTCAATCCTGTGTCTGCATTGCTGTCTCAAATTGTGACACGAAATTCGTGTCAGAAAGTTTCAGGACACCGGCATAGTAGTTAACTAGGGAAAGAATAAATAAATAATTTGTGTATTTTACAAAAAGATAATGCAAAAGTTTTAAGATTCGGGAAGAATTTTCGTAAATGTACAGTACCTATGTTTGAAATACATATCGAAGTACCTTTAATGCAATTAGAAATTAGTTTTAAAACACTCTTAGTTCATAAAGCTGTAGGAATTACTTTTTCTGGTTTTTTTTTTGTTCTTAAACCTTTATGAAGTTGGAGGGTTGTACCCCACATACTTCAACTGAATGAGACAAAATTCAAGTCTTGTATAAAATGCACACTATGCAGTCAGGCATATTATAACTTAGGGGATTACATCGCTGATAAAAATTCCTGGCTCACACCTGGTCCTGCTCCACAACCACAACTTACTAATACTGTTGGAGCTGCTGAAGATTGTAAGACTATCTTACCATTGTATAAACTCAATTTCATTTGTATTGTATAATTGCATAGCACAGATGTGAGTTCTATGTAAATACTATACCCTATGTACCATTTACCGGGTAATATGTCTTTCATTGACTTGAATGTGCCCTGACGGCTGATAGTATGACATGCTCATACAAATATCTCGCTGACGGTGGCGTGTGTGTTGCTGAAAGGTGCTGATCTATGCGTCATGTTCGTGAACGGGCGCCGTGAGTTGGGGCTGGTCATCACTTAGTTCCCCCCCGGTGGGTTCCCGTATTGTCGAGGCGGGGGGGGCTCAGTAGCCGTGGCTTGGTCACCCACGGTAAAGCGAAGAGGAACCCGAGGAGGGGCCGCTCGTCAGGGCTTTTGCCTGTAAGCCGACGACGTAGCGGCCAACAAGTAGGTTGCGGTGCCGCTTGGGCGACATCGCAACTGAGGCGGGCCGCGATGTCGTATGGGAGGCATCGCGGCTGAGGGTTGGAGGGCCGCGGCGGGAGAGGGGTGCCAGTATTGCGGTGCGCCGCTCTCCCTACCTTCCGCGGCCTTGACGGGGCGCGACCGTCTGATGGCGGACGCGGTGGAGGAGAGGCGGAGCGTTGGTATGACGTTGGCCGCTCTCCCTATCCTCTGCGGCCGAAAATTGGCAGGCGGCGGGGCCAATGACCTGACCCGTCGCAACCAAGGGTGCCCAGACACGGGGTCGTCTGGCGCCCATGTGCTGGTTTGGTCCCTGGGGTGGTCACGGCGTGCTATGTGTTCTGGTGCGCCGGTGATGGGGAGTACTCCCCAGAGGAGGGTCCGCTGACGGACAGCCGCGGCGGCAGCAGCGGCGGGTTCACGGATGAGTGCTAGTGCTAACGCGTGCCCGTGTTCCCGCCGTAAGCGGCACCGTGGAGTTTTAGTGGGTTGGAGTCCCACATAACTGCACTATCTCCCCGTGGCAGTGCAGAATGCATGAGCATTTCACCAGGTTAAAAAAAAAAATGGTCATCACCTTGAACAGAACCTTGAAGACTCCAGTGCAGCGGTGAACTGTTTCAGAGAGATAACGTCTCCCTGTCTCAAACCTCGCTGCAGAGGGATAGGTTTCGAGGTCTGATCCTGGAATCGGACTGACATAGTGGCGTTTTCGTATAGACACTTCAGCACCTCAATGTACCGATAGTCGATCTGGCACCTTTGAAGAGACTGCAGTACAGCCCATGTCTCGATCGAATCAAAGGCTTTCTCGTAGTCCACAAACACTAAGCAGAGAGGCAGGTTATACTCTTCCTTCTTCTAATAATTATAATTCTGTAAATACGTACCTCTTATAGTCGCAAATCATATTTTGATCAAGATACAACCTGACACTGACCTGAAAATTGCAAAACGTAAGAAAAATTGAATTTCGCGTGCTACAACTGCGCATTCACCTTAAGTCGCACGTATCGCAATGTATTATTATGTAGTTAACAAAAAACTCACAAGGAATCTGATGAGTGTGTATAAAAATAAGTCATGGAATTCACATGATTATAACTTGTAATTGTCTACAGGTATGCTATGCAATGGAGTTTGATTTGATATTCAGCAGCTGCTATCTACTAAAGAGCACGTTGAATGGTGTTCAAAGAAGTCACTCTCCTCATGATGCTTACTTTCTGGTTAACAACAATATGACCAAGGAAAATTACGATAACTCAACACCATACGTCGTCTTCTTTAACTATGAGTGAGTCACATTTACTGTTACTACCCAGAAGGAGGGTTAATTATGCTTTTTTGTTTTGTCAATGATGTATTTATTCGCTATTTGTATTGCAGTGATTACTTTACATTGAGCTGGATCCTGGGGATACCGGCAGTAGACTACAGTGTTACGCTGCACAAGATAAACAATGATACAGGGGTAAGGTATTTTGTTCTTTTTTGTAACTCTCCGAAAAAGCCAGTAAGGTCTAGGAATTATTGTTGGTGTTTACCTAACATTGTATTTTATCAACTTACTGTTTGTTTAGTTTAACTGTAGGTTGCAATAAATGTGTGTGTTGTTTGTGGTAGGAATATTTACATGAAGAAATTGAGGTGACGCAGAACTGCACTCTGCAGAACGACTCTGTGGAATGGTTGCGCTGTGAGCTAGCGCCGCCCTACGGCTGCTACCAGGCCTCGCTTGTGCACGGCGGCCTGTGGACCTCCGGCGTATTCCACCAGAAGAAGTTCGTCAATTATGATCATTTGTGTGAGTTTATTTTATACTGAACGCAGATTTGTTATCCTAAAAAATATAACCCAGTATCCATGGTATTGTTTACCATTGATACTGGATTATTGCGCCACATTGCCATATTGCGCCACATTGTTGCACCTTGGTGTTGCTGGAAACAAACTGTTTCCAATATTGCACCCAGCAACAGTGTTCTGTTTTATTTGTTTACTATGAAAACGGGGCTTTTATGTAAGTGTATGCCTTCAGCCTCCTCTACACGTAGACAGATTCATCAGCAGATGGCCATCTGCGAATGCCTCCTCCGACGTGTAGACGGGGTAATTTGCTAATGTGGTAGGTATTTAGCCTCTGCCGACGTCAAATACCCACCACAGACTAGCAAATGCTAAATACCTACCACAGACTAGCAAATGCTAAATACCTACCACAGACTAGCAAATTACCCCGTCTACACGTCGGCGGAGGCATTCGCAGATGGCCATCTGCTGATGAATCTGACGACGTGTAGAGGAGGCTTTATGCCTACAATTGCACGACTTATACTTATAGTGCTATATGAACGAAACATTTTTTTGTTTCCTTCCTGCAGTTGTTTCTATTGTTATGCTCCTGGTAGTACACAGAACCTACTTAATTTATATACCATTGTATCGATAATTTATTGGAGATTAATTCTGTACTTTTCAAAAATTGATTTAATGCAGTAGAAACGAATAAAACATGAAATATTGCAAATAAAATTCACGTCAATCAAGTGTGAAACCTGAAATTGTTGTAGCTTGCGAAAAAATCAATTAATGGAGTCAATTTTTTGGGTTACGTACCTCAAAAGGAAAAAACGGAACCCTTATAGGATCACTTTGTTGTCCGTCCGTCTATCTGTCAAGACCCTATATCTCGGGAACGCGTGGTGGTATCGAGTTCAAATTAAAACCATATACTCAGCTCTACAGTCTCTTGAAGCTGTGAAAAAATCAAACACCTAAGTTAACGTAAAAAAAACCGGGCAAGAGCGAGTCGGACTCGCGCACCGAGGGTTCCGTAACATCATAATTATGTTTTCAAATTTTCATCGGCGAGGCCTATACTCGTCAGAGAATTTTAACACTATGCATTGCGGTGTAGAATATTGCAGTTTTATGTCAGCGCCATCTCTTGACCGCTAGTGGAACTAATTTAACTTTTGAGAAATCAGATTACAGGAAAAATAAAATGAAGTCTCGAGACTTCATTTTATTTTTCCTGTAATCTTTACATAAACTTCTATCACATAGAATAATTTCATATTTTTCTTTTTGCAAACTTCGTAGATAAGGGGGGAAAGGTATTTTTTTTTTACATTTTTCATCAAATGTCGAAAACGGGCCTAAAAAAAAAGAAAAAAAGTTTAAGTTAAGAATATGCAAACTGCGCTCTTTCGTTATGATACCCCACATGCCCTAGTAGCCCCACTTCGAATTTTTCAGGCCCACTTTCAGCCCCTGTTGCTAAAAATATACATATATTTTTATTTCTTTCTTATTTGGAATAGTTTTAGATGACGTTTACCCAACTAGGGTAAACGTCATCAAAAACTATTCCAAAGGAGATGTTTCTAAATGTATGGAGCCCCGGCCAGGTCTTTGTACACCATATTAAAAACCGGGCAAGAGCGAGTCGGACTCGCGCACCGAGGGTTCCGTAACATCCGGGTTTATGCATAAGGTTTATGTCTATGAAATTAAATGTTTTTATTTTTATTTTTGAGTTGATTGAATGAATGGTAAATTGTGGTTTACGATTTATGACGTATTAAAAAAAAAACTACTTACTAGATCTCGTTCAAACCAATTTTCGGTGGTAGTTTACATGGTATTGTACATCATATATTTTTTTTAGTTTTATCATTCTCTTATTTTAGAAGTTACAGGGGGGGGGGACACACATTTTACCACTTTGGAAGTGTCTCTCGCGCAAACTATTCAGTTTAGAAAAAAATTATACTAGAAACCTCAATATCATTTTTGAAGACCTACCCATAGATACCCCACACGTATGAGTTTGATGAAAAAAAAAAATTGAGTTTCGGTTCTAAGTATGGGGAACCCTAAAATTTATTGTTTTTTTCTATTTTTGTGTGATAATCTTAATGCGGTTCACAGAATACATCTACTTACCAAGTTTTAATAGTATAGGTCTTATAGTTTCGGAGAAAAGTGGCTGTGACATACGGACGGACAGACAGACAGACAGACGGACAGACAGACAGACATGACGAATCTATAAGGGTTCCGTTTTTGCCATTTGGCTACGGAACCCTAAAAATGGGGAAACACAATTAAAAGAGTTTTCAATCATCCAATTACCTACTATAAATTGGCTATGTTAGGTAGTAAAGCACAAGAATGTGCACTTGAAATTGCAACACTCAACAAAAACACGCCATGGTGGTAAGCTGTCATGTTGATTGATTATTGACGTTTGACAATCATGTTTATTTCTGTCATATTACATAGTCAAATCAATGGTCGATCTATGGTATACCGTCATTGTTTTTTAACCACAGAGTACCTAAATTGGCGAGACTCTATATTGAAAGTCGATAAAAATAATTGATAAATATCAAATGATTACAAGAAAAATATGCATTTATGCAATTTATCTGTATTTTTCCCGATCTCCAGGGATTTTTATCGATTTTTCAGTTCTGTACATATACTGGGCCCGTTTTCAAACACCTCCTTTCAAGTTGATAGCATTAGTAGTTCTTGAGATATCCAGCTGTGACAGACAGACAGACAGACTTAGTCTCACCATAAGGGTTCCGTTTTACCATTTTGGTACGGAACCCTAAAAAAGATACGGCCGTTTGTGTGCGGTTTTGTTTTATTTTATTTATTTTTTATTTATAATTGATTTATATTTCTACGTATACAGGGTGTCCCAGAACTCAACGTCAAGCCGAAACGGGGTGACAGGATTGATCGTAAACATCATGAGAAAAATCAGAAAAAAAATTTATCCCAACCAGTTTGAAAATTATGGGCATTTAAGAAAAACCTAAAGATTTAGTCAAACTGTAACCATTTTTCGGTTATTGTGGTTAATTTTTATTATTTTTGTTTATTTAAACCTTGGAAACGTAACCCTAAATAACATTTCTAAGAATCACAGTCAAAAATAATGACACAATTGCCCCAAGTTTCCTAGAATTAAGACTTTGTTAAACTATGAATTTAAAATTTTCAAAATTTGTCGACTATGAAAGGCCCTCTTTAAAAAAAAATGTACTAGAGTGTCTTGGCAAGTGCCATTAAAAGTTGGCGCATTTAATGAGGATTGTAAAATTGCGCAATACTTGTTAGTTTCATACTTAAAAAAACGAGTAAAAAAATAAAAACCTCAAGTAACCCGATTTTTGCTAACCCATTTTACTCAGTTAAAATGTTTTTTATTCGCATAAGCTCTTGGTAGGTTCTTAATTTTACGGCAAAATGATGAGAGAGATGGATAGTGGACATGTTTGCCATGAGCGAGCGAGACTGATAGCGACGCCACGCAGTGAGACGAAGATGCATCGTTTAAACGAGTGCGAATGAAACAGATACAGACGCCATACCAAGCAAATGGCTACGCTACCAGTCTGACACCAGTTAGTACGTTTCGCTCATTCGTCTACTGCGCACCTTTCCGTATTCGCTTGTGTTGATTTAGTACTGACAACTTTGGCTTCTCTCCTTCTCTTCATTGATTGGCATCCTTGTTATCTACCATGCCTACGCGCACTAAACAGATCTTCGCCACATGTGGTATCAACAAGATGGCTGCCCAGCGCATTACGCAGTGCAAGTAAGAGATTTCCTTGACCAGGAATATCCGGGAAGGTGGATTGGACGTTCAGGCACTATCTCGTGGCCAGCCCGTTCCCCAGATTTAAATCCCCTGGATTTTTTTTATTGGGGCGTTCTCAAAGAAAAAGTTTATTCAAAGCCTATTGAGAGCGTAGCCGAGCTGCGTGAACGAATTTCTCAAGCCGCTGAGGACATCAACTCTCGAGGATATGCCCGCCTAATAAGTAGATCTTTTTTAAGAAGATGTAGGGCGTGTATTGAGGCTGATGGTAAACAATTTGAACATTTGTTCTAATAAAAAATGTTATTTACCTATCTGACTTTTATTCCAATAACCCTCAACCAATCAAATTTTTTCATTATTTTATTAATTTTACTTACTTTTGTTGAGTTTGGTAAAAGTGGCGTCACTATCTGTCTCGCTCACTCATGGCAAACATGTCCACTATCCATTTCTCTCATCATTTTGCCGTAAAATTAAGAACCTACCAAGAGCTTATGCGAATAAAAAACATTTTAACTGAGTAAAATGGGTTAGCAAAAATCGGGTTACTTGAGGTTTTTATTTTTTTACTCCTTTTTTTAGTATGAAACTAACAAGTATTGCACCATTTTACAATCCTCATTAAATGCGCCAACTTTTAATGGCACTTGCCAAGGCACTCTAGTACATTTTTTTAAAAGGAGGGCCTTTCAAAATAGACAAATTTTGAAAATTTTAAATTCATAGTTTAACAAAGTCTTAATTCTAGGAAACTTGGGGCAATTGTGTCATTATTTTTGACTGTGATTCTTAGAAATGTTATTTAGGGTTACGTTTCCAAGATTTAAATAAACAAAAATAATAAAAATTAACCACAATAACCGAAAAATGGTTACAGTTTGACCAAATTTTTAGGTTTTTCTTAAATGCCCATAATTTTCAAACTGGATGGGATAGATTTATTTTCTGATTTTTCTCATGATGTTTACGATCAATCCTGTCGACCCGTTTCGGCTTGACGTTGAGTTCTGGGACACCCTGTATATTTTTTCATTATATTGTAGAGGTACTCAAATAAAAATCCTTCTGTAAATCGATTAGATGGTCCGACCTAATCGATTTACAGAATAATGGGCCTTCGCGCTACCGATGATTCGAGCTTATAGTTATTCGAGATTCATAATTTCGCGTTCATAATTCATCGATTTAATTTACTATCGAGTTAACCTTTTGACCAAGTGTTTTTCGATCTCACGTCATTTGACATACGAGTTGCAAGGTCGTAAGTTCGAACAAAAATTCGAAGGCATGTGACATCTACTAACCCGTGGGTACGAGGGCACGCGTGGTGGATTACGGCCCACTCCCTCTCACCGAGAAGAGGCCTGTGTCCCAGCAGTGGGAACATTATAGGCTGATTATGATTATGATGATGAAGAACATTAAAAAAGCGATAAAATACATTAAGAATCATTTTTACTTAGTTACCTGCACATACTTGTTTTGTTTACAAACCTCGATGAAAACATAACCTACATAGTTTACGAAAAGTTCGTAAAGATATTCTCATAGGAATTTATGTATAAGAGTATAATCTATGAATGAAAACATGTATCTAACTTATTAGAACTTGTACTCCTCTGAGTTCTGAGACGTAAAATCTGAATTAGATGCGAAATACGTGATCATCATAAACTGTGTATTTTAGGAAGATTATCCGATTGTGCTTTGACAAAATCGGTTTCAGTCATTGTATTAAGTCAAAGATATTTAAGATAGGTACAATAGAGAGGCTATGCAAAGAAATGTCGTATAAAAACTGTGATCCCTTGTCTCAGTGACGCCATCTAGCATAATATAGCAATCACGGAATAGAAAATTGGATACAAATTATAAATGAAACTTTAGTGAAAAGTTTATTTATTGTTGTTCAAAATTAAGTCTTATTACGACTTATGAATGTTGTTGTTATTTTACATGTCAAAATCAATGAAGACCATTTTTAGGGTTCCGTACCCAAAGGGTAAAAACGGGACCCTATTACTAAGACTTTGCTGTCTGTCCGTCTGTCTGTCACCAGGCTGTATCTCAAGAACCGCGACATCTAGACAGTTGAAATTTTCATAAATTATGTATTTCTGTTGCCGCTATAACAACAAATACTTAAAACAAAATAAAATAAATATTTAATGGGGCTCCCATATAACAAACGTGTTTTTTCGGCGTTTTTTCATTGTAGTACGGAACCCTTCGTGTGCGAGTCCGACTCGCACTTGGCCAGTTTTTCCATCTAATCAAACAATCAAATTCGAGCGAATCATCGACAACGAGTTCAGCTTTTCAACGCTAGACGGCGCTATAACCAATTTACTATATTTAGCACGCTAACGTCATAAAGAATAATAATATACAGGATGAAATTGAATAGGTTAGGTCAAATAACAAAATTAAATTCTAACTTAACTAAAACTATACAGAAACTAGAAAATAGCGTCGAAAAACTCATCCGCATCGCTGTCGACTGGTAATGTACCCCAGAGACTGGCGGCATTACCAC
The DNA here is from genome assembly GCA_916614155.1 of Mesoligia furuncula. Lineage (NCBI taxonomy): Eukaryota > Metazoa > Arthropoda > Insecta > Lepidoptera > Noctuidae > Mesoligia > Mesoligia furuncula. The sequence goes on from OU744799.1 coordinate 29,306,517, forward strand.
GTTGTATGGCGATGCTTAGCCTCTGGCCAAGGTAAAAGCCAGCGCTTGGATCACGGGAAGTGTCAACCAGCCGTTCCGAAATTTCTTTAAAAAGACCATGCGCACTAGGACCCCACGGCCCGAGGGTTTCAACCCCAAACGGCTCGAAAATATAATTTCCGATGAGGTTATTATATTTTCGTCGCTTGAGGTTTTCCGCAGCCGCAGCAGTAGCGCCAGCACAGCATGCCGAGCCAAGAAGATGAGCGTGCTTTACTACTGCACGGCAGTAGTAAAGCTACTCAACCATAGAGGGTGTTTATTACAAAATTAGCAAATTTTCTAGATCTATTTTATGAAAATTATTTAATTCTAATTACTGAGTAAATATAAATAATTCATACGAAAACCGAAGTTAGGTCCAGGGGTTTTGCCTTAACGAGATTTGCAAAATCGTAACGCGCAACTCGGCATATTTCCTTAGAAAAAAAAATTCTTTTGATGGACACGAATGCGACTTGACACGCAGGCGCACCACACTAAACTGAGAGACTTTTGACCACTAGGACAAAAGTATCTATCTGATCACGATTTTGTTCGCTGTGCTATGTCCCGTCTATTGTAAATAATTTAAGTAATGTCTTTGTTTTAAATCTTTCTTCACAAAGATTTAATACTTTAAACAGAAAAATAATACCTTAATATGAAACAACCACGAAACAATACAAATAACCACTAGAAACCATACAAACAACTTGTTGAGTTGTTGACAGAAGACGTCGAGTGTAAATTGACGTCTCGTTTTGAAAATTTGCGAGGTAATTTAAAAACAGCCACTTTTTGATGATTAAATTTCACTATTAAATTATGATAAAATTTAAAAATAATTGTACAGCTATGTTTTTGTAACAATAAAGATTACAAAAAAAAATATTGTGTCCATTTTGGAGTTACTTGCAAACGTTTGTTTTTATATTTTAGTGTAATGAGCTTCAGAAGTTGATTTTAAAAGTTAAAGAATGTTCTATAATTTGATCGGGCACCTGCTGACATACAAGAATAATAATTAGTTTTCGGCGACTCAACTTTACGGCACAACCACAACATTCCACAACATATTCAACGAATGGATTGGTAATGTCGGGTAGCTCTTTGCAGTTCAACCCCATTCGTGCCAGAATGGCAGCTCCACCTCCTCGGTGGTTTTGTCGACAGAAAGCACACACACAGTGGATGTAGTGATACATTATGGTAAGCAATAAAAAATTGAGAAAGGTGAACTGAACTCGTATCTACTGGCTGTAATTATTTCTTTTTGGTGATTTCTTATCTACGTCTCGGTAAGGCAGGTATTATAAGGTTCATTATCCAGTAGGTTCTCAAGAATATGTGTTTTGAAACTAGAATTCAAATCTTAATGTGGCATTACAGTACAGCTGAAGTGGAAACATGTCAACTAGGTCTTGGAGGGCACTGTAGGTAGTGTAGGTACTTGGCTTTAGTGTTATGAGTATGAGTCGCGCATTTATAGAAATTCCAAAAGTCTGTTCCAAAAGTATCTACTTAATGAAATATTTTATCAAATGGATCGCAAAGCACACATACTAATACACACACTAATACCGGTCAACCAGGACTTTATCAAATAGGTACACATTATAATGGGTCGAATACCTCGATTGATACATTCGTTGGGTCTTACTTCTAATGCACCTAGTGTGCACACAATAGATTTAATAGGCGTTAATGTACCACGCTTAGCAGTTGCCCTTTCGTCCACTGAAACATTGCGTTGGCTCCGCACTCCGCAGGCCACCTGGCCGTGCCGCCGCCCACGCTGGCGCCGCGCAGCTCGGGCGCGCTGTGGGCGAGCGGCGCCGCGCTGCTGGCCGCGCTGGCGCTGCTGGCGGCCGTGGGCCTGCGCCGCCACCTGCGCCTGCGGGACTACCACAAGCGAGTGCTGGACTTCTGGTTCAACAACCGGTGAGTTCACTACACTACACTCCCATCATTAAGCACCGGGTTTAAACCCGGTGGATTGCCCATCTATATGTACAGGTAAACCTAAAAAGGGACGCGCTTAGCTAATCTTCGTGTTTCCAGATTAGCACGAACGTCGTGACGCAGTTGAGTCAGCTCCAAAAAGATGTGTACACGGATAAGGAACCATTTTATCGTCTACAACCATTCCTCCATAACATTGTATTCACCGTCCAGAACCCTAATTGCACACACACTATCAATCTCAATCTGAATAATTTTGAACGATATTGCTAGGTAATCCATTGATCTTTAAGTTCAAAAAATGTGTCTGCTCAACAACGTAAATACCGCAATGAATGTTGTTGAACTGTCAAAATTAAACCCATTGCTACTGCATTGGTAGTGTGTTATGCAACTACCCCGCAGGTACAAAACATAATAGACAATTTATTTTACTAAAACTATACACCGTAAAACCAGAAATTATAATTCTATTCCGGCCGCTTTTCACTCGCACAGTGAAGTCTCAAGTTGTGGCAGTGGCTATGAGCTAGCTCAGGCTAAATGCTCAAGCAGGGTTCATTTCAAGCTTAGAGCCATCAATTGTCAGCGGTAACATGGACATTGTTTTCTTCAAACAATAATCCGTAATCTCGGTCATGTATGTGAGTGTCAATCAACAAAAATAATTAATTTATTCACGTGCGTCGTTGATTGACTCGCCTGACATTGTTATCTAGAAGCATGCGCACGCGCTGGTGTGCGTCTAAAGGTGCGCCCAGACATTACGAGGCGTGTTCACCGAATGGTAACTATGGTAAGCCACGCATATAACGGCTACCTCATGCTAAGGCAGTCAGGCATCTTACATATAAAAAAAACTGGCCAAGTGCGAGTCGGACTCGCACACGAAGGGTTCCGTACCACAAGGCGAAAACGTCGAAAAAAACACGTTTGTTGTATGGGAGCCCCCCTTAAATATTTATTTTATTATTTATTATTAAAGTAAAAATACAACTGAGTATTTTGTGAATATTTCAACTGTTGCCATTATTGATATCGAGCAAAAAAGGGCAAAAAAATCGCGTTTGTTGTATGGGAGCACCCCTTAAATATTTATTTTATTTTTGGGTTATAATTTCGTGATAAAGTATTTACACAGCCGCTTTAATTTTTTTATTTCTTTAGATTTTATTGTTTTACATGTACCTAGGTAATGTACCAAACTTATACATAAATATGTTTAGCTAAAATCTGAGGCGTGCTTTTATAGAAATGATTCCTAATTATCAGGTGCATGCAATCAAAGCCGTGAGCAACAGCTGACAATATATACATATACATATATATTTGAAATGTGCTACTTAATTAAGCCTTTTCATTTGATACCAAACGGCATGAATAAAAAAAATTGTTTTAGGTAATAATAATAATAATGCTTTATTGAAAACAAAGTAAGTAGGTACACAGTTACATAAGCGCACTGCCTCCTGAACTAGGTTGTTAGCCTGTATCTCAGGAGACAGATGTCCGCTAGCGAGCGCCATATTCAATTTAATGTGACGTCACATAGTAGGCTACGTGACGTCACGCCTTGATCGTCCGCTGGTTATAGGTAACCAGCGGACGATCAAGACGCTTCCAACGATACCTCACGTGTCAAATTATGACCAGTAGTTTAGAAGTTATGAGGGAACAGATGAACATACATACATGACATACATACCGGTCAAAATCATAACCCTCCTTTTTGCTTCGCCGTAGTCGGGTAAAAAGAGCGAGTTGCATTAAACTGTATTATGAGCACTCATCACTATTTGGCGACTACAACACTGGTTGCCGCCAGATAACAAAAAAAACGGTCAAGAGCGAGTCAGATTCGCGCACCGAGGGTTTCGTAGTGTGAAACGTAAAATGTTTTAAATTTTCATCGGCGAGGCCTATATTCGTCAGAGATTTTTAACACGTTGACTGCCAGACAGACAATAGAAAATCTATTGTTCGCGGTCACCGGTGACCGCGGTGGCAGTCAAAGCCTTAATACTGCGGTGCAGAATATTTCCGTTTTAGGTCAGCGCCATCTCTGGACCGATAGTGGAACTAATGTATTTTTGTTGATTGCTGAAAAAGTGTCCTATTTAGAGACATCGTTTTATTTTTCCTGTAATCTTTACATAAACTTCTATCACATAGAATAGTTTCAGGTTTTTCTCTATGCAAACTTTGGAGATAAGGGGTGGAACGGTATTATTTTTACATTTTTCATCCAAAGTCGAAAACTATGCGGCCTAAAACAAAAAAAATGTTTGAGAATGTGCAAACTGCGCTCTTTCTTATGATACCCCACATGCCCTAGTAGCCCCACTTCTAATTTATAAGATCCCCTCTCAGTCCCTGTTGCAAAAATAAAATAAAAATATTATAAAATAGTTGAACAAACGTCATCAAAACCTGTTCCAAATTTCAAGTTGATAGCATTAGTAGTTTTTAAGATATCCAGCTATGACAGACAGACAGACAGAGTCGCACCATAAAGGTTCCTTTTTACCGTTTTGTTACGGAACCCTAAAAATAAAAGTCATTGAACTGATTTGTACCAAAAAGTCCAAAGTTATTCGATATAGATCGCTTGTTAGGTTCCGTCCGTACCCATCGGGTAAAAACGGGACCCTATTACTAAGACTCCACTGTCCGTCTGTCTGTCACCAGGCTGTATGAACTGATAGCTAGACAGTTGAAATTTTCACAGATGATGTATTTTTGTTGCCGTTATAACAACAAGTACTAAAAACAGAATAAAATAAATACATATTTAAGGGGGGCTCCCGTACAACAAACGTGTATTTGGGGTTCCGTACCCAAAGGGTAGAAACGGGACCCTATTCCTAAGACTCCATTGTCCGTCTGTCCGTCTGCCACCAGGCTGTATCTCATGAACCGTGATAGCTAGACAATTGAAATTTTCACAGATGATGTATTTCTGTTGCCGCTATAACAACAAATACTAAAAACAGAATAAAATAAATATTTAATGGGGGCTCCCATACAACAAACGTGTTTTTTTCGGTGTTTTTGACTTGTGGTAAAAAAAAAACAGGCCTGGTGCGAGTCGGACTCGCATACGAAGGGAAGCGAAACATTGGTAGACGAGTGTCAACGACTTTTATTTTTTTGTTATCTGGCGGCAACCATAGTTCCGGTTAGTTCAGTTTAGTTGCCTGTTATTCAGGTGTCCTGTCCATGCTCGATATTATAGGTCATACTAGTCTACGTTTTTATGTCTGTAGCATGCCCGTTTTGATAGCTAAGACGTCATAAGAGTCTCGTCCATGCTAATAATGTTTAAGATAAGTATGCATGTATTAAAGACCAATCCAACGCGCAGCAGATTCACTATGACATGGCAGGTCACTCTCCAACATTGCAGACTGACGTGTCTGTGAACTGTACCATGAGATGCCTCACATGGACTCAGTTATTATTTAACAGATAATTATACGCTTATTATTTACAATTTTCAGTTATAAACAAGTATTGATTGTCTTATCAGCCGAAAGGTCACAACACTCACCACTCAAAACAGTTTGGTTAAGGAAAATGTGAATGATTTCCTCTTAATGTACGATTAATATTTATTGTTACTTATAATATAACTAATCAATGTGTTTCCCATCACAAGCCGGCCAGGATAAGGATCGCAAATAATCACAAAACAGGTAAAAGAATAATATTGTTTGCTTATTAGTTTGCCGTAGTTCTTAGTAGCCAACGTAGGTTAATAACATTTTTTTTAGTTTTTTGCATAGTAATTAGTTATGTGTAAGTTGAGTGAGGTTTCACCGCAAGCGAATAAATTAATATTATGTTGTAGATGTAAGTTAAACACTAAGGTTAACTATTTGAGTGTAGGCGAGTAGTGTATAGCGATTGTTAGTCCATAGTAGTCTTAGTAACAGTAAGTTGAACCGGTGCCAGATAAATGCACAGTTGAAAGTCCTTTGGAGAATTCAAATCGCCTATGTCAATATTTGAATAGCTAACAGTATAAGTATTAGTAGAATATTATGATTGGGCTTGAAGGACTTTTTAGTAGAACTTATATTGAGCATTGTTCGCCTTGGGGCTTCCTGTGATCGCCAATAAAACGGTCTATCAAGATGATAGGTACTTCCCCTTCTTTTAAAACACGTAATAATGTCACCTGCGACATTTCCGGCGACTACCTACAGTCAACAAAATAGTCAGGGTACATTTTTGACGTTTCAAAATATGAGGAATATGTCAAAAACTCAACTAACTAAGCTACCTACTCACCGTAAATAAACTTTCTACTTTTTCTGCCTAGTAAAAATCTTAAAGTCGTACATTCACTGACAGGCAACGCTCAGCGGCACAACCTATACCGCTAGGTCTAGAAGCATGAAATTTTGCACAAGTTTCTTATATGACGAAAGTGTAAGGAAGAATTCTTGAAAATTCACCGCCTACTTAAGCGGTTAAATAAGGGATGAAACTTTGTATGGAAGGTCGTAATTGTTGCCAATGTTGTAGCCTGCCTTTACTATTGTGGTACTAGGCATGGGTGACATGGTAGATTAAGAGTGAGTTGCATCAGCTAACTATAACGATAACCAATCCCATGACAGCCGTCAAATCTCCGGTTAAGCGAAATTCGGGTTCATCATTTCAGCCGAAAGACGTCCACTGCTGGACATAGGCCTCCCCCAAAAGGGGGGGTTTGCCATAATCACCAAATTCGGGTTGCATCGTTTTAATTTTGTCACAATTGTTAAAATGACGTCACAAATAACTATAACATTAATCGCCCAACTTTGGGTATAAGGGCTATAGTTACGGTTTGTGTCATTGTATATGTCATCTGCTTTGCAGTTGTAACACTTGTAACCTATAAAAATATTGTGTTATTGAATAAAGTACTTACTAAAACAAATGAGGTATGTCTTTACTCCGCGACATATTGTGGGAATGAAGTTCTTCTAGCGATGATAGTGACAGTGAATCCGATTTGCCAATTAGGATGAGAAAAAAAAATCACCCTCGCATTGATCGATTTCGTAAGTGGGATGAGAATTAATTTTTGGACAGATTTGGGTCGGCGCAACATGTCTTTTTCTTCCATACTTCTCTATTAGTCGGTAAGTTCAAAATGTTTACGTTAAAAATACCTACTAGTTATAATATCGAACAAATGTTAAAGGAAAAAATGTGCAAGCATGCATTAGCAAGCGAGCATGCAACATGCAGCAGGCATTGTTTCTGCCACGGCTCTGGCGCTGCGGGGCTCCGGCGGTCCCACGCGAGCCTAAATGTGCAAGCATGCATTAGCAAGCGAGCATGCAACATGCAGCAGGCATTGTTTCTGCCACGGCTCTGGCGCTGCGGGGCTCCGGCGGTCCCACGCGAGCCTAAATGTGCAAGCATGCATTAGCAAGCGAGCATGCAACATGCAGCAGGCATTGTTTCTGCCACGGCTCTGGCGCTGCGGGGCTCCGGCGGTCCCACGCGAGTCTAAATGTGCAAGCATGCATTAGCAAGCGAGCATGCAACATGCAGCAGGCATTGTTTCTGCCACGGCTCTGGCGCTGCGGGGCTCCGGCGGCGGTCCCACGCGACTCGCGAGCCTAAATGCATCTTGTCGAATCTACACAATGCTGTTGTTATGACTTGTTTTCCATAAAGATTTCGGCGAACAACATAATTAATATTTTTAAGATGTCGATGTCAAGGTTAATTAAGATATATTTTATCAGTTTGTACCAAACACTCGTTGGGGCAACTTATCTTTCAACCGGGGCTTTTGCATCTTACGGATATTTACTTATTTGAAATGAGTTAGCCGAAATACAACCGCTAGGTGATCTCTAATAGTTATCTAAACCTGTAACTAAATAGTCTTAATTCTAATCGTTCTTTTGCTCAATATAATGTCAATAAAAACTATATACGGTACTAGCGGTCGCTCGCGGCTCCGCCCGCGTGGATGTCGGTTTTCGCGACAAAAAGTAGCCTATGTGTTATTCTGATTTATATAACCTATAGCGGTCCCCCGCGGCTCCGCCGGCGTGGATGTCGATTACCGCTACAAAAAGCCTAACTAAGTTTGATCCCATGTGTTCAACTACCCAAAAGTAAATTCAGCATTTGACAGACCTAAACTCCCCTCCCGCATCCGCACCCCCCGCCTTGGTGACGCCTACTTCGCCTGTCGCCACGGGCCGCGGAGCGCAGAAATAGTATTATATTGATTTCGCCATAACTTTCAACGTCCAATTTTAATGAATTAAAGACTAAATATTATCTACATAAACAGTACTTTGTAGCAAAATAGTTTATTTTGATAAGGAGTAATGACATGTGTAAAATAAATGCGTTTAAATGAAGTCCTAAAATAATTCAAGATTTTTAAATAAAAATGTGGTTGTTGTGCTTAACTCGAAATAGATAGGTATAGTGTGTCGCGGACTTTTTGTAGATATTTCTAAGGCCTTTAATTAATTAGAACATTTTATGGTTCTATCTTTTATAGTTTAGGCGGCGTACGCCAAATAAGGAACTTTTTTGGATAATTTTTTACACCTTGGGTCCGAAAAACCCAAATATCTTACGGACTCCTATTTTTTCTAAAATTAAATATAGCCTATGTTTCTCGCAGATAATGTAGCTTTCTAATGGTGAAAGTATTTTTAAAATCGGTCCAGTAGTTTTTGACTTTATCTATTACAAACAAACAAAAATACAAATTTTTCCTCTTTATAATATTAGTGTAGATTAGTGTAGATAAAGCGGTAACGTTGGTATTTTTAGGGTTCCGTACCAAAATAGTAAAAGAAATCTTTATGGTGCGACTCTGTCTGTTTGTCCGTCTGTCACATCTGCATCTGTATCTCAAGTACTACTAATGCTATCAACTTGAAATTTTGACGAAGTGGGGCTACTAGGGTATGTGGGTGGGGTATCATATAAAAGAGCGCAGTTTGCACATTCTGAAACACTTTTTTTTTAGGCCGCATTGTTTTCGACTTTTGATGAAAAATGTAAAAAGGTACCTTTCCCCCTCCCCCCCCCCCCCCCCCCTTATCTCCTAAGTTTGCATAGAGAAAAATCTGAAATTAAGTTTATGTAAAGATTATAGGAAAAATAAAACGAAGTCTCTAAATAGCACACTTTTTCAAAAATCAATGTTACATTAGTTCCACTATCGGTCAAGAGATGGCGCTGACCTAAAACTGCAATATTCTACATCGCAGCGTGCAGTGTTAAAATTCTCTGACGAATATAGGCCTCACCGATGAAAATTTAAAAACATGATGGTACGGAACCCTCGGTGCGCGAGTCCGACTCGCTCTTGCCCGGTTTTTAATACATGGCGCCACTCGCTCAGTTGTAGATTGGTGAAATGTACCCCTCATAACATTAATGTATAGTATATGCTCGCCCGAGTGAAGTACTACCACTTATTTATCTCGTCAAAAGTGTTGCTGTTTTCCAGTTTGAAAGGTGCCGGGTGCAATTAGATTTGAGCTTATTGTCTCTAGGACCGCCGCGCGCCGCCTAAGTATTTCAGATCATTGAGAAAACCTCAACGATCTGCGATACTTAGGCGGCGCGCGGCGGTGACCTGACTTACCTCCATGTATACATACTGCAGTCAGCACAATAACGGGTCAGTGAGTAGGCTATATCCATGATACGCGTCGCGTATCATGGCGTGTTACTAATCTGCTCTTAAGTTTATGCAAGGTTGTTTTGATTTCTAAATATAGCTTGGTATGGACATTATAATTAAACGACTAATTAGAATCTCAGCGTACACTGTAGAAGTGCTTCAGACCTGCAACATGTATTTTATGGAAATCTGAACTGCATTCACCTAACAGCTTTTGCATAGTTTACTTTTAAATTGATGTTACTCAATGTTCGCTACTTGGTTTGCAATTTGCATACAGAACTACAACAGCTGTTCGACCCACCACTAGGGTAGTTTTGATAAATAACTTCTTAGTGTAAGTAGGAACTTCTACATAATATACACCATTTAAGGCATTATCATCTTAATATAAATGTCTTTCTATCTTTGGTGTTTTAAGCTATGTGTCACACTAGCGCATCATTTTAATTCCTAGGTATCTGTCACAACACCGCGGTTATGTGCAAACAAACAATATACTACAAGTACCTATAGCTTGGTATATTATTTCGTTCAATACTCGTATTTAACGTTAAGATGTTAATTGGCCATCAAGGTTCAGCAAACAGTTAGTGTCAACATGAGATAGAACAAAGACACCGACTGCAGTCTTATAGGGTTCCGTATATTCCGGGCAAAAAGGACGATATCGTCGGCAAATCGGAGGTTTGTCAGCCTCTTCTTGCCGACGTCAATGCCCTTGGTCTGCCATGAGACTGCCAGTGACAAAAATATCTCCTCAAGTGATACTTAAGGAGATATTTATACCCATACTTGAGGAGATATTTATACCAAGATACTTGAGGAGATATTTATACCTATCATAATGTGTAAATTAATAATAAAAAAAAAAGTTGTAAATATGTCGCAGCCAACTGGTTAAATTAGCCGTTTAGTTAACCGCCTGGCCTTTGGAAGTAGTGCTCGCCTCGCTTCGCTCTCTTTGCTCGCACGCGGTTGATCACAGTTCTAATCTAACCTAACCCATTTGGTCGGGGTGCCCTGGCTTAGTTACTGCGACCAATTCGGCTCTCGCGTAATTGGTTACAGTTCTAACCTAAACTATAATATTGAATATCATTCAGGCCGTTAGTTGTACGGCCGCCGTTTAGTTAAAAGGCTAGGCGGTTAACTAAACGGCTAATTAAACCAGTTGGCTCCGACATATACATATTATATTAGATTTCTGTTTAAATGTGCTATCGGTTGATTAAATTATTGGTGAATACGGGCCTAGGTCAAAGTGACGTTGACATGTAAAGTTCAGGCCTAAAGTCTGATCTTTCTCGAGCCCCATATTGTCAGCCATTAAAACGTGTGCCTGTAAGTTTCAGCGAGCCGGACACCGAGGCGGCAGTGACGCGCGACTCCCGCGATGTGCTGCTGCTGTACGCGCGCGAGGGAGAACATGGACAGCAAGCCATGGCGGCGCTCAGGGAACTTATACAGCATACTACTGGGGGAACGGTAAGTTCTATTAAATGTTCATTTCTGTAAGTAGATCTTGTAAGACACTTTTAATAGCCAATATTTTAAAACAAGATGGCGCCGGCATTTCGTGGCTGACTCATTCCGGAGAAGAAATGTCGAAACAAACTCAGAGATCATGGTCTCTTTTAAAGTCCAAACATTATTTTATTAGATGTATGAGGCTAACAATGCAGGGCCATGTCTGGAAGGGCCTTTTGTTATAGAGCCTTTACACTATCTTAATATCACTCAGCCGTAAATATGAGACATCGAGCGCGAGCGTTAGAAAGGCATCTTGCAAATTTTATGGCACAAGGCTGTCACACAGGTATTTTATTTTATTTTATTGTTTGTATTTTATTTTATGTGAATATACAATCGGACCTTTTTCTGAAACGGCCGCGTACCAATTTTAAGTGCATTACAAATTAGTTATTTACTGGCCACAGTCTTAACGTTGCTTAGATTGGTATGATGGGCACAGGTGACTACGATTTTATCCTCAGAAGGATAAAATATGCAACTAATTTCTCTGAATTAGCAAGCTCAAAGAAAGCGATAAAAAACTGAGAAGCGTTAGAAATAAGATGGTGATAAAATTATTTTCTACTGATTAATTTAATAACGTCTGGCGTCAGTTTGTCCAAAATTATAATAAAAATTCAACAAGTTTTCCTCAAAGCCTTACCTACCTACCGACCTACCAACATTTATCCTGTATCGTACATCAGTCAATCAATCAACTGGGCCAGCCTACCGCAGCCCACTGCTGCTCTAGGCCTCTCCCAGGCGGCGCCACCACACCCTGCCCTCTGCCTTCCGCATCCAGTCTGTCCCAGCCACCTTCATAAGGTCTTCGACAAACTCCTTTACCAACTTCGAGAAGCGACCCCTGGCCAATTTTAGTATATATATACATTTTGACACAAATCCTGTACTATTTTTCAATTTCCTGATGCAGTTGTTAAAAGGACTGTTAATAGAGTAAAATCACTTTTTGACATTAAGTATGAGACTACATAATTTTGAAATAATAATAACAATAATCACATGGTATAATTTGGCGCATCTAAAACAATAATTTTAACCCTAGAATGAGCGCAGCGAGCTCTACTTAAGGTACCTAATGAATTTTAGGAGATTTATGTGTGGGGTACACATACACTATACAGGGCGTCCCACGGCTATGCCACACGGAGGGAAAGTACAATCAGCTTCACAGTTGAGGTACCCCCCTTGGTATTGACATCATCTATTTAAGTTTTTTGTAATGTAACGTAAATGGCGTGTTGGTCTAATGATTAACACTGCAGCTTGGCAATGCGATGGTCACGAGTTCAAATCCGCGGATGGGAAGAGTTTCTTTCTTTATTTTATTTATTTATTTACCCTTTCTTTAGTTTCTTTAATAGGTGATTTTCGTTAATTATTATTTAAGAAATCAAATGGAGGCTTGTAATAAAAGCTAGACATTTTGATAAACAATATTCATTTATTTTTCTAATTACATTTCTAGGACTTCATGGAATCCACTTCCTGGTTGAGTATATAGATTTCTATCTGTGTTAAATTGGGGTTATTTACTTAGAATATTAACTAAACACAAAATAGATACCCTGGATGAGGTTTAGAACGTTTAACATTAGATAACGGTTCGTTTATAGATATTTCTAGAAACATAACTACAATAATTTTTATTTATTTAAAGTTGTGAAAACAAAAATTTTTTATACTCTGTATGATCTTATCGGAAAAAAGCCTGGTTAAAAATGAAATGTTGTCATTTGTGCATGTGAATTACAGAGAAAGAACCAACATGCTAAACTATAACAGTATAGCAATATACATCTTTCTCTTTTAACACATTTTCTGATAACCCTTATTTAACACAACATTAGAAAAATATGTGAGGTCAGATGGTGCATCGTTAACACATTTCAAGACTACGTCTAGTAAACAAGAGTAACTGGATTGATAATAATAAAGGTTGTTTGTTTTTGAAAAATTCAAGTAAACGAAATTGCGTCATTTGCTTTTCTATGGCTTTTCAATGGTAGCTTAGTGAAATTGTCATGGGATGCATTGTGGCTATAAGTGCCGTATCTTTACATAATTAGACACCGGTTCCCGAAATTAAGTTATTTTTAACTTTGTACACACACGCTCAAACACGTCGTGTGCTCTATCGACCACACGGCTCGCTATACAGAATGACATCGAAATGCGTTTATTGGCATTACAGCAAAATAAATACACCTTAAAACTATAAAACGGAAAACAAAAATAAACTAAAAAACTATAACCGCCTACGACCAGAGAAGATAAATGATTTTCCCGCGGAGGTAGCTGCATATTTTCCCGCGGAGATAGTTGCATATTGGTTTTCCTGTATCACAAAAACTTAATACTTTAACTGCCTCAAAAATGTAATCTGTTTCTTTGCATTATCCTATCAACTCGAATCTTATTTTAGTTTGTAGAAGAAGAAGCTGAAAAATGTCTTCAATTCGCATCCCGCAGTTGCACAGGTTGTGAAGTTCAACAAAGACTGTATCCTAACCAAAGTATAGATTAAAACTAACAGGTGTTGTGCAATCACAGCATCTTAGCATCAGGGGGCACGGGAGTGCCACCGTGCGCCGCCAAGACGAGCCAAGCGAAGCGCAAGGGCACTACATACCTTTTCTCGAAGCGCTTAGTCGTTCTTTTTGGACCCTCATAACTTGGGTTTGGATTATACCAGATAAACAAAATTCTCGGGATATGATGTCCAATAGTGAACTTATTAAACATATTATAAAGTTTCAATTGCAAAGCTCTTGTACTTTAGATTTTATTGATATCTAAAAAACCCCGATTTCGTCACTGACTTTAAATTTTAAAACTCATAGGGTAGGGCTTCCTGAAGTACAAGAAAGCTGAAATTTGTTATGTAAACTAGTATTAGTACACAAACAACCACAAAATTCTAAAACTTGGCACTTTTGCCCCCAACCCCTTAAACTAGGGGATGGAAGTTTGTATGAGTTTTCCGCAAATTTTCATTCTAGAGGTCTGAAAGTTGATATAGAGACTCCTTGTTATAAATAATAAAATACATATTTCAGGATTTTTAGTAAATCATTCCAAAAATTAATTTTTTTTTCATTGGCAACTTACAAAATGATGTGAAATTCCACCAAAAACATTTTCATGTAAAATGTTGCCAAGACAAGACCACATATGGCTCCCACTGTGAAAAAGTTATTAGATCTCATGTAGAGCCAAGCTTCTAACTCTACTCGCCCTAACTATACAAGCCCTAACTTCACAAACTCTATATCCTTAGTCAAAATATGAGGCTTGGCCGTTTCGCTACCATCACATGGGCGTAAGGTGAAAAAATTATTCACTGCTCATTACTTTTCTGTTATACAATAGTTCTTGCAGTAACGAAACGGCCAAGCCTCATATTTTGACTAAGGTATAGAGTTTGTGAACTTAGGACTTGTCGAGTTAGGGCGAGTAGAGTTAGAAGCTTGGCTCTACATGAGATCTGATAACTTTTTCACAGTGCGAGTCATATGTGGTCTCGTATTTGGCAACATTTTAGATAAAAATGTTTTTGGTGGGATACATACTTTTAGAATTATATATCGATACCTTAATTCGCAAACCAGCCAACTCCACATTTCGTCAAAAATTTTCGCGACCGATTTCGTTCATTTTTTGTATATATTTTTTTTTATATATATATATTTTTTGTATATATTATATTCCATATATTATATGGAATAAATTATAGCAGATACTTGTCATCGCCTTTTCTAACGATATACAAAAAATGAACGAAATCGGTCGCGAAAATTTTTGACGAAATGTGGAGTTGGCTGGTTTGCGAATTAAGGTATCGATATCACATTTAAACTATTGAACTAATACACTACTCTACGAAATACTGGCTTTTGAATTTTACTCTGTTTTTGACCTCGGTTATAAAATATATAACTCTGGTATTGCTAGCGTTGGATACCTATTATATTGAAAGATTATATTGTTAATCATCGTGATAAATAATCGGCGTGTGTGCGCTGGCGCAGGTTGTAGTAAAACCTGATATGTGATATCTATCGCAACTTGCAAGTATACATGTTGCTATTGATATGTAAATTATTGAAGATGATTTTGTTATGCTTTGAACCCAATTCAAAATATTTTATTTCAACCTGCATGGGCACTTATGAAACGACAGAAGCTAGGTGCGCGGGTTCAATTGGTTTGTTTCCTATGGAGAAGAGCCGGCAAGAAGAAACTCCACGGCTACTCTTTTAAAAAGTAATTAGCTTTTACAATGTTCTCATGTTTGATCGGAAATATGGATGCTTAATATTATAGGAATTGTATCATAATTTGTTATTTAAAAAATCTTCAATAGAGTAATACGTCTTGTCAATTAGAAACAAAAACAAATTAATCTTAAATTTGTGAAAATTATTTGTAACAGCGATATCACTAGACCTCCCAACCTAGAATTTGTAACAGCGATATCACTAGACCTCCCAACCTAGAATTCATACTACCGAATCACTAAACCATAGACTATTTCGAGGGGCCATTGTTGTTTTCATCTTTTGCACATTTAAAAAAGCGGGAGTTTACTATGTTTGTTTCCCACGAACCGTGGCTGATACTCTTTGTGCATGGTTGCAGGTGTACGACATGTACTCTCCCGAAGTGATGGCGCTGTGCGGGCCCGCACCCCACACGTGGGTGCGAGGTCTACTACAACGTGATGACGTCAGAGTGTTGCTAGTGCAGTCGCCAGCTACGGCGGCGCTGTATCAGGACCACCTGTGTGAAGACGAGGGCGGACTGCGATGTGAGTAGCATGTTGTACTAGCTGTTGCATGAGCTAACAACCTAGTGAAAATACTTGATGGAGAAAAATTGTGCGCTTGTTTATTCAGGATTAGCTTCTGCCCGAGACTCCGTCCGTGTGGTTTGGTTCCCCCGAACAGACCAGTCGCATCGCGGGGGTGCCCGCGCTATTTCTTCGTTTTCCGTTTAGCGTTCTTTCGGGCTTTTTTTTATTTCTGCTTGGCTCCGAAGAGTCGTAGCGTGAAGTTGAACAGCCTATAGCCATCCTCAAGAATTGGGCAATCAAACACAAAAAGATTTTTTCTGATTTAATTCTGTCTCTCCGACTTGCTAGACAACAGTTGTGATAGCTCAGCTAAAATGCAAGATATAATAGTAGGTTGTTCCATCGAGCATAAAGTGCTTAATTACTCACTTTAGCAAGGTGCGTAATCTACTTTTCTTTCAACTACTACCTACTTCTACTACCTACCCAAAATAAAAACTCAAGTTAATGAAATCAAAGTTTAATTCATCTTCTCCTCAAACATTTCAAACTTACAATAATATTAAATGTGCAGTTATGAAAAGTGAAATTTGCACTTTTAATTGGAACATTTATTCTAGTATTTGTTTGATTTATTTGTGAATTATAATTATTATCATCAGAGTCTGACAATACAGGTAGACACGGGCTCAATTTCGAATAATTTCCATGAGAAGTAGACGGACGTGGTGATGTTGATCGGTGCAAATGAATTGATTCCGTTATGTTTTAGAGTGATTTTACTTTTATTTTGTACCGATTCCTCTATGTAACCTTCTGCTGCTTGGTCCGATTTCCATCCACCATGACGCTTGAGCGTAGTCAAATTAGCACCGGAATCAGCTATCAGCGTTGCTGACGTTCGGCGGAAACAATGCCTAGTGTAGGCTTCCAGGTTTTGTAGCTTCAGATAACTAGCAATTTCATAAGGCAATTTTCCAAAATTTTTTTTTTTTGTCGATGGCTTGTTTTGTGCATTTTCCATTCAGGTAATTTAAGAAAAACCGCTTTGTGTTTACAGAGCTTGGACGCAGCGCCATGTATTTCTGCACTACATTTAAAAATTCGTCACGTTTGTCTTTCTTTATTTTCGTGTTCGTAAGTTTAATTAGCAGCATCTGGTTATGTGTTTCGATGTTGTCAATTGTGATATTCCTTAATTCAGAGCTTCTGCAAGCACCGCTTATACCGAAAATGAGAGCAATCTGTAAAAAAGATTAAAATTCGACGTTACACACAAATTAACACATAATTTATAGGCATTAAATTATATTAATGGCTAAAAATGAAGTATCAATAAAAAAAAAACTTTTAATAACTTCAGTAATTCGCTAAATGACACATCAATCTGATATTCGATATTACACCACTACAGTCGAGATAAGACGAAGATGTCGCGCGTGCGTACGCAATAGTGGAGGACAATTTGAACAAAATTTATAATTAGGTACTTATTAAATAAGAGTTTATTTTTTATTTCAAGTTCGAGGAAAGTTAGAATCCTAGAAAGAGTTATGAGACTGCGTAAGAGTGAGATAACACTATCCACCTACTTAAAGAATGTTATTTATGTGAAAACTAGTGTTCTTACCGTAATATCGAATATCAGCCTGATGTGTCTCGATTACACATTTCGTTGATTAAATGGAAAAAAGACATTTCTTGCTAAAAAATTTTTAGCAAGAAATGTCATTTTTCCATTTGATCAACGATTTAGCGAATTACTGAAGTTATTCAAAGTTTTGTTTTGGTATATTGCACACCGTTGGAAAGGGGACAAACTAGAGAACTTTTTAAAAGAATTCGAAGATCCCGATCGCTTTTAGTTTTTTTTTTCTTACAGCAATTTAAAGTTGAATGCTAAGTGTACTTTTCCTTCTTCAAAAACTTTGTGAGTTATTAAAAAGGAACTAGATGTTATTAGGAAGTAATTTTGAATTTCATAGAACCATACAAGATAAAGATAATAATTAAAATGAAATTTGAAGGCTATACTCATAACTTTTTTTTAAATGTAAGCTTAAATGCAGAGTTCTTGTATTTTTCTAAATAAAAATTAAAAAGTCATAATAAAAAAACCGGTGTAACAAGGAATGAGTTACTGGGCCTTAAGAGATAGCAAATGACCTCTCCTTTCGGCCAATTCCATTTGGCAAACGATGCACCAAACACTCTGTATATATAGATTTAGATATAATTTTATCACAGAGGTTAATGTTTCCCATTATATTTAATACTAGCTTTTGCCCGCGGCTTCGCTCGCGTTAAGTATTATTAAAAAAAACTAATACATTTACATCCGCCATCATCCCTTATTTTATCCCCATGGGGGTTGAATTTATCAAAATCCTTTCTTAGGGGATGCCTACGTCATGGTAGCTATATGCATGCAAAGTCTCAGCCCGATCGGTTTACAATTGACAAAGTTTCATACAAACTTTCATCCCCTATTTTATGCCCTTGGGGGTAGAATTTATCAAAATCCTTTTTAGGGGATGCCTACGTCATAGTAGCTATATGCATGCAAAGTCTCAGCCCGATCGGTTTAAAACAAAGTTTCATACAAACTTTCATCCCATATTTTATCCCCTTGGGGGTAGAATTTATCAAAATCCTTTCTTAGCGGATGCCTACGTCATAACATCTACCTGCATGCCAAATTTCAGCCCGATCCCTGCAGTGGTTTGGGCTGTGCGTTGATAGATCACTATGTCAGTCAGTCACCTTTGAGTTTTATATATTTAGATAAATTAATGTAGCATTAGATCAAAAAGATACTGGCTGAAAATAAAAATCGGCTGAAGAAAACCGACTTGATGAAAAAAAAAAACAAATGGCGCGCATTTTGTACCATTGTAAAACTTTGATACTAATTGATAATTCATGTTTAGCAAGAAAAGTTTAAAAAAATGGAAATAGACAGCGATAGCGAGATGAATTCAACTCCAGAAAGTATAAAAACAGCTGCAAATGAAATTGTTAATAACCTTTTGCCGTAAAAGTCGCGGGATAAATATTTAAAAGCTTATGAAAATTTTATTTAGTCGAGAAACGAAAGACGTGTAAAACCACTGTTCGAAAGTGTGTTTTTAACGTTTCAATGAGATGTCCAAAAAATGAGACCATCTTCATTGTGGTCTCTATATATTCAATGATAAAAAGCACAGTTAATACCAAGCACAACGTGGATATAAAAGAATACTCTAAATTAACAACGCTTCTGAAGCGGCTATCAGATGGGTATATGAGTAAAAAGTCGAAAGTGCTCACAGCTTAGGGCTTAGGGTATAGAAACATTTTTGAATGAAGCATCTGACAATAAATATCTAGCAACAAAGGTAAGTTTAAGTATATAATCTAGACGTTGACACATTATGACCGATATAAACACTGTTCACTGCAAGTGTTTAATAGAAGTACATTGCCGGCAAAGTAGAATAACTACTTGCGGCATGTTTTAAGTTATTCTAACTACTCGGCAATGTATTTCTACTAAATACTTGCCCTTAACAATGTATATACCGGCCATTAATATAATTTAATGCCTATACATTATGTGTTAATTTATGTGTAACGTCGAATTTTAATCTTTTTTTAGAAAAGGTTGCTCTCATTTTCGGTATAAGCGGTGCTTGCAGAAGCTCTGAATTAATGAATATCACAATTGACAACATCGAAACACATAACCAGATGCTGCTAATTAAACTTATGAACACGAAAACAAAGAAAGACAAACGTGACGAATTTTTAAATGTAGTGCAGAAATACATGGCGCTGCGTCCAAGCTCTGTAAACACAAAGCGGTTTTTCTTAAATTACCTAAATGGAAAATGCACAAAACAAGCCATCGGCAGAAACAAATTTGGAAAATTGCCTTATGAAATTGCTAGTTATCTGAAGCTACAAAACCCGGAAGCCTACACTGGGCATTGTTTCCGCCGAACGTCAGCAACGCTGATAGCTGATTCCGGTGCTAATTTGACTACGCTCAAGCGTCATGGTGGATGGAAATCGGACCAAGCAGCAGAAGGTTACATAGAGGAATCGGTACAAAATAAAAGTAAAATCACTCAAAAACATAACGGAATCAATTCATTTGCACCGATCAACATCACCACGTCCGTCTACTTCTCATGGAAATTATTCGAAATTGAGCCCGTGTCTACCTGTATTGTCAGACTCTGATGATAATAATTATAATTCACAAATAAACCAAACAAATACCAGAATAAATGTTCCAAGTAAAAGTGCAAATTTCACTTTTCATAACTGCACATTTAATAATTGTAAGTGTTAATTAAATGTTTGAGGAGAAGATGAATTAAACTTTGATTTCATTAACTTGAGCTTTTATTTTGAGTAGGTAGTAGAAGTAGGTAGTAGTTGAAAGAAAAGTACACTGCGCTCGATGCAACAATCTACTATTATAGCCTATAGGACTTGGGAATAATGAAGCTTGCTACCGTAATAGAATTTATTTAGTTAATAAATTAATATTTACCAAATCTAGTCTTCCAGACTGGCTTCTTACTTTAATTTAATTCCTATGTTTAAGTTAACAACTTATCCCTATATTTTGTAAAAATTAAGAAAAATTGCAATTTTAGCAAATTGTGGGAAATTAACCCAAGTTAATGTCGTGTGTTAATGGCAAAAATGAGGATTATCAAAAATTGTATTGTAAAGATAAAAAAATAAATATTCTGTGTTTCCACCATTGACACGAATTACACAATCACAGCGATTTGGCATGCTTAAAATCAGTTCATCAAAATCACTTTGAGGGTTTCTCAATTGGGTTGAGGTCTGGCGATTAAGCAGGCCACGGTAGAACGTTGATGCGAACATCAAAGTGCATTGTTGTGCATTAGTCGAAACGAATCACCCAACCGGCTTCGCAAAGGGATGATCACGTCTGAAACATTCCTCTCCGCATAAATCTGAGCATTGAGGTTGCCCCTGATCCAAATGAGATTGGTTCTTCCACCGATCTAAACACCGACCCAAACCATTATTGTTCTCCTCCATATGAATGAACTTGACAAAATTTCAAACATTCTTGACGTCCAGGGGTCCTCCAAACTCGAGTACATCTTGTATCCGGCCTCATAACGAAACGAGATTCATCGGAAAAGCAAACACAACGCCAGTCTTCTTCCCCCCAATTTCTGTGTTTGCCAGTCCATTGTAAACGGGCCCTACGATTGCGAGGTGCCATAGGTGGAACTTTCAGCGGCCTTCGGGAACGTATTCGAACGTGAATGATTTCGGATGGTTTGGTCGCTTATCAGTAAGCCTGAAGACCCTTGTTGCTAATGTTAGCTACCGCACCATGACAATCGTACCGTCCGATTCCGTCGAGCAGTATTTTGGACGTACCGGTCCTTTCTACAAGTGGTGATGCGAGATCGTCCTCCATGACGCTCGGCCACGCTGTCCCGTGATACGATAGCGTGTCCATAGGCGGCTAATGACGCTCTGTGTAGTGCCAAGGGCGACAGCCACAGTACGTTGCCTGGAACCAGCTTGCAACGTTCTGACGGCTCTCATCATCTCTTCTCATGTCAAATGATGTCGTCGCTCCATATCGATGCAATTTTTTTCAGTTCCGATGCAGAATGTTTAATGATTTTGTAAAAACGCTATTACACACTTTTATAGGAATCCTGATTGACAGTTGATTTTCTATTTTTAATCAAAATTTAAAGAAAATTCTCTATTCAAATACTGAAATTAACAAAAATAAATAAAAACGACTCAAAAAAGTTAAAATAATAATCCTCAATTGCGGCGATACTCTAAAACGTACTTGATCCCTAGACACTTTTGATGTGCGTAGAGGACGTTTTAGAATGAAACAATTATTTTTGTTAATTTGTTTGAAGTACAAAATTCTCCATCACCTCTCTTATTACTGAACATAGTGTAACGATAGTGTTAAACCGACGTTAACCGGGTCCACGAGCACAGTAACATCGCAGCCCGTGTACTTGCAGTGCGCGCGCCGCTGCTGGGCCGGCGCGCCACCTACCGCGCGCCGCACTTCGGGGACGCGCTGCTGCTGCTGGCGCTGCGCCAGCTGGCCGAGGCGCCGCACGCGCACCAGGACTACCACAAGTACTACCTCGCCACGTGAGTACTCGTAGGTCACTCGCTAGTGCGTGTGCCCGCAGTGCGCGCGCCGCTGGCCGAGGCGCCGCACGCGCACCAGGACTACCACAAGTACTACCTCGCCACGTGAGTACTCGTAGGTCACTCGCTAGTGCGTGTGCCCGCAGTGCGCGCGCCGCTGGCCGAGGCGCCGCACGCGCACCAGGACTACCACAAGTACTACCTCGCCACGTGAGTACTCGTAGGTCACTCGCTAGTGCGTGTGCCCGCAGTGCGCGCGCCGCTGGCCGAGGCGCCGCACGCGCACCAGGACTACCACAAGTACTACCTCGCCACGTGAGTACTCGTAGGTCACTCGCTAGTGCGTGTGCCCGCAGTGCGCGCGCCGCTGGCCGAGGCGCCGCACGCGCACCAGGACTACCACAAGTACTACCTCGCCACGTGAGTACTCGTAGGTCACTCGCTAGTGCGTGTGCCCGCAGTGCGCGCGCCGCTGGCCGAGGCGCCGCACGCGCACCAGGACTACCACAAGTACTACCTCGCCACGTGAGTACTCGTAGGTCACTCGCTAGTGCGTGTGCCCGCAGTGCGCGCGCCGCTGGCCGAGGCGCCGCACGCGCACCAGGACTACCACAAGTACTACCTCGCCACGTGAGTACTCGTAGGTCACTCGCTAGTGCGTGTGCCCGCAGTGCGCGCGCCGCTGGCCGAGGCGCCGCACGCGCACCAGGACTACCACAAGTACTACCTCGCCACGTGAGTACTCGTAGGTCACTCGCTAGTGCGTGTGCCCGCAGTGCGCGCGCCGCTGGCCGAGGCGCCGCACGCGCACCAGGACTACCACAAGTACTACCTCGCCACGTGAGTACTCGTAGGTCACTCGCTAGTGCGTGTGCCCGCAGTGCGCGCGCCGCTGGCCGAGGCGCCGCACGCGCACCAGGACTACCACAAGTACTACCTCGCCACGTGAGTACTCGTAGGTCACTCGCTAGTGCGTGTGCCCGCAGTGCGCGCGCCGCTGGCCGAGGCGCCGCACGCGCACCAGGACTACCACAAGTACTACCTCGCCACGTGAGTACTCGTAGGTCACTCGCTAGTGCGTGTGCCCGCAGTGCGCGCGCCGCTGGCCGAGGCGCCGCACGCGCACCAGGACTACCACAAGTACTACCTCGCCACGTGAGTACTCGTAGGTCACTCGCTAGTGCGTGTGCCCGCAGTGCGCGCGCCGCTGGCCGAGGCGCCGCACGCGCACCAGGACTACCACAAGTACTACCTCGCCACGTGAGTACTCGTAGGTCACTCGCTAGTGCGTGTGCCCGCAGTGCGCGCGCCGCTGGCCGAGGCGCCGCACGCGCACCAGGACTACCACAAGTACTACCTCGCCACGTGAGTACTCGTAGGTCACTCGCTAGTGCGTGTGCCCGCAGTGCGCGCGCCGCTGGCCGAGGCGCCGCACGCGCACCAGGACTACCACAAGTACTACCTCGCCACGTGAGTACTCGTAGGTCACTCGCTAGTGCGTGTGCCCGCAGTGCGCGCGCCGCTGGCCGAGGCGCCGCACGCGCACCAGGACTACCACAAGTACTACCTCGCCACGTGAGTACTCGTAGGTCACTCGCTAGTGCGTGTGCCCGCAGTGCGCGCGCCGCTGGCCGAGGCGCCGCACGCGCACCAGGACTACCACAAGTACTACCTCGCCACGTGAGTACTCGTAGGTCACTCGCTAGTGCGTGTGCCCGCAGTGCGCGCGCCGCTGGCCGAGGCGCCGCACGCGCACCAGGACTACCACAAGTACTACCTCGCCACGTGAGTACTCGTAGGTCACTCGCTAGTGCGTGTGCCCGCTTTTGGTAACGCTCGCTCCATCATAGACCCCATCCACCGCTTTCCGCCAATCAATATCGAGGTCAATTTACCCGTTACCAAATATTTTACCCATTTTTTGATAAATAAAGTAATATTTATAATGATTATTGAAAAAAAAAAAAACAATGACATAATGGGCTCCGGCCACGAAGCCAGTTTGCGTGACTGTTCAGTCACTTGCCCCGTTTACGAGTACATTTGAAGTGATTAAGTCGGCGAGGGAGAAGTCCTCGCGACTAACTGAACTTACTCGCAAACTGGCTACAGCCCATTTTAATTTGGTAACCACCTTGATGAATGACTAATATTTCACCCATGGCATGAGATTATTCTTTACATATTACAATATAGTAGGTTTTCGTGTCTGTTTGTGTGAACGCGTTGTTCCTCTAAACCACGCAACGAATTTTTCACCATCATTCAGAGAATTTGTTTTTGTTTTTGGAAGGTTTTTGGTTTTGGTTTTTTTTTTTCATACTGATACTGTTAGCCTGCATCATCCCACTGCTGGGCAAAGGCCTCTCTCCATGACTTCCAATATTAATGTGCATAATAAATTAAACATATTAGAGGGGCTCGTGCGTGGCTAAATAATAACAGCAGCACACGTCGACCAATCAGGTTAAGCTACGCTTGCCGCGGTTGGTCTGTGGATGGATGACCATCTTTACATACCGTGACCCCTCTGTGCCTCGGAAAGCACGTTAAGCCGTTGGTCCCGGCTGCGTTCGTGGATCTTTGACAGTCGTTACGGGTAGTCAGAAGCCCGAAAGTCTGTCAACGAGTCTTACCAAGAGGTATCTATTCCAGTAACTGGGTTGTGGAGGTCACATAGGCAGTCGCTCCATGTAAGATACTGGTATTCAGCTGCATCCGGTTAGACTGGAAGACGACCCTAACATAGTTGGGAAAAGGCAGGCAGATGAGTGTATGAATAAATTAAACATATTATAAAGAAGTCTCGATGCTATGTCTTGTCGTAAACACCGTGCGAGGCAGGAGCGGGTCTAGTTCTAGGGCTAATTGTTTTATATTTGTTTTAAATTTTATGTTAAAAAACCGTAAAGTTTTTATGTGATTCATGTTTCTCATGGGATGTCGCAAAGGTGCCAACCGTTATTTCTTGTGTTTTTTGTTTAGTGTGTGCTTACTAACATAGTCGTAAGTTTTATTAACGTTTTTGTTTGAGTCTTGGTCACTTTAATGAAGAAAAATTCTATCCTATTCTATATCGATCAGCATCAATGCATACAATGTATTATATTGAGCTTACAATCAAAATGTGTAAACAGCTTGCCTGCTATGTTTGACCATTTCATCGCTTACATCTTCTGGTACTTATGTATCATTGCTACTTATACGTTCTTTTTTATATTTGTCGGATACGTACTTCAAAATAAGCCATTTGACGTGTCTACACTGGACGAAACAAGAAGCGCGTACAGTCAACAGCAAAAGTAGATGATCAAAATCAGAAATTCAATACTAATGAACGGAGTTCGCGTCAGAACTGTGTGGCGTCGAAGTGATTTCTGTGTGACGTTGATGTGGCGTTGAGTGGTTTGAATCACTTCGACGCCACACAGTTCTGACGCGAACTCCGTTCATTAGTATTGAATTTCTGATTTTGATCATCTACTTTTGCTGTTGACTGTATTTACGCAAGTAAAGCGAGACTTGAATGTGTTGAGTTTTAGTATCGCATGTATACGTTTGTTTATACTTACGTAAATCGCTTTATCTTCGAGGAATACCTGAATTTTTTTTTAAAACGTCTGCAATTCTAGTATACCAAAAAATCTAAATTTATATCAAAATTTTTGTCAGATTTTTTAAAATTAATTGTCGCTGGGAACATTTTTGAATAAGAGAATTGGCATCTCGGAGGTTTTACACACGGGCCTGTCCAAAGTTGCGTCAGAGCTGTCGGTTCTCGATCCATTTCGTTCGGTCTCTTTCGCCTACTGTCTGTCAGGTCAACAGTAAAGTCATCGCACGCACATCTAGTTCGTTGAGAGTCGAACGAACAGCTGAACAACGACAAGCAAGTAACGGTCGCGTATCTGACGTTACAGCTACCAGGGGCTGGAGACGGACATCGTGCCGCAGCTAGTGTCGTACCGGCGCTACGTGCTGCCGGGCGCGGCGCGCGTGCTGGCGCAGCACCTGGGCGCCGCCGAGCCCGACGCCGGCCGCGCGCAGCAGCTGGCGCGCGCCGTGCACGCGCTGGTGGCACACGTGCGGCACCAGCCCGACTACCTCATGGACGAGGTTTTCATCAACTGAGCGCGCGCCTGCCGCCACACGCACACGCGGGCGCGGCCGCCCGACGCGTGCGCAGCTGGCGCTCGCCCGCTGTAAAGCTTGAGGTGACACGTTGCCGGTTCCTCTCAGTAGTGTATACTCGACGACGGTTCATTTGTTACAATGCTGTGTCGTAGCTGAACGACGCCCCATATCGCGTTACATATTATGTTTATTTATTACCTCGAGGATAAACCGCAATCCGCACCGCATCGTAACACATTAAAAAGTCTTCAATCACATCACTGTCATACATTTTGTATAAACAACACACTACTGACGGATCACATCGGACCTTTTTGTTTAAAAATGCGATGCGATGAAGATGCAAAATGCGCTTTACAACATCAAATTGTGAAAATACAATAATTACTTAGAAAATCGAGGTACAGCTAGAACAACAAACCGCAAGTAAATGTTGATGATACTTCATGATTTCACACCATTTATGGCACTTATGGAATATTTCAGTTCTAGTCGTATTAGTAAACAGTAAAAAATTCTAACTGACGCGAAAGGTAATAAAGTTAGAAATTAATCTATGAAATGTAATTATAATGTTTGTGATATTTTCCCTTCAAATCAGTTTGTTAGTGCATCCATGACACGTGATGTCGAAATTCTAGACGCTGTGCGTCGAATCTCCTTAGAAATAAGTTACGTTACGTTTACGGAGTGTAGTCATACAACACCAATCGAATGTGTTTGGGAAAACTTGTATTTATATGACTCGGCTGAAATAAGAGAACAGCGCACTTGAAACTACTTAAATGCAACTCTTTTGCTCCCTAGCTTATTTGTGACCCGAGGACACTTTAGTATCATTTAGAAGCCTCTTGCTGGTTTTAGATAAATAAAACAATACTCTATATTGTTATTATGTCTGGCACCTATCGATCACTCGCACCTGCACCAGCGCCCCAAGTGCGTAACATACTTTCACAATCCGAAGAATTTTGAAATATATTCCTAAATCATTGCTTCATATGTTTGAAAGTAGTCTGCTCGACGACGTAAACAACGTACTGAATGTTGTCAAATTTTCAAAATGAAAGACATTGCAATTTTTAGTGTGTTCCGCAATCACTCCGCAGGTCATCAGTCTATCTAGTCCGGTCCTGTTATGCTATACTTACAGTCAATGGTAGCTAGTCTCCACTATCTATATGCGAGTCTTCGAGTCTGTTCCAGATAGGCTATTCATATCTGCCAGATGAGTTAACTCGAACCCATCCAGTAGTGTTGTGTAGGTCATAAGTGGGAGGGATTTGTGGAAGCAGTTATCGGTCCGTCTATGTCTCCCTTTACCAGCTATCCGTACAAATAACTATTGTTGTTCAGATATCTTATTATTAGCAAACTACGTTGTTTAATACGCTAAACATACATATAACGTGTATCCAAGGACGATTCTGTTGATTGTGAGCAATGAGTCGCGTCAGTCGTGACTAGTCCTGCTCCTGCCGGCCCAGTTGTACACATAAACATATGTATAATCATGGAATATTTAAATAGTTATCCCATACACAATTTTCATGCAATTTAAATAAGATAGATTTAAAGTTGCATGAAATTTGTATAACCAAACCAGATACATAGGTACCTATCTGGTTTGGTTAAACATATTTACCGCTAAAAAGGAATGCTTCTAACATGACATCTCAAAAAATAGGATTGCATTGTTTTGTATGTGTCCTAAAATGATACCGTATTATTTATATAAGTATGTAATAGTGTGCATACATGTACAGTTATATAAATAAATACATACAGTTAGGACCTCCTTGTAAGTAAGAGGTACATCAAAATGGCGGCTACTAAGTAAGTTCTTTATAAATACAACTTGTTCTAAAGTAAAATGCTATGGTAATAGGACACGTCATTTAAATGGCCAGATATTAACAGTTAATAAATGGTTAACAGTCACGAAACACGTTCAACGGATAAATTACATTATAACTTAGTCTAGTCCCAAGCTCTGCTTAGCTTGGGACTAGACGGCGTTGTGTGATAGTTGTCGAATATATATTATATTATATATTATATTATTATATTATTATTAACTTGTCAACAATTCGGTATGTAAAGTTTTTTTCAGATATGTTTTTAAAATTTTAAGTTTGTAGATATTATTAGTATGGAACACATCATTTCAACGTTTTGGTTTTTCAAGCTGTAGTTATTTTTTATATTGTTTTATGTTTTTGATCGAACTGACGTCATAAAAATCGCTGAATAGCTTAAGGTGCCACTAGTCGATATTTTTTCCATACAAACGGGAGAGTATTAGGCCAGTTTGACGTTGTGCATCCATCCGTTTTGAAATCGGCGTAACTTAATTTTTACTTTATATACCGAATTGAGTGACTACAGTGTTAGCCATGGGATCCTATCCTATAGTTATCGTTCGACATACATATAAGTGATTTTGATAGACTGACAACTTTCTAATCAAGTAAATCGCATAAATTAGCAGGAACTGTAAGGCTCTTTGTACACGGCTCGGTTTCGTTATGGTATAGAGGTATGAGGAACAGGGTGTAAAGCTCACTCATACTCTATAGAAAAGGGAGGATCCTCCGACCAGACGGGTGTTGTGTCTGGCAGGCAACTGCCCGATGATTCATGTCGGGCCGTTGTATCTATGCTAGTTGCGCGGTAAACTCTGCTTGCGCGATGCAGGATTTGCGTGACGTCAGTATGACGCGTTGTTCGCATGTGGCGTTGTAGATACCGCTACAATGGTATGGTGTATAAAGAGAACCGTCGTAGAAAAAATGCGTTCGTTGACAAGCTTCTATAGTGATCCATACAACACGACACGGCGAATAAACCGTAGTTTTTCTAGGCAAGAAAAACGTGTACCTTTCAAAGTCGATGTGCGGTATTATACTCAATTATAGTATCCCGAAGAACTTGTTGAATCGCGAGCCATGACAACCGTGTACCTTTATCAACATTTTACGGCATTGATTACATATTTCCTACGATATTGCGTCGTTTATGACAATCTGAGTTACATTCATATGTGTTAGATATATATTAATGGTTCTATAATAATTCATATCTTGCCAGTTGTTATAAAGAGAAACGGAACAACCTGAATATTTGACCGCTTAATTAGAAAATATTTAGATAAAAAGTATAAGCAGGTGTACGTAATAAGTTTATTATATGTAGTTATAAGTGCTAGACGTTGTTGATCCGTTGTTGTTTGTGTCGTTATGTTGTTATAACTATCGCGTATCTACTTAGTGTTAATTAACATTGATAATATCAAGTAAGTATATACTTCTCGCTATAAAAAACGTAAACAATTCGTATTGTTTTTAATGTTTGGTTGCGTTTGTTTTTTTTAAGGCGAAAGCGTCATATTGTAGGTTGTATGTTAATCTAGCTAAAGAATTTTAATCATAAAAATCATCAATACAACTCTCCATGTTTGTATTACCATATTGAATGACTATTTCATGAAATCATGATATTTGAGTTCAACTCTTAACTCAAGGAGTTGTATTGCTGATTCTAATGATTATAATTCCGTAAAGCCATATTTGTTACGTTCGCGAATTATATTTGAATCACCATACAAGCTGACACTGAAGTTCGCGGGCTACCACAGCGCATCCCCTTAATGTGTCACGAATAAGTGACGAGTTATATTTAATTAGTAAATAAGTAAAGTAAACCAGTGTTCAAAAATGTTGTATTAGTTACTATTTGTAGATATACCGTAACTATATATATTTTACCTAGTAATAAGCTATAGTAATTTCTTATGTATGTGTAATACTGCTAGTTGTTGTTACAGTACAATAGAACTTTAGTGTTCCTGGACCATCTTGTTGCCTTGTAATGCGGTGAGCCGATCTCCTCTTAGATTAGTCTGAGATTATATCACACGTACTTACCTACTAATAAATCGGGCCACATAACAAAGAAAACGTGGCTGCGGCATTTATGAAGCATCTCCACCCTGTAAGTAAATGTGTGTTAAACTATTATACAGGGTTTTATGTTAAACGAGGGACATAATTGAATCCCAGTGTAGTACTAATGAAACAACAACTGGTACTGTGGGACCAAGTTTGAATTGGGAAACAAATATCTCCTGTTCCGTACATTTCAGTTGCGTGGGTGTTGCACTTTGTACTTCTTTTTGTACCTTAAAGTAAAGTATGTCCCTCGTTTAAAACACACTATGTTTATACCAGGGTCGCGTCGCAGCTAGTTTTTCTATAGGGCCTCCGCGAGATAATTTGTATGAACCAACGAATCCAATGATATTGTCATTTTTATCATAACTTTGATATAAAATAAATATATATGTTGTCTTTTTGCATCATTTTCTTATTTCTACGTTCTGAGTTTATTTTATTATAGTATAGTTATGTAAATAATATATCGATCTTGCTAGGTCGTACTGGGTAGGTGGGTTATTTAATAAAACTAAGTTTCAGGGAAGGTTGAATCTTTGTGTATTTTTATGGGTGTTATTTAAGGCAGGTTCTTTAAAATGTCATTCTCGTCTTCAAATACATTTAGTTGACCAATGAATTAATAGGTCAGCGACAAACTTTTAGCGTCTAAAAAAATGCTTTTCAAGCGATCATATAATGTAAAACAAGTTACTGCTTTATGACGCAGCATGGTGATAATTCTTGTGATATGTCTACGCGTTGCGAACAAAGAATAAAAATTCTTAATTCGCAACTGGTTGCGAATCCCCGTTGTGAAAACGGCCGGAGGGCTTTGCCAGCTTCTAATAAGTATATCAACTGCATCTGTAAAATAATTTCAACGTACCTACTCTAATCTCATATAGTCACCTAAATTTTTATATGTTAGCATAAGTAATTGATGAGTGAATCTACTATAATTGAACATAAAATTACCTTATTATTGTCATCAAATATTGGTCAATGAGAGCTCTAAATACATGTACCTATCTATTTATTATTAACCTAACCTCAAAACACTTTAAAGTTAGAGAAGTGCAACCCCTCCCTTCACGCCTCCGGGTTTTATATAAACTCTAGGGGTAGCAGACAAAAGACTACGTGAACGTGAAGTCGCGGGTGCCCCGATTCGGTTATAGAACAGATTCGACCTATTCAAACCATGAAGAAGACCATGAAGAAGGATAGTGGTGGACAGCGAGAATAATTTTTAAAAGTTGTATCGCTGTCCCCGAGTGGTGGCCAAACTAGTGATGAACATAGGGAATAATCGGTAATTGATGACTTGACTATTATATCTACTGCTAATTTTCATGAAAAAAGAATACTTACGACTTATTAATTTAGTTGTTGAATAAAAAGGTTTGATGGCTAATTTTGAGGCGGGAATTTGATTTTATTAGCAGACAGATGTTGAATCTCTAAAATACCTATACTATAAAGTAGCCCACTTACAACTTTAGACGCTGAGTTATCAATTCAGAAGTAAAATATATTTATCGGTAGCTCTGAGTCATTATTTTACGTTCGTAAATTTACGCTGGTTTTTAGATATTATATTGGAATAGTAAAGATGATGAATTAATATAATAAGAAACTGTTCTATTAATCGTTGCCTACATACAAAAGACGTTAGGTTGCAGGTGCTAAAGAAAACTTTTGTTGCTGCACTTATAATTTCCCTATTTTTATTAATTGCGAAACTAAAGTGATACTAGGCAGGTAATGAAAAAATTAATTGATGCGTCAACAATGCGTGTTTGGCAGGGCTTCGACATAATACTGAGAAATCACCCGACCAACATTGACAAACTATCTGAAGCAGAAGGTCAACAGATACGTATTTATTTTAAAACTGTTCCAAACTTATCATGCCAATACATTAATTACATCTTTGCATTGAATTACATTCGCTGCTATAAAGATAATTTATCAATTATAAAAAAGCACTTCCTGATCATTGTTAGAAGCTTCTAATTGTGTTAAATAAAATACAAAATACTGCCTAAAGTCAAAATGGTATTTAACGTTTACTTGAAGTAAACATTAAATACCATTTTGACTTTAGGCAGTATTTTTAAAAATTTTAAAGCAGATTGTTTAATACTCTACTAAAAGGTCTGTATTCCGTAATAAAAGTACATTATGTTAGTTAATAATAAAAAAATAAATAAAAATTGCAGTACGAAGGTTTGTAATTTGAAATAGCGCGCGGAACCGGCGTGCGAGCGAGAAAACGTGAGTGTGAGCGAGACGGCACTGGCAGCAGGTAACCCGTAACAGACATGGCGTCGCGCTATTCATTATGCCAACCGATGGAAACTGCGCCACCGACATCTTCCCATCTTATTGCGGATGAGACTGCCACCGTAAGTATTCAAACATGGAAGTAGGAATAGCTACAGGTAAATTAGTAATCTTAATATATTCTCCTTAAAAAGCAGGAGTAAAAAAGTTACTTAAAATAAGGAAAACATGCCCAATAGAATTCACATTTATGAAATAAACAACATTTTTTCTTGTCAAAACACTCGCGCTCATGAAGAAAGAAATATTGCATGCAAAATAAATTGCTACTAAAACATTGGAATGTGTGCACATAAAAAACGGTAAGCAGTATTTAATACGCAAGTAGGTAGGAGTCGAATTAGTAGAACATCGGAATATAATTATTATTTAAATGTATGAAACAAATCCGTTGTTGAATTATAAAATATTAGCCCTGCTGAGTCAATATTTTGCCGGTGCCAGTATGTGACCGGAATGTCCACAGTGTGCTAACATGCGCAACTTTTTTATCAGCGATTTATTATCAGGCCAGTATTATATAACTGTCGGTGTGTGGTGTGCACTCTGTCTCGCTCGCACACGCCATGTGGGCTGGCCCGGCAAGTGTGCGAGCGAGACGCCACACGTTGCATTAAATTTCGATCCTATTCTGTAATGTTTTGTCCAATCGCGTCCGATCTCTGCGTGTTCCGGTTCTTTGTCATCAATGGGTTGCCGGGCGAGTCCATTTGGAGTGCCACTCGAAAATGTTTTACGCTATATTTAAACAAGATTTTGAGCCATGAAACGATTAGTAATCCGCCCGATGGTTCTATCTATCGTTTCGATCGTGAATTTCGTTCCGGGGCGCAGTATTTAGCGCGATCGCTCTTAGGCCCTTTCGGTATTAATGAGTCGTGCCCACTTCAGCTGACTGCGTCGTACGCAAGGCTACTCTAACTAAACTAGTAGTAGTCCGGCGCTCGAAGGAGACGGTCGGCTGCGGTCGTGTGCGAGCGATATGCGGATATGTTATTGAGGTTTAAAATGTTTTTGGAACGTTTCCCATAGGCGCGAGGGTTGTAGGATCTCGTGCGGTGCGTGTCGAGTACAGAGACACAAGTGCGCAGTGAGCTCGGCCACAGTGAGCGACGAGGCGAGAGCGAGCGACGCTCAATAATGCTCAAGTTCCTGACTCACAAGCTGCGAACGCATTCGTTGAATGAGGAGAGCGTTTCCGAGAAGGTGGGTGTCGGCGGTAGCGAGCGCTGCGAAGGTCACTCCGGCACCAGAAAATGGCCGCCGCAGAACAAAGGAGCCGATCGTACGGGCCCCACGCCCAGCGCTGGGCCCCGCAGGACTGAGCTGCTTGCTTGTTGTTGCAGGTGGAGGAGCGCGACTCCGGCACCGAGTCCGACGACGAGGCCGAGCGCGCCGAGCCCGGTGAGTCCTCCGACACACTCCACTCTCTCACTCTCCGCATCACCCACACCTGCAGGCACTGACACTCGCTGACACTCGCAAACACTCGCCGGCCGGCGAAGCTCTCACATTTTCACCTAAACAACACCCACTGTAACGTCGAGAATACTCGAGAAACTGCCGGCTGACACGTTAGGTACTCCAGAATAATTGAAAATCGATTTTGCAATCCGTCACACGAATAGGAATCTGTATTTAATAGCGCTCAGGTGATAATGTCATAGAATAAAAACAATATACAATGTAGGTGGATAGCCTGGATAGGTAGTTACCTTGTGTGTATGTTAATCGGTAGTATTATTAGAATCTTATTAGCATACTGACCCACCCAGGTGCGGCTCGTATTGTTTATTTTCTATTGAATTTACCAGAAACTCCTGGATCGCACGATGATTGACAACCAGTTATCAGTTCACCTCTGTAGATTCCGCTGATGTGCTTAGCGAACAGCCTATAATCTATGACCGGTTGTTGTTCGCTGTGATGAAGGCCCATTTCTTTGTTAATATCTGGGATGACCTTGACGGGAAACCTTGAACTTTTATCGACGTTATCCGAGGTAAATTGAAATATTACGACGATATAGATCTATTATGAGGTGGTTTGGTTGCTAATATTGTACCACTTTTGGATCTACTAAGTGCCGAGGAACCCCTCAAGTTTGAGCTATTTTCTCACGTAGCAATACTGTATTCGCCACCGTAGATCAGATACCTTCTGATATTTATTACGAATCTGTTTAAAGAAATGATAGATTGGCCTAACCTTACTTGACATCATGGTTAGTTACGTTGGTTCCAATAGTACCTACATGGGATTACCTACAGTAGATTTTTTTGTCATGTTCTGTGATTCCATACTTACACCTATTACCATAATAATTATAAGCTAGATTGATGAGTTGTAATTATTTTAGAGACAAAATTAACTCTCTGGACACACAAATTACCCGGATGGGTCTTTGACTTACTCTCATTTAGAACCGAATTAGTTCAACATAATATAACCATTATTTTAATGATATTTGGTTTACTGTAGGTGGATTAAAAGGTGTGGTTCCTCCCACCTGTTAAATCGTAACAACGCTGAAAACCCAAAGAATTTTATTCAGGTAATGTTACCCAGTGCTTAGACCCGGAAATGTGTTTACTCCTGAGTGCATTCATAGTTCAAGAAACTTCTGGCAAAGGAACTGAAATGAGTCAAACTGACATGGTATGTCTAGTCTGGCATGTACTCCTGCTGTTGTTTATTTTTTTTTGTGATATTAGGGACACTGTCCAGAAGACCTTTGTCTTGAATGTTTGCTCTACCATTGGTAGCTTTATAGCAAAAATAGCAGCCTATTCCATTTAGGCCCTTAAAATCTCCTTCATGCTTTTGGCCACTTTGCACGATCTGCTGTACTATCATCAGTTAATTCACTATTGTTTATGGTTCACTCGTTCGCTCCTGCGCACAAGGATAGTCGAAAAATGTTAGCATCATCATAGTACAGACCTTTTTAGGAAGATGTCACGTCCTTTGTTTGTTTGATAATAAACATCCATCTCGTTTGTTGTCAGTGTTCTCTCGATGTTGCTACATTTCGAAAGCTACTCGTAAGATATTGTAAAATCTGAGCGCAATGCACTAACCGATTGCTGTATAATTTAATAAACTTTAATTATAAATATTAAAGCAATCATTCTGAGCAAATTTCGTGATTAATTTAAGTGATAGAATTTAAGTGATTGGCAGCATGGCATAATTATTTAACAGCACTTGTAGGTGAATTACGTTACTGCTCTGGATATTGAACCTCCCGGTAGCTACTTTACAAAGCAGGAAGGTTATAATTTGCTTTAATATTTTATGTTGTGTCGACATAGTGGAAGCAGCCAAAGATATTTTCGACATTTAACCTAGGGAGTGGCTCCGTAGAGTATTTCTCTGACTTTACGTCCTGTGTCGTCTGATAATTTATAATTGCACAGACCTCCTTAATAATTATGTTCTCTGATTCCTGAGGTAATGTAATCAATAGCCTTACGACTTTTTTATTAAGGGTTATAAGCTCTCTCTCGAGCCGGAGAGTACGAAATGTAGGCCTATACGTTCTTCCTTCTGGTGTAGATTTGGTGCACACAATTTGATGACAAAGTTCAGACCTACGACGGGATCATATAGGTATTATGCCAGTCACAGTCCAGTGCCGAATATAGGCCTGCCTCTGCGCGATAGGATTCGAAGGCCTATTTTAGTTTTCGGGTACATAGGCCCTTCAGTCTTCCCGAATGACTACTCGTTGAAAGGTGTGTCATTCTAAATAATTCTCTGCAATGCTTTTTACTTAAAGGATCTTCAAATAATTGAAATCGCCCACATACAACTTGCAATAGGCGATATTACAGATACTTGTCAAAGTTGTGATTGATGAATTGACACGTTACGTAACATGTGCCTGGCCAAATGTGCAGAATTGCAGATGTTAGGAAGTTCATCATAATTGAATGTGCCAAAGTCTAACGCTATTAAATAAACGAGTGATTATCGTCCGTTTAGCGAGCTGGTCGCAGGTTCGTTGATAACATGTACTGTGAGTGCTGTGACGCTTTTGATAAACAATAGTGGATGATTTAGGGTGTGTTCCATAAATGGTATTGTCAATAAACATTGTACTTCAGCAGACGCAGGTTTGCTATGTTAAATCTTTTTTGGATATTTCGTCTTCGCTTACAGTTTCGTCTAGATAGTTCACTAGCAATTTGAATCTCTCTGGTCAGTGCTATTCGTTTCAGGTGTTACCCCCGAGTCTTGGTGGGTAGATCGTGGACAAGTGAAGATTGTGTTTGGCCTCAATGATCATTTCTAACATCATTACGCTGTTAGTTTACATATTATTAATGACTAATTTAATTTGTTGGCTTTTACCCGAGGCTTCGCCCGCGTGGATGTCGGCAAACATCCCAAACGGACAAAAATGCTTCGTTACAATTTTTAGTTTAGATAATTTTCTAATGTCCACCACCTTAAAATTGTATGCTTCCAGTCCTGTATTACATGTGTAATGTTTGTTCTACTTTAAATGCAATTCCTTAATGGTTGCCACGGTCATGCAACTCGGCAATTACGAGTACACGCTGAAGGTTTGAAATAAAATTAATTTCTGTCACTGGCTCTTGATATTGTTAGTGTTGAGCTAATGGTTTTAGTTTACAAGCTATCTTTATGGCTGCATCCGTTTCTACGCTCAATGTAAACAAGCAGGCTGACACATGATTACATTTAATCACATTTATGACATCTTAGCTGTGTTATTGTAAGTATTAGTATTATTTACTTTCATCACTTGTGTTTATCTATTCTTGTTTAGGCTTCATTCAGGTTACTCTGGGGTTTGGTCGTGGTGGTCTAGGGTTAATAAATAATAAAAAATAAATAAGTTTAATTCAAGTAACAAGACTCATATAAAAACAGATACCTACATTAAAAGGATAGAGACAGGATAACAAGTACAGCCAAAAACTAACTAACTAACACTCACAATGTAACAATATGTCTGCTGCAGCATTGCCGGATATAAGGGCAATCCGGTCTGTTGGCGATCATCGCCACCGGTCGGTGTTGCCGCTGCCCCGCACTCGGCGCACCACACGCGCACCGTCGCGTGAGAGCAGTCGGCGAACATGCCCGACGCGCTGCCGTAGCGGGGCAGCTCCATCACCGCCCTGAACGCGTTATTGAACTGGACGCGGGGGGCGCTGTATGCCGCACACGTATACTTTGCCCACAGGCTGCACCTGTAGAGGGATGTACAGTAAGCTCTAAAAAGCGTTATTTTTACCTCCCTCAAACAACGCACCAACCTACGCGCTATCATATTACTTCTGACTGACAACGCCCTCCGCTCCCGCTCAATGTCCGCATCGTCTTTTAGGTCAGCTGTAACAATGTGACCCAAGTATTTAAACTGTTCCACTTTCTCAAGCGGTGCATTATTTAAACACAGGGGGTGCACTATTCACACTTCTTAGACTAGCCCCAAATACCAAGACTACTCTTCCCTGCTGCGTTATATTTCAACCCATGACTCGAGGCATACTCTTCACTGGCCCCCTTCAATTTCCCAAGACCGCAGACCGATGCGCTCAGCAGCACAATGTCGTCAGCGTAGCCCAAATAATTGACGCTTACTGCATCCACATGGCAACCTACGTGCTGGCTGCGGAGCCCTACGCTCAGGGCGTTCACATAGAGGTTGAAGAGCGCAGAATAGGTCAACCCTGCCTGTCTCACCCAACCTATAAGGTTCCGACATTACACCCGCCCATCTGACGCTATTGATCTATTGCCTGTAGTATTTGAATATGTTCGAGAGGTAACTTAACTTAATGCCCAATTGCTTATAATTATTGCTTTACGAGCAGTGCGAATGTAAACCTGATGGAGATTTCTGAAAATATAGAATTATGAATAGGGAGAACATACCATATACATACAGACTCGTACGATGATCGGACCATCCTCCAAGTTATAGGTTTTAGTCGGTGAGAGGAAAGGTTACAAAAGGTTGCCTTTAATATTTTCCCGAAAGCAAACAAATGATGGCTTCTACAAACGATATAAACCAATTTAGAGTTAACGATTGTGGCCGGACCTCCTAGCCATTAACCATCGGCTATCTTATCTGGCAGATAAGCCTAATGTTAAACTCGTGTATAAACAAAAATAATATTCTATGATTTATTCATAGTGAAGCCGCCGGCTAATCCATGAGGTCACATAATCTTTCATCGGGATAAGTTTCTGCTCTAGGATTTTTTATAAGTTAGCTTGTTTATAGGGTACCACTCCTAGGTTTCCCTCATTCTTTCCACTAAGGGCTGATTTTTCAATCATCTAATAACTTTATTCGAGGAATAATTTTGAAATTTTGACAGTTATTTCGTACAAAAACTGTCAAACGTCAATTTTATTCCTCGAATAAAAGTTATCTGGCGATGGAAAAATCAGCCCTTAGAATATAATTTCTGTTGTTGTTTGCTGGGCCCTATTTCTCGAAACTATTAGTTTACTAGTATATTAGTTATTAGTTACTAGTGTAAAAATTACAAGTCCCAATATTTCCTGTTTCTCAAAAACAGGTACTGGACTAATAACTAATAGTAGCAGACTAATGAAAAATATTACCCATGCCTCATTACTTCTTAAAAAAATACGGAATAAGTTCCCGCCACTTTTGGATTCGTTTGATTTTGTCTTTTGTAAAAGCGGATTCTTTTATTTAAATTAAATTATTTTATTAAATAGGGGCCCGTGGCTAAATAATAACAACCGTACAGGTCGATCGATCAGGTTTTTTTTTTTTTGCGTATGGGAAATCATCAAATGACTCCTCCCGCTCTGGGTGGAGCGGAAGGGAGTGTCAGACTCTTACTGACTAAAACCCACCCGTGTTCCTTCCTTTGCCCTTTATGTTTCGGGCCAGCGGTAACCCTTTCGGACAATCCCGCTGACCCGGCAGGCTTCGGCCCTAAGGGGCCCCTCGATGCTGACATCTCTTTGAGGCGCGCGTGGAACACGTACGCGCCGTCCGGCACGGGCCTGGTCCTGATCGGACGGTGAGCTATGATCGATCTGGTTAAGCTACGCTTGCCGCGGTTGGTCTGTGGATGGGTGACCATTTTTACTTACCGTGACCCCTCCGTGCCTCGGAAAGCACGTTAAGCCGTTGGACCCGGCTGCCATTCGTGGATCTTTGACAGTCGTTACGGGTAGTCAGAAGCCCGAAAGTCTGACAACCAGTCTTACCAAAGGGTATCGTATTACCCAGTAACTGGGTTGTGGAGGTCAGACAGGCAGTCGCTCCATGTAAAATACTGGTATTCAACTGCATCCGGTTAGACTGGAAGCCGACCCAACATAGTTGGGAAAAGGCTAGGCAGATGATGATGATGTATTTTTTTAAATTCAATTTACCATGGATCTAAAGCTAATGGTTTTGAGAAGTGTATTAGAAGCAAAATAATTATTATGTTTGGGGGTTTCTCAAACGTTTTACCAATATTTCGTAAGTGTTGGTTAAAAAGACTCGACGACGGCGAATTTTTATTGTATCTCCTTCATTGTCGGAAGTGTCCGAGCAAGACCACATTTTATACTTAATAATTTGTTTGGTAATAAATAATATTAATATTTTGTCTAAGTAATAATTTTGGCTAATATTTTTTACAAGCCTTCTGAGACTAATAGCTATATCAGTGTAATTTACAAGAGTATTTAATAACTAATTTTTTTATAAAACCAAATTGAATTTACTCTTGTAATTTAAGCTAATATTTATTAGTTGGCAACTAGTAACTAATATTTTACTACTGTAGCTTCGAGAAACGCACACTAGTAGTACACTTGTAAAAAATATTCGTTCATGGACTCATATTATTAGTCTAATAAGTTTTGAGAAATAGGGCCGTGGTTTGGGATTAACAAAACTGCTGTAAAATGACTAGAAGGCTTTTCAATCTGTCGAAAAGGTCGAATGAACACTTTTCTTATGAATTGGTCACATGATCGATTCCAGCTCTAAATAACTATTCTATATCCTAGGCTGGTTCTTGCTTTATGTCCTGTCTATGCGCTGTGCAAAGTAAACATTCTGCTTACCTCTTACTGTAGTACAGTAAGAGAACGCACGCAACACACAACTAATAACATAATTAGATTTGAGGCATACACACGTGCAATGCTCGTATCTGCTCGGTTTATTAAATTTTTCCACGCGGCTGATAACAGCTCAAAGCGCTGTGTCAACATTGTTAGGTATGCTATCAACTGTGTCCTGGTCAAGTGCCCTAATACTTATGGCTGATGGGTGAGAATCGTTAGTTTGCTAAATGATTTAATAATATCGCCTGTAATATCGGTCAGGATATTTTCATTATAACCATGTTTTGCGAATTCGATGTGCTCGCAAAATGCTGCTATTAAAGCTTAGTAATCATGTTGTTGCCCATTGTCTTTAAATATTATTCCTCACTTTTTCATAATAACATTACAAAAGTGGCGGTGCTCTTCTCTGCCAAAGAATCTTGGTGTCTGTTTCTGTCAGTGTCCGTTTTCTAACCTGAAGGACCTGCACGATGTTAGGGCTGTTTTTATTTTTCATACAGTTTATACAGTAAGTACTACACCTTTCTCTTGTTTTTTCCTAGTGTAAAAGGTATTACAATAGAAAATATATAAGCAAATTATGCTATAGGTACTCACTGTACATAATTATTATAAAACCATAACATAACAATTTATTATTATACATCAACATGTAAACTCGTACACATACACGCTTAAAAACATTAACTAGTCAATTATTACATAACTTATTATTACCTACACTATGATAATCAAGTAATCCAGAAGACACTACACAAATCTTCAATAAGTTTAAAATTTCAAAATCTTTCTTTCTGTCGGTTTTAAAAGCAAGTCAACGGTGGGTACTTACCAGCTTTATAATATACGCGCCGCACTATGTACAGATGTGTCTTCTCGACATCTGTATGTCACTAACGGGATGCAGCAGAATACCAGCGTCAGGTATTGTACTTGGCATTATGCTGAGATGGACTCCCCTTTGGTGCAACCATGAGACACACACCGCCCAGTAGTGATCGACCGTTATTGTAGATGTACATGAGCTTAGGTGTCTATGGGTCAATTTATGTTTTTAATCTTTGTTTCTTTTTCCTTTCACCTGTTTTTAATGTTTTTTAATACCTGTATTGTGTCTTTTGTTGCACTGATTAAACGTTTTATCTATCTATCTATCTTTTAAAAACGCCTCTTTTATTTGTCCTTGACTTCTGAACCGGTACACAATGCTCGATCTAAAGCCACCAAACATTAAGTTGACTGGTTTTCAAAACAGAGGACTCGCATTGTTCTCCAACCTTGCTTCTTGTGAGGGACCGAACTTGGGCCACTTGACCCTAGCCAGGTTTCGCAATGAGTTCAA
Organism: Mesoligia furuncula; assembly: GCA_916614155.1. Taxonomy (NCBI): domain Eukaryota; kingdom Metazoa; phylum Arthropoda; class Insecta; order Lepidoptera; family Noctuidae; genus Mesoligia; species Mesoligia furuncula. Next base: position 29,348,522 of record OU744799.1, read on the forward strand.
AGGCTCTTGCAGTCGATTCTAACTTTATTGCCACAGTCAAGGTATATTTTTTAGACCAAAGTTATGTAGAACGTTATACATCGACTATTCAGTTTTTTTCCCTATGCTAAGGGAGGAGAGTCACAAGTTCTTGGTTCACCATTTCCTAGTTTTGTGTTTGGTCGTTAGGGCGTAAAATAAGATTGAATGTGATATTATCAGGAAACCAGTAACCACAAAGGATCGATTGGTTTTGCCATCATTGTTTATTTTATTCACGAAGTCACCAGCCACACTTAGATTACGAAGAAGAGTTAAGAGGTTCAAGAAAAACATGACATCGCCGTCTTTCAGCTACTATATAGTATATAACAGTGTTAACTTATCTCATGACTAGTACTCACTTACTCAGTACGTATCTAGGCAATTCTGCCAAGCACATATAAACCAATGGCTGTTAGTAATGCTGGCCCATCCCTCGACCACGTGTAACTGAGTAAACCCAGCTGGCTGTTTACACAGTGGTCAAGATAAAGCTGTTGGCTCGCAGGATTAGCGCCATAAAACTACACAATTACTTGCACTCGCATATAAATACTATGTCTACTTGTGTTTACGTTCATGCCAAAGTGTTCGCTTGTGTACATCTTTATAGACTTGTATTTTATTGGACTTCATTTAACAAGGATTGCCTTGAGTAGGTACCTTTATGGTTATTCGATTTTCTCACTTGGGCTGGGTTAGATCATCATTCCTGATTTTTTTATTAAGTTGGTTTGCAGAGTTGTTGTATACAATTTTATCAACAGCCTCCATGTTCATCCCTCTTTTTAGCGATTACCTTGTTGTAGGTATTAAGGCTGTCCTCATCGTCCTTTCTTATTTGTATTCTATCTTTCCTTCTAATCTTAACGTGCTAAATATCAGTACGGAGTTAATTATTGATGTACTTAACACAACTGACCTCAAACCATAAGGTCGTAAAACAACGTAACGTGTTCAGAACCTGATTGATAGTGATAGCTCGTTATCTGGCCCCACATCAGCATTGTGATAGCTGTTATCATCACACACGCCTTGCCTTTGACTTTTATCGACACTTGATCTTGAACGCTGGAAGGTCAAACGATTCAGACACATTTTATAACACTCGCCAATTTGAGTCATAATGTCTTAAGAATTGTGCTCTTGCTTAGGTTTTTTTTTATTGCTGAATGGGCCCGCTCTTGACTTCGATCATGCCTGATGGAAAGCGATTTATGAGGTCTATGATGGAACGAGCGTGCCCAGAAGATGAATAAGGCACTGGAACTCCCACGCATCGACAAAACACAGCAGGCTGCTTGACGCCAGACTCCGGTGGGAGGGTGGCCGCAAACCAGGCGGGCGTTAGCCCTACAGATGTTACGGAAGTCATTTTACCGGAACCGGAACCAGAATCGGAGGTTTTAAATTTGATCAGTAGCGGCCCTAGGGTGGTGCGAGCGGTGCGACGCTGGCGCGAGGCGCTGAAATCAACCGAAATGCGACCACCGGGCATCAGTGATGATAGTAACTTACTATAAAGCGCGGACGCGGAGTATCAACCGAGACTCCAGTCAGTCCAGTCCGATCACTATGTATGGCAAACCAATCCCTTGGGGGAAGGAAGCTAAATACTTAGGTGTTATCCTAGACCACCATCTCAATTTCAGTGAGCACATTAAGACGGCTTGTTTTTGCGCCTCTTTCGCTCTCAGTAGGCTCCACTTCATACTAACCGCCAGCAGCAAATTGTGACAATTTCAATTTCAAGTGCAAATTCCGCCTCTATACCGCGATCATCCGTCCTTCCGTCCTCGCCGTCAAGGCCCGTCGCGACGCCCTATACCATGTCCGCCCCGACCCTTGCTCAAGCCAGCCCGCGTCGCTGAGCCTGTTGGTTTAATTTCGTCCCTAAATAATTCCGATCCAGCCAGTCCCTTGCTGCCCTATCCCATCGACGCACTAAGCCGAGGTCCGTACCCCACAGGGGGTGCCCTTAGCGTGTAGTCGCTTAGTTTTTAAGTGTTTTAAGCCCTGACTGGAGGCCTTAATTTGATTGAGCCATCCACAGGCAAGTCCGGTTAAGCAGACGACAACCTATAGGGTATATACCCATAGGTTGAACGGCGAGGTGCCAAAAAAAAAAGTTTATTAAAAAAAATTCGACCGAGACGCGGCGATCATTTGGGCGCGCAAACGGAATAGTGGCGCGGAAAGGTCTTTATTGGAGAAAACTTATTTATTTTCCGCTTATTTACTTCACACTGTCGGACATTGAAATTTTGTCCATAGAAAATACAATTGCCCAAAAGCTCAATTATTCTGAATTACGTAGTTCAGAAATTTGTTAGCGCAAAAGCTAGAAATGTAGCCACCTAGGGTCTGCTGTGTAAATAAAAGTTGTCAAACTAAATTACTGATTGTTATTACTCGTATAATCTTTACTAGGTACTCGTACTTGATACCTCAGCAGGGCAAGAGCGCAAGCACAGTGGCATTGTCGAACACGGCAGAGCCCTTTACGTGTGTACTACGCACACGGAATGGGCAACATTTTATTAACGCGAGCAGGACAACTGCTATCACGCTCGACAGATTGCACTGTCCTCGTCACGCAGATACAATACATATTTTTTACATATATTTAAAACCCGATAACTTGTTTTGTCATACTTACGAACAAACTTAAGTTACGTTGCGTTTTATTACAGGCTGAAAAAGATCTAAGTCCACGCGGACAAAATACTTATCCGATTAATCCGTGTAAGCAACTGCATATGCATAATATCATAGGAACATGGTAGGTAGGTAGGTACCTACATAAAGGGGCGCCACTTTAAGAGTAACTAGACGCGAGCTCGAACTTACTAATGGTCATGGCCAAAAAACACGCTGTCTCACCTGGCTTCGTGTCTGACAGAGCTAGTATCAGTGATAAGCAGTTAGACGCTAGTCTACACGCACAAAGTCTAGTTCTCACGCACAGAAACACCGTTCCGAACTGACAGGCGCGTAAAAGAAATCGAAAAGTCCTATGGAAAATCGACTTTTATGAAAAAACCACTACCTAAATCAATTACAAATAAAGTTTATTGAACTTTTCGATAACTGAGCTTTGTCGGTATGGACATGGTTTTGAAGATTTTACAGATCTCTTATTACTTATAATTATATACTTATTATAAAATAGCAAGAAAAACGAATCTTTGTTGGCTTATAACTTTTTAATGGCTTTTAAAGGCCTACGCAGACCGGGACGGCATTGCAAGGGATTTTGCCGTCAGGCAACGCACACTAGCCGCTTAGATACCGCGGCCTTCCAGCGGCTTCCCCGCTTCTCTACCCCCGCCGTATGTCACAACGGACAATGGAGTCCTTGGCATGCCGTTGCCTACCGCAGGACGCCACGGCATCCCGCCGCAGGAGCCCGTGACGCGCCTTTCAATGCCGTGCAATGAATTCCCTTTCGATGCCACGGCATCATTTTAAAGCATAGCAATTTATGTCGTATTTCTATATCGATACGTTTGAATGTCCATTAGTAATAATTTAAATCCCTTGCCATGCCGTCCCGGACTGCGTAGGCTTTTATTTTACAATTCTGTTTCCGTACAGACAAAATTAATAATGAGTCAAAACGATATCATGTTTAACTTTGGATGCACAATGTCAAACAATGGAGTAATAGGTACTCTCTCGTAATTTGTATGGAAAAAAATATGGTGGTGGCTGGTGGCACCTTAAGATTTTGCACCACCTAAAAATTTTACTAGGGCCGCCGCTGAATTTGATTGATCGGATTCGGAACCGGAATCGGACCCGGAACCAGAACCGGGGCGGAAGTAGAAGAAAGATGTGATAAGAGGCCTTCCTTTAACACATCTTTCTTCTATTTGCCTCTAACATCCACAAACAAAACAATAAACTGGGACTTCGAGCGCAAGCGTGTATAAAATAAACAAACATTACCCTGGCGACAAGTTAAAACTTGTTTGTAGGCGCTCTAGCCACGTGTATTTTGTGTGCATAGACCTTTTTACCCGACTGCGGCGAAGCCCAAAAGGAGGGTTATGTGTTTGACCTGTATGTATGTATATATGTATGTATGTATGTCCGTTTCTTTGTTCCCTCGTAACTTCTAAACGAATGAACGGATTTTGATAAATTATACGTCTTTAGATTTGTCTTGGTAGCGCGAGTGTCACTGGGTATATCAAAATTGAAAAAATATAAAATGGCCGATTTTTGGCGCAATATTATGTCTTCAAAAAAATTTATTTTTCTCGAAACCTATCGAGTGGGGTATCACAACAAAGGGTTTTTAAAGGTGATTACAAAAATATATATATACAACTTATATGGTTTAAAGTAATTCGAAGTGACAAATCGTAAAAAACACGTACCAAGAGCTAAATCGTCTGCGAAATTTTTCACATTTATTTTGTCAACTAAAAAGCTGGAAATAAAAAAAAGTAATTTAAAAAAATAAAAAAACCCGACTGCGGTAAAAAACTGAAAAGCTAAAAACAAGCCCATTTTAAATTAAATAAAAGTTGGAAGCAGGCGGGACCCATATCATTTTTATTATATTTTCAAATTCAAATGGGTCCCGCCTGCTTCCAACTTTTATTTAATTTAAAATGGGCTTGTTTTTAGCTTTTCAGTTTTTTACCGCAGTCGGGTTTTTTTATTTTTTTAAATTACTTTTTTTTTTTGTAAACCTAAATCTCCTGCTCACAAGCTATGTTTTTATGCTTATTCTATTGTAAGTAGTGATTTGTTCTGAACTGTGTCTGTGTGTATTTATTTTGGATAAATAAACAAATTTACTATTACCTACTATTACCTATGCCATCGAAGGTTTTAAAAACAATAGATTTGACCATTTTTTCTTCAGCTTCAAGGAATACTGCTTTAAAATTTTACAGCACATAATGTGTTAATCCAAAGTTGTCGTTTTTTTGTAAGCCTTAGCCACCAGCGTTTGTAAAACTACATGAATCCCATACACCACACCTATGTATCACAGGTCTCAGACGATTAGATCTAGGTCTTACTTTTTGTAACCGGTTCAGCCTAGGTAAAGCCAGTTGCGGCATTTAAAAACCAGTTGTTTGTGCTCTTTTACACCTAAATCTAGTACATAGAAAGACTGGGAACATGATAGTAGCACATACTAAACATTCTATACAGTCTTCCAAAGCAGGGTAAATACCGCAGCTCCTTTTAAAATACACAGCTTGTCCTTATAATATGTCTTTCAAAGTTATAAAATACACATTTTGTCCTTATTATATGCCTTTCAAAGCTATCAAATACACAGCTTGTCCATATTTTAGATGTCTTTCAAAGCTATAAAAGTGTCAGAAAGCCGGATAATATCACGCTTGTATTCTCCGACGATCTAGGCAGAGGTGTTTAATACACCCACACTTATTCAGATATGATTAAGTCTACGTGGGACTTAGGATAGGAGGCGAGCCTATTGCCATTCAATGTGGCGGGCTGGGATGAAGTCACCTGCAGCCAGACCAAGCAAACCCCGTATCCTGAACCTGAATCTAGTATAAGTAATGAATATAATGTGCACCAAACGTTATGAGTTGATAGTCAGAAACTTCTAGCAAATTGTTATGTATTCGTTTAACGATATTATTATGTATTCAATCAACACCAGGCTACTACTGGATTATTATTTCATTAAATGTGTTTACTTGTTTTTCTTCAGAGCATGCGTTAGACAGGCCTATCGTTGGCTGTGAAGAGCGTCTTGGTTAGAGACGGATATAATGGTATCCTCCTGCCCTTATTGCAAAGTATTTGGGCCAGGTACAACAAGTGTTCTTTGCCATTATGGCAAAGTATTTGGGCCCGGTGCAACAAGTGTTCTTTGCCATTATTGCAAAGTATTTGGGCCCGGTGCAACAAGTGTTCTTTGCCCTTATTGCAAAGTATTTGGGCCCGGTGCAACAAGTGTTCTTTGCCCTTATTGCAAAGTAATTGGGGCCCGGTGCAACATGTGTTCTTTGCCCATATTGCAAAGTATTTGGGCCCGGTGCAACAAGTGTTCTTCTCTTTATTACATATCTGTTTGCGTTTGCTTTCTAGCCATATCATCTTTCACACAGTACATCCGTCGGTTCTTTGGTCTTCCTCTTATTATATTTAGTCCAGGTAGTCAAAACTAAAACGTTATGCATGGTAAACAAGTGTTATCGAGTGAATGTATTATGTTTTGATATTAATTCGCTATCGAGCGGCGATAACCCGCACATCGGGTGTATCGAGCGCCTCGCGACGTGCCCAGTAGTCGCGGAGCGGACTGAACCACCGCATTGTAATATTTTCATATGTGCTAGGACTCGTCTGTTCTTTGCGGGGATTTGATGGTGGATATATGTGAGAGGTGTGTTGTATTTTCTAGGAATATGTTGGATGTTGAGCCCCAAAAACATTTCATGAAAAGATACGGGCTAAGTTTGTTTCTTTTGTAATGGAGAGAATCGTGATTTAGACCTGATGTACATATCTGATCAATTTATATAGAAAAGCGATAAACTGCGTAACGCGCGCTCACAGTCAGCGGCCGACAATACGTTTGGTCTGTCTGAACAATGCCTAACCTCGTAGATAATCCATCGGTTCGGGCTCATATCCGACAAAACAAAGTAAAAACAGTCTCACAAAAGAAACGTTTGATTTACTACCATCTACAAATCACATTCGGTGAAATGCTCGTCGATCATGGCGAGCAAAAAGCGCAGTCGGCTGAACACTCGTGGGATCATACCCGCTTAGACTCGTATCAAGTTAAACAATAAATAAATACTACCTCTACGTCATGCTATTTGCGAATTAACATATTATTTTGTTTTGTACTCATATGACGTTTCTGTTGTGTCGTGCAACTTAAAGCAAAGTATATATAGCACTCATGTTCCTGCCTCTTCAGCACTGATCTCTCATAGGCGTTGCTCTACGTTGACCCATGTTATAAGAAACAAACCGTTGTTTCTCGTAACCAATGAACACTGGCTTGTCTTAAGTTTTAGTAAGGTTGGATAGTTTATATTGTCATTTTGACATCTGTGCTTTGTTAACTTCTTCATGATTATACATAATATCAGTCCAGCCCACATTTTAAAACCACGTTTGTCAAAGGATCGTGTCTCATTCGCATATTTGATCAGCCTATATTTGTGTACGCAAAATGTGTAAAAAACACAAGTACTCGGTAATAATATTGAGCTTGTCCTTGACAGTTATCAGGGTGTGCTGCGTCGTGTTTGTTCAGGTGAATGCGCGCGCGCAGCCGCGTACGCCGCGGTTGGCTAGCCTCTATGTTGTCTTAAACTATGTGACATCATGCTTGTAAATAGCCTCATTATTAGACGTGCATGGAGCGTATATTTTGTCGAGGTACCTCTATTTTATTTGTATGGTCACCCCGTAACTAAAAGTACTTGGTATACATTCTAGCTAGTTGGGCTTTTATGTTCGGGAAACATTGTGGAATATAATGGTCTTATATAATCCGTCTTTAGGAAGTATCTTATGGCTTTCATAAAACATTAAGCAGAATCTTCTCGAGGCTCACGAACTCCAGATTATTGGATAGTCCAAATAAGATTTAAAATCTGCCATAGACTTTTTATTTGAATTTACAATGGCACGTTAAATACGTTGAATGTATATTTGATTACCAAGTTTAAACGTTTGCCCCAATTAAAATTGTTTTGGTAACATCATATTAAGACCTGCATAGCTATTCATTCACAACCACTCGATACGCTTCCGTACCGTATCGAACATCAATCATGATATCGTAGGAGTCCTCAAAAAGCCGTTCACAAGTCCAAAACCCGAAAATGTTGTCAGTTTAAACCAAATAGATGACCGCTATTCTTCCGACAGCTGTTGCTGTCGTGGGCAAGGCAAATCAGGTTATCGAAATGTGTCATTTTTGATACGATAGCCTGTCGGCTGTTTGTGAATAGCTATGCAGCACCGTAATTGCGTAACACACTATCAATCGGAATCCGAATCATTTTGAAGCAAATTGCTAATCCATTGCTTCATAGGTTCGTAAAATTTATCTGCTCAACACGTAAATAACGCAATGAATGTAGTTGAACTATCAAAATGAAACCGTTTCCGATTGATAATGTGTTATGCAATTGCCCCGCTGCCTGTTCGCGTAAAAGATGAACTCTATAATATTTTCTTAACTAACGCAACTCGGAGCTCATCCAATCCTAAATCTCATTGCACTGAATCGCAGTGTGTGCGTCGTGTCGTGAGTCGTTAATATTATGAATAAAACATATCTCCAAAAGTGGATAAATTAATTGGTGGGCATTTCTTCGAAGCCTGGCTCACGATGAGATGGCTACCGGATGCGATGCCAACAGGGCTGGCACACACACTTGGCAAATACTTATCATGGCGATTAATATTAATTCCACGATTTGTCTCAAGCATGTTACTGTCAAATATAAACAAAAACTATTTACTGCGTCGTCGACACGGCTTGTGTCGTTTGGAGCAAAGTATTGTCACGACTTCATACGAGAGTCCGCTCCCGCGCTGTCACCTCGGCAGCTACTCTTTAACAGCATTCTTGTAAAATGTACGTATATTTTCCATAACTTAAGGTAAATCTTCCCCAAAATGAAAGTTTGCTCATTTTAATCATTTTTGCACTCGCTGATGGTAGCCCTGATGCTCGTGAATCGTGTTTCTCCCCATCAATTGACAATTGCGCGGTGAATGGGCCCCCTGCGCGCGCGCATCCCAATAAGGCGCGCGTCACATGTACTGTAGGTACTGCATGTAATGTGTGCTGCTGCAAAAAGCAGAGACGTGCCCATCGGTCGCCTGCGCGCCACTCCGGCCAGACGAGCCACCTAACTGTATCCTGCGGGCTGCGGGTACGCCTCACACAATTTACAGGAGCCCTCAACTTGACCTCAAACACGACAACAGTTAAGTTTTTGTCAAGCCCCATTTTGCATTATGTTTTAAAGTTGTCCTCTTTCTCTCATTTGAGTAGTTTCGTGGTCTACCTACATACCAACCTCATTCTTCCTCCATTAAACCAAATTCTATCCCCATCTATGTATTTATGTAAATTAGTCTCGGATATAATAATATGATTACCCAAATTGCTTGATAAATTCATCAAACGCCATTACCGCGGGTAATTTGTCGACTGTCCGTTCATGGATTGCATTGCTCTGGCATTAGATACCTACAGTGTTTAATGTTTAGTTTATAATTTACTGCTTTCCTTGAGATGGTCGCTGGTCGCTGGCGTGCGATAGTGTCGCTAATCTAGACATATCGTGGAAGATTACATGTATTTGTAATCGGCCGGCTTGTATCATTACCGTGCCGATGATTCCTGGGTTCGAGGTCGTGACAATAGCGTGATAACTAATTCTAACAAACAATGCGCTGACCCAACCGGCGAGCTGATGTTTTGCTCCATTGTGACTTGTAAATGTATTACAAAATATTTATACTAACTTGTTTAGATGTTTAGGAAATCGTGCGGAGCACAGTGACCGGATCAACCGACTCGTCTGTCGTTCACGATATTATTAAAAACTAAGGAATTTGTTCGACGTTTTGGTCACGTGGATGCTATTTAGAGGTCCTTGCTCCGGTGCACGGTGGTCTGAATCTTGGCCGTAATACTCGTAGTGTCAGTTATCCTTGGTATATTTTACATTAGAATATTTGCCTATTTTATGTTCTAATAAATTTTTTACAAACTACATAAGTAGTTTCGTTGAATCTTCATAAAACAAAACAATTAAAAATTGTAACTACAAAATGTCGCAATGTTTAATACAGGGTTGAGCTGTGGCCTGTGTTTAGAATACAAGAAGGAATTTAGTAGTGATTGTCATGCATGAGGATGGCCGCTGCTCCTGTAGTGTCCGAACATGGCTAACTGATCGGCATTGAGGCAGGCATTAGGTGCCGGCCGCTGGACGGGCCTTATCTTAATGTTTAGTGTGTGCTCGCTGCCGGCTGCCGGCTGCCGCCGAGCTCCGGTACCGGACGACCTCACATTATCTATATGGGTATTACTTTGAGTTCTGTTTCGTTTTTGTCAACACGACTGTTAAGGGCGTGGCTCTTTATTAAGCGGTTCAGCTTTTTATTCATAATCTTACCCTTATTCAATGCACTGCAGGTTCAGGTTCAAATCACTACACGAATGTGAAAAAGAACTTATTCAAATTCACATCTGCGAAAGCCCTTAAATGTGCACTTTTAGGAGCTTCCTAGTGTTAAAGCTGGGACTACTGCTCAGCAGCAAAACGGACCGTGCAGAAATGTGCCTACATGAGTTGAGCGAGTGCGATTCCTTAGTGTATTTTTATTAGAAGCAGTCAATGATAAACATAATTACGAGGGCAGTTTCATAAGTCAGTGACTTTTGAAACAAAACATTTTTTTTTCGGCAATTTATCGTTTTATTTCTCAACATAGTCTCCTTTTAGGTCGATACATTTAGTCTAGCGTTTTAAATTTTTTTTATTCCTTCCAAATAATAGGTTTCCTCAAGGCCCTCAAAATAGGCGTTTGTTTCAGTAATGACCTTTTCATTCGACCCAAATTTCTTACCACCTAGCCATTTCTTCAGGTTTAGAAATAGGAAATAGTCGCAGGGGGCTAAATCTGGAGAATATGCTGGATGAGGTAGTAGTAGCAGTTCGTAGCCTAATTTATGGATTTTTGCCATGGTGACTACACACGTGTGCACACGTGCATTGTCTTGATGGAACATCACTTTTTTCTTCGCCAAATGCGGTCGTTTCTGCTTTAAATCAATATCGAATCTGTCCAAAAGCTCTGAATAATATTCGCCGTTGATCGTTTTACCTTTTATATGGTAATCGATGTGAATGACACCGCGTGCATCCCAGAAAACTGTGGTTATGACCTTATTGGCCGACAGACACACCTTAGCCTTCTTTGGTGCACTTTCACCCGGATAAACCCACTGCCTTGATTGTTCCTTGATCTCTGGTGTGTTGTGATGAATCCATGTTTCGTCCACGATAACGAAACGGCGCAAAAACTCGTTCGGATTGCGGCTGAATATCGCCAAACACTCCTTTGAAGTGGTCACACGGTTGCGCTTATGGTCGAGTGGGAGCAATCGCGGCACCCATCGCGCGGATAGCTTTTTCATGTCCAAATATTCATGTAAAATGTGATGTACCCCGCACTTTCATTCTCCGATCATCCAATATCATTCCATGGATTTTTTCGACGATTTCTAGAGTGACGACCTCTTTTGGGCGACCTGAGAGTTCGGCGTCACTTGTGCAGGTACGACCACAACAGAACTCAGTAAACCACTTCTTAACCATTGAAATTAATGGTGCTGAGTCCCCATAGTATTTATCGAACCTTTCCTTGGTTTCGGTGATGGTTTTTTTGCGCAAAAAATAATGCTTAATCAGCACACGAAATTCACTTTTTCCCATTTTCGTTAAAATTTAAGAGGTTGTGTGATTTGAATGGCTGTCAAACACAAATTAAATGATACAGCTTGCTCAAACTTTCACAGTAGGTAGTCTATCCATAGACAAGAGCAGTATTGCAGTTAGTGCGCGGGAAACTCAAAAAGTCACTGACTTATCAAACTGCCCTCGTATAATAATCTGTAATCTGAATGGAAGTTATTCACTTATTAAGGCAAATATGCCCAAAACCTATACTCGTATCAGTACCTCGTATCGGTTCAATTTATATGAACCGCAACTAGATTTGAAATATCTGATGCAAAGCTGCACCTAGGTGGAAACCCGTATAGTTTATAAGTTATCCGGTCACATTAAGGTAGGAGCTAAGCACATTAAGTGTCGCGGGCACTTTGCCGACAAGCAAAATGGTAATTTCAAGTCCCAAGAAGCAAATACGAGGAATAATAAGAGTCGCGTGCGCCGTGGGCAGCCCATTCGCGCAAGATTATGAGGCTGACGACCAATCGCCGAGCGTCGCCCCCTCCCCCCCTCACCCGCGCCTCGCGCCCCAAGCCGCCGGTCAGCTGGACCGTAATCGATGCATAATCAAAACTTATACGAGTGATAACCATATTGCGTGGTGAGTTGGTGACCGGTCGCCTGACACGGTGAGACAAATTTCTACTTTTTATATTGCATTTTGACTTAAGGATATCGTCCACGCTATACCCAGGTACTTGTGTTTTGTGTGTCGCCTGCTTGTTCTACTGATGATGATAACAGCTTCGACTCGAGAAGAGGAGCATATGGAAGAACGTGACACGTTGGACGAATAGTCTGTTATCATTTTTGATTTTCCTCAAGGTGGGGAAAGCATTAGAATTCCATCCCATGTTTTGAGAAACTACAATATTATTGAGTGTGTTATCCGTGACGTTGGCAGTGCTGCGTGCACCGCAAATTATAGCCTCCTTATCGCAAACAGAAGTGTTCTTACAGCTGTAGCGCATACATCACGGAACAATACACTCGCCTCTTATGTGGCCAATGTTAGGACCTAATCAGCTGTTCATATTAGCGAACGCTGACCACTCACACGTCCACGGTGCACTTATAGGTCATCTGCGATAGCCGAGAGCGATCAGTTCACAGAGTACTCTAGTTATAAGTGTTCCTACGAGTTCCAGAGCAGTTTTTACAGTAACTTCCTATTTAGTTACGATGATGAGAGGTTTACGTAACTCTTTTTGTGGTTGGTTATATCATTATAAAAGTGTGCTATTGTTGGCTGCTTTTTACAGATGTGGTCGCCGACTATTGGTGAAGGTTGCTCATAGTATAACAGGTTTTTTTTGTTAGTGATAGGTACCTATAGCAGGTTTCTTTTGTCGGGGATAGCAACATACATAAATCAGGTTTGTTCAAACTCAGCTAGGTATATGTTAGATTTTTTGATTATGTATAATGGTTTGTTTTTGTGACATTTGTGTAGGCAATAATCGTGAGCATTGACTGTGGTCGTTATGAAAGTATCAAGTAGAAGGGAATGTTCATGATGCCCAGCTAGCTTCTGAAAAAGTACGGTAGGCTTTTTCTTGGACACTCCTTCAGTAAGTAATATAATCAGTGTTCCAATTGATTGAAGTTTTGCAATCTACACCAACACTATGTTTTTGATGAAATACTTCTGTACAAGTTACTCCACAAAAGCTTATCATGTTACTTTCAGATACTCCTCCTCTTTAATGAGCCGCGGAAGTATCTCATAGTTAAGTGTGGCCCTTTCGCGTAACTTATGTTTTGCAGTTACGAGATACTGCCGAGACAGATAGTGCACGATATTGCGCAACTTTACATTGCCAACAACTTGACGAGCTCTGCTCATTTGATATGTGACCGTAATAAGAGCCCCGCAACCTCCAACATTACGGCTGCGATGGCTAATTCAAGATAATGTTTTTTTGATATTTTCGTTACGCGGTGAAGGGAAGTCAGTAATGATAGTCGTTTGTTACTTCAATTTCCTTGTGCTAATGTGATTTTGCTCGTACAAAAACACCATACACTCACCATGGCTGTAATACGTGATTTCCGTCAACATATCTTAGCGAGGTTGTTATTAGTATAAGTTATGTCACGGCACCGGTCGGCGCGGTCTCGGGGGCCTGTTTTTACTCGAATATCGTTTTTTACGAGACGTTGGTCGGGAGCGAGGCGAGCGCGCCGCCGCCGCCGCGGCGCTGCCGCTTCTAGTAATGAGCAACCCTACGCCTCCGCTCGACTACCACTCGATGGGGTTTTAAACGTTATTTTTTAAGTGGCGGAACCATAAAATTTGAAACCTGTTTAAATTTATCACCGCGAATGTTGTTCACCCGTTCACTGGAACCGAGAGTAAGGACAATAATAACGTGCACAACTTTATCTGAGAGCTCACTCGAAGATGTGTATAAAGTACCAACGAACAATTATTTATTTCCATATAAATTGATTAGAAACTTGTTTCTGCAGCGTTCGTGATGAAAACATAATAAATTCACTGTTTAATTATAATTCTATTGAGTGGTGATTGAGTCACATGGGAGAAGCGCTGGTGCTCGTCGCTCTGTGCTCGTCATTACGTAACCTCATAATGGTTACATAACGTGAGACTATACACAGTTGTGGTAGGTCGCGGCGCAGGAAATTATCTATAAAACGATGAAGTCGTACTCGTACGTGTCGCCTCCATGTTTTACTATCACTAGGTACTCGGGCCGTGAGTGTGACATGCTCGCATGCCGTCCGCACGTTGTCCGCACTGCTATTCTGAGCGCACCTGACAATCAGCGTAATGTCAGGGTACATGCGATTTCGTTAGACACTGCAGCTCTGGGTGATAGTGAATCCAATGTAAATTAACTTGCGTTACAGTACTGTCAGTGGCAGTGAATAAGCTGTCACGTTACTGTCACAACAATACACTGGCATCAGAATGTTGCAAGTATCACTGTGGGCTAGGCAGCTGGCTAGTAATCTAGTTGATTGCTTGCACATTATGAGGCATCGATCGAGCAGGCCGCTGGACTAGCATGCGATCGTGACTATCGTGAGGCAACGTCCTCAAATAGCCGCTCCTCTTGTGCATCGTCGGGGAGCCGACGTCCAGTTGTGACCTTATGCGTGTGCTTTTATGACGGAAATAATAAGTACCTATTGTTCGGCGACTCGCTGTTCTAAGGAGCTGTACCGTAATCAGTGAATGCTTACCTGATAGCAGAATAGTTCCTCTGCCATTACTAGGTCATAGATAAAAGCTATTGTTATGCTTCCAGTGTCGCCTGATAAAACATTTGATTAATAACGTCGTCTGATAGTCTTATCTAATGTCTCTTCTTCAGCTTGCCACCTGATACTGAAAAGACCATAATTATCCATCCTTTATCTAGCTAGCATCCGTAATCCATGACTTCATAAATTTTTAACAATATAAGTAAACTCTTCGGATGTGTCAACGAGGCACATTATAAATGGTCAGCTGTTTGTTTATCGCTTGTTTTAAGCACGGGCCACCTACATAACGACTTGATGTCCCGATTTACTCACTGATTGTAAGTTTGTGACCAACACCTGATAACGATTCATTACAATAACAAAAACCGGGCAAGAGCGAGTCGGACTCGCGCACCGAGGGTTCCGTAACATCCGGGTTTATGCATAAGGTTTATGTTTCTGAAATTATTTTTTATTTTTTTTTTGAGTTTATTGAATGAATGGTAAATTGCGGTTTACGATTTATGACGTATTAAAAAAAAACTACTTACTAGATCTCGTTCAAACCCATTTTCGGTGGTAGTTTACATGGTAATGTAGGTACATCATATATTTTTTTTAGTTTTATTATTCTCTTATTTTAGAAGTTACAGGGAGGGGACACACATTTTACCACTTTGGAAGTGCCTCTCGCGCAAACTATTCAGTTTAGAAAAAAAATTATATTAGAAACCTCAATATCATTTTTGAAGACCACCCATAGATACCCCACACGTATGGGTTTGATGAAAAAAAAATGTGGAGCACCGGTTCTAAGTATGGCGAACCCTAAAATTTATTGTTTTTTTTTTCTATTTTTGTGTGAAAATCTTAATGCGGTTCACAGAATACATCTACTTACCAAGTTACAACAGTATAGTTCTTATAGTTTCGGAGAAAAGTGGCTGTGACAGACGGACGGACAGACAGACAGACAGACAGACAGACAGACATGACGAATCTATAAGGGTTCCGTTTTTGCCATTTGGCTACGGAACCCTAAAAAAATACGGTTTACGGATTTTTTCCTTTACTTGTGCTTCATGATTTGCTTCTTGCCAAATTTCATGATTCTAGGTCAACGGTAGGGTTGCCAACCATTCATTATAATGTTAATGACGTAGCCTACTTTATTTCCGATAAATATACTTTATACTTTTGCATAAAAATAAAGTATGCGAAAATACTTTATTTCTTATCTTTTGTGATGCGTAAAACGAAAGACTCATATGGGTAATTACTAATTACTGAACTATTTATCGATAAGTCAAAAAAGAAAATCTATTATAAAGTAAAGAATTTTCAGAGAAAAATATACTTAGTTATGCTTAAGACACACCTGTTATGCTTAAGACACCCAGACAAATGGCATTAAATACTTAAGGGTCCCTATCAATTTCGCGGACTAAAAACTGAAAAATCATTTTTTTTCAGCGCAAATTTCTCAATATCCTTAAGTTATCTAGTGTTTTAAAAAAATACACAAGTATTTATCACCTATCTATCTAGTAAGTCTACGAATTTAAGTTTTGATAACTACTTAATAAAAAAATCGTTTATAAGGCATTATTTAGATATTTTACTACAACTAAATTAGTAGTCAAAATAAAATAGAGTTTGGTAGATAAACACCTCAAATTTTAAAATATTTAACACTTTTTGTTATTTTCAATAAACTCTTACGCGTAGACGACGGTTTTGCGCATGACTTTATTGGGTTTTTTCAGCGTAGTCAACATTTTTTTACAAGTACTAATTCATTAAACTTCAAAAAAAAAAATCGTACACTTACTAATATACTATATGCCTAGTATTTTGGATTTTTTTTCAGATCGTTATTTGCTACCAGTTTGCTAAAAAAGCAATCGAAAAACTTGGTGTTTCGTGATTACGTAAAAACGTGTTAGTTTTTTTTTTTTGGATTTTTTATTAAGTAGTTATCAAAACTTAATTTCGTACACTTACTAGATAGATAGGTGATAAACACTTGTGTATTTTTAAAAAAACTAGATAACTTAAGGATATTGAGAAATTTGCGCTGAAAAAAAACTGATTTTTTCTGTTTTTTGTCCGCGAAACTGATAGGGAATCATCAGCCTTTTCCCAACTATGTTGGGGTCGTCCGGTCTAGTCGGATGCAGCTGAATACCAGTATTTTACATATATTTTGACTAAGGTGTATAGTTTGCGAAGTTAGGCCTTGTAGAGTTAGGGCGTGTAGAGTTAGAAGCTTGGCTCTACATGAGATCTGATTACTTTTTGACAGTGCTGCTACATGGTCTCGTCTTGGCAACATTTAACATGAAATGTTTTTGTTTGATTTCATTTCTTTTTGTAAGTTGCTTATGATATTTATACGAATATTTTTTCTGTTGTTCATTTTTTCTTTCTTTTTTGGGGTTTATTTATAACAAGGACCCATATAAATTTTCAGACCTCTAGCATCAAAATTTTACGGAAGTCTCATACAAACTTTCCCCCCCTAGTTTAAGGGGTTGGGGGGGTAAAAGTTTCAAGTTTTAAGGTTTTTTTGTTGTTTGTGTACTATTACTAGCTTACATACCAAATTTCAGCTTTCTACCATCAGTCAGTGAGTCAGTGAATCAGTGACGAAATCGGGGTATTTTAGATATCAATAAAATCTAAAGTATAAGAGCTATGCAATTGAAACTTTATAGGTTTAATAAGTCAACCACTGACATCATATCCCGAAAATTTTGTTTATCTGGTATAATCCAAACCCAAGTTAAGAGGGTTCAAAAATACGACGAAGTGCTTCGAGAAAAGGTAGGTAGTGCCCTTGCGCTTCGCTTGGCTCGTCTTGGCGGGGGCACTCCCGTGCCCCCAGTTAAATAATATTATAATAAATTTCCTATAATTAAATTGATATTAATTTCAACTTGACTCCACGCGTTCCCGACAAAAAGGCTCTTGACAGATGGACAACGAAGTGATCTTTTATGGGTTCCGTATTTCCTATTGAAGAAAGGAACCCTAAAAACGTTACAGAAAAACTTCAAGAATGTATTCCAAAGTCTTTTGGACAGAATAGAAAGATATCCGTTTCACCGTAATGAAAATCTTCGAACACGGTTGTACGCATGCCAAATCTCCTTACAATTCTTCTTTCTCATACAATTGAGGCAAATTGTATTGGTTACCGTCATAGTCACCCCATTTTATCTATAGTTGAGTGCAATTAATACATTTTATTGTTAGGAAACCATTTGTTTTAATACTATCCCAGTTTTGTCGAAGGAATGTTTATTCTTCAATAGTAGGTGTTCAATAGAAGTGAAGTTTTTTCGTTAAACAATAAACCTGTCAGCTGTAACTGGGTAAAGAAAATTCCACGATTGCACTGAAACCGCGAAACTTCTAGAAATAACAGAGAATAACACAACACGGATTTAAACCTAAACCAAACGGATTTCAGATCATTAATTTCTAAAATAGAATACTAAAATCCTGCCAAAAGTCATTTCGATCTATCAAACAGATTTTTTTCGGCACAAAGTGAGTTTCTCAACAGCCTTACATAGTAGTTTCGCGCTTAGCATGGTGTTGGTGCCTAGTGAGTGTGGTGGGAGGGATCTGGGAGTAGAGCGCTGCACAGTGGTGTAGGTACTGCGCGGCCGTTCAACTCTGAACCGAAACGGGGTCGAGGAGGTTACCGCGACGCACACCGCCGCCGTGCGCCCGCACAGAAACGCAACTGTGAATGGCCCGCCAGATCACTCAATATGCGGGAGCTGGTCTATTGGCCTGGACTCCTAGAAAGTCCTGCCTTTATCATGAACCATTCAGGGTTCTAATGTGGAATAGAGTCACCCACTAGCGTCCTTCTTCAGTATCTTGAAATCCAGTTGATTGTTTGGTTTCCCGCTCCGTTTCCGCTTTGTAATAAATGCAGGCCTGCTAGATGCGTGTTCGTTCCACAGCTCACAGCTCGCAAGACAATTTTATAAAATTATGATGTTTAAATGACACTGCACGAACCAGTTTCGGAGTTTTTTTTTTGCATATTCTTGTTTACATTAAGTACCTACTGTAAAAGTTCGCGTGGAGTGTAAGTATGCGTGATGTGTGACACACAGTTGACTCACTTGTGTCCTGTTGCCTGTGGCGCCTGTGCCTGCTCGCTCAGACCGATACGTTGCACCATGTCGCACTAATTTTACCGGACAAGAAAAATACGCACTCTTATAAAATATATTTTAGAGGACTGGAAAACTAACGGTAGCAATTTTTTCTGGGAAATTGTACCAACTAAGAGAAAAGCTACTTGTTACTTTAGCAGTTTGGCGAAAGGTTGTCAACCTGTTACTACATAGACCATAGTCTATATACAATACTATTAACTATTACTAAGCGTTGTCTGCGAATTCGTTCGCATCACACTCCAACAGTTTGATCTCAATAAGGCTGAAGTCTCTAAAAATTCTTCGAAATCCGTACTACGTTTAAGTTTCAGTGTTTCTATTCAACTCTAAATAAATCCTTGAAACTATTTAGGAAAAACATAATTTACTTTAAGGTGGTACTGAAGAGCATTAGCTTTTTCTGAAATAAATGCTTATTGCTCAGCGCCGCCCGCTCCGGGGTGTTCGTGATTAGGAGAACACGTTTGTGGCTTAGCTAGACGTTTCCCGAGCCAAAGGTGAACGTCCATTCAAATGGACCACTAGTCTGACGGAGCTCGAGTGACGTCCACGAATATAAAACAACTCCCCACTATTATGCAGATGCAGGACCATTGACAGTCATTGTATTGTTTAAATGCTTTATTGTCCTATTCTTCTTAGGCTGTAATTATAGGAAATTGCCGTTAATCTTCGTTTAGGTAGCATCTCGAAACTAACTAGATTATAATTAGTTCTAAGTGCGATCACGTAATCATTACTTGGGAATCTTTCCTGCAGGATATTATACTGAAAAAAAAGTAATAATTCAAGTCGAGAAATATTCCCGACTGAGAGGTTGTTTCTGAAGCTGCACCAGCTCTACAATATTAAAAGGTAATTAATTGCAAAGCATTCTTTTAGAACAAATTCCTAAACACTTGTAATGTGAACGGCATGTTTGCCATTTGTCAACAAAATATTATGTTTATTGATCGCATTAGAATTTAGCATCTCGAGCGTTATCAAACTTCAAGTCGACTGCCTCACAACTCAAAACACAACGGAGAGGTAGGTACATTAGCAGCGCCCCAGTCAGTCATCATTACGGGCTAATCGTGCAACACAAATGCATCTAAGTTTATTAAATCACAGTGAATTAGCGAAAGGAGTACGAAATCGCGAGGTCGTCGGCCGGCCGCCGGTCGCCGGTCGTGTGCAAGTGGGTCGCGTCGCGGGCGAAGCCGCGGGACGACACATGCCACAGTTCATTATTTTCAGCCTGTATTTACCCAATGCAGGGCAAAAACATCGATAACATATGTATTTATTCTGTGGCGGACATCTCCTTTTCCTTTTTTATAGGGCACGACAATCCGTTATGTTGGAGGCACTGAGTTGTAGATCACAATTCGTTTAAATATTGTGCCATGTTAGAGATAGGATGATACTCGGCTAGCCTCGCACCACATCAGCAGATTTCTGTCGGTTAGCTGTTTGTTGGCCTGTTTGGAAGCATTGATATGAAGCACAATAATCATCCATCCATTATTTTCATTTACAGTGACATGTATTTCCAAGGACGGAGTCTCGTTACGTCCGCTACGAATAACACATAATTTATGACCCTATTGTATTATTGAAGGAATTTTTCTCGGATTATTCGCGTTACAGCCGTTCTACCTAAGAGTACACTCAACGCTAGAAGAGCTTGCTATTAGAAAAAAAACGACGGGTTGCACTCCGGGAGTGCCGGCAGAAGTGAAAACATGAATATTAACGTTGTGCATTTTTGATATTTTGGAATCTTACGAATTTTCGATCAGGTCACGTGTCCTGACGCGAGTTTAACATTTTTTACCCATTACAAAAAAAGTGTACAACGCCGCTAAAGAAGTTTTCACTTCAAAAATTAAATCCCCGACGCGTAATGTCGTAAAAAATATGAAAATAATTAGGTACTAAGTACAATATTTTGATCTTGATGCATGAGACTTTGGTACTTACGACTTTGGGTGAATCTCCTTTAATTTTTTTATTTTATTTTAACGTATTGAAAGATGACAGATGTCAACCGTGCCGTCTTTCACATCTGTCTGTCTGTCTGCCTGTCTTGTACCAGTCTGTCTGTGCCTGTCTGTCCGTAATTTGATCCTGTATACTTGTTTTCAATTTTTGATATTTTGGAATCTTACGAATTTTCGATCAGGGTCACGTGGCATCTTACGATTAGGGTCACGTGTCATATTACGAATCTTACGATCAGGGTCACGTGTCCTGACGCGAGTTTAACATTTTTTACCCATTACAAAAAAAAGTGTAGGTACAACGCCGCTAAAGAAGTTTTCACTTCAAAAATCACACAGATCAAATTAAATTTTATGAAGCATGGTACTAAACATTGTAAACAAACATAATTATATATTATATTATTTTGTGATGAGATTGGTAAGGACTTAGGTCACTTGTGGACAGATGAATATCAGGGACACTCAATAATAAATTATTGGATGCCTGAAGGCCAATTCTCGTAAGTTAAAACGTTCAAAATCTAGTCGCAGTCACATCTCGGCGACAAACTAATGTCAAAAACTTGTCAAAATGTAGGGAAATTAAAGGTATTTTTGACAGATTGAGACTGAGATCAGACTGTGAACGTTCTAAAAATTACGAGAATTGCCCCTCAGGTTGTTCTTTGTTTCATATTATGAAAGAAATTATTAAATATAACTTTACCCAGGATACAACTTTATTAATTTTTATAGGTAATAGGGGAACTGTAAACAAAGGAGAACTGCTCCAGTATCATAGAACATTATGCAACCTTAGTTTAAGAAAACTTATGTTGTTTACATTCCCATAATATAGTAACTGTTTGCCACAGGAATAAAATAGCATAAGATTTAAATTGAATATGACAATGCATAACTTGACATTTAATAATAGCATGTTCCATTTAGTTGATATTAACAATAATTATGTTAGTAAAAATTTCTATTTGACAAAAGATAGATATTATAATAACATTGTTATGTAGGTACTATCTTTCTGATTTATAATAAAGACAGATTGCTGTGTCGCTATCTTATTTTTTTTCTATTACAGCCAAAAATTTGGCTAAACAACTTGCTACTTTTGAGCGATGCAATGACATTATAAATAATTCTGCCAATAATTTGGTCACTATTATTAATGACATTGCTAAAAATTTAAATTAGAAAGACAATAGAGGCAACCTCTGGCTATAATGTACAGAATTGCAAAAATAACTCAAAAAAAAAGTTTAAAATCAGTAAATAGTATCACCTTAGTGCATCAAAATATTCAAGGATTTATGAACAAAGATTTAGAAGTAGAATTATTTACGAATTAATAGTATTGACATTCTTTGTATAACAGAACATTGGCTGAAAGCCACCAGTTCTTGTTCAATTTTAATAATCACCAGGTCGGTAGTACGTTCAGCAGAATAAATGCTATACATCATCATCATCATTTCAGCCGAAAGACGTCCACTGCTGGACATAGGCCTCCCCCAAAAGGGGGGGTTTGCCATAATCGCCACGCTTTGCAGGCGGGTTGGCGATCGCAGTATGGTATGGTGGTGGAATGCATAGAGAACGCTGCTGCCCATTCTCCGGTACGCCCCTTAGTCGCCTTTTAAGACACCCACGGGAAGTATGGGGATACTATTTTATTTTATTTTATTTGTTAGGAATAACAAACAGCAGTATATTACACAGTAGGCATATAATATAAAACTTGCAATAAAAGTAACAAATACACTACTCAAGACGTTATCCACAGATTACAATACAAAATAGCTAGATGTTAGCAGGGCAATTTAAAAAAGCACTTATTAACTATATACTAGGGCTATCTCTTAAAATAGTTGTAATTTCACTCTTAAATACAGCTTTGCTGAGAAACATAATATCAGTAGAGCCAAACCGTTTATTATAGGTGTCAACCAACCGATGTAACGGTGAGCGAGCGCCTGAGTTCGTTCGACAAAATGAAGTAGCAAATAGGCTATACATGGTGGCTCATTATTTTTAGTAAGTAACCAGCTCAAATTTAAAGATCGTAACGATAGTGTGAGCCTATCTGTTGAGCGTACGATTGAAATTGTCTTTATAGAATTGGAGCACTCTATTGTATTGACCACCTTTAGGATTGTATGACTGCTTTGAAAAGGTAATGGATGAACTGGTACATAGGATTTGTAAGTCAAACAAGTCCGTTGTCATTTGCGGTGATTTTAATGTCAATTTATTAGAAAACGCAGGTTCTTGTAGTAAAATTTTAAGTCTGTTTCAGTCCTACAATCTTCTAAACCTGTTTTGGAGTCCACAAGAATAACCCTTACTAGTGCCACATGCCTAGATAATATTTATACAGATATTATACCAAGCCGAAAAGTAATTATAAATTTACTAGATTCTGATCAAAATCAAATCAAAAGTCATTTATTAAAACTAGGCTGAGAATGAGCAATTTTCGAACGTCAAAATTACAAAAGACAGTCCCCTAAAACGCCCGCCCTTCACCACTTCCTAGTGCTTTCGCTGGGGAGAAGAAGTGGCACAACAAACTCCCCTTGTTTGCCACATGTTAGCTAGCCACGCCAATATACCAACAAATACAATAAAAACTATACGTACTCAAGCAAAAAAAAAAAGCAACATCAAAATTAAACATGTAAACAAAAAAAAACTTACTACCTAAATAAAAGCCTTCAGGTGGTATAAAGGGCGTGACATCTTACAAATTTATGCAATGCTGGGTTCTGTTCACATAGCTGTCACTTGAAGTCACGAATGTTAAACTAGGACCATCGAAGTAAAATATATAAACAAGTTATTACTAATAACAACAATAAAACCATGGTCAGCAAGACGACCAGTCACCACAAGCAGGACCCGTTCACGAGCATAACGCAAAGATCAGCCATTACCCCCCTCGCCATATTTGAGGGAAAGAGGCAACCCGACTTCCGACGCTACCGCAAGCAGTGACATCTGAGGGAGCATGACGAACTCGCTGCCGCTTGCTCAAGCAAGAATAATATGATCAATCGTAGAGGCCGCTAGCTAACCACATATTGGAATCAATTCATTAGAAAACTTAAAATGAGTAGATTATGTCAATAATAAATTAAAATTGAATTAAAAAATAAAATAAAAAACAATTATATGAACTCATATAACCTGTCAGTAAACTAATTCTGGAGAAAGAACATAAACATTGTCTTCAGTTAATCAGGGCGACCAACTATTCTTATCGTTTAACTAATCGTTGATGGAATAGTATGCCTTAGTTTGAACAGAGGTTGGATTTTACTTGACCTTTAAACGTATTAAAAGGCAAATCTAGTAAAGAAGAAGGTAGCTTGTTAGAAAAGGTTATACCAAGCCCAACAAATAAGTTATGAACATTATGAAGCCGGTGAAAGGGAGCGCGTAGTATGTTCTTATTTCTAGTGTTAACATTGTGAATATCACTGTTTTTACTGTACGAGTGTATATTTTGCCTAATATATAAAATGTTGGCAAAGATGAACTGTGATTCAACCGTGAGAATTCCAATATCTTTAATAAAATCTCTTAGAGAAACTCTGGCACCTAGCTATTAAATTGTTCGAATAGCTCGTTTTTGCAGGTCAAATATATTTTGTATATCAGCGGCTTTGCCCCACAGCAGAATACCGGAGGACATAACGCTGTCAAAATAACTAAAATAGACTAAACGAGCTGTATCAACGTCAGTGTATTGTCTTACTTTCCTGACGGCATAGGCAGCTGAACTGAGCCTTCCTGCTAGGCTTGATGTATGTGGTCCCCACTGATGTTTGGCATCTACTAATATTCCCAGAAAAACTGCCGAGCCCACAGTTTCAAGCAACTCTTTATCTAAGACGATTTTGGGTCCTACATTTCTAACATTCGGTAAGGCGAACTTAACACATTTAGTCTTCTTGGCATTGAGAACTAGATTATTTGACGTAAACCAATCCGTAACTATTGAGAGTGCACGGTTTACGTCGTCAAAATCTTGTCTATTCCTGTCTACTTTAAAAATAAGAGAGGTATCATCTGCAAACAGCACAACGTCACAGATGCCCTTTAAATGGAATGGTAAATCATTGATATATACTAAGAACAAGAAAGGACCCAGTATTGAGCCTTGCGGCACACCTCACTGGGAAGATTTCACACCATTAACCTTTTCGCCGCCAACGTACACAAAACGCAATGCCTCGCCCAGCGCCAAGCTATAAATGTATAACTAAATATACAGTAAACAGTAGTGATGGGGATATCGTCATATCGATGAATAAGATTTGTACGCGTAAAGTTAAGATTTAAAGTTGATTTTACGAATATAAATAAAAACTGATGAAATATTTCCAGATTTGTTTTATTTCACAGTATCCTTAATAAGAAAAAACAGTATAAATTATGAGTATCAAAGAAACTAATACATAACTCAATTAGAACTATAAGGAATGGGGTACATCTCTATTTGTTTCATGATCTCATTCTTTAACTTCATATCAAGTTATTGGCACTGAGGGCACGTTGAATTCGATTCTGATCAGGGATGGGGTCTATGGTCTTTCTTTCTTCTATTTTTGTTTATTCCTGTGTTTTTTTAATAACTTCAGTCAACGTTTTTTACCGTAGGTATCTAAGTGGCAGAATTTTTAATTGTATTTAGATGATTTTTATACGAATTGCAATTAGGTTTCCTTTTTTTTCTTTGAAAAGAATTTCTAAAAAAGTTAAAATTTCATACACTGTATTTACCATAATAGTGTATAGAGTACAAAAACAGTACCTAAATCTACTGTAATTACAGTGCATCTGGAGATACAGGGCTCACCGAACATTTTACACACTTATTGAATTCCTACTCTTTGATGAATAAACATTATTATTATCATCCAGTTAGACATATGTATGTACCTCAGAATTATATTCTGGTTCAATGTTCTCCACAAAATACTCCGAGTCCGATTCCACACCTTGCAAAATTTTAAGAAGTTCGTCCGAATCAAGTTCTTCACTCATTTTTCTATTTGTTATCAAGTGAAAGAAAGAAAGATGCGTGCGCGCGAATCCGATTTTGTGCTGCACTATGCCAAAGTGACCTTGACAGCCGCACGCCTATGACGTCACTGACCAACTTCTATAGTAGTTCGTGGCACTCGGTGGCGCACAGGGGCATAGACGACCAATTGTTTTGTAGAGATGGGAAAATAACTATCGACAAGAATTGGTAACAACTTTATAATTACGTATCGGCATCTACGATGAAGGTCGAAATTCATCTACTATCCTTTGTAATGAAGTAGATAACTAAGTTCATATTTTATTGACCTCAAATTGTTTTCGATATTCGTAACTTTCTGTATTTATAAATATTTCAATGGTGAAATCAACCTTTCACGGCACATCACTGGCCAACTTGATATGAAGTGATTGGCGTTCTGAGGAAAGTAACAAAATTCGGAGTTTCTGTTTTTGCCGATTTTAGGACAAACTAGGGCTTATTTTGTGTAGAAAAATAAAAAACAGGGTAGTAGACAGTGCTATCTTACATAATAAAATGAAACAAAGCTTTTAATCACATTAAATTTATTTTAATAAGATAGTTAAAATGAACAACTTCTATAGAAGTTGTGGCGCTGGTGGCACGAAAATCCCGAACTTCTATAGAAGTGCTTGGCGGTGAAAAGGTTAACATCCACACATTGGAACCTATTATGTATATAAGAATTTATTACGTAGAGAGCTTGAATTTATTACGTAAAAGCGTGTCATGGTGCACGCAATCAACGGCTTTGGAGAGATCACAAAACCTCCAATAGCATTTTTCGAGTTCTCCCATGCATTATAATATATGTGTTTCAGCAAAGCAACACCCGCATCTGTAGTCGAACGACCTTTTGTAAAGCCATATTGTTCATTATGAAGGAGGCTATTTAAATTAAAATGTCTTTGCAACTGCTTGAGTATTAATTTTTCAAATATTTTATTATTAATATTTTGCTAAATGCAGGTAAGATAGAAATAGGCCTGAAATTGCCAACGTCATTTTTATTACCTGATTTAAATAATGGTATGACTTTACTACTCTTCATGAGGTCAGGAAAAGTTCCTAAATCATTGCGGGCAAAGGATTACTATTCAAAACCAAAACAAAAAAGTGGCTAAAAAAATGCAAGTCGCTTGGAGGCTTTTAAAGTTAAACTCTTTAATAAATTACCAGTTTTGTCTATTCATGCTGATCCTAATCATCTATATGATCATATATACATCTATATTTTTTAATGTATACTGTAAACAATTCGATTCCATCTTTATTCCCAAGACTATCTCGGTTAATAGTAATGCATCGTGCAGTGATTGGGCTACCATTGGTATTCATAAAAGTAGAGCACAGCTTTATGAACTGTACAATGAAAGGACTTATGAAAACACTGATGAATTTAATTTGTATGTTAGAAATTATTCAAAATTATTTTAAAAAGTTTGTTATATGGCTATGTCACGTTATTTGGGTTCAAAGATTAAATTTAATAAACAGAAAAAATTAATAAACAATGTGACCCAAATGAGTTATACGCCGACTTCTTTTCACTATTAAACACGCAATTTAATGACACTTGAGTCCCACTAAAGACTAAAAGTATTTACACAAAGTTCTTACTTAGTGATTGGGCGACTCCAGGTATTCGTAAAAGCAGGGAAAACCTTTTTGAACTTTATGGCCTGAAGCAACATATGAATAACACAAGCTTTCATCAGTATGTTGCAACATATTCTAAGACTTTCAAAAGTGTATGCAAAATAGCTGAAGCTCTTAATATTAGCAATAAAATAAAATCAGCTGATGATAAAATAAAAACTACCTGGCAAATAATAAATAATGAAATAGGTAGGAAAAAACAGCGTAATACTGAATTTAATTTAGAGACTGCACATGGCCCCATCAATTGCGATGTAGAAATTGCTAAGGAATTCGAAAACTTTTTTGCTAATATTCCCATTAAAACTAGTGAAACCTTAAATTCCTCACCCGCGCTTTCTGCTAACATACTTAGAAAGAATGTTAAGGCATGCCCTTCGGAGTTTAGGTTTCAACATATAAACCCCCAGGCTGTTATAAAAGCTTTTAAAGATCTTAAAATTAAATCAACAGAAGATCCCTGGGGAATGTCTGTAAAAGTTGCCCAAGCACAAGCACAAGATGCCATTGGCATCTTTTGCGACCTCTCTAAGGCGTTCGATTGCGTAAACCATGAGACACTTCTGCTGAAACTTGAGCACTATGGGATTAGGAATTTAGCTCTTGATTTACTAAGGTCATACCTAAAAGATAGAAAGCTTAAAGTTCAAGTAACTCATTAGGGTCTGAAATAGCAATGGGCGTTCCTCAAGGTTCGATATTGGGTCCATTCCTCTTTTTAGTTTACATTAATGATTTACCCCAATTACTTCAAAATCAACTGAAGATGGTGTTATTTGCAGATGACACCTCATTGATCTTTAAGATAGACAGACGTGCACAAAGTCTTGACGACGTGAATATAAACTCCATTCTTCAGGTCCAAGATTGGTTTACGGTAAATAATTTGGTACTAAATGAAAAGAAAACCAAATGCATTAGATTTAAATTACCTAATGTTAGAAGTAGCGAATGTGACATCATACTGAATGGAGAAAAACTGGATTTTGTTGATCAAACGGTTTTTCTGGGAATCACGCTAGACGAGAAATTATAATGGGGACCTCACATAACATCTCTTGCGTGGCGGCTTAGCTCAGCCGCTTTTGCTGTTAGAAAGATAAGACTGTTAACTGATGTAGAAACCGCGCGTTTAGTCTATTTTAGCTACTTTCACAGCATTATGTCGTACGGCATTTTACGATGGGGTCGAGCTGCTGACATTGAATCCATCTTTATTTTGCAAAAGAGAGCTGTCAGAGCCATTTATAATCTACGTCGCCGCGAATCTCTCAGGGAACTTTTTAAAAGGATTAATATTATGACGGTACCTGGCCAATTCATTTATGAAAATATTAGTATGTAAGAAAAAATCTACATCTTTTTAATAAAATAAGCGATAGACATAATTTTAACACTAGAATTAAAGATAAAATACATCAACCATTTTTCAGATTAGCCAAATACATCTTTTATGGGGTACTAAAAGACCTTGTGATATATTGCAATTAAATGAAAGAAAATTTAAAACTCACATTAAACGTACACTTTGTAAACAAGCATACTATAAATTAGAAGATTATATCCAAGATAAGAACGCTTGAAAACATGCTGGTCCTGCTCCATAGGACAATCTAGAGTCTAGACAAAATCAAACTGGTTGCTAATTTTAATTGTAAACTTTATTCTTTGTTCTTTTTTGACATTGATTTACATTCTGTAATTACTTTAACTCACACCCTGACTTATTACTTTTATTTTTTTTTAATGAAAATGGTTTATTTTTACCATGTTTGTAAAAATGTGAGCACCATGTATCTATCAGATAATTAATGTAATGTCATGGTTTCATTTTTAATTCTTTTACCTATTGTGGTACAGTAATTTTATTTTAGGTGCATCGTCTTAGCATATTATTATTATATAATTTATGTACCTACATACAAAATATTGTAAAACATTTTAGAAGAGTAACGGTGGAGTTTCTTGCCCATTCATCTCCATACGAAAACTACCTTTTGGACTAGAATCAATTCTATTTTAGTAATTATTGACGTTCAAAAGTGCCTTTTATGTGCCTATTTGAAAGAAATGCTTTGACTTTGACTTTTGACTTTGAAAAACAGCAGTAATGTAATTAAAACGACTTGGAATATTATTAATAGTGAAACGGGAAGCTCTATTAACCACCCGTGACTGTGAGCACCGCGACTATCGCTTAGGGGTATCGTAGATGCGCGCGGCTGTGTGAGAGTGCCGTTTCGACCGTTTGTACGTAGTTTCTGTACTGTTCAGATCTTTACTGTGGCTATATGTTAATCCAGGGATCAGCTACAGGGCACGCCGCGATAGCGGCGATAAGACCCCTCTGAGGAGTGGCTAGAGAGGCGCCACGGCGCCCTCACCTACCGCCTGACGCAGGTCCTCACCGGACACGGAAGTTTCGGGAGGTTCCTGTACATCATCAGGCGGGAGGAAACGCCCGGATGTCACCATTGCCAGGATCGCCCAGAGGACACGGTGGAGGTCTGCCCCGCTTGGGTGGAGCACCGCCGTGTCCTCGTAGAGGCGATCGGCAGCGGCGGCGACCTCTCGCGTCCGGCCCTGGTGCAAGCCATGGTCCGGGGCGAGAGGGAGTGGGAGGCAGTCACCACCTTCTGCAAAGCAGTCATGCTAGCGAAGGAGGTGGCGGGACGGCTCAGGGAGAGAGCCTCCCGTCTCAGCAGCCGCGGGAGACGCTCCGGGCGTCGGGAGCCGCGTGACGACTCCCGGCCACCGTAGGCGCGGGCCTGCGGGCGGAGAGTAATGGGTAGCTCACCGTCCGATCAGGACCACGCCCGTGCCGGACGGCGCGTACGTGTTCCACGCGCGCCTCAAAGAGATGTCAGCATCGAGGAGGGGCCTCTTAGGGCCGAAGCCTGCCGGGTCAGCGGGATTGTCCGAAAGGGTTACCGCTGGCCCGGAACATAAAGGGCAAAGGAAGGAACACGGGTGGGTTTTAGTCAGTAAGAGTCTGACACTCCCTTCCGCTCCACCCAGAGCGGGAGGAGTCATTTGATGATTTCATGAATCGGCTAAACATATAAAAAAAACTACTGATTATTTTTACAAATTTCTGGATTTATTGGAAAGGTTGAACTTTGTAATTTATGAATATAACACAATGTCATTCATATGACTACCATGACTGGCTCGGCAGTACCCCATCCGATCAACCCAATTTTGCTTTGCTTGCTGCTCAACGAATTTTTGTTGTCAAAAATTGAAAATTGATGAAGAGAATGACATGGACGACATTTGGTTTCAACAAGACGGGGCCACATGTCACACAGCCAACGTAACCATCGATCTTTTGCGCACTGTTTTTGAAAATCTAATAATCAGCCGAAATGCTGATGTCAATTGGCCGCCTCGGAGCTGTGATTTGAGCCCTTTGGATTATTTTCTGTGGGGTTCCCCACAGAAAATTACGGATAAATGTTACGCAAACCATCCATCAAGAGAAAATTAAAGCGTTGAAACATAAAATCGAAGTTGCCATTGAAGAGATTCAAGCCGAAACAATCGAAAATGTACTGAAAAATTGGCTTGATCGGATAAGGTAATGCCGAGCCAGTCGTGGTAGTCATATGAATGATATTGTGTTCCATTCTTCAATGACAAAGTTCAACCTTTCCAATAAAATCAGAAATCTGAAAAAATAATCAGTGTTTTTTTTTATAGCCGATTCAAAATTTAAAACACTAAGTAGATGGCCCACTCTTTATTAGTGTGATTGACAACATTTATTGGTATCTTTTTCTTTTATTGCTCTACTAGCTGTGCCCCGCGGTTTCACCCGCGTAATTGTCGATCCCGTGGGAATATCGGGATAAAAAGTAGCCTATATGTTAATCCGGGGTGTCAGCTACCTCCATACAAAATTTTATCAAAATTGGTCCAGCCGTTTGAGCGTGAAGAAGTAACAAACATATAAACACACACACACACTCACACACGCACTCACAAACTTTCGCCTTTATAATATTAGTGTGATGTTTTGATTGAAATAGCACAATTACAGTAATATTTGAACCAATACTTGGCGCAGTTCATACAGTGTTATCAGAGCTTTTTTACCGACTTCAAAAAAAACCGGGCAAGAGCGAGTCGGACTCGCGCACCGAGGGTTCCGTAACATCCGGGTTTATGCATAAGGTTTATGTTTATGAAATTAAACGTTTTTTTTTTTTTGAGTTCATTGAATGAATGGTAAATTGTGGTTTACGATTTATGACGTATTAAAAAAAAACTACTTACTAGATCTCGTTCAAACCAATTTTCGGTGGTAGTTTACATGGTAATGTACATCATATATTTTTTTTAGTTTTATCATTCTCTTATTTTAGAAGTTACAGTTACACACATTTTACCACTTTGGAAGTGTCTCTCGCGCAAACTATTCAGTTTAGAAAAAAATGATATTAGAAACCTCAATATCATTTTTAAAGACCTACCCATAGATACCCCACACGTATGGGTTTGATGAAAAAAAAAATTTCGAGTTTCGGTTCTAAGTATGGGGAACCCTAAAATTTATTGTTTTTTTTCTATTTTTGTGTGAAAATCTTAATGCGGTTCACAGAATACATCTACTTACCAAGTTTCAACAGTATAGTTCTTATAGTTTCGGAGAAAAGTGGCTGTGACATACGGACGGACAGACAGACAGACAGACAGACGGACAGACAGACAGACATGACGAATCTATAAGGGTTCCGTTTTTGCCATTTGGCTACGGAACCCTAAAAAGGAGGTTATTAATTCGACCCGTATGTATGTAATATTATTGGAATTGCATTATAATCACATATGACAATCTATTAGGGCTTCCAAACAAATATACAAAATTTTATAGGCGGGGCCAATGTTTTAATCACATAACT
Source organism: Mesoligia furuncula (assembly GCA_916614155.1). NCBI lineage: Eukaryota > Metazoa > Arthropoda > Insecta > Lepidoptera > Noctuidae > Mesoligia > Mesoligia furuncula. The sequence goes on from OU744799.1 coordinate 29,381,081, forward strand.
TGAATTTTTCATTTACAATTGTATCGAAAATTGAGTATATACCTGAACATATGTAGTTCTTTAGTCTTCGGGTGTGAATTATCTGCCTCTGAGTAGCCCTTCCAGAAGGTTCCACTACTTTGACGTCAAAATGGCGGGACCAGAGTCGTCTTGACATACTTCCTTTACCTTTCGAGGTACAAATGTCTTGTTTAGGGTACAAATAGTACATAATTATGTAGTACAAACACTATAATATGATACATTATAAATTTTGGACTTGATCCCGTCATCTTCACACTAAAAAGCGAGAAATAAAAACGTTTTAACAAAAAAATTAACCGCCGAAAAAAACTAAAAAGCAAAAAATAATAACCCTTTTTTATTAAACCTTAATAACTAAGTTCTTAAACTAATGTAAGTATACCAAAGTAATTTTTGAGTCGGCGCCAAACGTGTAAATTAATTAGAATAGAATAATTTTATTTTTGCAAATATGGGTAGATCAATAGGTCATCATCAATAGGTGTTAGTACATTACAAAGCTCAGCCATATTTTGCCATTCGACATGCAAATATTTATATCAAATTATTATCATATATTATTTCAAATTATTATCTATCATTACAATTATTATTTAATTATTTATTGCTAAATTATATACCATTAAATTCATAATTATTAAATTAGAGTTCCATATTATGTAACGAATACTAGAAAACTCAACTAATCTTTTTCTCAGATAGAAACTCAGTCACACTGTAGTACGTTTTGTCTATCAAAAATTTACGTAGTCTATTCTTAAACAGCAAAGCTCCATTCTTAGAACGTTGGCTGACAGGTGGGACTCTCCGATCTTGGGGCGGTGGATACGACTGCACGCAGTCAAGTAGACACTCCCCAGGATCGACGTGCCTCACACATACAGCCTAGAATAAATGTTACTAACATTAGTTTATAAGTTTATATTGTTACTAACAAATAATATGGAAGTAATTCTGAATTAAATGTTTATTATTATTATTATTATTAAAGCATTTAAATCTTTCCAATCTCTTGGTAATTTATTATAAATAACGGGGCCCATGCAATAGACACTCCCGCGCATCAAAGCGGTTTGACACCTCAATTGACATACTACCTACTGTTGTCACGCCTATTTCTTGGAGCTACATCAGCCATACCTACGTTCGAAACGACTCGGATTGTGACATAGCCACTTCCAAAATATAAATACAAGGGAGTGTCAGGATATTGTACTGCTTAAAATATGGCACGCAACTGTCGGTAGTCTTAAGTTTAAACATTGCTCGCAGACATCTTTTTTGAGCTTTAAATTCTGTGCCTTTGTCAGTTGAGTTCGCCCAAAAAATTACACCATACATAGCGCAAGTAAGACTCAACTATACCGTGATATGCCGTAAGGAGTGTGCATGTGTCTACTATGAATGATAATCATAGGCATCTGAACTTAATTTTATACACAGTAAATCTATATGCGCTTTCCAATTTAAGCTGTAATCTATTTGCAGTCCTAAAAATTTGGTATCACCTACTTCACTATCAATTAGTTACGTCAAGCGTGATGCGCGGCAGCGGCGCCGACTCAAACTTACTTAGGTATACTTACTGCTTAAGAACTTAGTTATTAAGGTTAAATAGAAAAGGTTTATTATTTTTTGCTTTTCAGTTTTTTCGGCGGTCTAATTTTTTTTGTTAAAAAGTTTTTTGGTACATGCCCTTTACTCACACAAAGCATATTGTCTCTAATTGGGCGAAACCAGGAAGGGATGTGGTTTGTCACTAGCTGCGCTCCCGCAGAAATACCCGCTGTACCTATCGTGAACTTAACTGTTTCCTCAAAAGATTGCAACAGATTAGATTAGTTTGGACATTTGTAAAAGCATCAGTTTGTGTTTTGTGTTCTTTTAGAATGTTTACAGTAATGAATGGTGCGGATTGCAAATAGTTGAAATGGAATGGCTGGAGGTCGCGCGGTGCGTGTCGTGAACTCTCCACTAAGGCCGGCTGCGCATCCGCTTTACAATTCCCGCATGCGACTAATCGCACCAATTGTAATTCACAATTTTGAGGATTACCCTTAAAATATTTCTCGTCTCAACGTTTACAAGGCCGTGTCAGTTTCGTACACTACTCTTGAATCGGATGCCAGTGAGGCCGGTAGATTTAAAGTAACAGACACAGTGAAAATCATGGCAACATGAGAAGTCGCGCTGTGTCGCGAAGTCGCATCACTCTGTCACATTGTACGCGTTGCTTTAACGTTTAATCGATTCCATCATTATTATTGCGTGTTGCAACTTTGCAAGTTGCCACAGATACTTGAGCGTGGAAACATAGGGAGCAGCGCCGGGAGCGCCCGCACACGCGGCTCACGAACATGCTATTACTAATGTGATTCACGGTAAATAAAACTGTTTTATTATCTGATAATATTAAAGATAGTCCAATCATCAAAGTGTAAGTAGATACTATCTATGGGATAAAATTAGAACACGGATAATGTGTTTGTTATTATCTTTACCTACGAGATGCAATTTATCAGTCATAGATAAAATACAAATCTGAAGACATCAGATAATGTTAGATTAGTTTCCAAAGACTAAAACGTAGCGGAATTTTTCTGATAGGAAATTCACGATTATTTGTGGTGAATAGAAAATGTGGATTGGCGTATCAATAAAAGTTGTGGAAAGCTTGTGTGCTGTTCACCACGGTGCTGAGAACTGCTGGCTGTGTCGTTGGACACTTTACGGCAACTCAGTTGCCCTGTCTGTTACACAATGTCAGGGAAATGCGTGTGCGTTTCGAGCGCGTGAACAGTTAGTGCGCGCGGCGTGCGCCGGCGACGCTCGCGTGTCGTGTGTGCCGACAGTTAGCTCCGCCGCGCGGATCGACACTCATTGTATGCAATATAACACATTTTTTCACTTCCAATTCTTTGCCATTATGTTTCATTATAATTAAAGGAGCAGCCATTGTGAAAATTCCCACTCTCACAGTCACAGATGAAAAAATTACATTATATTTATTCTAGATTCAATTGCACAGTGAGTAACGGAAGTTGGTTATTTATAGAAGTTAGTAATTAATTAAAGTTGGAAATGATTTGGCTGAATGAGGCTCGCTTGGTGGACTGTGACAAGGGCTTGGCAGACTGGTGTGTTCTGCGTTCGGTCTATTCATGGAATAACAATGTGAACAAGAAGAGTCAGTGCCAAGTCTGTTGGTAATATTGTAAAGCAGATGAATATCAATGTGGATTGCTCATTACAACCAGGTTTTCCCGTTAACTTCCTATTATACATACATACATATAATACTTGACTAGAAAATATCATCGCTCTACCAATTAGGTATTTGAACTTTCCGTATAGGTATTCAAACTATTTGGTAGCAGTATGAATGGCAGCACGTGTGTGTCAATAAGGTGCGATGTTCTGTTGTGGTTGATTGTAACGTTTGTTCTTAGACAAAGAAAAGTATAGACAGCGGGTAGCTCCATTTCATTTCCACAAGAAAGGGATAAAGTATTGAGTTATTATAAGTAACAGAAAAGGATAAAGCTATACTATTTCCGTCTCTCACTGCGTGCCAGTTTTTTCAAGGCAGCTACTTATGTAGCCAATGTTAGTTAAGTTAGTTTTTTGTCTCATGTGTGGCCACGCTACCCGATGCTCTATAGCTTTCTTACTCTAAGCGTTTGTTATTTGTTGTTCCAGGTGATTTCTGCACTGACGTCATCATGAAGTGGAACGACGTCACGGATATCAGTGAGTTTATTCATTATCTTTGTAAACTAGGCAATACATACCTACTTACACTTTTCTTTGAAAGCGAACGCGTCCAGAAAGAGACAAAACACTACTACTATCTGTTAATGGGGAAGCGCTAAGGTAGCCCGCGAAATTCAAATTTTTTTGCAATTTGCCGGTCAGTATTAAATTGTACGTTGATTAAAATATGATTCGCGGTCGTAACAAATATGTATTTACAGAATTATAATCATTACAATCAGTAAATACAATTTGTTAAGTTAGTATAATCCCCAAATGACAAGATTTCATAAAATACAGTCATTCTTGGGGATTATTTGGTCTTAGAGAGTTGTGTTGATGACTCATACAAATTTTGCTTCACTGTCGAATCGACACAACACATAAAACAACCATTAGAATAATAATTTACAATATTTATAGATGGTCTAAATAACCACTAATGACGCAGTCAAATACATGTGCTTATTGAGTTAGTTCAACCATAACTAGTAATGTTTATTTACCCAAACTAACAGTAGGGAAGTACCTATTCTGTCATTAATAGGTAGGTACGAATAAGGCAAATTTATCATCTGCCTCATCATTTGCCTAGCCTTTTCCCAACTATGTTGGAGTAGGCTTCCAGTCTAACCGGATGCAGCTGAATACCAGTATTTTTTATTAATACGAACAAGACAAATTATAAGCTAATAGGTATTGTTATTATCATAAAATTGCCAGTTTAATTAAACAATTGGTCTTTTAAGCAGAAAATAAGACCTTTTCTGTTTACAACGCGGTGCGGTATCAGCAAGTTAAAAGTGTTGATGTGGGCACAGAGTACGTGTCAGTGCCCACTCGTACCACCGCGCGCCGCGGCCGTGCGCCCACGCCGCGCGCCGTACGCATGCGCCCGCACCACTACTCGCGTACTACACATAGTACGGCCGCGCCCGACCGACACAACAATTCCATTTTATTTATATATCGCACCGTCTCACCAACTTATTTACAATTATTTCCTAACGTCATTATAATTTGGCCGAAGGTTTCGGTACACCTTGCCATAACAATCAACGTACCTAGTGACTGATCGAGCGCCCATTATGGAAGATTACTAGTGTTTTCTATACGGAGTCTCAAAGACATTCTAATGGCATGGGATCAATTAGTAACATACATACCCACATTCAATTAAACCTCTTAAGGAGAACGCTGGTGACGCAACACCGCCTTATACTGTTGGCTACTTTGATGAAATATTGTCAACGTCTACTAACCGTTTGCATTCATAATAATGGCACAGGAGACATTACTAAGCTGATTGGGTATGTAATTGTGGAGAACGTCGTCGTGCACATTCGGGCACGGCTCCTTTGGGGCTGCAGTAATCTGATTTCAATCGAGCGAATTGGACGCCAGAAATGGTGCCCCGTGCCGGGCTAACTCAACGTCCTAGGTCACCTACGAATACAATCGGCGATGACGTAACGTGATGGATGTATTAATATCAAACATTTTCGCATATTCTACGTAATTTGTGTAGTTTTTCTCTCTGCTTCGGGGATCATTTCTGTTCGATTCGATGTATTGTTTATTGCACTCGACTTTCGTATTTTACACAACACAACGCGCGTATATGCGTGTCCGGAAACGCGATCAGTCAGTGCAATTTAGGGAGAGTTTGATTCAAGCTGCATCTGAATATAGTAGCGTTGGGACTCCTAACGCGATCCTGTAGTTTGGCAAGCCCCGCAGGAAGACGCCGAGCGCCCGGCCGCCATTCATACGGAAATAACTAGGGCTGCCACTTGCCATGCTGCCAGATAGGAACACGCATGAAAGTGTTGATCGCTTTCAAAGATTTTATGGCGACAGGTGACAGCCAAGTTGATGAGTGGTGCTATTTTACTGACAATCATTTTTTCTTCCTAGCGGCCTTCAGCTTTTGGTAAACCTTGATGATTTGAAATTCTCCATTTTTCAAGACCTTACGAATTTCCCACTGAAACAAAATTTAATTTCTCCTAAAACCAAGTCTTTTTAACAATTATATTTGCCATATATTTCTGTGAACTTAATCAGAGTTCTATCAATCTACTTGATTAGCAATTCTTTGTGATATCATGAAGTCTGGTCTTGCACTTGATGCATTGCTACCACCAAATATAGAATGACATCAGAATGTCTTTGGCTGCCACGTCTGGCTAGCCAAGGAAATCCTTTACACTATCCGTTTTAAAACTTCCAACCTTTTTGATTTGTACTTTTTGGGTTTCATATTCCTTCTTCGCATGGATGTGGAGGCCTTTGTCCAGCAATCCTATAATACCTACGTAGTGTATTATATTAACACTATCTAAAGATTCCTTTATTAGTACTGTCAAACATTTCTTGCTCTAACACTGAGACATTCACCCTTCAACATTCCCACGTTTTGGCTTCTAGAACAGTGCTCGCAAGGTGGAAGCGTTCGGGTCTAATCGCGTGTGTAACGCACACTGAGCGGCTTGCGGTCGACGGTCGCACCGCGTCTTGCGGTCTGCGACGCGCGATTTCGCACAAACTCCACTGCACACGACCGACCACCTAATGGCTTGAACATGTTATATAAGTGTGTTAAAATAAATATTAATAATTAATAAATGTTGAGTAGGACGAAAAACAAACCTTCGGATAAGTACTTAGATAAAACATGATGCAGGAAGGCGGGAAAGTATTCCCACATTTCTAAAATTGAAAAGCCAAGTAGTAGTTACTACGAAATAAATAATTATTTAAGACGTTGCTTGATAGCTGTATAAAAAAGAACCTAAAAAAAATACACAGATTTTTCCTCATTCAGTTATTTCTAATAGACGAATCAATGAATCTCAAAATTAATTTTGCTAATTCTGTATACTCTGCGAGTAGGAGATTATTTAAATTAGAAAAAATCTGAAAACAAACAGCTTGAGCAAAGACTAGAGAATTTTAGATTTATTTGGTGTCTGTGTTATTGCAAGCTGTGTTCGGAGGCAGTTCGCACGTCAAGCGTTTCATTAAGCAGATACATTGCCACTAATTCAGGTGCAACTTTCTTAGGAGCCGGTGCGTGCCAACATTCTTTCAGTTTAGCGGCTTTGTTGAAACTGGGTTACTTATGTGTAACGTTGCCCAAGAGAACATCTCGCACTAACTGAAATACGGTTTGTGTATAAATAACTGAATTGGGTGTTTTAAAAAGTTCGCTGTAAGAAGTGTTTATCTGGGCGTGACGGTCGGCCATGTTGCGCTCGCGCCGAATTGCAGATTACATCACTCCGCAAAAAAATCGCGTGCGCGTGCAATCGCTGGAGGAGCAGGGGAGGGGGGGGGGGGGGATCGCGGAGTGGGGGAGTGCTGGGAGGGGGGGGGGGGCTCGCTGTAACGACCTTGGCCTTGCTCGGGCCGCGGCCAAGGTGAGCGTTCAACTTTATACCGTAATTATACATGCGCCCACCAGTCTACCGACGCACACACTTATTATGTTGCCACAAAGGCGATCGTAACCATAACCAAACGGATGCCCACTAGTATATATTACAACACCACTCGCTCCTACACCAGTCTATGCGGGTGCAACGAAAGCAGAAAGGCAGACTCTATTACTCGGTTTCTCTCTAATAATTCGGCGGATGTTATCGAAACGGGAACCTCGGTGTATGGCTAAACTTGGAAATCGTTTGGTGTTGGCTAGCTCGGTTACGTTCACGCTCTCACGTCAAGAGGGTGAACAAACAGGGCTGTGCGACGACATGCTCCATGGACATTAGTTGGGCACACACCAACAGGTTTATAATAAATTAAGCTGTTGCGGCCAAAACTTGAACAAGTTGCCTTTTACAGATGTTACTTGTTTGAACTGTTTCTGGCTCATACCATTAGTGTCGAATGTTTGTCGATGTAATATTTATACATTCGATAAAAAATCGAGCATTTTATCCATGAGAGAACATTACTTTATACGGATATTGGCGCCGATTCTGTTGTTCACAGACTAAACTAAATTTAAGTTCAGGCATCTTTTTCTTTCTATTTCTTTAAGAAAAGGACAGACGATAAATATTAGTTTAGTCCTGTCAAATTAGTCAGCGCCTGACGTAAATTGACGTATTTTTAATAGCCAATTTTTTAATCTCGTCTAAATTGTCTATGGAGTATCTTAATTAGACAGGACTTAGCTAATATTTATCTTCTGTCCTTTTTTTAATGAAATAGAAAGAAAAAGATGCATGAACTTAAATTTAGTTTAGTTTGTGAACAACAGAATCGGCGCCATTATCTTATCTGCTGTTGACTATCTGATTCTGAAGAGCACGCACAAGCATGATAAAACAAAACAAAATTATCTTAATGCTTTTTGGATTGTTTGTTTTGCATGAAATATTGTTTATTTGATACTTTGTGAACCGAATCTATCAATCAGATATGGATCAGTTCACAAAGGACATTTTATAGATGGAAGCGCTTGATGTAGCTGACACCGACACTGCAGCGTCATCTACTGGAATCAAAACAGTCGACTCAGACAAAATAATTACCTTCTTAATAATACCGACGTATTCCAAACATGATGTATAGGTGGCCAACGAAAAAGGACCGGCCATTATGCATCAACAAAATAATGACATTCATTAATAGGGCATAATAAAAAGGACAAATGAGATGTTATCGCGTCGCTCCGCGCGCTGTCGTTGGCTCCAGTCCGGCGCTGGGCTTAGAGCGAGCGCTCGCCATCACCACGCAAGTAGATACAGATGGCACACTTGTTGTAACTGAGAAGAAGTACCTAAGAAACGGATCCACTCCTTTTGTAGCCTTCTAACAGCTGAATAGGGACGCCGAGATGGATGAGTCATGTATGGAAAACGTCTATATGCTGCACCAATCCAAATTAAATTTTGATATGGGTAGGAGAACGAAAGATCTCTAAACTCAGTGCCCAGTCTGGTGTTAATTGTCTACAGTTGAACGTAGGTCGTGAAAAGGATGGACGATATGCAATCACCATATTCACTGCACGCAACAAATACATTAGAAATTTCTTCTAGGGGTAATGATAATATATTTCGTTTAGTAACGCGTCTTTGTGGAGTATGCTTCCCTTCATTAGCGTCCTCAGTGAAGTAGACATACTGTGCACATGTCCTGTGAGTCCCCGGGAGCCTATAGGTAGGCTCAATACTGTGCACATGTCCTGTGAGTCCCCGGGAGCCTACAGGTAGGCTCAATACTGTGCACATGTCCTGTGAGTCCCCGGGAGCCTATAGGTAGGCTCAATACTGTGCACATGTCCTGTGAGTCCCCGGGAGCCTACAGGTAGGCTCAATACTGTGCACATGTCTTGTGAGTCCCCGGGAGCCTATAGGTAGGCTCAATACTGTGCACATGTCCTGTGAATCCCCGGGAGCCTATAGGTAGGCTCAATACTGTGCACATGTCCTGTGAGTCCCCGGGAGCCTATAGGTAGGCTCAATACCGACGCGGCGGCGCTGCCTGCGCTACACCCGGAACGATTTATATTCGTGTGAAAACACCGCGGTGAATTATTGTCTAATGATCAATGTCAGAAATTCAGTATACAGAGCGTTAGGTTAAACGAGGGACATACTTTGAGGGGAGTTAGTACTCATGAAAATGAACAACTTTTAATATGGGAATAACCCTGAAATCGCGAAAAAAAAAATCAGCTGTTTCCTACATTTATGTTCGCATAGCTCGTCAAATTTTTGCGATTTCAGGTTCGGCCCCATAGTAAAAGTTGCTCATTTTCATGAGTACTAACTCCCCTCAAAGTGTGTCCCTCGTTTAACCTAACGCTCTGTATATTCGCAATGACCTTTGCACTAAAGGTGTTGAGCGTGGATAAAGTTGTAGTGTCAGGTTCCAAGCTAATGCCATACTATTTACTAGAACAACAATAACCTTTACTAATAATATAGTCACATTGAACTATGAACATTTTGCTCGATTTGAGCTCAACATATTTCGAAATAAAGGTAAATCATGATTGCAATTTGGATTACCACCACAAATTACACTTGCTACTCATGCTAAAATAAGACTTTAAGTACTTCTCAGCACATAATTGTTTTCAGCTCGTCAATGTAGATTTAAAATAATTGTTGCTATAACATTATTAAATAGATTACATTCTCGTGTGGTGTTTAGCAAGGAGCACAAAGACGTGTTCGGCGGCGCATGCGGCTCACGTACGCATTGTGGTCCCACCACATTACCATACTGGTGGACGTTATAGCCACAATAATGCCACGTCGCGCTCATTATGCCAACTACAAAATGGCTCATATTGGCGCAATTTCAACATTCATAGAACTGACGGCAGGTGGAATAGAAACGTTCTAAAATAGTGACAGATAACTGGCAAAAGAAATAGCATAAGCATTAATATGATCTTCAAAAGAAAAAAAAATAGAAGCCAAAACGTAAATTCACACTCAGTGAGTAAAATCTAACATGAATAAGAAGACTTAGAACTTAGAATTTTATTGAAAACACAAACACGTATTGCGGTAACAATGTCTAAACTAATGATATCGACGGAATTCGCATTCCCAATGCCCAGTCAGTATTGAAAACGCGAATCAATTGAGATTTTTATGCAAATCATGCAATGTTAGTGTGCTGTCGACAAGGAGATCTCAATTGATCGCCTGTGTCCACCGGCGAACAATTGAGTTTACCGTTGATACACGTAGACATGGAGTGAACACTATTTATATGAAATGGGGATCCCTTCTTTTCGCATAATGTTCTTTGTCCTAATATACTTCGGCATAACGATTTTGGCACAATTTGTTTTGGCATAATAATACTTCGGCATAATTTTTTTAGGCATAAATTTTATGTTGGCATAATCATCTTAAAGACTAATTTGTTTTGGCATAAATTTGATTCGCATAACGTTAGTAGGCCTAATGACTATTAGCATAATAATATTTAGGCATACAATTAATTAAATTTAATATGCTGTGCAACAAAAGTTAGTGACAGAACCGAATTGCTGCAAAACAGACTCCACGTAGTCTTGTTTGTCCTACCCCTAGAGTGTAATTTAAAATCGCGTAGGCGCGTAGGGGCGAGGCGGCCCGCGGGCTGAGGAGTTCGCCGGCCAGCCTCAGCCGCGGCGGTGAGCGAAAGCCGTCTGCGACGATTAGAACGCGTGGGGCCGCCGGAGGCCCGCAGCGCCGGAGCCGTGACAGAAACCCTGCCTGCTGCATGTGGCATGCTCGCTTGAATGCTGCATGCTGCATGCTTGCTTGCATGCTGCATGCTTGCTTGCATGCTGCATGCTTGCTTGCATGCTGCATGCTTCCTTACATGCTGCATGCTTGCTTGTTTGCTGCATGCTTACTGGCATGCTGTATGCTTGCTTGCTTCATGCTTCCTACAGCGAAAAAAACCCACAAAATTGTTCAATACGTTATATTATATTAATATGTTATACATATATTACCTGATTCAAGAGATATGGTTTTTTTCCAATCGTCGAAATAAATTGATATATCCTCTTCGGGCAAATTTATGCTTTAGGATATTATGCTTAAAAAAGTTATGCTTTGGAACTTTATGCTTTAGAATATTATGCTTAATCATTATTATGGTCAGAGAAATTATGCTTAAAAAAATTATGCGTAAGCTGTTATGCGTAATTATATTATGCGAAAATATAATTATGCCAAACAAAATTATGCTAAGTTATATTAGGTCTTAAAATTTTATGCAAATGGATAGGGAACCTATGAAATGCTCTGATACTCTGGATTACTAGAATAGCAATCTCCGTGTGCTCTTTTGTCTTCAAATAGATCACCCCTTGTCTATGCATAGTCACACTATACCCAACTGTATTCCGATACCTACAACCAATTCGTCCAAGTTATACTCAAGGTCAGCATAAGCCAAGGTGCCAGCATGCTTTGATAGATCGCTCGATCGAAATTTTCCGATGCATTCAGTCACATTCCCAACTGTATTTACAAACATAGGTCACATTAAAATTCGTAAGTATTATAAACATTTATATAACCACATATTTAATCTCTCTGACCTTAAAATTTACATTTCTAATACATCAGTAATCGTTGATGATTAATCGTCGCCATTTTGTTTGCTAATGGCCGACGTATATTGTTTTTATAGATGTACGCCTTGAACTTGACCGGCTGACTATGCGAACAATCGTGCTGTTTTCTAACCTATGTAATATAGATAGTCGTATATAATTATCTTGGGTGATTTGGAAACTCAAGTCCTCTTCGTTAATGAAGATTGGCAAGTAATTTTGAGTAAAAATGTTGGAGATATCGCTGTCTCCTTTCCGCTTCCGTGGCGTTACTATATCGTTTACGTTACAGCGCTAGCACACAATTGACGTGTGATCTCCAGCCAATAATAGGCCCACTCTTGCGGTTCGTGGGAGTAGTGAGACGAATAGCAGATTCGATCAGGTAGGGTAAGTCCCAACTGGTTACTAACTACATTTCTCAGCGATCGCCAGTATGTCTGTCAACATTTTAGCTCTACTAGCTCCTTCACTGTGTGACAGGCATTTGAGAGTAACATCGCACACATAACGTACAAATAAATTTCCCGACTAAATTCAAGGCACATCTGTTAGTTCCAAACTGAGCAGCCAAACAATACAGCGCGATGTTTATTAGCATCGCTCGGTACTGAACCCTGAGTGCTCTTGTAGCCATACTAGCCATTATGTGCGCGGGGCTGCCCACGCGCATGCCGCCATGTCACGCCGAGGCGCGGATTTGCATCCCAAATGGTGACCATTCAATGATTCTGACTTGTAGCATTTTTGTAGGTTTCAGATGTAAACCGGTACATGTAAAAATTAATATTTGTACACGATTCAAATTATTTCACCACGTAAATCCAGCCCATTTCATCAACAACCAACAACACTTATAGTTATTGCACTATTTTTTGTGACTCCCTTCCGGAGGCATAAATAAATTAAGTCATCATCTGCCTAGCCTTTTCCCGACTGTTCGGCTTTCAGTCTAACCGGATGCAGCTGAAAGCAAAAATAAATGAAGTATTTTTCCATAAGTAATTCAAAAGATAAACGTTAGTGTCCCACGTGTTCTATGCACCGGTTATATTTGTTGGAGAGCACACTCAGCACACTACGCTCACACGGTCATAAAAATAGAGCTGTTTTGCATTAAAACAGTTATTATGTTATGAAATATAATACAGCATTGGGTGAAGAAGCAGTCTAAAATTTGGTATATAAATGCCTTAATAATCAGAATAAACGTACCTTTTTAACCGACTTCAAAAAAAGGAGGAGGTTTCTCAATTCGACCGTATATATATATTTTTTTTTTATGTGTGTTCGCGGATAACTTCGTCGTTTATGAACCGATTTTGATTATTCTTCTTTTGTTGGAAAGGATATATGCCAAGGGTGGTCCCATGATAAGGAAACCAGGATCTGATGATGGCATCCCAGTGAAATCGAGAGGAACTTTCGAAAATCGTAGGAGCGGCTAGTGCGTTTGTTGATTTTTTCATTAAGTATTTTAAAGCACTACAATTTGATGAAGGCCTGGAGTCGATCTGATGATGGAGCCGAAAGACAGTCGAGGGGACTCCTCAACGATTTACAGCAGTTACCTTGTGTTTGGGCTTGATTAATTTGTATTGATGTGCACTTTGCATCTAGATGGGTTGCGACTGTCATTAGGGGTCTGATGATGAAGACGAAGGACAGTTAAGGGAATTCCTCAACAGTTTACAGTAGCTACCTTGTGTATGTTCACCGATTACTCGAAGACGGCTGGACCGATTCCAAAAGTTCTTTTTTTATTTGAAAGGGTATACTCTAGAGGTGGTCCCATTATCATCAAGTTGGAATCTGATGAGAGGATTCCATGGAAATCGAGGGAAACTCTCAAATTTTATAGGCAAAGCTACAGCGATTTGGATATTTTTTAAAGTAACTTGAGCATTTGCTCTCGGAAATCATCACTTGGTAAAGTGGAGCTGATGATGAAGATCACAGATGGCCATCGAAACTACTCACTGACAAATATTTCACGGGTTGCGATTCGATTACTTTAATATGGTTGCTAAGCAATTTATGCTCGTCACAATGCGTATTGCGAGTACGTATTGGAGTGCGTATTGCAGTAGCTGGGTTGTGGAGGTCAGATAGGCAGTCGCTCCATGTAAAATACTGGTATTCAGCTGCATCCGGTTTGACTGGAAGCCGACCCCAACATAGTTGGGAAAAGGCTAGGCAGATGATTACAATGCGTATTGCGAGTGATTGTTGAGGATCTCCTGGTTCTTACCGGGAGAACTCCTCAACAATTAACGTCCCAGCATCGGGAAAAGCAAAATTTTGTAACAGGTGATGAACAGTTGGCATTAGGCTATTGTAACTTAGATAAATTACAAACTGACCCACTAAAAAGTGAAAAATAAAAACATTTTTACAAAAAAAAAACAACCGACTTCCAAAAAAACACTACAAATTGAAAAATAACTTTAATTTCGGAAGTCGGTGTCAATAAACGAAAACGCGGAACCGAAGACACCGACTTCCGAAATTAAAGTTATTTTTCAATTTGTAGTGTTTTTTTGGAAGTCGGTTGTTTTTTTTTTGTAAAAATGTTTTTTTAAGTCTCTTTGTTACCTGTGTTACTTTCCCTTGGCAGAATTCGTGTCAATCTTTGATCACAGCTGTCATTTTCAAATGTCATTCATAGAAGTCTTCAAAACTCAACAGCACGCGTAGCATGAACACTTCTATCTCTACGAAGAGAAGACACATTGCTTTCTATACAAAGTGACATTTCTTTTCTTCATTTTTGACATACCGCCTAGAAATCTTTCTACTTCTGTCATTTTGTCTTTAGTTTTCTAACGATCTTTGTCTAGGTCCTTTTTTATGTAGACTATTTCAGAAGAAAGTTTTCTATCCCAAATGTCAAAATCACACTGACAACTGTCAGTTGTCTAAAGGATTTTGTAATAGCTAAAGACAGTAGAAAACTTTCTACTCGACGGCCACAAAGTATATACGGTTATCTACAAAATCCCACAAAAATAAAAAAAAACTCCCAAAATTCCACTGTCAAAGATCCACGAATGACAGCCGGGACCAATGGCTTAATGTGCTTTCCGAGGCACGGAGGGGTCTCGGTATGTAAAGATGGTCACCCATCCACGGACCAATCGCGGCAAGCGTAGCTTAACCTGATCAATCAACTTGTGCGGCTGTTATTATTTGGCCACGGACCCCTCCTTATAATGTGACTTAATATCAGTAAAAATTAAGAATCAAAAACAAAAAAAAAATTGTATCACAAAACAAAGAATTCTGAGTCAAATTAAGTAAAACAGTGAATTTCGTAAAAAGTGCAGTTGACTCTTTCTACATTGCTGCCGTCGTACTGTCTACACGGAACGTCATCTTTGTCTACTCTTCTGTCGACAAACCGGTGCTCATGCTTCGCGTGCAGCAAGCACATTGCTCCAATGCTATGTGTTTTTCATAATATAATAACTGCACGCGTAGCATGAGCACCGGTTTATCGACAGAAGAGTAGACAAAGATGACGTTCCGTGTAGACAGTACGACGGTAGCAAAGTAGAAGGAGTCAACTGCACTTTTTACGAAATTCACTGTTTTACTTAATTTGACTCAGAATAAAATTCTTTGTTTTGTCATACAATTTTTTTTTGTTTTTGATTCTTAATTTTTACTGATATTAAGTCACATTATAAGGAGGGGTCCGTGGCCAAATAATAACAGCCGCACAAGTTTATTGATCAGGTTAAACTACGCTTGCCGCGGTTGGTCCGTGGAAGGGTGACCATATTTCCATACCGAGACCCTCCGTGCCTCGGAAAGCACGTTAAGCCATTGGTCCCGGTTGTCATTCGTGGATCTTTGACAGTGGAATTTTGGGAGTTTTGTTTTTTTTTGTGGGATTTTGTAGATAACCGTATATACTTTGTGGCCGACGAGTAGAAAGTTTTCTACTGTCTTTAGCTATTACAAAATCCCTTAGACAACTGCCAGTTGTCAGTGTGATTTTGACATTTGGGATAGAAAACTTTCTTCTGAAATAGTCTACATAAAAAAGGACCTAGACAAAGATCGTTAGAAACTAAAGACAAAATGACAGATAGTAGAAAGATTTCTAGGCGGTATGTCAAAAACGAAGAAAAGAAATGTCAGTTTGTATAGAAAGCAATGTGTCTTCTCTTCGTAGAGATAGAAGTGTTCATGCTACGCGTGCTGTTTTGTTTTAATGAGAAACAGCTCTATTATGTTTTCTTCAAAAGCATTGGGTGAAGACCTATTCGATATCTGCTAGTGAAAGAATACCCGGAGGATGTAGACGCTATTTGAATTATATATTAAATGAAATTAATGAATATTTCTGTATGCATTCATTAGATTTTCAAAAATTAAAGGTTCAATTTATATATTCCAAAAAATCCAAAAATTAACAAATCTTCCATAAAATGTAATAGATTGTTAACAATTTGCCTTTTATAATGATGCTTTAAAATCAATGAGATTTAAGCTGAATTAAAATAATCATCTCACTACTAAAGGATAATTGGATCACTCATATCCTTAATTAATCTAAAGTACAAATATTTTTGAATCTCAAACTTTATAAAGATGTGGGAAAACAAACTCAATGTCTTACCCAACAAAGTTAAAATGTCATTTAAACTCAAATTTATTTAGGACCTTTTATATTACTATGGTTAATAGATTAAACTTCGCAGGTAAATGAAGTACCTATAAGTCTCTTCATTTATCAATTAAATTGACTTAAAATATGAATCATTTACACAAACATATTTAAATATTTTCATTGAGAATTGAAAATTCTCATAAGATAAATTTTCGTCCCCCTTCACAGAGAGGAGACCTTTCTCTCATCAGTTGGAACATTATAGGCTGATCATTCTAAATACTCTTGAGGGATAGCCCTCTCATTAACTACTTTACAGAAGTAATCATTCTGTAAGCCTAGTGGCTCTTCCAGTTTAATTTTATCTGATCTCTTTGCCGTGATGATCGGCGTTGGGAAAAGGTGCCTCAATCCTCCGAGGATGAAGAGAGTTTTTCCCCACTATTGCGCTTAGGAGAATCACAGCTCAGGGTCGCTACACACGGTTCCTTGAAGTAACCGGTGACCACGTATCTAATTTGAACATACGATCCGTTTCGTCATTTCGCTGACTAACGATCAGCGCAACACTATATATCACTTACCACAATCACTATTATTAACTTTCTATATAGTTATACCTGAATATTTTCTAATTTTCTATTAAAATTAACGAGAGAATTTTTTTTCCGTACGTTGTTGGAGGCAACAACTTTAGACGCTATGAATGACATTTGAAAATGACAGCTGTGACCAAGGATTGGCACGAATTCTGCCAAGGGAAAGTAACACAGGTAACAAAAAGACTTAAAAAGGATGTCACCACAATCTGCCCAAACGAAGTACCGAGGTACACTTAGTGGCAAAAAATACACTAGATTACACTGAATAATGTTGCATTTATATATTTTTCTTATGTTACCCGGGGACGAGAATAAAATAACTTTTATCGTAATAAAAAGCTCGCCATTTTAGGCACAATTATACTACCTTGGTCCATTACCTTACCTAATAAAAGAAAAAACTGTCAAGTTGACGTTTCAGTCTATCAAAAAGTACTACTATGTGAAGTTGACAGTTTGACAGTTGTCTGCTGTCGGCTTCAGCTGCTGTTGTTTTAGTTTCATTTCAAATATTTTTATATTATAATTCAATCTAAATTAAATAATAACTCTCATTGTCTATTCGATTATCGTTAGGCAACGTTATGTACCTACCTACCATAAGAAAGGATGCTTATACCCAAAAGTAGCTGAATACAAGCTGTGAATGTTGATGACCAGTACATAATATTAGAAGCAGTGTTAGAAGTCTATCAGAGCGATTAACAAACTCGATAAATAAATGAGTTCCTTAGCGTCGACATACAAGGGTTTCAAGCAAGCTTAACATACGCCAGATCATCAAGTTTCAGTGATTAGAAGTCGCATCTAAATAAAGCCTTTTATTGACTTCATCTTGATTTCTTGAAACAAATAAAACATTAGGCCAAGAAACATAAAACACACTTCATGGAATTCAAAAGCATTTCCTATTGTTATCGGGCCCTGGAGCCCGAGCGGCACTCGAATCAATTAAAGCCTGGAAGTCATCTTTCCAGTAATATCTACCAATAACATTGGTATAAATAGACTTATCGAGTTAGTTGTATGGAATAAAACAATAAATATTTTTGTTTTTTTATTAGCGTTCTTCATTTTCAATTTCATCTGTCACTAAAATATTATCAAGGAAAGTGGCAGGCGCTGTTATATTTTCTTGATGCCGAGCCCAACCCATATACCAAATAATTGTCATAATGTGAGCACAGCAACCCACTGTTCATTTGCCAACAATGCAACTACAGTAGTAGCTGTGGATTCTGTGCTCCTAATTGGTATGAGCCATATTTAATAAAATATAGGTATAATATATTTTAGACCCTGTATGCTTTGATTTTATTCGTCCCCTTATTAGTTTTACTTCCTGTGCACTATTAAATTGGTATATGGATTTGCTCGCCATCACAGATTTCAATTAAAAAAGATCCATTTTCTCTAATGTGTTCCCCATAATATGACCGGGCCTGCTTAATTTGATAAGTTCCCAGTGCAAACAAAATTAAGTCTGACATTGTCCTCATCGAGAACTCTTCCAAAAGTGTTACACCTGCATCAATGCTATGAAAATGTGCTCTTCATCTATTCATATTAATAGGTAATATTAGAAATGCTATTTCATCTCTTTCAGGTCCTTGAGGCAAAGAATACGTATGGATACCAGCAAGGGATTGTTGACACCATACACAATTTGATGTTTCATTTGATGGTTGGCTTTCAATCACAGCAATATGTTGGCTATCACTATCTTGGTGATGTGCCTTGCCGGTCTTGTTAAATATATTACATGGGAGATATTGTAAGACTGTATGTTATCATCCTGTACTCCTTGACAAGAAACGCACCTCATGTTTGTAAGCACTAGCCTGAAAGCAATAGATTTGTTAAAATCTTAAGTATTTTATTCTCTTCATAATGATAAAACGTGAACAGGATATTTACGCGACGCTCAAACCAAAAGCCTGAGTATCCAAATCGTAATGTCCAATAAGAATACCCAAAGAGATTTAAGATAGGTACAATAGAGGGGCCATGCAAAGAAATGTCTTAGAAAAACTGTGATCCCATGTCTCAGTGCCGCCATCTGGTAAGATATAGCATAATTAGAGCGGCAATTTATTCAATTAGGTTCAGCTATCGCCCGGTAGATGGCCAGTGTTGCCAGATACGATTTTCAATTCATCGATTAAAAATCGGATCGGTGGTGCCTGAAAAATCTAATATAAATCAAATCAGTTAGATAAATATCGAAAACTAAACAAATTAGGCAAAAATTGAACGAAACGGAAAACGGAACGCGCGCCCCTCGCGCCAGTGCCCAGTCCGCTGCCCAAACGCATACTGCGTAGACGCATATTTATCATCCTACCGCGCAAGTCGCCACGTGCCTCCCTCGTGCCGCCATTGTAACGCGAAAGAATAATTATTAAGGGTCTTCGTTCCCAATGTTTTTAAAAAAATTAAAGTGTAAACTAATTTTGTGCCTATATCACAAATAAATACTCTATCTCTAAAAGGTAGTTTCCCTAAGATAACCTCCCTCACACATTTAAATAAATATTATCGATAACAAAATCGATATACAACATCACATCTCTGAAAGGCAGTCCGACTTTTAATTAGTTTTTAATTCTTCTAATAATTATTACCCTCTTTTATAAAATCAATTAAACATGGATCGATTTTAAACTGAATGTTACTTGAATGAATCGATTATTTTGTCACACCACTATATTAATTTTGTTAAAAAGTGGTAACACTGAAGCTGTCATTTTACCCAACTATAGTAAAGCTACTCAGCAATAGATGGCGTTTAATACAAAATAAACAAATTTTCTAGATCTTTTTATGAAAATTATTTAATTCTAATTACTGAGTAAATATAGATAATACATACGAAAATAAACTGAATTTAGGTCCAGTTGTTTTACCATAACGAGACTTGCAGTAACGTAATGCGCAAGTCGGCATATTTCCATACAAAATATTTTTCTTTTGTTGGACACGAATGCGTCAATGCGACTTGACGCGCAGGCGTACAATACTAGACTGAGAGACTTGTTACGCCTAGGTCACAAGTACCGGGACACTGTTTTGTTCGCAATGTCCCGTCTATTGTAAATACTTTAAATGTCTTTGAGAATACCCAATCCGACAGGACAGGAACCAAATCGTGAGGTGACAAACGGAATACCAGAAAGAATAGCCAAGTTATTAAACAAAATACACAACACAGACGAGTATCCCGAAACGCAGAAACATTTATATATTAGTCTATGCAGAAACGAACGGAATAACATTTACCCACGAAATAATGTGATGTCCACAGAACACGTATACTCTTAATGTCAACTCGTACATGCAAAGTTGCCACATAATTTTATTGTGTTACAGGTTATTAAAACTTTAAATAATTTATTATGTAGTTTTAAATATTTATGGATAAAAACACAATTATTTTTGAATTCCCCTATTTTTTCTCTACGATTTGGTGCACGTGTACCTCGAGGTACATGTTTGGGCAAAGTTGTATGGGCTTTTGCTGACCTCCTTTACGTTTATTCTGATTATTAAGATATCTTTATACCAAATTTTAGACTGCTTCTTCACCCAATGCTATGTGTTTTGAAGGAAACATAATAACATTGATAAAATACCACTTTCATATGTAAAGAGCAAAGAGTTGAAGGCTGTAGATATATAACGAAAATCAACGCACGTGATTGTTGACAAGACCGAAATAACTGTTTAACTTTGACATTGACCATTATGCAGTTAGGTTCAAGCTCACTGCTTTATTTTCATTGTTACCCATATAACAGGTCTATTATAGTAGGTATTTATAGTACTCCTCCGATTAATATATTTGCTTTGTTTTTATTATTAATCCCTTTTCGAACGAATCTTCGGCATTATCAGTGAATGATCCATTGAATGTATTCAAGAGAAATGTCTTTCCTCCCAAATCCATCCTCTGATTTACTGCGTCTTGATTTACACAATCGTCTTCTTCCATATTGTTATGAAGAGGAAAATTCAATTCTGCTTACCTATATCTCTAATCAATTGTCATACAGTCTAATACTACGTATCTTAATTTACATTATCGCCATTCTATTTTGTTAACTGATCAAAATATTGCGTAAGTTTCTTTAACAGTAGAGTACAAACAGTGGAGAAGTTATCCAACGGCATGGTTATAAACCAATCAGTTTGAGCACCGCGTCTAATAAGATACTGGTCAAAGCGTGTGAGTAGAATGCTAGATTAGCGCGCAAACAGGCCGCGCAGGCCTCAGGTAAGTAGTAAGTATAAACAAAGTCTCGGTCCACTCCGACGTATGGACACACAACAACAGTTTGACGTTTCGTGACTCGCCCGCATCAACGGCACATTGAATCTTGATCCTGGCCGACCGCGATAACTTTGCCTGTCTCTCATTACTTCACCTCCAACTTTGAACCGTACGACGTCGACTTTGGACCATATTCTTGTTTGATGGATAGAATTGACACCATACACAATTTGATGTTTCATTTGATGGTTGGCTTTCAATCACAGCAATATGTTGGCTATCACTATCTTGGTGATGTGCCTTGCCGGTCTTGTTAAATATATTACATGGGAGATATTGTAAGACTGTATGTTATCATCCTGTACTCCTTGACAAGAAACGCACCTCATGTTTGTAAGCACTAGCCTGAAAGCAATAGATTTGTTAAAATCTTAAGTATTTTATTCTCTTCATAATGATAAAACGTGAACAGGATATTTACGCGACGCTCAAACCAAAAGCCTGAGTATCCAAATCGTAATGTCCAATAAGAATACCCAATCCGACAGGACAGGAACCAAATCGTGAGGTGACAAACGGAATACCAGAAAGAATAGCCAAGTTATTAAACAAAATACACAACACAGACGAGTATCCCGAAACGCAGAAACATTTATATATTAGTCTATGCAGAAACGAACGGAATAACATTTACCCACGAAATAATGTGATGTCCACAGAACACGTATACTCTTAATGTCAACTCGTACATGCAAAGTTGCCACATAATTTTATTGTGTTACAGGTTATTAAAACTTTAAATAATTTATTATGTAGTTTTAAATATTTATGGATAAAAACACAATTATTTTTGAATTCCCCTATTTTTTCTCTACGATTTGGTGCACGTGTACCTCGAGGTACATGTTTGGGCAAAGTTGTATGGGCTTTTGCTGACCTCCTTTACGTTTATTCTGATTATTAAGATATCTTTATACCAAATTTTAGACTGCTTCTTCACCCAATGCTATGTGTTTTGAAGGAAACATAATAACATTGATAAAATACCACTTTCATATGTAAAGAGCAAAGAGTTGAAGGCTGTAGATATATAACGAAAATCAACGCACGTGATTGTTGACAAGACCGAAATAACTGTTTAACTTTGACATTGACCATTATGCAGTTAGGTTCAAGCTCACTGCTTTATTTTCATTGTTACCCATATAACAGGTCTATTATAGTAGGTATTTATAGTACTCCTCCGATTAATATATTTGCTTTGTTTTTATTATTAATCCCTTTTCGAACGAATCTTCGGCATTATCAGTGAATGATCCATTGAATGTATTCAAGAGAAATGTCTTTCCTCCCAAATCCATCCTCTGATTTACTGCGTCTTGATTTACACAATCGTCTTCTTCCATATTGTTATGAAGAGGAAAATTCAATTCTGCTTACCTATATCTCTAATCAATTGTCATACAGTCTAATACTACGTATCTTAATTTACATTATCGCCATTCTATTTTGTTAACTGATCAAAATATTGCGTAAGTTTCTTTAACAGTAGAGTACAAACAGTGGAGAAGTTATCCAACGGCATGGTTATAAACCAATCAGTTTGAGCACCGCGTCTAATAAGATACTGGTCAAAGCGTGTGAGTAGAATGCTAGATTAGCGCGCAAACAGGCCGCGCAGGCCTCAGGTAAGTAGTAAGTATAAACAAAGTCTCGGTCCACTCCGACGTATGGACACACAACAACAGTTTGACGTTTCGTGACTCGCCCGCATCAACGGCACATTGAATCTTGATCCTGGCCGACCGCGATAACTTTGCCTGTCTCTCATTACTTCACCTCCAACTTTGAACCGTACGACGTCGACTTTGGACCATATTCTTGTTTGATGGATAGAATTGACATTTGGAGATGTAAGATAAGTGGAGAGCGAGATCGATGCGTCGGGGCAGCGCTGAGCCCTTTCAATTATTCACAGGCGGAACAGTATTGTGGCACACGTATGTTGTTGCCCTCGTCGAAGCGGACCTTATCTCCACTCTGTATGCTTCTACGAGCAGGGATGTTGACATCTCTACATGGCTTTCATTTCGCCTCGCACCGGGCCCACTCGTAATTTGTGATTCACAATTTATTTTTGCATTAGAATATTTGAATGTACTTAGGTACAGTAGCGTTCAATAGTATCTGAGCACCTTACGAGTCATATTGCTCTGATCACGCGGTACAACGCACATCTGTATATGTAAACAGCACGGTACACACACCAACTACCTACTTCACACACTGCCATAAATCGTCATGTACAGTCGGTGGCCAACATTATCTGACCCACTTGAATGATAGCGAATTTGAACCTTATCGTGAACATTTGGAATACTCCGTGCAAGCATTTCGATAAATCATGTTGTTAGGCGATTTTAATCATTATATTGTTGTTGTTAAGGTTGAAAGGCTAATGAGTTTCAAGACTACTAAAAAAAAACCAAGGCGAGGGTGGATGAATAAAAAAAAATATCGCGCATCAGTAACATTTTAAAGGTGTCTACGGTTAATAGCTAAATTCCGTGATTAATTTTAATAGCTGGTTGTGATTGTGCGATAATGAACTTTATGAAAATATACGATATGGTTCAAATAATAAAAATGTTTATTAATTTGTTAAAATATATTTACATAAGTAAGATAAAGTAAGGAAATGCTCTTTAGCTCAAAATTAATATATTTTATAAAATCATATTCAAACCTAACCATTTATAAACATTTAAATAGTGAAAAAAAAGTCATGCTAATGGTAATTGCTTGGAAGTGTGTTATCGACAAACCTTGATGTATAAATGCGAGAAAATGAATGAATTTGTGAAATGTTTTACAGATTTATAGCTAAGTATATGTAGTGAATCAACATGTTATTTAAATAGAAAAATGCATTTCCATTTATAACAATAACATCACCACAGAATCTTACATTTTAATGGTTTAGCATTCATTCAATTGAGCATTTACTTACATAGTGTGTTTCAAAATACTTATAAGTAGATTAGTTAGTAGCGAAGTGGCGCACCGTCTCCTTCTATAACTTGCTGTAAGCGGCTACGCATACCGCACACCATGTTCCAACACAAATCTTTTCCTCTCATGTGCTCCCATGTCGATGACACGATCTCAGCCAAATTGTTTTATTTCGCACTTCGGATGTGTCCCAATTTAAAACCATTTGACCCCATAGGTTTTCTATAGGGTTCAAATCGGGAGTTTTAGATGATGATGGCCAGTAAATAACAGTTACACCTTCTTGAGCAGCTAACCAATTCTTCACAAAGCCTGCACGGTGGATGGAGCAGTTATCTTGCACGAAGTAAATATCTGTATTTGGATAGGCAATTCGCACAGTCGGCAGCAGGACGTCACCATCTAGCCAGCAATGTTTTGTATAGTCATTAAGTTGCGACATGACGCTTTGATTACACCAAATTCATTAAAAATACTTTTCACGATTTACGTCAAACGTTTTAGAAATGTTTGTGCGCCGCAGTCACTGTTTAGGCGTAGGTAGACTGACTTTTGTCACTTAAATCAATTTAGTATCCATCTACCCCACGACGTAAACTTTTACTTCGTCCTACTTATTTGAGGACTTATAGTTTTTTTTTATTTACCCACTTGTTTTCCAGAAAAGTTGTTAGGCAAAAATTATATTGGTCGTTCTATAATAATGCAAGAAATATTGTAGAAATCATAAATGAAAACAAATAAAGAAAAAGAAATTATAAAGAAATTGATAAAAGGTGGATTGTGTTTTCGAACCCACATTTTGTTCGTCGCGGATCCAGCATCGAACCGCGAAGCCACAATGACTGGTTGAGAATGCGCGAAATTAAAGATTAGGTAGTAAGTAGGTATGGCCGTGTTATTTAAAAGCTTTTCAACTTTAACGACAAGAAGATAATGATTAAAATGGCTTAACAAGATATGCCTGTGGGTCAGTCAATGTTGGGTGGGTCAGTCAATGTTGGTCACCGACTGTACTCGTCGCAACACACGAAACAAAAAAATATAATTATATTCCGTCCCTTTTGTTAGACACGGTTAATATGTAGCATAGCGTTGCTAAAATTCAAAGGATTATAGTATGTGTTCATAGCAGTAATCGTCAAGCAGTGGATTGTCATGCAACTGGCTTAGGTTCGAATCTCACGAAGCGCAGTGCGGTTTTTGGGAATATTTATTTTTGTTTGCAATAATAATATTTACAAAATTGCTGCCTTTTTTTATTAATGTTGCAATAAAGGGTTTAGAATAAAAAATGCGTGTTAAGTGCTAAGTATAACAAAAATAAAAAATATTTATTCGTTACATTTATTTTGCTTACCTACATAAAGTTAACAAACCGCTACATTTATTTATTATAACGTGATTGAGGTTATAGCTTAAGTATTCATTTTCTTTACGAAAATAACATTGAAACTAAACCTCAAATTATGGAATAATATACAGGTGGGTTCTTGTAGATAGACCGAAAATGTTTACATTATTTTAGTAGGTTATTTTATTATTTAAGTATTTAGGTAGGAACGACAACGTCTTCGATGATGCAAGCTTTCAGCATGGAGTTCACCACAAGCCTTAACCGTTCGCCGTGGACTCCATGCTGAAGGCATGGAGTCCACGGCGAACGGTTAATAAAGATGTGTTGAATGACTCAGCAAAATATATGAAATCATTTGTTTTATATTCATTCACCATGAGTCGACGCAGTTTTTCTCGGCGCCTTCTTGGCGCTTCTCGGTCCCTTGCAAGGCTAAGGTAGCCTAACTTTCACAGTATTTCTCTAGAACAAAGAACGGAATACTGTTAGACATTTATAAGCAAAATATTAAAATTGTTTACTTTACTATTAATAATTACCTAACACTTCGACGACTACGGAAAACAATATTACTCATCATTCACTAATCTAAATAAATTAAGTAGGTATCTTTTACTTAAACCTCATAATGAATTTAAAACTTTATTTAGTAAGGCAGCTTCCGAGTAAAACGATTAACAATGCTTTTAATTTAAGTAGATTTATATGTATTTAGTAAATTAGGAAATATTTAAATGATACTCACACTTAGTCCGGTTTCATTCACTATTTGGATTTTGTTATATCCAATTTTATGCAGCGCAATAATAATAGCCCTCACTTCAATATTTATATTTGACTGCATTTTGAAAATAATAACTACAACACCGTTAATAGATTTAAACACCTCGTCACTAACCAACAATATCCACGAACCAACAATGTTCTATAGAGGTGAATAGTCGTAACGAACAGCAGAATCTGTCTAGGTACCTCACAGAAATGAAATAATTTTGTTGGTTTTCTGTGGTCTACCTGCTAACTTTATTATTTGTGTGAACAAGACGAACGAGACAAAAAACTAATGATTATTTATCGAACTAAAGTGAGTGTGTGTGCGTGTCTATAGTATAGAAACAACTTATAGAATAAGGTCGTAAGTCGAACCGAAGCGTCAATCTATTTCTTTGTCAGATCGCTAATCCACTTATGAATGCCGCTGTACATCTAGTAGGTTTATTTTTTTAAATGCACAATCAACTAAAATCGTCTAGATAGCATCGTAAATAAACAATATTGTTCTAAATCTAGCTTTGTATTAGAAGCTAGCTAAGGCACAAAACAACCCTGAACGTGTGTATGTATATCCCCCGGACGCCAGCGAAATTAGAAACTTATTCCGCCGTCTATTTTAATTTGTTGTACCCCGCCGATGAAAATAATCCCTTTGTAACGATTTTTATCGTTATTTTTAAACTTGGTCGCTGGCTGCATGTTCCCATTCGCAGCTTTCTGAGTTTTAATGATCAGTATCTTTGTGCGCGTTGTTTCATAAGGGGTAAACCTTACATGCAGCTTGTCCTAATTTATCAGTCACTGTTTTTATAAGCACCCCTGATTGCCGATCTTGGGACTCACTAGCAGTTATGAAATGAATCTGGGAGAGATCGTGTACGATCTCTCCCAGAAGAACCGAAAGACCGAAATAATAATGATGATGAATTAGACTGTGACGTATTCTTAGCAGTTCTTTCTGAACATCTATACCATGATGCGTAAAACAGAACACAGCTAAAGTGACGGATTGATAACCTATCGTTATAATGAGCTCTTAAGCCCTGCGCGGATTACGAGGCAGCTGAAACACTCGACGTTTTTGCA
Source organism: Mesoligia furuncula (assembly GCA_916614155.1). Classification (NCBI taxonomy): domain Eukaryota; kingdom Metazoa; phylum Arthropoda; class Insecta; order Lepidoptera; family Noctuidae; genus Mesoligia; species Mesoligia furuncula. The sequence continues at coordinate 29,408,666 of OU744799.1, forward strand.
CAACTCCCAGAACGTGGTGGAAACTAATTGGATATTATACACTCTGTTATTTGAATGTCTCAATTACTGTCACTGGTTCTAGGTGTGTTTGTTTACTGACTTTTAGATAGTGGTGCGACCGGTTCCTATTCTATTTGGCGTTTAATTTTGGACCCATAATATTGTACGTGGACGTGCGTTGGTTTAAGATTCGAGAGATTTTAGCTGAATGTTGTTTAGTTCGTAAAAACGATTGTTTTTGTTATAACCTTGAGGTTATAACGCACTTTCGAAAATGAAGTTGTATTTCTACTTTAGAATATTCTAGATAATATTATTACAACTGCGATTTTAATCTAACAATTCAGCTTTCAAAGTCTTAAGCTTCTTCAAAGTTGTGCTATATTATATCAGGCGGTCCTCAGCTGATTTGCCAGCTGCTTCCAATAAACTGCGGTTGTGGGTTTGGTGTCGTGTGGCCTAATTCGGAATTTCAATAAATTATCCTGAGTAGATAAACCCTAAATTGTGTATTGAAGGTGAACCAGAGAACGAATCCCGGCCACCGTAGACGCGGGCCTGCGGACGGAGAGTAATGGGTAGCTCACCGTCCGGTCAGGACCAGGCCTGTGCCGGACGGCGCGTACGTGTTCCACGCGCGCCTTAAAGAGATCAGCATCAGCGAGGGGGCCCGTTAGGGCCGAAGCCTGCCGGGTCAGCGGGATTGTCCGAAAGGGTAACCGCTGGCCCGGAATATAAAGGGCTAAGGAAGGAACACGGATGGATTTTAGTCAGTAAGAGTCTGACACTCCCTTCCGTTCCACCCAGAGCGGGAGGGGTCATTTGATGATTTCCAATCCTCAAAAAAAAAAAAGGTGAACCAGAAGGTCACACGAGCGCCACGCCACTTGATCCAAACCGACACGTTTTTTAACAAGTCAAACCTGTTGTTAATAAGGCTAACTGCTTACGTTACTATTGTTGCCTCTTACTCTTTGTTGGAACGGCATCTACAAAAAAAATCGGCATAATAATATGGCTTATTGTTTTGTTCATGTTTTGATTTTATCTACACATTTTCTACGCATCGTAAGCGTAAAGAAGATACGATAAACATGAAGCATGAAGTTTCAGAATAAGAAGAATAAGTACTGTTTTTAAGTTTTTGTATTGTTAAGTAAATTTCTACGTTCTAAAGAATTATTTTAGGTTTTTGCTGTAATATTATTAAGTAATGCATTTTATTCAAATTTTGGTCGGTAATGTGTTGAATCGAGTTTCCGCATTGATTAGTTCCTGTAACTATAATACAAGTAGCGGCACGTAAGTTGGCAAGAGTTTTTGTAGTGGGGGAAGTTTGCGCATGCACAATTTCATACATTTTTATATGCGCGAACTTCCCCCACTACGAAAATCTCTTGCCAAGTTACGTGCCGGTAACTATACCATAAGGTTAAGCCGCGAGCCCTCTATCGGAGTCCGGAAGGTCATGCCTCCATCGAACCCTAATCAACTATAGTGATGAATGTGGCCTTAACAAACACATTTATCTTAGTTGGAGGTTAACTGAGAGGATCAAACACCCATCCTTATCGGGATCCTCATCCGCTTCCCTTGTTTCTTCCGGCTTCACGAACTTTAGGGCAAGAATTCTCTGGCAAAACAATACAACACGACTTAGTCTGGAGGGTCGGACTACAATGCAAGCAAAAACTAAGACCTTGGAACGACAATAGCCTAACGATAGGGTGTGGACGGGCTATCAAGGACGTGGGCTTGAGGTATGTCGGATCGTATTATAATAGTTTGCGTGCATACTTTAGTTGAATTTTTAACAGAAGTTCTTGTAATACCTTTACGAATGAATGCTAAAGTAGTCGAAACTTTTACAGCTAGTTTGATTTTGGTCCTTGGGTCTGCAATATAATTTTTCCATTTTGTGATCGTAAAAAAAAATCCTACTATCCTACTAATATTATAAATGTGAAAATTAGTGAAGATGTTTGGATGTTTGTTACTCAATCACGCATAAACCGTTGAACAGATTCGGATGAAAATTGGGACATACATAGATAGACCATTTCCTGAATTAACACATATTAGGTATATGATACTTTTTATCCCGATATTCCCATGGGATCGAAACTTACGCGGGTGAAAGCGCGGGGCGCTTATCCAATAATAGTACATTATGGTACATTTGTGCGTGTGCGTGATGCGCGCGCAGGTGTAAATAAAGGCACAGGCAAAACCGCAAAACAGCCTATACATAGAAAAAATATAATAAACACAAAATAATGTTTAGACAGATCTTAGTGTTGTCGTATGTCAAATTTTAAGTTTAGTTAGTATGGAATTAGAAGGTACTATTGACATAGAGAAATATACATTAGTTCAGTGAGAATCCGCAATAATAGAACGCCAGTCAGGGTCTTTTCCGTTTGGTTCCGGGAGGGACCACGGACAATTTAAGGTGAATGCGCAGTGTTAGACCGCGAAATTCAAATTTTCTTACGTTTTTTACATTTTGCAGGTCAGTATCAGGTTGTATCTTGATCATAATATCATTGGCGACTAAAATAGATATTTGTATTTACTGAATTATAGTCATTAGAATAATGAATATATCTCTTTAAGTTACATAAAATATGAATTTCGCGGGCTACAACTGCGCATTCTCCTTATGGTAAATAACGGTAGTTTATTTTGGGACCAAGGACAATTCAGACTATTTAAAAAAAAGTAAAATATGGCCCGCGGATTCTTTTTGGCATGAAGTCTCTTTGGTGAGATTAAAAAAAAAGCGCACATCTCCGACTAGTAAATAGTTATCTGTGGGGTTATCGCACTAGTGTAGTACCATAAAGTAAAAAGCAGGCGTTTTTAATTCACTGCGTTATGGAGCTAAAGGCGGTACCTACATTAAGAGCCACTTTACGAGCAAGTGTGTTGAAAAAAATGTTATTTATGTTTGTTTTCATGAATATAATATTGGAAAGCTATCAAGAATCACGATAGTCGGTAGTTTATGTCGGAAACATATAGAAATGTTTACAATTCTCTCGGATACATTTCTCAACGAGTATGTGTCTGCACTGTGAACTGTTCGATATCTGCATATCTGGGCAGTTCAATATTTCAACACAAACAGTGTACCTACTACTCGGTATATCTGCGATCTTCGGAGGCGGGTCGAATAGAAATAATCTCATGTGTTGTGTTACTTAACTTTATCGCTTCTTGTTTATGAATAGTCGGGAGTCACCCTCATCGGCGACACCGTATCTTGTCGTCTTTTCTTTTAATTGAGTTAGTGGTATCGCAGTGATTAAAACTAGGTAAGTACCTACTCTAATCTAAAGCACTGCATTTTGGAAAATGTGTAGATATACGTATACTTGCAGTACTTGCAGATTATTTAACAAAAATTTTACAATTTTAAGATATTGTGGCCTTCTGGATCAAATGTAACTAGATTACATAAAGTTACAAGTGTTTGGTAAGTCGTCAGGTTGCGTCCGTGCTGTGCACTCGCACAGGCGCCGCGCGGCCTGCTCGCCGCAAGTTCAAGAACATCCACAGCCGCCCCCCTTCGCCCGCCGTCGGGTCTGTCCGCCTCCTTCCTGTGTCACGTGCATCCACCAGCTTCCGCTTTCCCCCCGTTATGTTAAACGTAATCAATCGAGCTATCGACAATAACGAGCTGTTAATAAATTATATCTCTGTTTGATGTTATGTGAGTAGGGTATTTAAAAGTTTTTTCAATCCTCTTGCTCAAAAAGACCGTCATTGTAGCGTACCAGAGCGAGGAACAAATTGCAATTATCTTCCTCTAGGAGAAAAAGTTTTTGAAGTGAAAACTTCTTTAGCCGCGTTAGGCATTTTTTATGATGGATGGGAAAGATGAAAGATGGGAAAAAACCATTGAACTCGTGCCACTGTTACCGTAAGCGACACCGCGTGTGTTTTGTTTATAAGACGATTCCAAAAATACCCGCTTCGGATGTGTTCGGCTGTCCTCGGGATGTATTCGGTTTCAATGTATATCCGATATTTTTTTATTTGTTTTTCTTTATTAAAAGAACTAAAGTTCTTATTACCTAATTGATTACAATCTAGCCTAAATAGACTAATAAGCAATTTAACCCTAACTTAGTATTTTACGAGATAGATTATGTTACCACTAAGAATAGTATCAATTTGCACTTTTACACAGTTTCGTAGTACTTTCTGTGGGTCTGATAAAATGATAAACACTTTGTTCATGTGTTACGAGTATAGCCCCATTATCACCGCACTTTTATTCATTCACTGTATAAATACTACAGTAACTCAAATGGTTTAGTTCTCTTTAGTCTACACACTAGATGTCCGTGTTATCTAGCAGCTGAATTGCCTCTACATTCACATGTCGGTGAAGTCTGTGTTCGTGGGCTTCAGCAAATTTTTGAATGATGGTTGTGACAAGTTCCATTCTAAGGTCACGGTGGAGGTCGTCATTTCTAATGTACCATGGAGCATTTACAGCATCCCTGAGTACTTTATTTTGGAATTGTTGAATTATTTATTATATATAATGGTAGTTCTCCCCAAAATAATCAAAAATTTATTTATAAGTTCAGACCTTGTCATGACTTTTAATTTATTCGTCTGAACTGAGACTGAAGAGCACCGGCTTCGGTGCTATCCATAGCTTCGCTTATCAAAGTGGCCACTTGCTCATCAGCATGTGGATTAGCATCCGCATGTCCCCCTAGCATTAAAGAGTCCTCTGGTCAGGGCCCTGAAGGACATCCTCCACCAGAGCGGGTCAGGTTCGGCTGAGGTAAAGTGACTACGTTATTTGTTTTGGCTCCATGAATGCAAACAAATTCTGCTTACTTTAGAGTAAAATGTTAGGTGGCTGCTCCCCTGCGTTACCGGGTAGGCTACCGTGCTACCAAACAGATGTACGTAATAGACAACGAAAGCAAACATAAGCCCGATGGCATCTAAGTGTAAGGAAGTACGCAGGTCTAATTATAGATATTTAAGGGAGTTTTAGTCAGTAGAAACTGTTAAACACCCCGTGGAGGTACACCCAGCTTATGTTACTGCAATTGCACACGTGAATTTTGCGTGTCATGTAGTATGTACTACAAACATACTTAAATAACACAAAATGCCTGACTTTGCCTTTAGTGTGCTGAATAAGTTTTTTTTTATACCAAGCTGGTATCCTAGGGTCGTACTCGTACACCATATAATCCAAGCCACTGATTTTACCAACAAGAATGCTACCAAGTACATATATTTTTCGGCAACGTCAAATCTGATCCGGATATAAATCATTATCTGAGATCGTGACAACCCTGGCGACGTAAAATCCGGGTCAAACATAAAAACGTTGTAGTTTCTAAATTCCATGGAATTGGGATGTGAAATTTATGTGGTGTGCTGGGGAAATTAACAGAATTATTTCAGTATAAATAACTTTTCCTAATACGGCGGAATGATCAAGAAAAACTAAAAACCAAAAAACTCGTATACAATATGTATCATAATTAACACAAGACCTCATACACCTAAATTAGAGTATTGAGTTAAGAGCATAATACTGTGACCAAAACTTTTTTTTTTAAAGCTATGTTATTAAGAAAGTCGTGTTTACCCTAACATTACTGTATGCATTTAAAAATGAGTCTTATTACTTTGGAATAAGATTTAATTTCCTTTGGCCCAATCGGCTGGCATTACGGCAAAATACATAATTTTTGGAAAAAATATCTTTATTAAAAGTTACTGATTGATTCAGTAGTCAATTATGAAAAAACTGCTTTCAGTACTTGCGTTTATCCTGTTACACCCTGTATAATTATCTGGATCTAACTAAGTTTCATGATTCATTTGTGCTCTAAAATACTCAGCATTAGAGACGTGATCAATGTTCCTAACAAAATATTTCGTATCTCGCTTAGTTCCATTATTTTATTTTCTAAATACCGAGATGGAAATTGGCCGATTTTCAAAACAAATATTATTAAAAAACTAGACATTTTAGCTAAATGGGGATACAAAATACAAAAAACTGATACAAATAATCATTCAAATGCTTGCATTTATTTCTTTCAGTTTTTTTATAAAAATTTGATGTCTGAAAAATACGCTACATAGAACAACACTGTGCGTTGTGCATGTAGACTAGCGTCTAACTGCTCATCATTGATACTAGCTCTGTCAGACACGAAGCCAGGTGAGACAGTGTGCTTTTTGGCCATGACCACCAGTGAGTTCGAGCTCGCGACTAGTTTGCTCTTAATTGAAATGATAGATAAAGAAGTCGGTTAAATAGAGCAAAAATAAAATAACTACCTACCTAGTTGTTAATCCATACTAATATAAAAATTCGAAAGTAACTCTTCTGTCTGTATGTTATCTTTTCACGCCTAAACCACTGAACGGATTTCGATAAAATTTAGCAGAGAGATAGATTGCATCCCGGGGAAGGACATAGGGTAGTTTTTATCAACATACCTCGCGGGCGAAACCGCGGGAGGAAGCTCAGTCAGTGTGTGAGTCACGTCAGTGGATTGAAGGACCTTCTAACGACAGCCTTCATTATACTTTTAATAAACTCCATATCGAAATTAACAAGACCTCGAAACTCTTATGATCCGTAACACGACCTCCAGTGGATGTCAAGTGATGTGTACCTATTTATGTTAATATCTTAAATTAAATATATAACTATTGAAATAAAAGCGGAGTTCCAGAGGCAAACTTTCCTGGTACACTTTACAGGTACCTACTCTACAGTTACTGTTTAGTAAAATAATGATCGCAATATGTATAGCGTTATTACTCATACTACACAATTTAATTATGCTCATTTGCGACAACTTACCTGTCTATCCTTTGATCCGAACCATAGAAATGTAAGAAACAGGAGAAGTGGCCTGGGGGCGTGTCTGTGTCCACGCGCAATGAGCAGCAAGGGCCTGTACTAGGCAAATGGCCGTCTCCGCGAACTAGTGCGATTTCGACCGTGATCGTGATAAAAAAAAAAAAATGCCGAGTTGTTCAGTTGTTGTAAAAACTGAAGTCAAAATAAATACTTCGTATCTCATGGAACCATTTATATAAATTGTCTTTAAAATCATGAAAAACGTAATTCGTAAAATATTTCTTGCTTTTACTATGTTATTTTTGTTTTCAAATATCGCAGCGGCTGTACTATTTTTGCAGCAAATACATTGCTCCTTATCCACTACATAAGTATGTCGCTAATTGACTGCACAAGCAATGCAAAAATTACAAAATGATACTTTATTTTTGCGGAGCGTCGCATGGTACAGCCGCTGTGTCTTGCGGTGAGATAGTAATGAGGTTGTGAAGATCCACTAGCCTACGTTAGTGGATCGACAACAATGTCGATTGCCCAACGAATATATTGCTATTATAGTTAATTTTTTAATTTGTCAACCGTTTTAACCCGGTTTATAGAAGATCTGAAAAGATGACGTTTAAATCCTTGAGAAGATGTAAAATAATGTTAATATTTTTTATTTACTTCAATTATTTTTTTAGCTACATTTTATTGATTTATAATATAATATGTTCTGGTCATATCGTTTTTAGGGTTCCGTTGCCAAAGGGCAAAAAACGGAACCCTTATAGATTCGTCATGTCTGTCTGTCTGTCTTTCCGTCCGTATGTCACAGTTACGTTTTTCCGAGACTATAAGAACTAAGACTGTTGAAACTTGGTCAGTAGATGAATTCTGTGAACCGCATTAAGATTTTCACACAAAAATAGAAAAAAAAACAATAAATTTTGGGGGTTCCCCATACTTAATAGAACTGAAACTCATTTTTTTTTCCATCAAATCCATACGTGTGTGGTGGGGTATCAATGGATAGGTCTTCAATAATGATATTGAGGTTTCTAATATAATTTTTTTGTAAACTGAATAATTTGCGCGAGAGACACTTCCAAAATGGTAAAATGTGCCCCCCCGACTGTAACTTTTAAAATAAGAGAATGATAAAACTAAAAAAAATATCTAGTAAGAAGTTAGTTAGTTACTATTTTTTTTTAATACGTCATAAATCGTAAACCGCAATTTACCTTTCATTCAATCCAGTCAAATAATTATATTTATAAAAAAAAACATTTAATTTCATAAACATAAACCTTTTGCATAAACCCGGATGTTACGGAACCCTCGCTGCGCAAGTCCGTCTCGCTCTTGCCCGGTTTTTTTATTTATTCTATTTTCGTGATCCAATTTTTTTTTAATACATTAATTAAAGTAAGAATCGATAACTTTCCGATTTAGTCAATCACTAGCGTATATGTAAAAAAAAAGCGATAGATGTTTTTGTGTGAGTAAGTTGTACGGTGCATGGTAAATGCACGCTGTGTTTGATGAGTTAAGGTTTATAATTGATTGTGTAGTAGGTACGTTCTGATTTATGAAATGCAAGTGTGTGCGCGACTGTGTATCTATTGCTTTTACTGAACTACATGTGTAGTAGTGGCGCGGTGGTGGGGGCAACCTAGCGACATCGGGTTTTGATGTATTTTCAACTACCGGGCATATCTCCTTCTTTCATATTATATCTATGATCCGAACGAACACCACCTATTTATCTAGCCTGTATTTTTAAACTAAAATGACCTTAGTGTTGAATGTGTAATCTTGCTCGTCCACAGGTATGGGCGGCGAGGCGTGCGCGTGCGCGCCGGGCCCGCGCCGGCTGGCCGCGCCGGAGCCCGACCAGCTGTACGACCACCACTCGTCCGAGGAGGAGCTGGAGGTACCGTCACATGCGACCACTCTGCATGATCACCACTCACTAGTACAAAGCCCCATACTTTTAATGTACAGTCAGGGAAAATGATTGCTAAGCAAATTAACTATCATGGGAAATTTACGTAGTGTATCAGTCTGAAACAATTAATTTCCCTGATTGTTCAGTAATTTTCTGCTACTGCTTTGTAAAATCAAAACCATCATCAATTGTATCGATACTTTTTAATATCCCAAAACAATAACAATTCAATTATTATTTAAATAGATACCTGTATAATCATTAAATTGGATGTCGGCCGAGCATTTTTAGAAATATACACTTTTGTCTTGTCATGAACACCGTCAATCTACCAAAATCCCTGTAGAGAAATATTGTAACAAAAAACTAGTGAATGTAAGTACAATATCGAACACGTACCGTGTGAACAACTACAAACTAATCAAGTAGCCAAGTGACATTCAATACATTTTAATTTGTTCGGAACGATTTAATAACTGTCCCCCAGATCTAGGTCTCACGCACAACCTATAAATGTAATCTAGCTCGAAATTAATCTCAATTGCGACCTTCTACTCCCGCCGGACGAGATGTACAAAACCTTGCAAACACTAGGCCGCCCGGCCTGAACACTATCACACTTTATATCAATTAGGATTCAGGACGAAATATAAGAGCGCTTTTTGTGAATCTCTGTTTCAAGACTTGGCTTAATTAATTGTTATAGTATGACGTTCATGGCCAGCCTAAAATAGACTATCGCTGTTCATAATAAAACGTTTATGACAGGGATACATAGGAGAACAAAATGTATTAAGAGACGCAGTTTTTACGCCAAACCTATTTTATATTCAATTAGCCAAGGTACACAGTTTCTCAATGACAACGTAACAGTTTGGAGTTGAACAGAACTGTCGAGTAATCTAGATAAAACGTCAAGAAGAGATAAGTTTTAATTAACTTTTGGAGTTTTAATGAACTTCATAGAGAAATTTTAGAGTTATTAAAATCTAAATAAAACTATCGCAGATCTTTCATAGCGTGAGATCAAAGTGATTTTCACAAAGAACGAGATCTAGACTCAATGTCATTATTCGCTGTTTGATGTTAAGTCACTGGAATGATATAAATCTCATAGTGAAGGAAATCTCTAAAACATTTTTTCAACCTACATACTTTGATAGTTGACTTTTAGTAGATTGTTGCATTGTGTCAAGTGAGTTATTAATGCACGAGTGTATTAATTACTCACTGTAGCAAGGTGCGTAATCTACTTTTCTTTCAACTAACAATCTACTCAAAATAAAAACTCAAGTTAATGAAAACCAAGTATTCATAAGCTTTTTAAATATTTATCCCGCGACTTCGGCAAAAGGTTATTAACAATTTCATTTGCAGCTGTTTTTATACTTTCTGGAGTTGAATTCATATCGCTATCGCTGTCTATTTCCATTTTTTTGAACTTTTCTTGCTATTATGAAGTATCAAAGTTTTACAATGGTAGGTATAAAATATTGGACTTTGTGAACTAAACCTCATTACTTATATGTCTATGGTGATAGACTTTTGTATCTACTGTTTTTGGTTGTCATAATCTGTCATATGGAATGTGTCCGAACCATGAACGAAATAAATAAATAAATTCCTATTTGTAAACTAAGCATGTTAATTCCACTTCTATCTAATAGGTTATGGGCCCAGTGCACCTACGCAAATAAGGTTTTTAATTTTGTTTAATTTTTCGAAAAAATAATTTTCTGTAAGAAGAAAAAAAAGACAATCGACAATTTTTTTTCTCTTTCCGTGGGCATTATAATCTAGTTTAAAATAATAAAAATGTCCAGCGAAGCACATAGTTCGACAGGAATTCCAATAGAAAAGCTGCAGGGCATGGAAAATTACAATAACTGGAAGTTTTCCATGAAGATGCTCCTGATGCACGAGGACCTACTCGAATGTATCGAGTCCACCGACGGAAGCAAAGATATCAGAAAAAATCAGCGCGCGCTTGCAAAAATTTGTCTATCTGTACATCCCAATGCTTTTTCGCTTGTGCGTAACGCAAAATCAGCTTACGAAGCATGGACAAATTTAGAAAAGGCTTACGAGGACCAACCATATGTGCAACAACAAGAGTGTTATGTTAGAGTTGAAATCAACTAAAGAACTCTCTGTGAACATTGCAAATGGTGATCAGTTATGTACTGCAGGATTAGGTAAAGTTAGAATTAAGTTAGATAGCGGTTTTAGAACAATAACTAATGTTTATTTGGTTCCTCAACTGTCAACTAACCTTTTATCAGTGAGTGAGTTAACAAGAAAAGGTTATAAAGTTAATTTCAATTCTAAAACCTGTAGAATAATGGACGGGCATGAAACCATAGCTACTGCTAGTTATGTGAATGGTATTTTTCAATTAGATTCTATAGGGAATAGCAGTAGAGCTGATGTCGAAGTGCAGCCTCAATGCATGGTGTCTGACAGCAGCAGTAAATCACTATTGGACAGTGATGTGTCAGAGCAAGAGCAGAGCAACTTGGTGTCACAGGAAGTATGGCATCGCAGGCTGGGGCACCTCAACTCTAGGAGCATGAATGTCATGAGACAAGGAGTTTCTGCAACAGCAAGGAATCTGTCACCAAACAACTGTCCCGCATTGTAGTCAACAGAATGGTGTGGCAGAAAGAGCTAATCATACCATCATGGACAAAGCTCGCTGTATGCTGGAAGATGCTGGTCTTGACAAACGTTTTTGGGCAGAGGCCGTAAACACTTCAGTGTATCTGAAGAACCGCTCACCTACAAAAGCTGTCATGGGCATGACACCACTGGAGAAATGGACTAATACAAAGACAAATGTAAGTCATCTTCGTACATTTGGTTGCTTGGCTTATGCTTTGACTTCAAATCACAAGAAACTTGATTCGAAGGCAAAGAAATATATATTTGTAGGTTACTGCAACAATACAAAGGGTTACAGACTCATTGATCCAGAGAACCCTGAGTATTGCATTAAAGCACATCATGTGAGGTTTTTAGAAGATCGTTTTTGGAAGAAGGATTTGTCAGATGATGATACTAATCAAGTAGCTCATGTTGTTTCACATACAGAACAGATATGTAGGGCAGACGAAAACACCGGGAATGTAAGTTCTCAGGGTGTGCCTGAACATTGTCCTTCTGATGACAGAAATAGGAACAGGGACACAGTATTTAGTATCAATGACAGTAGTGATTCATCTGAAATAGATAACTCGTCGGATGAAACCTACATTCCAGGGAGTTCAAGTGAAGACTCTACAACTACAGACTTCACTGATGCTGTAAATGAAGATCTATTTGCACAACTGGTAGCTCAACAGTATAGGGATCTTGGAGACCCGGAGACTGTTAAGGAAGCACTTGGTGGCAATGAAGCTAAAGAATGGAAGGAAGCCATGGAAGATGAGTATAAATCCTTTATTACCAATAAAGTCTGGCGCCTTGTGGATCTACCTAAAGATCACAAAGCAGTAAAATGCAAATGGATCTTTAAGAAAAAGAGGAACTTAGATGGAAGTCTCCTAAAATACAAGGCACGGCTGGTTGCCAAAGGATTTACTCAAAGGTATGGCATTGACTACAATGAAACTTTTTCACCTGTTGTCCGTTACTCTACTATCCGTTTGTTATTAGCACTAGCTTCAGAATATGATCTGGAAATAAATCACCTAGACGTCAAAACAGCCTTTTTGAATGGTGATCTTAAAGAGCATGTGCTAATGGAACAACCAGAAGGTTTTGTGAAGAAAGTACAAGAACATAAGGTGTATAAGTTGGATAAAACCGTTTATGGATTAAAACAGGCTGCAAAGTCATGGTATGAAAAAATTAACGGAGTATTAATAAATAAACTCCATTTCAATAGGATGCCTTCAGAACCATGTGTTTATTATAAAGGACAAAAGAGGGAAATGGTTATAATTGCCCTTTATGTCGACGACATAATGTTATTCTCTTCATCGATATGAAGAAAGAGATATGGTGAAAGAAAAACTCATGTCAGAGTTTGAGATGAAGGATTTGGGACCTGCTCATCAAATATTGGGCATGAGAGTATGCAGGAATAAAGAATCGATTACTTTAGATCAGTCACATTACATTGAAACTGTTCTACGTAAATTTAATATGACTGAATGCAAACCGTCTCCAACCCCAATGGAAGCAGGATTGAAACTAAAGAAAAGAGAAGTCAGGGATACGTCTCGTTTCGACTACAGAAATCTCATAGGCTGCTTAATGTATATTTCAGTCTGTTCCAGACCAGATATCTCGCATGCAATAAGTGTTCTGAGCCAATTTAACGAATGCTTCGATGAAACACATTGGAAAGCTGCGAAAAGGGTCCTGCGATATCTCAAAGGTACAAGTCATTACTTTCTTAAGTATGTTAAGGGCGGATTGGTCATAAATGGCTACACAGATGCTGATTGGGCATCCAATGAGGTTGATCGTCGTTCATACACAGGGTATGTATTTACATTAGGTGATTCTGTTATATCTTGGGAAAGCCGTAAGCAGAGAACTGTGGCTCTCTCAAGCACTGAAGCAGAGTATATGGCTATTTCAGATGCTTGCAAAGAAGCGTTGTTTTTACGTATTTTTTTGAATGAATGACTTCAAGTTCATTGTAAGATAAATTTGTACAATGATAATCAGTCGGTACAAAAACTATGCTCTAATTCAATGTTTCATGCTCGTACCAAGCATATAGATATTAGGCACCATTTTATAAGGGATATTGTAACTAATAAATTTATTGATATCCGTTATATGCCTACAGGTGACATGGTAGCTGACTTGCTCACTAAACCGTTAACTAAAGAGAAACAAGTTAAGTTCTCTTTGTCTCTTTTATCAGTGTAATATTTAAGACTTTAGTTCAAGGGGTAGTATTGGACTTTGTGAACTAAACCTCATTACTTATATGTCTATGGTGATAGACTTTTGTATCTACTGTTTTTGGTTGTCATAATCTGTCATATGGAATGTGTCCGAACCATGAACGAAATAAATAAATAAATTCCTATTTGTAAACTAAGCATGTTAATTCCACTTCTATCTAATATAAAATGCGCGTCATTTTTTTTTTTCACCTAGTCTGTTTTATTCAGCCGATTTTCAGCCAGTATCTTTCTAAAAGGATGGTTATTGATTTAATGCTTTATATTAAAGTATAACTATAGTTTTTATATTAAACTTAATGGGAGACATTAAACCTCAATGGTAAATTTATATCTAAACTAGCTTCCGCCCGCGGCTTCGCCCGCGAGGGATATCGATAAAAACTATCCTATGTTCTTCCCCGGGATGCAATCTATCTCTCTGCCAAATTTTATCGAAATCCGTTCAGTGGTCTTGGCGTGAAAAGGTAACATACAGACAGAGTTACTTTCGAATTTATAATATTAGTATGGATAAAAAATAAAAAACAGTGCATTAATGAAAAACTGTGCAACCATGAGATTTCATATAACATTTCTGCACTGTTTTGGTTCTAAGCAAAAATGACGGCCTTAGTGATCGGTTTTGTAGTGATTAATGATAACATTACTAAGTAGCTAAAAGAAAAGTTCTTTATTGCGTTGACGTTGTAGGTTATGTAGTGAGAATGGACTTGGAAGTGCTCCTAGTTTATGTTATTGAAGAAGTGTAGCTATAGTGTGGGTGTTTCGTCGTTAGCTTATCGCAATATCTCATCTATTATAATTGTCATTAAGAATATTCTATAATAATGACTGTGAAATTAGCGAGATCAGGCTGGGTGTTGCAGTCGACTTGGAAATGTCATACTTGCCAAGTTCGATTTCTGCCAGAATGTCTTTTCAGTTCTGACTAAATATCAGACCGTCATGTTCCTCTTGGATCCCTACATTTTATTTAAACTATCCGTATTAACTGCAAATCTCATTTAATATACCTACTCAGGCAAATGTAATGGAAGTTACATATGTTCAGAAAAACAGTGTGTAGTATGCGAGGGGTGGCAAATGGCAAAGACAATTCGCTATCGAGAATAGTTGATGACTTGATGGCGTAATTGGTCGGCAGCGCTAAACGCCGGACTTTTTACTGATAGCTCTCATCCTCTGTTGCTGCTCGCCGCATCCATTTTGTCGGCGCTATTCTTGTCTCACGCTGGCTCAATATGACGCGATTTTTGATACTTCTGTAGACACACAACAGCTAATATATTTCTTAGTTTTTGGTTCTTCTAGGTTAAATTGTTCCAAGACGAAAATCTTTTAGTGTTCCAAATATCTCTGGTCTTTATAACTGCGCACCAATTGAGGTTTCGGAGTTTAATTGATAACTTTTATGTTTGCAATTGGCCGTCAATAAAAAGCGGTTGGTTGCGCAATGGAAGCGGGTGACTCCGGCCGTATCTCACAGCGCCGATGTCCGGCACTTCGCATGCCGCATTAATTCGCAACGACACGCCGCAACTAAATTACAGCCGTAGACAACCTCTCCCCGAAACCTCACCCCCCTGCATCCTCTCCGCATCCCGTAGTGGCCGTCACGGGGCCTATTAGGCAGACACTTGACGTATACCTCAATATTTTCGACCATGGAGGCAGGTACGGTTCTATATTAGACGGGTCGGCTCGGCGGTATTGGCAAAAATAATGGCGTACCTATCCCTTATCGAAAGGGCAAAGGACTCATTCTTAGACTAGAAAAGGCTGCACGACCGGTTAATACAATTAGAGAACTTATTGTATCCTATTTTGATAATCAATCTTCATAAAGTTGCCGTCCGGATTGTGTCAGATGCAGTCAGTTTAAATGAGACATGTGAAGCAGCATCGTGTGCGCGCGGCGGGCTGAAGATCTTAGTTAATAATTCCGCGACAGATGCATAGAAGCGATGCAGTTATAATATGACGTGTAGAGATTAAAAAGTTAGGAGAGCAGGTGAACGCCCTCCGGCGAGGCGAGCGAGCGAAAATTGGCGCGGGGAAAAAAACTGCCGACCTCATCTATAGCTAGCGTTCATACGTTCATACGTTCTAATAATTTGAATGTTTTTACTGCATTTTTCTATACGTACCTACAAATTATGTACTTTGCTACCACCTGAGACCTGACTCGTCCATTGTGGATCTGCATTCCCATTTTTTTGGTGGACCATCATTTATTACAAGTTTTTGCTTCGAGTTCAACTTGATGATAAATTCTAAACAGTAGCAGTAGGGCATAGAGTTAATAGTTATATAGTCTTTGCAGTATGAGTAGCATGTACAGCGTAGCCACTAGTGTGCGTGTTGTGCACGGCGGCTATCGTCTTCCATTGTTGCTGAAGTCTCTGTGTCTATAGCTGCACTGTGCCCGTTTATCTGCTTCGCGGAATAATGGAACCATCAACTTGTCCCCCGCTAAGTTTTGCATCGCATTTCTATACGAGCTGCGCGGTGCGCCTGTTCATTGGACGTAGACCTCGACCGAAACGTCACTGCATTGTGTTCAGTGTCAGTTCAGACTGCTCAGACAACCGGCAGTATTTCAGCACAACTGCAAGTGTAGTCAGCGTGCGTGGACAATTAAACAGTGCGGTGCGACCAGCCTCTAATTAGATCGCGTACCAGATTTACCGCTCTGGTGGTTCGTAAACAAATTAGGTTATCAAGTCAATACAATTATTTTCAATTATAACGCGTATGTGGAGCGCGCGAAATTGTAGATCGATACGAGTGGCGGCTGCCATTTTTTCGTAGCGAGCTGCCGAGTTGCACACGCTCCCGTCTTCAGTCGCACACGCTCCCGTCTTCAGTTGACGCTCGCTTCTTTTTTTCAGTAACAATACAAAACAATCCGTGAGTTTTTATTCGTTTTTTCCCGTCTGCCGCCTGCATAACATTTGTTTATCTTGCGCTTGGCTTGAAATTAGAAATTCTTTTGTCTCCGCACTTTTTTAATTGCAAAAAGGAAACGGAAATGGCTTTCTAAAGAAAGAAAAACATCGTGTGATAATATTAAATGCGTAAAACCATTCCTGCATTGTTTGCTCTCGCAAAGTATTCAGCGTGGCCATGCAAAGGAGGGGCTTATTAGTGTGGCACGGAGCGGCGCGGCGGCGGCGGCGGCAGACGGGACGCGGATTGTGATGTTGTTGCCGTTCGAACACATTAATGACTCGGAAAATCCTACTCCGCTTTCAAACAAATTCCAATATTCAGGGCCAAAGCATACACGCTACTTTTAGCATCGGCGATCTGCGATTTTGCGACTGTATCGATGCTGTGTCGCGTTTTGGCGACTCTGCGATCCATCGCAGTATTAAAATCGCGCGTTTTAGAGATTCTATCGATGCTGCATCGCGATTTCGCGACTTCCTGTGTTCGGACGAGGTACCAGAATCGCGCGTTGTAGTGACTGCTCCGATGCTGGATCGGGTCAGCTCATCAGCTGTAGTGTTGCCGATCGATAGTCGACTATCGACAGTTTGACGATTTGCAATGGTATTGTTTACGAATGATACATTTCAAAAATGATATCTTTCTTTATTATTTTATAACTGTAGCTGTAACACAGGTCGATAACAAAAGATAAAGATATTGAAATGTAGTGTAGGTAGACACTTAATACATTCCAAAATGTTCAAAAAAATTCCGGTCATCTTCGTAATATATGAAATAATGAATGATGCTCTCCAAAAGTAAGACGATAACGAACTGGTTATTACCAATACCGTCTTCGGCGCGATTGATATTTTCGCTTTATCAATAAAGCAAGCAGCAGTGCAGCTTCATTAGAATCCATGGTAAGGGCGTAGCTTCGTCAAAATCTAGTGGAACACTGAGTCATGTTCCGCAGATGCCAAATTACACTCGCTACACTCCGCACACATTCGGATGAGATGCGACCGGCATCAGAATGTGTGCGGAGTGTACAGTAGCGTTCAGCCATAGTATAAAGATGGGAAGTAAGTTATCATCATACAAACGCACCGCGCGCGGCTTGTATGTGTGCGCCAAAGTATCTATGCGTCGCCACACGCACACTTAAACAAAATCTCGACCCGTTTCTCAGGGCGCCAGTCGGGGCTAACACCGCACGAGGTTCGCGCGTCTCGGCTTTTCGGCACCGCTAAATAAATGAAAAATGTGTGATAATCGCAGGAGAACGTATTGCTGTGTGTTTGGGTGTCTTAACAATTCATCGATTCCAGAATTGTCTCTGTTCAGATTACCTATTGAACAGGAAAGGTAAGCAAGTCACGTATTCTAGCATATAATTTTTACTTGATGATGAGATACCTACTTACTTAATTTTTGTTGTAAGTATTAGTTTTTTATCAGACAGAGGAAGTACGTAGGCCTACTTTCTCACTAGAATGTATTAGGTACTTTTGATCGGTCAATTGATTTGCCGCTATTGCTTTGATTACGTTTAGTCATGCCGGTTTATTTTATCCCTTTTTTATAAATAATACTGGTCTGAATCTTGAATACATTTCTGTATTTGTTAGGAAAACCATTGTTGAACTTTGTTGACTAATGATCACTGAATTAGTTATACAGAGATGTGTTATCTTTGGCAAGGGCCGGGCTTTAAACTAATGAATTGGTGACAGTACTATCAGTAACCTACCGTTTACTCGTGCTCATCACCGCCACGCGCCGCCCGTCTGCTGGCCCGTCGCCCTTTATTTCATCGTGAAAGGTTTCATCAGCGTTTAGGTAAAACCGACCTCACAAACCCTGTACCCAGACAATACAAGTAGAAAATAAAACTTCCCGACCCCTGCAAATTTATAGGCACTGAATTAAAATTTAGCTAAAATATGACAACCCTGAGACAGTAGGCAATTATATCGCGGATTGGGCCGGTGATAGCCTACTTCCCGTCTTTATACTATGGTTCAGCCGCTGTGTCGAGCTTCCGAAAAGCGACTCAATCGCCGCGTTTGGCGTTTTTAAGTTTGCGGTGTGGAATGTTTTGCATTAAACTTCTGAAAAGCGGCTAAATCGCTGATGCTAAAAGTAGTTTGCGTTTACCTAACATATTAAGCAGAATTGAAATAGTGAAACTCCAAATTGATATTTAGTTTAAATGTCTTGTGCAGATTGGCATATCGGAGAGACGTATTAATATTCCTCAGGTACCTACATAAGTTTAACTCGATGCATGTAAGTTTCGTCGTCGGCACAGAATACACTAAACATGCATATTGTAGTTTACTGGCGGTAAAATGAGCGTAACCGAGCGCCCTCTTTGTGGTGAGGCGAGGTGTGAAGACGGGGCAGTAGCCGGTCCGATGTATTTGTGGGATAACCTGCTCCATACCTCACGATACCAGGACCATCGAATTTGTATTTGCGTGCCCATTTATAATATTAAATAAGCATTTGTAGGTTTTCCTGCCGTCCGGTCTGTAATGCAGGAGAAAAAGACCAGTTTGAGAATGTTAAAATTTGTATACCTACTTACTTACAACAAAATTGGAATGAGAGTTTGTAGGGCATCGCAGTCGGTGTTACACGCCTCGACCCTAGAGGGGAACAGGAACTGAAACATTGGTTCTAATTAAAAGAACACAAATTAAAGGTTAATTTTTTTTTTGCACAGCTCAAAGGCAGTTGGAAGAATATGGGGGAGGCCTTTGTCCAGCAGTGGGACAATATCTATAGGCTACTGAAACATAAATAAGTTGTTGTTTACTTTTCTACGTAGTTACATAAGCTAACTTTTTACGACTTGTAACTTCATTGAATGAATTCGTTCGAATTTTGCATTTTGTGGGCTTGAAAAAGGGCCCTTTTGTAATCAACCCTCGTATAAACTGATGTATTTTACTATACATATATGTATATATATTTCTTTACCTAAACGTTTTATTCTTAATGATAATTGAGGGTGGTGTGACTTGGTAGATAATTTTGAGAAACAGGGTAGGTAAACGTCGGAGGCTTGTCTCCGAAATAACTACGAAAAATGGAACCAGTCAACGGACTGGTTGGTACCGGACTCGGTAGGCATACGCCATAACTATCGACCGCTAGACGTGCCCATAATCTCGGTTCATTTCTCGTCCCGCTAGCCAACAGTCATTGCACGGGCCGCACAAAGGCGACGCGGTTTTTTCGCCGGGAGTCCGGGAGCATCCATAATAAACGAGCGGCCGGCTCCACCGCGGACGGTGGAACTTTTCCACCGGAGCTAACAGTACTCGGCGCGACTTCTCAACGCGTTTCTAATTACACGCTGAAATATTCAACGCCGTCGCACACTTCTCAGATGAGAGTTGAGCCTTACGCTATTTCTTTCCATTCTTGGTCCTTTTGGATAAGCTATCACCAGACGTTTACTTCCTATGTGAATGTGTCATACTAGTATGCGACTGCAAGTACATTGATGTCGCGTAGAGTTTTGGCTCTGGTCCTTTTGTTCGTGAATGCACACACATGCACTTATATGCGATCTTCTGATAAAAAGAGCTTTTAGTTCGATTGATATGTAAGAGTATGTTTAGGTTAATGCCATGGCACATACATTATGTAATGCACAATCTTAGTAGCCGTGCTCGTAACTCCGCGTCCGGATTGATGTGTTTAGGAATGAAATATGTGCAAGCCATAGTTAAGCTGACCATAATAGGGTTCACGTTAGTGTTGAAATTAGCCCGGCCGATATCTAGTCTCCATCGTGTGGTACATACGCATAACGTTGGAGAGCGGAGAGTGACGTGTGGATGCGGGCATGCAGGTGATCAATGGCGCGCCGCGAGGGGGCCCCGGGGGCCCTGGGGGCGCGGCGGGCGCGAGCGCGGGCCCAGCCGCGGCGTGCGCGGGCGCGGCCGAGTCGCGGCGCCGCGGGGCCTCGTCGCCGCCGCCCGCGGGCGCAGAGAAGCGCAAATGGCCCGCGCAGCCCTACGACCCCGACGCCGACGACCTGGCGCCGCGTCCCGCCTCCTCCGACGACGACGACACCAAGGTACGCCATACTAATACTACATCTGCATTAGAAACATCCCCCGTGTGATGTGTGCGCTAATATATTGTGATAAGCTTGTACGTTTTTCTATTAAAAAAAACAAGATACAATCGTCCGATGTGTTCATGTTGAAGACCTATGTGTCAGAAACACAGGTTCGAGTGGTCTCGTTAACTCTGCTGATCGAGTTTGTACCTGAAGCAATAATACAAAACTTTCAGAACGGTATCGATTCGGGTTGAATCTGTGCTAAATATGTAAAAGCTGCACATTGCCGAGTTCATTAAACGACGATCTGGTCTTTAACTCCGTATCGTGTGCGTTGCAGGTGGAGACTCCGGTGAGATTCCGTACATCGCCACCGCTGGAGGCGCTGAAGCCGCGGCGCGCCGGCGTGTGCTCGTGCGCGGGCGCGCCTGGCCCCACGAGTCCCGGCGGCCCCGCGGCCCAGCGGCCCGGCGGCCCGGCGGCCCCGCGGCCCCGCGCCAGCGCGCCGCTGTCCCCGCGCCGCCGACGCACCCCGCTGCCGCCCCCGCGCCGCCACCGGCCCGCGCTGGACTTCGACAAGATGCAGCAGGTAGGCCCGCCCGACGAACTCCTCCGAACTATCCCGGAGACCACTAGGTCATCCTGTTGGTACACCCGCTACTCGTTGGCCTTTAATTCCAAGACGACTTTTCTTATCTCCGCTGTTATAGGACTCGAATTTGTCGAGGTCAAACTTACCCCCATTGCAAGCGATAGCAACACCACGTCTATGTTATTCAATACGTGCGCCAATCTACTACGAAAACAGAGTATCGTAGTAGTGTCTATGTGTGTCATACTGGGGCTTTCCTCGCCGCTGTGGGTCACCGGCGCGGGCGGCGTCGCGGGCATACTAATGTGCCGCCCGGGACGACACCCGAATTATCGACTCTTTGCCCTAGGTACCGACTGTGTGCCACTGAGAATTGTAGAAATAGTAGTCCATGTACGTTACGGCCTTCGGAACATTCAAGGACCAAAAATATACGTTGCGACGCTTGACCTACTTAATAAAATGTCATTTATTTGACACCCTTTGAAACGGAATGACTCGTCCTCTATAAAGTTTGCATGATAATCACATCGAAACTAGAAACAGCTCATACGAAACAATAGTAGTTCACGGCTGTGCAAAGTCCTCTAACCCCTTCAAAATCAGGCTTCAACTAAACTATCACGCACCTGACGCATCAAAAATTTAAATCTTTTATCGAGCCCGGAAAGCGTTCGGAATTAGTCAAGACTAATTCCGAACTGCAAATTAATGTGAGATGAAGCCAACAGTAGATAGTTATCGTTTAGTCACAGCTCGGCGCTGATGGTTAGTTCTGCTCGAAAAACTGGTAGTGAACGGTTAACAGTAGTTCCAGATTGTTTTTTTCATGGTTATCGTGATTAGTGACCGGCGTGGTCGAGCCGTTTTGAGGGAGACCAGCGAGACAGGCTCACGCCCATTTGAATATAGCTGTAATAATTTTAAAACTGTAATAGGATTGCGGAATGTTGGAGTTTGTTTTGATTTGTATTTTTACGATTTTGATGAGCACAAATTGGTTTTTAAACTAGTTTATTAGTGTTGGTGTTGCGAAATAGAACGAAGTGTTAAACACTTCGTTCTATTTCGACGATGAATTGCTAAACACAATCTCCAGCATTATACGAGTTGAAATTCATCAAAATATGTTTGTCGACGTCAGCAGTTATTGATCCTTTGATATATGAAGTTAGGTCAACATAAAAGCTAAGTGTATTTATTTTCACAAAGAGGCATTTAAAAGATTAAAAAAATAGTGTAGTACAAAATAAAAGTAGCCATACAAGTGAATCTCTTAAGCATTTTTCTACAGTTATTTAATAAAGCCGTGAGTGACTTAAAGAGGAAATAAAATAACGTCGTTCGCTAAGTGAGAGTAATGAGTTAACTTCAAGTCTTATTAACTTGTAAGCTTGATTACAGCTATTATGTAGCTAATTCTATTAGTCATCATCTGCCTAGCCTTTTCCCAACTATGTTGGGGTCGGCTTCCAGTCTAACCGGATGCAGCTGAATACCAGTATTTTACATGGAGCGACTGCCTATCTGACCTCCACAACCCAGTTACTGGGTAATACGATACCCCTTGGTAAGACTGGTTGTCAGACTTTCGGGCTTCTGACTACCCGTAACGACTGTCAAAGATCCACAAATGACAGCCGGGACCAACGGCTTAACGTGCTTTCCGAGGCACGGAGGGGTCTCGGTATGTAAAGATGGTCACCCATCCACAGACCAACCGCGGCAAGCGTAGCTTAACCTGATCGATCGACCTGTGCGGCTGTTATTATTTAGCCACGGGCCCCTTCCCCCCCCAGCTAATTCTATTAGTCGCATATTAAAATGAACTGTTCGTGGAATTTACAAACGAGAGGTTCTCGCTAGGGCATAGGGGTGCCTGCGAAATTCCTCCATTTTGTTTTGTTCGTGGAAGTCAAAAGTAGTTCTTATAAACAAAGTGGGAATTATTTATGTAATACTTAGTTATGGTCTTTACTCGCTACCTACTCATAATAATAACAAAAACAGTAGATGTCAAACTTTGGAAACACCTACCAGTTACCTAGTCAGTCATTCTTCCATACTAACGTCGTATGGAGTTTACTCCACTGTTTGACAGTGTACATTAAAAATTATATCTACTTGTTTCGTCATTATCTAGCCCTGTACGGGAACAGAATTAAAAAAAAATGATTTGCAAGTTACACGCACTCGTTTTCGTTATAAATCGTAGTCTATATCACTAAATAAATAAAACTAAATAGCATGTATATTAGCCGCGCCCACCAACGAGTTCGACCCGTCGACTAGTGCAACCTTAAGTTAGTTAGTATACAATCATCCCTCGGTCGCCTTTTACAGGAAAATAGCTTATTAATAACCTAGGACCAGTGCTCATAATAATTATTGTGAACGGTGTATTAATATCCAACGTTGGCAGCATACATGTATTTATTAATGCGCTTTATGTTACATAGTTGTACGATATCAATTATTGTAGCGGTAATTAGCGGCTGCTCTACATAATGTGCTCACGGATAGGAATATTATTACAACCCAGAATGTACCGACTGCCCAGAGCACACAAGAGCGACTAACTCATCTCTCTCTCAAAATGTAAAAAAAAATTAAATCGACTTCAAAAATAAATTAATTCAAAATTAAGAAAATAACTTTAATTTCAGAAGTCGGTGTCTTGGGATCTGTATTTTAATTTTAGTTTTTTGCCACCGACTTCCGAAATTAAAGTTATTTCATAATTTTGAGATAATTTCTTTTTTAAGTCGATTTTATTTTTTTAAATTACTTTTTTATTTCGTAAATTTTAGTTTTAAGTAAAAACTGGAATATTTGTTTGTAATAAGTAGGTAATAGTTTTGTTGTAATTATTGCACTAGAATTTGGCCAGGGTTTTGAGATGTTTTTCCTTTGACACTACACCCGTAGCTCGTATCAATAAGCCAGGCCGTCAGACTTACACGTATTAGTCCATATCCTGAAAATTACTGAATCGATTTTGATGAAACTCGCAATGTTCCCTAAGTTGAAGTAAATGAAAGCCAATAAAAAAATGGTACGATCAAATTAATAGTTGCGAATTTATTTGGAAGCCCTAATAATTTGTCTTATGTGAATATAATGCAGTTCCAATAATATTACATACATACGTGTCGAATTGATAACCTCCTTTTTTTTGAAGTCGGTAAAAATGTCATCTGAACTTATGTTTGACATCAAATCAGTATCACAATAAAAAACACCGTGTAGTAGGTAGGTAATATAAGTATTAATTATTTAAGATGCAAGGTAATCAAGTAGGTAACCTGTTCAATGTTTTTAGGGTTCCGTACCTCAAAAGGAAAAAACGGAACCCTTATAAGATCACTTTGTTGTCCATCCGTCCGTCCGTCTGTCTGTGAGAACGCGTGGAGGTATCGAGTTGAAATTAAAACCATATACTCAGGTCTACAGTCCCTTGAAGCTGTGCAAAAATAAAACACCTAAGTTAACGTACAAAAAAGATACGGCCGTGTATGCCGAATAATACCTATATTTCGACACTCTCAAGGGAATCAAAATTTATGGGGTACTTCCCGTTGACCTAGAATCATGAAATTTGGCATGAAGCAAAATCATGTAACACAAGTAAAGGAAAAAATCCGAAAACTGTAAATTGGTGATGAACTATTTACATACCTACAAAGTACGGAACCCTCGGTGCGCGAGTCCGACTCGCACTTGACCGGTTTTTATAATTTGTGAGTCTTATTGGTTCGTGTTTTGAAGTTATCACACTAATATTATAAAGGCGAAAGTTTGTGAGTGTGTGTGTGAGTGTGTGTGTGAGTATGTGTGTGTGTTTATATGTTTGTTACTTCTTCACGCTCAAACGGCTGGACCGATTTTGATAAAATTTTGTATGGAGGTAGCTGACACCCTGGATTAACATATAGGCTACTTTTTATCCCGATATTCCCAAGGGATCGACACTTACGCGGGTGAAACCGCGGGGCGCAGCTAGTTATTATATAAATAACGCTAAAGGTAATTAGGTATCCTATTTCACGGCCACTGTTACAAGTGTTATAGACTAAACAATATGTTGTATAGGGCATCTCGGCAGACACTGGAATAGGTTGTTACCTGATTGAATCCTGAAGACAACACAGTATTCTTGGGCATAACTTTGGATGCTAAGCTTCGGTGGGGTTCACATATAGATAAATTGTAAAAAAGCTAAGTTCCGCAGCATACGCTCTTAGAAAAATTAGTAACTTAACTGATATAGAAACTGCCCGTTTAGTATAGGTACTTTAGCTATTTTCTAGTGTAATGTCGTACGGTATTCTATTGTGGGGAAATGCCGCCGATATTCAGACTATCTTTGTTTTGCTGAAGCGAGCTGTTAGATCAATTTATAAATTAAGTCCGAGACACTCTCTCAGAGACAAATTTAAAGAGATTAATGTAATGTCTGTGCCTTCTCAGTATATTATGAAAATCTTTTATATGCCTATAAAAATATAAATTTGTTTAAAAAATAAAGTGATACCTATCCATAATATAAATACTAGAAACAAATACAAATTTGTTGTACCTACAACAAGGCAAACGTTGTTTTGCCATATAAATTATTTCTAGCGGCCCCGGCGCTACTTCGTTTGCGTGGTGTCCTACCCCTTACCCTACCCTACCCATACCCTACTCCTACCCAACTCTTACCCTACTCCTACCCTACTCCTATACTACTCCTTCCCTACTCCTATACTACTCCTACCCTACTTCTACCCGACTCCTACCCTACTCCTAACCTACTCCTACACTACTCCTATCCTACTCGTACCCTACTCCTACCCTACTCCTGCCCTACTCCTATCCTACTCCTATACTACTCCTACCCTACTCCTCCCCTACTCCTACACTACTCCTACCCTACTGCTACCCTACTCCTACCCTACTCCTATACTACTCCTACCCTACTCCTATACTACTCCTACCCTACTTCTACCCTACTCCTTCCCTACTCCTACCCTACTCCTACCCTACACCTACCCTACTGCTACCCTACTCCTACACTACTCTTACCCTACTCCTACCCCACTCCTACCCTACTCCTACCCTACTCCTACACTACTCCTACCCTACTCCTACCCTACATCTACCCTACTCCTACCCTACTCCTACACTACTCCTACCATACTTCTACTCCCATAGATATATTGACACCTACAATAGACAGTTTGGCTCAACTGATATTATGTTTCACAGCAAGGCTATATTTAGAAAAGAAATTGTTTCTATTTTAAGTGATCAGAACCCTATTAATTAAGTAATGTTTACTTTATTCTGCCTGTTATTATATAGTTCTTTCTAACAACTAGTAGATCTGTTAAGTAATATGTGGATAACGTTGTGAGTAGTGTATTTGTTACATCTATTATTAAGTTTTAACTTAGGTTTACTTATTATTACACTACTGTTTGTTGTCCCTAAATAAATAAATAAATAAATAAATATATTAAATTTTTCTCAAAAAAAGAATTATGGAATGAAGGAATATTCTAAAAAAAGAATTACCGAAATCGGTTCAGCTGTTCTCGATGTTTGCGCTTAGCAACGCATTCAGCGATTCATTTTTATATTATAGACTACCAAGCCACGGTCAAGATCTAAGCCTTAATAAATTCAAATTATTCATTTTAAACGTAACTTGTGCCAGAAAGCCTTTTATACCGTTAATGAATATATGTATTGAGGACAAAAAGGCTTGGGATTAAGCTGCTTACAATTTCTGCATTTTGAATGTTTTTTTTTATACAGGGTTACTTTTCAAAGACCATCCAATTTTTTACTTGGTGTTCTACCCATGAATATAAACAACTTTCACTATGGGACCAACTCTGAAATCACGAAAAAAAAAACTGGCCAAGTGCGAGTCGGACTCGCACACGAAGGGTTCCGTACCACAAGGCAAAAACGCCGAAAAAAACATGTTTGTTGTATGGGAGCCCCCTTAAATATTTATTTTATTTTAATTTTATTATTTATTATTAAAGTTAAAATACAACTGAGTAATTTGTGAATATTTCAAGGGCCTACCTATTACCATTTTTGATATCGAGCAAAAAAGGGCAAAAAATCGCGTTTGTTGTATGGGAGCCCCCCTTAAATATTTATTTTATTTTTAGTATTTGTTGTTATAGCGGCAACAGAAATACATCATCTGTGAAAATTTCAACTGTCTAGCTATCGCGGTTCTTGAGATACAGCCTGGTGACAGACAGACAGACAGACGGACAGACAGCGAAGTCTTAGTAATAGGGTCCCGTTTTTACCCTTTGGGTACGGAACCCTAAAAATCAGCTGTTTCATACAAAACTTCAATACCTACCTACTTGACCAAAATGTATGAAACAGCTGATTTTTTTTAGTGAGGTCAAAATGAAAATCCAAGATAGTGACCGAGTCTGCCTAGACTAGACGCGGCCTAGTGCCTGCCTACCTATTCTGAAAACCAATGCACGCCGCTGGATTATGTGCAAATTGATGACAGATCAGAACAAATATTTTCTTTGAGGCCTATGTGGGTGAGACAAGTTTTGCTGATCAAACGAATATTTAATAGACAGAATGGGCTTTTGCAAAGGTCTGGATAATTATGATGAATGTCAGAAACAGTGCATAGTTTCTTCATCCTTGGATTGGATTCACATTCAACGCCCACATTAAATGATAAATGATTTTATTTTGTAAGTAGGTTTGTACAAACACTTTTACACGTCAATCATGTTTTTTTTAAAAACTAGATGAAGTCGGCGTTTCCTATCTGACTACTCTGAGAAGAAAGGCCGAAACAAACTCAGAGGTCACAGTCTCTTTTAAAGTCCAGACATAATCTTGGTCAGGTTATATGAAGACCATGTAAATCGATGTCTGAGATGGTCTTTTGAGGAAAGAACCACACAGATTGAGAGGACCTGTCCAGTCAGTGCACGCATTTGTCAGAAATCGTGCAGCTCAACTCAAAACTTAAGGAGCTCAACGATTCGACGTACAATACGAAAGAAAGGACATTAGGGTAGGCCACATAAGTTACTCAAACTGCCAGACAAAGATCAAGAAATAAAACTAACAGAACAGAGAGAGTAATAAAAAAAAAAAAAAAATAATAAAATGACCCACATCGTCTTCACATTCACAATAAATAAAATAAATAATACTTTACAAAGTAAGCAAATGTCAATGTTTATAAAAAAAAAAAAATAATGTCAATGTGTATATAAAAAAAAAAACATTCAAAATGCAGAAATTGGAAGCAGCTCAATCCCAAGCCTTTTTGTCCTCAATATAATCTTTAACGGTATAAAAGGCTTTCTGGCACAACTTACGTTTAATAAATGATTTGAATTTATTAAGGCTTAGATCTTGAACTTGGCTTGGTAGTTTATTATAAAAGCGTATACATTGGCATATGAACGACCCACCTATTTTCTTGAGTCTATTTTACAACAATGTAGGTACAACAAATTTGTGTTTATTTCTAGTATTTATATTATGGATATCACTGTATTTTTTAAACAATTTTATGTTTTTATGGGCATATAAAAGATTTTCATAAATATACTGTGAAGGCACAGTCATTACATTAATCTCTTTAAATTTGTCTCTGAGAGAGTGTCTCGGACTTAATTTATAAATTGATCGAACAGCTCGCTTCTGCAAAACAAAGATAGTCTGAATATCGGCGGCATTTCCCCACAATAGAATACCGTACGACATTACACTATGGAAATAGCTAAAGTACACTAAACGGGCAGTCTCTATATCAGTTAAATTACGAATTTTTCTAACAGCGTATGCTGCGGAACTAAGCTTTTTGGATAATTTATCTATATGTGGACCCCACTGAAGCTTAGCATCCAAAGTTATATTAATTATATTGTCTACAACATAGATCTCATTCGGAAAACTAAAAAATATGAAACTGATAAATGATTTATTTCTATAAGTAGGTTTGTACAGCCTAATTACAGATATAAATCATTTATCATTTAAACGATCATAAAATATTATTTTCCAGCCAATAATCCCGGGCGTGAGATGCACCTCCATCTTTGTTCGGTGTATTATATTGTAGATGATAGCGGCACATGGCGACGCATAATGAACGCACATGTGGACGTGTGCGTTCCCACGGTCGCCCAACTTGTGCACCAAGTGAAGTCGATTCTGGTGACGACGTGTTTATTATCAACATTGATAAAGATAATAGAATAGAATAGAATACTCTTTATTATGTACCTACACCATAATAATTAGAAAGAGCATAGAACCTGCTAGAAGTGTTTTTTGTGAACGGTGTAAGGTGTGCCGTGCAGCCTGCAAGTGCAGCGTGCTTCAACTGACAACAACTAACTGCTTTCTAATTCCCATATATATTTTGTAAGCCTGTATTGTCCCATTGCACGACAAAGGCCTCCAAACTCTCCTTCCACTTCTCTTTATTTAAAGCTGCTAAAGACCAGTCTTTAAAAGAGTCTAGCTCATCCTACACCCAACTTCAGATTGAATAAGAACTTATATTTCCTATGTTATTGCTCAACGTTTTCCATTACTGGCAATAAACAGCCATTTTTCATTGACTAGCCTCTTGCTTGGTAATCCTGGTATGTCATGTTAGTACGCTAGATGTATGATCAGAGCAGATTCTGCATTATGGACATAACCAATATCCAGGCCAAGGTGGTGTTAAACGCAACCAATTACTTACCGATTTATTTTAGTAGGTACCCAGTAAAATTTAAATTCACGACCGATCGAACGCCCGTCGCCTTGTCCTAGGCCACAGCTATTGATTTTCATCGCGGGGTAAAATTGATTTCTCGTCGGGACATCCCTAGGTTTTGTCTGTTCTTCACATGATCGCCGTCACGTTTTGTCACTAATTTCGCAGAATAATATGTTGGATTCCAGAAATCTGCACGACATGACTTCGAGGAAAATCGTTAGCCACGGTCTTACGATTAGCCCTGCTCTGAATCGGTTGAGTTGAGAATAGCTTCAATTTTATGACATTTTTTACTAATCGATACGAAAATTCGATAAAAAATTGACGGTGATCTTCAATAGCAAATATACCTGTCATCTGTTAGTAATTTGCCTACCTAAGCTAATCAGAACATTTCCTATTCCGATGTGCAGCTGTTATCAGGCTGTGACTTGCTACATGCAGTTAGGCTCATGGTGGCACCTTGGGTGATACGTTATCAGGCCCTTATCGGGCAGTGGGTCATTGACCCTGTGCATGCGGGCACTTGTATCTGTAGTCCGTTGCCACAGCACACAGATATCAGGCAGATGTTTGCTATATATATCATGTGTTCGCCGATGACCGATATTCTCACAATAGACAATAACAACATCATAATTATATCTTATAAGCATTAAGCCAGAATAAAATCAAGTTTCACCCGCGCCTCCATGCCTACCCCTCTCATCAAACACGTCGAAAACAAAACACAATCCCTTCCCGCCAGCAGAAACTTTTCGCCCGGCCTGTGAATAAGACAGAGATTAAAACAGAAGACGAACTAGCAGAAGATCGAGGAGAGGGGGTAGAGGGGGTTCAGGGGATCCGACCGGAATAAATGATATATTTGTGTTTGAATTTGAATCTTCTGTAGTAAGTATACGCAAAATAATCAGATGAAACGGCTCTATTCAATGTAGTAACTAAGTATGATCGCTGTGCAAGTAGGTATATTATTCAATATTATTGTATGTTCGTGAATCTGTTCCAACGCCGGTAACAGATTCACGGACATACAAGTAATACATATAGCCTATGAATTTCCAATTCCAGATTGAAGGACAAAGTTTAGTATGCAGTAAAAAAATATTTTATTAGTTTGGAGAGTAAACCGAGTTGAATAAACTAAATTCAAGATACGGCCTATAAATTTGCGATGCCGAATAAAATTACAAATGAACGATTTTCGGATAATTTACTGTATCTATTTGTGCTGCGAGACCTTGCTTCTTGCCAAATTTCTTAATTCTAGGTCGACGGAAATAATTAAAAACCATAAGGTAGACTCATAGGGTTTTATTTATTTGCGAGTGTCAAAATATGCGACATGAATGGCAATTGATGCCAGCTTCTAAGTCAACGTCTTAGAGGCTTGATATTTCTACAGCTCCAAGGAACCGTAGGTCTCGTAAGAATTTGATATAAATTTCAAATTGGTATCCCTACGTATTCCGGAGAATATTCAAATTCAAATTCATTTATTCACATTTAAATAGAATAAATACAATCGATGGTTCCATTGTTACATTATTTGGTCTTATATTCTATTTAGCCTTAGTATGGCTTGTGAATTTTAATCATGCAAGATATTACATTAATGTCATTCATAATAAAAAAAAATTAAATAAAAAAATAAAAGTATGAGAACTTAGTCTAAATCAAAACCTGTCTGCGATTCATAGGGCCTAATATCACATATCCTTTGCTAACCTGAACATGGGTCAGACAGATAAACAACAACAACGAAGTGATCTCAAAAAACGAAGTGATCCTATAGGGGTTTAGATTTTTCCTTTTGAGGTACGGAACACTAAAAAGCAAAAGCACTTTCATCAAAGTATTATACTACATACTCCTGGTCATGAATCATGATGAAAACAAATTCAATAAATTTGTTTTTTTTTACGACATATAGGTCAATATAATCGCATCACTTACCTTACGGTTTTTACTATAAGCTAATGAAATTAAGCATTTTAGAATGACGACGTCATAATGATCATATTAAAGGACGAACATGATTGAACAAATCTATCAAAATTTTGTTGTACTGCAGAGTGATCAGCACAGCAACCTTATGTATCGTAATGATTTCTCAAATTACAATATTTAAACGGAATATGATCCTTGGCATTCTCTTTATTTTCAATGAAATTCTTCAGTACGTAAAAACATCTCTTTATTTTGCATATACTTACTATACGCTAAGTTTGAATTCAGAATCTAAGAATCATATCTTAGTTATGTTTTGGAATTGGAAACTCAATGTTGAAGTAACAAAGTTCAAATTCCAATGTAACCTAATTTTATTTAGAACCTTATACATGTTGGACGTCACGACATCTTGGTGGAAAATAGTGTTATCCAGGAAAAAATTATAATAGTAAATCGTGGATTTTGCTTTGCAGGATCGTGCAAAGTCAATATAATAGCAACATACCCAAGTAAAAAATAATATTGGTATGGTGGATTTTGCACTGTATTATGCAAACTCAAATGGCATGTGTTATGCTTTTGAAAACCTTTCCAGCGCGAAGTGCGAGTATGAAAATCCCTGCCGAAAAAATTTGTAGAAAAAGAGGCCAAGTTCGGTATAAAAGAAGTACAGGATTGTCGGATTTACCGATAAAAAAATTGGCAACTATATGTAAATGGGTGCCAGAGTAAGTCGAAAGTTCATTAGGTTCCTCTTTTGGTCTAACTTTTGAAACTTTAGCTTTTCATGAGAACACTATCCGTATGAAATAATTTATGTGCACACCGTTTCGTACTTTTGTCCACAATAAATCCATTAGGTAGGTACAGTTAGTGATTGTTACGTACCTGTTTAATTTCCGATTTTTTTCTTTTGTAAACACCAATACCTAATAAAATACCCATAACATACCTTTATGTTCCAACTTGATTTAGGGAATGATCAATAGTCGCTCGAAATAGATGACATGCGATGAGCACCGTGCGCTGTGCATGCCTCGCAATGTCTGTATCCACCTTTAGGGACACCTTACAAGGATTTTGTCAAGAAAAGTAAGAGTAGACGAATTTGGAATTTTATCGTCATAAAAAGTGTAAAATCTCCAGCATGAACTTTCAAATTAACACGAAATTGGCTGTTGTAAATTTTCTTCACAAGAAAATGGACCGAAATGCAGAGCAATGGCGCTAGTTGTACTATACCAGTAAATATCTGTCAAAAGAATGTGTGTCATCTTGACGTTTCAAATATCAACATTGAATTATTTTAATATTTTTATTTTATAGTTTTGCCTCGGTATTTATTTCGTTTCAGTAACTAAGTCTACCTTACAAGGATTTTGTCAAGAAAAGTAAGAGTAGACGAATTTGGAATTTTATCGTCATAAAAAGTGTAAAATCTCCAGCATGAACTTTCAAATTAACACGAAATTGGCTGTTGTGAATTTTCTTCACAAGAAAATGGACCGAAATGCAGAGCAATGGCGCTAGTTGTAGGTACCTACTATACCAGTAAAAATCTGTCAAAAGAGTGTGTGTCATCTGACGTTTCAAATATCAACATTGAATTATTTTAATATTTTTATTTTATAGTTTTGCCTCGGTATTTATTTCGTTTAAGTAACTAAGTCTTATTGTTTTTAATAATCGTTTCGGAAGTGGTTTTAGTTATTTTTCCATGTTTTCTATTCCAGATTGTCTTTCTTACAAAGTGATAAATTACGAAAATATTATTTACGCAAATAAAATATAATTTATCAGCGCAGCCGAATATTTGAGCGCAGTCCTCTCGTCTCAACAGAGTGACGGCGACTGATTTGTGAAACAAAAATATGTTTGAAGTTCCCGCAGTGTGCGACGGAATATGACTTCTTCCACGAACTAAGAAAGTCGTAAGTGCTATAAGCTTATCGTCGTAATAAAATCACAAATACAAGGAATAAAGGTACCTACTGACACACGTGCTCATTACTAGCATGCTCAAACCAATCGGAGCACGCGAAAATCAAAGTCGCGTGAGTTTCACGTGCTCCGATTGGTTTGAGCATGCTAGTAATGAGCACGTCTGTCAGTAGGTACCTTAAAAAAAAATGCTTCCACAATTTTTGTCGCCTTGTGTTATTACATTAATCATCAAATTTTTATTCTAGTATTCATAAGCATATTAGATACAAATCGAAAAGTCGAGTTTGAAGGCAACTTCGTGATGTTTTTTTATCTAGAAAGTTTTAGTTTTTTGTGTTTCTGTTCCACGATAAGTGTGGAAATATCATGTAGTTACCTACTCATGTTATTTTTATTTTATACCTAAGTCTTATCAATTTCATGAACAATCATTTTGAAGTTAGGCTATTTTGGTTAGGTACTTCCGCCCCTTTAATCGTCAAAATTGTAAACAACAAAATAAAACTTAATAAAAAAAATAAAAAACACGCCTGCCTTGTCAAAAAGTGAATTAATAAATTGAACTAAAAATTAAAAAAGTTATTAAAAAATATAAAAAACCCGACTGCAGTAAAAAACTTAAGCTATAAAAACTGAAAAGCTAAAAACAAGCTCATTTTAAATTAAATAAAAGTTGGAAGCTGGAGGGACCCATTTGAATTTGAAAATATAATAATAATAATATAATAATAATAATAATTTATTTAATAAAAACGTTTAATAATAATTTATTTAATAAAAACGTTTACAAAGATGTACATTTAGCCAAGATTAGAAAATTTTCCGTACAATTATAGTGCCTAAAACTAAAGCAAAACTAAAATATTTTTTTTATTTTTTATAATAAAAATGGGATGGGTTTATTTATTTATTCTTTAATTAAAACGGTTTACAGCCAATTACAGAAATTAAAGAATAATTTGTATTTAATAATAATAAACGCAGGTATAGAAACCGCACCATTTTTTTATTCGACAGCAAAAAATCGATAATTTAATTGATACTACATGCAAAATAAAGTGAAATTATCGAAATGTGTGTTATAATAACGTTACTGCAATCACTAGTTCCATCTGTCAAAAAACGGTTAACCTAGTGGACAGAGTTTAGCTTCCTCTTCCTGACTGACCGACCCCTTGACAATTCACAAGCGCCTGTAATTGGGTAACTCAAACTCAAAGCATTTATTTAAAATAAATGCTTTGAGTTTGAGTTTAATATCTATGTTGTAAATTTTTTCGTCTAATTGTATCGTGCCGGTGTCAAATTTAAATACTTTGCAGCGATCGTAGGGTATAATTTAACGCCATAAATAAATTAATTAATAGAACAAAACTAGTAAGTTAGGTAATTGTAGACCCTTTAACATGTCATAATATTCCTATCAAAATAATGTTGAAATTATGACATCCAAATGTTATTGTAGCAGTTGAATTACGTCGTTAGATTACAGCAGCGATTCGATAGCTCTTGGCCGTCAAGTTTTCCGCGTCAAACTACATCCGGGATATAATTGCATATTAATCCAAGGCGTGCCAAATTATAATTGAACATTGATCTAATTGCACTACACTGTAAGTACAAGAACAATAAAACTTGTCAAATAAAGACCTGAAACTATTTACTAGGCTGACTAATACCTTTCTTTGCAAGACTCGGTCTCTCGCAGTGAAATTGGAAAAATGATTAGAAATGAATGATTTTATTTCTGTAAGTAGATTTGTACAAACACTTTTTCACGTCAATCATATTTTTTACCGACTTCAAAAAAAAGGAGGTTAGATACCAATTCTACACATAAGTACGTATGTAATATTATTGGAACTGCATTATATTCACATAAGACAATCTATTAGGGCTTCGAATCAAATATACAAAATTTTATAGATGTATAAACCAGTGCCAGTATGTATGTTTGTCCACGCATTTCTCCGCAATTATTAACCGGTGTGGTGCCGGACTTAAAGAATAGCACCACCCCATACTTCCCGTGGGTGCCGTAAAAGGCGACTAAGGGTCGTACCGGAGAATGGGCAGCAGCGAGCGTTCTCTACGCATTTCATCACCATATCTATACTGCGATCGCCAACCCGCCTGCCAAGCGTGGCGATTATGGCAAACCCCGCCCTCTTTGGGGGAGGCCTATGTCCAGCAGTGGACGTCTTTCGGCTGAAATGATGATGATTAATCGGATCGTGACCATTTATTTTATTGAGTTACATTTACTTCAACTTAGGGAACAGTACAAGTTTCATCAAAATCGATTCAGTCATTTTCAAGATATGGACTAATACATGAAACTGTAAGTGTGACGGCCTGGCTTATTGATACGAACTATGGGCAATAAAGTAAAACTAAAATACAGAACCCAAGACACTGACTACCGAAATTAAAGTTAAGTATTTCATAATTTTGAGTTACCTAATTTATTTTTGAAGTCGATTTAATTTTTTTGAATTACTGTTTTTAAACTAGATGAGTTCGTAGAATTTCTTCTTTTTAAATACTGCCGGGTAAAGTGATCATAAATACACGTACTAATTCGATACCTACACATTATATGTACTCGAAATAAATCGGTCCTTTGAGGGTTTGAGGGTTTCAGTGGCCCAATAGGACCAATCCTAAACATAGCTGCTTTACCACATTAAATTGAAAAATTTTCTGAAAAAATAATAAGTCTGAATAAATATTATGATGAAGGTACAATATTGTCGTGAGCAGGATATGTAGTGCGTATAGTGTGTGGGGCCAGTCGCACTCAATGGGGCCGAGCGCGGCTCATTGAGTCTCCGACTCACTGTTTTTCGCATCAATGAACGACATTCCTTGCGCGTGCAGACCGGCTAAACACGGCCGCCCCCTATATGGCGAGACGTGGAATTAAAACTCGATGCATTACACTTTTTATCGGGCAGCGTACCAAGTAGGTAATAAGAAGTGTTGCGATTCAAAAGTGTGTTCTTGTGTGGAGAAATCGTTTCATCGGACTCGCCGTATAGGGGAAGGTTCGCGGATCGAAGCCCCGCATGCTTTCGCGTAGGTACAGGAAATTGGTTTGTTACGAAAAGTTTAAATAAATATATAACGGGTGGCGCAAAAGTAATGTCATAGTGTGAATGTGCCTTAATTTTTGCAGACTAAGGTGCCAAATGTCACTGTGCATTTACATTTATGTTGTAGACATGTCGCAGTCGGATTGTATAATCCGCCATATTACATTACGGCTAGCCGTTATCAAAAACAGGGCCGTTTTGAAATGCGGCGGTTCAACGATTAGCCGGATTTAATGCAGCTGAATAAAAAGCCGCCGGAATGTATTCACCGCCATACGTTATTCAACATGGCTAGCCATAATACAGCGAGACACTAGCCGCCTCTTTGACAGGTTTTAGTTCTGATTCTTAACACTCTTGGCGCTGCGTGACATAACAACAACAATGCCGTCGGATACAGAACTACGTCGACATAGGAAGGATGCAAGAGCGAGCGATGGGCACCCCGAGGTTCGGTTTGGTTACTTTAAACCCTTTACGCAGAAATAGGAGCCCCGCGAAGCGGAGCTACGTCGACATAGGATGCAAGAGCGAGTATGGTCACCCTACAATCTAAGTAGTAGTACGATGCGGCTAAACGTGGCCCGCCTTATCGGAGAACGTATCGCAATGACAATCCGGCTAATCATTGAACGTTGAACTGTTTTTGATAACGAATCGTTGAACTGATTTTGATAACGGCTAGCCGTAATTCAATATGGCGGATTATACAATCTGACTGCAACAGACATATAGGGAATTAGTTTTGTCAACAACCCATGGAGCGATACACAAGATCGTGGAATTATTGTTACTGCTTATTTGAAAAATTTTCAATCTGTTGTTTTAATGCGGCGTGAATTTCGTTGTCGTTTTGCTCATTGTTGTATTCCATGTGCTCGAACATTAGGCGTTTGGCTGAGGGTCTCGTGCGTCCACTACTTACAGATCTAGCAAGAAGTGGCCAATTTGGAGCTGAAGATGTTTTGCGAGCATCAGTTCAAAATGCCGTAAAACGAACACAATTGTGCATCAACTCAAGAGGTGGCGTTTGAGCGACATAATTTTTACCAATTAATGTCATCAATTTTACACTTTCAAATAAACTTTTCATGAAAACAGAATCCAAGTAGAGATTTTGTTGAGTGGAGTTTGATTTTTAACCGACTTCAAAAGAGGAGGAGGTTTCTCAATTCGACCGTATATATGTTTTTTGATAACAACAATATAATTTGATCAACTGATTTTCAACTTTTTCTATTCTTACCTACCTACCAATCTGTAATATAATAATCGTTTATTTATAAAAAGGGGATACATTTACAATGAATAGCTTAACAATTAAAATAAAATAGCGCACAGTTGCTAATTTGCCTGAACTAGGTGAAACCTGTGCTTCAGGCTAGAAAGTGCATATAAGTATTTAATGTAATAAATTAACAATCAGTATAACGTAAAAACTAAATTAAAACGTAGGTAAATAAAAGTAAAATAGCATGTTAGCAGTTCTATTTGCAGACAATAAGTAGGTCCTCTGTCTGTGCATAGTCGATGGTTAATAATTAAGTAAGTATAATTTGTTTACAGCTATAGTAATTTAGATTATAAATACCTACTTAGTTTTCTATTTAATCTATTGTACAGGAATGGGCCTAAGAAAGTTATAAATCTTTCTACAAAGACATGTTTTGAAGTACCTAGCATTAGATATGCATACTAAATCATTCCGTCTCTTGTTAGTATTGTCGGCATTGTAGGCAAGCATGGTGTGCTGTTTTAATACTAAGTGCATAATGAAAAGTTGGCAAACAGTTAGTACATTGCAGGATTTATATAGCAGATAATATGTGGGAAAAAGGCCATCAGGCCATTGGCCGTTACGACAATCGGCACAATGACAGCCGATCTTACGTTCCATATGTCAACAACCTCGTGTGCTAAGTCAAGATATTTAATCTCATCTCGTTTTAGTTTAGTTTAAAGGTAGCAAACTTCCATCCCTTCTTTTTTTATTATGCACTTAGTATTAAAACGGCACACCATGCTTGTCTACAATGCCTATATAGATATCTGTAAGTACAGGCAACATTGCTATAAGTTTTTGGGATGTCTTAAATGTGTGCCTGATCCGGGTGCACAATCTGAGAGCTCTATTTGCATTGATTAATATTGGCATGTATTTAAACAAACAATTCCCATTTTGCGCTGCTAAACATATTACTGAACAATGTAATAAAATGATAACGCCTCTTTTTGTTACATACATATATAATCAGCCTATAACGTTCCCACTACTGGACACAGGCCTCCTCTCAACGAGAGGGAGTGGGCCGTAACCCGTAATCCACTACGCGGGCCCAGTGCGGGTTCGTCTTTTTGTTAACGTCATATAGTTAGTTGACGCAACTCACTCTTAAATTTTGATCAACTGTTAACTTGCCTTGTGCGACCGAAAAATAACCGGTCATGTACAGGTGAAACCTTTATAAAATCAGAAGCGATCTGCAATTATACGTAGGTACGTTCGGACGTAAGTATAATGAAAGCACCTCTCGCACCGATAGCATTGACATCTTCTCCAACACCCTGGCTCAATTCCGCAATCAAAGACGATTGACGAAACGATGATACGACGACAGGTCATTCATGTTTTATTCTGTATTTTTTTGTTACAATTTGAACTTTTTAATGATTGTA
Organism: Mesoligia furuncula; assembly: GCA_916614155.1. Taxonomy (NCBI): domain Eukaryota; kingdom Metazoa; phylum Arthropoda; class Insecta; order Lepidoptera; family Noctuidae; genus Mesoligia; species Mesoligia furuncula. The sequence continues at coordinate 29,448,434 of OU744799.1, forward strand.
ATTATTTAATTTGATTATTTATTTGATGTTATTTTTGTTTACTTATTTTCTTAGTACCGTACTCATTAGTACTACTCGTAGTACCAACTGATTAAATACATTTTTAAATATTTTCATAAAAAATATTTAAAAATATAAAAAAATAGTAGTCCGCCGGTATCGGGAGCCAGCTCAGCTACCGGTGGTTAGGGCTCCAGAGACAGGAATCTGCGAGACGTATCGAGGAGTACTGCCTTCTGAATCAGGCCCTTGATCCGACCACGTAACGAGAGCCTCGAGAGATGTTGATCAAGGCTCTCTTTGGCCATCAGGCCATTGGCCGTTACGACAATCGGCACAATGACAGCCGATCTTACATTCCATATGTCAACAACCTCGTGTGCTAAGTCAAGTTAATCTCATCTCGTTTTAGATGCCTGACTGCACATTTGCCTACACCAAATTCCATCCTAAAGCCTCGTACACACAGGCGCGACTTGTCGCGCGACACGTCGCGTGGCGATTCTGCGATATTATCGCGCCGCAACACCTTTCACACAAGCGCGACGCGAATCGCGGCGCGACGAGTAGCGCGACACCGTGTAGCCGCATACTAAATGTTCATTTTGTATGGCGTCGCGAGCGACTTGTCGCGCCGCGACCGTGTCGCGGCGCGACAAGTCGCTCCTGTGTGAAGTGTCGCGCGCGTTTCCATAGAAATTGTTCTACGGATATATATCGCAGAATCGCGTCGCACTGTCGCGTCGCGCCTGTGTGTACGGGCCTTAATGGCGCTATTGAAAGTTTCAGTTACCTTCAGTAGCTCCATCAGTCGCAATATGTTGGGGACAATAAGTCATCCATGTAGAGCTGAAATATGACCTGACCACCTCTCTTCAACCGATAGGCTAGACCTTAGAGGATTTCAACCGATAGGCTAGACCTTAGAGCTAAGCAGAACCACAGTGGACTCGAAACTGTCCCCCTGAAATCCATACAGGCTCATCATTCATCTGGATCTATCGTCACCCTTGATAACGAAGGACCGTCCTCCATTGCCCCATACACAACTCAAGGAAGATGCGTAGAGTTGCATCTATCTTGCACAACTGCAGCACTCACGAGCATGAGCCATGTACCTGTGGCACCGAGTCGTAAGCCTTCTTATAATCTATCCAACATGTCGCCAGATACTTGCGGGATCAAAGAGCCTGTTGGCTAATGGCCATGACTAGGAGTAGTAGCTCATTAGTGCCATGGGACCCGTTCCTTCATCCATTTTGTAGTACTATCAATGTGCTTATTAATTTTCGCGCTCAAAATGGACAATCACGTGATCGGTCTATATTTCTTGGGTTCTGCGGGACTACCTGACTTATGGAGTAGGTGGATAACGCCTCCTGTTTTTAGAAACTGCTGTAGCAACACAGAATCTAAAGATGGCTGGAACTGAGATGACAGGCAAGTGTGTAGAGGTTTCAATACCCGTGTTAATACCGCATCGAAAATTTCTAATAACGGGATCCCGGTATTAGACTCAATTTTTTTTTTCCTAAATTGTTTTTTTTTTTAAATTAAATAACTAGTAATAAGTTTCACTACAAAACAATAAAATACCGTTTGTTTTAAATATAAAATCACTTTTTTAATATATCTATAAGTACCAGGTATATAGGCTAGTCACCGTAGACACTTCGCATTAGGTCGCAAAAAATTACATTGTACCTACTGATTTTTAACCCCTGACAAAAACAGAGGGGTGTTATAATTTGGGATGTTAGGATAGATGCCAATAATATAAAACCAAGTTTGCAGCTTGGAAAGACCTGTGCTAACCGCGTGGTGCTCGCTTTCAACGCTTTTTCTCTCAACTTCTTTTAGCTTTTGACTTAGAACTTCTAAAAGGTGCATCCTAGGGAAAAGTCACCCAATACAAAACAAAGCAAACAAAACTGTATCTCGAGTTATATTGAACCTACAGACTAAGGCTGCTCTCAAATTTTGTAGGTATAGGTAGGTACCTTCTTTCTCACCTCAGGAATCTCAGGATAGTACTTCTATTGTTTTATGCTATACCTCTTGCCTTAACCGAGACACAAATACAAATACCACTATTTTTAATCCCGTTCTTTACCTGCGCAAGTAGTAATAAAATGTAACTAACTGTGTAATAAACCACGAGATAATTAAAATACGCAGTTTTTATACCTTACCCAGTAAAAAAATTGGTTGGAAATATAATGTGCGGAAAGGAAAGGACGAAATTGTGTCTCTGTAGTTTCTACTGAAAATAAAATAAAATCTCCAATACCGGAAACCCGGCGGCAACGGGTATTTCAATACCGGTATTGAAAAATGACAAAAAGTTTCCAGCATCCCGGTATTGGAAACCCGGAAATGTGTGAATTATTTAGCCATTTCAATCAAAAGTTGTGAAGTCCGTCCGGTCCCGGTGATTTTTAATTTGGTAACGGACGGACCACTCTGGCAACATCTAATGGCGTAATTAGGACTGCATCCATTTCTGGTATAGTCCCACACACTCGCTCGACATCTTGCATCCAGCCAGCCCCAGCGTGACAGACGGGCACCGACCAGATGCTGCGCCAGAATACACTCGTGGCGGCATCATTGCGCTCTGTGACACGGGACATGTATTCTCGAGGGCTGATTCTAGTCCCCGAGAATGCCCGCTTTACAAAGCGCATCACTCGTGGACGAGTATTACCCTCCCTGAAGCAGTATAATTTGCAGATGAGTACTCTGGCCCCATCGATACGACGCTTGATCCTGCGCTGCCAGCCTGGTACGGCTGGTTTTGGTCGAGTAGCTGCGTCACAACTTGATAACTTGACGTTAGCTAAACGACATGCCGCAACTGAATCGCGCGTGTCAGAGTGTCGCAATACAAGATCGATTGTGTATCAACGAGAACCTAGTTTCGCTCGAATAAATTCTTGAGCTGCGAGTCCAAGGCACACACCAGCGCCCTATTTTTCTTGTGCATAGTTAACCGTGGTAATCTGGGTTTAGGTTCGGTTGGAGTGGACCTGTAATCGCGAATCGCATCCTCCAGTGATCTCCCCAGTCGGACATTGCACTGGCTACTGATTTTATTATTTCATTATATTGATAATTGTATCACTTTATGCAAATCAATTAGACAAACTCTGAAGTGTTGTGCACACCTTTAGGTGATAAGTTCACTGTACTTTACTTTATAAAATAAGACCAAGTTCTCTGTTAATGTTTATGTTAATTAGACGTTGGAGTCCCTAGATAAATAATAAAAAAAACACCTTTTTATTTATTTATCCATTTATTTCAGGCATCAAGGCCCTTAAAAACACATACAACACAATATTAATATAACTTAACAATACTATAAATACATACTTACAACATTATAATTACAAAAAAAAAAACGCGTACTAAGTGTCTGCGTCGTGTTTCGCTGACTCGTGTCATGTAGCCAGCCACGAAACCGGCGGCGGTACACAACACCCTTGGGCCAGAACTCTTCCTTGAGGAACTTCTCGAGATGATGTGTCGGAACACGCACCACGAACGACTTGAAGTTCGTGTTATGACGTGACTCAAACTTCTCGACCCTCAAAATCCAGTTGGTCTTCACACGCATGTACTCCACGATCTCCTCAACCTTCGTGGAGTGGTGCAGTCTTGGGTTATTAGTGAAATTGTTTTTTTTTTTGTGTGAGGTCAACATGAAAATCCAATATGGCGGCTGCGATGCAAATTTTACATCATGGGTGTCGTTTTCGTGGTATTCGAGGTCACTAATAACGAAAATATGATAAAGAAAAAATAAAAAAGGTACACAAAGTCGTTAAACGTAATTCTGTTGTTTTTACAAACTAACTACGTCCAGGTGTTCTGGACATTAGTTAAGAAGCATCACGCCATTTGTATATTAGGCGATTATCGCACGGCAAGCGGGACGCGCTCGCGCGCGTCGCCGCCGGCGCTATTCACCGTAGCGCGGTGCAGTGTAATAATCGCCTTATGCGTTGCTCCGTGAGTGATTAATAAAGAGTATCTGTCTCCCAACAGCTAAAGGTGGGAGGAGGCGGCGTGCGCTCGTGGCGTGCGGTGGGAGGTGCGCACGGCGGCGAGCTGTCCGTGTTCTGTTGGTGATGTAGTGCGCGAGTGCGGCAGGCGAGCTGTGCGTCCTACACGCTCCTCACCAGGTCAGTAGTGGGCGGCGAGCTGTCCGTGTTCTGTTGGTGATGTAGTGCGCGAGTGCGGCAGGCGAGCTGTGCGTCCTACACGCTCCTCACCAGGTCAGTAGTGGGCGGCGAGCTGTCCGTGTTCTGTTGGTGATGTAGTGCGCGAGTGCGGCAGGCGAGCTGTGCGTCCTACACGCTCCTCACCAGGTCAGTAGTGGGCGGCGAGCTGTCCGTGTTCTGTTGGTGATGTAGTGCGCGAGTGCGGCAGGCGAGCTGTGCGTCCTACACGCTCCTCACCAGGTCAGTAGTGGGCGGCGAGCAACACCACTAATAGATTATTATTATATTACTTTGCGACTTTGCCTATGGACTTTTGGTCGACACTGTACATTATGTAGGTGCCTAAATCTCAAAAATCCTGTCCTGTCCTAATAGTGTGTAAATATTCATCCCAACAACGGAACCCTTTACTGTGCGCTAGAACCAACTTGATCAATTGTTTATAATGTTTGTTTCTGACTTGCAGAGTGTCGGCGGGACGTCGGACACAGCGGAGCGAGCGGCCGCGCACATGACGCCCGCGACTCGCGCGACTAGCGCGACCCGCCCGACAAGTGCGACCCGCCCGACAAGTGCGACCCGCCCCACAAGCGCGACCCGCCCGACCAGCGCCACCCGCGCGACCCGCGCGACCCGCACGACCCGCACGACCCGCGCCCGTGCCCGCCACACGTACTTACGTCCCGCTCGCGCGTATCGAGTACCGCGACCCGCGAGCGTCCGCGCCCTCAACTATTCTGTGTTAGTATAACTGTCTGTAATCAATTCCCGTTAGCGCAATAAGAACATTTAAAATCCCTATATATTGTATCGATGCTGCATACTTGTGTCCGAAGGGCCCGCGGCGCTCGTGCGGCGTGACGTCACGTGCAGTAGATAGTCCCGTCTAATGTTCACAGTGACATGTCCTCACATCCGCGTGCCTCTCGCACACACGTCGCACAGGCACGCGGCTGGCGACGTGCGACATCCAGTTCCTTTGTAAATTGCACTCTAATAATGATCAAAGTACAAACTTACGATACTAGAGGATCGAGCGCACTGCGCACTCGGCCCTCCCGGCGATGCAAGCCGACACTGTTTTTTCGAAGAATTTACTCGTTTTGAATACTGTGTTTTTATCCATCAGTTTGATACTCGACTAGATTGTCAGAACGCGGGATGTTCAATGAATATTTAGTTAATGATGTCAACGAAACTACAAGTTTATACGAGGCCATCGCTAGGGTAACGCTGTGCCCAAAATTACTTTAATTTGTCTATTGTGATAAAATGGTATTGTAATGATATTTCAATGGACTGAAATCGAGCGGCGCGGCGCCGTCCTCTAACTCGCGCGTGTGCTCAGTGCCGAGTGCCGAGCACAGCCGAACAGTGCCGAGCACAGCCGAACAGTGCCGAGCACATCCGAGCAGTGCCGTGCACTCACTGCTGAGCACAGTGACATCGCAGTGGGTGGCGACGCGTACGCTTGGGTATTAGAGGTGTGAAATTCGATAATCGCCTCGAGTTTTTGATCTCGAATTGCGACTGACACGCTGAGCGCGCGTGAGACTCGCGCGTGACGTCACGTCTGCGTCTCACGCGCGCGCACGAACCAAAACGTGATTCCTTCATAGATTAACGTTTATATTTTACCAGTTTAAATGTCAATTGATATGAAGACGAGTGCGCACCTCGTGAGTCGCGACTGCCGACCAGGCGCCGGCCAAGCACTGCACACAGGCTGCACGCCCAGCACAGTACTGCACAGTACTGCACAGTGCTGCACAGTACTGCACAGCGCTGCACAGTGCTTGCAGGGCGTGCAGCGGCGAGTGTCGGGCGCATCTCGTCGTTCGTACAAGTTATGTCGGTTGTACTCTAGTTGTATACTTATGTTAGTAGTTTTTTAGCGGGGCTAAAACATTCTGTTACTTGTATTGTGTTTATAAAACGAAAACGAAAAAAAATGATACATAATAAAGTTAATGTGGTGCGAGTGGAGTCAGTGAATTTAACGATAAAGACATTTAACAAATTTTCAAATTAATATGATAAAAAGTACTAAGACTTTTTTTAAATCGCTTGGATAAAGATATTGTATGTACATAGTGTTAAGTGACGTAGTATAAGTGCAGACTTAGATGTAGTAGGTATAACAAATTGTATGGCGGCGCCGCCCGGCCAGCCGGAGACGTCGCTCGATCTATTGTTAACGACTTTTCTTTTTTAATTGTGTTATTTTTATTTCTGCTATAGTTTCGTTACTGACAGTTCATTGTTATGACCCGCGCCGCCTGCGAGCCCGCGCTCCGCTCCGGCCGCTTCGAATGTCGATCTCGGATGTTTGCGAATTTTCATGATTATGGAGCCTCACTAGATATCAATAATATTAATACATTCGATAACGCCACTGGACATACAAATGACATATTTTTACATGATTATTATCAAGTTTAATTTGTAGAAATGAATATTTTAAAATTCATTTCAGTTTGGTGTCACACTACTTTTATAGCTTGCGCGAGAACTGATATAAACTGCCTAATTTTAGTAACTCGGGATCTGATCCTAAGAGCAGTTCTCACCGCTTCCCGGCTAGTGGCATAACAGTAATATAATGTGAATAAAGGACATTTTTGTATGGGTTTTCTAGGGGATATATAGCTTATGACTAGTCTGGTAGAGGTGACAAGAGCTCTAACTTTTGCAGAACTATGAAACATGAAATTACAGATTTTTATTTACTCTCCATTCGATTTTAATAATGCAAAAAGTAAAGAGAAAACTTGGATTTCATGGTTTTTGTAGTCATTATTATGTTAGACATATTCAACATAATTACGTACAAAATCAAAAATGTAATATCGCTAGAATCAGTCTCCGAGTGATGCGTGAATTATAAAGTGTGTGGCACACGAGCGGAGCTTGCGGTCAACTTGTTTGCAACAATCTGTGGTGATATTTTACAAAATAATTTATATTATGTTTTTATATATTAACAAGCGTAATAAAGAGTGAGCAAAAGCACATCTTATATCACTGTTTCATTATTCCCTTGTATCTCTGACGTCTATCTATCTATAACGTGGGTTTAAAAGCTTTTTCTGACATTACCCTGCGTGGTTCTCACACGATCTTAATAATATGAAACAAACACTAAAAGAGTTTTTTTATCACATTAAAATGCGTCGTTCTGTCGACAAAAGCTTTTACAATTGATTTATTTATTTTAGTACATGGAGGACTTATAGCTAATAAAAACAAACACAAAAGGAAACCATAGTCAACGTTTAATGATATGCTCATTTCTGAGCCACGTATACAAGCTGGGTACGAACCGTCTCGTCAGGAGACTTGACGTGTCACTTACTCTGGCAGGTAAGGTATAGTCCAAGAGCTAGATCCAAGGGTTCACGAAAAAACTTCGATCTAGCTCTTGGACTACATCTTACTAATTGAACTCATTATATCTCCTAAACTAAGACTGGTGCCCGTTTTGTATGGCGACAGCTGAAAACGTTAGTTACTATCGAATAGATTACGTTATGGTGCCTTTCCATGCTTGCCAAGCCTTGGAAAACGTCTTCAAGCCCCAAGCGTCGACAAATCCCGCTTGGCATTTGGAAGTCGTTTCCATGCTTGTGAATGCGTCAGTGTCCTACGTACACCCAAGCATGGCGGACACCAAACTTGTGTCGGCTATTGCGTTTGGTATAACATACTTTCATTTGAAATTCAAGCAAAGTAAAACAAAAACAAGGAAAGCTCGACGACCAAGAAGATGGTGGATGATAAAGATTCATAAAAATCGTTCGATTAGCGTCTTTGGGGTTCCAGATAGACGATTCGCTCTGGTAATATTCCAGAAACGATAAACTCTCTTCGTTCGACCAGCCACTCATTTTAAACAAAGAACTAAACATGCGCTCATCGCGAGACCACAATGGCTACTAAACGTGCACCAACGTGTGAATGCGTTACAAGCGCTTGCCGCAAGCGCCCTTTGATCTGTGTCCGAAAACCGACACTAGACCGGATCGGAGACAAGCGTCCACAAGCTCACACAAGCCAAGCCAAACGCCTCCTTTACACGCTTGTACTCATGGACGCTTGCCGAGCCTTGGCAAGCATGGAAAGGCACCATTAGGTTTCTTACCTATCGAAATCTACAGTGCTCATGGTACGGATTTTAATTCTTTCTGTGACCGCTAGAGGCGCAGTACAATATTTCATACATATTATTTACGGAGACGCTAGCGAGTTTTGGCAGTGCAAACTCATGGTAGAACTCAGCATTATATTGTAGTCTTTGGTAGAGCTACTGAACGTTTCTTTTAAAAAGTCAATGGCTAAATTAGCTGTCAAATATGTAGTTTCACCGCAGAGTACTTTTTAATAGACTGAAAACGATAAACTAAGTAGGTAATCTAAATAAAACTGTCCATATAAAATGGACTCTCTAATAGTTCTGCGGAAACCCCTGCGAAAGACTCTTTTGGAGTCAAAATTCACAATACCGAAGAAATCAAAGAAAGCGGTGCCCAAAGTAGACCCAATCCCTCCCTATCCAGACTTCGAAGAGGAGTCAAACGAAACTCCCATATCGTTTGTGAAGCTGTATAAGGATTTGTGCGTTGAGAACTCAATTCGTGCACCTAACCGCGTGCATGCGAGCTCGCCAACACGCGTGCACCCGAACTCGACGTGCGTGGACTTAAACTCAGCCCCTCGTGTGAACGTGAACTCGCCGGCTCGCGTGTACGTAAGCCCGGCGCCTCAGTTCGAGTGCCCGCCGGGCCACCTGCATGTAAACACTCCCGAGTCGCGTACGGAATCGTCGGGCTCCGACATGTCGCTGGTGACGCATTACTTCGGCACAGAAGTCGAGTGCAGCAGGGTGTTCACCGACGTGCCACCGCTCAGCTCGGCTCGAGCTGAACTAATACTCGAGTTGAATTACGATACTAGTTCCAAAGATTCGGGATTTTGCTAGCAAACTTTATGATGAAATCTTTTGGTAAGAATACAATTGTGTTAAAATTCTGAAGCAGAAAAAAAGACAAGATATTCATTTAAATCTGGTGTTTTAATTTAATTTCCATTGTCCACAAAGTATCTATGCAAGTGTAGGTGTATCCAGGGCCTGAATTACCCACAGGCTAACTAGGCTCGAGCCCAGGGCGCAAGGACCGAGGGGGCGCTGAGCTTATCCTTACAAGCACCACTTATTCACATAATAAAAGTTGGAATAAAACTTAAATTTGAAAATATGCGCCTAAATACTTGATTTTGAATTGAAAATATTCCGGCCGCGCTGTCGCACCCACCGCGCGTATACCTAAACTATAATATAATTTTATTTGGGATTGGCATATCGCTAAAACATACGAAAATTAATACTTAATGCTAAAATAAATAAACATAAATATATAAAATCTTACAGTTAAGGCGAAAGCGCTAGGGTAGCCCGCCGAAATTCATTTTTTTACGATTTTTGCAATTTGCTGGTCAGTGTTAAGTTGTACGTTGTTTAAAATATGATTCGCGACCGTAACAAGTATGTATTTACAGAATTATAATCATTAAAGTCATCAACACGACTCTCTAAGACCAATTAAGAGAGTCGTGTTGATGACATTCAGTGGGAATACTTAAGTATTCCCACTGAATGACTATTTCATGAAATCTTGACATTTAACAATTATAGGTACTAACTTAATAAGTTGTATTACTGATCCTAATGATTGTAATTCTGTAAATACATATTAATATTTGTTACGGTCGTGAATCATATTTTAATCAACGTACCTACAACTTAATACTGACCAGCAAATTGCAAAAAACGTAAGAAAATTTGATTTCGCGGGCTACCCTAGCGCTTCCCCCTTAAGAGGAAGGGCAATGCTCTTTTACTCTACTGGAATTGAGAAATAGATTTCAAAACTAGAATGCTAGGCGGAAGTGAGTTCTACAATCTTACGGCATGAAAAGAGAAAGAATAAGAATAGTATATATATGTAGTTTGTTTTATGTGGATAGGATTTAAGGAGGGATCTAAGGTGTGATCTACACGGTGCGCCGCTAGGGCGAGCGTAAGAAAATCGCTCACGCAGGTAGGAAGGATAAGACGGGTTGTGTAAGATGTTGACGAGGAGACATAAAATCCGAGTGTTCATGCGAAGGTGGATTGGGAGCCACTTGAGTTCCTTGCGAAGGTGAGAAACATGGTCATACTTTCGCGGACCGAAAACAAAGCGAATGCACAAGTTGTGCAAGCGCTAAAGATTGTTCAATAGCTCCTCATTAGCATCCAAGTAGCAGGCGTCGGTAGAATCGGCTGAATAAGTGTCTGTGCCAAAGAAATTTAGTCTTCAAGGGCAGGAGAATTTGAAGGCATTTCAGCGAATGAAACGAGGAATTTACCATTGGACTGACCTCTTTGATGTTGACCTGAGCACGCCACGAAAGATTAGAGTCGATAATTACACCCAGATCTCTGGCGGTTTCGGAATAATCAATGAGAGCACCATCGAGATACAAAGGCATCACAGATGCAACTACATCAGCCGTATTGCGAACGAATCCGCTGCCTATGATCATGACCTGGGATTTAGTTGGGTTAACTTGCAAACCAAAAGACTGCGCCCAAGCGCTGATACATGCTAGGTCATGATTCATTGCAGCAATTGCAGAACCCGAGTCAGCTACAATGGTAACAATGTTTATGAAAACAGAAAAGAGAAGAGGAGAGATAACGCTACCCTGAGGAACGCTCTCAGTGAGGCTACACCAATCAGAGAAAGACTCCTAAAGGCGAACACACTGAGAGCGGCCCCGAAGATAAAAACTGAACCAGGCTAGAGCGGAAAAGAGAAATTGATAGATTTGACGATACCTAGTAAAATGTCGAAATCCACTGAGTTATAGGCGCTACTAAAGTCAAGCAATACAAGAACAGTAAGGGACTTATTCTCCATTGCCCAGCGGACGCCGTTACTTTTAAAAACTGTGTGTTTTAAATATTAATACTTGGTAATTAAAATACTTTATTAAAAATTGTAAAAGGAATCTTCCGATCTTGCCTGGTAGGAAGCGGGTGACTATATTTTGGGAAATAAATCCTAACTATTTTTAGCTAAAAAGCGCAATAATGCAGAAAATATGGCTAAGTTTAATTAGTTACTATCTACAAGCCATAATAGAAATACTTGATAATAATTAACTAACAATAATAATTAACTTATGTAAGTACCTAATTGAATGTAAATAAAAAAAAAACTATAAGTACCTACCTATGCACAATATGCACATACTAATATTATAAATGCGAAAGAACTACTGTCTGTTACCAGTTTACGCCTGCTGAACAGATTTCGATAAAACAAGGAAAGGATAGACTGACAACATGCAACCTGAAGAAAAACCTTTAACCGCGGGAAAATAGGTACCTTATTTTTACGGGAATATGTGGGCGAAACCGCGGGTCGTAAATCTAGTAAAATATAAAAAATGTAGTAAGTATATTCATCGGCTAGGCAAGACAGACCCGGGGGGAGGGCTGAGGGCGCATATTCATAGTTAGCCTAGGGCAGTCAGAACCCTTGGCCCAGCGCACACCGCTGGAGGCGCGGCGGAGCGCATTTCATTGAAACGCACGGGCAGATTCCGCGGGCTCCGAGTGGCGCCAAGAGCCCTTGAGAGCCAGCCGGGCGCGGGGTAGTGCGGCGGAGTGCAGAGCAGCACGGCGGCGACTGGAGCAGTCGCGCGCATGCTCTTGTAGTAGCTTGAGGGCGCTCCGAGCACCGCGTGCGAATTTATTCTTATACCTATTGACCGTATGTCAAGGTAGTTAAGGTTTATATATTAAATTGTTGTCTCCTCCAGCGGTATGCGCTGGGCCAAGGGTTCTGACTGCCCTAGGCTAACTATAACTATACAGCTGTGAACTGTAAGAAGTTTCAGTGCGTAGTGCGGATTTATTTGATCGAAAATCTTACCAGACACAGGAAGTCGTGGACGTAGGTACCTACCTACTGTTGTAGGTACACGCTATTTTTGAGAATTTCCTTACCTACCTACAGAAAACCCAATGTCGTTGCCCAACCGAACCGGAGGAATCACATCACGATCGGCACTCGCGAGGTAGGTACCTCTGGCCTCTCGTTCGATTCGACTTTGTCTATATATAAATCGATTTTGTCTATAGGAGTTCCATAAAGAGGAAATGCGGTGAAAATACATAAAATTTGGACCGAAACAGCAGATGAATGCCGAATGTAAATGTAATTAATTTTAGCAAGTCTGTCCGAAATATTGTTAAAACGTTTAATTTTTCGTCAACGAAAGATGAGACTTCTAAAATTGGGGAACCTAGGAGGTTCAGTGAACAAGATATCTGGGGCTATTGAATTGAACTTGTTTATATTTATTTATTTAATACTTCAAGCACATAAATGTACAGAGGCGGACTTAATGCCATAGGCATTTTCTACCAGTCAACCTTTGGGTGATGCAGAGACAAACAGTGGTAGGTGCAATCATGAAAATTGAGTAATAAATATTTTAAATATATACCTACTTACACATAAACCTACTAAAACTATGAATATAATATATACCTAATTACATATTAATATAAGCACAAATAAATATACATAAATATACCTACTTACTAAAAACAAAACAAGACAAACAATGAGAAAATATTACCATTGTGATGATACTGCCAGCTTCTTGCGAATGTGCTCGCGAACCTTAACTTTCAATGATAATCGGTTGGTTGCCATCCTGATTTCCTGGGGGAGCGCATTCCAGAGAGAGATACTCTGACTGAACGAAGAGTGAATGAAGTCTGTGCGGTGAGTAGAGATGGGTTTCTACCCGGTAAATACCGGGTAAATACCCAAAATACCCAAATGCAGGGTTTTTACCCAGGTAAATACCCAAATGGTGGGTATTTACTTTTTCATTATAGTTTTAAGTCTTTTATACACTTTAAGCAATAAAAAATGTTTATCAAATGTGTTTTATATGCATGAAATGCAAATGGTGTCAGCAAAGAATAGTTTTCTACTAACAAATCATATAAAAATTGTACGTCTGTATTTTTTACATATTATATTTGGTGGTTTATATTACATTTGATTATAGTAGTTTTAAATTAAAGACTATTTGAATATCACAGCATGTCGTAACAAATATTTATTGATAAAATACATTAAATAAACGTGAATCATCAAACTCTTGAGTATGTAAGATGAAGAAAATTACTTTTTTATTTTGTAACATAACTTAATATCATTTTTACTCCAAACGTAAGGGTTTGATGAAAAAAAAAAAGTTTTAAGTATGGGGAACTCCCAAAATTTATTGTTTTTTTTTTGCTATTTTTGTGTGAAAATCCTAATGCTGTTCACAAAATACATCTACTTACCAAGTTTCAACAGTATAGTTCTTATAGTTTCGGAAAAAACTGGCTGTGACCTATGGACGACAGACATGACGAATCCATAAGGATTCCGTTCTTTGACATTTGGCTACGGAACCCTAAAAAGGGAGTTTCGATTCCAAATTAAATGAAAGGACATTATATAAAGAGGAAAATCAGCCAAGTTCAGTACATTTTGGCCAGTTAGGCGAACACAAATGTACTGACCAGCAGATTTTTTTTTCGCGATTTCAGGTTTGGTCCCATAGTAAAAGTTGTTTGTTTTCATGACTACAATCACGTGTTTAAGTGTCGTTCACTAATTACCAGTCACCCTATATATGTCATTTACTATATAGAAACTTCATCAAATCAGTTAAAGAAATTTTACATTTATGCTAAAATTACAGTTATTATCAGTTAATAAAGCAATTTAATCAGGCTTTGAGACGAAAAACATATGAAAGTAGCCGAACTTATAACATGGATGTGTTAAAAAAAAACGGGCTAAAATTCACCTAAACTTTATTAAATAAAACGTTCCATAAAGTGTTTATAGTTTATACCCATGCTTTTGGGTATTTACCGGGTAAAAACCCTGTTTATACCCAAATTGGGTATTTACCCGGTAAATACCCGATGGGTATTTACCCACCGCCCATCTCTAGCGGTGAGTGGGACATTGGAGAAGACGATTGTGTGACGAACGTAGATTTCTATTGTGGTTGGCGCAAATGTACTGAAAGTGGGGGGCTAGATAACCAGGGGAAGATGGAGAATCAAGAAATGAGAACAAGGTGGTCAGCGCCCTTAGCTCTCTGCGCTGGCGTATGGGCAACCACTGTAGAAGCGAGCGATACGCAGAGACATGATCATATTTACGCAGATTGAAAACGAATCGAATGCAGTTATTGAGAAGACGGTCAAGTTATAGTCCATTGTTTGTCTGTATTGTCACAAAGGTAAATTTCGCAGCTGCCCTGAAAAAATAATCTAATAATACACAAGAGGAGGTCTATGTTGTAGGAATTTAAAAAAAAACGCAAGTAAAACATATATTTTTTTAGAGCAATTGATTTATTTAATGAAATCAATAATATTGTAAATGCAATAAATTATGACATACAATGGAGTCCCATACTTTCTGTAACCTAATGGCGTTGTTGATCCATAAACATATTGAATGTCAATACAACCAAGACAAAACTAAATCAAAATAAAAGCAACCAAGCACACGGAATGAGTTCTATTGCAGTCAAAGGTTAAAAACAAAGATTTGTACTATTGACGTCATAAATATTATCCAAAAATAAAGCTTGTGTATCTTCCTTGCTTACCTAAACTTGTCTAAATGTTGAGATTATCTCGTCTACAATTTTATCATAGGAACATGATTATCATTAGTCTAATCAACAATTTTGAATCAAATCATTAAGATTAATTTTGTAAGAATGACTTTTAAAATTAATCACACAATATTAGAAATATGATCTGTGACATCACTTATACTTAAAATACACTCAAACATACAAACAAATCAGTCCGTTTCAATCTACTTACACTACAATTACTTCTCTTTGACAGTAACATTAAAATATTTCAATAATGTTCTACTTTTCTTGTTAGATTTGGGTGTTCTTTCCGACACGGAAGTCCTCCGTGTGGGAATATTCTCTTTGGGGCTGAGAGGAGCTGTCACGTTGAGTTTGTCGGTGACGTCCGCGCACTTGCCTTTCCTCTCGCGGACCATGCGCGTCAGCCAGTCGGTGGTGCAGTCTTTTTTCTTGACGGGCGACATTAGCCGCAGGTGAGGCGCCTCTCCATCCAACACGAAGTTCGGCAGGTTCTTGGTCGGCGTAGTGAACGATATGACCCTCAGCTTGCTGGGCGACACCTGCACTGGAGATCTATTGTGTAATGTAGTCGGAGATAGTGGTTTCATGCCTTTCGGCGATAACAGTTTACAGTTTTTACTTTCATAATTCTTAGTGGGCGTCATGAAGGAGGAGCCCGCTTTAGGTATGTAGCACCAGTCGCTGGAAGCTTCCATTCCATAATTCCTAGGCGGGCTTTGTTCAAGACAGTCTCCATGACGTTTTATTCCTGCTGGCAGCAGCTTTGGTTCATTTTCTTCAGGTAGGGTGTCTAATTTCAGTCTTTTTATTGACATTTCAGCTTCCTCTGTTTCTCTGGAAGCATTCATTAGATCTGTGAGGCATCGCTTTGTTTTTCTAATAGAAGCACTGCCTTGCGAGCGCATTCGCTTGGCACTGTAAGATCCGGGCGTGGTGACCAGTTTGCGTTTGAGTGAATTAGGAGTTTTATCGAGCGCGCCCCACTGCGGCAGGCTGGCCACGTCGGTGCGCGGCACCAGCTCGGCGCGACCCCGCAGCTCGCGCTCGGGCGGCTCGCGCTCGGCCGCCTCGCGCGGCTCGCGCTCGGCCAGCTCGCGCCCGACGCGCCACAGCTTGTGGCGCGCGTCGTCGCTGCACGTGACGAGCTTGGTGTCGCCGCGCGCGCACCAGGCGGCGCACGTGACCTCGGCCCAGTGGCCGGCCAGGCGTACGACGGGCGAGGAGTACTTCACGTTCCACACGTACGCGTTCTTGTCGCTGCTGCCGCTCACGAGGTACATGCTGTCGGGGCTGAGGCACGTCTTGATGTAGAACGTGCTGTTCTCGTGCCCGATGTACCTCTGCTCCGGCATCGCGTTGTACGTCGATATGTTGAAACAATAGATGACGTTGTCCATACAGCTCGCGTACAGTCTCATTCTAGCGTCGTCTATGATCAAGTTGGTGTATCCGTTCTTGGTAGAGCTGCCACAGTAAGGTATGGAGTGCTTGGGGAGCGGCTCCCGCTTGTAGATGTTGTAGTTCTTGCGCAGGTCCCACACCTTGATGTTGCCGTCGCACTCGCCGCACGAGATGAGTGTGGTGTCGTCCTGGAACACGAGGCCGGTGATGCTGGTTGCACGCTGCGTGTCGACGCGCGGCCGCTTGCCGTGCGAGCCGGGAGTCTTGGGGTTGAAGCTGGAGTGGCAATTCATGAGGCAGTTGTCTGGTTTGAGAACCACTGAGGGCTGGTTGTTGGCTCGTATGTCCCACACTAGTATGTGTCCATCCCGAGCGCCCGTGGCGAAGACCGAGGGCTCCGTGGGCCGGAAAACTGCAGTCTTTACAGATCTCGTGTGGCTTGAGAAGACTAGAACCCTTTTAGGAGCACCCTCTGCCACATCCCATAGACATGCTGTGTGGTCACCTGAAATTTATTACATGACAATTTTTACAACTATTCTGTGGATAACAATACATTTTATTGCAATATTAATAAATAAAAACCGGGCAAGAGCGAGCCGGACTCGCGCACCGAGGGTTCCGTAACATACATCGTGCATAAGGTTTATGTTTATGAAATTAAATGTTTTTTTTTTAATTTGTATTTGAGTTGATGAATAAGGAGTACGTGAGGAGAGGGCGCTACTGTGCGTGAACAAACATTAGCTCTGTGTATTTTAATTCTTTAAAAACAGTTTAAACGCTTAATTTGTGAAAATAAGTGTAATAAGTCAAAGTTCTAAACAAATAAGGGTGATAAACGTCGCAGTACTCAAGGAATTCAAAGGAAAAGTTAATAAAAAACAAGTGAAAAACTTTTTAACGACAATCTGTTTCAAACGTGAAGTTTTTGGCTTGAATTGCCAAGCAAGAACGAAGCCTGAACAGTGAAAGGCAATTAAAAACTGGAAACTTTCAACCACTAAAAAGGTAGGAAAGATTTTATAAAATAACTTACGCACCAAACACTTAGCGAAGAAATTATTCAAAATTGCAAATCATCTGAGCTATAGTAGGGAACAACGCCATCTGTGTTTGACAGGAGAAACTAACTTACAAACCAGTACAAGGTCTTCGATCGACAGAATAAATTATTCCACCATCCATTTGGATCACCATATTTGATCTTATGTTAGAATTCAATTTCTTACAACACATAAAATCCCCAACAAGAATCACACAAACCACTTCAACTTGCTTAGACCTAATATTCACTAATTTTACCAATAAAAATATGCTTATAACTGTGGAGGAATTAGGCTTTTCGGACCATAGCGCAACCATTGTACAATTACACATACCGCAACAATCAAAGCAAACAACCTGGTACACAAAAAAACGAATATTCAACGCTAAAAATATACAAAAATTCAAATCTGTACTAAGTAAACAAAGCTGGAATGACCTGCTGCTACCAGATAAAGATATAAATGAAAACTACAAAATATTCAACGATACAATAATACATATATTAAATCAATCTATTCCCTCGCGTAAAATTAAACTTAAAACTAAACCGAAAAAATACTGGCTGACTACAGGCATTAAAATCTCTAGCAATAACAAAAGATTGTTAAAAATACTAACACTAAAAACAAAAAATCCAATAATTAGACAATATTATAAAAAATACGAAAAAATATTAAAAAAATTAGTTACGACAGCCAAAAAGACTGAATACATAAATAAAATTAATAAATCACATAATAAGGTCAAAACGATGTGGAGCATCGTAAACGAGAGAGCGAACAAGAAATTAAAAAATGAAAAAACCAACATAAAATTGCAAATAAATGATAACACAACATCCGAACCTAAACAAGTAGCCGGCATTTTTAATAACTTCTTTGCATCAATAGGGGAGAGCGGTACCGGACTACCTGGCAGCCGGAAGTCTGACGGCACGTCCGTGCTTAACCCCACAGAAAATAGCATGTTTCTTAGCCCTATAGACCCTTGGGAAGTAAATCGATTAATAAAACAATTAAAGAATAAAAGTAGCCATGGGATAGATGAAATACCGCCTGTTTTATTAAGGCAATGCGCAGACGAACTAACGTTACCGTTCTACCTCCTTCTGAACCAATCATTTGAAGAAGGTGCCTTCCCCGATCTATTAAAAAAGTCATTAATTAAACCTATCCACAAAAAAAAATCAAAATCAAACCCAAACAATTACCGCCCAATAGCTCTCTTACCTGCAGCCTCAAAGATCTTTGAAAAGGCTATGTGTGACCGAATATACAAATATTGCGAAAAATATAAAATATTTGATGAATGCCAAAATGGTTTTCGCAAAAACCGTTCAACAACTTTGGCAGTCTACAAATTTGTTCAAGAAGCACTTAATATTATCAATAGTAAACAATACGCAGTAGGCATACTACTAGATATGACCAAAGCCTATGACAAAGTCCAATTTAATATATTGCTTGCCAAACTATACGGAATAGGCATTCGTGGAAAAGCTCATGATTGGCTTGTATCTTACCTAAAGAACAGAGAGCAAACAGTGGAAATTGAATTTTTCGATCAACAGACGAAAGAAATAAAAAAAGTCCGATCTGATAGCAAATCGATTAGCGCCTCAATACCTCAAGGAAGTGTTATAGGATGTCTTTTATTTCTAATTTATATTAACGACTTACCTAAAATCATAGACGGACCATGTATATTGTTCGCGGATGACATTTCTCTATTAGTATCATGTCATAACAACTTATACCTAAACGAAGAACTAAAATCAATACTCACCAAAATCATTACTTGGATGGACGCACACAACCTCGAAATAAACTTCTCAAAGACCAAACTAATTACTTTTCATCCCCATCAAAAAACACCTTTAAAAATAGATTTTAGTTTTAATAACTCACAACTTGATACTGTTAAAGAATTCACCTTACTTGGATTAAATTTGGATACGCATATAAACTGGAAATCCCACATAAAAAAACTTAAATCAAAAATTTCAAGATTTTCTTATGCTCTCCATGAAATAAAAAAAACCACCAATCTAAAAACAGCGCTCACGACCTACTATGCGTATGCTTATGCATGGCTAAGCTACGGAGTTACCCTTTGGGGTAACAGCACGGACGCACCAACACTATTTACTCTTCAGAAAAAATTAGTTAGAATCCTCGTAAACATCGATCAAACTGACAGCTGCAAACCTCACTTCCAAAATTACAACATTATGTTTCCTTCAAAACACATAGCATTGGGTGAAGAAGCAATCTAAAATTTAGTATATAAATGCCTTAATAATCATAAAAAACGTACCTCGTAGATCTGTCTTTGTTACCTGTGGTTCTTTTCCAAGGCAGAAGTCGGGCCATCCTTGGCCACAGCTGTCATTTTCAAATGTCATTCATAGCGTCTAAAATTTTTGCCGCCAACGTACGAAAAAATTTTCTCTCGTTAATTTTCATAGAAAATTAGAAAATATTCAGGTATAACTTTAAAGAAAGTGAATAATAGTGATTGTGGTAAGTGATATATAGTGTTGCGCTGATCGTTAGTCAGCGAAATGACGAAACGGAGATTGAAGGTTCAAATTATAGATACGTGGTCACCGGTTACTTCGAGGAACCGTGTGTAGCGACCCTGAGTGATTCTCCTAAGCGCAATAGTGGGGAAAAACTCTCGTCATCCTCGGAGGATTGAGGCACCCCTTTTCCCACCGCCGAACGACAAGGCAAAGAGATCGAAACGATTTCCTGTAAGTTCGACCTACGCATTTTTATAATTGAATTAGTAGCCAGTAAGCCAAGTAAGTGCTGAATATCTGTTATTAAGACACATTATATCACTAACCTTACTCAAAAATACTATCAACAAATTTCTAATCTGTTTCTTGCTAGTATCTAGGTAGGTACTTCAGACAGAAGTGCAGTGTTGTTTTGTATACAACCCTTTTGTGTTTAAAGAATATTACAAGTTATGGAAAGGGATTTCAGTGTAAAAATATGATGATTAGGTAGTAATTCCTAAAGCAAATACTGAATGTCTTGAGGAGCTAAAATTACTCAAGCAGTGGCTTTTCTTTGACATTCCACCATGAAAAGCAATCCATTATAAGTAAACCTTACATGTATGCTCACCTACCCTATGTGCTCGGCACACTGAGAGTGAGTAGGTACATAGGCCACAAAACAAAAATAAAAACTATTTTTAGCCCCCGCGGAGGGAGGTGTGGCTGGGATATCTAATATGTGGGTCTAGAGCAAAAGGAGCTAGCTGCTTAAGTAGTCCTACAGACATTTGTTAATTGAGCAGCAACCTACCCACTAGGATTGTATCCTACCCCTTTTGGAGGTAGTCGGCACACTCCTATCCAGGAGTGTAATTACTTAGTTCATTGCTCTCATGCAGTATGCAGTTGTTACTTACATTGAAGAGGTTCAGGACCTCTAACTCTAATGTGCAATTAGAACATTAAGATGAATAATTAAAAATTACATAAGTTTTATAACTAATAAGAAATGTTAAATATTTAAACAAGGTTATAACTACTTATAACTTATTATGCTATACTGTATATTTTTTGCTGTATTTTGTAATATTTAAGGAAATCTTATAGTTATGGTCAGGAACAGGACCATCAGGATATTCTTGGCATTCATCAAAGTGTCCTCTATCATATAGATATTTATTATATTTGCAGTGGAGCAAATACTACACAATTTAAAATTGGCAATAAATAATTTAAAGTTGGTTAATATAAGAAAATAGTTATTTTAATAAAAAAAAAAAAAAAAAGAAGAAACATGATAAATGAGGATCATATCTAAAATAACTAGGCCAAGATACACACTAGAGACAAGATTCAGGCTGTCTAAAGAACCATGTAAAAGCTTGGGAATGAAAGACTGCAAACCTGTTTCTGTTTCATACTGAAAATCATAACAGGAAGTCAAATCTGGAAGACATTTATATTCAAAACATTTCTATTTTGAGATACAAGTAAGTATCTTTAGTTAAAATAATTAATGCAAATCTCTATTAAACCAATCATATTAATCTATGCGGATATCTAAGATTATGATATTATAATCAAATAGCCTATTGTTTACACTCCGGTATTACTAAAAAGTTAAATGGAAGTAATTATATATTAATGAAGGGAAGCTGTTCATGCCATAGTTCACACCAACGACTCCGGAGAGTCTTTTAGAACCAAGAGAAATATGGGAATTGACAACACACCCCTTTTGGCTTTCCTTCAGTTCCCGGGACAATTGTAGCATTAGCCAACTAAGTGGCAGAGAATTTGCAACCCTGTGGTGTTTGCATGTAACAATTTAATCTGCAATATCTATTTTATTTAGTTGAGATAATTTTTTGCTGGCTCACTAGCAAAAGCTGTCTCGGAGACTGTGGGTCTTAACAAAGCTTGGGGGACAAATGAATTTCCAAAGTCAATTCTAAATCTCAATCAGGAGTTAGAATTATCTAGGCCTTTTTTAGAACATTGATAGCAATCACAGCCTGCCTGCAGCCTGCAGGCAAGGTAGAAAGGAAGATAATATTATCAATGCTCCTAATAAAGAGATTCTGTTCTCTGAGACAAGTTCAAAAAGCTAAATTTTGCTATTCTTTTATTGGAATGCTTGTCATCAAAAAATATTTGAGAAGAGCAGACCAAGACAAATGAAAAAAGGTTGCTCCACTGGTTTGTCAAGAGTTAATGTGGTGGCCAGTGGCTGTTGAGAGACCACAGCTCAGTTCCTTTATATATGGGTAACCCACTTCCTGTCCACACATGCCGTGGAGGAAGGGTAAGGAGCCCACATGAAAAGGGCTACTATATCCATCCAAAAGAGGTCTTTAAAATATCGCTTTTAGTGATAAGACCGCTCATTGAGTCACCCTATGTAAAACATTCTACACTTATATCTGTAGTTTGTATGGTGTACATAATAAAGAATATTCTAATATCCTACTCTTGCCAGGAACTTGACCAAACCAGAAAAAAGTGGCACTCTAACTTGAGAGATGTTTGCCATATACGCAGTAATAATCAGCCAAAGCCAGTCTTCAGAGTGTACATATTCTAGCTCAATCCGTCAACAGACCATTTGTCGCAAACTTAGGATAAACGAACAAGGGTACATACATCCCCAGTGATCCTGAACCTAACGATTAGCTGAACACTAGAATTACTCTGTCAGCGGTTTATCTCCCGGGGAGGTTAAAGGTATAATAACGGCTTAGCCGACCGCTTATCTAGGAACAGACCAGCCGGATTGGCGCCTGTTGCTCCAGGCCCCAGGCCTCGGAGGCCATGTTTCAAAGTGGGGCGTCTCCGATGTAGACCTTTTCGCGTCAGATAAGTCGGCCGCTGTGCGACATTACATCACAGGGGACTCAAATGATGGCTTGGCAAGCTTCTGCGATGCATTCAGTTAAGAAGTAACAGTTTTGACTAGCTGGGTGTTTCTCTTCACCCAATTTAAGACCGAGTGCTCAATCATTTGAACTCGGAAAAGGGGCAGGGACGTACTATGTATAAATCCCTCCATGCTGGATCCGGTGTGCCTGGCTCCCTTACTTGGAGACAAGAGGTCTCAGAGAGCCAGTACCTACCCATACAAGAACTAAGTAAGAACCTCTTAGACCTGACAAGCTGCAACTCCTAGCTTGGAAAATTTGGGGGGGGGAGGGCAGTCAGGTTGGAAGGGGCAGTATTTGGTAGATGAGCAAGGGACTTGCTCAAATGTAGTTGAAGATCCACAATAATTATTTATAAAGCTCGTATTCAGAGGTGAATGTCATAGACTCATAGTGTAGATTGTATGACATCTAGACAGTTTTTTGTCCATTTAGAAAGTCACCCGTATGTAATAGAAAATTACCCCTTGATTAGCAGAGATTTACAAACTCTAATATTGTAAGACATCCCACAACTTTTAAATGTTAAATAAGATAAGACAATCATTTGTTTGCTCAAACATGAGTACAATACTTACAATACAAATTGTCAGTATGCAAGAGATGTTAAAAGTAGGGTAAGTAAGCAAAGTGCGCCCAAGATTTGGCTTAAAGACACTGACAAAGAATTAACTTAAAAGCTACCATAATCATTGTTGATTTTGGTTTACAATAACAGGTGTGTCTAAACTTGCTCAAAAGATTTCTAAACAAACTATGTTAGAGGAGCCTCCATGAAGTCAGAAGAGGTCTGTGGTAGCCTTCGGGAGGCTGACTGGTGATTAGTTCATCAGAAAAAATCTAACTGGAAGAACCACTAAGCTTACAGAATGATTACTTCTGTAAAGTAGTTAAGGAGAGGGCTATCCCTCAAGAGTACTTAGAATGATCAGCCTATAATGTTCCAACTGATGAGACAAAGGTCTCCTCTCGGTGAAGGGGACGAAGATATGGACTGTATCATATGAGAATTTTCAATTCCCAATGAAAATATTTAAATATGTTTGTTTAAATGATATTTTCATATTTTAAGTCAATTAATTGGTGAATGAATAGAATTATACTTCATTTACATGCGAGGATTAATCTATTAACCATAGTGATATAATAAAAGGTCCTAAATAAATTTCAGTTTCAATGGGATTTTGACTTTGTTGTGTTAGACATTGAGTTTGTTTTCCCACATCTTTATAAAGTTTGAGATTCAAAAATATTTGTACTTTTGATTAATTAAGGATAGGATCTTATGAGTGATCCAGTTATCCTTTAATAATGAGATTATTATTTTAATTCAATTTACATCTCATTGATTTTAAATTATCATTATAGTTTTATATTTTATGTTCACCCTATATAAGGCAAATTGTTAACAATATATAACATTTTATAGAAGATTTGTTAATTTTTGAATTTTTTAGAAACAATAAATTGAAAACGTTTAATTTTCGGTTTCAAAATTTAATGAATACATACAGAAATATTCATTAATTTCATTTAATATAATAATTCAAATAGCGTCTACATTCTTCGGGTGTTCTTTCACCAGCAGATATCAAACAGGTCTTCACCCAATGCTATGTGTTTTGAAGGAAACATAATAGAGCTGTTTTGCATTAAAACAAAACAGTTATTATGTTATGAAAAACACATAGCATTGGAGCAATGTGCTTGCTGTTGAGTTTTGAAGACTTCTATGAATGACATTTGAAAATGACAGCTGTGGCCAAGGATGGCCCGACTTCTGCCTTGGAAAAGAACCACAGGTAACAAAGACAGATCTACGAGGTACGTTTTTTATGATTATTAAGGCATTTATATACTAAATTTTAGATTGCTTCTTCACCCAATGCTATGTGTTTTTCATAACATAATAACTGTTTTGTTTTAATGCAAAACAGCTCTATTTTAACACTCCCCAGTATATACATATTAGAAACTTGCAAATTTGTTCGAAAATATCAAGAATTTTATACAAAACGCGAGGACATACAATCACGTTACACACTCCGACACAAATCCAGATTAAACATTCCTAAATCTCGACTAAAAATACATTCAACAAGTCCATACGTGATGTCCATAAAAATATATAATAAACTACCTGAATTAATAAAAAAAGAAGATAAAATAAACGTATTTGTAAAAAAACTAAAACAATTTTTAATCAATAAATGCTATTACAGTCTAAACGAATATTTAAGCGATAAAATATAAAGCGATATAATAAAGAGTCCCTAATATGGTATTATTGAATTTATTTTGGATTTAAGTTTGATTATTTAAGGCTTCCTCTCTCCTACATAAATTTGTGTTTGTTTTTCTTTTTCTTTTGCTGTGCCCGACAGGGTTCATAATGAACATAATTTCTTTCTCTTTTGAACTTACCACCTAAGTACACATTGTGGAATGCAAATAAAGTATTGAGTATTGAGTATTAATAAATGGTAACTTGCGGTTTACGATTTATGACGTATTAAAAAAAACTACTTACTAGATCTCGTTCAAACAAATTTTTGTGTTTCAGTTCTACGTATGGGGACCCACAAAATTTATTGTTTTTTTTTCTATTTTTGTGTAAAATCTTAGTGTGGTTCACAGAATACATCTACTTACCAAGTTTCAACAGTATAGTTCTTATAGTTTCGGAAAAAAGTGGCTGTGACATACGGACGGACGGACGGACAGACAGACAGACAGACGGACAGACAGACAGACAGACAGACGGACAGATAGGCAGCCAGACAGACAGACATGACGAATCTATAAGGGTTCCGTTTTTTGCCATTTGGCAACGGAACCCTAAAAATAGATAAGAAAATGGAAAAACATGTTCCCTACTTTTGTGTTCGTATAACTCGTGAAAAAAAAAGCAGGGAACAACTGTTTTTTTTTCGCCATTTCAGGTTTGTTCCCGTAATAAAAGTTGTTCATAATGATGAGTATGTCATTGTACTCATCATTATGAACAACTTTTAAGAGGTTGTTAATGTTTTACCAATAACCCTATATATCCTTCTTATTCAGTTTATGAAATATCTTTTAACCGCTTATATTTCCGTGCCCCTACCGCTCGTGTCGTATTTCTGCGACAGACAACATGCATGATTTTTTCGTTCTTTTCAACGATTGCTCCTCCTTATTTGTTGTAGGTATTATTTTATCGATTTAGGTATTCATATTCAGCTGCATCCGGTTTGACTGGAAGCCGACCCCAACATGGTTGGGAAAAGGCTAGGCAGATGATGATGATTATTTTATCGATTTGTAGCTGTGAGTTAGGGGCACGGCAATTGATATTTAGCCAAGCGCTTAAAAGGTTAAATTGGTTCAATATTGGAGGAGGAAATAGGTGAGAACCAACTTACCCATGTGTCACATAAAATTTTATTACAAAAACTTTATGGTTCGGGGATTAGAGGGCAAGCTTTTAATTGGTTCAAATCATATTTACAAGACAGAGTACAATTCGTGGAAGTAGAATATTTTGATAGCGTTAAGCAGGAAATGTACACCATAAGATCAGACATGGCTACTATTAATAGTTCAATACCACAAGGTAGTGTTTTAGGATGTACCTTATTTATAGTATACGTAAATGACTTGCCAAAAAAGATAAGTTCGTCGTGTATCTTGTTCGCTGACGATGTTTCCTTATTATTTAAAACGCCCGCGAATGTTGACCATTTAGCTATTTTTAAAACATTCACAGAAACTGAGCAGTGGTTAAACGAACACAACTTAGAAGTAAACTTATCTAAAACTAAAATATGCCAATTCAGAACTCACCAAAGAACCCCAATAAATCTAAATACATTAACGCAAAAAATAAAATTAGAAGAGGTAAACGAATTTACACTTTTAGGCCTAACATTAGACTCAAACCTAAATTGGAAGAAACATATTGAAAGTACAAGAGAAAAACTGTCGCGATTTATTAATGCGTTAAGCATATTGAAATGCAACACGGACTATAAAACCGCCTTATCTGCCTATTATGCGTACGCCTACTCCTGGCTAAATTATGGTATCATTCTGTGGGGAGAAAGTACTGACTTTTTGGACCTCTTCATTCAGCAAAAGAAATGTATTAGAATATTAATGAACATAGATCAACGTGAGAGTTGCAGGCCACACTTTATTAAACAACAAATTCTTACACTACCAGCAATATTGTATACAGGAAAAGTTTTTAACCAGTGCGCAAATTTTTTTTGGTGGCTCAGTGTAAGCAATAGAACACATTTCCATTTTTAGTTTATGACTTTTTTTTTTCATTTTTCCACTTTGTCCCAATTTGAAATAAGCAAGACATGGATATAATTTAATAGTAATACTATGAATGAGCATGAATGAAAACGCGAAGGCCGCCCGCCGGCCGCAGGACCACGGGGGCGCGGGACGGGGTTGCGGGGGCATGCGGCGCCGCGCCGGCGTTTGATAAACAAAACGCATGCACATGCAGTACGTCACTTGCGGAAGCGGAGGTCGGATGTCCGTTCGCCGTCCCTGCGCGCGTGCCGCGTACTAGACTAGCGTAGTGACAATGTCTCATTTTACTCACCGCGAGTATTATGAAATGGTGCGAGTGTATTTGTTAAGCA
The DNA here is from genome assembly GCA_916614155.1 of Mesoligia furuncula. Lineage (NCBI taxonomy): Eukaryota > Metazoa > Arthropoda > Insecta > Lepidoptera > Noctuidae > Mesoligia > Mesoligia furuncula. Next base: position 29,475,945 of record OU744799.1, read on the forward strand.
ATGAAAATTTACGAGCAGCACGAAGAAGATACGAAAGGGAGAGCGTACCTCGTATGCGAGCCCGAAGGATCCTCAATCCCACGGTCCCTAATGAGAGGACAATTTTAGCAGCAAACCAAGGTGTATGAAACAAGTGAAAGAGCCTAGATGACTTGAAAGAAAAAATAATTAACGCTTTCAATGAAGTAAAAAGTGGTGTTAGTGTCCTAAACAAACTAAATGCTTACTTATTTAAACGTGCACGTTTATGCCTTGAAAAAGGAGGAGGTCACTTCGAACAATACCTAAAATTATTGTGATTAATAAAATGTAGAGGTAAGAAGAAATTATAAACAATCTTAGTGTCTTAGGTTCTCTTTGATTAGACATTGACGCAAATTGTATCATGTCGTACCTATCCTATCTAAATGTTTTATTTTGAATGGACTAAAACGTATTACTTTCTTACTTATTATGATTTATTTTCTGCATTTTGATGGTCCTAAGCCCATGAAAGTATGAAGGATAAATTGGAATTTACGAAAAATTACGTTTACAAATAACTTTACACAGTCTAAACTTAAAAAATTGTAGCGCTAAACTGGGGTCAATAATCCGCCGTCGCATAGAGCGAGCGCGCGTGTGTAGGTACTTCGATAGCAGCTGGCGCGTCAGGCGACCGGTCGACGCGCGGCGTGAATCGGACGCGCGGCGTGAATCGGGCGACCGGTCGACGGACTGGCAAGCGACGTCCATAAAATAAATTTCTGAGTAAACAAGTCTCGTAAGCGTTAACTTAATTTTTTACTATTGAAACATATCAAAACAAAAAATACGTGTTTATTAAAATATATTCAAGTTTATTATGTCAAAATTTGCGCACTGGTTAAAAACTTTTCCTGTATACTACAAAGTTGTATGTTCGTTAGGAAACATAGGCATCTCTTCAAATCAAATATCGAGCTAAATGAAAACTATAATCGACGAAACAAGAATAGATTAATACTACCTATTACAAACTTAAAAGTTATCGGGAAAAGCCCATACTATAGACTAGCTAGATTATTTAATAAGCTACCGGAAAGTTTAAAATCCCTACCAAATGACTCAATTTTCTCGAAACAGTTGAAATCTCTGCTAATAAAGAAAGGTTACTATACCTTTGAAGAATTTAAAACTGACAAATTGTGAATCGATCAACCTTGTATACTTGACGTAAATGTGAAATATTAAATGACTATACTAATTTATCCGTATGACTGAAATAAATGAACGAATTGATAATATTTACCTATGATTAATCTTAAAACAAATTTTTGTAATTATGTTTAATTTTTAATGTTTAGTATAATGTAAAATTTCATAATAAGAATCAATGTTTATAATATGTATTATGTAATTTGATATATAAAATTTGCAGTGCCCTTACAGGGTATATGTCTTAACACTGTGTCATGAAATTTGAATGCATGCCTACTAACCAGTGTTTTACATGTTAGCAAATAAATAAATAATTTAATGTCGCCATTGTAGCGAGAGCGCCACATTGTACCAGGCAGGCTGAAATGTTTTGAGCCTGGGGCATTTAAAATACTGCCAGGAATGTATAAAAAATTTATTTTTCTATGTAATCTCCCTCTACTTCAATACACTTCTTACATCTGTCATAAAGGGCTTTTAACCCAGTGAAAAAATATTCGTTGTGTTTGCCTTCGAAGTGCTCGTCTACAGCCGCCTTCATCTCGTCATCGGTCAAAATCTTCGCCCACGGAGGTCTTTCTTCAAATTCGAAAACAGGAAGTAATCACTGGGTGCTAGGCCCGGACTGTATGGTCGGTGGTTGATTTCTTCAAATCCTGTCTCGGCTAGGGCACGCCTAGAAACTCCCGCAGTGTGCACTGGGGCATTTTTCGTACACTGCGTGAATGGCTCAGACATAGTGATGTTTGCGGTTCAATGACTAAAAGCGTAATGACGCTAATTACATGAAACTCGGTATTTATATTACTGTGAATGTTCTCAATTAGTGACAGGTAGGGCGAGACATTACTGTCACTTAAAGGTACTTAGGCTCAAAACATTTCAGCCTGCCCTCGTATATGGCACACTGTTTGCTTGCTACTTTTATATAAATTTTGATAAACTCCTTAAAAATTAAGGTATTTCTGCTTCCTAGCAAATGGCTATGTACAGTCAACAAATATGCAGTGATAAGTATGCAGGATCGTCGGATACAGTTGATGTTTAGTAAGAAACAGTTGAATGTTGTTGATTGTTTAATTTCATAAATGATGTTTGTTTTCTATTAATAATAAAATAAAATTTTATTTGAGTAATATCAGAAGTTCCTGCATACTTATCACCTTTGTTGACTGTACCACATTATTGAAACAAGTGACTATGAACGCTATAAAGGAAATATTATAATCTAAAAATATAAAGTTTTGTTCTAGTGTGGTACTTAACAAGGTGTCGATATGGTACATTATGGTTTGCCACACTGTTTATTATGGTATGGTTGGCATAGCTAGTAAATTCCACACTTTCACAACTGTTTTTGGCTGCAAAATAGGTCTCCACAAATTTGGGAGATATTCAAGGTTCGCGCACCACGGGCATTCAGCCCTGCCACCGTCTTATTTATTATTATTAATTTATGCAAATCTTACCTACAACTACCATTACAGATCAGCGATTCAATGCGATAGAGTGGCCTTACACGCTAAACTACTAATACTGCACTGCTGACCTTCTAATATTTTTACTACAGAATGAGCTGTTCTCATATAGTTCCCACTGATATTAGAGAAGAATTGTAAATACACCTACACTTTATGTTTTTAATAAGATGGATAATGATAACCATTCAAATTCATTGTTGTTTTAGCTATGAAATTTGTTGGTTATAAAATTGTAACAATATTTAATGACCAGGAAAATCTCATTGATAAGTATTGGACAATGATAGAATGAGCTTTCATCACGTATTTAATTCAGATAAGTAAAACCATCTGTCTCAGAGACGGATGCTAAGATTTTTATTATATTGGGAACAAAACAATGTTGGTTTCTTGCTTACCTGACACAGTCACAAAGTTCATGTTCTGAGGCATCCATGCCAGGTCGAAGACAGCATTGTTATGGCACTGGAACCCTTCCAATGTGCTAGCAGTTGTTAAATTGGATGTATCCTGTAATCACAAGTTACCATGACGCACTGAGCATACCCAATCACTGTCTCCAAAAACGACGAGATGGTGTGCACAAGGCCTTACCTGAATAGCAACTCTGCCATCCTCGTTCGCAAGAGCAAGGATGTGCTCGTAACCGGGAGCCTCCGAGAATCGGCACGCAAATATCGGAGGATCCTGGTCGAAGCTAGCCGCAATGTTCGCATTCTGCAGCCCATAGAATGATTCCTCGCTGTCAACCACCAGCCGCTTCAAGACGTTGTCATAGTTCAGCCGACAATCTGCAGTAGCCCAACCGTTACTATAATTATGTACATTTTTTTACGATTCCAGATACTTAAGATTTTGTATTATTACTTACAAATGCCAAGCTGACGATCGATCAAACACTGAATATCATTCATTTTCAGGCATTGTCAATTTGCACAGTAAAATTACAATAACATCGTTGCAGTAACGCTAGATAATTCTATCAATTTCGATAGAAAATAAAGAAAACAGCTCAACCTGTGTAGAATAGAACAAGACAAGTAAGTAGTAGTACCACGTTATGGCGCGAAAAAGTGGGGAAAGAGGGGAAATCGAAACGTAACGTCAAACGATGCAAAACAAAGCGTTTTATTACGTACATTTTAGGAGAACGTTTTGTGAAAAAAATGTTAAAATTCTTTGTTCTGTTTCAATGAAATCCTAAGCATTATTTTCATTTTGAACATGTTTTTATAGTCGTATTGATATCGATAATTCCATAATTATGTTTTCCAAATTACCCTTACTTTTTAGCTGAGCTATTGATCATAGACAATAATAAGTGTGTTCGCATTGTTTCTGTTACTTTTTTTTTAGCTGCCCAATCCTGTGTTGTTAACAGAACCCGGTGTCCAAATTATGGTCTTCTGATTCGTTGAATTTTGTTGACATATCTTATTATCTCTAAGATGTCTGTGGTAAAATTCCAAGCGCGTTTGCTTTGCTTTACTATTTTGTTGTGGTGAATTCAGAAGAGAAATAAAAATTTAAGTTTGTCCGTATCAATACTTGCATAACGGGCAGAGTTTGGACTAAACGGTCATCAATATTGTATTGGTTCTTTCGACGTTTGTTTCTAAAAGTGTTTTATCAAGAAATGTCCGTTAAAACTTGTGTAATATAACTGGGCGCCGTACCGCTTGGTTTTCCTTTCGATACGTATATCTCAGAAGTGTAAGTTTCTAAGTAACGAGAGAATCGAAGAGATCGACTTTCAGTAACGAGATCCTTACAAAGTAAGTATTCGATTATTTGAATGTTGGAGTTTGTTAAAAGTTCGTTACGTGGACACAAATGATGAGGAAATGTTGATATTTCAGGTGTATGGAATGTGAAGCTTACGTGGAAAATGGAAGAGGTTAGCTGTAGCCGGCAGCACGGGAAGTTCGTGCTGGGCGGTCGCGCGGGCAGCTCGAGCGCGAAGCAGGCAGCGCGCGCGTGCGCCTGGTCGGGCCTGCTGCGCCTGCTGGCGTGCCTGCTGCGCTCGCACTGCGCCGCGCTATGGTGCCAGCTCACCAAGGCCTCGCCGCCGCCCGATCTCCCCCAACTGACTTTCCCTTTATGAGCAACATGGATGAAATATCATATTGGATTTGTACCAAGCGGGCACCATGCCTGATGAACTACGACAGTGTCAAAAAACAGAATGATCAAGCGCAGTGTTCTAAAAGTAAACCTAAAAGTGTTCCCAGTGCTGCCGAGGTGCCTTCACCCAAGAAGAAGAAAAAGAGGAAGCTGTCACTACTAGAAGATGATTCAGGCTCTGCAGATAAGCAGCAAAATGTATATTTTGACACATCTCAAAAGCAGAAACAGACTGTGATGAGTAGTTGTAAGTCTGATACACTAGGATCTGACTTGGATTTTAATATTAAAAACACCTCTGTGCAAGGCAAATCAAAGAGATTGAAACATCAAAAAAACAACAGAACAACTTTGCACAAGAAAAATAAAGTGATCACATCAACACCTAAGGTGATGCATCTGAGGAGGAGTTTGAGACAAGCTCAGCAGAGCCTCAACAACAACAGCCAACTTAATAGTTCCTTTGAAATATTTAATAATAGCCTTATGAATGGTAATAAACATAGTCAAATAGAACAGAAATCACCTGACAAGCTGAAGAAGTCACCAGAACTACTTGCAAGCGGGGACCAGACTGTGGACAATAAGAAGAACACATATCATACAAAGTCTAAGAATGAAGTCCTCAATGGACAATTTGAAGACCTCAGTGATGTGTCTGGGTTTACAGCCAACTACATTAGATCTACAAAAATGCAGTCAACCAAAACTCCTAGGAAATTAAGATGTAAGAACAGTCGGAATCTGGTGAAAGAATCACGCCAAAGTGTGCAAAAAGACAACACAATGGTTGTTTGTGTCAACAAGTCTATGAACACCGGTATACAGAAGCCAGCTGCTCTGAACTGCAGCACAGAGTCCGAGAATGTGATCAACTTGATATCCAAGGGTATTGACAAGTCTGCTAGAGTAAGCAAGAGCACATCTTTACTCAAGTTCATGGACGCCAAGACAAATAAAAGTTTAAAGGAGGCTGTACGCAACAGTAAACTAGATGGCAGCAGGACTAGAGCTAAGTGCAACTTGAATGTGTCATTCCAAACACAAAGCACCACATCAAGGTATCCGAAACGGAGTAGAAATCATACAACACCAGATGTTGTAGAAGGAAATCCAGGAGATGACAAACAGGCAGATAAAAAAAGGAAAATTAGTAAAATTTCAAGTGACTTTAACAATTCAGATCGTAAGGAGAATCCTGAAGCTGCAGCAGTGTCTAGAACTAGAAGTGGCAGGAACATTGGCTTAACGCTAAGGCATCCTGAGAACTCAGTTTTAGTTCTAAGTAATTCTACAGAGCAGGTCAGTTCCATGGTTAGCATGAATGTGGCTAGTCCTGGCACAGAGCAGAGAGATAAACTGAAGAAGAAACGGATCACAAGGCATTTACGTTCAAAGAAAGCCATGGAGAAACAAACAAGTTTACAAAGAGACACTTTAAGAGACAAGAGTGGTTTTGCTGCTTGTTTCTCTGACAGTGATGACGATAGTGAACCATTAAAGCAAAGAAAATTCTTCTGTGCTTAAAACTTTAAAGACTTAATGCAGGCTTCCTTGCAGATTTACTTTTAACATTGTATTGTTAGACATATGAATGTGCACAAGTACACACTTCACGTACAGGGGTAGAGAGTGAAGAATGTTGTAAAGGAAACACAAGTATACATGAAACATTTTATTCACTTACTGATTAAATTAGATTAGGGACTTCTTAAAACTAACCACAGACACATTCTGTCTCATTACAAAACAAGATTTAAATTTAGTTCAAGCTTGAACCTTACAGCCAGTTTGTGGATTTCGGACTTAGAACTCATTTTGTAATGAGATGCATTGTCATGTTTATTGTATAATTAATTAATTAGATAAAAGAAATCATTTACAATTTAATTAGATATAAAAAATTTACACATTCCAAATGAAATGCAAATAATGCTCATATTACAATGAATTATTCATAAATGTTGACTGATCAGTTGCCCCCCAAAATTTTGACAATTTGATATCATATTAGGGTCGAGTTTAGCTGATTATGATGTTCTAATTTAATCATTAAGCTCATATATTATCTTTCCTCTGCCCTTGTTGGACTTCCATTGCTTGACAAGACTAGAATTGTATAAATTTGCTCAGTGCCTGTATTGTTATTGCACTTTGTATATTATCGGCATTTATGTCCGTGTTAGCATCTAGATTATTGTATTTAACTTATGATAGGTACAGTAGTATATTTCATTCAGCATACTCGTTATACATAATATCATTATTATTGGAGACACTGACATAGCTGGACTGTCATTTTAAATTAATATTCATTATTGATGAATGTTTTTAGACTATTATTATTTATGATAATAAAAAATATTGTTAGGGTGTATGCAGGTGGTCTGCAATTGGACTGCAACCTGGCTTCGAATAGCATGCATTAAATGGTTGAGTAGTTGTTAGCATGCCGACAGTAGTAGACAGATTCGTTTTATTTAGCAGCTAGCTTGCCCAAATGCCGACCGCCTGCATAGACCCGCCAAAAAGAGCGCGCGAAATTCTGCCATTTTGTTAAAAGATAATAAACTAGCGCGTGTTTAAATTGGCTTTCTGATTAGAAAACATAATATTGGAACACAAATGAGATTTGTGTACAAAATCTTTGTTTTAAAAAGTGCCATTGTATATTGTAATGTATTGTATGTTAAGTATATCTAAGTTAATCCATGACTGCTGTGGCACACTGGAGATAGTTCATTCTATATTAAAAGTGGGAACTTACATACCTACATATTAGTCTAATATTTGAAGTACATATGTACCACCTTTTTTTGTTACAATTATGTAAAATATAAATAATATGAATTTCATTTGATATAGAAGGCATTGATTAGAGTTTGAATATTTTCTATATTATTGTTTGAAAATAACTCAAACAGCTACTATTATTTCATCCATTTCGGATGTTCATTGGTATTTGTAAAAGCTGATAAATCTATAAATTATATATATTTAAAGTTTAAGACAATTTTGATGAATACGTTATAATCTGAAACTTATATGCATGTGTGACTTTTCTCATAATTGTAAGAACTGAACTATCTTTCTTTGGCATAATATTATATCTATCGAATTTTTGAGTTTAGGGTAATATTGATCTTTTTATTTAGTTTTTATCAAATTTTTGTGTATTATATTTTGTAGCTTTTATGTATTTAAAATTGCATAGTAAAGTTAATCTTAACTGTATGTTCTGTTTTAATGTGGAGTACCATACCAAAAGAATATTTAAGAACATAATTAGTAAACGAAACATACGTAAAACGAGGCGCATAGATATCTCCAATAGCACAAGCAGTGAACATTACATCAAATGGTTCCTGAGTTCAATAAAAAAAACTAAGAATTATTATAGTAATGTCGATGAGACTCGCACAGACCAAGGAAGCATGGCACAAGAGGGAGGAGGCCAGTACTGAGCAGTAGGGGAACAAGGAAGCATGGCACAAGAGGGAGGAGGCCAGTACTGAGCAGTAGGGGAACAAGGAAGCATGGCACAAGAGGGAGGAGGGCAGTACTGAGCAGTAGGGGAACAAGGAAGCATGGCACAAGAGGGAGGAGGCCAGTACTGAGCAGTAGGGGAACCCGAAGCATGGCACAAGAGGGAGGAGGGCAGTACTGAGCATTAGGGGAACAAGGAAGCATGGCACAAGAGGGAGGAGGCCAGTACTGAGCAGTAGGGGAACAAGGAAGCATGGCACAAGAGGGAGGAGGGCAGTACTGAGCAGTAGGGGAACAAGGAAGCATGGCACAAGAGGGAGGAGGGCAGTACTGAGCAGTAGGGGAACAAGGAAGCATGGCATAAGAGGGAGGAGGGCAGTACTGAGCAGTAGGGGAACAAGGAAGCATGGCACAAGAGGGAGGAGGCCAGTACTGAGCAGTAGGGGAACAAGGAAGCATGGCACATGAGGGAGGAGGGCAGTACTGAGCAGTAGGTGAACAAGGAAGCATGGCACAAGAGGGAGGAAGCCAGTACTGAGCAGTAAGGGAACAAGGAAACATGGCACAAGAGGGAGGAGGGCAGTACTGAGCAGAATGGGAACAAGGAAGCATGGCACAAGAGGGAGGAGGCCAGTACTGAGCAGTAGGGGAACAAGGAAGCATGGCACAAGAGGGAGGAGGCCAGTACAGAGCAGTAGGGGAACAAGGCTGCCGATGATGATGATGGGATATCATCCTGTCTATTTGTACAATGGTGTCAGGAAGACATTTGTACAATGGTGTCAGGAAGACATTTGTACAATGGTGTCAGGACGACATTTGTACAATGGTGTCAGGAAGACATTTGTACGATGGTGTCAGGAAGACATTTGTACAATGGTGTCAGGAAGACAATTATTGTACAATGGTGTCAGGAAGACATTTAGAAGAAAATGTTTGATGCTCTACCCAAAAACAAAATTGATACAAGAGTCAACTAGCATCTATCATCTTGGCAACTAGCGTCAACTTTCTGACTAACTGACAGACTATTTCATTTTGACAATTCAAAAGTGCCTCTACAAGGTTTAATTGAAATAAATGCTTTGCTTTTTTTTTTTTGTCGGGTTTCTGCTACTTTTCCTTAGAAAATGCTACGGACAGAACCCAGTTCGATGCGAATTTAGCCACTTTTGGTATATAAATAGTTATCTCATGTGTTTATCCGGAGTATGTATTTCTTAATGTTGTGCAATAGTGCGCCTGAGCATGTTATTTCATAACAATATGTAACATCTCATGACGATGGTGCGCAAAATTTATTTTGATCTGAACCAGATGTTAAGGCTGGAGAAACCCTCACTCTAATAATCATTCTCTCTTCTATGGGATTCTTCTTCTTCTTCTTCTCGTCTTTTATGGGACTGGGAGAGAGAGAGTGCACATGTGTTTGCGCACACACTCTTGCACTACCTACTTATAAAATAAATCTAAATAGGTAACCCATCTGCGTAGTTGACTAGTGTCCGTTGAGATTTGCCGCCGTGACTGAAATTGGGTCTGGTGATAGGTATGAGGCTATGTTTCCTGTTGTCCTTTGACCAATGCTCGTCAGCCGGTGAGACTAAATTAAAGTCTAATCGTCGCGTCGTGCTAGAAAAACGGGTCTTTTAACCATTCACGACTTAACTTCAATGATAGGTAATGATAATACCTACTTATCGTGTGTTTTCGACGTCTATCTCTATCTATAAAAAAAACTTTTTTACTTACCAAAAAAAGAAACAACCGACTTCCAAAAAAAAAAACACTACAAAGTGAAAAATAATTTTAATTTCGGAAGTCGGTGTCGTTGGGTTTGCATTTTCCTATATTCCCACTGGATCGACATAACGGTCTGGTCACGACCTTGCCGCTGTCAGCGGTAACTTAGCGCGGGGCGGCGAGAGGTAAAAACAAATAGGAAACATGTAGGAGACAGCCTGGTGCCAATAATAACCGAAGATTCGCTAGCACCGGAGGTCCTACTGAAAACAATATTTTGCCGCTGCACCAAGGCCAAGGAATGTGGTAGTGGCAAATGTGGATGTCGGAAAGCTATGCTGAACTGTTCGGCGTACCTCCGCTGCCAAGGAAAATGTCTCAACGGCGTCTGTATTGACGAAGACTATGATGAAGACGACGTAGAGCCCCTTCAGCAAGAACGGATGGATCCACTATCACTGGATGGTTCCTCTGAGGATGAGGGTGTGCCTTGGAAAAAGAACCCTTATCAGGACCTAAACGCAAAAAACGCAAGTTTTAGAAACAATAAAAGTATATAATCGACTACAGTAAACAAAATCAGAAAAATATATGATATTCTTCAGGATATATGCTAGGTAGATAGTGTGTTGAAAACATAATACAACTAATTTTATACGATAGAAAAAAATCATGAAGACACCTCTAAAAACTTTCTATCTAAGTATACATATAATAAAATCGTAGGAAAGTCAAAACTGTACATTGAATATTTTTTTAAAAGAATACTTGGGGCGTGATCTACAATCGATACCGAAGCCAAAAATATAGTTTTTAGAATTTTTGTCTGTTTGTCTGTATGTATGTCCGGGATAAACTCAAAAAGTACTGCATGGATTTGCTTCAAATTTTGCATGAATATTACTAAGAGGTCGGGTCAACATATAGGCTACATATTATCACGCTATCACCTACGGGGGAGGAGCTGTGAATCTTTATTTTTCTTACGCATTCTGTGACATCGTGTAGTCTAACGACGCATATTTAAATGTTGTTTTTGAGTAAGCCATGCTATTATCTAGCTTTACACTATAAAAACTACGCCATTTAAGTAACTTGGACAGAGAAACATAGTTTAATTAACGTTAGTAGTATAAAGACAATTTTGAAGCAGCGCCATCTATGAGATTTCATAAAAATTAAATCAAGTTACATGTTAACACTTTTTGGAAATTCATAATTTAAATTTGATCATGTTGGCGAGGTTAATAGTTAGTTATTCTTAAAATTCATAGATGGTAGTGTGCATTTTCTTCATAAAAGTTGTATCGTATAGTTCGTTTTGTTTTTTTTTTCAAGTTCAAGTTCCAACAAAACCGCAAAATCTTTAGCAGAGTTGAGGAAGACAATTTAAAAAAAATGCGGTGCTAAGTATTACAAAAGGTTATGTTCATTGATGATGATCATCTCTTCATCAATTTCATGTTGTTAGTACAAAATAAACATTGACTGTTACTACTTTTGTTCGGTATTTATCTGTGTGATTATTGCTTGGTAATTAATAATTTTTCATGTCGTATACCTAACTAGCTGCTGCCCGCGACGTCGTCTGCGTGAAGGCTCTACAGCACCAACAATACCTAAGATGCCAGTGTCGCTATAGCATTATAAGTAAACAACTTTTAAAATAGCAATAAAGCACGTCGCCTTCTCGACGGTGACCAAAATTGGGACAACACCCTCGCGGAGGCGAGCGTCAGTGACAGTCCTAGCCGCATGCGTCATCTTTTTGCCGTCATCTTGGTGTATTGTGGAGTTGCGAACCCGGTAGCTTTGTGGTAGAAGTATCGCCATCATCTGTCTGGAGATTTTCTACGAGCTTTGAGGCGTACTACTGGAGGCGAAGTCGAAGTAACTGATGAACGCATGCTGAACACCTGTCTCAGTTCACTTCAAGATGTGGTCATTTCTATCGGTGGCAATCCACTGATCGAATATGGGTTACCAGCTTATAATCATCACCGCATCAAGACCGTGGATATCGGGAGTATAACGCTGAGACAAATTACGACTCGGGCGAAATGACCACCATACGAAATAACCATGTCGCTTTGTTCTCTTCAGAGCAAAAACAAATTTATGACACCGTCCTTGAAAGCGTTGGGCAAAACCGGGGTAAAATGTTTTTCTTAGATGCTCCTGGTGGAACAGGAAAAACATTAGTTACCACTGGCATACTTGCAAAGGTCAGGAGGCAAGGCAAAATTGCTATTGCTGTAGCGTAGTCGGGAATCGCTGCCACACTACTTTCGGGTGGCAAGACCGCACATCCCATGTTTAAAATTCCCATCGATTTAGAGAGCGCCGAAACGCCTGTTTGTGGTGTGTCACGTAACAGCGATAAGGGACACGCGCTCAAAGATTGCTCTCTGATCATATGGGATGAGTGTACGATGGCCAATAGGAAGGCAGTTGAGGCCGTGGACAGAACCCTGCAGGACATCCGCAGGAACGACATTTGATGGGTGGTGTCACAGTTCTGTTCAGTGGCAATTTCCGGCAAACGCTTCCCGTGGTGACGCGGAGATAGAGGGCTGACGAGGTGAATGCTTCGTTGAAACGATCTTCGTTGTGGTACCGAGTTCGTACGCTGCACTTGACCATTAATATGAGAGCTCGGCTCGGCGGCAATGCACGTACTCAAGAATTCTCCGATGTCCTTCTAAGTCTTGGCGAAGGCACTCTACCAGAAGAGAGAGGTGGACAGGTGGTGCTTCCAGAGGCTCTCGGTAGAGTGGTATCCAGCTTAGAAGAACTCATTCGCTGTGTGTAAGGGGACATCAGTCGTATACTGCACTAGCAGAGTTCTTGGGTGTGTGAGCGGGTCATTTTGACGCCCAAAAATGATCAGGCTGCAGCAAATAACGAATGCATTCTCTCGGAAATTGAGGGGAATGAAGGGGTCTACACCTCGATGAACACTGTTGTCGAGCAAGATGACGCCACACATTATCCCGTGAAATTTCTGAACTCCCTGTCAGCAAGTGGACTTACAGCGCATACCAACAAGCTGAAGGTCGGTGTCCCGATTATGCTTCTTCGGAACCTACTTATCTCCTCCGAAGTTGTGTAACGGGACCCGCCTTAAAGTCATCTCGCTCCACAGACACACCATTGAGGCGGAAATTCTTACGGGTTGTGGCGTCGGCGAGGTAGTATTTATACTACGCATTCCCCTCATACCTCATAACTTCCCAATCCAGTTCAAGCGCGTACAGTTCCCCGTGAGTGTTAGCTTCGCGATGACCATCAATAAGTCGCAGGGGCAGACATTGAGGGCAGCGGGTGTCGACCTCAGGACGAGTTGCTTCTCACACGGGCAACTGTACGTGGCTTGCTCCCGCGTCGCCAGTCCTGACTCTCTTTACATTTTGGTTCCTGGCAGCATAACTGCCAACGTAGTTTATAGGGAAGTGTTATAAGGTATGATACCTTTGTACGTATTTTTACTCTTTTGTGTCCTGGACTGTATTCCTGCATTATTTTCTCTATTTCCTTCAGTCACATATTATGACTGAACTCAGCAGGATTCCCATATTACTCTCTTCACTTGCTTCGCTTGCAAAAAAAAAATTATATTTTAATGCTATTTTAAAAGTTGTTTACTTATAACGCTATGGCGATACTGGCATCTTAGGTATTTTTGGTGCTGTAGAGCCTTCACGCAGACGACGTCGCGGGCAGTAGCTAGTTTACAATAAAAACCATACTAATACAGAGTTATTGGTAAAACATTAACAACATCTTAAGTGGTCATTGTACTCATCATTATGAACAACTTTTACTATGGGAACAAACCTGAAATCGCGAAAAAAAAAATCAGCTCTTCCCTACATTTATGTTCGTATAACTCGTCAAAATGTAGGGAACAGCTGATTATTTTTCGCGATTTCAGGTTAGGTCCCATAGTAAAAGTTGTTCATAATGATGAGTACAAATGATCTCTTAGGAGGTTGTTAATGTTTTGCCAATAACCCTGTATACATACAATCATTATGATTAATCTGACACAAAAATAAAAACACTAGTGCTTTATAAAGCACTAGTGTTTTAATTTTTTAGTCCAAACAATAGATTTTTTGTAAATAGAGAATTGCTTCATATTTTGCAATAAATTACCAGGGTTGTGGCGTCGTGCTTCTCTTTCTTTTCTATGCAATCCGACAAAGACCGCGCTTTAGGTCATGTAGCCGCCGTAATAGTAGGTACCTATATCCATATTATTAATATTATAAATGCGAAAGTGTCTCTGTCTGTCTTTTATCTCTTCACGCTTAAACCGCTGAACCGATTTAGATGAAATTTGGTAAAGAGATAGTTTGGGAAATAACCTAGGATAGTTTTTATCCCGATATTCCCACGGGAAACTTATGCGGGTGAAACCGCGGTGCGCTGCTAGTACATAGATCCACAGTTTCGATAACTCGGGCGATCCCGTCAAGGCTGCGGAAGGTAGGGAGAGCGGCGCACCGCAATACGCAGCTCCCGCCGCGGCCTCCAACCCTCAGCCGCGATGCCTCCCATACGACACCGCGGCCCGACTCAGGTGCGATGTCGCCCAAGCGGAACTGCAACCTACTTGTTGGCCACTACGTCGACGGCTTACCGGCGAGCAAAGGCAAAAGCCCTGACGAACGGCCCCTCCTCGGGTTCCTCACTGGGGGTGACCAAGCCACGGTCACTGAGCCCCCCCGCCTCGACAATGCGGGAACCCACCGGGGGGAGATAGATTAAGACCTGGATTAACATACAAGGTGTTGATTTGCATCCTAGTCAAATTCAAGGACGTAATTATGCTAATGATTCTCGACCCAAATCAACAATAAAATGAGTAGGTATTTTTTTATTTATTATTTAAGGAAATCCGTAAGTGTGAACCAGCCTTATTTAAACACGGCCCGTCTGTTACTAGCCCTATAACCGCGCTTTCACACACACACACACACACACAAAAGCAAACAATACATACACAACGCATACGCAACGATCATTCGATAAATTCGTAGGTAATCAATCCCATCCCCCAATCACGGTGCGGGTACTCTCCGCGCCGCTCCTAGCCACGCCCCCGCGGCCCCGCCGGCGCCGGCGCCGCCCCGGAACTAACAGTGTGTTTGAAGTCGCCGAAGCTTTCGCGAGTGCGCTTTGCGAATTTCCGCTACGAACATCGAGACGTAGGTACAAAGTGTGATGACGGACAATTACTCAAATGTCGAGTTGGTGGAGATGGTCCGCCTGTTTGCCATCAGTGGAGACAGCCTACGTGGAGCCATCCGGATGTTCGTGGAAATGTATCCCGATCGGGAACCCCCGTCACAGAGCGTCATGCTGGCTGCTACGCAGAGACTGCGGGATCATCGGCAGTTTGACGTTCCCCGGCATGCTCAAGCTCGCGGCAGCGTAGGTCTGCCTGTCGCCTTGCAGGAAGACATCCTGGAATACTTCCAGCGAGACCCACGGGCAAGCACGCGGGAGGCTGGTCAACGCTTTGGAGTGCACCACACTACAGTGTGGCGCCTACTGAAGCGTGAGCTGCAACATTCCACTACCACAAGGCACAAGACATTCACCCAGGTGATAATGCCGTGCGGGTTACATTTTGTCGCTGGTTGCTGGAACACCAAGACGCCAACATCCTGTGGACGGACGAGTGTTTATTTACTCGAGTTGGCGTCTACAATGTTCATAACAAACATTGGTGGGCTCACCGCGACCATAACCCGCACGTAACCAAACGGTATGCGTTCCAAGTATTGTTGGATACGTAGATGACAGTATTGTTTCAGAGAGATACTTGTCCAGCGCAAAAGCCAGTGGGGCTGAAGTTCGTTTCTTAAGTGAGGCCATGGTAGAGCGGACTGATTTGACCTTAAGCCTTGTCTCCCAGTGGGGTGATGACAATTTGGTCTCTTTTAACGCCACCAAAACACAAGCGTGTCTTTTTACCGCCAAAAGGAGTCGTTTTGACCAGACTCCTACTTTTCGGGGTACATCTGTTCCTGTAACAGATCGGCTCGAGCTTCTAGGCATGGAGTTGACGTCTAGTCTCAACTTCGGCGCTGCCATCGAGTACAAAGCCCAAACTGCGGCCAAGAAGCTGGGCATCCGAAATAGGGTGAAGAGTTACTTTACGCCTGGACAGCTTTTAACCCTATACAAAGCGCAAGTCCGATCCTGCATGGAGTATTGCAGCCGCCTTTGGGATGGCTCAGCGAAATACCAACTTGCCGCGCTTAACTCGGTGGAACGCAGAGCTAAGAGGCTCATTGGCGACGTAGAACTGGTGGATGCCAAGCTTCACAGCTTGGCTCATCGCCGCAAGGTTGCCTGCTTGTCGGTCTTCTACAGATTGTACTTCGGTGCCCAAGAACTCCACGACCTCATTCCACCGGCCCCCTTCTACCTTCAGTTATCCAGACGCACTGCAAGTTACCATCCCTGCCTGTTGCTATTCCACCAATTTGCACTAAGCGTTTTCAAATGTCTTTTATAATGCGCACAGCAAAAGAGTGGAACTCTTTACCTGCGTCTGTGTTTCCGAGCGCATACAACCCGAATCTCTTCAAAGTAAGAGTGAACAGGCTTCTTCTGGGTAAGCTCACTCGCTCACGGGAGCCATATACAGAGCCATGAACCGCACGATCCCCACGTAAGTACAGCCTTGCCAGCGTTGCCCCAAGATTGGATAGCAGTTGCACAAGAGAAGCAACGACCATTAACCGGGGGATCAGCCGCTGAACGTGCGGCCCGAAGTCCCACCGGCTGTCGAGGACAAGTCCCAGGTACTTCACCATCGACTTGACACCGAAGATGTCCCCAGTGAGTCGGGGTGGCGCTGCGTTATGCTCCATGCGTCGGATGTGGTACAGCGCCGGGCTGAGGCTGACTGCTGGCGTCGACCAGGAGAGGTTTTCTATGACTCTGCTTGTGTACCGGCCGAAAATGCAGTATGCTGTGCCGAGGTTGCTGATGAGGCTGAGGGTGATGACCAGGTATGCGTGGTCGCTGCATGCTGGTGGTCAGGATACCCGTTGAAGCCGTGGGAGCTGGCTGGCTGGGTGACTCGCCGCTCTAAAGCTTGCGGGAGTGATGATGATGACGTCACACTGGAGTAGGTGCACGAAGGCTGCGCTGACGTTCATGTTCGGGGTCACCAGTATAGAGGTATGAGGAACAGGATGTAAAGTTCACTCAACCTCCATAGAAAAGGGAGGATCCTCCGACCAGACGGGTGTTGTGTCTGGCGGGCAACTGCCCGATGATTCATGTCGGGCCGTTGTATCTATGCTAGTTGCGCGGTAAACTCTGTTTGCGCGATGCAGGATTTGCGTGACGTCAGTATGACGCGTTGTTCGCATGTGGCGTTGTAGATACCGCTACAAGCTAATACTAGAAGCTGTTTAACTATGTTCAAAATATACATTTAAATGCATCATGATGAGAAAAGTGGGGAAGTGTGTTGTACCACTCACTTGCGAACGATCACAATAAAGACTTCCACCTGCTGAAGACCACGGTTCGCCGAAGTAAGGAAAACCTGTTCAGGTGGAGACTCCGATGACTCCGCCTTGGAGTGTAAATGTTGTGCTGTTCCACAAACGATGGGACACTTAATATCGTGTCCCGTCTGCTGCACGTTACTGGAACTGATGGACGCTGGTGATGGCGGCAAACAAGTAGCTGAATTCTGGGCCGAGTCCGTTTAGATTGCTATCGACACGCTAAGAAGAAGATGATGAGATGAGAATTAAGAACCACCAGTTATACTTTTCTTAGTTTTATTTGATTTTGTTTGTGGCTTTTGCCTGTCTGTGACAATATGTGTATTTTCTATTAAACTAATACAATATGCAATTTCTTTACTGAATATGATATATCTATTATATTTATTTTTTGATGTTAGTCGTATTATTGGGAGCATGTCAGTAGGAACGAAATATGCGAAATTGAACTAGCAAACGACATTGAGGTTGACTTGCCGTTGGTACTGGGAACAGACACGTATTTAGTAAGGGGAAGAATTAAGTCACGACATGTCAGCAGAAAGGTTACGCTTACATTTTAGTTACCTACTGAGTTACTTGTAGCCCTATGGCTACAAGTAACTCAGTAGGTGATATTAATAGCTATTATTGCAATTGTTTGGTGGGTAATCAGGCAATGGGATGCTTTGCTCTCATTTTGTGGTATCTTAGTTGGACTCGATTTAGGTCTGTTGAGCCACCGGCTCCGCTTTTAGACGACATATTTTATGAATATGATGATAATATGGACCAATGAAACTATTGCATTCCTATATTCAAGCATTTTTATTTTCTATTTCTTTACAAAACCTACATTTAGCATGACCTACCTATGTAATATTATTTAATTGGGATCATTCATTGATTTATTGGAACTATTTTTTGTTGTTTTATGTGAATCAAATCATACTGTTGTAAAATACTGTTTTTTTGGTGGAAGATTTGTTACAAAACTAACCTCAAAACTGAGCAGAAATTTAAAGAACAACATTAACCCCACCAAATAAATAGGTAATTTTTATTTTCCTATGAAAGTACGACATTACCCCCCTTTTATATCCAATTTATGGTAGCATACAAAATTGTTTGATGCGCAAAGGCGGTCAGTAGAGAAATGGACAATTTCCTTTTATTTCAATAAATTAGTCTAAAGTAAATTGTTTTTTTTTTGCATCCTCCGGCTCCAGCAAACATATTTGGCGCAGCCGGTAGGATACTCGCGGGCCGGTTCGCGAGAGTAAATTCTTAGGATCGACCTTAGGATCGCGACTCGCGAGTCACCCGGGTGACTATCAAGCACCGTACGAGTATCCGGATCTTCAAAAGCTGTCGTCGGGAGGAGTATACAGACATCGATACCGCAGAGGGACCAATTATGTTCATGTGAGTACTTTAGAATAGTTCTTGAGTTGCTCATCCTTATCCTGAAGTGTTAATCATAAAAATTCAAGATTTTCCATCCCAGGCAATCGCGGACCCCTAGGCTAGATAGATCATCCATATCATCATTATTAGATTCATTTAGGCAATTAGAAAATAGGGAAATAACCATAGAAATGTCGGCGATAGACGAAATTTACAAGGCATTACGCATAGTCCCCGAATTTGACGAAAACCCTAATGTTCTCACTAGATTAATCAAACTGTGTGACCAGTTAGTGCAGGCCTATGTATCAGCTGAACCAGGGCGCGAATTAATAAATTTGACTCTTTTAAACGGGATTAATAACAAGGTCACTGGACCCGCGGCCCGGTTAATTAACACCAACGGCGTACCAGAAACTTGGGATGGTATACGTAGTTCTTTAGTTAACAATTTCTCTGACCAACGCGATGAGACCTCGCTTTACAACGATTTGGCTTTATTGACGCAAGGATCCTCCACACCACAGGAATTTTACGAAAAGTGCCAAACTCTATTTGCCACTATTATGACCTATGTGTCACTACATGAAACCATTCTAAGTACGATCGATTCGAAACGTTCCCTTTATAAAAAACTAACTTTGCAATCATACAAACTTACGGGGCCTTCGTGACCCCTTAGGTTCACGCATTAGGTACATGCGACCGGACACGATTGAAAAAGCACTTGAGTTTGTTCATGAAGAAATGAACACTCTCTACTTACAACAGCGAAACGAGCATGCACCGGCTAAAAAGCCACAGCCTCAGACACCGACTGATCAGACCAAATTATTCAATCCTGTCATGTCGCACATTCCCATGCCCATGCAGAGGCCGTTTAACTTTAATACGCCTGGTCCTTCTCGACCAAATATAGCTATCCCACATCCACTGCAACGTCTGCCGCAAATGTGGAGACCAAGCTTTAACCAACCGCAGCAATTCCAGCAGCAGGGTCCATCGCGCACGCAGCAGATATTCGGGGCACGCCCTTCTAACTATAATCCACAAAATAATTCGTCTGGTAATAATCAATCTAAAGGACCGAGCACAAATGATACACCAACACCGATGAGCGGTGTATCTCATTTCGTACCGAGACCAATGCCATTCCGGGGTAACGATTGGTTTAGGCAAGGGAACCCACCACCCTCTAATTATTTTAGGACAAGAGAGATGAATTTCAACGAATGCTTTGAATACCCATCTAGGTTTGAACCTTATTGTGATAATAACTTTGACGGTTATCTGTATAATTTCCTTTGAGCAGCTCGACTATTCTTACTAAGACGCTTGGAATGCGTATATGAACCAGCAATTAGGCTCATCCCCAGAGGTAAGTCAGGCGACCTGAAGGGAAACCTACCGAAGAGTCAGCGTCTTCTAACCAGGGAAATTTTCAGAAGAGTCGGCCAGACCCATCATTAAAATTATTAATCGACACAGGAGCAAACCAATCATTTATTAGCCCTGAAGCTGTTCAGAGGTTTTACTCACATTTACCATGGAACTATGACCTTTTTGAGGTAACGAACGTGCATGCAACTAGCCGCAAAGACTACTCCATTAACTTGTTTTCAGGAGATAAACGATAACAATGATTTAACATTCTACATTTACAGGTTTCACGAATACTTTGACGACCTTATCGGCTTAGATTTGTTGAATAAATGGGAGTCAAATATTGATCTTAAAAATAATAAATTAATTACAAAAGCTCTAGTTAATCCAATAGTTATGTACAATTCGCGCAATAGCAATTTATACTAAGATATTATCCCAGCAAATTCCTCAAAGTTAGTCAAAGTTCCAGTTAATATACAAGATGGAGATGTTTTAATTCCTGATCAGATAATTTCAAATAGCTGCATAAACGAGTGTATTACGAGTGTCAAAAATAATCGCGGTTATCTAGAAATTTTCAATCCAACTAGTAATGATTTAATTTTTTCCATGGACCAACCTATTAAAGCGGAAACATATAATTTAGAATGTACTCACCAATCACACGAATCCCGGGTGGAGGAAGTATTATCTCGGTTACGCACTGACCATCTAAATGAAGAGGAGCGTGCTAACCTGAAGTCTTTAGTTTCGCAATATGCCGATATATTTTATATAGAGGGAGAACCACTTACCTTTACCAATAAAATAAAACACAGCATACGCATTTCAGATAAAGTACCAGTTTATACTAAAACTTATAGATACCCATTTGTATACCGCGAAGAAGTACGCAGTCAAATTTCAAAAATGTTAGAACAGGGAATCATCCAACCTTTAGAATCGGCTTGGAGCTCGCCCATTTGGGTAGTCCCGAAAAGGGCCGATGCATCCGGTAAAGCTAAATGGCATATTGTAGTAGATTTCAGGAAACTGAATGAAAAAACCGTCGATGATAAAAGTACCCTATTCCCAACATAACAGATGTGTTAGATAAATTTATTAGGCAATTGCCAATATTTCACAACTCTCGACCTCGCCAGTGGTTTCTATCAAGTCGAAATGAACCCAAATGATATCCCAAAAACTGCATTTAACGTAGAACATGGCCATTTTGAGTTCCTACGCATGCCAATGGGACTTAAAAATTCACCATCAACCTTCCAAAGGGTCATGGACAATGTGCTTAGGGACCTCCAAAACTCTATTTGCCTAGTATATTTAGATGACATCATCGTATTTAGCACTAGTTTACAGGCATATACCAAATTTGGAAAAGGTATTTAAAAGACTTAGAGATTCAAACTTCAAAATACAGATGGATAAGTCGGAATTCTTAAAATTGGAAACAGCTTACCTCGGACATATAATCAGTACCTACAGATGGCATTAAACCGAATCCCGATAAAATTTCAGCTATCCGAAAATTCCCACTTCCCAAAACAGCCACGAAAATTAAAAGATTTTTAGGGTTGCTAGGATACTACAGGAAGTTCATTCCTGACTTCGCCAAAATCACGAAACCAATGACCCAATGTTTAAAGAAAGGCTCAAAAATAACCTGCAATGATACCAACTATGTAAATTGCTTCGAAAAATGTAAAACATTACTTACTTACGATCCGATCATGCAATATCCCGATTTTAATAAAGATTTCCTACTCACGACAGACGCATCAAACATAGCCATAGCCATTGCGGTTGAAGACGCATTTGTTTTGTATTTATCGGTGAAACAAATTAGTTTTAAAATGTCTTGTCTAGTTTTCATGTAGGAATGGAGCTTATCACATGATTTTTCGATATTAGTCTTTGTAATTAAAATGTATCAATTACTATGTTTTATGTTGTCTTATATTTGATATTAGATACAATGTAAATTGTTCATGAATAAATTGAATTGAATATCGTTTGGTCCCTAAAAGTGGGACATGTTTGCTCTGGTTGGGGACAACGGGACAGATAGCCTGAAAGCGGGACTGTCCCGCCCAAAACGGGACGAATGGTCACGTTAGGTATAACGCACGGTCTAGATGATCGGCTGGCGCCTGGTTCGTATCTTAATTGCGCGCAAAGTGTCTTTTTGTAAGTTATTCTTGGTATTACGGTTCGGCCAGAAAGAAGCCGAAAAAATCTATACATATAATAAAATCGTAGGAAAGTCAAAACTGTACATTGAACATTTTTTTAAAAGAATACTTGGGGCGTGATCTACAACCGATACCGAAGCCAAAAATATAGTTTTTAGAATTTTTGTCTGTTTGTCTGTATGTATGTCCGGGATAAACTCAAAAAGTACTGCAAGGATTTACTTCAAATTTTGCATGAATATTACTAAGAGGTCGGGTCAACATATAGGCTACATATTGTCACGCTATCACCTACGGGGGAGGAGCTGTGAATCTTTATTTTTCTTACGCATTCTGTGACAGCGTGTAATCTAACGACGCATATTTAAATGTTGTTTTTGAGTAAGCCATGCTATTATCTAGCTTTACACTATAAAAACTACGCCATTTAAGTAACTTGGACAGAGAAACATAGTGTTAGTAGTATAAAGACAATTTTGAAGCAGCGCCATCTATGAGATTTCATAAAAATCAAATCAAGTTACATGTTACACTTTTTGGAAATTAATCATTTAAATTTGATCATGTTGGCGAGGTTAGTAGTTAGTTATTCTTAAAATTCATAGATGGTAATGTGCATTTTCTTCATAAAAGTTGTATCGTATACTACGTTTTGACAAATTCAAGTTCCAACAAAACACTGAAAATCTTGAGCAGAGTTGAGGAAGACAATTTAAGAAAAATGCGGTGTTAAGTATTACAAAAAGTTATGTTCATTGATGATGATCATTTCTTCATCAATTTCATGTTGTTAGTACAAAATAAACATTGACTGTTAATACTTTTGTTCGGTATTTATCTGTGTGATTATTGCTTGGTAATTAATATATTTTCATGTCGTATACCTAACTAGCTGCTGCCCGCGACATCCTCTGCGTGAAGGCTCTACAGCACGAAAAATACCTAAGATGCCAGTGTCGCTATAGCATTATAAGTAAACAACTTTTAAAATAGCATTATAGTACGTCACCATCTCGACGGTGACCAAAATTGGGATGAAACCCTCGCGGAGGCGCGTCAGTGACAGTCCCAGCCGCATGCGTCATCTGTTTGCCGTCATCTTGGTGTATTGTGGAGTCGCGAACCCGGTAGCTTTGTGGGAGAAGTATCGCCATCATCTGTCTAAAGATTTTCTACGAGCTTTGAGGCGTGCTACTGGAGACGAAGTCGAAGTAACTGATGAACGCGTGATGAACACCTGTCTCAGTTCACTTCAAGCTGTGGTCATTTCTATCGGCGGCAATCCACTGATCGAATATGGGTTACCAGGTTCCCAATCATCACCGCATCAAGACCGTGGAAATCGGGAGTATAACGGTGAGACAAATTACGATCTGGGCGAAATGACCACCATACGAAATGACATGACATGGTCATGGTCATGGTCATGGTCATGGTCATGGTGGTGTTTTTGCTCTGAAGAGCAAAAACAAATTTATGACACCGTCCTTGAAAGCGTTGGGCAAAACCAGGGTAAAATGTTTTTCTTGGATGCTCCTGGTGGAACAGGAAAAACATTTGTTACCGCTGCAGAGGTCAGGAGGCAAGGCAAAATTGCTTTTGCTGTAGCGTCGTCGGGAATCGCTGCCACACTGCTACCGGGTGGCAAGATAGCACATGCCATGTTTAAAATTCCCATTGATTTAGAGAGCGCCGAAACGCCTGTTTGTGGTGTCTCACGTAACAGCGACAAGGGACACGTGCTCAAGGATTGCTCTCTGATCGTATGGGATGAGTGTACGATGGCCAATAGGAAGGCAGTTGAAGCCGTGGACAGAACCCTGCAGGACATCCGCAGGAACGACATTTGATGGGTGCTGTCACGGTTCTGTTCAGTGGCGATTTCCGGCAAACGCTTCCCGTGGTGACGCGGGGATCGAGGGCTGACGAGGTGAATGCTTCGTTGAAACGATCTTCGTTGTGGTCACGAGTTCGCACGCTGCGCTTGACCATTAATATGAGAGTTCGGCTCGGTGGCAATGCACGTGCTCAAGAATTCTCCGATGTCCTTCTAAGTCTTGGCGAAAGCGCTCTACCAGAAGAGAGAAGTGGACAGGTGGTGCTTCCAGAGTCTCTCGGTAGAGTGGTGTCCAGCTTAGAAGAACTCATTCGCTGTGTGTACGGGGACATCAATCGTATACCGCAGCGGCAGAATTCTTGGGTGTGTGAGCGGGCCATTTTGACGCCCAAAAATGATCAGGCTGCAGCAATTAATGAATGCATTCTCTCGGAAATTGAGGGGAATGAAGTGGTCTTCACCTCGATAAACACTGTTGTCGAGCAAGATGACGCCACACATTATGCCGTGGAATTTCTGAACTCCCTGTCAGCAAGTGGACTTCCAGCGCATACCATCAAGCTGGAGGTCGGTGTCCCGATTATGCTTCTTCTGAACCTATCTCCTCCGAAGTTGTGTAACGGGACCCGCCTTAAAGTCATCTCGCTCCACAGACACACCATTGAGGCGGAAATTCTTACGGGTTGTGGCGTCGGCGAGGCAGTATTTATACCACGCATTCCCCGCATATCTCATAACTTCCCGTTCCAGTTCAAGCGCGTACAGTTCCCCGTGAGTGTTTGCTTCGCGATGACCATCAATAAGTCGCAGGGGCAGACACTGAGGGCAGCGGGTGTCGACCTCAGGACGAGTTGCTTCTCACACGGCCAACTGTACGTCGCTTGCTCCCGTTTCACCAGTCCTGACTCTCTTTACATTTTGGCTCCTGGCAGCATAACTACCAACGTAGTTTATAGGGAAGTGTTATAAGGTATGATACCGTTGTACAATGTATTCCTGCATTATTTTCTCCATTTCCTTCAGTCACATCTTATGACTGAACTCAGCAGGATTCCTATATCTCTTCACTTGCTTCGCTTCCAAAAAAAAATATATTTTAATGCTATTTTAAAAGTTGTTAACTTATAATGCTATAACGACACTGGCATCTTAGGTATTTTTGGTGCTGTAGAGCCTTCACGCAGACGACGTCGCGGGCAGCAGCTAGTACCATATAAAATTATTAAAAACTTGCAAGTAATATCGATCGGCGGATCGGTGGATGCGCTCGGGAAGAGATGGGTGCGACGGCGGGGGAGGGAGCTGCTCAAGGCTCACGTGACGCGCCCGCCGCCGCTCGAGCGACGAGCGACGGCGGGCCCGAGCGTGCTCGGGCGATAATCTTTAAGTCTTGGGGGGGTTCGATTTCTCTGACGCTAACTGTACTATACCTTATTTACCATTTACCGGGTAATATGTCTTTCATTGTGTGCGTCCACACTGCAAGCCTAGCGCGGTTGCGATGACGGGCGCGAAATATCAAACAAATTGAACGCGCCTTTGTGTCCATAGTGCAGTGACTAAGGCGGGAGCCTAGCGCGACGGGCCTGAGCGAGTTAGCACGCGTATTTTTCCAACGTTCCTATCCGCGCGTTATGGCCACACTACGGGCCTAGCCAACAAGCGACCTAATGCGCGGGTAGCGGGGATATCAAATCAGTTCGGTCTTGTCGCTCGGCGTTAGGGCGTTTGCATTAAAATGTTTGTATCATTTTTGGTGAGTTTAGGTGACATTTTACTAAGGATGTAGTCAAATGTTGACACGGACATTCGAGTGTACTTAAAAATTTTCTAGGGTATAATTTCAATTCTTCGTATAAATAAGTTAAAATATTCACCACTTATTTCTCTGTTTTTATTTATTTCGTGCACACCATCTCGAGTGCTCAACACCTCCCATCTCAGGATCGGACTGTCTAGTATCCTCGTATGGTCTGTTACCCCTGAATCACGTCCAAACGCTACAACTGGGGGCCTAAAAAGGCCACTTTGGAGAATCATAATAGGATAACATTATGAATTATCATATGGCGAAGACAGCCCGTGTTTTTCTTTTTTTCGCTGCATTACGTAGGTACAATCAAAGAGATTGGGATTGGATTTGGATTTGATTGATTGGTATTTTAGCACAGACAAAAAAAAATGACTGAAAAATGCTTCACCAATGGGATTTGACACGATTAACTTAACAGTTAACTCTCCATTATGTTATCATTTTATGATTCTGACAAAGTGGCCTTTTTAGGCCCCCAGCTCGCGCGTCAATGTGGCCACCGTACCGCACCGCTTGTCGCGCCCGCCACAGGCCCCAGCCACCGAGCATTCACTGTGGACGCACACATTGACTTGAATGTGCCATGGCGGCTGATAGTATGTCATGCTCACACAAATGTCTCGCTGATGGTGGTGTGTGTATTGGATCATTTAGCTCCCTTCAAAATGGTTGAGCTGAATGGTGCTGATCTATGCGTCATGTTCGTGAAAGAGCGCCGTCAGTTGGGGCTGGTCATCACTCAGCTGCCTCGGCTTATTTTTAATTATTTACTTTTGGATTGTTGTTTTCTTACTATTTGCTTACTCTGGACGCTCTTAACGCGTAGGTATGTATTTTTTACATCGTTCTCACATATAATTGTAAATTCAACTTTAATGATGTAACCAATATTTTTGTAAAAATACAATTTAAAAGAGTGTCCATGGAGTTTCTTGCCCGTTCTTCTCCATAGGTACCTACGCTTTGGAATGGGCAACTAGCTTCATATTTTCTAACTGACCGACTTCTTGACAATTCAAAAGTGCTTGTAAATGGTTTAATTGAAATAAATGGTTTGAGTTTGAGTTTATCGCGGATCGGGCCGGAGATAGCCTACTTCCCCTCTTTATACTACGGTAGCTGCACCACTTATCAATCACTTATCACCACTCAAAACCTATCACAACAAGCTTCAGTACCTTATCTTTTTTGTTTTCAACTGTAACTCACTTTATACCTATACCTATGACT
Organism: Mesoligia furuncula; assembly: GCA_916614155.1. Classification (NCBI taxonomy): domain Eukaryota; kingdom Metazoa; phylum Arthropoda; class Insecta; order Lepidoptera; family Noctuidae; genus Mesoligia; species Mesoligia furuncula. The sequence goes on from OU744799.1 coordinate 29,503,340, forward strand.
GGCAATTATTTACATAGGTCCTATAAATATCGAGTTACGTTGTTTTAAAGAGGCAGTAGCGTCCAAGTATTAAATACAACCCACCGTTTGCTCTGCATATTATATTCTACTTTAATTTAAATTAAACAAAGTCCCAACATGAATGTGGATTTCACTAACGAAGTGGTGCTAGTAACTGGCGCGAGTGCTGGTATAGGCGAGTCCACAGCTATCCTGTTTGCGAAACTTGGCGCGAAGCTGGCGCTTGTGGGAAGGAATGAAGCCAAATTGCGGGCAGTCGCGGCTATGTGTGAGAAGCAGAAGGGCGTGAAGCCGCTGGCAATAGTCGCGGATCTGGGCACTGACGAGGGCGTCGAGAAGACGGCCAAGCAGACGCTGGACCATTTCAAAAGGTACTTCCACTTATTTCCTATTTCATTTGTAAAGGTGTTATATAGGAAAAAAAGATATATATATTACACCTTCTAGTGTTTGGTAGAAGGACCGACACAAGGATAGGAAGTATCATACTATCCTAGTTTTCGCCCATAACGCCTGTAGGTAATTGAGATAATAATATGTTGCTTTTTAATCGCTCAAAATATGATCGTCACAACTTTTTTGTTTGTGGTTGTAATATAGCGCAATAATGTTTGGTGTTATCTGCAATGTAAGTACATTTATGTACAATAATGTTAGGTGTTATCTGCAATGTAAGTATATTTATGTACAATAACGTAGGTGTTTTCTGCAATGTAAGTACATTTATGTACAATAATGTTAGGTGTTATTTGCAATGTAAGTATATTTATGTTGTACAATAATGTTTGGTGTTATCTGCAATGTAAGTACATTTATTAACACGCTTTTATTAGGTCGACCTGTACGTAACTAACTATAATAATAAATAAATAAATAAATGTTTTATTCAGTATTAAAATTCGTAAAATTATTATATAAAGTCTTAGAAATTATTTACAAAGGTATAATAATGTTAGATGCCTGTACTAGGATAAACCTGTATCACAGGCGGCATGAGCACACTTAATGGTAATTGTAGGAATACAAAACTCGTAACAATATTTAACATGTAGTCTTAAAATAATGACAAAATTTTACTAATTAATTATTTTAAGTATACCTAGTTTACGTAAATAATAGTTACCTTAAAGATAACACAAAATAATAACAAAAAGTCTTATTGTATACGAATAATTGAGTTAGCGTAAAATCGTTTCTTGCACTTCAAAACTTAGCTAAACACATATGATATGATTTTGCGTCAGCAGAAATTGGTAAGTGGGTTAAAGTCATTGTTGCACAAAATTAAATCACGTTCGAGGCAATGTGTTTATTCGATTTTTATTGCGGGCGACTTATGTGCTTCAACATCAACAAAATCGAGGGTTTTTATATCAGTGCAGTGTTTTGTTGAGTCAGCAGCAGGCAGTGAACCCGGAAGTCTGGCCTTAAGTATGACGTTCTAGGCGCCCTCGTAAACGATAGAGTACCTGTATTCCGCTATTTTCCTAGCAGGGCACTCAGCATCTCCCGTTTTATGGTTATTGGGCTTTTTAAAGCGTGAGCAAGTTGCACATTTCGGTGTGTCAGCTTCCTTTGCGCACTCTGACATCGAGTGTCCTTCTTCACCGCAGTGACCACACGTAGATTTTAGCTCTCTGCATGTTTTTGCTGCATGACCATATTGTTGGAATTTGTAGCATCTGGTGACCAAGGTGAAGTCCCTGACAGGGCATGACGTCCAATTTATAAAAAGCCTTGATTGAGATAATAGGGCTTTATGTATATATTGGCTGTAACTTCAATGACGTAGTTACAGGTCGACGCATCTTTCTTCCCAGATTTGTGGCTTAATTTAACCACGCTCAAAAAGGACTCCATAGGCATTGCTGGAAACTTATCGGTTACGTTCTGTTCATAAATGGACCTGAAGACTTCAGTTTCAGCTAAAGTAGTCGGCACACCTACAACCACGGTCCGAGGTTTGCGCGGTATGGTTCGTCGGCGGTAAGTCCGGATGTAGATTGCTCAACTGCGTGCTTGAGCTTGTCAGCATCACATTTCGTCTCTGTACTAATAATAACGCCTCCATTTTTGGTCTTTCGGACACCACGTACATGCAGCTTCATTTTATCAGGGCGAATGATTTTTTGCACGAGGTCTTTTGTTTCATCACTTGACTTTAATTTATCGTTTGGATAAATAGCTACAGAGCTTAAATTGTTCGGTCGAACGAAATCATTTGCTCCCTTCTTCACCATATCGGCAAACGAAACATTTCCTGCAGAACCAGAGTCCTTAATCGTCTGCTTGAGTTCCGAAATATGTTCCGTGACCGTCAGGTCGCGCTTTTCCTGAAGGGCATCAACCGCGTTATACGCGTGAATGGCTTTCTGCTTCAGCGACTGGTATAGAACTGCCATTTGTGAAGTTCCAGATCCTACTTTACGGCACAGGGTAGAAATTTTCAGTTTCTGCTCCGAGTTGAGTTTGCCATCCGCGGCAATAGAGCAAACTTCATTTAAGTGCTGTTCGATGGCTGACATCCATTTTTGAATCTCGGGCGTTGAAATAACATCAGCCGTGACCGACTCAAGGGCTGCTTTCTGGAGTTCGTTGGGGAGTTCATCCAACTTCTCAGAAAATTCTATATAACGCCATAGTTCGTAGTCACTTTGACTACGGAATCTTTCTGTTGGAACCATGCAACAAAATAGCCCTGGCCAAACTGGAAAGGATTCAGTCCAAATGCTTGCGTATTATCACTGGTGCTATGAAATGCTCACCTATTAATGCCCTTCAGGTAGAATATTTAGAGCCGCCCCTACACTTACGTAGACAATATCTCTGTGACAGATTTATTTATAATAATAATAATAATAAGTTAGATAAAAACCCCTTATTTGAAGTAAATTTTGATTCCTTGCTCTTCCAACCAAAAATTATTTTTAACTTTGGTATATCCAAACATGACCCTGGCTGGTAATCTCAAATTCAATAGGATACTGGCAGAGGACTGGCACGATTGGCTGCATGCACATGCATTACTAACATGCTCCTGTTTCTAAATTTTCAAATACAATTTAAAAATAACGTCGTTTTCAATTATATTAAATATGGAAAGAAATATCTATAAAATAGGTAATTGGATTAGTAATTATGGAAAAACTTATCTTAGAGTTAATTATCTTAGAGATTAAAGTGAGTGTTGTTTTACCTTCAGTTGGTACACTTGTGTTGGAGTGTCTGAGTCTTACTTCTCCACACCATCACTGAAGGTCATCTTTTAGTCGTGTCACACACTTCTTCCGATCGGCATGATTCACTATGGTTCGACGCTGCCGGGGGACAACATTGAATACCTACCCCTTACTATCATCGTCGCATCATAATCTCTGGAGTACAAGTTGTAACCAGGTAAAGCCATACCTTTTCAAGTGTGGCATAACTTAACAACTCGTTTATTAATAGGGGCATTGGAGTATGTACATATAATGTACTCAGGTTTTAGGTACCCGAGAGATTAGGCAGGTAGCTTGCAGCAGTCCTTCCGCAGGACATGATGTCAAGTTACTCGTCATTTGTAAAACAGCTCCACATTTACGTGCAAGGATAGGCAAGGATGGATGTCTCTATGAATCTGTATCTGACTAGCTCCTTGCACCGGGCGTCGCAGATTTTCATGATTTCTGAAAAAGTGTGCTGAAAAAGTGTGAGTGAGATAAGGGGGGGGGGAGGAATCGCCCAGAGGACACAGTGGAGCACACGGTGGAGGTCTTCCCCGCTTGGGCGCAACACCGCCGGGTCCGCCGTGTCGTCGTGTCCTCATAGAGGCGATCGGCAGCGGCGGCGATCTCTCGCGTCCGGCCCTGGTGCAAGCCATGGTCCGGGGCGAGAGGGAGGCAGTCACCTCCTTCTGCGAAGCAGTCATGCTAGCGAAGGAGGGGGACGCCCCCGGCGTCGGGAGCCGCGTGACGACTCCCGGCCACCGTAGGCGCGGGCCTGCGGACGGAGAGTAATTCAAAGTCAAAGCATTTATTTCAATTAAACCATTAACAGGCACTTTTGAATTGTCAAGAAGTCGGTCAGTCAGAAAATATGAAGCTAGTTGCCCATTCCAAAGCGTAGGTACCTAGCGATGTTAGCATCGAGGAGGGGCCCCTTAGGGCCGAAGCCTGCCGGGCCAGCGGGATTGTCCGAAAGGGTTACCGCTGGCCCGGAACATAAAGGGCTAAGGAAGGAAAACGGGTGGGTTTTAGTCAGTAAGAGTCTGACACTCCCTTCCGCTCCACCCAGAGCGGGAGGAGTCATTTGTTGATTTCCCATCCGAAAAAAAAGGGCCCCCTTTTTTTTTTTCGGATGACGGTTTTTTTTAAATTTTTCATCAAAAGTCGGAAACTTTGCGGCCTAAAACAAATAAAAAATGTTTAAGAATGTGCAAACTGCGCTCTTTCATATGATACCCCCACATGTCCTAGCACTTCGACTTTTTCAGACCCCCTTTCAGTCCCTGTTGCAAAAAATATACATGTATTTTTATTTCTTTCTTATTTGCAAAATAAATCGTCAAACGTCATCTAAAACTATTCCAAATTTCAAATTGATAGCACTTGAGATATCCAGCTATGGCAGACAGACAGACAGACTGAGTCTCACCATAAGGGTTCCGTTTTACCATTACGGAACCCAAAAATACGCGAGATGGAGTCGACATTTTCTATGACCACCCCCTTTTTTTCTGAAAGCTGGCGACACATACTCACTCTTAAAATTAATGACCTTACCTTTCTTCTTTTGTTCCAGGCTTGATGTCCTTGTCAACAATGCAGCCATCGGCGCCCGCACAACCATCCTAAAGACAGACATGGCGACCTTCGACGAGGTGTTCAGGATCGACGTGAGAGGAGTATACAACCTCACCAGGTTGCTTGCTCCGGCCCTGGTCGAGAGCAAGGGCAATATCGTTAACATCTCCAGTGTAGCAGGGACTATGGTCGCTGTAGGCAGCTTGCCATACGGCATGGCTAAGGTAAGTCTTTTTAAGGAGGTTTATTAACTAATTTCAATTTCTACAAGTTAGTTGGTCCCATAGTAAAGTTGTTTAAATTCGTGGATTCTCTTGAAACGATCCCATGACTTTGATTTCATCATGAGAATACAAAATCATTTGGATCACTTCCTTTCCTTCCTTCTTTTTTTCATAACGTCAGAATTGTCTCTTACGCAAAAGAAGCGGATAATAAATAACTAACTCACACTGATGAGTGCCTGATTGAATGTTCGTGCTGCAGGCTGCCCTGGACCACTTCACCCGCCTGGTGGCCCTCGAGCTGGCTCCCAAGGGCGTCAGGGTCAACGCCGTCAGCCCTGGAATTACTGTAAGTATTTTGGTTTGAGGCACCATCAAACGAACACAAAAACTATAATGAATGTGTTACCAAAAACCAACCAAAATCCAAAGAAAAGCAAAAGAAACCGACTGGAGAATGATACCCAATAGGTATTCAATCATTTCTTGCATTCCACAATGTTTACTTACTAAGGTGGTGGTAACTTAAAATTTAATGAGATTAATGGTGGGCCCTGTCGGGCACAGCAAAATAGTAGGAGAGAGGAAGCTTTCAAAATTAACATAATTATCTATTCTTAACTAAGTATACCTATCTAATGTTAACAGGGTCTTTTCCTAATATGTATGAATTTTATAATTAATGTAATTTCTGTACTAATTATTATTTCTATTCGCTTCGGATTATTACGTGGGTAATATATACTTAATTATTTTGTCATTCTTCTAAAACTTAATGATATCATTGTATGTCTAAAATGCATGATTATTTCCGAGAACTGGATCTACTTTTAGTAGAAGAAGTCCGGACAGAGTTGACAGAATATAAGCTTATGTTGAACTATCTTGTCATTCCCTAGGTATCAGACTTTGTGAAGCGCATGACAGGCTACTCGGAGGCCGAGTACCAGGAGTGGCTTCAGACCGGCAGCAAGCAGGTGCCCATGGGGCAGGCATGCCTGGGGGAAGACATTGCTAAAATGGTCGCCCACATCGCCAGTGACAACAGCCGGCTGGTCACAGGAACCGTCGTCGAGGTGGATGGCGGGATCAGGTTCACCAGCACAAGCAACCTCATCACTGAGCAGATCAAGAAGTAAAGAGTTTTTAAATAGCTGTAACGAATAAAAAAGTATATTTGTGTCGATTGGACGAGCTGTGTGTGACGTGATTGTGGTCTTTATTAAATACCTTTATTTATGACATTATCTAAAGCTGCTGGTTTTATTTACTTACTGCTAGTTGTTGCCTGCGACTTCAATTTGTATTTCATTCATATTCTAAAACAAGGTCCAATCCAAATAAATAAACCGATATAAAACTAAAAAAATTGCAGAGTTCAGAGCATTACTCATTATTTGATTAACAAATCTCAAGATCACAAACTAAATAATCAACTAAGGTGCATGTGTCTCATACTATCAAGTAACCTCCTGTTACTCAACCATTCATTTGCGCATCCCCTCGGATCGCCAAGTCACTCACGGACTTTGTGGTTTCTCACAAAACCCTACACAACACACACACACAACTTAATCTCTGCTCTGTTTCATCAACAAGACTTTTACTTGGCTTTCCTCAAATTCGTCAGTAATACTCTGATCCCTTGGCCTGTGCCATAGCATGTGCCTTAGCGTCATGAGCGTACTTGATTCAACCAGAGCCATGTAATCAAACTGTAAACAATCATAGCAAAAAAAAAACATCAACCATAGCCATGTACCATCGTTATCCACATTACAACAATAATCTTTTTCACTAAGAGCCTTAGGCACCTGGAAACCCACACACGAGTAAACCACTCTAACGCCACGGCGCTCCGGCTCCGGCCGACCAGCAATCCACATTGCTCTCACACATCCAGCGCATGAATCCACATCCATCACCCTGTGACTACACACAACTTTACTACGCCCGTTAGAGAACACCTACTCGCGTGGCTCCCACTACATAGGCTTGCTCATTGCTCATCAAAAAAAAAAAAAAAAAAATTGGTTTATTGGTAAAACAATTTTAGGTTTAAACAAAATTTTTGTGAATGGATCCTCCTTTTAGGCAGATAGTGCCTGTATTAGGAGAGTCCGCTCTTCCATAGCAAGACGTGTTATACAAAAAGCAAATCGTATAATTTTTATGCTAAAACTAGGTACATAAATTAACATTAATATTAAATCAAATATGTGTATGCGTGGGTGTATGTATGTGTGTGAGTATTATGTGAGTGAGAGTGTTTGTCTGTAGGTGTGTCTGAGAGTACATGAGTGTGAGGGCGCGTATGTGTCAAGGTTTCAGAAGTGTTTCGGTATCATTGTAGGTAAGCGTTTGTATCCATTCCATTATTATTTTTTTACTGTCATAGTAATTTTTGGGATAAATGTATATGTATTTATTGATTTTGTTGTAAAGCGCAGCAGATCGTTTGCTGAATTGCATACTGGCAAGCAAAGTCCTTGTCCTAGGGATATTTAATATCATGTCTTTCCTTCTTTTTGTCACTATTCCAGCATCATAGGAAAGAGACTTATGTTTTTTTAAAATAATTTGTGTGATGTAAAGTTTCCTGACTGAGAGCAAGTTACTAAGTCGAAATAGGTCTTCAGTAGGATATCTCTTTTTTTTAAAGTACATGCACTTGATAAGAGCGCGTTGTGCCCTTTCCAGCGCTAGAAATTTTGTTTTGGCTGCACCACCCCAGACAGGTATACAATAGGACAGTACTGACTGGACTAGAGCAACATAAATCATCTTAAGGAAATCTTTTTGATGGCCTGTCTGATTACCGGCAGTCTTGGGAACAACGTATCTAAGAGTCCTGAACATCCAGCTTAATTTCCTGACTCTATTGGCAACCTGCTCAATGTGTGGGTACCATGATAGTCTCTGGTCCACAATAACACCTAGGTACTTAATATGCGGTACTTTGTTGATTTTTGAGCAGCCACAACTATTGCGATTTACCACTGTGATCACTATCTACTTCGACTGGTACATGACCTACTTAGAATAGAACCCTAAATGCACTAAGAATGAGTACTTACTTTGCATGCATTTTGTGACAAAATAATAAAAACTGGCCAAGTGCGAGTCGGACTCGCACACGAAGGGTTCCGTACCACAAGGCAAAAATGCCAAAAAAAACATGTTGTATAAAATTAAAATAAAATAAATATTTAAGGGGGGCTCCCTTAAATATTTATTTTATTTTAATTTTATTATTTGTTATTAAAGTTAAAATACAACTGAGTATTTTGTGAATATTTCAAGTGCCTACCTGTTGCCATTTTTGATATCGAGCAAAAAAGGGCAAAAAAATCGCGTTTGTTGTATGGGAGCCCCCTTTAAATATTTAATTTATTTTGTTTTTAGTATTTGTTGTTATAGCGGCAACAGAAATACATAATTTGTGAAAATTTCAACTGTCTAGCTATCGCGGTTCTTGAGATACAGCCTGGTGACAGACAGACGGACAGACGGACAGACGGCCAGACGGACAGACGGACAGACGAACAGACAGCGAAGTCTTAGTAATAGGGTTCCGTTTTAACCCTTTGGGTACGGAACCCTAAAAATGCCCTAAATAAAAACTTTATCGAATTAACATAACTTTTTTTATCGTTATAGTAAATGTTAAGTAAATATGCTTACTATTCTCACCAAATCGTATCTAACTAGATTTTTTAGTAAGACAATTTTATTAAACAATAAAAGGCAAAGTCTCTTTAACCTGGTAATCTGGTAATAGTCCCAATAACCTGTGCTTCTTTCCAAACAGGTTAAAGAGACAGGCAGATTAATGAAAAAAAAATGGTTTTGATGTGCTAACAACAAACACAGTAAATTACGTAATCTAACGTTTATACTCAGTAGTAGTGATACGCTGGTTCTGGCGAAAAAAAAAAAAAAAAAAAAAAAAAAAAAAAAAAAAAAAGGTTTTGGGGTACTCTGATCACGCTTCTGCGATCCGTTTTTGCGTAGGATGCGCGGTTCCGGAGATTAGCTGATTTATCTAATTGATTTCCGGTGCTACTAACCCTCATTAGTGTTTCATTGTTAATCCTCTTATCTATTCATCCTCGTGCACCCTCATTAGCGATGCATTGTTCGCCTAATCCTTGCATTCCTTGGCGTTCTTATCTACTACTAGCTGTGCCCGCGACTTCGTCCGCGTGGAAAAGTGACTTTTCGGGCAGCATATTTTGAATTACATATACCGTCTACAGACCGGGCATTTGCTATCCGAACCCTCTGAGAGCTCAGGCGAATTTCAGTGAAAGTCTCAGACTCTAGTGCTTGAGCTTCACGATCGGCAGTGAGACGTATTTCTCGTTCTTCCTGTGTTTCCTGAGACCGAACATTTGCTGTCCGAACCCTCTGAGAACTCAGACGAATTTCCCTATCAGTGAAAGTCTCAGACTCACGCGATAGTGTATGAGCTTCACGATCGGCAGTGAGACGTATTTCCCGTTCGTCCTGTGTCTCCTGGGATCGAGCATTTGTTGTCCGTACTCTCTGGGAGCTCAGGCGGGTTTCCTTGACAGCAAAAGTCTCAGACTCACGCTATAGCGCGTGAGCTTCGCGATCGACAGATAAACGTGCCTTTCGTTGTTCCCCGTTTTCCCTATTTCGAGTTGTCATCATTCGAGAACGATTTGAACTCAGTCGAGATTCTCGCTGAGTCGAAGTTTCTGCAGCACGAAACCTAGCCTGGTGCAGAGAGCCTTTTGCCTCACGACCTTCCTCAGATTCCTGTGATCGAACTAATCTCATCCTTTTAGCATTTCTGCTACATTGGGAGAGGTTGGATCTTCTTCGAGGCATTCTTACAATAAAATAGTACTTAGGTACTACTTAACACACAGTTATTTAGTAAACACGTACTATCGTAAACAATTAAATTATAAATACTTACAGATTATTATATAGTCTAAAATATCACAGTTTAAGTAATAAGTGTTAAGACGTGTAAACCAAACGTCATTATCATCATCATTTCAGCCGATAGACGTCCACTGCTGGACATAGGCCTCCCCCAATTTTGGGGGGGTTTGCCATAATCGCCACGCTTGGCAGGTGGGTTGGCGATCGCAGTATGGTATGGTGGTGGAATGCATAGAAAACGCTGCTGCCCATTCTCCGGTGAGACCCTTAGTCGCCTTTTACGACACCCACGGGAAGTAAGGGGTGGTGCTATTCTTCTACACAGACAAACGTACTAACTTTATAAAACAAAAGAATTGCTAGAAAAAATAATTACTAACGTAAGCTAATGAACTTATACTTAATAAAGAAAATCAAGAAAAGAAATGCCTAACCTATACCAAATACTTATAATATTTATATACAAACCCTAAATACAAATTAAGATAAGTATGTATACCGAAAATCAGGGAAAGAAATGCCCAACCAATAATAAATGCTTACAATATTTATTTACAAAACCCTAAATAAAAATTAAGATAAGTAAATACCCAAAAATCAAGGAAAGAACCGCCTAACCTATACCAAATACTTACAAAATTTTAAAGAAAATTAAGAAAAAGAACCTAACCTACAAATCCTAAAATATAAATAAATGAAATATGCAAACAGTCAGTATTCAAGTGAATCGCAATAATCGAATCCAACTATTCACCTATACTCTCCAGGATACGTGCGTTCGCTACGAATAACTGAATCCTTATGGCAGCGGCGCGTTTTCTTTTGAAATGGTCATCTCGCAGTTCAACCTGAGGGGTTGTCGACTGCTTAACCTGGCTTTCCTGTGGATGCCTCAATAAATTAAGGCCTCCAGCCAGGGCATAATACACAACTTGACTACACAATATAAACTTAAAAACTAAGCGACTACACGCTAAGGGCACCCCCTGTGGGGTACGGAGCTCGGCTTAGGGCGTCGCTGGGAGAGGGCAGCAAGGGACAGGCTGGATCGGAATTATGGCAGCGGCGCGGCTCTCAGCGCGCTTTATACAAGGTGTAACGGAAAGGGGGTATCAACCCTGAAGGAGGTGAATGTGCTCATGAAACTGAACAAATTTCCCCAAAGAACATAGGTCGAAATATGAAAAAAATTTTGGACCTCCCATAGTAATAGTAAATCATTGATGTGCTATTACTATGGGAGGTCCAAATTTTTTTTTTCATCTTCATTCACCTCCTTCAGGGTTGATACCCCCTTTCCGTTACACCTTGTATATATAGCCACGGACGCGCAGGCGCGAGGCGTTTACGTACTCTGATAGAATACCTTAACAAATGTTCGCCGTGATTCTTTAAATTGACATAACTTTTTTATTTATGAACCGATTGACATGAAATAAACACTAAATGTTAAGTGAAGCTTACTACAATATATTAGTGAAAACCGCATCCAAATCGAATAAGCCGTTTCTGATATTAGCGTGCACAAACACAGCAGACAAACAGACAAACAGACAAACCGACAAACAGACAAACAGACAAAAAAAAATTTAACTACAATTTCGGGTTCGGCATCGATATAATAACAACCCCTGCTACTTTTTTTTAATATATTTCCATTGTACAGACACCACTTTTCTACAATTTTATTATATGTATAGATTACTCATTGCTAACCCTCAACTGCTTTTCTGAATATTCAATAAAACACATTCCTTCATTTTATTACAACATTTTATTTCTTATTTTCTACAAAATATGTGCGGAACATTTCATCCACTAAAATATCATTGTACAGTGTGTTCCCCGTAAATATGTTCGTAAAACTATGCATTGAACATCCCTGAAACTTATATAGCAAATACATTAAGCAATATTCACCACAAACTGAAGTCCAATCATTCTGAATCCTATCAACATTCCAGCCCCATCTTTTGCAATTCCTTTTTAAAAACTCGAGATAATATTGCGTAGGGGTTCGTCCATATGAATCAAAATATTGACCGATGCCATTCGTATCGATAATTATGTACAGCTACCCAGTGTGAGCCTGGTTTATCATCCGTATCCAAATTGCATATTATATACGTCGGTACATGGGTATACATAGGTAGTCTATTAGCAGCATAAACATTTTTTTCTAGACTGGGATGGATCTTTTTTAGATGTTGCTGTAGTTCTAGTGTATCCATGATATTACTGCTATTAACAGATTATTACAGTACCAATCTGTTCAATGGTTGCCATAGGAATGTTCAATTATAGTGATTTTTGTAAATATATCGCATTCTTTTGAGTGACTCAGAAAACAAGCTGATGCCTGATGGGAACAATGTGCGATAACTTTGTTGACTCATAGAGTCACTATCAGTTTCGTTGAACTTAGGAATTTGCTTTAGATAAGAATGGTGCTATATAAGAGCGAACAGTTGCAGTCATGAAATCAGTCTATGGTCGTTTGACCACAGTGAATTGTATACCGATACTACGTTTGTGGTACTTCAGCGCATCAATAATCATGGAGGTAAGTGTTTATTCTATTGACAAACTTACTTGTATATCTTTTGTTGTTTCCTAACGTGTGTGTGTGTGTGTAATCACAATGTAAACAAATTGATATTAACATGATATCTCTGTTGTTGCAGAGATCATTCAGCTTCGCAGACGATAATGAAAATACCTATAAACAGTATTACTACTCACCGCTCTCCCCTCAACATGAAGAAGAGGGCGATGATATCGTCATTAATAACACATGCGATGGTGGAAAAAGGAAATCGCAACCGATTGATAACTTTTTTGAAGTGGTGCCAAAAATAAAAAAGAAGAAACTGTTATCGTCAACCGTGGCACGAGCCGCTAGAGATGGTGTATCATACATTTGTACTAATTCTGACGACGGAGCCCAAGCGACGCATCTCATAAAAATTGAAATGTACGATATGAAGAAGCTATGTAAGATTCCAACTACCGATCATTGGAAGCACGCTACCACGAGGATTAAATATTATGTAAAGAATAATAAGGATAGCATCTACGACAACACAAACGGCCTCGTATACAATATTACAAAGACAATAGCAGAAAGTGAAAACGTTAAAAAATACTTTTTTAACAATGATAGCCATTAGCTGATTAGTGAATGTGATTCTGTTTACTTAAATTACTTCTGTGTACTCATTTATATTAATAATGAGGTGTGTACAGGGAGCTGTCGTCTTGTGATGCTGAGAGAAAGCCAACAACAGAAGGAAGAGATGAGTGTGGTACACGTGTACAGAACACGTCATTGAATAGCAAAGCTACAACACTGAGTGGAGAAGAAAATGAGAAAAATATGCAGTACACAAGAGCTGAATATCCATTCTTCAGTTCAAAATCTAGACGGTTTCTCAGTTTTGAAGGCTGGCCTCTCGTAATGCTACAGAAGCCTGAAGATCTTGCAGAGGCCGGTTTCTTTTATACCGGCCACGGAGACAGGGTCAAGTGTTTCCATTGTGGTGGCGGTTTAAAAGATTGGGAAGATGATGATGATCCTTGGCAACAACATGTTCAGTGGTTTAGTCAGTGTGCTTATGTAAAGTTTAAACTCGGACAGTGTTTTGTATAAGACTAAATGGAGGTTTTTATAGAAATAAAAAATGGTATACTAAATACAATTTGTTTTATTTAATTTTATAATGTTTCCCATAGTTACATAGACAACATGTATTACACATAAAACATAAATCTAACACACAATATAACCTTAACATATAACCTTAACTACTATAGTCTACAGTAACATTTCTGTTTTTATCTATTTCAATAATGTTATCAAACTCAGCATAAACAATGCAGTTAATTGTTTGTATTAGTGAGGATTCAAATCGTACTTCTAATCTTACACTACCATGCTTTATGAGATTCCAATGAGTTGATGAGTTAGCTGATAAATCAGGAGTTAAATCAAATGCTAATAGGCAGTTACCTTTGGCATATTGTTCATGAGAGATTGCATTTCCTTCATTAAGAAAGTGGATACCAGTTCCCGAGAACAGAGTATGATATGCTGATGTAAATATACTATTATTAAAAGATGGTTGCAAAGCTTTTGAAGGTATTTGTTGACCATCAATATATAAGCTGAAAGAATTAATACCATAGTTTTCAAAATTAAATGGATTTTTAGTAAGGGAACCATTAAATGCAGAATTATTCACAAACCCTATTATACATCTTTTGGGTACCTGTCCTAAGAATATATTATCAAGAGTTTTTCCTTGAACACCCGAAGGAATTGTTAAAACTTTGACTTCAGCTCGAGTAATAGGATATTTAGCAGTAGTAGAAGCTAAAACTTTCTGATGTGCAAGTAATACACTTGGATTAATTCGTGCTCTTCGGACAATAAGAGTTGCATCTGTAATGCAAACTTTAAACTTTACATCGTTTGACCCAGCAATTAAATTAAAACTCTCTCTTGATCGAACTAATTTTACACTCATTTCAACACCATTAATTAGAAATTTATCTTGATTGAAAATATCACCATGAAGATGTCCAATCATTTCTATTTCCTTACTTTCAGTAACTAATTCTTGCCTTTTAACAAATCCTATGTTTTTACCATCTGTAGAATCCATTTTTCCTGCTGTATCCTCATACCAAAGACTACAAGTAAGATGAGATTGTTTAGCAGCAGGAGCATAGTTTAAAAGGGTTTCCATGTATGCTCGATAGGCATAGGTATTATTAGGTGGTGATACAAGTTTTTGGTTTAAATAAACATCAAGTTGACTAAAAAGTGAGTGCAACCAATTATTTACAGGTGCTACTACTGTAGTCGATACCAAGTTACAAGTTACAAGTTACAAGTGCAAGTTAGTTACAAGTTAGTTAGAATCTTGATTTAATACTTTTGCCTTTATGTGGAGTAATGTATGAGACAAATCTATGTAGTCATCGCCTGTACCAGGAACTTGAAACTCGATAGGTCCATCATCAGCAAGAGATGAAATTGGTTTATAGTGTATCCACAATCCACTTTCAATGCTTGTTTGTGTAGACGGTAGTGCAAACAAATCCAATTCTGACTTAGCGCACTCACAAGAATGATTATGAAGAAAAGACATATTTAATTTGAAAATATATCTTTGATATTCTTTGGTTTTAAACCAAGTTTTTTCGCAGCTTTCACTTTAGCAGCTAATTGTGGAATGAACGGGGACCGTCGTTTTCTTTTAGTTATATACCCAGATCCTGTCATGTTAAATCGATCAATTTTATCATCAGCCTTTCGTTTTAAGTTTGTACTAACTTGCTTTAGACGATCTTTTGAGGTTTCCATAGGACGCGCTTGAACCATATCCGATAAAAGACCAACTCCAGCGTTTAATGCCTCCTTACCTATTGACACTGCTCATAATGACACGTCAGACAACAATGATTTTTTTCGTCTATAATAGTTTAAAGATTCTTCATCAGAACATTGCTGGGCTATTAAATAAATCTGACATACTTACTGTTCACCTGCAAGAATTATATCAGCAGAAAAGAGACATAGACATAATTTGTATCACAGAACACTTCGTAATGGCCGGACATGAGAAATTATTGAATATAACGAACTACAAGTTAGGAGCAATTTATTCAAGACCATCTCAGAAACGAGGAGGAGCATGTATTTTAGTTAAAAGTTGTATTGAATACAGAGAGCTTTTGGATGTCTCTCGTCATTCCATACCGAATGTTATTGAATGTTGCGGCATAGAACTTACGAACCAAAGTGTAATTATTATTTGTATATATAGGCCACCAAAGTCAAATAACTTAAATGTCTTTTATGAAAAGTTAGAGATTATTCTGAAGAAGCTATGTACCAAATCTGATAAGAAAATAGTCATGTCTGGGGACTTCAATATAGATACGCTTAAAAGAAATAACCTGACACTAGACTTTGAATACTTTCTTTTGGGCTACAATCTTAAATTAGAACTACGACAGCCCACCAGGCTAGCCAGTAATACTTGTTTGGATAATTTTGCATGCAACTCTAAATTAAAATGTAAATCCGAAGTATTGGACTTTGCATTGTCTGATCACACTGCTCAGCTATTAGAAGTTAAGGTTATTAAATCATACAGAATAAATTCATGGCGGATTAAAAAACGCGACCTATGCAGTGAAAATATGAATAGATTCAAAAACTATCTAAAATGTATTTCTTTCTCTGAAATCTACCAAACCGAAAATGCTAATGAAGCATACGATTTTTTTCTAGAGCATTTTCGCATGCTGTACGATCTTTGCTTTCCTTACAAATTAATCACAGTTAAGTCTAATAAGAATATCAAATGGGTTTCAAAGGGTATCCGAGTGTGTAGTAGAAAGCAAAGACATTTACTATGGAAATACAGACGAGAACCATCGAAATGTAATAAAAATAACTTCAGAAATTACTCGCGCAGGTTTCGGAAAATTATTAAATTAACGCAAAGAGCACAAAATAATTATTTCATTAACACCTCAAGTAATAAATCGAAAGCATCATGGCAGGTTATAGGTAACAAAACCCGAATCACTGAACCTATTTCTCAAATTAAAGTCCAGAATACTACCATTACTAATCCGACAGACATTGCAAACGCATTTAACAACTATTTTATTGACCTGACACAAAATAACATGACGAAACCACCGGACACTACTAATTTGACAAGTAACCCAAACTCAATGTTTATGCATCCAGTAGTACCCCAAGATATTATGAGAGCGATACAATCACTAAAAAATAAAAGTAGCACTGGATACGACGGGATATCAACAAAGGTTGTAAAATTCGTATCAGGCGATATCGCCTTGCATTTGTGTCATATACTTAACTTATGTATCAGTACTGGAGTATTTCCGGATAGTTTAAAAACAGTTATAGTGAAACCACTTTTAAAAAAAAACAACAAAGAAGATCTAGCAAATTATAGACCAGTTGCATTGGTGCCCATTTTTTCTAAGGTTATAGAAAAAATAATTTATGACTCAGTTAATAACTTCCTAACCAAATATAGTATTTTAAGTGCGGAACAAAAGGGTTTCAGAAAAAATAGAGGTATAAATGCGGCGGTTTACGATTTGATAAATGTCATATTGCAAAATGTGGATAAAAAAGTCCCAGTTTGCGCAATTTTTACGGACATGACGAGGGCATTTGATTGTGTTGATCACGAAATTCTTATAAAAAAGCTAGACATTGTAGGCATCAGAGGAAATGTACTTAATCTCTTAAAATCATATATCAACAATCGTGAGCAGCACACAGAAATATCTAGGATATGTTTAAAAACTAAGCGCGAAGAAAAATATTTATCTAAGGCTAGAATTATTAGGTATGGCGTACCACAGGGCAGTGTGCTGGGCCCTTTATTATTTTTGCTGTATATTAATGATTTACCTCGCCACATTGAGCATCCTATGGTCTTATTCGCTGACGATAGTACTGCCTTGATTAAATGTATTGACAAAAAAACATATGAACATGACATAAATGATACTCTAATACACATTATACGCTGGCTTGACCAAAATAATTTAATGATTAATATACCAAAGACTAATATAATGCATTTTTATCAACGGATACCACCAGAAGTCTTACTTTTACAATATAATGGACAAAAAATTGACCAAGTACTAGTTACAAAATTCCTTGGCATTTTGATAGATAGCCAATTAACTTGGAAGCCACAAGCAGAAGAAGTATGCAAAAAACTTAGTTCAGCTGCGTATGTACTCTTTAACCTGTCTAAAAAAGTAAATATGGCCACAAGGTTAACTGCATACCACGGGTTAGTCGCGTCGTTTTTGAGATTCGGCATAATATTTTGGGGAAATTGTAGTCTGAGGGAACAGGTGTTCAAGGCTCAAAAACGCTGTATAAGGGCTATGTGCAATTTAATAGTAACAGATAGCTGCGTACCCGTATTTAAGTCCCTAAAATTACTGACATTCCCATCTCTTTATATTTTCGAGGTGGCTGTATTTGTAAAATCAAATATGCATCTTTTTAATAAGGTGTCCGAAAATAGAAACCGGCCAATCAGGAAACAGTATAAGGATTTGCTAATTGTTAGTGGTTCCAATACCGCCCTATTAAAGAAAAGTATTATATGTATGGGTCCGATCATATTTAACAAAATACCCGATTTCATAAAAAATGAGACAATTCCACTGTTCAAAAAGAAATTGACAGATCTATTAATTAATAAATGTTATTACTCAATTGGCGAGTTTCTGACCGATAAGAATTTAAATTGATAATAATTATGACATCCCTGTATTCCTGACTTGTACTAAATCATTTATATTTTAATGTAACTGTATTGACCTCGAATTTGACAAATTTATGTTCCCATTTTATTAAACTTGACATCATTATTGTATTGCCTATTTAAAATAATGTACTGAATTTCATCGTGACATGGTAATCTTATATTGATTCGATTGAATGTGACAATACATAAATATATTAATGAGTCCTTTATAATGTAGCTAAAACTGTTTGCATGCCTTAGTTAAGGTAGTTAGTACAGGATCATTTTGAACTTAACATCTGTAACTTGTACCTACTTTCTGTGCAAATAAAGAACTATTCTATTCTATTCTATTACCAATCACTCGAGCACCACTTGAAAGTAAAGGTAAAACTGATCTAAATAAACCCCCTAAGAAGCTCCCAATACCATGACCGCGTTGATATGGTGAACCCTTATAAATTACTCCAACTCCTGATCCAGCTTGATGTGTATAATAATTTTCATATGGACAATTATGATGATCACGAAGAGAATACATTATTATAATTTTCGGAAATGTAGTTTAATACACACGGTTCCAAACTGGAATGGTATTTTTTGTCCTGTGCTCGATCTTATATCTATTTCCAACGTATCGAACTCTCTTCGCATAACAGGTAAGTAGTGAGGTGGAGAGAAAACATACTAGATAGAATAAGTTCGCATATCACTTAAATCAGCTTGCCACAGTTCATTAATATTTGATAGAATGTACCTATTACGCGGGAATTTTTTCCGAATAGGTTTATGTAATGTGTATGTTTCTTGTGATTGTAACCATTCCTTTACTTGCTTTTTATCCATTTTACCCTTCATGGCTTTTGATAATTTATCAATACTACTTAAACCAGCGGGATTAGATGGATCATAATAAATTCTATTAATTTCTTCTAGTAAGGGGTCCATTTTTCCCAATCGACCTTTTTACGTATTTTATTTATAAATTTTTTATCTCCACTGTTCGGTGTAGAAAACTCTTGATCTTCAATCTCAGAGGTTTTGTTCAGATCTTTTGCTTGAAGCTGATTAATAAACTCACATCTCTTTGGGTTTCCGATATAAGTGAGTGGTACTTTAATATCTTTTAATGCTTTAGCAAATCTATCCCACCCAACTAGATCACTTCTTTTTAAGGGTCTTAGTGAATCATTTATTAAATCAACAATATTACTTCCAGGAATTATTTCATTATCAATTATGACTGTGCCTTCATTATCCCAATGTATTTTACTTTTATTTGTTCCAACTAAGTTTAATAATAACTCACCTTTTTTATTATAACTTTTTGGTATTAAACTGAGTATTTGAGTTGGTGTGTAAAGCGGATTTGTGTTATTTTCTTTACTTTTCATGGATCCGTTCTCCTCTAACAAAGATGCAGCATCAACTATACTTTTTAGTTCTCTATCTTTATTTTTAAAGTCAATTTTAGACTCATTTAGATCTTCATTAGATGTATCAGAATAAATTGGTAATCTGAGTGGTTGTCGATCCTCTTCGGTAAAGTAAGGGTATCTTTGTAGTGTTTGTAAATATAACATCCACTTCTTACGGTCTTCCGTCTTACTATTCATAATATTTTGCATTTCAATATCTAATCGAGACAAATTACTATTAACCTTATTTTCTTGTTTTAATTTTTCAATCAATCCAGGTTCAGTAAGTATCATTTTCTTTGCATTTTCCATGTTAACTGGCTAGTCCACTTACTAATCCACTCAATATTGCACCTAATATTATTGGTAAGAAAGCCCCTCCTTTTTGTATGATTATATTTTTTCTTAGTTTATGTTTACACTTATGCACCAGTTTACGGAGTATATTTTTGTGTTTATTAAATTTTTGTTTATCTTGATCTTTAAGAGGTACTTTTCCTTGTAAAACGTTATGAATACATTCACAATTACAGTTTATTTCTTCTTCATCACATGTTTTAAGTAACGCTTTTTGATATTTTGGTTTAAGCGTATGCAAAGCGCTTAGCAAATGTTTATGCGTTGTGAGTCGACGATGCATCATTTAGAAATGATTTGAATTGTTTGATTCTTGATGTATTTAAACTCTTTTGTTGGGACGTAGACTGTACAGTGTCCATTAAATGGGAAGACATTTGTCTTGATGCGACAAAAATCATTGGTATTCTGTTTTAAATCTACCATTAAATATCCATGCGCTTCTAAAGTTGCATCCCTGTAGGCATCTTCAATGAATTTTGGATTATCTGGCGACACTTGTCGTGCTAAATATCTTATTTGAGTTTTATCTCGAGGGGTTTTAAAATATATTATATAACTTGAGTTTAAAGAAATGTCTCTTTGACCTTTACCCTGATGAAATAAATTTTGTGTTAAATAAAATACACTAAGATACCTATGATGACTACCTTTTGTAAATATATCCACAATTCTTCCATCAGACTCTCTCATTAGATCATCAATAATAACAAGATGTGGGTTTTCACCATCAAACATATTAAGATTAGGAATTCCTTGATGATAGTTAACATTTGGTAAATTATATAAAGGTTGCATTTCATCAAAGCACCATGTGATCTGGTTAAAATCACAATTACATATTTTTTTAACTGATTTTATGAAATTTGTTACAAAATTTGACTTCCCACATCCACTTGGCCCTGCCACAATAGCAGTAAACGGATGGATAAAGTGAAACATTTCACACGTCTGGAGTTCAAAGGGATGAAATAAAAAATGAAAATGTTTTTGTAAAAATTAAGTATATATTGCTAAAATTATATTAAACATAAAATTGATGAAAAAAAACAATTATTCATACGCATACTATTTCTAACACAATTAGTACTCATCAGAATTTTACAATCTTCTCAAATGTATGTTCACAGTGTTATCATTACTTATATGACATTATTTACAATCGAATAATTATAACTCTAACACAATTAGTACATCAGAATTTTACAATCAATACAAATTTTGTACATACACAGAAATAAAAAGTTGACATCAACACTTAGCGTAATTTATAATGTCCCCAAGCCAATGTATCAATGTTGTTGTTCATAATACATCGTTTGGTATCATTTTATGATAAAGATGCTTTATTTATTTTTTGTGTAAAAATAGTGTGTTTGATTGACTTAAATCGAAGCATACTACAATATTGTACATTTTTATTAAACAAACACGATTTGTAATTTTTCATATTCATTTTTTTGGTAACACTTTTGTTAACCCCTTTTGCCTTTGCTATAAATTTATCTTCTACTTCCAGGGCATACATTTTTGATCGCAACCCTACAAATTCCCTCAATACTTTACCATTATTCTCGTCTTTAAAAAAACCTAACTTTTTTTTATTTATTTTTGGATAACCGTAAATATTATTTTCTGGATAATCTGATGTATCAAAATAGTGAAGTAGATCTGGTTTTATATCCTCATAAAAATTGTCTGTAAAAATTTGATATATCAAACTATCGGTGTACAATAACTTAATTTTATTTTTAAACTTTTTAATCATGTAGTTATAATGAAATTCATACATAAGGGTCTTAGAAATATATCTAAAATACAAAATCCTAAATAAATTGGCTTATCATAAATTAATTTTGTTTTTCGTAATTGTATTGCGACTAAATGTTCTGAAAATATTGATAAACTATGGAATTCTGGTTTTGCAATCAAATCCTGAGCACCTAAAACTTTACCACGATTATCCCAGTGAGTTAGTAGTTTAACGTTTACTCTTTTTTCAATATTTTCCATAGTCTTACCGAAGACAGAATTGTTCATTAATTTAAAAAAGTCTTTTTCAAAGTTTGATGTAGCTAACGTTCTCAAACTAGTATTTAAGTCTATGTATTTCTTTAACCAAGAACTCTGTTTAAATTTTAAAATTCTATGTACTTTAATTAATATCATTCCCATTTCAATGCATTGTTTTAAATTCCTGTAGTGAATGATGTATTTATTTTTATTATTTAAATTAGGAACTAATTTAGTTTCTTTAGTATTACCCACACATATGTTTTCAGGACATAACGGAAAGTCAGAATGTAAATTATGAAGTTCATCAGGATATTCCAAATCAACTTCTAAAACATAACCAAAATCAGACGTATCCGACACATTATAATCCGTATTACATTTAACCCATTCGAAACCACCAACAGGAAGGGATTGGGACATTGCCCAACCGTATAAATTATTCGCATCAAAATATGTTAGATATGAATTAGGTTTTTAACTATCATAATCCTCCATAAATTTGTTATTTGCTCTAGCAAAACGATTGCTACACTGAGATACACCCCCTCTAATACCAGCTTTAAAAAAAGCAATTTTGTCATAGTCCGTTAACAATATTCTAATTCTATTTTCGTAAATTTTAACATTGCGTCCCAACTTAAACCTGGAGCAGTATAGTAATGGGCAGGATCTAATCCATAAGTTTTAATACAAAGCTTCCTAAAGTTTTCGATTCGAATACATCGGTCAAAAGTAAAACATCAGTTTTTAAATACAAATTGGAATAATCAGACATACTACTACACTTAAAATGTTGCCAAATATCTTTTGCATGATTATAATCATCATTTGAAATATTCGAATCTGTGAGTGAACTATAAAACTGGTGTTGATCAGGAAGTGATGGATGTTTCAAGCAATCACTATTACGCATAAATTCATAAGGATAAATACCTTTCCGTCTTAAACGTAAAAAATCTTCATTATTAGGATAGTTTCTTTTTAGTTCTGTAAACTGATCATCATTAAGATTTTTAGCTAGTTGATCTAAACTACACGATAAAAATTTCAATGAATCTACGAATCTTAAAGTTACTGGTTGATTATTTATTGTTAACTGTTTTGAAAATGATATGTATCGTTCTTTATTTTGTGGAATAACTTCAACTTTGCCATCATCGAGGTTTAATGCATGGACAATAAAATGAGCATCGTAGTGACTGAGGTTATGTAAAAATATTGGAACATGACGGGGGGTTCTGAACTTAGAACTACACACTTGATGTGCAACACCCCTTAAACTACCAGTGTGCCAATCAAAATCGTAAAAAGGATCTTCATTTAACTCAGTTTCACAAATATGACATATGTTTGAATTTGAAAATTTAATTTTATCTTCATCTGATAATGGAACGGGGCATTTTTGGACGCTATTTTTTTAACTATTGTTTTCACATCTTCACAAAGGCGATTCATAAACACTTGTGCACAGTTTGGTCCACTATACGTCTCATATTTTGATAATCTGTTATCATATGAACATTTAATGTAATATCCGAAACTATACACTTCATGTTTTTGAATATTCATTGTACTTGGCTTGGAGGGATCGTTACTACATGATTCTATCGGATTTAAAAATGCCTCAAAGTCTGCATAAACCACAAAGGGCATTTCCAACTTTTTTGTGAATTTATCAAATTTTAATTTATTATTTGATGTTGCGTTACCAAACCAATCCTTTTTGGAATTTTCACCTTTGGGTAATTCCGTACAAATGTGAGCGCAATCATATTGTTGATGGTTATTAAGTCTTTCCTCTGATGGGAAATGAATTAAACATGAATCGCATATATAAACTGCACGATGTTGACTTGATATTTGTGAACTAACTAATCGCGATAAGTTTTTAATAAAACAGTAATGATTGTTAGTACCATTTGATATATATAGTAGGTTGATATGATTAGGGGTACGACATTTTGTTAAGTATAAAGGACCTACAACAGAATTACACTTTTTTTCTTTATTATACTCTAAGCCAAAAACATTTATACTAATATTGTTTAATTTCTCTACTTTTGATATATCTGCAATTTTAACCGGAAAAGAAATACCAGTAAATTTAAGTTTATTTCCATGAATTGTGTAAGATGTTACCCGATCTACACTTTTACATACAGGATATAAACCAGAGAGTAATGCCCATTTGAAGCACATATTATCATTATTTTTAACATTGATCACAGCTTTTTTTGATTTAATATCTTGAGGAAGATCGATATATGAACTACCACGTAGGGGGTTGAATTTGTTAACATTCATGTCTATGTATTTAATTTGATTAAGACTCCAACCACTATCTTTTTTTTCAAATTGACTAATTTTACCGACTACAGTGTCTATTAATGATGAATAAAAAATATTTAAGTCATCACCCTGACAAATTGTGTAATTAAACGTTTGAAAATCAAATGTATTTTTAATATCTTTAGTTTGTTGTATGAAATCAGCATGCAATATGAAGTTTATTTTAAGAATTGTATGTTGTTGAATACATTCATTTATCAAAAATAAGATATCAATTTTTAATGAATTTAAAAACGATTCCGGTGTTTCAAAATATTGTATCGATTGAGTTGTTTTACTATTAATTCTATATGTTAAAATTCGGTTACCAAAAGCGGTTTCAACAACTGTTACATTTGTTAATGAATTATGTGATTTTAAAAGATTATTTTTATGAGAATTGCTTTTTAAATGGTTATTTAGATACCTTTTATTAATAAAAACATGACATGTGTCACATTCCACCTTATTGTTGTCCACGTTATTGGTTTCAATCGATGATGTAGAAGCTCCTTCATCAAATTTTGTTTTCTTGGTACCCATATTTTCGTCAGTTGTGATATTTCGTTTGTTACCTCTTCCAACTTGTGGTTGACTGTAACAAAAAGCAAGAAAATTATTAGATGAATCTTAAAATAAAACATTACTACAATAATATTTCTTATTGAGTTTGTACTTTTAATACTTACATCAACGTTGTTTCAACCATTGCACAGTGATTATACAACTCATCATCATATGATGAATCGAACAGTTCACGCTTCTCCATTTCATCACAAACTTTTGACATCTCCTGATCGAATTCACTGTCGAATGAGCACAGTAAGTAACAGTTAAGTGTCGGTAGACCAAATGATACCCAATTTCAAATAATGTTCAATATTTATAGTCTAGCAAAGGATTAGAAAGACAGATAGAATCTAATGAGTACACAGAAGTAATTTAAGTAAACAGAATCACATTCACTAATCAGCTAATGGCTATCATTGTTAAAAAAGTATTTTTTAACGTTTTCACTTTCTGCTATTGTCTTTGTAATATTGTATACGAGGCCGTTTGTGTTGTCGTAGATGCTATCCTTATTATTCTTTACATAATATTTAATCCTCGTGGTAGCGTGCTTCCAATGATCGGTAGTTGGAATCTTACATAGCTTCTTCATATCGTACATTTCAATTTTTATGAGATGCGTCGCTTGGGCTCCGTCGTCAGAATTAGTACAAATGTATGATACACCATCTCTAGCAGCTCGTGCCACGGTTGACGATAACAGTTTCTTCTTTTTTATTTTTGGCACCACTTCAAAAAAGTTATCAATCGGTTGCGATTTCCTTTTTCCACCATCGCATGTGTTATTAATGACGATATCATCGCCCTCTTCTTCATGTTGAGGGGAGAGCGGTGAGTAGTAATACTGTTTATAGGTATTTTCATTATCGTCTGCGAAGCTGAATGATCTCTGCAACAACAGAGATATCATGTTAATATCAATTTGTTTACATTGTGATTACACACACACACACACACGTTAGGAAACAACAAAAGATATACAAGTAAGTTTGTCAATAGAATAAACACTTACCTCCATGATTATTGATGCGCTGAAGTACCACAAACGTAGTATCGGTATACAATTCACTGTGGTCAAACGACCATAGACTGATTTCATGACTGCAACTGTTCGCTCTTATATAGCACCATTCTTATCTAAAGCAAATTCCTAAGTTCAACGAAACTGATAGTGACTCTATGAGTCAACAAAGTTATCGCACATTGTTCCCATCTAGTGAATAGTCCCGGGAAATCCCGGAACCAAAAGTACCGGGAAATCCCGGAAATTTGCGTCGTTTTTGGAACCGGGAATTTTAAAACCATATCCCGTTTCTTTCGGTACTTTCGGGAAAAGATACTTCGCGTTTCGAATATTTCTAATTTAATAGCATAAAGCCCGACCGCTTAAAACGTGGAATACACTTGCTACCTAGCATGCACAAGAAGCATGCATGCTACAAGAGCATGCTGCACGAGGGTGCGGGAGGGGCTGGTGGCGGCCATCGCGTCTTCGGAATGTTGTGCTTTGCGTTGTGTTTGTGATTTTGGTGGACAGTGCTTCGCAAAAAAGACTCAAACAAGACTGCTTCTTTTGGGCAGAGCCAGCTTACGAAACTAAAGACCGATGATGGCAGGATCGTATCCGCCAAACCTGAGCTGTTGAGAGAGATCGAGAGGTTCTATGGACAGTTATACACGTCAACAAGTAACCCCGTTATGGATCTGGCAAACGACCCAAGAGCTAGATTGACCAGACACTATACCGAAGACATCCCGGACGTCAGCCTGTACGAGATCAGGATGGCTCTGAAGCAGCTCAAAAATAACAAGGCGTCGGGTGATGACGGAATTAAGGCCGAGCTCCTGAAGGCCCTGAAACCCGTTCTTAAGGCCCTTCAGAAGCTGTTTGATTTCGTCATAATCGAGGGCAAAACACCACAGGCATGGAACAGAGGTGTGGTGATACTTTTCTTTAAGAAGGGCGACAATGCCTTTCTTAAGAATTATAGGCCCATCTCACTTCTGAGCCATGTCTACAAGCTGTTTTCGAGAGTGATCGCGAAACCGGATTCTGTAAAGGCTTTAGCACCGTAGACCACATACATACGCTGCGACAGGTTATACAGAAGACCGAAGAATATAACCTGCCTCTCTGCTTAGCGTTTGTGGACTACGAGAAAGCCTTTGATTCGATTCAGACGGGCTGTGCTGCAGTCTCTTCAACGGTGCCAGATCGACTATCGGTACATCGAGGTGCTGAAGTGTCGGTACGTAAACGCCACTATGGCAGTCCGACTCCAGGATCAGACCTCGAAACCTATCCTTTTGCAGCAAGGTGTGAGACAGGGCTGAGACTATGCAGGACCTCAGTACAATGCTCGATGACCTCAGTAGAGCCTCCGAAAAAGTGGGTCTTAAAATGAACTTGGATAAAACGAAGGTCATGTCAAATGCCCATGTAACACCCACTCTCATAAAGATCGGAGACACTACACTCGAAGTCGTGGACGAGTATGTTTACCTAGAACAAACTGTCCAGTTAGGTAGGTCTAACTTCGAAAAAGAGGTCGATCGTCGAATCCGACTCAGCTGGGCAGCGTTCGGGAAGCTACGCAATATCTTCTCGTCCCACATACCTCAGTGTCTCAAGACGAAAGTCTTTGACCAGTGCGTGTTGCCAATGATGACTTATGGCACTGTAACGTGGTCACTCACAATGGGCCTTATAAGAAGGCTGAAAGTCACCCAAAGGGCAATGGAGAGAGCTATGGAGTTTCCCTGCGTGATCGAATCAGTAATGAGGAGATCCGCAGGAGGACCAAGGTAACCGACATAGCCCGAAGAATTGCCAAACTTAAGTGGCAGTGGGCAGGGCACATTGCTCACAGAACAGATGGTCGAAGGGGCCGAAATGTTCTGGAGTGGCGACCGCGTACCGGTAGACGTAGCTTTGGAAGGCCTCCCACAAGGTGGTCCGACGACCTTGTGAAGGCCGCGGGAACCCGATGGATGCGAGAAGCACAGAACTGGTCGAAGTGGAGGTGCTTGGGGGAGGCCTATGTCCACCAGTGGACGTTTTTCGGCTGAAAGGATGATGATGAATTATGTTAATAAATAACAATTTAAAAAATGTCGGTTAAGATTATCTAATCAATAATATTGAGACTGATTACTGCTACGCTAAAACTCCACTGTTCCTTTTCTTTTTTTTATAGATATTACGCAAGTTTTAAATTATAATTTGGTTATGCAGAATTGCAATAGGAGTCATGTTGATTTAAATCATTTGTTTGGAGATGTTTAATAAATGTTTCTGGTAAATATTATCTAGGATTAGGTACCTACTTACAAAAATGTTTTAATGTTAATAAAGATGTTGCTGGTAGAATATGCGTAGTTACCAATAAAACAAGAAATCAAACGTTTTATTTGATTTAAATGTTTTTATTTCGCCCTGTCATTTCGTCTTTCTTTTGCTTTCTTCGTTTCAACTCTTCATCTTTTAAAGACTTACTTAAAGTATCGAAAGTACCGGGAATCCCGGTTCCATAGCCAGAAGGTCCCGAAAATCCCGGTTCTTTAAAACAGAACCGGTTCTGCATTCCCTATTCCCATCAGGCATCAGCTTGTTTTCTGAGTCACTCAAAAGAATGCGATATATTTACAAAAATCACTATAATTGAACATTCCTATGGCAACCATTGAACAGATTGGTACTGTAATAATCTGTTAATAGCAGTAATATCATGGATACACTAGAACTACAGCAACATCTAAAAAAGATCCATCCCAGTCTAGAAAAAAATGTTTATGCTGCTAATAAACTACCTATGTATACCCATGTACCGACGTATATAATATGCAATTTGGATACGGATGATAAACCAGGCTCACACTGGGTAGCTGTACATATCGATACGAAGGGCATCGGTCAATATTTTGATTCATATGGACGAGGACCTACGCAATATTATCTCGAGTTTTTAAAAAGAAATTGCAAAAGATGGGGCTGGAATGTTGATAGGATTCAGAATGATTGGACTTCAGTTTGGGTCCGTGGCTTAGGCCCCCAGTGGTCGACGCACCTGTGGCCGACGCCCCCGATACGATTAATTTAAAATCTTTTTTTTTTGTACTTTTTCACTTAGTACAGTAAATGAGAAAAGTGTTTCACCCTATTAATAAAGTATTTTTCCTTGCTAAACAAAAGTTATCTATCAAATAGCAGAGAGAATAGATCGCCACTTAACCTTATCCTTACACACCTTTTCCCACAGATATAGATATACCTAGATAACGCAAGAGTAACTACTTCGCGTGCCAAAATTGCACCAACTTATGATTACAAATCGTAAGCCGCCCCTTTCGCGCTCAGTCCTGTGTACTGCTGGCTGGGTAAGTGTGAGCGTGAGCGCGAGCTTCTGACGTCATAGTAGGTAGTCAAAAAATGGCACGCTTGGTTTTCATACAGTTCGTGATACTTGCGTTATCTAGGTATATCTATATCTGTGCCTTTTCCCCATTAGAAGCATTATTTATTAAAAAACAAACATCCAAAAAATCAAAAAGACTTCAAAACATACCTCTAATATAAAAGCATTTCTATGTTATAAATATAATTACGATTTAATGTTATGCATATACTTACAATCAATATTAAGTACATTTAATATTTTTGTAAAACAATTTTTGTGCTTGACAGTACATTTGATCAAAAATTACTTTGAATTAAATTAATCGAATCGGGGGCGTCGGCCACAGGTGCGTCGACCACTGGGGGCCTAAGCCACGGACCCTTCAGTTTGTGGTGAATATTGCTTAATGTATTTGCTATATAAGTTTCAGGGATGTTCAATACATAGTTTTACGAACATATTTACGGGGAACACACTGTACAATGATATTTTAGTGGATGAAATGTTCCGCACATATTTTGTAGAAAATAAGAAATAAAATGTTGTAATAAAATGAAGGAATGTGTTTTATTGATGATTCAGAAAAGCAGTTGAGGGTTAGCAATGAGTAATAGTAGATAAGAACGCCAAGGAATGCAAGGATTAGGCGAACAATGCATCGCTAATGAGGGTGCACGAGGCAGAATAGATATGAGGATTAACAATGAAACGCTAATGAGGGTTAGTAGCACCGGAAATCAATTAGATAAATCAGCTAATTGATTTGCACATCTCCGGAACCGCGCATCCTACGCAAAAACGGACCGCAGAAACGTGATCAGAGCACCCCAAAACTTTTTTTTTTTTTTTTTTTTTTTTTTAGGTTCTGGGGTTCTGGCACACCCGCCCTCAGATCGGTGCGCCAGAACCAGCGTATCACTACTACTATACTCGCAAAGTAGTTAAACTGCAAATAAAAATATTAAAGTCAGGTTATAGAAACATACCTGTTACAAACTCAAATTGAAGCATCAGACGATCCGAGCGGAGCCCAGACCGATACAGAGTGCCTATCTGGATCTGTAGTCAGCAGAAGGTCTAAGCAATTATGTGTGTGGCTGTCAACATCCGGAACGCGGGTATCTTGGCCAACCAGCTGGTGGAGATCTAGCGATATTCGCGAAACAACTATTCCTTATGATGGGCATTAAAATCCCCCAGAAAGACAAGCCCCGCTGTAACTTATTTCTGTTGAGCCAATTCGGCTGCCTCCGAAAGATGTTCGAAAAGTCTTGTCGTCTCCCGATCACCGCTGTGCAACCTGTAAACACCGACATAGATGGTTTTCAGGGAGCCGGTGTCCTCCAGTAGCCACAGAGTGGAGAAACCCGCTACCTCATAGCAGCGGAGACGTTGACAGCATATGTCATCGCGGACGTACACACAGACCCCAGCCTGCTTCTTAAACTTATGTTCAAGTGAGTATCCTGGGTAGTTGAGGAACGCCACGTCTAACGGGGTCGCTATCTTCGACTCCGTCAAAAGGAACAAATGTGGCTTCTCGGTCTCAAGGTGGTGATGGACCGAATTGATATTTGAGTGCAATCCACGGATGTTAGTGAAATGCACTTTTAGTGGGAGGAAGTGCCGCCGTTGTTTAAAATTCTATTTATTTTTACGCTTCATGAGGTTTTAAAGAGTTTCTAGGGAATTCAGGAAAAAGAGTGGCGAGTCCAATTTACTAAAAAAGCTCCCAGGAGCAAAGTTCGACAAAAAAGGAACTCACCTGGAGACTGCAGGGATGCCCGAACCCCCCCAAAGATGCCCGCCGGGTCCTCCCTTCCAGTCGCCGACTGGCACGGCGGAACATTTCGGGATTTTTTGGGAGGTGGCGGGGCAGCCTTTCACACGTGGCTGGCGTGCTAATTGGGCCCCCAACTTCCTGCGGTCG
This sequence comes from Mesoligia furuncula, assembly GCA_916614155.1. Taxonomy (NCBI): domain Eukaryota; kingdom Metazoa; phylum Arthropoda; class Insecta; order Lepidoptera; family Noctuidae; genus Mesoligia; species Mesoligia furuncula. The sequence goes on from OU744799.1 coordinate 29,534,629, forward strand.
GCCAACGGCAAGACCGTGCTTCGGATCCCGCTACCCTCCAAAGTGAGTTGCCATGACGACGTTCACTCCTGGGCTACGACTAGCCTTGGACAACGCAACTGCCAACTCTCAAATTCCCTAAGGCACTGGAACTCCCACGCAACGACGAAACACAGCAGGCTGCCAGATTTGCCAGTCATATAAGGTGTTGAGTGTGACTGTCCAGGATGCGCCGAGCGCTCGGTTCTGTTGAGTAACTGGCGGAACAAACTGCACTACACGAGGAGGCTTCTTCATACATCCCAAAAATGCACAACAATTCTTAATATTACTCAGCCTCTGTGTGAAAAGTCTCTTTAAGTAGGTACAATATTGTGAAGAATTTAATAAAAAGCTTTTTAAAAATCACACATTTCCACTAAAAACTGCCTGACAGGTTACAGAGCTACTTTTTTGAGAAAAATCCACATGCTTATCTAGCACAACACAGGACAGTTTGATGCATGTTCAATTGATAAACCCACTATGTCACTTCGTTGCTTGGACTTTAAACAATTTTTATCAAGATTAGAGAACCTCCACGCAGCATAGATTTACGGTTAAAACAACTGCCCACACTATAGTTCTCAAAATTAATTAACATTTGGTAATCCTTTAACCAAATGTTCAGTAGTTACAACAAACAATGTCAAACTTTGTTTTTTCTAAAAACATTTCAATTTCTAATAATTTGGAAGAAATTCCTTGTATATTTTGATGAAGTAATGTCAAGGCATTGTGCTGATCTCCTTTTTGATATTTACTTAGGTACCTACTTTAGAGCAAGAAGATACCTTGTTGTTGTTAGGTATAAGAATATTATTACTGGTACCTTCTGTCACAAAATACAGACAGTACAGAAGACAATCTACATACAAAGTGCGCTCGAGCAACGCAAAATATAAAAATATTCAAGCATACTGAAAAAGTACATTACTAAATCCAAAATGAATTCTAATATTAATTTCATTGAAAAAAGCCAAAACAAATGTAGAGCAACGTGGTCTATCATTAATCACGAAATTGGGAATACGAAATGTGACAATGAGATTTCTGAACTACAATTAGATAAGCAGATACTGACTAATCCCACTGACATAGCGAACGCTTTTAATAATTATTTTATTGACTCGGCAAATACCTTAGGAACTAATAATTTAACTAATAATTTACTTAATGGCTCTAATATTCGTCAATTCCTAATTCCATGTTTCTTAGTTCCATGACTGAAGATGAAGTTAAAAAGGATATAATGGCTTTATATAATACTAACTCCGAAGGTTATGATGGAATAAACACAATAATCATTAAAGCCTGTAAGAGTGAGCTAATTTCCGTATTGACTTATTTAATCAACCTCTCATTTTCATCAGGTACTTTTCCTGATGCCTTAAAATTATCAGTTGTGAAACACTTTACAAAAAAAAAAAACAATAAAAATGACGTGAAAAACTGGTTCCTTATCCATTTGCATAAAATTTTAAGACCTAATATAAGTTAGCATAATTTTGTTTGGCATAATTATATTTTCAATTTTCAACGACAATATATGGGTATATTGTCGTTCTAATACGGTCCACGCTGGGTAGTTTCGCTTTATTTAGGTATATCGAAAATTGATGACACCCTCTGATTTCATTTAAGAAGTTTTAAAACTTCTGTGAAGTCGATTATTTTGTAGCCATTGATTGTACTTCAATATTTCACGGTTATTTGTCATAAAATATTTATCTTTACATTTTGAGCAATATCTCTCTTTATTGCCCATTCTTTTATATTTTCTTTAAGTAAATAAAATGTATTTCATATAAATATTTTCTCCGTCATCTTCATATGTCTGGCTGATCAAATCCATTAATTGTACGGAACTATGATCATTGGTAACAAAATGTATGTGTCCGGAACCCTCATTTTTAATCGACACCGGCACGTACCGTGACTGTAGCTAGATAAATGAAGGAGATTTTCATTATCTTTGCTCCTTTGCTTTTTGTATACTTTTGAAAGTTTATTTTTAACTGCACCAGTTCTTTTCCAATTTTTCCATGGTTTAACCGTATTCATTTTAAATTGTATTTTATTCTCGCACGAAAATTAATTAGCGTTGCGAGGTTATGTCAAAATTGACGTTATCATAGCACTACTAACCTATGTTTACTCTTCAATCATTCTAGAGGCTGTAAAATAGCTAATATTTACATTATAAGCTTTGGAATTAAAGTAGAGTAAAGCTACACTAATTTACAGCTCATGCAGTCAGTAAATGCTTTTACCCAGCTACTACTAAGCTCATTAAGTTAGCATCATAATAGAATTGATGTACGCCATAAAAAAGCCAATGGCAAAATTTGATTCTCTAATACAGCTCACAACTGAGAAAAGGTGTAACTTTACCGCGTTAAGCAGCCGTTTACAAGCGTTGGTCTTCTTAACCAGCTGGTAGCATTATACGTAGCCAAAGGCTGGACAATAGTTCTTTCAAATTCTACTAAAATGCATTTTGTGGTTTTTTTCTCCATTATACAGCCATTAGTCAGTTGTGCTGCTTAACAGAGTAGAGATCACCCCTCATACAGTCTCAAGAATCAACTTATCCGTTAGTACAGCTACATATGAGCCTTTGACTGTAATATAGCTTGTTTATGGATGTAATTTCCGCTATTGTGTTGCTTGGGATGCAAACAAGCATGCAGCAAACAAGCAAGCATGCAGCAAACAAGCAAGCATGCAGCATGCAAGCAAGCATGCAGCATGCAAGATGCAGCAGGCAGGGTTTCTGTCACGGCTCCGGCGCTGCGGGCTTCCGGCGGCCCCACGCGCCTACGCGATTTTAAATTACACTCTAGGGGTTAGGACAAACAAGACTACGTGGAGTCGGTTTTGCAGCAATTCGGTTCTGTCACTAACTTTTGTTGCACAGCATATTAAATTTTTAACAAACAATATTATTTAATTGTTACAGAAACTAATGCTAATAGTAATTAGGCCTACTAACGTTATGCTAATAGTCATTAGGCCTACTAACGTTATGCGAATCAAATTTATGCCAAAACAAATTAGTCTTTAAGATGATTATGCCAACATAAAATGTATGCCTAAAAAAATTATGCCGAAGTATTATTATGCCAAAACAAATTGTGCGAAAATCGTTATGCCGAAGTATATTAGGACAAAGAACATTATGCGAAAAGAAGGGATCCCTTTTCTGACTGACCGACTTCTTGACAATGAGAGGTTTTTCTTTTCAGTATTAAAAAAAAAAAATAGTTCCCAAGAACCCTGAAGATGGCGTTGAACTGACTATGTTACTAGATGCCAAAGTCAAAACGCTTGGAAAAAAAAAACATTGCGTCACGTCATATACGCTCGTTGAGTGACAGTTTCGTTTGCTTTCGTTTTACGATCTCAAAATTACATCCAAGTGAATTAATAAAAAAATTATGTGACTTCCGTTCCTTGCAGTAACTTACCAAGTTCAGCGCCATCTATCCAGCGACTAGGGAAGCGTTAAAAAAAAAGAAAAAGAAAATCCCTCATTCAAAAGTGCCTGTAAATGGTTTCATTGAAATAAATGCTTTGAGTTTGAGTTTAATATCTACATATTTTGTTGATAAACAACTTATCATGTTGTTATTACTTATGTTTAGGTAGTTTAAATAACCCACACCTCGACAATGTTCAGATAACAAACTCTGGTTGAACTATAACGCGGCAGAAATAATCACATCCCATCGTGTATCCATATTTAACTGACATAAATGACTACATACCTACGTGGGTGTTATGTATTTTGAGATGATCCCGATCATATATAATTTTATTTTTAATTCAACTCATCGCCATAATTTTACTGGAGTAAGGTGAGTGTTTACATGTTTGTAGGTACCTATCGAAAATCATATCAAACAAGAGATCGCTCACTTCACATTAGGAAATAGTCGTGAGAAAAGTTTTCAGTAAGTATCTAAGTATAACTGTAGATAGAAGAATATAAGAGTATGGGGAAGACCAAAGAAGCGATAGATGGACTGTGTGTAAGATGATATATCTGGAAGGGGCTACCGAGATGACTATTACTATAACTACACTATATGACTATACTATATTCAATTAAGGAAAGAACGTGTTATTCTTATTAATAAGTTGCATAACTATCAAATTAAATTAGAAGATAGTATAAATATTTATGAAATAGACACTCAACGCTTACAAACTGAAATTCAGGTTCTTGATGACTCACTAAAGTCTCTTTATAATAAATATGTGTGCTCTCGCCACCAAATTAAGGAACATATACTTGCTACAAACGAGTTGGTAGACAGAGTGGACTTGCTGACGCTCAGCAACTCTCAGTGTACTTGTCAGAGGGGATCCAACCTTGATGCTCTCCAGCCTGAGGCAACGGAGGACCCGTCCCAAGTTGTGAGTGCTCTGGAGTGTGTCCCCATCCAAGATATACCTGATACTGTGCAAGAATTATCTCAAGCAGTACAGTCAGCAGCTAGTAGTGTTTCCTCTTGTAGTAGTCAAGTATGTTATAAGTCAGTTATGTTTTCAGATAGTATAGGAAGAGGTTTAGGGAAATTAGTTAGTAACAACTTTAGTTTTACTACTCAAAACTATTGTTTACCTGGGACATCCTTCAAAGAAATAATGACATCAATTACAGGAAATCATATGCATGTGTTTACAGAACCAACCCGCATAACTATAAATTCTGCTACATGTATTGATAATGTTTTTTGTTGCTGCGACTACTTAGATAAAGCCATTGTAAACTATCTCCCTTCTGATCACAGTGGTCAAACCGTTGTGTTCAAGTCCAATACACCATTACAAAAAATTCAGATACAAACTAGACAAATAACACCAAGCAATCTAAATAGATTTAATAATAACTTAATTAGTAAGTTAAGTGTACCAGGCCAAATTAAAAACAATGTAAATGAATTATATGAGGAGTTCTTTTCGATAGTGCGCACCGAGTTCAATAACACTTTGAAGAAGAAAACTAAAACTATTTGTCCAAATTTTTTGTTCAGTGACTGGGCAACTAAGGGTATTAGGAAAAGTAGAGAAAAATTGTTTGAGCTGTATGGCCTTAAGCCTTATATTAACTCTGAAACTTTTAATAAATACGTTGGTACCTACTCCAAAACGTTTAAAAATACTTGTAAGGTAGCTAAAGCCCTGTATATTAGCAACAAGATTAAATCAGCCGATAATAAAATAAAGACGGTTTGGAAAATTATTAATGATGAAACAAACCGGAATAGAAGACATAATAATGATTTCGCACTAGAGACTTCGCGTGGTCTCATAAACACTAACAAAGAGGTTGCTCAAGAATTTGTAAATTTCTTTACCAGTATCCCGCATAAAACTACTGAAACCTTAAATTCCTCGCCCTTACGTTCTATTGATTTATTAAAAGCAAACGTTTCATCCTGCCAGATTGAATTTAAATTCAAGCATATAAACCCCAAAATTGTAATAAAAGCTTTCAAGCAAATCAAGATCAAATTAACCGAAGACATATGGGGAATGTCTATCAAAGTATGTACCTCCATTATTGAGACAATAGCGCCGTACTTATCCTTAATATTTAATTTGTGTGTGGATCAAGGAGTTTTCCCGGATCTAATGAAATACAGTAAGGTAATACCACTTTTCAAATCGGGGGACAGTAAGGATACCAATAATTATAGACCCGTATCCGTGTTACCGGTTTTCAGCAAGGTGTTTGAAAAGGTGATGCTGAACCAAATGCTCAATCATTTTAACACCAATAAAATATTACACGACCAACAATACGGTTTTACCAAGGGACGTTGTACGACTGATGCCGGTGTCACCTTATTAAAACACATATTTGCGGCCTGGGAAGAGTCCCAAGACGCCATAGGGATTTTTTGTGACCTCTCCAAGGCTTTTGATTGCGTCGAACACGAAACCTTACTCTTAAAACTTGAGCATTACGGACTGGGAAAACTTGCGCTCAGTTTAGTAAAATCTTATTTAAATGATAGACAACAGCACGTTCAAATAAATGGTGTCAATTCACCTGGCTTAAAAGTAAAAATGGGTGTACCACAGGGCTCGATATTAGGTCCTTTCCTCTTTTTAGTATATATTAATGATCTACTCCATTTGTTAAAAACTCAACCACAAATGGTGTTATTTGCTGACGATACGTCCTTGATTTTTAAAATTAATAGACGTGCATCAAATCTTGACGACGTAAATAACGCCCTACTGCAGATCCAAAATTGGTTCACTGCTAATAATTTAGTATTAAATGGGAAAAAAACGAAGTGCATAAGATTTTCTTTACCAAATGTCAAAAGTAGTAATTGTGAGATAGTATTGAATCAAGAGAAACTAGAATTCGTCGATAGTACTGTTTTCCTAGGGATCACGCTCGACTCAAGGCTTCAATGGGGTCCCCATTTAACATCCCTTGCAGGACGGCTAAGTTCAGCAGCATATGCTGTGAGAAAAATCCGTCAATTTACTGATGTTGATACCGCGAGACTGGTCTACTTTAGTTACTTTCATAGTATCATGTCGTACGGTATTTTACTATGGGGACGGGCTGCAGACATCGAGTCTATTTTTATTCTGCAGAAAAGGGCTGTCAGAGCCATATACAGCCTCCGCAGGTGTGACTCTCTAAGGGAGCTGTTTAAAGATATTAACATCATGACGGTACCTTGTCAATATATCTATGAAAATATCATGTACGTAAGGAAAAATCTACATCTTTTTAGTAAAAGAGGTGAAAGACACAATTATATCACTAGAAATAGGGACCAATTAGTTCAACCAGGTTTCAGGCTGGCTAAAGTAGACTCGTCTTTCATGGGCTACTGTTTAAAATGTTACAATAAAATACCTACCCATATACTTGAACTGAATGAAACGAAATTTAAATCTTGTATAAAACGCACACTATGCAGCCAGGCATATTATAAATTGGGGGATTACATCACTGACAAAAATGCTTGGCTAAACGCTGGTCCTGCTCCATAAGGACGCACAAATAAATTGATTAGCATTGAAAAACACTGTTGGAGCTGCTGAAGATTTTAAAATACTATTTTTGCATTATATAAATTCAATCACCTAGTATTGTATAATTGCATAGCACATGTGTGAGTACTATGTACATACTATAAAGCTTCCATTTACTGGGTACGCCTTTTATTGACTTGAATGTGTCCTGGCAGCTGAGAGTATTTCACGCTCACTCAAATGTCTCGCTGATGGTGGCGCGTGTGTTGGATCATTTAGCTCCCTTCAAAATGGTTGAGCTGAATGGTGCTAATACATGCGTCATGTTCGTGAACGGGCGCCGTCAGTAGGGACTGGTCATCTCTTTGCTGCCATGGCTTATTTTAATTTAATACCTATTTGAATTGTTTTATATTTTTTATTTCGTGTTTTCATTACGGACGCTTTTAACGTTCTGCATCGTTCTCACATGTATAATTTTTAACATGAATGATGTAAACAAGACATTGTAACCATTATTATTTTGATTTAAAAGAGTGTCCATGGAGTTTCTTGCCCGTTCTTCTCCATAGGTACCTACGCTTTGGAATGGGCAACTAGCTTCATCTTTCTGACTGACCGACCCCTTGACAATTCAAAAGTGCCTGTAATTGGTTTAATTGAAATAAATGCTTTGAGTTTGAGTTTGAGTATTAAGAAACAAAATTTTAGAAAAAAAACAGAAAGAAAAAAGGTTGAGTACTGGTCCCCAAGATACAGGCGCCGTCTAGTTTGGGGACCGCCGTAAAATTATAAGATAATAAGTACTACATGTATTATCTTATGATTAACTTAACTTAAGTAACTTACTTGCTCGGTCTGTGGCTGTTAGCGATCATCATTTGGATCTTTGGTTTGAACATTGGTTTGTAACATTGGTTCAATAAATACAGAATTCAAAAGGACGTGTAGCGGCGACCCCAAATAAATTGTAATTGGGGAAGAATGATGATAATGACCGTAGGCTTACTTGTAATGTGTTTGAAGTCTAAAAATAGGACCCTGGTACTTTTATTAGTGTATGTACTTAAGTTAAAACCAAAACCGGTACTCTGACCTTGTCGCCGGCTCCACGAGTCGATGAACGTACCTAATGTCTTTCTAATGTTGTCTCACTATAATTAGGAACTTAACTGAAGTAAGTGCACACGGCTACACATCAACCTACATTTCCAGTTTTAGCTGACCTCGCTTTGTATAAGTTTTTCGTACAATCAGAAGTCCGCTTTTACTGGTTATGTATAGCTTGATTGTAGCCACAAATTACAGAGAGTACAGAAGGCAATCACATGTATGTACCTACTTCACTTTTCTACGCTCGGCAGTCGCGCTATGGTTGTCAACTTTGGCTTATGCACAAAAAACTATCGTGGTACCTAATGGCACTCGTATCTGGTTGTTTGATTTATGGTTGAGCTAATTCTACAATATTAAAACAAAACAATAAACATAGTATTACAATACAAAAAGTTTACAGAATAAAAACATACTTATAAAATTTTACATTTGTCAATTTCCACCATCGAAAATCCCTAATAACTTCAAAACGGATTACCCTCTTTACACAATTTATTTTGCTCTATCTGTTTCCGTTAGACCTTAACCTATCAAACGACACTAAAAACCTTAGAGTAAGAAAGCTATAGAGCATCGGGCAGCGTGGCCACACATGAGACAAAAAACTAACTTAACTAACATTGGCTACATAAGTAGCTGCCTTGAAAAAACTGGCACGCAGTGAGAGACGGAAATAGTATAGCTTTATCCTTTTCTGTTACTTATAATAACTCAATACATTATCCCTTTCTTGTGGAAATGAAATGGAGCTACCCGCCGTCTATACTTTTCTTTGTCTAAGCTAAAAACAATACAATATCTACACAAACAAAAAATCATGTTTTCAAACATGATTTTTTGTTTGTGTAGATATTGTATTGTTTTTAGTGTCGTTTTTACGTAGGTAATAGTTGGTGGCGGTGGCGGTTTCTTGACCATTCTTCTCCATGCGAAAACTACCTTTTGGAATGGGCGACTAGAATCAATTCTATTTTATTCTAATTTTTGACGTTCAAAAGTGCAATTTTTTCCTATTTGAAATAAAAGCTTTGATTTTGACTTTGCGTGAATTTACCTTACAAAAAAGTTACTTCGTTTATACTGATTCAAAATAGGAAACAATTATATAAATCAAGCTTTAGATAGCCATTTTTTGTTGCTCCATTTTTGCACTTCGCAGACGCGTCTCAAGCGGATGGCACTCGCGCTCTCACTAGTCCCAACCAGTCCGAGATAACGTGTCCGTGAGCGGTGTCTATGTGGCGTTGCTCGAGCGTACTTTGTATGTAGATTGCCTTCTGTACTCTCTGTATTTTGTGTTGTAGCCGTGCGTACCAACAGTAACGCGTGCCACACGATGCATTGTTCGCAAGTGTTCAGTAGCTAACAAGCGTTCATATTAAACGCACGCTAAAAATAAAAACATGAACGTAGACTTCACAGACAAAGTGGTGCTAGTAACTGGCGCGAGTGCTGGTATAGGCGAGTCTACAGCTGTCCTGTTCGCGAAACTTGGCGCGAAGCTGTCACTGGTGGGAAGGAATGAAGCCAACTTGCGAGCAGTCGCGGGCAAATGCAAGAAGCAGAAGGGCGTGAAGCCGCTGGCGATCGTCGCGGATCTGGGCACTGACGAGGGCGTCGAGAAGACGGCCAAGGAGACTGTTGGGGCTGTGACCCCGTCCCTTTTTGATGTGCTCAGGATAGTGTGCGGAGATAAATTATACTTGTTCTTGTTGGTATTTACTTCTATATTTAAAGATAGAATATAATAAAGTTACAAGAAAACGAATGGTCGGACCGCGACGCGACAATAATGAAATCGCACCCGGCCGCTCTTAGCGGCTACTACGGTCGAATTAGGCGCGGCGCGCGCCGCGCCGGCCGGCCGGCGGCGCTTGCGCGCGTGTGTGTAGTGACGATGTGAGACGCCGTGGCGGGAACAGCTATCCCTCTCCTCCCGCTTCCCGCTCATGCATGGTTGGGGCGCGTGTGCGCGCCAACAGGCTCCCCCCGTTGGAACTTGTTCCAAAGTCCGAAGTGGGCAGCAGGCAGAGCCTATTGTAGGCTCGTCGAAGCACTCCCGATGCTGTCCTGACGTCAGCAACGCGTGTGATGCCGTCGGAGCCAGGGTGAAGATGTATGATGCGGCCGAGTCGCCAATGGTTTGGTGGGAGGCGGTCATCCTTGACCACGACCAGGTCTCCCAGCTGCAGCAGCTCCTGCTCATGGCGCTGCCATTTTGCACGTTTCTGTAATTCTGAAAGATATTCTGTCTGATATCGGTTCCAAAAATGAGCCGCCAAGGCTTGTACCCTTTTATAACGAGGCAAGGTACTGATCCGTGTCTCTCTCTCTGTGTCCACCTGAGTAGGCAACATCGTGATAGTTCGTCCAATTAAAAAATGAGAGGGAGTCAGTGGAGTCATATCGTTGGGATCAGAAGATAATGGAGTAAGAGGGCGTGAATTTAAAATCCCTTCAATTTGAATTAAAACTGTGTTTAACTCTTCGTAAGTTAAATGGGCTAGGGATAGAATTCTTTTAAGAAGGAGTTTAACGGACTTGACTGAGCCTTCAGCTAAGCCGTTGAAATGTGGGCTATAGGCAGGAGTGAATTTGAAATTAATTGCCTGCTCTGCTGCACTGAAACTAATGTCATTACACCTTGATTTTAGGAAGGTTGAGAGTTCATTGTAGGCTCCTACAAAGTTTGTACCGTTATCCGAATATATGTTAACAGGCCGCCCTCTGCGAGCGATAAATCTATTCAATGCAGCTATAAATGCTTCAGTAGTCAGATCAGTGACTAGTTCAACATGAACTGCCCTCACTGCCAAGCACACAAATATACAAATGTACGATTTTATAAGTTGGCTGCCCCTACCCTTTCTGTTGGCAATTAGAATAGGCCCAGCATAATCGACAGCTGTGTTACTGAATGGATGCTCACTATGAACGCGTTCTTTGGGCAGATCCGCCATGATTGGCTGAATCGTTCTGCCGGCGAATCTACAACACTTATGACACTCATGTGTGACCTTTCTGGCAAGACTGCGACCGCCTATTACCCAGAATCTTTGTCTCAATGTAGCAAGCAGTAATTGAGGTCCTGCATGCATTAATAGTGTATGATAATGTCTGAATAAGATTTGGGTAACATAGTGAGAAGCATGAATTAGAATAGGATGTTTAACATCATAGGTATAATTTGAATTTGATAATCTACCTCCAACTCTTATTACATTTTCATGTGACATGAATGGGTTGAGATTAAGTAACTGTGACCTTTGTAAGGACTGGCCTTTCTTTAATGTAGTGTATTCATCTGAAAACTTATCTAGTTGAATAAGTTTACATAAAAGTAATGTGGCTGAAGTTAATTCAGGAATAGTCAGGAATTCAGTAGGTTTATTGAGAGGATGCCTACAGTTGTTTATGAAGCGTAATATGTAAGCGGTGACACGTTGCAATTTACTAAATCTTGAAAACTTATAAATAAATTTGTTTTCCTCACAAACAAGATTACACAGAACTTTTGTTTCTGGTAGGTTAATGGGTATGGCATGGGTTTGAGTTGGCCATTCTGGTTTTGGTTGTGTTAGAAATTGTGGTCCTGTCCACCACAGTTTAGAGCCTTCCAGCTGAGTAGCATTGCATCCTCTAGATCCTATATCTGCTGGATTAATTTTAGTGGGAATGTAATTCCAGTCCTTTGCATTGGTAGCATCAGTTATTTCGTTGATTCTATTGCAAACAAATGCTTTTAAAGATGACTTTGGTGTTCGTATCCAACCCAAGACAATTGTGGAGTCGCACCAGAATGTCCATGAATGTATATTTAATCTTAGGGCGTTTTTAACCTTAATCGCTAAGCGAACTGCTATTAGAGCTCCACTAAGCTCTAATCTTGGTATAGTCATGCCCTTCAGAGGTGCTACCTTGCTTTTAGCCATGACAAGATGGACCATAACGTTGCCATCCTTGGAGACTGACCGAACGTAAACACAAGCACTATATGCTTGCAAGGAAGCATCGCTAAAGGTATGTAGCTCATAGCGTACAGCTTGATCGCATAGAATGAGCCTGGGTATAATAATGTTATTTAATTGTAACAGTGACTTCAAAAATTTCAACCATCTTTCTGTAAATTCCGGAGGCAATGTGTCATCCCACGCAATTTTTGAAGCCCACAATTCCTGTAAAATTATCTTGGCCTGTAAGATGCAAGGATCCACAAGACCTAATGGATCAAAAACCTGTCCTACTGTTGACAATACAGATCGTTTGCTCATTTTATTCTTTAAAGGATCACCAACTGTTGCAAAACCAAAAGTGTCAGCCATACAAGACCATCGTAGACCCAATATTTTGGCATGATCATCATTGACTAATTTGAGCAAATGATCATCAACGTTACCTTCGTTTATGCTGTTTAATATACACTTGTTATTTGAACGCCATTTTCTTAAATGAAATTGACCCTTTTTTAATTCTTTAATAACTCCTTGACATATTTGTAGCAATTCTGCTTCTGAATCGTGGCCTGATATAAAGTCATCCACATAGAAGTCATGTAATATTGTTTCACGTATTAGAGGAGAAGAACACTCCTGACCTAGTTGCACTAGACACCGTGTGGCCATGTATGGAGCGGCTGCTGTGCCATATGTCACAGTATTAAGCTTGTAAGTATCTATCTTGTGAGTGGCATCAAACCGCCACAAGATTTGTTGAAGACAGCGTTGCTCTGGTGCTACCAGTACACAACGGTACATTTTTTCGCAATCAGATGTAACAACATATTTGTGTTGCCTAAACCGGATTAATATATCAATTAAACTATCTTGGACTGTAGGACCTACATATTGTATGTCATTAAATGACAAGTGTGAAGTAGTCTTTGCTGACGCATCGAATACAACCCTTAGTTTAGTAGTTAAACTAGTGTCTCTAACCACACCATGATGTGGCATGAAATACGACCATTTATCGGTACTATGATTAGCTAAAGACATATGACCGAGGTCAATGTACTCTTTAATGAAATTTGAGTATTTTTCTTTGTATAGTGAGTCACGTTGGAACTTTCTTTCCAAAGACTGAAACCTAGATAAAGCTTGTTCGTATGAGTCCCCTAATGTTTCTGGTGACTGTTTTAAAGGAATTTTAACAACAAAGTGGCCATCTTTCTCACGAGTTGTTGTTTTTATAAAGTTTTGTTCACACTCATTTTCCTCCTTTGTTGTTGTACGGGGTGATGAAACAGATTCTAATTCAAAAAATCTATCTAATTGTTGTTGAAGGTGGGCATCATTTATGAAATTACATTGTGCCACAATTGAATTGGTGGTGGGCTTATTACCTTTAGTTTCTTGTTTATGCATCACACCTGATACCAACCAACCCACCCTTGTATCGATGAGAACTGGTTTATTCCTGCCTAAAGACATGCGTTTTGTACCTAATATGTTCCAAAAGATTTCAGCATTCAACAACATGTCTATTTCTGAAGGGATGTTGAAACTAGGGTCAGCTAATTTTAAGTTCTTTGGAATGTTCAGCTGTGAGATATCAAAGCGTGTGGTAGGTAATAATTGAGTTATCCCTGGTACAATAAAACAATCAATGATGTTTATGTATGACTCAGTGCGTGAGGATATGGTTAAACTAGAACGTTTAGTTACGTGTAATGATTGACTTAAACCTTCCACTGAAATGGAAGTAGACTTAATTGGTAAGTTAAGGCGGTGACATAGCTTCTCTGTAATAAAGTTAGATGTGCTACCATTATCCAGTAAGGCACGGACAGTATGTTTTCTACCATTACAATCAATAATGTCTATGAGTGCTGTAGACAGCAATACGCAACCATTATGTGTAGATGACAAGACAACGTCAGCTTGAATTGTTGAATCTGTATTGGAGTAACAATCCTCCTGTGAGGCTAACACGACACATTTGTCTTGAGACTCAGACTGCTGTGAAAGTGCAGGTTCGTCTATGTGCAATGCAGTGTTGTGTTGTTTGTTGCATACTCTGCATGGCCCAAATTTGCAATCCTGAGGTCCATGTCCCTGTCTTAAGCAATTGTTGCACAGGTTGAGCCGTTTAGCCTCGGCAATTCGCGCCGTCACAGACAATGACATGAACTGAGGACACATGTAGATAGGATGGCTTTGCTTGCACCGAGGACAGGTGTATGAATCCAATGTTCGCTTTTTATGTTTTTGATTAGCAATGAATGTTTTCGGTTTAGTATTTACGGGTTCACTGTGCCTACGTGTGATCCTATTGGTATGGTCTAATGTTTCTAAAAGTTCAGCACGCCTTTTAATAAAATCAATAAATTGTTCTAAAGTGGGTATTTTATAATTTTGAAGGTTTAGGTGTTCTTTCCAAGTCCTGTTGGTTGTACTGTCTAATTTTTTACACATAATATGAATAATGATAAGATCCCAATTTTGAGTGTTGACCTCTAACATTTTTAAAGACCTAAGGTTTTTATTCACAGTATCTACGAGGCTCCTCAATGCTGAGGAAGATTCCTTTGTAATGTTTTCAAAATCAAATAAGGCATCAATATGATTGTTGATAAGCAAGTTGTTATTTTGATAACGTTCACATAATAATGACCATGCTGTATCATAGTTGTTTTCTGAAAAATCTAAGGAAGTAATAACGTTCGCAGCCTTGTCCTTTAATGCTGACCGTAAATAATGAAATTTACTAATTTTAGGTATTTTACCATTAGCGTGAATGAGAGATACATAAGTGTCATGAAATTCTAACCAATTTTCATATTCACCAGAAAAGGTAGGTAGATGTATCGTAGGTAATTTTAAGTTTAAGCTTGGCCCACCTGCAGTGAGGACAGAACCTGTTACTGAAGACTCCAAGTCGTGTTCCGCTTCCGCAGAGACCGGCCTGCCAAGCACCACTCGTGCCTTGCCGACTGCCGCGAAGTACTGCGTCTCGAAGCGCTCGCGTTCACTATATTCATCTTGACAATCAGCATCTGTAATGTCCGGCAAACTTTCGATTTGAATCTGTATGGAATCATATTCACCATAGCACTCTTCAATCTTTTGCAACCTGGCCCCGAGCTCACTAAGTTGAATGTTACTAGGCCTTTCACATGTGCACATAATTAACAGATATTTCTCAAACTGTGTAAGTTTAGCTTTATATGAAGCACGTTTCTTTCTTAATTCTTTTAGGTTAAGCATTGCGAACAGTTAAATTACCTAAAATGATATTGCAAACACCAAGCCGAAGGTAGGAAGGAAAATGCACAGAAAACGTGAAACTCTCAATGTAGGTAGGTGTAATGACAGCAGGTTATACTTAAATGCAAGCGTGCAGATACAGGCAAGAAGCGGGTAGCGTAGCGCTCGGACAGGCAAGCAGCCACCGTCCGACTTAAAGCAAGGGCGTAGCCCCGGTGCAGGCGAAGACAGCAAGCAACGTGCGACACGTGGCGTCGTTGCTCTGCTAGGCTTCGGCGCAAATCCTGTTGGAATGCGATAAAATAATGTTAATAAGGAAATAATAGGTTGGTGTGTAGCCTTAGGGGCACTATGGCGCGAGGACTTAGAAAAATTTTCGAAAATTTTTTTTTTTTTTTTTCGGAAATCTGATTTTTTTTTAGCAATTTCGGGTTGACCTTGACCATAGCAATTATTTAGGTTCTGAGAAGCATGGCCCTACGACGCACCGTTTCCGAATTGTGGACCTCCGAATTTTATTCTATTTTATAGAAAACGCTCTCTATTTCCAAAATGGTGGCTCGGATGAAAATCTTTTCTGGAAAGAAATTGTTGCTCTAGTCGAAAACTATGAGATGGTATAAAAAAAACCCGAGAAATATTAAGAAAATTTTTTTTTTACGAAATTTTCTAAGTGCTGGCCGATCTTTCAGCTTGAGTATTCTTAGGGGCACAGGACTTAGTCAAATTTTCGGTGATTTTTTTTTTAACAGATTTCGGCCATTTTTCTTGCAGCACCTTATTAACCTTGTCCATAGAAACCATTTAGGTTCTGAGGACTATGGCCCTACGACGCACCGTCTCCGAATTATGGACCTCCGAATTTTGTTCTATTTTATATAAAAAGCTCTATATTTCCAAAATGGTGGCTCGGATGAAAATCTTTTCTGGAAAGAAATTGTTGCTCTAGTCGAAAACCATGAGATGGTATAAAAAAAACCCGAGAAATATTAAGAAAAATTTTTTTTACGAAATTTTCTAAGTGCTGGCCGATCTTTCAGCTTGAGTATTCTTAGGGGCACAGGACTTAGTCAAATTTTCGGTAATTTTTTTTTTAACAGATTTCGGCCATTTTTCTTGCAGCACCTTATTAACCTTGTCCATAGAAACCATTTAGGTTCTGAGGACTATGGCCCTACGACGCACCGTTTCCGAATTATGGACCTCCGAATTTTGTTCTATTTTATATAAAAAGCTCTATATTTCCAAAATGGTGGCTCGGATGAAAATCTTTTCTGGAAAGAAATTGTTGCTCTAGTCGAAAACTATGAGATGGTATAAAAAAAACCCGAGAAATATTAAGAAAATTTTTTTTTTTACGAAATTTTCTAAGTGCTGGCCGATCTTTCAGCTTGAGTATTCTTAGGGGCACAGGACTTAGTCAAATTTTCGGTGATTTTTTTTTAAACAGATTTCGGCCATTTTTCTTGCAGCACCTTATTAACCTTGTCCATAGAAACCATTTAGGTTCTGAGGACTATGGCCCTACGACGCACCGTCTCCGAATTATGGACCTCCGAATTTTGTTCTATTTTATATAAAAAGCTCTATATTTCCAAAATGGTGGCTCGGATGAAAATCTTTTCTGGAAAGAAATTGTTGCTCTAGTCGAAAACTATGAGATGGTATAAAAAAAACCCGAGAAATATTAAAAAAAAAATTTTGTACAAAATTTTCTAAGTGCTGGCCGATCTTTCAGCTTGAGTATTCTTAGGGGCAAAGGACTTAGCCAAATTTTCGGAGATTTTTTTTTTCTCAATATTTCGCGGGGTTTTTTTACACCATCTCATGGTTTTCGACTAGAGCAACAATTTCTTTCCTGAAAAGATTTTCAATCGAGCCACCATTTTGGAAATAGAGAGCTTTTTATATAAAATAGAATAAAATTCGGAGGTCCACAATTCGGAAACGGTGCGTCGTAAGGCCATGCTTCTCAGAACCAAAATAGTTTCTATGGTCAAGGTTAACCCGAACCTGCAAAAAAAAATTCAGATTTCCGAAAAAAAATTTTTTTTTTTGAAAATTGACTAAGTCCAAAAAAATTTTTTTAAACAAAAAAAATTTTTTGTTGTTTTCTTTGCTGCTCATAGTGCCCCTAAGCGTATACTCCAACTCTAACAAATCCGCCCCTAAGTTGACTCTTGAACACGTTGACACGACGGCGAAGTGACGACTCGAACTACGGGATGCTGCCTTGAGGTTCCACGTGGATTTTCCAATTCTCTTCAATATCAGGGCTTCGAAGGACCAATGTTGGGGCTGTGACCCCGTCCCTTTTTGATGTGCTCAGGATAGTGTGCGGAGATAAATTATACTTGTTCTTGTTGGTATTTACTTCTATATTTAAAGATAGAATATAATAAAGTTACAAGAAAACGAATGGTCGGACCGCGACGCGACAATAATGAAATCGCACCCGGCCGCTCTTAGCGGCTACTACGGTCGAATTAGGCGCGGCGCGCGCCGCGCCGGCCGGCCGGCGGCGCTTGCGCGCGTGTGTGTAGTGACGATGTGAGACGCCGTGGCGGGAACAGCTATCCCTCTCCTCCCGCGTCCCGCTCATGCATGGTTGGGGCGCGTGTGCGCGCCAACAGAGACGCTGGACCATTTTAAGGCTCGTACACACAGGCGCGACTTGTCGCGCGACACGTCGCGTGGCGATTCTGCGATATGATCGCGCCGCACAACACCTTTCACACAAGCGCGACGCGAATCGCGGCGCGACGAGTAGCGCGACACCGTGTAGCCGCGATATCGCCGCGACGCCATACAAAATGAACATTTAGTATGGTGTCGCGGCGATATCGCGGCCGCGGCGCGACACGAGAGTTCAAGAGTATAAAAGGCAGTGCAATCCAAGCCGAGCTCAGTAGCAGACGATCTTCGTCAGAGGACGAAGGCAGGTCTGTGCGTGTTTGCCCGCGGGGTCCTAGGTTCGATTCCCCGGTCCGCCAACATAACCCAACCTAACCACAGATTACTAAATAGTTACTTCGTAACAGATACATCACTCCCATACAAAAGCGAAAATACCTACGCTATAATAGCCTACAAAATCTTACTAATAATACCAGCTGTTTGCAGCGAGAAGAAATGTACCTTAAGCTCGCACACAGAGAGTTGAGATTGTTTTGCCCGCCGCGTAACCCACGTGCGAGCGCGTCATCGAGCGAATGTGCTAGGGTCGTACCTATGATGATATTGGTAATAAAACGAATGTTGTAGAAAAACAATAATTTTTTATTTGTTGATCAAATATGTTCTATTTTAATAAAATGATAGATGCATTTTTTTTCCTTCCCTGAATTCCCGATTATTAAATTTTATTGTCGAAAATATCCGAAACCGCGTAAATAATTTTAATAAATAATCAAAAGGGAAACGAGCAAAGCGGAGGAAAATGAATTGTTTTTAAAATTTCCAAGACGGTACTGCCAGGCCGATCCATTATGACGTTGTCCAAATTATTTAAAAAAGC
This sequence comes from Mesoligia furuncula, assembly GCA_916614155.1. Taxonomy (NCBI): domain Eukaryota; kingdom Metazoa; phylum Arthropoda; class Insecta; order Lepidoptera; family Noctuidae; genus Mesoligia; species Mesoligia furuncula. The sequence goes on from OU744799.1 coordinate 29,553,499, forward strand.
TTTTTTTAATTTTCAATATAATTATTAAAAGTTTCTGGTGGGACTTAAGCCCGCCATAAAAAGACGAATCCTTATTATAGGCTTTGAAATGAGTAAACAGTGCTGTTTCGTCAAAATTAGGTTTCTCCTGTAACAAAGCATTGAAGCTAGTGCAGTTATGTTTTTTGCTACACTTATATAATAAATATCCTGATACATAAGTCAACGCTCTTTACTTTGACACTCATCCACTGCACAATAATTACGTGGTTTTGGCATTTTGATACTCAGCGCGGTAACCGTGACGTGCGAGCGAGCGCTCAGGCGGCGTGCGGCAACCCGCTGTCGGTTGTACCGCCGGCGGTACGCGAAGCGGTAGGCATATAACGCGTGGCCTTGAGCGAGTGACGGACGCCTGACCTAACCTAAGTAGGTACCTACTTAGGTTAGGGTTTAGGTACCTAAGCTTGACCACACAAGCACGAACGACGTCACTGGTGAATTCAGACGTAGGTACCTACTTTTACGAAGTATTTGTTTACTAACCAAGATTTTTTAAGATTTATTTTTTACGGTTTCAAAATGTGATTTCGGAAAAATAACTTTAATTTCTACTTATTAGGTAATGCGTACTTTCGTCTGCAACACATTTGTATGGCCTTTATGAGTAGGTGGGTAGGTACCTACTTACTTATCATTTTGAAATCAGTGGATATTTGTTAAAGTGGAAACAACATACGAGTACTTAAATTGGAACTAACCTAGGTAGATACTTACTTCTAATTAAATTACTTAGCAAACTAATTCGATAGGTAGGTATCTACGTGAATTCTTCTCCAGTAAAATTATGCTCAAGCTATGTTGTAAATGCTATGTTTAAGCATAACTGGTGAAATGTGAGTGCATCTACTAACCCTTTGGGGGATTACAGGCGTGATGTTATGTATGTGTGTATGTTTAAGAAATAATCAATTATAACTTATTATGTGTAATGATTAACCGCTTGTGCCGTAATTACAGACACAATTAAAAGCCATTGTCTCGCGTAGATCTACGTTCCGGCAGACTGGTTAATTAATGAGTGACCTAATTATAAATATAGTAGTGATAAACTAACAGACTGCCTCGTTGGTGTAGTGGTCGCAAGTGCAATGCTCGTGAGGTTCTGTGGGAGCTGTAATGTACCTGAATTTACCTAACACAGCCGTTCGCATTCAGACGTCGAACTCGAACTGACTCACGCACAGCTGCTAGCACTAGCACTCGACTGCTAGCGGAGCCCAAACTACTTAGGACGGGTTGTTTCACGTTCACTTAAAAATAACGCTAACTACTTACCGTCAAACCTTTGATTATATAATGTCTAGATAGAGCATCAAATGCGCGCAAACGTGTCAAAAAATATCGGCCAACTGTTGGGCACGATCGGCACTAATCGGCGGGTAAGAACTTATTCTTTCTTACCCGCCGATTAGTGCCGATCGTGCCGCTTTAGTTTCACTACCCAGACTACCCACGTATTACGCGCGCTAAGTAATAAACAAATAACAGCGATAAAATGACGGTATGTGCTATTAAACTGTACCGGAATTATAAAGGAAGGGTAAAAAATACCAAACACTTCACATAACATGGATAAGTAACCCAAAAACTATATATTTATTTTTTGTTTTTATGAACACTAAATTACGCCATATTTTATCAGTGTTGCCAGTTTCTTGTTTCATTCTCCCAACTTAACGTCATTTTTTTGGGTAAATTAATTGATTTATGGTTACGTTTATATTATTTAGTTGGTGTACTTTTATTAATCGATTTAAAAAAGGTGGAGTTTTTCAATTCGTCTGTACTTTTTAGGGTTCCGTACCCAAACGGTAAAAACGGGACCCTATTACTAAGACTTCGCTGTCTGTCCGTCTGTCCGTCTGTCCGTCTGTCTGTCACCAGGCTGTATCTCAAGAACCGCGACAGCTAGACAGTTGAAATTTTCACAGATGATGTATTTCTGTTGCCGCTATAACAACAAATACTAAAAACAAAATAAAATAAATATTTAAGGGGGGCTCCCATACAACAAACGCGATTTTTTTGTTCTTTTTTGCTCGATATCAAAAATGGCAACAGGTAGGCACTTGAAATATTCACAAAATACTCAATTGTATTTTAACTTTAATAATAAATAATAAAATTAAAATAAAATAAATATTTAAGGGGGGCTACCATACAACAAACATGTTTTTTTCGGCGTTTTTGCCTTGTGGTACGGAACCCTTCGTGTGCGAGTCCGACTCGCACTTGGCCAGTTTTTATAATAACATAATGTAACTATACTGCGATCGCCAACCCGCCTGCCAAGCGTGGCGATTATGGCAACCCCCCCCCTCCCCCCAAGACTTGGGGGAGGCCTTTGTCCTGCAGTGGACGTCTTTCGGCTGAAATGATGATGATGAGTTGTGCTTCCTACAAAGACAATAGATTAATCAACACGTAGTTAGGTAGGTATAAGGACTTTTTAGGGTTCCGTAGTCAACTAGGAACCCTTATAGTTTCGCCATGTCTGTCTGTCCGTCCGTCTGTCTGTCTGTCCGTCCTCGCTTAATCTCTGTGACCGTTAGCACTAGAAAGCTGAAATTTTGTAGGAGTACGTATATCAGTTACGCCAACAAAGTGGTAAAATAAAATTTTGGAAAATATTTTTTTTTAGGGTAGCTCCCCTACCTGTGAAGTGGGGATGAATATTTTTTTCATCATCTACCCCATCGTGTGGGGTATCGTTGAATAGGTCTTCTAAAATGGCTTATGGGTTGCTAAAATTATTTTTCGATTTACTGCTCCATTTACGAAATATTAAAGTTTAAAGTGCAAATTTTTGTTCCAGTAGGGCGTCGTCCCCCCCCCCCCCCCCCCTCTAAAAGCTAAACTACTAGCTTGAAAAATCTGGAAAAATTCTCGATGAAAGTGCATTTCATGAACTTTAAAGGAAAAGTATAGCAGTTAAGATAACTTTATTAGTTTAGCAGTAATAGTCGTTGAACTTGGGTGTTGGATAATTTTGTACCAAATACAAAATCCTTAGCATTAATATTAGCATTAGCATTATTTATTTAAAGTGACTAAGATGAAGTAGTTGCTTGTTTATAATGGGTAAAGACTTGCATTGAAAACAAAAATATGTTTTTTTGTTTTACCTATTCAGAATAAAGAACAACAGAATCGTACTACATTGTGATAACGGGCTACTACGGAACCCTACACTGTGCGTGGCCCGACACGCACTTGGCCGGTTTTTTTACTTTATAATGATTAATGAAGTAATGACCGGCCATTGCATTTTTTTCAATTGCCCTGTTTCGATTGAAGTTAATTTTAACTACATAATTAAGTATCCCTAAGTAATTAAAAAATCTTGATTTTTTTATTAATATTTAAGTATCATAAAAGCACTTCCGAATTCGCTAGTTTCCTTGTTCATGCTTGTGTGGTCAAGCTTAGGTACAGTTGTTCTTTCTCACGAAGGGTAAGCAATACTTGTAGTTGTGTAAGTAGTATAGACAGACACGCGCATTGTGTGCGTAACTGCACTTAGCGTTAGCAAGTTCATCGCTATTGAACAAAATAATATAAGTAGGGCACCTACCTAGTTAAATTTGTGTTTCGGTTAGTGATGAAATAATTTTTTCATGATCTATATTTATTTACATATATTAACAAATAAAATTAAGATACATTCGGTACCTATCACAGTATTTAATATATTCAGCTTCTTTATTAATAAAATGCAAATTTGCTAATTGCATGTATGTACTACGCCAGGTTTCGCTAGTTGTGTTTTCAAAACTTTCTGGAATAAGCTTTTCTGTATTGTCATATTTCGTTGGTTTCTTAAAACAACATATAGCTCTAAGAATCCCATTATGTTCTCTATTGCATTTGAAGACTCTAAAACAAACAATGCATCATTAGAATCACGTAGGTATTAAATGTTACAATTAAATATTTAAACATTGCTTACTGACCTCACTGTGAACAGCTTTTCTCTGTTTACGTTTTTCTATGTTGATGGTACGTGACGGAAATTTTTGGCGCGAAACAAGTGCAGTAGTAGCCCGACCGGGCGACCGGCAGTTCGGGCGGGAGTCGATACTGACACAACCAACGGCCTACCAACCCGCCTTCGTAAGATTCATAGAACAACTGTACCTACTTAGGTTAGGTTGGGTTATGTTGGCGGACCGGGGAATCGAACCTAGGACCCCCGCGGGGCAAACGCGCACAGACCTGCCTTCGTCCTCTGACGAAGATCGTCTGCTACTGAGCTTAGCTTGGCTTGTACTGCCTTTTATACTCTCGAACTCTCGCGTCGCGTCGCGGCCGCGATATCGCCGCGATATCGCCGCGACACCATACTAAATGTTCATTTTGTATGGCGTCGCGGCGATATCGCGGCTACACGGTGTCGCGCTACTCGTCGCACCGCGACCGTGTCGCGGCGTGACAAGTCGCTCCAGTGTGAAGTGTCGCGCGCGTTTCCATACAAATTGTTCTACGGATATATATCGCAGAATCGCGTCGCACTGTCGCGTCGCGCCTGTGTGTACGAGCCTTTAAAAGGTACGTTTATGGTGAGTAAGCAATCATCACTATGTATTAAAAGGATTAAGATTAAGTAAATAAAACTTTCCATAATATACAAGTTTTATCACAAAATAAACGTTCCGCTAGCTAAGATTAGGTAGGTACTTACCTATTTTTATGTGATAAATTGATAATGTATAATTATTTGGTCAAACATGTGTACACATACAAGAATAGCATTAAAAAAAGCATCAAACATGATTGCCACAGCGTGCAAATGAATGATACTTAATGATTTTTAATTTCTAAATAATGCATAAAATCTATATCAATCCATGCTAATATTATAAATTCGAAAGTAACTCTGTCTGTATGTTACCTTTTCACGCCTAAACCACTGAACGGATTTCGATATTTGGCAGAGAGATAGATTGCATTCCGGGGCAGGACATACCGATATAGGATAGTTTTATACCTCGCGGGCGAAGCCGCGGGTGGAAGCTAGTATTGTATAAATGCTTCTGTCAGAAATTCATTAATATTATAGTAAGCTTTGTTAATTAGATATTACTTTTCTTCACCTACATTATTATATTAGGCTCCCTAGTTGCAACTTTTGGGTAGGTATCTTATTATAGGTAAATAATGGGTGCCAATGGTGCCATGCAAAAAACACTTTTTCGCCCAAGTGCCGTCCTAATCCTATCCAGACAGAGCTGACTTTGATCACGCCTGTTTCTGGAAAATTTATCTGCCATTCGCGAAACTAAATTACGAATAAAAAAATATATTTCAATTACAAAGGGCATTTCGATATTGTGTTAGGAGACTCCGCGCTTCCACTTTTCTTTATCTTAGGCAATTGAAATGTAGACATCATTGGCGCCGATTCTATTGTTCACAAACTAAACTAAATTTAAGTTCATGCATCTTTTTCTTTCTATTTTATTAAGACAAGGACAGAAGATAAATTTTAGGTTACTCCTGTCAAATTAATCAGCGCCTGACGTAATTTTAGTAGGCAAGTTTTTAATCACGTCTAAACTTGTATGGAGTAGCATCAGGCGCTGATCAATTTGATTAGGTAGGAAAATTACCTTGAGTCAAAGACTCCTTTTAGCAAAAGCAATTCGAACCTTCACAGTCGGAGCGACTAAGGTGGCCTGTAGTCCGGGAAAAGTCCCTGCTCGAAGCATAGATTAATTAAGTGCTTCTAACAAACGTTTTCAGATTAAAAAGGGATGCCAGTGTAAAATTTTATAACGAATAAAATAGGGCTTACAACTATCAGTGATTGTCAACTTAACCGGCTCAGGATTTCTGAGGCATCTCTTTTGTGCTTTAAATACAACTCCTCTACATGCACCTTCCAATCGATCTATTGTGTATGTCCTAGAAACTTAGTTGTAAGTATCTGTTTCAATTTTTTTTTTTTTTTTTTTTTTTTTTTAAACTTTGCCCCAGACTAGGAATTTCTCCTGTATTGTGGGTGCGTTTACAAACATTTAAGCTCACATACACAAACAGCCAGACCCGGAACAACTACTTGTAGGTCATACAAATATTTGTTCCGTGCGGGAATCGAACCCGCGACCCGCAGCGCAGCAGTCAATCGCTTAACCACTGCGCCAACCGTGCCGTCGATCATACCATATTTTTCTATCGTATCAAATTATTTGTATTATGTTTTCAATACACTGTCTAATTAGCATAGATCCTGAAGAATATCATATATTTTTCTGATTTCGTTTACTCTAGTCGATCATATACTTTTAGGCATTATAAAACTTGCGTTTTTGCGTTTAGGTCCTGCAGTCCCCTTAATATAAACTGTCAAAAGTGGTGGTCCTAGCATACTTCCCTGTGGAACTTCTACTCCTCCTTCCTTCTCATTACGTTCATTTGTTAGAAAGATTTCTTGTATTTTGATGCTTATATTAATTCTGCTTATTTCCGTTATCTGTCGATTATATATACGATTTAACGCATTGTTAAATTGTTACTTACCTATTAACATTTTGTCAGACGTTAAATTTATTAAACCTGGACTTAAATTATCTTCTCATTGACTGTTGCTATAACATCATTTCTCCTTGTTCTAGACTGGATGTCCTCGTCAACAACGCTGGCGTAAGTACACGGACATGCATCCAGCTGACTGACATGGCGACCTTCGACGAGGTATTCAGGATTGATGTGAGAGGAGTATACAATCTCACCAGGTTGCTGGTACCGGCCCTGATCGAAACCAAGGGGAACATCGTCAATGTGTCCAGTATATCGGCCACCGTCGTTACTGTCGGCAGCTTGCCCTATGGCATGGCTAAGGTAACTTTAATATACCAAAAGCCTCTCATACAGGGAGGGAACGAGCATTGTTACAAGAAAGCATACTTTTCCGTTTTTGTGTTTTCCTTCAGTCTGGTACATTCACATCTTAATAACAAAGCCTGTTTTAGCTGCCAATCGCAAAGTGAATATTAACTCTGTACTCACGAAGATAAATATTAACATATAGAGATAATTATTATGAACAATACAGGTACGTATGACATTCTTGTAATTCATATCTATTTGTTCTATATTTTACGTCATGGACATTGTTTCCCGTGTTGCAGGCTGCACTGGACCACTTCACCCGCCTGGTGTCTCTCGAGCTGGCTCCAAAGGGAGTCAGGGTCAATGCTGTCAGTCCTGGAGTTACTGTAAGCCATATTTACGAGTATCAATCAATCGGAGTTTTGTCTTTTTACCTTTTTATCCTAAGATTAGTCGCCAAAGGCTAAACTCGCCTCTAAGACCCAGAATTTACTAAAATTAATCTAATTATCTTTTAACTTTCCAGGTGTCCACGATAGTAAAGCGGATGACAGGCTACTCGGAGGATGAGTACCAGGCGTGGCTGTCATCCGCCGCCACCGCCATCCCCATGGGGCAGGTGTGCGAGGGGGATGACATCGCGCACATGATCGCCCACCTGGCCAGTGACAACAGTCGGCTGGTGACGGGCACGGTCGTGGAGGTGGACGGAGGAATGAGGTTCGGCAGCCCGGGGAATCTACTCGCCAAGCAGATGAAGTGATTGCTCGAACTTGGATTTAGACTGATTAGATAGTTATTTTTAATTGGCAGTTGCAATACTTGCAATGCTTCATATACCTACTTACTGGAGGGAACTTGCAGTTGATATTATTCATGATGTTTTTTTTTTAACTTAATTAAAATGTACAGTAGGCCGCACGTCATTGAACAAAACCAGGGCCCTATTTCTTGTAACTTATTAGACTAATATTATTAAGTAGTCCATGAACGAATATTTTTTACAAGTTTACTAGTGTGCGTTTCTCGAAGCTACGGTAGTAAAATATTACTTACTAGTTGCCAACTAATAAATATTAACTAAAATTACAAGAGTAAATTCAATTTGGTTTCATAAAAAAATTAGTTAATAAATACTCTTGTAAATTACACTGATAAAGCTATTAGTCTTAGAAGGCTTGTAAAAAATATTAGCCAAAATTATTAGACAAAATATTAATATTATTTATTACCAAACAAATTTTTATAAAATGTGGTCATGTTCGGACACTTCCGACAATGAAGGAGATACAATAATAATTCGCCGCCGTCGAGTCTTTTTAACCAGAAACACTTACGAAATATTGATAAAACGTTTGAGAAACCCCCAAACATAATAATTGTTTTGCTTCTAATACACTTCTCAAAACCATTAGCTTTAGATCCATGGTAAATTGAATTTAATAAAATACATCATCATCATCTGCCTAGCCTTTTCCCAATTATGTTGGGTTCGGCTTCCAGTCTAACCGGATGCAGCTGAATACCAGTATTTTACATGGATCGACTGCCTGTCTGACCTCCACAACCCAGTTACTGGGTATGGCAGCCGGGTCCAACGGCATAACGTGCTTTTCGAGGCACGGAGGGGTCACGGTAAGTAAAAATGGTCACCCATCCACAGACCAACCGCGGCAAGAGTAGCTTAGCCTGATCGATCGACCTGTGCGGCTGTTATTATTTAGCCACGGGCCCCTATTTAATAAAATAATTTACTTTAAATAAAAATCAAACGAATCCAAAAGTGGCGGGAACTTTTTCCGTATTTTTTTAAGAAGTAAAGAGGCATGGTATATTATGTGTATTCAGCCAAGCCAGCCAAATATTTTTCATTAGTCTGCTACTACTATTAGTTATTAGTCCAGTACCTGTTTTTGAGAAACAGGAAATATTAGGACTTGTAATTTTTACACTAGTACCTAACTAATAACTAATATACTAGTAAACTAATAGTTTCGAGAAATAGGGCCCCTGATCTCAGGTAAACCCGTATGTATAGCTGATCTCAAGTCAAGGTACTTCGGCCGTGCGGTCAACTGTAACCTACCTACTAATGATCATCAAGTTTTATCATAGTTCCGGAATAACAAGATTATGAACTGAGTCCTCTCTCCTCCCCTCTCTGACCGATCGACAGACAGATATAGCGTTATAATATAGACTCAAACACATTTAAATTTTGTATAGACTGGTTTAATTCAGACTTGCATCAAGTATGCGAAAACAAAACAATAAATTCACCAGATTACGTAAGTTGAAAAAATTTAAATAATTAATTTAAATAATTTAATTTAAATAGGTATCTTATTTTTTTCATCTCTCATACTCGGAAAGTAGTGTTTGTTTGATCCGAATAGCGGGTGGAAAACGCTGCTTCCCACCCTTGGGCGGGAAAGACTCAAAGTAATTGCTTCCCTCCCTAGGGCGGGAATGAAATTTAAAAATAGATCTAAATTTAGTTATGCTACCCATTAAATCTTATGAATGTGCGTTAATTAGGAGAGTTGGATAAAAAGCTCATAAATCTTTCATATTTAGCGCACAAATTAATAATTTACCTTGAATAAATTCAACATTACATAGATACGATAATCGCCATTTTGATGGCAGTTGTGGTCGAGGCTAAAAAACATAAAAACTGGGGATTCCTTATGGGGCTGTAAATATATTATCATTTAATTATTTGACGAATTTATCCATGGTTTAAGGTAAATAAGTAGTGGTAATGAAGTTTTTTTGATATCTAATGTCGAAGTTTCGCGCCAATCGTGTGTATTTACATTTTTACTTTTCACAAATTTCACACGCACAGATGTAGATAAGATTTAAAATGTGACAAATGTTATCGATAATATTATAAACAACACGAAACTGCCCGTGTTTTAACGTAATATTCAAACACAAGTTCAACAATACGTATTAATCATTACCACTAAGTACTCAATTTGTGTTCAAAATTGCCGACCATTATTGTTTTTTTTATTGCAATGATGTGTGCAAGCGATTATTCCAAACATTTTTTTTTTTTAATTTCGATTGACTCGAGTAGGTACCTATCTAATTAATATGACGAATGTAATCGATATTTGAAAATAAAATAAAATTATTTTAAGCAATAAATACAATAAGCATTGTTTATAATAATGATTAGAAGCATTTCGGCGCCTCCTGCCTGGCACAGGCATTTATATGTTTAAAAGGAGTCGCCACCAACTGTATACTGTACAACGTGTAATAATGAAATAAAACATTTTTGATTTTTTGATTTGATTTTGATTTTTGATGATTTATGCTTTTCTAATATCATTTCAATCTCTTCTAATAGCAATAACAGACAGGCCATAGGCCACCTCATTTACTGAATTTCGCGCCGAAATGCTTCTATAATTGAATTTATATTCGGAATGCGCTCGCTGTTTAAAATTATTTTAATTTATTGGACAATTATTTATTGTGGATTTTATTTTTGATACTTTCTAATAGTTTAGTACAGAATTCCCAGTAAACATTTTTTAGGTAGGCTTACCAGAAGTTTTTTTGAGAATGATAATAATTAATTAAATCTATAGATTGGATATTCTACAAGCACTTTACATTTCAGTACATTTTGTTAGTTTAAAGAGTTTTTATTCAGTTTCTACATTTTTTTTCATTTTTTTTATTGCGAGTATCGATTAGGCTGTATGCAAGTTTTGAATCGAAATAAGAAAGTTGGATGGACGGTCAGCACCATGCTATGGCAGCTTGGAACATCACATAGAACACTATTACTCCTAGCGCCCCTAGCACACAAGTAGCAAAACGAAAAATACTGTGATACAATATAAAAATATTTAGTAATGATACCGGGAGATGTTGTGACGAACAAACACATACATAAAATAATTGTCTCAAAATATTGGACATTAAACAGCAAAAATAAAAATTAAACCTAAACCAAGTGTAACAAGTCTAACTATAGTGATTTGTTAAACGGTTCTGAAAGGTGTTTTTTTTCATTTAAGTAATGGGAATTTGTTATTGTTGCATTGGTAACACTTTAATTGAAATGTCTGTCAGCGCGAGTGTCAGTTTCAGTTTCGGATTTTGCTTTTGCAATAAAATTAAATTCTGGTTGTTTCGCTAGTGAGCATAGGCACTATTTATAGTTTTTGGACCCATAATATTATTATTGTGAATAGTGAACTGAACACTGAGTGCACTTCCATCATGTCTTAAAACTTGTTGTGTACCTGGATGTCTAGTGACTAGGAAAGAAAAGTGCTTATTCTCAGCCTACATGATTTTGATATTAATATATTAGTAAATGTTTAATTTGTATGTGTTTTTGTGTTTTTTATAAGAATAAACAGTTTGTTTATCTTTAATATTCCGAGTTACTTTTCATTCATACTCCTATTCCTAATGCAGATAATAATCTGGAATTTTACATTGTCGTATAGATTATTGTTTACTACTACTTAGTGTGTTTTTAATAATTATGTAATTGTTAAAAAAACATTAATAGGTAGTAAACAATAATCTATACGACAATGTAAAAATTCCAACACAATAATAATATAATAGAGCTCCATCTACCATCTATATCCGTGACTATTAATAGAGCTCCATCTACCATCTTCTAAATTATTAAATTATTGTGTAATTATTAAATTATTGTTTACTACCTATTAATGTTTTTTTAACAATTACATAATTATTAAAAACACACTTAATGTAGTAGTAAACAATAATTTATACGACAATGTAAAAATTCCAGATTTTTAACTGCATTAGGAATAGGAGTACCTATGAATGAATGTACTCGGAATATTAAAGACAAGAACAAACTGTTTATTCTTATAAAAAACACACAAATACATACAAATTAAACATTTACTAACATATTAAAATCAAAATCATGTAGGCTGAGAATCAGCACTTTTCTTTCCTAGTCACTAGACATCCAGGTACACAACAAGAGTTTTGAGACATGATGGAACTGCACTCAGTGTTCAGTTCAGTATTCACAATAATAATATTATGGGTCCAAACTATAAATAGTGCCTATGCTCACTAGCGAAACAACCAGAATTTAATTTTATTGCAAAAGCAAAATCCGAAACTGACACTCGCGCTGACAGACATTTCAATTAAAGTGTTACCAATGCAACAATAACAAATCCCCATTGTTTAAATGAAAAAAAAAACACCTTTCAGAACCGTTTAACAAATCACTATAGACTTGTAACACTTGGTTTAGGCTTAATTTTTATTTTTGTTGTTTAATGTCCAATATTTTGAGACAATTATTTTATGTATGTGTTTGTTCGTCACAACATCTCCCGGTATCATCACTAAATATTTTTATATTGTATCACAGTATTTTTCGTTTGCTACTTGGTCGCTAGGGGCGCTAGGAGTAATAGTGTTCTGTGTGATGTTCCAAGCTGCCATAGCATGATTTTTAGTAATTTTTATCAAGATTATCGTGTTTTCTAAGTAATTTATGAAGAATGGTAAAAGTAAGAATGCAGACAGAATGATAATAATACGGGCCCTAGTAGGCGGGACGGCCTGCGGTGGTGACACAGAATCATGTGCATTTGGATTGAGTGATCTTTTTTTATTTCGTGACAAAATCTGATTGTACATTTAGTCAAAAATAGTCAAAACTCATAGCCCAAAGTAAAAAAATTGTCACTCTCAAGGGTCTTCAGTTATTGCCGAAAATGTGGATCACTCAATTCAGACATTTTGCAAAAACGGCTATGAGCTAAATCTCAACAAAAACTTACTCTACTGACTAAATTTATGTCTAAAAAATTAGTTAAAAATTTGTCACAACATTTTTTAAACCAATCAAGGCATTTAAAGCTTCTTCCAGGTATCTTTGGACAGTATCATTGGATCACTCAGTAAGTCAGTACAGACACCATTTTGTCTGAGAGATCGTTGTAATAAGGTTTCGAATGAATTTTTCTATAGATCTATTGTTTATCCTAAAATGTACATGTTCCGAATATATTTGTACAATAAATATCTTAACACAAATACCTTTTGTTAAAAATTTATGAGTAACTCAATGTTTTTAAATTTGCTGAACTGAGTGATCCATAAGAATGTCTAATAGCTAACTACCTGTTTCGTATTGATTTACACAAACTACGATTAATTTTTGTACAACTTTATGACTAAAGTTTTACATAAAAATAATTTACATATACAGCTTAATTTACGAGATATTACATTTTTAATTTTATTGTTAGGGAAAAGTGCAATAGGGTGACCATATAATATGAAATCATCGGAAATATAAATGATACAGTAAGTATCTACTTACTTATATAATCGTCAGTTGTAATATCAATTAATGTAATCAGCACCCTAATTGCGTAACACACTATCAATCGGAATCTGAATCATTTTGAAGCAAATTGCTAATCCATTGCTTATTGCTTACGAAATAACAGTCGATTGTTGCTGTAACCTAACGTACGTTTTTGAGAAAATTTTAATAAACAGCTTTTCAAGCGCAGTTAGCACTAAAACCTGCTTAAATCAATCTTGCGCGGCACCTGAAATAACTAGAAATGTTGTATTTCTGCCGTTGAATTTGCAAATAATATCTGTATTTGGCATTAACAGTCTAGAAGAAGCAATTTCTTTTAGCTACGAGGGGACTTGTTTTTCATGTAATAGTAATGCTATGGTTATAAACTTTCTAGTGTTATTTTCATGGATTTGAATGGAACAAAACAGGTAACGTTACAAGATGTGCACGAAATAATTTTAATAAAAAGTAGATCGTACAGGTTAGGGCGCGTACACATAGCGATCCGTTGAACAGGTCCGTTATTTGATTGCGTATGTAGTTGTATGAGCCAGTTCACACACAGTACAGCATTCCGGATCCAGTAAAAAAGAAAAAGAGATGAGATAAGATCCGTTAAAAAGGATCCTGTAAAAACGGACGTTCTATTTGTACGCGCCCTTACTTGAGGGTATTGAATTTCTTCCTTCTCAACATCCTGACGGCATCGGTCATTATTAAGCGCATGGTGTAAATGGACGAATAGTTTGCTATGACGATAATTTGGCTAAAACTAATGATAGCAAAAATGAACCACTTTATTTACATACACTTATTTACGCAGCTTATGATTTATAAATAACATTGTATTTCCTTTCTAGATTAGGCTGGCCACATACGTCCGATTCGGAGACCCCGAATTTCATTTCATACAAAATCTTCTCTTTAGCGCACACGTAATATTTTCCGTCAGGGTTTCCGAACGTTTTCTAGATTTCACTGTCATTTTGTTAAGTACTTATTTGATTTGGTTTTCGTAAAAATCACTTACCTAGGTACTGTTGATCTGACATTTTTACAAAGAAATTTTTTTACATAAAATGTTTATTTTGCTATTATTAATTCCAAAGATATTCTAATAAGTAATGTCGTGTTAGCTTATAAGTTAGGCAGGTATACTGAAAACTATATTTTTTTTACGAAAGCTGAAAGCTGTTTTTGTTAATCGTTTTTTTAGGAAGATTTGATTTTTAACTAATCATCCAATAACTTTGCATTTATGTTTTTTGTTAATTATATTTCTGTACCTATGTGGTGTACATTAAAGAGTATTATTAAACAACCAAACAAATAAATAAATAATTAAGTTTACTAACAGTAAACTTTATTATTTATTTATTTCCGAATTTTTTATTTGTCGTCTTAACAATTAAACTATGTTTCTATCATTGTAACTGTTTTATTCATAACGAAGAAGTTTTTCCTTGAATTAATTAAAAGGTAGAGTTTATTCTAAATTAGACCTTAGTACAAGTGAAGTAACTCCTACAATCAACGTGTGATATACGTTAAGCTAAATTGTATATTCTATAAGTTACGTTATAGTAACACGATATTTAAAAAAAAATAACGTGACCACCATGTCATCTTCGAAACTACAATAGTAGGCTTCATTATGGTTTCTTTCAGATAACAACATTTTAAGAAAAAAATGCTCTAAACAGCATTGCAATAGGATGAAAACAAAAACTTACAACTCTTTTTGTGAATAGAATTTAGTTTTTTGCCTCTCCTTTAAAGTCAAGTTAAGTCCTGGTTACATTAATTGATATTACAACTGACGATTATATAGGTAGGTACTTACTGTATCATTTATATTACCGATGATCTCATATTATATGGTCACCCTACTGCACTTTTCCCTAACAATAAAATTAAAAATGTAATATCTCGTAAATTAAGCTGTATATGTAAATTATTTTTATGTAAAACTTTAGTCACAAAGTTGTACAAAAATTAGTCGTAGTTTGTATAAATCAATACGAAACAGGTAGTTAGCTATAAGACATTCTTATGGATCACTCAGTTCAGCAAATTCAAAAACATTGAGTCACTCATAAATTTTTAACAAAAGGTATTTGTGTTATGATATTTATTGTACAAATATATTCGGAACATGTACATTTTAGGATAAACGATAGATCTATAGAAAAATTCATCCGAAACCTTATTACAACGATCTCTCAGACAAAATGGTGTCTGTACTGAGTGATCCAATGATACTGTCCAAAGATACCTGGAAGAAGCTTTAAATGCCTTGATTGGTTTAAAAAATGTTGTGACAAATTTTTAACTAATTTTTGAGATATAAATTTAGCCAGTAGAGTAAGTTTTTGTTGACATTTAGCTCATAGCCGTTTTTGCAAAATGTCTGAATTGAGTGATCCACATTTTCGGCAATAACTGAAGACCCTTGAGAGTGACAAATTTTTACTTTGGGCTATGAGTTTTGACTATTTTTGACTAAATGTACAATCAGATTTTGTCACGAAATAAAAAAAGATCACTCAATCCAAATGCACATCACAGAATCTACTCATGTGGCGGTGACGTGGTGTGTTCCATACTTCAAATTTAAAAAAGACTAATAAATAGGTACCTATTATTCATGTAATTATTATCAATAAATATTTTAGAAAAACTACAATTTTTTACTTTCCTTAAATTCGAAATGAAAAGTAGAGTGTTTAACGCGGGTGAAAGTCATCAATTCCCACTCGGACTATAGCCGCCCTCGCTGCGCTCGGACGTCTAAATGCCTCGTATGGGAATTGATTCCTTCCGACCCTTGTATAACAATCTACTATTTCAGTGATGCTTTAAAAGTTTAAATACCTGTAGGTATGTTTATTGAATAAATCATCAAACAAGTAGGTATCATTTATTATCCACAAAACGAACACGTGTGGCGGGCTTAATTTGTTCTTTCAAAATTTCACTGTTCCCCGAGCCGGCGAACTGTAGGGCGCCATCTACGGGCACTATGGCGCCGGTGACGACCCTGCTGACGTCATCACTGGCCAGGTGCGCGATCAGGTGGGCGCAGTCCGCGCCCGTCGTGGCGTTGCCCATCGGGATGGTGGCTTCAGCCGTCTTGAGCCACGCGCGGTACTCCTCGTCTGAGTAGCCAGTCAGGCGTTGGACGAAGGTACTTATCTAAAATAGCGGTTAGTTTAGTAATAGATCCATCGCATATTAGCTCATGTTAAATAATTATCAATAAAATACTCACAGTGATGCCAGGGCTGACGACATTGACGCGAACTCCTTTGGGAGCCAGCTCATAGGCGATCAGACGACTGAAGTGGTCGAGAGCGGCCTGACAACAAACACTTAGAATATAATTATCTTTAACCTACCTAAAATACATTCAGTTTAAAAGAGACAGACTACAGAAACGATGGATTGTGTGAAAGATGTTATAGGTAGTCAGGCAATGCGCGCTGATGTTATAGGTAGTCAGGCAATGCGCACTGATGACAGTCGATACAGATGCAGATGTAGGTATGCGTGAAAAAAAAAACGGAATGCGATGACACCAGTAAAAATCAGAGGAGAGCAAGAGGATGATATTCAATTAAATAAGGTTAAAAGAAGTCTATAAGGTCCTAAGACCTACCTTGGACAGACTGTACGGCAGGTTCCCAGTAGTGACCATCGACGCCATGATACTAGACACGTTGACGATGTTCCCCTTAGACGCGATGAGCGCCGGTACCAGCAGGCGCGTCAGGTTGTACACCCCTCGGATATTCACGTTGAAAACCCGGTCGAAGGTTTCCATCGTCGCCAGCTGAATGGTGGTCCTTGCACCCACTGCTGCATTGTTCACTAGGACGTCTAGCCTGTTAGGAGAGAGACTTGACATAAACTCGAGAAGGTACTTATGAGAGATCTGCAGATATGTTCTAGATTGGATGAATATTTAATACTCGTAGGAGGCTGCTAGGGCCAATATAAGGCGACAGTATTCTGAATTTAGCATAATTATAGTTAGGTAATAAACAACTTTTATCTTGTCGATGTATTATTTTGTAATCGTACCTTCCAAAATGGTCCAGCGTCTCCTTGGCCGTCTTCTCGACGCCCTCGTCAGTGCCCAGATCCGCGACGATCGCCAGCGGCTTCACGCCCTTCTGCTTCTTGCATTTGTCCACGACTGCTCGCAAGTTGGCTTCATTTCTTCCCACCAGTGACAGCTTCGCGCCAAGTTTCGCGAACAGGACAGCTGTAGACTCGCCTATACCAGCACTCGCGCCAGTTACTAGCACCACTTTGTCAGTGAAGTCCATTCTGGTGGTATCTCGCGACATCAACTGATTCAAATTGTTTTTAGCTCAACTATAAAAGTAGCTCCGATACGTAATATTATTATGCAAATAAAGGTATTATGTAGATACTTATCAGATTCTGGTTTGGATGACGTTGCTACGGAACAATAACCGGTCAAGGACGCGCTCTGTTTCAAAATACATTAAAATATTTAGGAATAAGTGCCATTTTTTGCCAAGCAAATGATCGTTTACAAAATAATTGTGGATATGGAAGAAAATATCTACTTTAGTTAGGAAGCCTATATCGATGAGGCAGATGGATTGTCGAATCCGCTGTTTTTTTAGAGCTTTTGTAAAATAGCGTTATGTAAGCCATACAGATACACGCTACGGTCTACCGGAGAGGTTACCTGTGCGGGTTTGCCTGAGCAGGTCAACCACACGTCGTATACCGAAGCGGTCTTCAGTTCTTTTACAGGTATATCGTACGGTGTGACTCGAAAGAATTGGTTTTCGATTTTGCGCCGGTCGCCTGCGCAAATTCAAAAAACTGCACAGGTCTACTTATTCTCACACACGCTCCGGTTCACCTGCGCAGGCATACATGCACAGGAAGACCTCTCCGGTGGACCGTAGTGTGTGTATGGCCGGCTTTGGTAAATGACACGTCAAATTTTAGATTTCAATTCTAAATTTTGTTGCTCTTAGCTCTTAGCTCTGTGTGTACAACAATAATAATCGTGTCCGAAACAGAAAGTCGATCGTCTAAATTAATAAATAAAACGAGTAATATGAGTGAAAATTACCCTAGCTTAAGTACATATTACCATAACTCAACACAGTAATTTTAGGCTCTTATAAGTAAAATTATATCTAGGCTACGAAAAAATCCTTTTTTCTTAAAATTTGTCATAATCTGTAGGTTTATAGAAGTATACCATGGTTAAAGTTGTTATAATAAATGTTATTATATTTAAATAAATAATAATAATAAATTAATTTATTTCTCATCACAAATGTTAGGCCTATTTTTTAGATAAAGCACTTCCTAGTGGTTAATCTAAAATATAGGCTTAACACATGTGAGAGACTGGTGCCCGAAAAAGGCATAAAATACGATACGTTACTGGTCACAGAAATCAAAAACTCATCATCTCATTCATCTTTTCATTCTCATTCTCTCATTTTAATTGTAATTCTGTAACGATGATCTACATAAGTAAACACCTGCCTTTATTTGTAGTTCAATTAGTATATTAGTTTGTAACAGTAATTATTTAGGTAGGTACTATTTTTTTATTTCATCAAGGTCGCCCTACATGGGTTCCCTATACGAGTTCGAAATACTATTCCGCGAAACGCTTATTGTGACTGCAGATAAAAGCCATTCTGCATTAAAGTGTTTTTCAAATAAACTTGCGATAAATGTCATTCAACCACCCTGTACCAAAAAGTCCAAATAACTTACGATAGATATCGTTCGTCATACAAAACTGTCGCTAACATTGCATCGGTTGAGTTTCATAATACCAAACACGGAGTAAGTCAATGTTTTGATCGTGTTACCGACACTGCCCATACATTTTTTTCGTATGGTTTGGAAATATTGGGATACATTAGTAGAAGGAGGTGAACAAACTTTATCGCAAGTTTATTTGAAATGAACTTTACGTCTGTAAAACGTAGCAAGGTTAGGTACAGTCAACAAAGGAGATAAATATACAAGAGCGTCGGATATAGTTGAAGTTTACTAAGAAACCGATGGATGTTCTCGAATAAAATTTAATTTTATTAATAGAAAACAAACAGCTCATTTATTAAATTAAATGTCAGTCCAGAACATCCATCGGTTTCTTAGTAAACTACAACTATATCCGACGCTCCTGTATACTTATCTCCTTTGTTGACTGTACATAACGGAGCTGTTTTGTAAAACAACTAGCGGTTTTGTAAAAAAGCGGATTCTACAATCCATCTGCGTATCGACATAAGATACGTTCAGTGTTACGAGGATCAGGGGGCCTGAAAAGGCCACTTTGGCGGAATCATAAAAGGATAACATTATGAATCATAATGGAAAGTTACCTAACTGTTAAGTTGATCGTATCAAATCCCATTGGTGAAGCATTTTTCAGTTTTTTTTTTGTCTGTGCTAAAATACCAACCAATCCAATCCAAATCCAATCCCAATCTCTTTGATTCGATCTTTGACTCAATTAAAAGTGAGTTGCTTTTTCCCAAACTTCTATCCAACTTTTGAACTTTACCAACACTGCCAAGTGCTAACGGTCCGTCAGTTATTCATTCTCATGACAGTATTTAGTAAAACACTCTGAACTTCCCTTAGATCACGATTTCCCAACACAAAATAGACGATCAACAAAATATGTTTGTTCCATAATCCGTTTTAACACCAGTTTATAAATAAAGAAATATCTAAGCTAGATATTTCTAATAATAACGAAACCGGCCAAGTGCGAGTCGGACTCGCGCACCGTGGGTTCCGTAACATCATGTTTTTAATTTTTTTACCGTGGCCAGCCTATAATCATCATAAAATTTTAACACTGCACGCTGCGGTATAGAAAGAATATTGCAGTTTTTGGTTCCGCGCCATCACTTGACCGATAGTAGAACTAATGTAACTTTTGTTGACGATTTCTGAATAAGTGTGCTATTTAGAGACTTTGTTTTAGTTTTCCTGTAATCTTCACATACACTTATATCACATAAAATAACTAGCTTCTGCCCGCGACTTCGTCCGCGTGAAATTCGTACTTTCCTCTTATAATTTCTAAAATGTATGTTTATGATTTTTATCGTTTATTTAGATATAAATAAGTATTCGGGCCAATTTTTTAATTTATAGGTCAAAGGGATCAGATTTTTCAAATAAACTGTATCCCAGCTTTTTACCCCCCCAGGAGAGTAAAATCGTTTGGGATGTGTTCATAACTTGACTCAAAGACCCATAACCATTTTCGAGTTAATGGAAGCAAGCAGTAGAATTTTCCATCTTCGTAGGAGTAAATTTTTGAAAAACCCTAAATCACTTTTTTTAAGTATTTTTTGTTTTAGTAGTACCGAGTTTCGAGTTAATCCGACAGCGGGTTAAATATTTTTCTAATCCATCAACTTTGTCACCCCCTAAATCCCTGTGAGGGATTTTTTAAACTAAAAGTGACAATCTTTATTATTTACTGACCCAAATATTGCCAAGTTTCTAATTTATTAACCAAATGAATAAGATTTTTCATATAAACTGTATACCCTCTTTCTATCCCCATAGGGGTGGAATTTCGAAACATAATCTAGATTATTTATACCAATTTTCCAGTTAATCAAGCCTCGTAATAAAATTCTGCCCTGTGAAATTGACTACCCCTCTTTACCCCATTAGCGGTAGATTTTCGAATAACCCTGAACCACTTTATTATTTATTTTGGTCTTAGACAGGTACTGAGTTTCGAGTTAATTGGACCGCGCATTAAAATTTTTCCATACTAAATTTGACACCCCCAATCTCCCCTTTGGGTTAGTTTAGAACTCCAAAAAAATTCGAACTTTATAATTATTTGTGCCAAGTTTCAAGTCCAAATTTATTTGTACCATTTTTTTTTGAGTTTATCAAGGCACTCATTAAAATCCCCTTATAAATCGAATTACCACTTTTTGTCCCGTCAGGGGTCAATAATTTTCGAAAACCCCATACACTTACTATTGATTCTTCATCTGCCTAGCCTTTTCCCAACTATGTTGGGGTCGGCTTCCAGTCCAACGGGATGCAGCTGAGTACCAGTACTTTACATGGAGCGACTGCCTATCTGACCTCCACAACCCAAATACGATACCCCTTGATAAGACTGGTTGTCAAACTTTCGGGCTTCTGACCACCCCTAGTGACTGTCAAAGATCCACGAATGACAGCCGGGGCCCACGGCTTAGCGTGCTTTACGAGGCACGGAGAGGTCACGGTATGTAAAGATGGACACCTATCCACAGACCAACCGCGGCAAGCGTAGCATGCGTAACCTGATCGATCGATCTGTGCGGCTGTTATTATTTGATTATTTTCTGTCAAAGAGTTTCGAGTTTCAAGTAAATCGGTCCGCGCGTTAAAATTCTTCCACACAAACTTTAACACCCCAACACAAGGGGTGTTGGGGTGTTTTCATAAACGAATAATGATAAACTTTATTACTTGCTTAAGCAAGTATTCTTGCCAAGTTTATTAACCAAATGAATAAGATTTTTCTTATAAACTGTATCCCCGTTTTTCTCCCCCACAGGGGTGGAATTTTTTTGGTTTGGGATGTGTTCATTACTCGACTCAAGGATTGTTTATACCAATTTTCGAGTTAATCAAGCCACGCAGTAAAGTCTTCCCCTATATAATTAACTTTTCACCCCGTTAGGGGTAAATTTTCGAAAAACGATGATACACGTTATTCTTTATTTTCGGTCTTAAGTATAAATACTGAGTTTCGAGTTAATCGGACCACGCAAAAAAAAAAAAAAATGGATAAAATTATTCCATACAAACTTTGACCTCCCAATCCCCCTTCAGGGGGTAGTTTACAAAAAAAAGTCAAACTTTATAATTTATTTAGATAAGTATTCGTGCCAAGTTTCATGGTTATTAACTCAAGGAATAAGATTTTTCATACAAACAAAATCCCCTCTTTTCACCCCTTAAAGGTTAAATTTCCAAAAACCCCTTCTTAGTGGATATCTACTTTTCACAAAAAACACACCCTCCAAAATTAATTTCTCTACCCAGCTGTACCGACCAGCGATTTAGGCTGTGCGTTGATATATCAGTCAGTCAGGACAAAATTTCATCCCCCTTTTCACCCCCTTAATGGATGAAATTCTAACAACACCGTTGTGTTAGCTTCCAATCATAAGCCTAGATAATAAATTTAGTGATTTTTACGTCGAAAATTAATGACTTTCTATACACAACTTCACCCCCCTTTTTAACCCTTCGGGGGTGGAATTATCAAAAACGCTGAGACACGTATAAATTAATTTTCAATAGTCAGCCTAAATACAAAATTAGAAGATCCTAACTTCAAAACTGTCGGACTTTCATATAAACTTCCATCCCCTATTTTAACCCTTTAGCGGATGAATTCCCAAAAATCCTTTCTTAGTGGATACTTACTCTTCACAAAGAACACACCTTCTAAGTTTCAAGTCTCTAGGTCCAGCGGTTTGGGCTGTGCGTAGTCAGTCAATCAGTCAGTCAGTCAGGACTTTGAATTTTATATATATAGATTACAGATTTTTCTTTTTGCAAACTTCGGAGATAAGGGGGAATGGTATTTTTTTTCTTCATCAAAAGTCGAAAACTATGGGGCCTAAAAAAAAAGAAAAAATGTTTGAGAATGTGGAAACTGCGCTCTTTTATATTATGATACCCCACATGCCCTAGTAGCCCCACTTCGAATTTTTTGACCCGCTTTCAGCCCCTGTTGCAAAAAATATACATATATTTTTATTTCTTTCTTATTTGCAAAATAGTTGGGGAAACGTCATCTAACACTATTCCAAATTTCAAGTTGATAACATTAGTAGTTCTTGAGATAGGTATCCAGTTGTGACAGACAGACAGACAGTCTCACCATAAGAGTTCCGTTTTACCATTTTGGTACGGAACCCTAAAAAAAGCTGTAAGGTTCAAAATAACAAAGAATCTGGAAAAACAAAACAGCGAGAACGGAATGAATTGTCTCTAAAAATTTATAAGTAGTTGCATAAACAGTAGAAAATTTCTTTACCAACATCCCAATAGAGGTTACGAATTCATTCGGATGATCTGTAACTTAGGAGCAGGACCCTCCTACCTCAGACACCTTTCTATATTTAAGATTACAAAGATGATGTTGAGATACAAAGATTTATGAATATGATGATTATTTCTCAAGACAGTATTTTTGACTACAGTGCCATCTATTTGTAATATTTGACACTTCGTAAAGTTTTATAAGTCTAATTAAATACGCTACTTAACAACAGATGTCTCTGTATCGGATGTTGTAACTATTGTTATTATGAAGATTTTGTATTCTTTGCAATTTTAAATAATAATTGCCTCAATTTCCTAACATCCAAGTTGGAGTTAATTTTTTTGACCACGGTTTTATAGGCCATATATTTATTTATCAACTAATTGATTGAAACTTGAGCTGAGCTTGTTGGCTGTACCTAGGTACAAGATTCTTTTTACAACAAATGCAAACATTGTAATTGTGTCTTAAAGCACGTTGCACGTCGCTATTGATAGTGAAAGAAAATACTCAGTATCTACCCACTACGTACATAATACTCGAAGAATAAGTTAGTGTAGAAACTTTAACAAAGAGCACAAAGCGAAATGTCAACAAGTCACTCAGATTATTCCACATCAGCGGATTTGTGAATAAAAACGCACTTAAAAGCGTGGGAATAGAATTGTAGTTAAAGCTCCTAATGGAAATGTCAAGTGAGTGTCCTTGCCGAAAGGTGTCCGAGGCGAAATTTTCGGTCCATATTATGAAGCAAATTTAATAGAAGAATGAAAAACTTACAGGTATACACAAAGGTAAACAAAGCAAAAGCAAAGTAGGTATGTAAGGACGTAGTAGGTGGCGTTCTGTAGTCTCTGCAAGGAGGTGTAAGTATATGTATGTGTACTTTTCTATGATAAAGATAATGTTAAGCTGTTACTTGATAGATACAAATAAAGTTTGATGTCACTTAACTGATTAAAAAATAAATCTAAGTAAGTACCTACCTAAATTAACGTAGCTCCGGTTATGAACAGTAAATAATAAATATTGTTGTTTATTTCTTGTTTGTTTACAAAAACATTTTATTCAGCTGAGAAAATGATAAAAAGGAAATCTATTCAAAAATATTGTTCTGCTACTTGCTCATAGATGGCGCTGCTGCCTCTTCAAAGACTGATTGAATAGTTTTATATTATTTCCCCAATGACTCAAAGTTAAAAAGAAGCAAAGCACAACATTCTGGTAGCTTGGAACACATCAGACCAGTCAGTGGTTCTATATTTGTTTATTTCTTGTTTGTTTATAAAAACATTTTATTCATCTGAGGAAATGATAAAAAGGAAATCTATTCAAAAATATTGTTCTGCTACTCGCTCATAGATGGCGCTGCTGGCTCTTCAAAGACTGATTGTTTGTTATCTATTTTCGGTTGTTTTATATTATTTCCCCAATAACTCAAAGTTATTTTTATTAAAAGTCAAAAAGAAGCAAAGCACAACATTCTGGTAGCTTGGAACACATCAGAGCTGTCAGTGGTTCTTCACAGATGTCAGACAGTCGTGTAACTCAATATTGCTACAGATTGGGCTGCTGTTTTCAATACTGTGTTTTGTCTTGTTGTTTTAACTGCACTCGTGTTACTGCACAAACATGTTCCAATATCGAATGTATCGGTTACTGTTGATACTAGTAAACTAGCTGTAACGGGTGTTACGTTTTTAGGGTGTTTTTTCAGGCCCTTAAGTGAAAAAGCGATCGAGTTTTTTGTTCGTTCGTTTCGTTTTTCGATAGGAACAATATTTTAGTATGATCCATTTTAAGCTGGTGTAGCATAGTAACAGTGGTACCTAATAGTTTAGCAATTACTTTGCCTAACTCTTTTTGTGTATTCTTGACTTCCTGAAGTGGGTAGAAGTAAGCGAAAAAAATCGATTAAAACTTCAGTTTTTTAAACCTTAATTATTGAGCAAACATTTAAAATCGCGACAGACGTAAAATTAAAGGAATGTTAACTCTTAGCTATTAAGTACAGAAATGTTGAAATACAATGTACAAACGCCAGCACATCAAGCTACTACAATCTGTCAAATTTCTTTAATAGATTTTCAACTTCATCGCTAAAGTATAAGGTTCAAAGTTGATTGGGAAAATTTGACAGTTTCGGGTAGCTTGATGTGCTGGCGTCTGTACCTACTTATCGAAAAATAGCGAAATGTGGGTGTAGGTACTAATTTACAAATATTTTTATTTTGGATAACGTGAAAAGTAAGTAGTGATGTTAATCGGCTCTTGCTGCTGAGCTACAAATATGGTCTGAAATACGGATTCCCTGACTACATAATTCATAAGGTGCCTCACTAGTAACTCTAGATTTCATAATTAAAATAAGCCAAAAAGACACCAAAACCACAGCCAAAACATGGAATTAAAAGTAAATCAATCTCTCCATCGAGCTCCTTGTCACAACCAACCTGCCGACTGTGATAACTAAATGATTGAGCCATCATTAAGGGTCGGGATCCCACTTTGATAAAAACGCGCGTAAAAAAGGTAATGTCTTTGAGAATCCGCTCGCGAGGTGTAGAGTTACTCCAGTTGTTCCATTGTTTGGGTGGCTGTTCATGAATGATGTGCATGTTTGTTAAGGTTATGCTGATAGAACCGTGCGGTAAAATTTTAGTACATTTTTAGGGTTCAGTAGTCAACAAGGAACCCTTACAGTTTCGCCATGTCCGTCTGTCTGTCTGTCTGCTGCTTATGTCAGAGAGTCTTAGTAGGTACTTAAAAGCTAATTAATCACGCGGACAAATGGTAGGTCAAATAAAAACTTGATTTTTTTTTTGCGGTGTATTTAATATATACCTACTTACAAAAACTCGTGGTCGCAGGCGAGTCTGCTGAGTGGGGTCCTGGTTCGATTCCCGGGTCGAGCAAAGTGTTATTGGGTTTTTCCATTGGAAATTTATTATTAACAGCCCGGAGTTTGGAAGTTATTCGAAATCGTTGGTCCTACGCCTGATATATCTCCGGTCGTGTGGGATTGCCATCCCATCAGATTCCCATCGACTAGAATCAATTCTATTTTATTGTAATGACGTTCAAAAGTGCCTTTTATGTGCCTATTTGAAATAAATGCTTTGACTTTGATTATGAGAGTGAGGGAAGATGCAATGGACCTGACCCTGCGCACACACTTGTGCACTGCAATACCTTCCGCACCAAAGGCTGGTCTCCGCTGAGATTTGTCACTAGGACCGAAATTCGGTCTGGAGGACTTTATTTATAGTAAATCTACTGTTGAACATCGTCGTCGTCGTTTCAGCCGATAGACGTCCACTGCTGGACATAGGCCTCCCCCAATTTTGGGGGGGGTTTGCCATAATCGCCACGCTTGGCAGGCGGGTTGGCGATCGCATTATGGTATGATGGTGGAATAAATAGAGAACGCTGCTGCCCATTCTCCGGTAAGACCCTTAGTCGCCTTTTACGACACCCACGGGAAGTAAGGGGTGGTGCAATTCTTTAAGTCCGTCACCACACAGACAAATCCGGCACCACACAGACAAGTCCGGCACCACACAGACAAGTCCGGCACCACACAGACATACGCCTCTCCAATCACAAGCGTTTTGACTTAATCCTCGGCTACTTTCATACAGCTGACTAAGTACTTACCAGCCACTTTGCGAAGATCATTGCTGCAACTAGCCTTTCGGGACCTTGGCATGAGTATGATGATCCCATTATAGTTGTTGGTGCTGTTGACACAGGCCTCCTCCCTGTGAGGGACTGGGCCATCATCTACCACGCGGACCTAGTGCGGGTTGGTGGTTGTTATGTCTTCGATTTTTTGGTTCTATACAAAGAGTATACAGAGCGTTAGGTTAAACGAGGGACATACTTTGAGGGGAGTTAGTACTCATGAAAATGAACAACTTTTAATATGGGAATAACGCTGAAATCGCGAAAAAAAAATCAGCCGTTTCCTACATTTATGTTCGCATAGCTCGTCAAAATGTACTGAACAGCTGATTTTTTTTTTGCGATTTCATGTTCGGCCCCATAGTAAAAGTTGCTCATTTTCATGAGTACTAACTCCCCTCAAAGTGTGTCCCTCGTTTAACCTAACAACCTGTATAACCACGTTCTATACGACATGCCAGTTTCCCCACGAAGTTTCTGGGTAGGTACCTTCTATCACTTTAATCAAGTCCTTGTCAGTAAGTAAACCTATCGCGTCTAATACATTTTTAACACGAACCAGAAGCAATTTCCTGTAGTTACACAACACGGTGTAGGTATACGCAACCTGACTCAGAAAGTAAACAAAAGGAACATGCTATTAGTTAACAACATAGCGGCAGCGGCAGTGAAAGGGTTGTCGGTGTGTGTGCACCAGGCGGGGTGGGCGTGGCCCGGTGGCGGCGCCTTTGATCGCGACTAACCCCCGCCTACGAGCGCTTCGGACGCTGCGGAGGAAACGCATCGGGTTACAACTTCCTCAACGGGTTTGTGTTGAGCCTCTGAATGCTGAACCGAATGCGAGCGTCAGACTTAATTATATAAGGAATTGAGGAATGCCTTTATTGTACGTAAATAAAAGGTGAATCAAATGGCGTCTGTTTGCTGTGTGGAGGATGCGAGCATCAATATTTTATTGAAATTAAGTTGGCTTTGTTCTCGTTTCTTATCAAATAATTCTCCAGTGTTTTGTAGGATATTTTTTGATTCGTTGACTGCGTTCCCTATGTTCAATTTCTCTGGGCCCTAGGGGTCAGTTAAATATACAACTTTCTTAACATTGCATTAGATAACACCTAGTCCAATGTTCAGAACTTATATTTCTATAATTTTTTTAGCATTTTTTCGATTCTTCAACTGGAGCTGCTAAATCTGTTCACCTTTTGTGTTCAGCGGAAGTGTGACTCTAGACTGAACTCTAAAACTTGAGGGAGTCCAATAAATCTTTGTACCTAGTCATCACCTTATTACTTAGCAACTTCCAAAGACTTTTTATCATTATATAAATATGAAGCGTGCAGTCTCACAGTCTGTCTCTGAAAAACGACGAAACTAATGACACCAAAAGTAATTGTAATTTTTTCGCAACAACATAACAATTTTAATAACTTAAAAAGTCGTTGCCTGTTTAAAAATAAACACATTTACACGGGTGACATGTAATAAGCGCGCGCGCAGCTTCATGTGCGCATTATTTATTCGTTTTGCAATCATCTCGGCTCAGCACGGTGCCTGCAACGACCGCAAAGCCTTTTTACGAACCTCTTTGCTACAACCTACCTTATTTGCTCCTGCATAAGCTTTAAAATCGCTCCTAGGACATCTTAATGTCAACCTTAAACTTCTTCTCAATAGATTATCAATTCTATTTTCATCAGCGAAGAGTTGTTATTCGTTTACAAGGGTTGTAGTGAGGAAGCAAGGGTGCGAAGCTCCGCTCCTCCAAATAAATTGTCGTGGATATATCCCGCGCGTATATCACGGCGCATTTACACCTCGCCAGGGTGAGCGGACACTTGACGCACGAATTACACTGATTTGATATTTGATTCGGATATTATGCGATTGAGGGGGAGGGAGAAAGGAAGGAGAGCTGAAATGGTGCTGCGGTAGCGGCGACGATTAAGCTTATATTGCTTTGAGTTTTGAATTTTGCTATTTGTAAAGATGCCTTGTTGCGAATGTTTAAAACACTTCGAACTGAATTAAAAAAGTAGACATTTAATTAACTTAAATGGAAATACGTTTTTTAAATTCATAACCAAACACGAAAAAACATAAATATCCGTTAATCTAAAGCAAATTCTCAAACGCTAAGTATCTATACCAAAAATGCGCCTTTAAAAAGTTTCGAACTCCCAAAACAACCGTCTCCATATACGTTCACCTTTAGCTCATAAGCGGCGAATCAAAAGAGATTACCGGGCCTATAAATATGGCGTCCAAAGATTATTATAATTTGTATTATAACATTAAAATAATATCGGCCGCGCGTCGGCAAGTAATAGATTTATCTGATCTCCCAGCCCGTTCTTCACGAGGCGAGGACATCTCTTGTGATGACATCATTGTGGGTACAAAGGCGTGGGATCATTTAATGGGTTTATGATGTGATATTATCATGATTAAGGTATGAAGGAAGATTGGCTCTGAATTGTTGTCCTGTTGTGTGCACGCTATAGGAGTTCATGGACGCTGCTGAAGATGCCAAGCGCGTAGCCAAATTCTGTACTGACTGTCAAATAGCCATCGATACTCTAAGAAGAATAGGACCTTTACGAACGCCTGACTGTAACTAATAAGCTAAATCTTCTCAGCCTTCTCTAGCCGTGGCTCCGTATAAATGTGACTAAAGAAAGGATTATTTTTACAGGATCAGGGGTGGCCCCAGTACAGACACGTCTGGCAAAGAAAGACGACGAGAGCAGTCCCAAATGAAATGCGATAAAGCTTGGCTAGGTGAACATGGATTAGGAGTAAAAAATTCGCTGATGTTGCACCTTCATTCATTATAGTTACCTACTGCATTGCCTTGGTCAATTCTTCTGTCCAGTGCGAGGAGTCATAAAGTGTGTTTCACTGGAGATCGGCAGATGATAGCGGGCGTCCAGGTTTGGACTTCGGGAGCGATGTGAATGTTTGTTGGTCCACAAGGGCCTTTAGATTGCAGACGTTGTGTAAGTTGCTAGAAGATTTATTTTTGTCATTTTGTTACCGTGTTGCAATAGGATGATCGTGTTGTAGCATCATATGATATCAGCTACTTTTTACTCTTATTGCATTCGTAATCACCAGACATCATTATGGACTTTCTAGATGTGTTATAGTTATGAAAGAGTTAGTTAGCTTTTTTTCCGATAGTAATCAGTTCATTAGGTTGTTGAGATGGTATCGTTTGACAAATAGCCGAGATCTTGTTGTTGTTTGATATTAATTGAAAGTAGACCGGTGTTTTGTTAAGATTTCTATTAGTGAGTTCGATCTAGATTAACTGCTATTAAATATAATCAATCAGGGTCCGGTCTTGTTGCTTTAAAATTAATATTGATTATATTATTGGTAGGTACGGGTATTACCTACATTGCTATGGATGCCTTTGATTGTTGTTTTTTTTGTGTACCTATCTAAGTAGATACATTGACACAGTGTCCTGATTACTTCCTGATGCGTAGAGTGAAGAGTTTACGACGCAATAATATAACGTAAGTAATGGTGGGTACACACGAATAGGTGCTTATTTTACTTCGGACCCATCAAAACATCTCAAAGCTAATAGAATAAACAAAAAT
The DNA here is from genome assembly GCA_916614155.1 of Mesoligia furuncula. Classification (NCBI taxonomy): domain Eukaryota; kingdom Metazoa; phylum Arthropoda; class Insecta; order Lepidoptera; family Noctuidae; genus Mesoligia; species Mesoligia furuncula. The sequence goes on from OU744799.1 coordinate 29,584,121, forward strand.
AATAGCTAAACTAATTCGTAAATCTTAACTAATTACAATTATTTCTGACGTAGTAATTAAAACATTGGATTTGACAGGCGAAAAAATTGGGGTCAATATTCTTTAGTCTAATTTATTTAATCGTTTCATCCTCACGGCATATAAAATCGCCATTAAACAAAAACAACCCGTATTTGACTCCCATTTTCGTACAAAAAACGTGTATTTTAACTCACTGATTACGTCGAAACGTCAGAATTGGCGCGCTTTTGTTGATCGCGCGCGCCATGTTAAGATGCGTTCAAAATAGCGGACAATAGGCGCGTACGGTTCACGCTGAGTGCGCTGTAAGCGCTGCTCGCTGCCTGTAGGCAGCAGTGGGTGGTTTATTGTTTTATGAGGAGCATTACACGCTTCTTCCCGCTTTGTCCTGAGTTTTACGAGGGACAATGACGGGACAAATCGCAGGAATTCAACTTTGTTGTCAGATCGCTTGATAGAGTGCCGTAATCTTTCTTCCTGTCACATATTTGTGTGTCTTTGTTTGTTGCACACGTGATTGCCATATCACTAATAAACCATTGTCTCGTTTAACATGTTACAAAGAAAGGGAACTTTCGATTGAGTATAGGGGACAATTCAAAACCTGTGCGTGAACAACTATAAATCTGATTCTTTTTTATTTTCTCATCAGCTTGTAAATTCTTGAACTTTTGTGATTAAAAACTAGTCGAAATATCTACCTATAATACGTATCTTCAATTTTAAAATAACATTGTGATCTAGGTACATGGCCATCATAAAACAAAATAATAAGTACTTACTACCTATACTAGCGGTGCAATTTCTTTTTACGAATTTCCGAAATTTTCTTTCATACAAACCTTGTCCTGGCAATATCGAACACAACAAAAACAGAATTATCCAATTTGGTGCAGGCATTCGGAAGTTATGCGCGTACAGACATTTTGGCGACTTTGTTTTATCTATGTAAGGTTAAGGTTTTTCCGCGTCATTCATCAAATATTTTTATAGTTGCCAGCATAATTATGAAATGTTGCAAATTAAAAAAAAATATTATTTTATAATAATGAACGGATTATGTAAATCTAGCCATTCATTATACGTGGTGAGTGATAAATCACATGAGTTTAATTCAAGTTTTGGCTATTAAATGACTATAATAGATAATCAACAGTTTTTTGTGTCTGATTGAGACGTTACAAATGACATACGGCCTAAATATAATTAATGAAATGTCAAATGGGTATCCGTTTTCAAAATATTAACAAGTTTTTATGTGCGTGGGAGTGACAAATTGCTGTTGCCTTTAGCATCGTAATGTTGTTTCAATACATATCAACTGGTTGCGCAATGTTTGTCACAGCCTGTAGCTATTGGGTGACAGTTGAGATCGGTTATTGAATTTGAACTGTCCCTCTAGCGTTTGATTGAGCTTGTAGGTACTTATACTAAATTATAAAATCGTCTAAATGTTTGAAGTTGTTGAACTTGTTTTAAAGCGCTAGGTAAGCGGTACAAAAATTTCTTAATAATTCCGTCATTCGGAACAGATTACGGATACGTTGAAAGTCAAAACCTGCCCCTATATAGGTAGCCCTAAAAACAATATTTTGCTAATTATTGCAAGTCAGTAAATTTCAGTAAATTAGTCCTTATAAACTCATGTTTGATCTTTAATAGTAAGTAATTGCCGCATCGTTGAAATTAATTTTCAACAACCAAACTAACATTTGAGAGCCATAAACAAAAATAAATCCTGACATCACTATGTCAACATCTATTCTAATGATATTATATTTTCAAAACAACAACGGTTGTTGCGCAGAGTGACATAAATTACGGCCCGTATTATGTCCAGTGCTGTTCCTAGAATCTATCTCGATTGTCGTGCATTTTGTCGCATGGTGCATTGTTTTTAGTCGCCCGCTGGTGCGGCCATTGTGGCAGGGCATTTGTTTAAGTAGTGCTGTGCAGCCATCCATCACTCCTCGTGGGTGCTACTGCGCGGTTACACAGTATCCTCGCCTTGGGCTGTGCCGTTATTCGATGTTTTGTATGGCTGTTTGAAAAGATAGGTAGGTGTGTCGAAGCTGACATTTTGTTAACTATTTTGGTGTTTTTCAGGTCTTCAGACATGACGTTAAAAGCGGGAATATACGATATTTTTTTCATACGAAGGTTATAATATTTGTCGATAGACAATATTTCAAAAGAGACATTAGAAGAAGCACATAAATAAGTAGAAAAGAAGAAGAAGAAGTACCTATATATTTCAATTAGTTAATTTACTAATCACCAACTTTCGTCCTCAAAAAGTGAAAAGTTTGTATACGTATTATTTTGATGAAAGTCTGGCTCTTATAAACAAACTTTTGGGTTGGGTCTTATATCGAGTCGCGTGAATCTGAGTTAAGTGTAGATATGGGAGGGTTTAGGGGGTTCGTACTAAGCGATAAAATGTATTTTTTGCTGCCGGAGACGCACCAAAATATTTTAATTATTATTTAAAAAATCTTGGGAAATCTTACGAAAAACTTACAAATGCATAAGAAGGAACGTAATTTTGATACATTTCGTAGCGATGTCGAAGCTGCGTTTATCGAAATGCGTGAAAAGAAACGTAACGTAAGCCGCCACTTTGTTTACATTGACAAATACTTTTGGCGTTCGTTTTGTCATTCCGTCGCTCTCGAGTTTACGTGAATTTTATATTTTGCTATGATTATTAGCTCCCCGCGCCCTAATGAGTGACAGATCGTACCCAAAGCACACAGACTTGTGTTGGTTAGGTTAAGTTAGATAGCGCGAACCGAACGAGCGAAGCGAGTTGTGTAGGTTAGGTTAGGTTAGAACGGTGACCATTAACGCGAGCCGAGCGAGCGTAGCGAGCGTGTCGCGGCAGCGGCCGGCGAAGCGCCAGAAAGTAACTACCTCCCCGTACCCTAATGAGTGACAGATCCTATCCAGAGCACACAGACTTGTGTCGGTTAGGTTAGAAGGTTTTGTTCAAAGTGGAATAATAGAAAAACTACGCATCTCCGGCAGGGCAGGAGTGCGGGGGGTGAAACAGGGCGCCCCCCCCCAACACCCCTCCAGCCCTCCCATCTTCGTACGGAGGCGACTTGATATAAGACTTTAACCAATTCGCAAGTCCACAACCTGTAGGTACTGTATCTCTCTCGTCTCGACATTATTTCCATTCAATTGTGCGACGCGACGTGGTCGTATTTTTTACACAGTGGCCCTCAATGGTGTCCTAATGCTTGTTTAGCGGTAGAACAATGCGTCATCCGTATGGCCAGAGAGGCTGAATGGGTGTTGCCTTTGCATGTTCCACGAATGAAAGTTTAACGGATTGATTTTGGATCGTTTAGCCTTTAGGGCAGATTTTTCAATCAACAGATATTTTTGACGACAAAATTGACGTCTGACAGTTTTTGTTTATGGAAGAACTGTCAAAAATTCAAAATTATTCTTCGGTAAAATTATATGGCGTTGGAAATATCAGCCCTTAGAGGATATGATTGTCAATCTGTTTTTTATTTAGTTACATAATATTTTAAGCGAGTAAGCGCTTACACAATTTTTTTTTGTACGTTAGTACTTACAAAAAATATTAATCAGCATTTGTTTGTTCTTAAATAATGAAACTTAATGTAAGCATAAAATAAGTCCCCAACGAAAGAACTTTATTCACGCGTAAAGCAAAGTTTTGTGCCCTCCCTGATTTATGCTAACCGTAAATGTCCGGTTTTACCTTTTATGATTTTATTCTGAATTTTACGGTTTTGTGAGCGTAAAGTCAAATGGTGGCGACGTGAGAAGATTTTAGAAAAATATCGATTTTAAATTCAAGGAATACCTACCCTGGTTTTTATTTTCGGTTTAGCCCCAACTAGCAAAATAATCCTGGAATGCGATTTTATAATGCTACATGGACTTATAAAGCTCCGATGAAGGTTTTGGTGGTTGCTACTACGCTTTTAACAGCATAAATACATGCTGTTTTTACTCAAGTACGTTGTATCCTATAATTTTTACTTATATTCGTATATAGGATCATATTTCCTGACAAATATAGGATCAAGACTCCTATAAAAGCATGAAATAAGAGTAATTACACTCAAGAGTAATTACTCCGGTAAGTCAGACTTAAATGCGCCTATAAGATAACATCTGCGGGCCATTTAAATCTTAATATTCCTGTAGGAGCATGTACTAGGAAGAAATGCACTGAGGAGCAATTGCTCTTGTTATTTTTACTTATAGCCTCATATAAGCTAATATTTTGTGGCCAATATAAGTAAATTAAAGTTAAATTACTGTAAGTCATTTATGTATCTGGTTTGGTTTAACATAAGCTTAGAAGTAACTGTTAAATGGATTTCATATCCACGTTTTAAAAATAATTAATCACCAAGATTATAACAGCAGTCGGTAGGATAAAATGTTCTCTATATTTTTTTTTTTAGAGTTATCGTATGCCGTTTTAAACCTAGACATATTTATATAGGCATTCCACAGTAGTGTTATTGTCTAAGTAATCTCAAACAATCCTGGTTAAAACCCTTAAGAATCCACTTTTGCTTGTAACGACCAGTACAGTAATCGGTAACAATGGCGAATCTTCTTCGGTTTTGAGATAACCCAATATAGAACCAATATACTTATATTGGTACTATGCCACACTTGGAAATGCTAAAAATACTTATTTTAGCACTATGTCACACTTGGAAATGCTTACTAAGAAAATGTCAGCTGCCTTCATAATATTAATTTAATATTAATTAATACTAAAATGTAAATAAGCAAATTTCAAGAGGGGCTTTAAAATTGTAATCAAAACCATGATAGATTTCACAGAAAATTCATGTTCCCCTACGAATAAGCTATAAGACTAACAATTTGACAACAATAACATTTTGCTTTTCTACTATGGTTGACATTAATAAATTCTGATTCATATAAATACTTATCCTCAAGATGTTAAAAATATTTTTTTTACAGAGCACAACAATGTCCGATAAACTCACTTCGACTGTTCACAATATATGAGCTTAAGTAAGCATTTCTAGGCGCTTATTAATCTAATTTTTTACTATAACTTACTTATATTGAGATTAACAGGAGTATTTGCATTGACGTAATTCAATTACAGGAGCAATATAGGCGTATTTATGGCATTTCAGCGGTCTAATATAAATACGTTATAAGTAAAAGTAGACTTATAAAGTGGGCCCTTTTCCCGACTTATATGTGGATATAAGTCTCATATAGTCCTCGATAAATGATGGTTCTAGGATAGTATAAAGACCACTTTTTGCTAGTTGGGGCTGATGGAATTGAACTAAATATCTTCCTGAGCCTGTTGTTGTTCGTAACCAGCTGTATACCTACTAAGCTGTGTAATTAGCTTGAAATATTGAGCTAATAATAGCTGAATATAGTTTCAACTTCACTTTAGTAAGTATCTACCTATAAGGCAAAGATATTTGATTTTTTCAACAAAATAAATAAGTACTTATTCTAAAAGTTTCTTAACAATTTCACCAAAAAATCTCCCGTAGATTTTGTCCATTTTGAACAAAAATTAGAAATCAAAGCAACAAATCAACTAAACAATGAGAAGTTACTTCACAACCAAAACAAATTAGGAAGACATTGTGAGGCGCTGGTATTGTTCGATTGTGACCATTCAGGGGCTGCTCCGAGCTGTGGGGGGCTCGGGGCTGATATACAGCAGTCGTAAAACATGTACACAAATATAACACGTCTAATATTTTTGTTTATATTTTCTTTAATTTAGAGAGAAGTTCCAGTTTTAGGAGTGGTCTTACGTACCGTATTGGAAAACTAATCTTTAGGAAAGTCGGCCCGGTATATCTATACCGGCCCGACTACTACGAGTTTTAGGGCGTGACTTTGAACTTCGAAGCAGCCAGGCTTTACGTATCAATGCGGCTTTGCATGATGGCAACACTAGCCACGGTTGAAATCGATCTGTGTTTTTATAAACTTATTTAATTTTGTTATTATACTTACAAAGCCAAAACATTAAGAAATACGCGTAGTTTTTCGTTAAAAACACCTGGAGATTGTTATCTCTTGTAAGCAATAAAGTGGTTTGGTGAACAAAACAATAACTCATAACCAGTGACTGTTGGTGATTGTGGACTACAAACAAGTTATAACTTCGAATTTGTGCATGAAAAAGGATTAATACAATTAAAATAGCCAAATGAGAGTGTAAATTGATAACATAACAATAATAACATTAGAAATGCTGATAAGGCAATAAAAAAACACAATTTGAAAACAGTTACTAATTTTAAATGTAAACAAACCACAGCTGACTCATTGTTACTCATATAAAACTTGACCAACCAAAGAGTAAAGTAATATAATGGGTAAAGAGAGCCCTCTCTAGACAACTTCGAGCAAACCTGTTTGACCGCCAGCGACATCTGAACATTGGCCCCGGAAATTATTCCTTGCCTATAATACGACCCTACAGTACACTACTTAGATTAGTTTGTTAATTTGTAAGTGTATTATATTGTAGCATTATAGCTGTTACAACATAATTTACTTACAAATTAACAAACTAATTTAAGCAGTGTACTTTAGTGCCAAGAAAAGTAGGTAGGACCGAATTACAGACTAGGTAATAATAATTATAATAAAAGGAAGGAAAAACAAAACAAATTTTAGGGTAATCTTTAGTATCGTTTGGCAGGCGGATGGGGGTGGGAGGGGGAGGGGGGGAGGGAGGGGTGTCCCCCCTCTCCCCTGGTACCATTCCCGTGAAAAGGTAACGCACCATTTTTGAGAAAAACAGATATTTGTAACCTAACCTCAAAACACTATAATCGGTAAAAATTTAGTATCGGGGGCACGAAAACGAGGTGGTGGGAGGGTGGAAGGGGGAGGGGGGGTCCCCCGTTCCCCCTGGTACCACTCCCATGAAACGAAGACGCACCATTCTTGAGAAAAACAAATTATTGTAACCTAACCTCAAAACACTGGTTTTCAATACAAAGTTGCTTCTGCACGTCTCCGGCGCTGCGGGAAGTGCAGCCCCTTCGCCCTTACGTAACAAAGGATAGGCACCCATGCTCACCTCCGCAGCTTCGGCCTACTGGTCGCCTCCGGCGACCAGCCTCAGCCGCTACGGCTCGCACGGGTGCCTATGCTTTGTTACAGCGGGCGGGGGCTACACTCCCTCCGCGCCTCCGGATTTTTAAATACACCCTCGGGGTAGCAGCCAAAAGACTACGTGGAGTCGGGGTGCCCCGAGTCGGTTTTGGGACAGATTCGACCTATTTCAACCATAAAGTGGGGTACGCTAACTTCCTTCTGAACAGAATTTCTAGTACATACATATCAAGACAAATAAAACAACAAAACATTCACACACAACAAAACATTCACTCGGGAAGAAACGGAATGAACCACAGAATAACACTGACAGTACAGTTCTTTTTTACGTTCCGTTTCACCGATTTTACAGACATTTTACACCACAGACAATATACTGGTACAGATTTGGTTGTCAATCGCCTATTTTAACGTTTCGTTACAATTTTTATCTGATTTGAGGTTAGAAACAATTTTTATAAATTTCTCGAAAAATATCCATTACCTTGTAATAAGAGCGGTAGCGTTATAATCGGGGCCCCACCCTCTACCAGATTTAACCACTTTTAACCCCCTCCGCCTGCCAAACGATACTAAAGCCAACCCTTTGAAAATATTATGTGATAATCACCTTTTATTTTTATAATGTTTATGTTTTTCATAATATTCTTGCGCAGCAATTTTAAATTGATCATCACCATTGTACATACACCAATTTTCCAGACCAAATTCGATTTAATCGATCTGCACCAACTGTATAAAATAACACAATGTCGTATTCATGAAATACTTCTTTAACTCTTCCTTATGCGTAATGCAGTTAAAAGGAAAAATCCGCCCCTAAGACGACCCACTGACCAAATCAACCATTACATCTGCTAATTAATAAAATATTATGTTTACAAAATGCGCTTACGCAGAATGCAGCAAACCGCCATATTGTGATTGTTTATTTTCTTTCTGTTCAAAAACTGTCACTTTATAGATCATAGGTAGAATCTGGCACCAGGTCTTTTTAAATAAAGTTGATAATTTTGTGCTTTATCAAATTGTATTTAATTTATGTGTCTATTTCAATTTGTAAGAAGAGTTTGATATTTTTCTCATACTTATCTCTAATTAATATTACATCAATAATCTTATTTTAAATAAAAAAATTCGATCATGATATAGCGCTATCTGTTGATAATTTAACGTACCTGGTGGACAGTAAATAGTACTAGGGCCAACATCTAGATGGCAACTCTTTCTTTACTTCGCTGTCAAAATGTACGTAGTGTCTCCCCCCTGTGACCAACTCACCACGAAATATATGACACAAAAGTGGTCGTTCGGAAATCAACTCGTAACAAAATTCCAAGACTGAACACCAGTCTTTTGAGGCTGTGCTTCTTTACACGCTACTACGCAACTCAAGTTGTGAATAGTAATAGCAGAAGAAAAAAATAAATAAAGTGGATTTTTAATTTCAATACGATCTTCACTGGTTCAATTGTCCTAGCGGTATGAGTGACCGCTTCACATTTCGGTGACCCGAGTTCGAGCCTCACCGAAGGAAATCTGGTTTTTGGGTTTTTATATATAGTATTAAGAACTTATTATTATGAACTTCCTGGAGAACATTACATTTCGTCGCACACGTACGCGATCTGAACATTCAGAACCAAGCGATAATGACATAACTTCACAAACATTTAACTGTACAACAAATAGTATGCCAGAGATATCAGAAGGCGACGAAAGTGATCAACAAATAAGAATATTAAAGGATAAAGTAGAACAACTAACTTCACAACTTAATAGCGCTCACAAGGAAATTGAACTATTATCTTTAGAAAATAATACACTGAAGAAAAGTAATGAGGATTTAATGAGGAAGAATGAGATGTTTAAAACAATTGCTAGCAGTCCAATTAAACACAAAACCTTAACACCAAATAGAAATACGAAAAAGAATAGCTATAGCAAAACGAAGAAAGCACAAACTGCAAATAACGAAATTATTCCTAACGATGATATACAAAATGGAAGCGAAAATAGAAGTAATGCAAACGTATCAGGCATCACTCAAAATTATAGTCGCACTATAACTGCAGACTCCCCATCACCGGTCGAAGCATCGAACAAGAAGCACAAAGTATGTCTCGTCAGCAGTGAAACTTCTAACAGGCTATACAGTTTAATGGAAGAGACACTATTATGTAATTATGAAATATGTCATTACCGTCAACCCAAATGTGGAATAGAATGTATTTTAAACGGTATTGATGGTAAAGTACGTAATTTTACTAAGTCCGATTACTGTGTTATTTATGTAGGAGAGGAAGACTTCCGGAAGACGCTCAACTATGGGAATCTGGTCAAATTTATCCATTAAAAGTTACTTCCTTTGTGTCACACCAATTTTATAATCTGTTTGCCAACATTTAAGTACATGAACAACTCTAATATTATGTTTAATAGCAGAATAGACATTTTCAACAATTTACTGTACATGGATGTCGAGTCTTATAACTATGCACTTGTCTTGGATTCAAACCTTAATTTGCCATACACTGACGATACATACAATCAACGTTTCGGGACGTTGAATAACAAGGGTCAAAAAATTATTTTATCAGACTTACAAGACCTCATCCAGGGCTTGAGCATGCTGAGTGCTGTCCACTTAAAGGTTGATAGTTTCCAAAAGAAACAACAAACTTGTATAGACACACAACATCTGAACAATTCTCAGTTTTTTCTTTAACTTTCTAAATATTCTTCATCAAAACATAGCGGGGCTACTAAACAAATTAGATATTTTTATAGTTAAACTAGAAGAACTCTACAATACGGGAAACCCTATAGATGTAATATGTATAACAGAACATTTTATGGAAAGAGGATATGAAGATTTCATGCAAATACCCAATTTCTGTCTAGCAGCATGCTTCTCAAGAAATGCCAAACGAGGAGGCACCTGTATTCTTGTGAGAAAAAGCTTACTGTATAAGGAAATACCAGACGTCGCAAAACAATCTGTGCCAAACGTGTTCGAATGCTGTGCCATAGAACTCATCTCACATCACATTATTATTGTATGCGTATACAGAATACCGAAAAACAATTGTACAGTATTCTACGAGAGGTTAGATAAAATATTAAAAAAAATTTGCTTTCAATCAAACAAAAATATCGTTATATGTGGAGATTTTAACATTGACGTCCTTAAAAGAAATAAAATGACATTAGATTTTCAATATTTTCTCCAACAATACAATTTAAAATTAGCCTTGAATACCCCTACCAGATTGAGTAGCAATACATGCATCGATAACTTTGCACATAACTATCGCACAGGCTGCAGAGCTGAAGTAATCGATTTAATTCTTTCTGACCACACTTCTCAAATTCTAAAAGTACCGATTAACAAAACTTGTAAACTTAAATTTTGGAAAATGAAAAAGCAAGACATTTCGGAAGAAAACTTAATTAAATTTAAATCTTACTTGAAGAGTTTATCGTTTATGCAAGTTTATGAAACCAGAGATGCAAATGACTCTTTTCAAGATTTTATGGATGATTTTTTACTCCTTTATAGATTATGCTTTCCAAAAAAAATTATAACTATTAAAACTAGCAAATCGACTAAATGGATTTCTAATGGAATAAAAACATGCAGCAAGAAACAAAGATGTCTATTCTGGGAGTACAGACATAATCCTAACTCAAAAAATAAACAGGCTTTCAAAAAATACTCAGCACAATATAGAAAAATAATAAGACTAACACAGAAAGCCCAAAATAATCATTTTGTAAAGACTTCCCAAAGCAAGTCTAAAGCTGCTTGGCAAATAATTAACAAAACTAAATTCAATTTTCCCCAAGATTCAGTATTATTATTAAAAAGAGATAATTTGACTTTTACGCATCCAATTGACATAGCAAATGAATTTAATAATTACTTTATTGACACAATTGAAAATAATATTCATACTGATAATAACAATAATAATAATTTTGAAAATCTGACATCTCATTCATTATTTATGCAACCAGTAACATACATCGACATAATAAAAATAATTAATGACTTAAAAAACACTAATACTGTCGGCTACGATGGCGTATCTACAAAAGTTATTAAATATGTCAAGGAAATAATTGCACCGCCTCTAGCGCACATTATTAATAACTGCATTACTGATGGAACATTTCCAAATGACCTAAAAAAAGTTATTATAAAACCCCTTTTCAAACGGAATGATAAAACAGATGTAAAAAATTACAGACCAATTGCTAAAATTCCGATATTTTCAAAAATAATAGAGAAAGTAATATATAATGCTGTGTACAATTACTTTGAAAAAAATAAACTATTCTGCACTGAACAAAAAGGGTTTCGAAAGAACACGTCAGTCAATATGGCATTTTTTGACTTATTATCTAATATTATGACTTCCATTGATAAAAGGAATCCAATATGTGCTATTTACACTGACATGACAAGAGCTTTTGATTTTGTTGATCATAACATCCTACTTCGAAAATTGCACGCCTATGGAATAAGAGGAAATATCCTTAAACTCTTAGAATCTTACCTCAGTGACAGAATGCAGTGTACAGAAATCTCTAGAATATGCCCAATCAGTAAGAGAGAATCTGTATACACATCTGAATTTAGAAATGTTAAATATGGTGTGCCTCAAGGCAGCGTAGTGGGATCGTTATTGTTTTTAATATACATTAACGATCTCCCAAGAGCAATAACACACAAAATGGTTCTCTTTGCTGATGATAGCACAGCAATTATTGAGTGTACTAATCCTAATGACTACCAAAATGAAATCAATGGCTCTTTAGGTGAAATTATAAAGTGGCTTGATAAAAATAATTTAAGAATAAATTTAAATAAAACTAAAATAATGCATTTCTATCAACGTCGTGCAAACCCAACGATTTCTGTTATTTACAACAACTGTTTGATAGAAGAGGTCACTAGTAGTAAGTTTCTAGGTATAACTATCGACAATAAACTCACTTGGAAACTCCACGTAGAAGATATATGTAAGCGCATGAGTAAATCCGCATACGCATTGTTCCAATTATCAAAAAAAGTAAATATTGAAACATTATTGACAGCATATCACGGTTTAGTAGGTTCAATTCTCCGATACGGTGTTATTTTTTGGGGACAATCAACTGATAGAGAGACCATATTCAGGATGCAAAAGCGTTGCATTAGGTCTATGTGCGGTCTACAAACCACAGACAGTTGTATGCCGTACTTCAAATCATTAAAACTCTTAACTTTTCCGGCACTATACATATTAGAAACTGCACTTTTTGTAAAAAGAAATCCGCATTTATTTATTAAATTAGCATCAGTCAAGAAAACTGAATTGCGTGCTCAGTACAAAAATCAATTATGTAACATAAAATGTAAGACTGCTTTGATGTACAAAAGCTTTTTCGGAATTGCTCCTAGAATATATAATAACATTCCTAATTCCATAAAGATAATGCCATTGTCAAAATTTAAAATCGTACAGCAGAAACTTCTTCTTGACAAATGCTACTATACAATTGACGAGTTTTTAAACGATAAAGAGTTATAATAAAATAGTTGGATCTATAATTTTAATATCTGTAATTTTTTTGTATTTATAATTTTGACATATGTAATTTTTTGTACCTATTTATAATGTTGACATCCGTAATTTTTTAATTTTTTTTTTAATTTTAATTTTTTTTTGGTATTAATAATTTTGACATCTGTATTTTTTTTTTTTTTTGTGAATAATAGAATGTTTCTTTTTGTTAATGACATTTTTTTAGCATATTTAAATTGCATGTTACCATATTTGTATGTCTTAAGACAAAACATAGCGTACTATTTTATATGTGTGACCTATTGTATACCTATGTTTCACAAATAAACTTTATGATTTATGATTTATGCATATTAATTGTGGTTTTGCGTATTACTTTGCGTATTTAATTTCATCATCACTGCTCTCAAAATGGTGAAGGAAAACATCGTGAGGAAACCGGCATGTCCTAGAACCAAAAAAATCGAAGACATGTGACATCTATCATCCCGCACAGTGGCACGGGGCCCGCGTGGTGGATTACGGCCCACTCCCTCTCACAGGCAGGAGGCATGTGACCCAGCAGTGGGAACATTTTAGGCTAACTAGGCTAGAAAGGCTTTATTGGATGCGTAGGTAGTACATAATTATCAAGAACAGCTTGGTACCTATACTATATACCTAAATGTGTCGCACACTCACAATTATAGTATACTAGCAGCGCCCCGCGGTTTCACCCGCATAAGTGTCGATCCCGTGGGAATATCGGGATAAAAACTATCCTATGTCCTTCTCCGGGATGCAATCTACCTCTCTGCCAAATTTTAACGAAATCCGTTCAGTGGTTTAGGCGTGAAAGGTAACATGCAGACAGACAGAGTTACTTTCGAATTTATAATATTAGTACGGATTCAAATTGACAATAATTCAACAATAAAGCATTGCGAGATTTACGCAGTAGAGCAGGCGAATTTTTCTGGCATAGGTATGAAGCAATCCGGATTATACATTTTCTTCAAAAGTTCGTCTTTTCTTCAGTGTGTTAAACAAGGGGTGCAAGACGCAAACCCCTGAACGAATGTGACAGCACGATTGTGTTTGTTAATGCTAACACTAAAATATAGGTAAGCAAGATATAAAAGCAACAATAAAAACAAAAATTAATGCCGGTCGTAAATCTTAAACAAGAAAACTCATAGTTCGAAAACAATAAGAACCGCACATGAAACAAAAGAAGTTTTAACAATTTCTTCGACCAAAAAGTGGCACTGAGTGGTCTAGTGCGACTGTGCGAGCCCAGAACTGTAGTCAAAGTTATATAGACCCTCTTTGTTTCAACCTGGGCACTAAACAATGGCACCAATGTTCCTCACAAAATGGTAATGTAAACAATTGTAAAATATAATTTATTAGTGTTCGTCACAAGATATTTATGACACAATAAAAGTTTAAAGAGTTGAATGAAATTTCAATGTTTGTAAATATTATGAAATTATACCGTTCGTGTCTAAATGCTATTTCGAAACCGTTTTTTCGTGGTGGTGAATAACTTTCTGAAAATAAACCAGCTAAAATAAAATCAGCTTGGGATTATGAAAAGAAAATGGTTCAACGATGAACAACCGTTGATCTAGCTTAGATGGAATTCCTTCTAATCTGAGTATTATTAGCAATAGCACGGAATAAATTCTTTTGATTTTCCGAGGACACTATGATACACCATTGAGATTAGCATACCTATCCAAAAAATCACCAAGTCATAAAGCCACGGCTTTCTCGTACATAATCTTGTTTAATAGAGTAGTACCTATAGCATTATTATACATAAATAAAGCTGTAATATCGTCGGTACACTTTACAGGCGACGCTTATAAATCAATAACCGATGCAAGAGTTATATCCGTTACCGCCTAATGATGTCCGGGTAAATAATTACAGACGTCTCAATTTGTGGCTTAGGGCTGCCTCAGGGACAAACGTCTGGTTAGGAATGGCTGACTGAAATCTGCCTTTAGTCTTGAACCCTTAGCCGTATGACTATATGTGATTTAAACTCTGTAGTTCCACTTATAAGATTTTCAACTATTCCCCATGCTTTGTCTGATAGATAATGTTTTCGGCAATCGTTTTAGGTAGGTATTCTTATCCTATAGGCCACCCTTTGATTTATTTTGCAAATGTGTTACATAGTTTTCTTCATAATTTATGGTAGACGAACAAATACATTGTCTATTAAGGTGATGACATAAAATATAACAAAAAATGCATAGTGATTCAAAGGTCACGTCATAAAATCATCAGCGGTAATTAAAACAAAGTATTGATGAATAAACAATCATAAATAGTGAATCAGGCATTCAAATTATAATGATTTATATTTATTTATATGTGTGTATTTTCAAATTGATTTTATTTTAGTATATTTACATAAGTTTAGTAGTTAAATAAAGCCATAGTAACGTTTTAAAGTTTGTTTTACTATAAAATTATTTATTTGATGTAGTACCTACCTACTGTTTTAATTAAAATGTTAATTTAAAACCAAACGAGCACCTTCTTGCAGGGTGTAACCTTCCGTGGTCCACTTGGAAGTCCCTGAACCGTCTTCAAACCCAAGCGGGAAGTTGTAAATCGAACCTCGTAAAGTGGACGGGCAGCAGTGCGTGGATGTGGAGCTGAGTCACAAACCATGCTCCACCTCCTATCCTGCCCTCTGTGTCCCAAAACATGCAGTCAAAGTGACCTCTGCGCTGCCACTGACGACGCCGTGTGTGGCGAAGTTTTTGGTCAACAAGATTTTGAATAATAATAAATTTATTTGGCTAAGATTTTGAATAACTCGTGCCAGCGGCACGAAGAAGAAAAATATTAAAGTGTTAAACATTGTAGATAGGTAATACTGCTTTAGCTACGAGTAGGTAGTAGCAAAAGTAGCACACCACCAGCAGAAGGCCAGTGCTCTTGAAAATATTATGAATTGTCCCAAATTTAACTTCCCTACTCATTTACCTTTGAAACTTTCTTTTCCCTGTCAGCCCTACAGTAAGTATGTGATCATGCTGCGCGCGCGCCTAATCACGATCTATTGCCGAGACGGATCGAAACTTTTCGGTTCGCTTCGGCAACATAAATCACGGCCATACGCGAATGTAATGATCAGCTTAAATTAAAAAAAATGGTAACACAATATTTATGAGTACAGATAGCATTAGGGACACAATTATCATTTATATTCGCTGTCATGTTTATGGTATTATTTTTTGATAATTGCTTATATTTTTGTTTGGGATTTCTTAATGTTGATAGCGGCTTTTTAATGGCTGTAACTTCTTAAACCTTTCTAAGACACTTTCCTTTACGTTTACTGTCAAAACAGGAAAGTCCGTCGTTCGTAAGTACTGTCAACCGTACTGCGTACATGTCATCCAGGGCGATTTCCGTAGTGCAATGTTACCTTGCAACACGAACTCGACCCTTACTTTTACGGCCTCTTGTGTAAAGGCGTTGTCAATTGGAATAACCCACCTCATTCCACCGGCCCCCTTCTTCCTTCGGTCATCCAGACGCACAGCAAGTTACCATCCCTGCCTAGTTGCTATTCCACCAATTCGCACTAAGCGTTTTCAAATGCGCACAGCAAAAGAGTGGAACTCTTTACCTGCGTCTGTGTTTCCGAGCGCATATAACCCGAATCTCTAAACAGGCTTCTTCTGGGTAAGCTTACTCCATCGTCGACTTTGTCTCTGTCACCTCTGACCTAGACTAGAGTCAAGAGCAAACCCATTTCAAATTTTAAAAAACTAACCACTGACGGCCGCCATGGCCCACGCACAATGGTCCACTTGAAGGCGGAAACCAATCTCTCTAACATAGAACATAGAATGCGTTGTCAATGTCAAATAGTTACCACTGATGTGCTGCTGAGGCTACCGGGATGGTATAATAATTCGTAAAATAAAACTACGCTATCAACACTAAAATGAAATAATCGCAACAACATTTCCCTTGTCAAACCCGACGGAGCTACTTATAACATCGCCTGACTTACCGCTCATATATTTGAACGCGCAGTGCACATAGCCCGGGGTATGGCTACCGTGAATATTTTTGTAAATTGAGTTACCCATGTCTCTGCTGGCACCTGTTGATGTATCCTACGGCACCGTGAGGGCTTCACGCGATAATTGATGAGCAGGGGTCTGTTGGACCCCCGCCGACTTCAGCGGGTCATGTTTGTAAAGCGGCGTGAGGAATAAGAGAGAGGCGGGTTTTTTGATAGATTTGTGGCGCGAGTTACAAACAAGCTAATAAGTCACTTGACTTCGTACAACCTTGTGGTTATTCAGTTGTAACTGATGCTTGGAATGATGTTTTTAGCAAATCATCAATGATATTATAAGTAAAACTTATAACATCATCAATATTATAAGTAAAACTTATAATATCATTGCAAATTATCTTAAAACTGCTTTCTTGCTTAGCTACGAACACCAAGGAGATACTTAAATAAGATCATGTGACATTTTTAAGAACATGTCCTGATAAGCTCTCTTCATGAAACACTCCTTCCTCACTTCTTCGTGAAGGAAACACTTCTAAGCACTGACAAGATTTTTATTTAAAACGATCTCAAAATGTAATGTCAAAGTCACTGACAAGTACCACAAGCTCAGATCATAAGTGATGAAGCTCCCCGCTTGTCACTTGCACCACACGCAACTTCTCACATACCACGGGGCGCGTCTTCGCTTGCCAAAATAAAACATTAATATTATAACATTCTAATACAATGCACACCTGCCTTATAAACAAAAAACCTTTATAATTAGAAGGAGGATGGTGTCTATGGTGTGGACTCGTGGCCGTGTGTTATCGTCCTTAATTAACATTAGCATAATATTTATTATTTTATTTACAAGAAGGATCCGGATGTTATTTTTCTGTTTTTCTGGGAATGATAAATTATGTAAACTTACTGAAACTCTCAATTCCCCGTTAAGCGTATATTTTAATTAAAAAAAAACTATTATAAACTATTTATTTCTCTCTGACACTGACATAGTTTTAAAACTGATATATATTCTGGACTCTTTTGTGGTCACGTAAAATCTTGATTTTACGGTGTCAGCAAATTGGGTTTGCCCCACTGACCTCTATAATACAAGATAGAGGTCAGTGGTTTGCCCAAAGGTACAACAGAAGAGGGATAGGTACTATGACTTTACCCATCGAGCTCCAGCGCAGACCTCGTCTACTCTATTGTCATCAGTTCATCACGATTCCAATCCAAATAGAAACGGAATTTCTTCTCTTTTAACGACAACAAAACCATACTTTTTAGGGTTCCGTATAAAAACGGAACCCTATTACTAAGACTTCGCTGTCTGTCCGTCTGTCCGTCTGTCCGTCTGTCCGTCTGTCTGTCTGTCTGTCACCAGGCTGTATCTCAAGAACCGCGATAGCTAGACAGTTGGAATTTTCACAAATTATGTATTTCTGTTGCCGCTATAACAACAAATACTAAAAACAAAATAAAATTAATATTTAAGGGGGGCTCCCATACAACAAACGCGATTTTTTTGCCCTTTTTTGCTCGATATCAAAAATGGCAACAGGTAGGCACTTGAAATATTCACGAAATACTCAGTTGTATTTTAACTTTAATAATAAATAATAAAAATAAAATAAAATAAATATTTAAGGGGGGCTCCCATACAACAAACATGTTTTTTTCGGCGTTTTTGCCTTGTGGTACGGAACCCTTCGTGTGCGAGTCCGACTCGCACTTGGCCAGTTTTTATAACGATCTGTTAACTACTGACGTCAGCTCACAGCTGATCGTGGAATTATGACAGTTCATAGCCCCAAGTTTTATTGTTACGGGTGTAAACAAGTGCCGTAGCCGCGGGCAGCAGACTACGGCCACACTTTACGATTATTGCTTAATCAACCCGTTTTGCCAATATTTTATGGAAATAGTTTTGGGTTAAAGGAATAATGACGTCACGCTGTTCTAGGAGAAAAAATGTATCACCTGCCTAGTTCTCGCATGCTTTGCACAACTGTGACCAGACATGTGTCGAGTTTTGTCGTACTTGGAAAGTTCTCGCTAAATCTATATCCACAATTTGTTTGTATGTAGGGGGTAATCTCCGGAACGAGACGATGGGATGCGACGCGATCGGTCGGAGGCCGAAATTTCACGCGGACGGAGTCGGGGCAGACTAAGCTGTGCATAAACATATATTGTCATAAGTTTGCAAAAATTGGGTTTCGTGCCGGTATAATTTTTGAAAATACGAGGTTTTTGCAAAAACAATCTGCGATCAGGAGTAATGGAATGGGGTGAGTGTGTATAAAAGTGCAAGTTTATCAGATTTAGGCGTAATCTGTCGTAATATGTTTTATGCTAAATTCATTATCTATATAGGTATACGAGAAAGAAAGTCCTGTTAGTTACACTATTTATCACTCAAGAACGGCTGAACCGATTTGGCTGAAAATTGGTGGGGAGGTAGCTTAAAACCAGGAGACGGACATAGGATACTTTATATATCGTCGTCGTCGTTTCAGCCGATAGACGTCCACTGCTGGACATAGGCCTCCCCCAATTTTGGGAGGGTTTGCCATAACTTACACTTTATATATATTATGTATATATTTTTTTTACTTGTAGGAGTAGGGTAGGAGTAGTGTAGGAGTAGGTTAGGAGTAGGGTAGGGGCATTGTAGGAGTAGGTTAGGAGCAGGGTAGAAATATGGTAGGAGTAGGGTAGGAGTAGTGTAGGAGTAGGGTAGGAGTAGGGTAGGAGTAGGGTAGGGATGGGGTAGGGTAAGGGGTAGGACACCACGCGAACGAAGTAGGTACCGCCGGGTAGCTAGAAATATAGGTATGGCAAAACAACTTTTGCAGGGTCAGCTAGTTTTATATAAAAACTGACTATACCTAGTTAATTGTGCTGAAAGTGAATAAACAACACCAGCCTATATTTAACCTAAAATACCTTTAACCTATTTTTCTTTCTTTCTTTTATTTCCTATTTCTACAAAACTTCCACACGATTAACATACAGCATCTACAATTGAACAACAAAATATACATTGCTAACAAAAAAACAACCAATTATCGTCATCTGAGCTAACGACTACAATGTCTAATGACTTACAATACTATTGTACCAGAGGGGTCGGCAGTGAAATTACCGCTACAAAAGACTCACGGCCCTCTCAGCGGGGCGCCTGTTATCGTTCCACGGAAGAAAAACTCATTAAAAACACTATTTTCAACTTTAATACTAACATAATAAGGGGTTGAGTAAGTGTATGAGTGATGTATGTAATTTGTATGAGGTCTTTATTACGAAAATATACATTCGTTAACAATTGTAACGCGTTTGTTAGTGTTCGATGTTATCGGGGTCACTTTTGTACCCGCGCGCGGCCAGGGGGCTGGACATGTATCGAGTGTGTGCTTGGAGACTGTGTAGTTTGTGTTCATTTGTCTTTGGTTATGGAAATAATATGAGAAGGAAATTTTACGTGCAATAACATAACACGTAACACCACGCCTGTTTTCCTTAGAGGGTTAGGCAGAGGAGGTTTACTTGTAGTATTTACATATACAACGTGTTTTTTTTGATATCCCATAACTCTAGGGGGTCATTGTGCTCATCATTATGAACAACTTTTACTATGGGACCAAACCTGAAATCGCAAAAAAAAAATCAGCTGCTCCCTACATTTAGACGAGTACAGTTGCCGGCACGTAACTTGGCAAGAGTTTTTGTAGTGGGGGAAGTTTGCGCACGCACAATTTCATACATTTTTATATGCGCGAACTTCCCCCACTACGAAAATCTCTTGCCAAGTTACGTGCCGGTAACTGTAATTGCGAACATAAATGTAGGGAACCGCTTGTTTTTTTTTTCGCGATTTCAGGTTTGGTCCCATAGTAAAAGTTGTTCATAATGATGAGTAAAATGACCACCTAGAGTTATTGGATATAAAAAAAACATGTTGTATTTAGAATAAGATCTTGGTCCATCTGTCTGGATGAAGACGGGCGTCGCCACCGAGGCAGGCCTAAGAAACGCTGGCGTGACGATTTAGACTCGTTCCTTACCGACTGGACGGAGAAGGCACAGTATAAGGAAATGTGGAAGGAAATGGGGGAGGCCTTTGCCCAGCAGTGGGACAGAAGATGGTAAAAAAAAAAATTTGAATAAGCTAGATTAGGTTCTCCATTCGATAGATACCTACCTACGTATGATTTTTTTCAACCGAGTGCTGGCACATTTGTCTACCCCAGTTCCTACGTTAAGATAAATATGAAACATATTTCTTGCAACTTACAATGACAGGTTGTTTTTCTATTTGCATTTTTGTTTCCGATGTATAGAGAATCTAAGTATAAAATAATCTACTGAAAGAAAAGTGTTCTTTACCTACAACGCCACAGCGTGGCCAAAATTGGAACTAACATCTTGATTTCTGTGTCAATTTTACAGATGTTTACCAACAACTCCCTGTCAATGTCTTTCAGGCGCCAAAAGACCCTCCTTAACTCCGGCAGATATTGTCTTTCAAGGTGTTTGTCAAGGTTTACGGTGCCTAACATGAAGGAAAAAGAACACGATATAAAAAACGTGATTTTTTCACACCAAGCTACTCTCTTGAACCCAAAGGCAATGTCCTAAAGAATTCGTTTTTTTTTGTTTCCTGAAATCATGCAAGCGTAACATGCGCCCTCTGCCAACGACATAAGACACACTACTCTTATAGTTTTATTTAACTAATAAATGTCAAAAATTAAAACCTCGTACTAAAACTACGGCGACAGTATTATATTGATGGCAGCCATAACATTTTTAATGGCAATGCACAACTTTCAAAACGTAACGTTCCCACTGTTTTCAAAAAGTTTATTTACACTAGAAAGCTTTGTTTGGTCAATGTTTTTTTTATTGTATTTTTGAAAGTAATAAAAGTTTTTAGTGCCGTTTATCGGAGGTGACTATCATGTAATAAATTACGTTGCAATTTTAAGTTTTATTTCATTTCTTGGATACAGGTGGTTGTGTTTGTGTGTTTAGGGCTTGTAAATGAAAAGTGCATTAGTTAATTATTTTATACGGCTTTGGGACAGGGCTGGAACGTTTTATCGATGTCGTTAGCATTAGAGCTTCCGTTAGGGTAAACAAGGAGGTTCAGTAGGTATGCTTCTCAAGCACCAACAGAACTCCTGACAGTGTTGACAAGGTAAGAACCACGAAACAAAGAACCCTGTAAGTAATCCGAAATTAGATTACAAGAATATTTTCACGCAGTCTTTGTAGGTACTCATAAAAGAGTATCTACTTGTACAAAAGCTACAAATAGGGATTACCTAACTGTAAAGTGATGTCTTCCTCTACCGGTAGGTACCTACCTCTTGTAGAGGTCAGATAGGCTCCATGTAAAATACAGTAGCATTCAGCTGCATCAGACTGGAAGCCGACCCCAACATCGTTGGGCAAAAGCCAAGGCGGGCGGTGATCTCTCTATCCCGTAAAAAGTAAGATCCGTTTGGTCGACATCAATCTAAATGATTTTCATAATTCCGCAGGGCAAAAATGTCCTCAAACCTTGTAACTCGATGATACTCCAATAACATAACCCCTAATTGTTTTAGAAGCTGTCCAACTATCTGGAATGGACACATAACATTATTTTAGGGCCAATAAAACCTTATACGGCTATATGTTTATCGTGGAGTAATTTTAATTGCGGCCCACCGTGTGTTTATATGTGTTTTATTACTTTCTTCTCTTTTTGTCTCGGACTTGTGTTTTATTGGACACTCGGTGTGTCTCAGCTCATTACTAAGCGGAATTGATAACATTCGTTAAGGGTGGAATATTTATTAGATAACTTCACCAGTACCTACCTATGGTGCACAGACTTGGTCTGACTGAGGCTCAGAAACCCAAACTCAAGGTTTGCCAAAGCGCGATGGTTCGTTAGTTCGTAGCATTTTAAAAATTAAACTCTCCGACCAAATTCTCAACACCTCAATACGCTCCAAGACAGGTATCGCCGATGTTGATGATAAGTCTGCGAGGGTGAAGCGGGACTGGGCGGGGCACGCCTGTAGGACGCACCTAGAGAGATGGGCCAGAGTCGTCACACAGTCGGTGCCTGAAGACGGGTGTCGTCACCGAGGCAGGAATAAGAAACGCTGGCGTGACGATTTGTACTCGTTTCTTACCGATTGAATGGAGAAGGCACAGCACAAAGTTTGGATAAATATGGGGGAGATCTTTGCCCAGCAGTGGGACAATATGGGTTAACGGAAAAAAAACTTTAGCATTAAACTGCGAAAGACTGGACTGACTTCAATGGATCGCAAGCAGGTGGACATTCCAGCTCAAACGAGAAATCTTTGTTTTCCTACAAGGGTGTGAACTATGTATGAGCAACAGTGAATATCATGGAACTGTTGCGAACTTGCGACGATGTCAATGTATACGATTGGAAATGGACGTTAAACGTTCCCTCGGAATACGCTACTTTGAATAACGTACTCCACTCTGCTTGGTAAAAAAGGAACGACAAATTTTGAGCAGAAATCAACCATAACCATAATCAGCCTACAATGTTCCCACTGCTGGGACGCAGGCCTCCTCTCGTTGAGAGGGAGTGAGCCGTAATCCACCACGCGGGCCCAGAAATGAGAAAGAAATTATTTAGATAAAAAGATAATATTATGCAAGTAAATGTGTAATGTTACACATACTTAGTAACCATTACAGAAACAGGTGCATTTTTTCTCTAAATGATCAATTAGTTCATCTTGAACATTTCTCCTGCTTAATTATCATGATCTCATCAGCCCAACGTGACAAATACCAAATAATTAACCAATCCGCGACGAGATCACGCGGCGGCGCAGCTGGCCGGCGCGTGCGCTGCCACTTCCTCTGATCTTTGACTCGGACAATTGCACGCATCTGCCTTCCCTCCCTTTATGATATAAGATCTTTAAATTGGACCGATATCTCCCCTCAGCCGGCGCGCACGCAAGACGACCGGGAGGAGGGAAGACCAATTTATCCTGGCCTGGATTCGTCAGGTTCTCCCAACATATGTTTGCACACCATACAACCTATATTGTTTCCTACATAGAGCTGAAAATTGCACGATTCGTTAGCAATAAGTTTGTAAGGAAATATTATGTTACTCAATCCTTTATTGTCACAAGGATATGAATTGAAGTGGTTCGCGATCAACTAGGTGTTTCCGCCTCAGCTGTTTGTAAAGTGTTTTAAGACAACATTCTGTTTGGACACCTACTTGAAGTGAGCAAACTTTTTGTTGTAACCTCTTTAGGAAATCTGTCATCAATTGACATCATAAAAATGGACACTTAAAAATTTTAAAAGTCAAAACATTTCAACCGTTATAGCGTTATGACCCATAAGCAAGTCAAATTCGGAAAAGGTAAGAGATCTCTGAAAGTGAAACCCGTCGAGGAAGAGTACGAGAGTGGCAGCGCGAGCCGGCGGGCCGTGCTGCTGAGCTCCGACGATGTTGACCGTATGGCCGAGGAGAGCTCGCGAGCCAGGCTCATCAACCACCTAGTCAGCAAGTCCGACGACCAACATGCCACAAGAGAGTTCGCGTCGTACTACCGCGGATCCACCAGATACACCGAGCCTCCTTACTCGATCACGTCCCATACTAATAGAGTGTATATTCCGCAAGCATTACAAGCCTACCAATCCCTCATACACACTCCCCAATGGTGCCCTTACATCACCAGGGAGTCAGAACAAAATTCAAAATCAGATTTAGCGATGAACCGACAGTACAACTGCAGATGTGAGGAGTGTTTGTCGGCGGACTGTCCCGCGAGGTCCAACAGTAAGTTCAGACCGCGCAGAATCAAAGACAACATTATGACCTTTTGCGACCAATACACAATGACTCGCAGCTTAAACGATGCCAGCTGCGGCTGCACACCTACCTCATCGACCCTCAACTGCACCAGTGTGATTGTACCCTACGAAACATCTATGAGCAGCGGCAGAGATCAAGGTAAACTCGGCAACTACGAGATGAGTAACAAGCTGGGTACCTATACTCCAGTACCAATCCTGAAAAAAGGCTACACTGTGGACCCAGTAAATAATGACTGTAGCATGAAGAAATTTCAGGACGGACACAATGAAAGTGAGCCACCGAAGTCCATGTCTATTGAATGTTTTTTTAGAAAAAAAGAAGATGACGGAACCGGTTGTAAAAGCAGCCGGAAGAATATATACAATGAGGGTATTACTGACATGGCTTTAAAATTTCCATCATCTACGAAGAGGGGATCTCGGTCTCCTGCCACTCCCGTGCGCGCACGTAGCAGGGTGACCTTGTCTAGTGAGTGCTCGGACAGTGACGACAACATTCCGCACTCGCACCGGAGCGAGTCCAAGTATCACAAGTACTGTGCGGAGATGCCCCCGAGGCAGTTTGTTGTCGACAATGGTGTGGGCTCTAGGGCGGCGTCCAGGCATCGGGTGCTGGTCTCCAGCCCGAGGATTAGTCCTTGTAAGACTTGCTCCGGTAAACGAAGCAAACAGCATCAGCGCATTATCAAACTACCAAAGAAAGTGCTGACGTCAGAGAAACTCGCAGATTCCTGCGCACGGAAGCCTAAAGCGGCTTGTACAAGAAAATAAAATGTAAAAAATACAGAAAGACTTCGATACGAGTTGCTGGTCAGCTAATTATTAATATTATTCAAAGTGATTTAAATCGTTAATCAAGGTTTATATTTAAACGATTACATCAGAAATCGGTTTTAATTGATTTTATTTAGAGGTAAGTTTACCGTTTCATTTTGCTCCTGGATCTCTGCAGTGTTAACACTGGTGACGTGACAGATGTTTTATCTTTCAGCGCGACCATCAGTCAGCTCACCCTCTTAATAGAAATGTTGTGTTTTAATAATTATCTTCAATAAGCTAGATATATCCCAGGTACGTTCAGTTGTTATGCCTTACCTATACTCTACATTGCAGGTCAAAAAAATATCATGCAGATTCGAGTGTCAGGAAGTTTTTTGCCATGTCACTTGCTCATAATTATGCTGCTTTTAAACTTATATTATTTAATATCTTGTCTCTAACCATTTTGTAAATTAACAAGTCCTATCTAAGAGGTCCCTCCTCAGACGCCTTTAAGATTGTGTATTTTATTAACTAATGCCTGTAATATGATGTTGAGATACAAATAAAGATTACATCAACTGCCCTGCAGTGTGCTGCAGTGCGCTGCAGTGCCTGCTAATGACTATGATAAGGTCTAGTACAACGTTAGCACAGTAAATCCTGCTAACTGTATCTTCGCGAGGGATTAAAGTGACGCTCGTATGCTGCATATGCATCAGTACAGCTGTTTGTTAAGCCGGGGCAGGGGTCAGCAGCTGAGAAAGCACTTGATTCAATAATCTGGTGCAATTGGTGCGCGGACGCTCATGCCACTGCGGGGTGCACAATATTTTTATTGATATTATAAACTAGAGATTTTTATATGGAGAAGATCATGATATTATTTCCAAATCCTAAGCAGTGAATTCATAAGATTCTGGTAGCAATTGCATATTGCATGATGGATATGGAAAATGTCCCGTTCCAATTAAAAAGCTTTCCTAACTAATAATATTATAAATCCGAAAATCCGAAAGGACTTGTTGATTTGTCCTTTTTTCACGAAACAATGGATCGACGTGTTTTTTAGGGTAGAGAGTTTCAAAGTCAAAGCATATATTCCAATATACAGGCACTTTTGAATTGTCAAGGTCTACCTATACAGTGACTATCTATAATATGTTAAAATATAATATGTAAAAGAACAGTCTTTTAAGCCGAAACAGTACGGTACCTGTGGAAATTACTAAAAGCTTGAGCGCAGTCACGAGTGGAAGCTAGTTTTTCAGTAAGTTAACTTTGTGCGCCATCTTGCAGATCATACGCTCATGGTTGTAGACCCCTGCCTGGCCGGGGTCGGCACGCGTCGCCCGCGCATCGCAATCTGCACACAAGCACATACTATAACTACTCGGTTTGTTTGGACCGACTCCCTCGCGCCGACGCCTGTTTTCATTACTTTTTATTTAGCGAGCTTGTTTAGTAGTTGAAACGCTGCGGTCATATTGCATATTGAATAATTTGTAGATCCAAACGTCACTTACGGCGCTGTTTTTGTCGGGAGTCAGATATCGAACTCCTTCCTCGTCTCTATTTATTTGGGGTCGGTGCAGAATGTCTACCACTTCCATACATGTCTTTTGACACTCACTTCATAAGTCACCACCCCCTTCCTAGCCATCCATCCATTTGTTTCTTTGTTTTTCCGCATCTCTTTTGGCCATCTATTATACATATAATATACCTACTATAAATATTTATACTCAAAACTTTTATCACGACATGCTCCTTAAACTTGCACTTCCATTTGTAACTCTACATGAGATCAGAAAATTTCTTTGAGATGGTAATAGAATATTCAAGTTTATCAGAAATGAGTTGATTTCAGAAAGAGCTTCTCGAACTACAGGAAAATGGTTCAGACACTGATGGTTTAGCAGATTGCGTTATTATGAGCATTACAAAGAGTGATGGATTTCTCTGTAAGTAAACTTCTTGCTTTTTCCAATGGGTCAGTGATTGCAGTATGCTTCTTCTTCGTACATCTGTCACGACAGTTTTTTATTTTTTATTTTGTTGGCCCATAACTTCGCCACTTCCACGGCATTGTCGGTGGCAGCGCAAATCAAATAAAATCAAATCAAATCGTTTATTTGTGATACATGGGTTACATACAGGTGTTCATTATATAATTATATAATATTGAATAATGTTCATTCCATGATCAGCCACTTAGGCATACAAATTATTAAATAATACATTCAAAATATGATTATAAAATTCTAATTGGTATATATTCCATTAAAGATTAAATATAAATTCTATTATTAGTCATGCATGAGGTCACTTTGGCATATTTTGAGACAAAAGGTTGCAGTAACAGACAAATTCAGCTGCATCCAGTTAGACTGGAAGCCGACCCTAACATAGTTGAGAAAACGCAGGCAGATGATGGTTGACAACACATAATCGCCGCATGCGTTCCTACCGCAGCACTATTTTCGAATACTCCTACTGTTCATATGGCACCCTAACCCTGTACCCTAACAATATGCAGGGGATAACAAACTTAATGCTTTTTATTTTCTAATCAGTAACGGCGTATTTTAATCACATGAATGTGTATTTTACGAGGCAAAGGTTTTGTTGCGACAATTTTAACGAGCCATAAACTATTCAAAGAAAGTTAATAGTGAACTATCGTAAAAACGAAGATTATGTTAAAACTATGGGCAGTGGTGTATAGGCAGCTACCCTTATTATCAGTTTGCCCCATCAGTATGTTCAATACCTATTCATCTAAGTACCTAAGTATAAACTAGGGCGCTTCTTCCACGATGGAATTATTTCAAGAAGACAGCCCTTCTTTTAAGAAGTCTTGCTCCTCTTCATATTAGTTCCCAGTCCAAACTAAGGAATAATCACAGTCTGTTGTTAGGTAAGTCTCCCAGTTGCACGATTGTTGATACAGATAGCGCCATCCACGAAAACGCGCCTGACTCTTCTTCCTAATCGCTTACAGTACAAGTGTTGAACAGTTTTGTATTTTAAAGTTTAGATTTTTATGTATTGTATAAAGTGCTTTGTATTTTTAAAGTTTAGATTTTTAAGTATTAGCCGTAAGTTGATTTTTCATTTTATTTTGTGTGCAAACCACTATTGTATTGGGGTCATCCTGTAAAGATAGTATGTGTAAGTTTAATAAATAAATAACATTCCGCTAGTTTTTAAGTTTTGTCGATACACAGTAATTACTTATTAAGTAGTGGGTAATTAGTGTGTATCAAAAAACTAAAACACTAGCGGAATTAACTAGTGATTAGTAAGTAGAGTGGGGCGCGTCTTCGTGGATGGGACTATCAGTACCATGGTACAGACCATAAACTATCTGATGAAAGTGTGACTGAGGTGCCTGAAGTATGGTAGGTTTCTGTGATAATTTTTATGATTGTATTCCCACAAAAGTTTTGGTTTCAATAAAGGTAAGTAACCCTTTTAGAGAATTCGTCAACATCTATACCTAGGTACAATCCATGAAACCTTTGACCTTGAATAATGTGTGGTGAATAATTACGTCCTGGGAGAATTGGAATAAGTGGAGGAGCATCGCGAGGGCTGCTTTGGCCACTCTGTCAAGAGTGAACGATTAAGGAGGAGGAGAGGAGGAGGGCGAATCAAGGTGGCTTTTGTTGACTGGGGTACCTAAGCTGTCAGTTCTTTCTGGCAGGTGTAATCAACGGGGTAATTACGTAAGCACACGGTCAGTAGCAATGGCTTTCATTTTGACAACAACATTCATTGCGCTATTTACGTTGTTAAGCAGACAAAGAAGGATGCCCAATATTTTTCACCTGACAATGTATAGAAATGAAATAAATATTAAAATTCAGCTAATTTAACTGTACATTCATTACGCTAATCACAATTTTAAAAGAAGGCCAGGAAAAAAATATTTATTAATTTTTCTTTATGCTAACTCTGTCTTATTACCTTATTTTGAACGCATCTCAATTACCCTGAACGCATCCAACTACTCATTTTTTACAACGTTCCGTTTTGCACACTGCTTCTTGACTTTATTCAACTCTTTTTCTGAGTTTTATATATTATTTTAAGTTTTATTTAATCAATTACTATTTTTTAT
This sequence comes from Mesoligia furuncula, assembly GCA_916614155.1. Lineage (NCBI taxonomy): Eukaryota > Metazoa > Arthropoda > Insecta > Lepidoptera > Noctuidae > Mesoligia > Mesoligia furuncula. Next base: position 29,613,657 of record OU744799.1, read on the forward strand.
TAGTCTGTGCATAATACAGATCAATTCAAAATAACATGATAATTAAATTAATTAATTATGCAGATTATAATTGAGTTCGCAGAGTGAAACGGATTTTTTTGATGTTTTGACAGTTCTGCGACTTCGTTGTTGCGCTTGCGTCTCGTTGTGTATTGTGCCATTTTGTGTGTGTAACTACCGAGATCGGCTAGGTTTCAAGACAATATCTCTGCTCCAGCAGAATTTCTGGATGACGTAGTAGGTAGGTATATAGGTACAGCGGTCAACGAAATGGATAGGCAAGTGATCACTTTTGACAATACAATAGCAAAGTTAGACTTTTATATGTAAACAAACTATCGTACAGGCAAATCCTAACCTGAAAAGTAACATTCATATTTTTTGGCCTTTGTAAACTTTAAATCGTAAAAATTACTATATGACATTATTTTCTAATCTTACAGGTACTCTTTCTATTATTATAACTATACATTAACTTTCATTACCAGGTTTTTAAATGTATGGAAAGTGGGCATTGTTCTTTTTTTAACATTGCTTCATAGAAAAATTTGTCTGGATTAGGAATATTCCTCAAAATGATTCAGATTGTGATTAATAGTTTGTTACGGAATTAAGGTGCTGATTTCCATTGATGGTCATTACAGGTCCAGTCGTTAGGTAGATAAGTACTGTACAATGCTACTGATTGCCGCAATATTTTAATGACAAAACATCAAACTCAACTGAACTGACTCACCAAGTTAACTTAATCATGTAACACAATTATACTAATTATAATGACAGTGTGCCCGTGACAATTGCTTGACTGCCCACTCTGCAAAGCCCATTAGCGCGCAAGCGCATAGGCGTGAACATTGTCGTTATCTGATGAGCTTCGAGCCCTCAATGAGGAACGGAATGCGGGATTAGGAGGGTAATTTAATGATTTTGGGAGTTGTGCAATTAGCTCGTTGTCTAAAGAACGTTATTTTTAGATATGCGAAATCTGAATAAGTTTGTTCAGAATAAGTAACTGAATCGATTCCAAAAATTTTTACCCCATGTTATATTTTGTCCCTAAAATATTTAAAAAAACTGGCCAAGTGCGAGTCGGACTCGCACACGAAGGGTTCCGTACCACAAGGCGAAAACGCAGAAAAAAACACATTTGTTGTATGGGAGCCCCCCTTAAATATTAATTTTATTTTGTTTTTAGTATTTGTTGTTATAGCGGCAACAGAAATACATAATTTGTGAAAATTTCAACTGTCTAGCTATCGCGGTTCTTGAGATACAGCCTGGTGACAGACAGACAGACAGACGGACAGACAGCGAAGTCTTAGTAATAGGGTCCCGTTTTTACCCTTTGGGTACGGAACCCTAAAAAGGTTAAACGTTGGACACCGAGCGACACTAAGTAGGTTATCCAATCTCCGCGCCGAACGGTTAGGTACCTAGGTATTATTATAAATGAGCGCAAGACGGCGCGGCGTGAGCGGCGCGAGAGAGCATGTTTTTGTACGGACAAACAGGTAATTTTATAACTTAACAAAACAAACTTATAACTTTGTGATTTTTCATGATACAGATTTGAAATTTTGTACATAGATTCTTTACATAAAAATACTAGAAATGTGTTTCGGGTTTCGCATATACTAAAAATAATGTTGTATACGAAAAATTCATGGTCTTGCGTTTATGCACACTTTAAGGAAAACTGAAAACTTCACGGTAATCGTTCTACCAGAATCGCATCGCACAGTCGCGCCGCCCCTGTCGGCGGTAGCCTTTCAAGTATACCTTACCTACCTACCAGAGCATTTTTTTTTTGCAATTTTCATAATTTACAGAAATATCGAATTAAAAACTAGAAGTCTTAAAAGCTAGACGGGTCGTTCCAATTACTATCATTTTGATGGAATAGAAACGTTACGTATGCAGAAGTACCTAATTGTTGAATTAAAATATTTATCATGGTAAGAGCTGTATCTGTTCCAGCGAAAGTAACAAGTCTTTATGAGTTTTGGATGGTACCAATATTATTGAAAAAAATGTTTGCTGTCCTCATGTAATATTATGTTCTAGCTTCCGCCCGCGGCTTCGCCCGCGAGGTATGTCGATAAAAACTATCCTATGTCCTTCCTCTGGACGCAATCTATCTCTCTGCCAAATTTTATCGAAATTCGTTCAGTGGTTTAGGCGTGAAAAGGTAACGTACAGACAGACAGACAGAATTACTTTCGAATTTATAATATTATTAGTATGGATATCGTCGCCTGCTTATCATAATAACATCTTACGTATTTAATCATAATCATAATAAACTACTGTTTTAACGAATAAATTAGATCAGCGTCACACTTGGCGGGCGGAACGCTGCGGGCCGCGGTTAAATAATTATAACTGTAATTGCGTTAGGACACGCCCTGCAAGCTGACCACTGAGCATTTAAATGAATTGCTTATTTTCATAAACTAAGTTACGTACGTTAATAATTAATCAGTGTTTATGAATATTGTCACGAAAGAATCTTGACAAAAGTTAGTAAGTAATCTGTGACAAAAGTACCTATGGTAAGTACTCGGGTCCATATTGGCTCACCTAAAGTTCTTTACCCGAAATTGTTCTTCCTAAAATTTTTCATCCTAAAGTTTTCATTCATACTATTTGTAGTGCTACCGACGATGTTCATAACACTCATGTTTCCGAAAATTGTAATTAATAATATCATTAATTTAATATATTTAAACTCCTACTGTTTTTTATCATAACGCTTTTATCTATAATATTAGAAGATGATATTTATAGTTTTAATTTGAGGTTATGATTATTATTTGGGGGTATGCTTTACATAACGTACTGAGTTGTGTCTATGGAACCACAGTTCTTCCACACCCGGCGCTTTTTGATAGTAGCTATTTTTTTTTTTGGATAGAATAGACTCTTTTTAGTGTAAATTTGAAAACCGCAAAGTTCGCAAAATCATAGTGGCCGAGAAAAGAAATTCCAAAGTTTTTTTTTATCTACAAAAATGTGTGGTTAGGAGTAGTTGACGGAGCCCCGCTTCGCGGGGCCCCTATTTCTGTCTACAGGGTTTAAAGGAACCTAACACGGTTTAAAGCTAAGAACCTAACCTGTCCGAGTCGGGGTGCCCCAAGTCCCGAGCTCGCTTCGCTCGCTCTTGCATCCTAAGTTGTCATTACAAATGTGTTACTTTTGTATATTATGTTAGTTACCACTATAAATAAAATCTAAACAAAAAAAAATCTATAAAAAGAAATTTAAACAAAAAGATATGACTTTGAATAATAGTGTAAAAGATGGTTATGTTGTGAAAATATAGGATAACAAATAAAAGTATAATAGATGTTTATTGCTACTGACATTATGAAGTTGAATGCTTCGGAATTATGAACATTAGAGACAGAGTAGTTAGGAATTGTGATTGTTAGGATGACAAATTTTAGGAAGAACATTTTCGGATTTCCAATTATCGGAGTTGAAAATTTAGGTGAACTTTGGCGCACCCAAGTACTCTATTATGGCACGTTTTCATAGAGTTGTAGTCTCAGATTGTTATTTGAAATCACTATACTGCTTGCATAGGTACTGCGAGTGATACTGACACATCCATCACGTAGGTTTTAGCACTTAACAATTTAGGCCCACTTGCACCACAAATCACTAAATGCATTTAGCGCTAAACTAATTTAAAATATCGCTATTTCTGTCAATCGTTTGAAGATTGCAGAGACAGAACTATATTTTAAACAAGCTTAGCTTAAATGCCTAAGTTGTTAGTCAAACATGAACATGTCACGAGAACAATGTCCAGTAAGTATCTACATCTAATATACTTTCCGACAATCTAACGGGAACCTGCAGTTCATCAAATTCCTCAAAAGTAACCCAGTAGTTTCCGAGATGACTCCGACCAGACAAGCACAAACGTACAACTTATCTGTCAGTCAAAAACGATGACCAAGCGAATACCAAAGGATTGAAACCCGGAGAAACATTTGACTGACGTTTATTTCCTACGCTATGCACGACGCGGGACTCGAACTGGCGACCGTTAGCTGATATTATTATTTGTAACCCAATTATGGTTTTTATTGACATTAGCATAAAGATTATTGTGAGGTTATGATGGAATATTGTAGGGTTTGTGTGTCTGTGAGTCATACATGTTGTATGTCGCTTGTTAAGGACAGTTTGAAGCACTAAGTCTGCTTAAGAGTCCTTTATTCACGATTTCATATGCATGGATTGAGGATATAAAGTAGCAGTTGACTTTTCAATACAGACATTAGTTGGAAATAATACATAACATTATCTTCCTATCTTCTAGCCTTAAGGTTCTATCCTATGCCCAATTGCTGTCTATTCCTATAACTTGTAAAGTTTCCATGAATTTTCTGCAGTTCTACCTAACTCTCATCATTGATAACCTTGCTACCTTAGATATGGTAAGAGATTTAATATTATTTCAATCAAATATCACGGCACGACACGGGGCTAACGAGCGAAGTGCGGTCAAACAACTAGTGTATAATAATTTTGTTATTATTTGTCGGTACATATCAAAAGATGTCAAAATGCTGACGGATCGGAGCGCGTTTGAAGTCGCCGCCGCAGGGGTGCGCAACACTCGCCAACATTTACATAAAAATAAACTTTATTAACGATATGACATGTTAATTATGTTGATACCTTTACGCTAGGGTATTCTGTAGTGGACAGACAAAGGTAGAAAGAGATCTCCTTATTTGGAGAGAGATAGAGGTATAAAAAATGACTAGTTACTCATTTGCATAATAGCCGAATACAAAATTAAGTCATTGTAAATTATAACAGACTGACAGTGTTAATTCTATTCATTAGATTCGTCTGTGACAATCAAAGATTTACCTAACCCAAAAATGCTTCTTATAATTTTCAGCTTAAAGCTAGGTAACATTTGAATCGTGCCCTGAATAACCCTTTAACCAAAGTAAAAGTCCCCAAACCCTGCCTCGAGTGCAGCACCCCTACGAAAGCGCCGAATCCAATCAATCACGCGCGTCATCGGCTCCCAGAGTCGTTAGCAGCAAAAACTGGCTCCGATACCAAACTAATAACATTGGCTTTAATAAATAAACACTAAGAGATCCACGACGAATTGCCATTAACTCAATTGGAGCAAAAAGTATGCCTTGTTCAGGAGCCTTATTAATGATTTAGCTGTATTTGTTTTGGTTGAAATTCGTTGGCGAAAGCAAGTGCTTTAAGCAGCTGCACTCAGCGATTGTGAAGGCAATTTTTCGATAGTAGTTGAGATTGTGTCGATTTGGTAAAAAACGTGCTCGAATTTTTGTAACGTAAATATAAAATCCTGTTAATGAAACAGTTCTTCAATTATCTTCAATCGAGTGATAAGAGACATCCCAGATATCCTCCAACATCATGCAGTTACTAAAGACTCATGGCTCAGGGTGCTTGCGTAAAGAAGCGGGTTCCCGGTAAAGACAAGTCGGTACCGATCGGTGCGGGTGAAATAGTCCCACATTAACTTTTGCTCTCACACAAACAGGTAAAACATGTAACCGTTTTCTTTCCGAAGCTCAACCTGCAGAGACTGTACCGGCAGTCGGGCCCAAAAACCCGCTTCTTCTCATTCATGATTGGTGCGTGAAGTTTGTCCAAAAGCAGCGCAAAGGAATCTTGTTTTGGCAGGAAAAAAAATAATAATCATCGAGCGATTTATAAGATCAGAGTATCGCGACATTAACAAATCCACTGATTAAACGCGGATTATCATACTTATGAGCTCTATATTTTTTAAATTTTAATATGATTCTTATTAAAAACGTGTCGTGAGCCCAAATGGACTGTCTATTTAAATATTTTCCATTTTCTATGTAAGTAGTTCTCTACAGTGTTATAAAATGACATTTTAATTAAAAGCTTTTAAGGAATTTATCATAAGGGCCTGTGAACAAAAGGATTCTCAGTGATTTTTGATTTTTAAACACCTTTGACTTGTCGCCGCACATGAACTGTTTGTATTTACCTAAAAATCAATAAGGATGGCGATCAGCAGAGGCAATACTTATCGTTAGACAGACTAGAGCCTAGAGCTAGAGTTAGAAAGATTTGAAGAAAAGGAAAGACAAACGTAAATCCAATGTCCATCTTAGTAAAGGCTCTGCACACCTCATCAAGTTCTGCAAACAGCTACCAAGCCATGGACGCGCCACCCCGTAGGCCCGTGCCAGACGGCGCGTACCTACGTGTGCCACGCGCGCCTCAAAGAGATGTCAGCATAAATTGAAGAAGCCGCCGGTCAGCGGGATTGTCCGAAAGAGTTACCGCTGTCCCGGGACATAAAGGGCTAAGGAATGAACACGGGTGGGTTTTAGTCAGTAAGAGTCTGACACTCCCTTCCGCTCCACCCAGAGCGGGAGGGGTCATTTGATGATTTCGCATCCGCAAAAAAAAAACCATGGACGCTTTTCATAAAGGATAATCGTGCTGCAGTTGCACTTCTAAAAATTGTATCGCACCAAAAATCAGTCTTGGGCTACCGCCTTAACAGTAAGCAGACCAATCCCTCCATACGCGGACATGTTTGGAAACCCGTCCGATATTGACGGATCATAATTAAGATACCAGAATGTGTGTTAATTAGTAATGAGCTGAATTGTTTATTGCATTTATATCGTGGTTAGCCTCTTGGAGTTCTCTTTTATGCGCATGATTAGACTATTGTGTGGAAATTGATCGAGGTGCCTAGCCTCCGGAGCGTTATTGCGTAACACGAACAGTAGGAATAGCTTTCATATTGACAGTTCAACACTATTCATTGCGTTATTTACGTTCGTAAGCAGACAATTTTTTCGAACATATGAAGCAATGGAGCAATGTCCTTCAAAATGATTCGGATTGTGATTAATAGTGTGTTAAGCAATTAGGGTGTTGATAAGAAACACTTGGAAGGGAATTACTTATATTAATGCAGTACTTAATCAATGAAGAATGTAAGACATCACTTTTGTTTTGCCTCTGCTGGGAAAATATAGCTAAAGGATTATTCAGACAGCGAGTTTGGAGGCTCAAAGAACGATGGAAGTATTTAGCTAGCAAGCCGTATTACACTTTTTCTTCTTTTTCGCTGTCACGATTTTTCTCAGATTTTGTTGTCCCAAAACTTCGCCACTTCCACGGCATCATAGGTTCCTGCGCAGAGGTCACTTTGACTGCAAGTTTTGGAAAACTGAAAGCAGGATAGGAGGAGGACTTAGCACCACATCCGCACCCTGCTGCAATTCCGTCGAGGTGCCCCACTTTACATTACTACAATTAAAAGAGAATTTTAATGCAACAATCCGACGTGAACCTTATCTTAAGTGGTCACCACCGCCTATTGATATCTGCACAACCATTGCAGAGGTATGTCGTACATGCGTTGCCAGCCCAGAGCCGAAGTTGAAATGCCACAAATGCCTGTGATTACGCAGCGGAATCCATACCCCAGAATCCAAACCACAGTGCAGCAACGTTGCCTGGCGGCAGAATGTGAAGACTACTAAGAACATGCCACATTCGTAGACAAAAGAGTGAGAACCTCACACAATAACAATGTATCGCCCGTTGATCAGTCGATCAGTTGATCAGTGACACAAAACCAACAAAGCTAATTCCATTAGCTGCAGACGAGATGATCTAGCTATTAGCTGTACTTACACAAATACGATGCTATCTGCTGCCATAGAATAATAGAGGAACAGAGACGACTTTCCCTAGAGTAGTACCATATTCTTTAAGGATTCATCCCAATACCATGCAGTTCTATTTTGAGAAAAAATGTACTTAAAGGGGGCTATTAGGAAACCGAGTAAACTTATTTGGTAATAAGATCAACTGAGTTGCCGGTCGATTCTGTAAAAATATCACCGTGAAAACTTAGGTAAAGTGAGTTTGTTTTTGCTAGGAATTGACACTATTGACAGCTCACTCCACGCTCAATTCACCTAAGTTTGCACGGTAAGATTTTTACAGAATAGCACCGCTGCACCTACATTATAATCATTCAAAAGTGCAGCCTTGTTGATTTCATCGTTCAAGAATTTCATCGTTCGTTTCAAGACTTCTATATAAATACTTAATTGTAATTTGATTTTATTAAATGTTTCACCTTGTTTTGCACTTTGTCATGTCTTGTGGTAATTGACACGCCTGTTTTTTTTTAAATCTTTAACCTTACGATTGTGCCTTCATTCGGAATAACCGTGAATCTTAGAGAAAGATATACACCTATAAGAAATAAGAAATGACGCCATCTCTGACAACAATGTTAAGCAGCTTGTCTCCTACTTAACTATTATAATAGTATTATAGACTCAGTAAGTATCTACAAAGGATTACATCAGTATTTACAGTAAAAATGCAGTGTGTATGTATTGTATTTTTTAATCTTTTTGTTTTCAAGAAAAACAGATTAACAACAAAAATAACTATTTTTTACATAACCTGTCTAATCTCCTCCTAACTCTGTCACAGGTAAGCATTTCATCGATAACTAAATACAATATCTGACGATTATCTTTTGCCAATAACCCTTACAGAAAACTCAACCTTATGTACTGAAACATAGGGATGAATTTCGTATTAAAATTTCAACAAATACGTCGCACGGTCCACGAAATGTTTCTAATAATTAGTTATCATTGATCATCTGAGCTCGACCACATTAATAAAGATATTAAATGCCTTCTTTATTTAATGAACAATAGAATTTAAACTTTACTTTTGTTGCAGTAGAGTCTGAAATGGTACAGTCGTGCTGTGAGGAGGCGGTAAGTTCAAAGGCTGCGGCATCTGGCGGCCGGCACGAGTAAAACCAATCATGTGACAGCGACACAAACTAAAAAGTAATGTTTGGCTAGTTTTTTTCTGTTTATTCTGAAAGTAACCGCAGATACAAATAGACGAGCGTGGGTGTGGCGGACTGCACCGAGCACTGTGCAGGACACTCAGGACAGGAATGAGCTTCACGATTATTAGCTACCTACGCAGATTTGCGAAACATACATATTATATTCCATTTTTATTAAAGAGTTACATTTTTCCTGAGATTTCCCGGAAATTCTATGGTACACTTCATTAGTAATTTAATGATAAATGATTTATTTTCTGTAAGTAGGTTTATACAAACACTTTTACACGTCAATCATATTTTTTTTAACTAGATGAGGTCGGCGTTTCCTATCTGACTACTCTGAGAAGAAAGGCCGAAATAAACTCAGAGGTCACAGTCTCTTCTAAAGTCCAGACAAAATCTTGGTCAGATCGTGTGAAGACCATGTACCATTGGAGTCTGAAATGGCTTTTGAGGAAAGAACCACACAGATTGAACGGACCTGTCCAATCAGTGCACGCATTTGTCAAATATCGTGCAGCTCAAATTAGAAGTTGAGGAGCTCAACGATTCGACGAACAATACCAAAGAAAAAAACATTTGGGTAGGCCGCGTAAATTATTCAAACTGCCAGAATGCTTATGTAAACCAAGAGGCAAGATAAAGAAAAAAAAGAAAGGAAATTTCTTTAATTTTAGTAAACATGACACATAGAAAGAACACAAACACAGAAAATAACAAGTCCAACAACAAGAAAAAACGACAACAAACAACAACCTATACCTACACTAATTGCGCAACACACTGTCAATCACAATCTGAATAATTTTGAAACATATTGCTAATTCATTGCTTCATATGTTCATTAAATTTGTCTGCTTAACAACGTAAATAACGTTGTTGAACTGTCAAAATGAAACCCATTCCTACTGCTAGTGTGTTACGCAATTACCCAGCCGAACAAGAAAAATATCCTTATGTTTGGAATTTAAAGGGTAGTTTAACCTATTTAAAGCGTAGTTTAACCTGTTTAAATGGTAGTTTAACCTGTTTAAAGGTAGTTTAACCTATTTAAATGGTAGTTTAACCTGTTTAAAGGTAGTTTAACCTATTTAAAGGGTAGTTTAATCTATTTAAAGGGTAGTTTAACCCGTTTAAAGGGTATTTTAACCTAGTTCTTGCAGTAATTACAAATGCTTGAGACAGTCCCAGTTGGTCATACATGAATGTGCCACCATGCATCATGATCCATGACCATATCGGAACGAAACATTTCACCACCACAATAGTAAGCTTTTTTTTTTTAAATTTAACAAAGGCAAAACCTTCGCACCCATTGCAATGCTTTTGTTGATATGAATATTTCTTCTGATATAAAGTCTTCAATAAAGAACAACTATAGCAATACATAACACATCTTATGTCAAGTCATGTTGGTCAAATAGAGTTACCGCCGCCGTGTCTGCGTGAATGCGCAGGAGTCTCATTTGATGTGTCACACGAATACTGCAGTAGGTATGGGCAGAGGATTAGAGTGTAGTACTAGGAAGCGGTGAAGGCGGGCGTGGAGGAATATCTTAAGTAATACTTGGCGTTCAAAAAATGCTGACTCTCCCAGTTTGAACATGTTTTTTTTTGTTGTAACCTGTGTATACTATAGTGCCAGGACTAATTAGTTCTGTAAAAACACATGTTGGAAATTCTCGCCTTTGTTGATGAAAAGTTTTTCTACGGCAAAGTAATTGTTTGCGTCCGAATGATTTTTAGTTTGTATTAGTCGATCGCATAGAAATGTAAAATTCATATATCTATAGTCGATCGTGTAATTTTATTTCCTAATTTATGTTTATAATTGTCTGTGTGGTGCCGGACTTAAGGAATAGCACCACCCCATACTTCCCGTGGGTGTCGTAAAAGGCGACTAAGGGTCGTACCGGAGAATGGGCAGCAGCGTTCTCTAAGCATTCAACCACCATACTATACTGCGATCGCCAACCCGCCTGCCAAACGTGGCGATTATGGCAAACCCCCCCCCCCCCTTGGGGGAGGCCTATGTCCAGCATGAAATGATGATGTTTATAATTATTTTGTACCGAGCTTTTTTGTGACCTTTTTTGTTTTAATTGTTTATCAGTGGAAACTTGTAAACCTTAAAATGCATATTGTTTAAGAACACTGTTTATATTAGTTGTAAGTTTTCCAAATAGAATAAAATAAAAAAAGTTATTTAAAAAAAACAAAAAACCCGACTGCCGTAAAAAACTTAAGTTAAAAGAAACTGAAAAGCTAAAAACAAGCCCATTTTAAATTAAATAAAAGTTGGAAGCAGGCGGGTGAATTTGAAAATACAATAAAAATGGTGTGGGTCCCGCCTGCTTCCAACTTTTATTTAATTTAAAATGGGCTTGTTTTTAGCTTTTCAGTTTCTTTTAACTTACGTTTTTTACGGCAGTCGGGTTTTTTGTTTTTTTTAAATAACTTTTTTATTTCCAGCTTTTTAGTTTACAAATTTGAAAGATTTCGCAGACGATTTAGTTCTTGGTAGGTGTTTTTTGCGATTTGTCACTTCTAATTGCTTTTAAGTATATATGTTGTATATATTTTTGTAATCACCTTTTAAAACCCTTTATTTTGATACCGCACTCGATAGGTTTTGAAAAAAAACCTAAAAAAAAAAAATTTAATATGGCGTCCAGTAGTCGCCATATTGAATTTTCACTAACGTCATGTCTTTAGTGACACTCGCCGGACTAAGAGGAATCGACTAACGTGTGAATCATAAAAATCGGCCCAGGCGTTTGGTCTGTATAGTGCTTCAAAGGAACATATAAACATACATACATAGGCTGATGAACACATTACCACTCCTTTGCGTCGCGCAGTCGGGTAATAAACACTGCCCTTAAACGCCAAGCGAAGTGATCACTGATCAACAATCGACTTATCGGCGTGGTTCTACTGGTCCAGCGAAAACTTAGTTAGATTCCTTTTGAAGGTGAAACAGCAAACAATTCAGTGTTTCAACACAGACATGAAGAATGACGAGCATGTACCGATGGCCAACATCGTTTAAACATCGATTAATAAATCATGGCACACTTCATGCGCGGGAGTGGACATGGAAACTGTATTAGTGTTCAGAGGGGCCGACAGAGGGCCGCCAGAGAGCCAGGCTAATCTCCACCACACTTCACTGGTTCCACATCAAAATTCGATTAAACTGACCCTCTCGACCGTCTTAATTTTAATCTGAACGTGAGTCACAAAGTCGGAATACTCAAAGGCCTTTAATCCTTAAAATTAAAAACGACATGATATTGGTCATCCTTGCTTCCTGATATTAGAAGAGAAGATTCTCAGGGGATCAAATTACTTACTACGAATTTATTTAAGTCGAATGTTTGTAAAACAATAGATGATAATGTAAATTGAATCGGTTGATGGTAATAAAGCTAAGCATATCTTAAAAAACATCGAAAGGCACCAGAAAACATAAAAAGTTATAACCCATTCACTTCCTTCTTGCCACGAGATTCCCCAAACATTAGCTCTGACTTGACCCTCCACTGCTGCCCGCCGGCGCAAATAACCCCGTATAAGGTTACCCCAGTTAACACCTCCGCTGCAATATTTAATCCAAGCGTTGTATCGCGAAACTAAAGACGGGCGTAACCCGACGCCTGCGCAGTACAAAGCCTCCTTTAAATCAGCTCAGGCCATAAAGACCGCGTGTATTAGCTTTCGGCTCCTCTCTCGCCTTTTAGTGTTCAATTGTGGAATAATAAAAAAGAATTATGTGAGTTGTGCGCGTTTAGTTGTGCTTGCAGGTAGTTTGTGTGAAACAAGTGTTCGCGTGTTAACCCTTAGAAAGTGAATAGTGTTGTCGGTAGTTCTCTTTGGGAGAGGTTGATTACACTTTCACACAACCAAGCATACAACATGCCCTCGCATCAAGCACAAGAGTGTCCGATTAAGTCCCTCGGCTGCATTGAGTGGGTTCGATATGTCTAGATGAGTTATTACCAAAGGATGTTAATACCATCAGTTTACAGGAAAAGATTGCCCTGAACTGAACTGGTAATTCAATCAAGTCATATATTTTGAGACTGAAACTAACTAAGGTGCAACAACTTGCAACTTAACCTCTTACATAAGAACTTTACATCCCAGCCTGTCTGTATTGGTTGGTACTTATGGCACATGCGGGGCCTCAAACAGCTGACACACCAGTATTTCCCAGGCTTACATGGAAAAATGAAACAAAATACTAAATAGAAGTAACAAAACAGATTTTTTCGCGACAAGCATTATTTCTTTAACATGAAATGTTTGCGGATTGACTGCATTGTGTGGATCCGTATCTTGTTTCTGCGACGGTGTGTCAAAAGTGCCGAATATTGCTGGTATGTAGGCGTTCCTATGAGAAACGGGGACAGGTGGGAACGGGTGAAGTTAATTCGCCAAAGTTACATTGTGTGGGTCTTTGTAACCCCGCACGCGGTGTAGGGTTACAGATTTATTAGCTATTTGTGGAAATGTTATAGCTAATAGGTTTTGATAGATTTTGCACGGCGATCTTTGTAATAGAATCTTGATATTTTTGTAAAGAATTTATGAAGGTATCAACGTGCGGTTATCAAGTTGCAATGCGGGCTTTTTAACGTTAAAGATTATACTTCTCCTTTTTTCCTTGTGTGAATTCGGTTTTCTTTAGAAATATCAGGTGAATTCAACCCGAACTTACGGAAAGTTGTGATGTGAGTAAAATAGAAGTGCTTTCTTATTGAATATTAAACGAGTTTCTGGTTCTACTTCGAGCAACTTTTATTTACTTAACACAACATTATATTGTATTTACCTTGAAGTAAAGTCACAGTACAACTTGATAGCTTAATCGCATTCCGTAATTCATCTATTTATATCTAATCCAGCACATCTCCATATTTTTTACCGCACCGAATCTTTGATGTATCGCAAAAAGCCCACGATCGATCAACATGGATGCTTTTCAACAACATAATCTAGTTTACCGACCATTAATCAAAAACGTATCGATTCCCATACACTATCGAGAACTTTTTTAATAATATGACAGGTAAATGCTCGGCATTTAGTGAGTGCTTTTTCTTTTTTTATTAAATTGACAACCCTATTTTTACTGACACTAATAACGATAGTAACTCTTATGTTACAAAAAATAAGGTTGAAATTCAAATGGTGGGAAGGCCAAGGATGGCAGAATAAGTTGTCGGTATATTTTATTATCTCTTGTGCCGGCTGACTCAATTAGAGGCGGCATGTATCGATGCATCTCTCGAATCGGTATTCGATTTATTAATTAATCGATATACAAACATGGGCCCGTCATCGTTCCGATATAATATTTTAGATAGATCGCTTTATGGTGTTCCGATAAGGTACTTTAAGTACTAATAACACTTTATAACTCTTATTGTTATGCTTCACAATGGGGACAACTTTCTTTTTGCTTGATGACGATTATAGTTTTATATAAGAAAAGAATTAAGTGACGCTGTATATTTATCTACTGTGACACAGAGCTGGCTTTGTGAGAGACTTGGGATTTTTTTTTAATCAATAATATTATAAGTAAAGTTTCAGAATACCAGCATTTTGATTTTCAGGAGACTCTGAGGGGTAGGCTTGGTGTATAAGTTTGACGATATATCTTCAAAATGTAGGATCAGCTTTAGACTCTATTACAATGTAACTAATTTCAGGAATAACATTATATAAATCGCAATAAAAAACTAAAGTGTTTTCACTATCTGTACTAGTAAACAAACTTATAAGTAAGTAAATAAAACCAACAACGACGCTTTAAATACTTTACAATATAATTTTTTGCCAAAACGGGTAAGATTACTTATCCGGATACCGCTAAAACCCAACTTTTTTAACCCTAAAGCACCACTTTAAAAAATCCGATTACCCAAAACATTTATTTTAACCCTACAAAACTAATGTAGCGAAAAAGGACGATAATATACATTTCAAAAAGAGAAGACACAAAAGATTAACCTTCTAAAAATACTACATTGTTGTACTTTATAATCCTAATATTCATAGTGCTTAGAAATACGAGGTGAAGTGATTTTTTTTTTAATTTTCATAAAGGAGTTTTTAATAAGTTTTTGCTACAGTAAAAGGGGTATTATTTAATAGAGCGCGTTGAGTGGCGTATGCTTCTCATCTGAATCAGATTCTCTTATACGTGTACATGCGTGTGCATCGACTTAGACAATCGCTTGTTGCAATAATTTTAGGGTGACGTCGCTTAAGAGGTTATTAGGACATTCGTTTATTTCTCGCCCTTTCCCAAATTAAGATTGCAATTAAAATTGAAAAGGGATTTGGCGCTACTCAAGGCCTGAACATAGTTCACATTTCAACTACTTATTTGAGTTATTTTTTTGAAAGCGGACCGCGTCGCAGTCAAAAGCGTGAATCATATCTGATGGTCAAAAACGTCCTGTAATTAAAAACGTTCAAAATTTAATCACAAATTAATCCCAGCGACAGTTAATGCCAAAAACTTGTCAATAATGTTGAGAAATTATAGGTAAGTATTTTTGGCAGATTGAGACTGCGATTAGGATACGAAAGTATTTGAAAAATATGTGAATGAGAGGTTTTTCTTTTGAGTATTAAAAAAAACATAGTTTCCAAGAACCCTGAAGATGGCGTTGAACTGACTACGTTACTAGGTGCCAAAGTCAAAACGCTTGGAAAAAAAAAACATTGCGTCACGTCATATGCGCTCGTTGAGTGACAGTTTCGTTTGCTTTCGTTTTACGATCTCAAAATTCCATCCAAGTGAATTAATAAAAAAATTATGAGACGTTCCGTTCCTTGCAGTAACTTACCAAGTTCAGCGCCATCTATCCAGCGACTAGGGAAGCGTTAAAAAAAAGAAAAAGAAAACTCATTGCTCCTCTGTTCCAATGTAATAATACCTACGCGGTCAAAATGATTTTTTTTTAAATAACTGGCGCTGCCTGCTGCTGGCTGGCTGGTGCTGGTTTTTCTACGCGGGGGTACAGAATCATTTGTAATGAATCCTTGGTAACATGGCAGGTCGTGTGTCGAAGTCCCAGCCGTCCTGTATAATGGAGCGGGAACACATTGCTTTTTCTTTCCATCTCCTCAGAAGATGTCTATTTAACAAGGCGTCGCAGTATAGGAATGTCGTTGAAACGTTTTCGAAGAAGCAAAATTCGATGATACGGCTTTCGCACTCAAGTAGGAACTCCGCAGTTAGTGCTTTCCATTTCCAAGTCCTATATTTTATATACCTTTAATTATGTAAGTTTAAGTAGGTACTTAGGTACTACCTGGCGTTCTGAAAACATCATAGTGAGCAAAATGATCTTGCCTAACGTGTGGCTCCACTACGAAACTGAACCGGGATTTGTCCGCACCGTTGCATCCTTGCACTTATTAAACATATCTTATATCAATAATTACCCCCTTCACATAAGGCTCAAATTCGTGTGTGTAACGTTCAATTTCTTCAAGGATCGACATTGGATGCGCGGGCGCAGATGTGTTACGTCTTTGTTGTATAATTTGCGTTTTCCGGTTTAATGGTCGCGTCGAGAGGGATTATGAGCAGTGGAAGGGTTAAATGCTACAATGTGCCTCGAGTTGTGAGAGGGTTATGTGTTGCGGTCTAAGAGACCGAACCGTTAAGTGTTATTGTGGTCTCTATGTGGTGTAATTTCCTTATAATTTTAAAGTGGTGGAATCGGGATCATGAATGGATCAATTCCAAATGTTTTTTACTGTTGTGGGTACACAGGAAGTTCTGTGGGACTTGCTATGTACCTGGAGTTAGTGTTTCCATCATATGCAACAGCATAAAAGCGATAAAGAATATAGTTTGGGCATAATACCAGCCATGGGAACAGTGTCATAAGCTTAGCATAATTACTCAATCATCAATAATGTTCCCACTGCTGGGAATCAATAATGTGGCCTCCGCTTTATAAGGGACTTCCCCTTAATCCATAATCCACAACTAAAGTGTATTTCAAATAAACTTGCGATAAATGTCATTCAACCACCCTGTACCAAAAAGTCCAAATAACTTACGATAGATATCGTTCGTCATACAAAACTGTCGCTAACATTGCATCGGTTGAGTTTCATAATACCAAACACGGAGTAGGTAAGTCAATGTTTTGATCGTGTTACCGACACTGCCATTTTTTTCGTATGGTTTGGAAATATTGGGATACATTAGTAGAAGGAGGTGAACAAACTTTATCGCAAGTTTATTTGAAATGAACTTTAGGGCCGAGTGAGGGATGGTGGATGTCACATATGTATCTTCGAAATTTTGGTTCTAAGACATGCCGATTTCCTCACGATGTTTTCCTTCACCTTTTAAACAGACACAGTAAGTAATCGACCCTTCAAAGTTTCATCCACACATAGGTATACAACAATCGACTTATCGAAGGTACACTGTTTACCTTTTCTAAGTTTTCTTTTTATTTAAAGATCAAAACAACAAGATACAGGAGTTTTTTGAACCCCTAATTCCTTATTTGTATACTCTTGTCAATCAGAACATGGCGACTAATGATGACGTCAACATTTTATCATTTTTTATCTGCGACATCGGCAGTCCAACAAAGTCCCTTTATTTAATATTATTTCAAGTATAAGTCACATAATTCCTTTACACACAAAAGACCGACATATTAGGACTTAAAAAAAGCATCCGTATTGTAGGAACAATACTCTGAAACTTATATTTAATACATAACGACTTAAATTCTACCTTAAATATTAAACAAAAACAAATCTTTTTCGTTAAGTTATAGAGTTTAAATTAGCTTGTGGTGGATCGAGTAGGGTAAAGGGTACAATTATTGTCGTCACCACATTAACCCTGTCAACGCTCATCCCTGATTTATTGTAAGCAATTATTCTTGGAGGATATTTAAAAGAGCCGTGTCTCTAACATGTGTTATGTTGTTATACAAACATGGTTTAGATGCAGGTGAGGTGTTATTCTGAATGTTGAACGATTGTAAAATAGTTTTGATTCGTTCCTTGAGGTGAAGAACAAAATATTTAAGTCTTGGATACATTTTAAAAGTATTTCTTTTCTGGTTCTTGTCTAATTATAAATATTTCCTGGTGTCTATTTATGTTTCTATGAGACATCCTCAGGATCAATGCAATAGTAAGAACGTAGGTAAATAAATGAAGACGCACAAACGTACTTTTAAATGTTATAGGAATAACTAATTATTTGCAGTTAAAGTTTTAACATGCGCTGCATTTAACCATTTATTCCTTGAATGTATTTCTTATATCTTGACCAATTTAATTCATCCCATGATGAAATCAATACTTTTCATACGTGCTTTATTTTCCTTAAATATTACCACAAAAATTCCACCAGTAAGACATCATAACACTGAACAAAAGCCCACAAACAGAATACCCCCGTACGTGGGAGTGCGGCGCGGCGCGGGCGCAGCAAAAGCCTTCGATTGAGACATCCGACACGCTATCAAACGCGCCGCCTTTCTATAGCCCTTTACGTATCGACAACTGGAGTTCTCACCCTATGTTTTACGTCACACCTTTGGCTTAACCCCTATGATGACGCAGTAAGGTTGTTTTTAGCATGTTTTATAGTTTTGTTAGATTTTTGGAAAGTAAAGTTAATGTTGCCAGTCTTTATCCATTTAACCCTTATATCATTCATTGTTGTCTAAAATTTGTCAGTTGCGTGATGTAGAGGACATCTTTTGATGTTTTTTTTCATTCATTGTTGTATTAATGTTGATATCGGATCTCGGAGTGCTAATGTGGTGACGTAACAGAGTGCATTATGTGATACACTATACTTTTAACTTTTTTCTCCATAGAGATGCGACGTGATTGTGTGTGAATAAAAAACTTGTTTATCTGACATCTGGATAGCTTTGAGATAAACCCTTTTTAGTTAAGATAGGTAGTAAAAGGTAAATTACCTATTTATTACAGTATAATGCAGGCGAGAGTAGGAAAACCGGATAAACAGAGTTGTTAGTGGCAGTAGCGGGTTTATAGTAAGGTAATATTTGGTGCATTTACTATCAATTATTTATAAATGATACTTAGTAGATATACCTAAGAAAAGTGCAGTGAACGTTTTATTGATAAAAACAGGCTTCTGTTAAGTACTGTTTGTGCCTCTTTGATTCATTACAAGCCGTTGTTGTCTGGAACCGTCTGAAATAATCTGAATGAGTCTGTGAGAGAAACTGAACTTAACCGGGGGATGTTTAAGTTTACTTCGGGCTCACAGACCATTTCTCAGGACAAATAGAAAACCAGCAATCTGCAATCATCATTTTGTTTTGTTTGACCATGTGACCTACCCTGACATCAATAATGGACAAAATTGTCAAAACCTTAAACTTTTAATTATGCACTGGGTACTAGGCTTTTGGCTCCTTTGTAAGTTTGTATTTTATGCCTTTTTTTTTGTAATGTGCGTTTTGTTTGAGCAGAATAAACAATTTTTCTTTCTTTCTTTCTAATCGCAAAAAGTATTATTTTTTACCAGAACAGTTCTTTGAAAATTATATTTCTACTTAATTTAAAGTTTTAAGAAACCTAAACTCAATACCCATTGGAATATGGTGAGACAATTCTATGGATACCGACAACAACGAAGAGATTAAGACGTTAAAATGTCTTTTATTTCTATAACTCATAGACACTAACGAACAAAATAGAACAACAATTCTAAATAAAGAAACGAATCTAAAGCTCTTGTGATACAGGAACTCCTAGTACAAGAGCCAGGGGACTGATGTTTGTGTCTTGAAGTGAAAATAAATAAATCATTATTATTAATTCTACTTGTGCCACAGAATAACTAATCTAATGGTCGATATCCCGACGGGTCGTAGTCAGCGCTTCTCCTCCACTTTCATTATGCGCACAGCCAAAGTGTGGAACTCTCTGCCCGGCATCTGTGTTCCCTTCCACATTTAACCCGTCTGCCTTCAAAGCAAGAGTGAACAGGCATCTTCTGGGCACGCTCGTTCCATCATAGACCTCATCTATCGCTTTCCATCAGGCGTGATCGGGGTGAAGAGCGGGTTCATTTAGCAATAAAAAAAATCTTGTACATCATTATGGACGGTTGGAGTATTTGCTTGGAACTCATGTCACTCAAGGAGCGTCTATGGTGACAACAAATTAGTATCAATTTTCATATTCGTAACACGTAAATGAAAATAGTTAAGTACTAGGTAATTTATTTTCCCCTCTTTTACACCCCATAAAACTCCTCAATTACGAGCACTGCACCATGTTTTGTCCTCTGATCAATAAAGCGCTATAATTAAAGTGGGGTGGGCAGAGCGATGTATCGCTTGTTAGTAAATGTTGTCGCAATGTGGGCAACGTCCCACGCTTGGGCAAAGCATGTCATTATGATGATGACTGTACTTCCGTGTTTATACGTAGGTACCTAGACATTAAAATTACCTAATGAAGGGTGGTTGTGGCTATATTAGCTTGGCCACAGTCGTTATAGATGACAAACCAAAATGTGCCTAGCATGCCACGGTTCGGCTACATGACAGACTTTGATGCCGAGGTAGGTCACGTTTTTTATTTTTCGACGTGTGGCGGTCAAAAGATTAAGGAAGTAAGGTTGTTTAGGCACCTAAGGGTTAGACGCGACGCGGCGCGCAGTTTTCAAGATAGCAATACAAACAGTAAAAGGTACACAATTCAGTGAGGTGGTGTCTACTACGTGGAGCTACACCGCGCGGCGTTGCGCGGCCCACCTCACTGCATTGTGTACAATTTTGTGTAGTAGATAAGGTCTAATAATTGTATTGCTATCTTGAAAACAGCGCGCTGCGTCGCGTCACGGTGTGTTCTGACCCTAAGTGGTTTTATTCCCTACTAGCTGACCCGACAGACGTTGTCCTGTCGAAACAATAGTTCATACAAAAATGCTATGGAAAGAAGAGCTTTCAGTTTTTGCCATTCTTCCAATTTGCCGGGAAAGTTTTCCAATTTTTCTTACCTAAACCTTATTCGGACTATTACGAACATTTTAAAACAAAAATAGCCAAATCGGTCCAGTCGTTGTCAAGTGATGCGCTTACCAACGAACATTTCATTTTTAGTTAGATAGGGTCATCAATTTCGATGAAAAGACTGTATAGTTTATGCTGAATTATAATCCAGTCACCCCTACGAAAATGTTGCAGTTTATTATTGGCTTTTCATGGGATAACCCCTTTGTTCTCAGTAACGTTACAAACAATACTAGGCACAGGAGCTTAGATCAAGCACAAACACACAAGCGCAGAAACTCACTCACAGTTCGTTTTTTACATACCTACTCCAGGGCCTCAAGTCTGCTGTTACAATAGTGTCAGAATGGTCTATCATTGATTTCATAATTGTTGATTTTGACAAGTTTGGTAATCTACTAATATAATGGCGTCATTATGACTTTCCAATGGTCAACCACTGACACTCCATTGAAAGAAATGGCCTAAAATGGTAATCTCGTACATAATGACAAATTAATAAATAAATAATAAATAATGAATGACTGACTTAGGCGGTAATTTGCTGAAATTTTGACAGTTCCTTTGAGTAGTGACCTACCATTGGAACGTCATTATGCAGTCATTGCTTTTAATTCGTTACGAGTATCATATACCTATGTTCTGTGCCATTGACCGACCAATGATCGACCATTATGAATTTCGCAGATTACGAACTTTTAGCAAAATTACAATGGGATCGTGTTGGAATGATGAATTTATAAAAATAGCAGACTTGGGCCCCTGGTATGTAAAAAACCAACTGTGAGCGAGTTTCGAACTCTTTTGATAAAGCCGGGTTCACTGAAAAAAATATTTCTTACTACACCACATTAAAGCGAGTTTAGACTTACTGAAAGAAATGTTACGAATAGTTATCAAAACAATTCGACATTTACCTATTAAAGTCTGTGTGGTCTACTAAGTCTGTGTGGTGCCGGATAGTCTGTGTGGTGCCGGACTTAAAGAATTGCACCACCCCTTACTTCCCGTGGGTGTCGTAAAAGGCGACTAAGGGTCTTACCGGAGAATGGGCAGCAGCGTTCTCTATTCCCGCCTGCCAAGCGTGGCGATTATGGCAAACCCCCCCGAAAATTGGGGGAGGCCTATGTCCAGCAGTGGACGTCTATCGGCTGACACGACGAATACCTATTAATGTAATCTAAACATACATACATGAATACAATTAAAGTGTCTGTTTGTGATGTCAAAATAACAGCATTTTACTAAATGTAAATACGGTAAATACTTGTAACAAAAAACTTTTTGTTATCTGTCTGTCTGCTTGTTCTGGCTAATCTCCAAAACGGCTGGATTGATTTTGACGGGACTTTCACTGGCAGATAGCTGATGTTATAAAAAGTAACTAAGGCCTACTTTTATTTCAGAAAAGGAATTGGGGTTCCGTGCAAAAAAAATGAAACCAATGATGACCTCCACGCGGACGAAGCTGCGAGCAAAAACTAGTTACATGCATAAAAACAACATAGTAGGAATTATTCTTTATTACCTGCGTATGTAACCAACCCATTACAACAAAAATGTAATCACGCAAATTCTTAACGAACTTCTGATTGCCGTGTAATGTATGTGTACTTCAAACACATGTATAGAATGGTTATGTCTGTATGTGTAGTGGTCACATAAGTAAGAGCTCACAAGAGGAAATTATTCGCTTTGTTAAGCCAAGCATCGCTATGTGTGAAGCTCAATCAGAGAGTAGGGATGTAGCAGGAAGATATCGATAAAATAATTGTTATTTTATTCAGTTGAGCGTAAAAGAGAAGGTATTTTAGAGCTTTTGATACAAACCGATGAACCGATGAATATCCGAGAGTTCCGGTAACATCCTTTCTTTTTGAAGTTGGTTAATAAATAGTTGGTTAATAAATAGTAGACTAGAAATCCACCTCTCTAACTTTTAGAGTTCATTGCTGGAGACCTCAAAAGCTCTTCTAAATATTTAACATGATTATAGCTTCCAGGTATAAGGATGAAAATGGACTCATTTTTTTTATAAATGTCAGAAACCTCGTGAAGCGCTCTTAGAGAAACAAAAGTTTAAAGATTTCGCATGTTTATCGTAAAACTATCGATACTAGCCCGTCCCTAGACAGTAAACCGCGTTAATCAAGTGCGCGCGCGCATAGCAGCGGTAATTAGATTGGGCGGCGCGTGCGCCGGTCGCGACCCGCAACCATAACCACAGTACAAGATATCGTGGAGCAAAAGGCTCACTCCTGGAAGTTCATCGTCAGTTACGGCCTGGCAGCCGGTCTACCCACTGCAGAATAAGGCCTCCTCCATATTGTGCCATGCCTCAAGGAATAACTTAAGGAACTATTCGTCTTAATAGGTGTTTATAACATGCCTCTTTGAAAACCTTGAATTTTAATTGAAAGAGGTCTAAAGTTATTAACGGAAAAGAGAAATAGCAGAACCGAGACGAAACTACGTGGCTAAATAATAACAGCCGCACAGGTTGATCAATCAGGTGAAGTTAAGCTTGCCGCGGTTGGTCTGTGGATGGGTGACCATCTTTACATACCGAGACCCCTCCGTGCCTCGGAAAGCACTTTAAGCCGTTGGTCCGGGCTGTCATTCGTGGATCTTTGACAGTTAGTTAGAAGCCCGAAAGTCTGATAACCAGTCTTACCAAGTACCTACCCAGTAGGTAAACTGGGTTGTGGAGGTCAGATAGGTAGTCACTCCATGTAAAACTTTGCTATTCAGCTGCATGCGGTTAGACTGGAAGCCGACCCCAACATAGTTGGGAAAAGGCAGGCAGATGATCAGTCGAAACCACACACAAGCAGCTATAAAGTCACATTGCAGAAGTAAGTAGTATGATTTGCTACTTTTGTTCTGAGTGAAACTGCTGTAGGGTCTGTAGGTACAGTATTTCGTTGTATATTCTCCAGTTAATCAGTAACCGGGGACTTCTCGGTGCATTACAAGTAATAATTGTTTCGTTAAGTGTGATTCTGGCATGTCTGTATGTATGTGTGTCTGTATGCAGTTAGTGCGTCATTGTTGAACGTGGAAACTGGTGACCGTTGAAACGTATTTGAAAGTTATCATCAAATAATGAAATGAAATAAATAAGAGAGCAGTTATGACTCAGTGGTAAAGGCCGTGACTTACGAGTGGTACGTCATAGGTTCGAACCCAGACAGGCGCCGTACTTTGTGTAAATTATTTCATTCCTACTGGTCTCAAAACGGTGAAGGAAAACATCGTGAGGAAACCTGCATGTGCTACAACCAAAAATTTGAAGACATGTGATATCTACCAAATGGTATTGGACTTGGACCGTCGTGGTGGATTACGGCCCACTCCCTCTCACAGAGAGAACGCCTGTGATCCAGCAGTGACATAATGACACCATATTTAGCTGTAGTTATTGAAAGAAATGCCGACAAACTGTTATGCAGTTTGGCAAACTTTACGTATGATATTGTTAATACAGATTTTGAATTAAAAAAAATCACCAACCGGTCTTGAGCAAGCGTGGTGATCAATGCTCCTGCCTTCTCTGTGTGAGAAGAGATCTTCGCCCAGCAGTGGGACAGTAATAGTGTAATTAATAATAATTAATTATTGAAAGAACTTGATTTTCTTAAATTTTTGAGGAAAATATTTCCATCTACAAAATGTATGTAGACAATGTTTAGCTATGTATAAAGCAGTACAGATATCAGAAAACTAAGAGTTTTTAGCAGATCACAGTTTTAACTTGAGTCCGCCTGAAATAACCGCCCGTTGTAGTTAGTTTGAAAATGTTTTCAGAACTTCTTTTGATAATAGTTACCCTAATAGCAAATCACAATATTAATCATTTTGAAGGATATTTATAATCCATTGCTTTATATGTTCGAAAAATTTGTCTGCCCTACAACGTAAATAACGCAATGAATGTTGTGGAACTGTCAAAAGGAAAGCTATAGCTACTGTTAATATGTTACACAATTACCCCGCGGTAGGTACTAAACAGGTACAATGCACATAATATTCCTAATAAGGAGAGATGTAGAGATGTAATTTTTTGAGCTCGAGGCTGTAGCCTCCACCCGTTCGATTCCCACCTAATAATAGGCAACTGAATAAAAAAACGGGTGTGTACCTTTAAAAGTCTATTGATATAAATACCAAGCTGGTAAAGCCGGAGGCACACAAAGATTTGTGGGTCGTGGGTGACGGACGTCTGTTGTCACCCCTGCAGGGATAGGTACTCCCCTGTAGTTGCGGGCGAAATCCCGCCGCTGGCCGGAGATGGAAGTTGGCCGAAGTTCAGTGCAGAGCCGAAGTTCAGTGCGGACATGGAGAATTGTTTAGGTATTTATACAGTCAGCAACAAAAGTCGAATTAACACTTCAGTTTTTTCAATCTCAGTTACTGAGCAAAATATTAACACTTCAGTTTTTTTTTAATCTCAGTTATTGAGCAAAATATTTGTTCAAAATTGCACTGTATAACTTCTGCTGCAATTTGAACAAATAATTTGCTCAATAATTGAGATTAAAAAACTGAAGTGTTAATCGACTTTTGTTGATCGTACTACGCCATAACAAGGATTTTTGTGATGTTTTTGATATTCTTCCTGCAGCTGTTGGTTTAATCCGGATACTTTCTGGATAGCAGCGCGTCTGACGTATAAATAAGCGTGTTACATGCTCCTCGCGAGCTAGTTGTGCTCGTTGGCGTCTATTAGCAAATTGTTGTCCACAACTGACCACTACTGACTACATTACACAATACACACTCATGTAACACTTAAATAAAGACTTCTTACACTTCTACAGAGTCTATAAAGTAAAACTCTTTGGTTTAAGACAGGATGTGGGGATAATAATAATAATACATTTATTTCGGACCATAAGTCCATAAAACAACACACATTACAATTTTATACACAAAAAACATACATACATACATAAAAACACATAGCCACACAAAAAATACTCTACGAAACAACTTATTTTAAATATTGGAATGACGCACGATGAGTGGTCATCCATTTCCACATCATTGGACTGTCTGTCCTGTCGGCTACTATAGCCACCAAGCTGTTGGAGCTGTCGCGCACTCGCCGCATCAGGGATGCTATCTGTGTCCGCATCAGTGCGTAAAAATTACGGCACGCCATTCTCCGCGAACATCCCCGACGCACTGCAAAAGCGCGGCAGTCCCAACATAACTCTGAAGGCGTTGTTGTACTGGACTCGCAGAGCATCGTACGAGCTTTTTATATAGCTGACCCATAGGGCACACGTGTACATGGATTGGCAATACGCTCTAAAGAGTGTAATTTTCACCTCCCTAGTACAACGTGCAAACCTACGAGCCAGCATATTACATCGAACTGCCAATGCTCTGCGTTCCCTTTCCACGTCTACATCGTCGGACAGACTATAATGAATTATACCTACAAAAAGTGCCACTCTTGCCCTGGGCTGTATTTGGCGCCGCCCGTACTCAACCGTTTCTGATTTGTACTAAATCTTTTCGTATTTATCGGATTTTTTTTTCTCATCTTTGAAGATATCAACAGTGACGCTGCCATGATTACCAGAACCCAGTGTCGAGACACATGAATGAGGTCATGCATGGCCGACATGATCATGCATGGATACTGCTTTTTCACGCCAGGATCAATCTGATAATGCAGAGATGGTTAGGAAGAACGAGAATACATATTATTATAAACTTGGAACTACCAAGTTAAAACACCGAAAGCCACGCTGACGGCCCATATTGGTGGCAGAGTGAATTCGTCGACAGTATAGTTTATTTATTTATATTTATATGTACATATACTTTATTGTACACGATAACAATACACAACAAAAAAAATGTGTTATGTAAATCACGTGGTCTTTATCCAAGATGAATACGGCTCGATGGCTGATGTAGCTGACTAGTTCTTGGTTTCGAAACTACGAAGTAGTAAGCGTAGCCTGGTATGCTCCTCAGTGATGACGGATCAACGAGCTTCTGCAACGACTGGTTGTGGTAAATCTTGTCAAAGCGTTTATCCACCAATAATGGACTGCCACAGGCTGCATTGAGCGAGACGTTATTGCTTGTACGTACTTATACGTGGCATTTGCACGTTACAATTTAAAGTCGTCATATGGATCGGTTTGCGTGGTAATAAATACGGCAAAAAACACAACATTAGGTTTAATAAGTCTTTCTTTCGCGTCTTCGTTGGTCCAAGGGGTGCGTTCAATACAATTGTAGAATATTATCCTCAAACGCTAAAGAAACAGTTGCTATGCATTTCGTGTCGCAAAATTGTCAAAAAAAATAATGTGTCGAAAAACAGTGTTACCATTTGCTACTGTAATTGGCAGTAGTTCTCAAATGAGTACCTACACCACTCTATAGGGGTAGAATGACTTCCCCTCTTTTCTATTAATTTTTTATTTATTTGGTTAGTTTAAGGAAAATAAATATTTCGTAAATAAAACATTTACTTTATGTTTGGCGGTTATTTGTTTAAGCAGGTATTCTTAATCGCAGTTTGTATTAGTCATAGCACAATAAACGCCACTTAAAGAAATGGAATTTAGGTGATTTATTAATCACTAAGCGGTTATAAATTGCATAGCTTCGTGTTATTTCAAGTGTTCCCGAACACTTTCGCAGCATTCCACTGGGAATGCCGTTTAAAGTGGATGACGTTTGTGTTCTTTCTTTGTTCACACATCACTTAGCCTAGATTTTACATAAACTTTGAGCTCATCTAATATTTTGTTCTACTGAGAACAGCACCCAGCAGCGTAAAATCTGAATAATTTTGAAGGATATTGCTTTTCCATTGCTTCATATGTTCAAAAAATGTGTCTGCTCAACAACGAACGTAAATAACGCAATGAATGTTGTTGAGTGTCAAAATGTAAGCCATTGCTACTGTTGTTGTTGTTAACACACTAATGTTACGTAATTACCTCGCAGTCTAGTTTATTTATAGTTGTACTAACAGCGCCCCGCGGTTTCACTCGCATAAGTGCCGATTCCTTGGGAGTATCGTGATAAAAAGTATTCTATGTGTTATTCTGACGTGTAAGCTATAATACTGTAAAGTTTCATCAAAATCCGTTCAGTAGTTTTTGCGTGAAAGAGTAACAAACATCCATCCATCCTCACAAACTTCCGCGAGTAGTAGGATAGTAGGAAGTAGGATAAGTTGATATCTCGACACCTGGCACTTCAAATACTTATTTAAGGAAGACTTTGCTTAAATAACTTAACATTATCGAATCACCAGCTATCGGGGACTTCCAAGCACTTATCTATTCTGTGCCTCCATCAAATATGTGTTACAAATGTGTGTCGCCCCTAACACGTTAGCCGGTCGGTGCGCGGGCGCGCATCGTCGTGAACACAAATTGTTGTCACATACCTTCATATTTATTGTACAGTGTGTCTCAAAGTTTGAGAAGTACACCTTCTTTTTACCCGACTGCGCGACGCAAAGGAGTGGTAATGTGTTCATCAGCCTATGTATGTACACACATCAAAAGTGTCTAGGGATCAAGCATTTTTATGCGGATTTCTTGAGATTGAGATGTGGCTTTGTAATAAATTTATGATTTTATAAATTTATATGGATCCTTTTTGGTGCATTTCATAATTTGAATCAGGAACTGTGAATCAAATTCGAGTAAAAGATGAAAATCAGCTGTCAATATTTTCCCTATAAAAACATACAACGCATTGAAGACATTATTAGTGCTACTGTTTCCCTACTACTGATTAAAACCAACGTTATTATGGAGCGGCGACGTCATTTAAGCAGGGAAGAAATGCTCAGAGCCGTGGGAATGATAGAAGCTGGTTCCCGGCAACGTACTGTGGCTTTAGCTCTGAATACAAGTCAGAGTGTTATCAGTCGACTTTGGACACGTTACCGAAGCACTGGTACCGTGGCTGAGCGCCATGGAGGACGGTATCGCTGCACCACACGGAGACAAGACCGATACATTCAAATCTTAACTCGAAGAGCTCCAACAATAACCGCCATGATGTTAGCCGTGAGGCTTCATCACTCTTCAGGGAACTTAATTAGCGACCAAACAGTCAGAAACCGCTTGCATGAAGTGAACCTTCATTCCCGAAGACCGCTACGGGTACCACCTATAGCAATGCACAATCGTAGGATTCGATATCAATGGGCTCTTGAACACAGAAATTGGGCAGAAGAACAATGGCGTTTCGTGTGCTTTTCTGATGAGTCTCGTTTTGGTATGAGACCGGATACAAGACGTATACGACACTGGAGAACCCCTGGACGCCAACAGCGATTAAAATCCTGCCAGGAAGTCCATCCTTATAGTGGTGGAACCATCATGGTATGGGCGGGTATTTGGATCGGCGGAAGAACTGAGTTGCTTTGGATCAGAGGCAACCTCAACGCTCAAATTTATGCTGAGACGATTGTATCAGACGTCATCGTTCCTCTACAAGTGCAAATCGGTCCCTTATTTCAGTTAATGCATGATAATGCACGACCGCACACCGCAAGAGTTGTAAGACAGACTCTCGCCGCAGCTAACATCAATGTCCTGCCCTGGCCTGCTCAGTCGCCAGACTTGAACCCGATTGAGCATGCATGGGATATGCTACAGAGAAGAGCTCTGCCGAATATGGAGGGTATCCAGTCGCAAGAAGACCTTTTTTTGTTGTTGCAACGAACATGGGCGGCCATTCCACAGCGTGATTTGGATGAACTCATTTTGAGTATGCCAAACCGATGTTCTTGTGTTGTTAGTGTTCGTGGTAGAAACACGGATTATTAATTGTTTAAGTTACCCAATAAAATTTTAAAGAAAACTGTTATTTCAGTCTTTTTCTCGAACTTTTGTGTTAGTGGTTCAAATGTCAAAAATCCCTTTATTAGGAAAATGGCAAATTTCTTTATTAATGCAAAGGTGACTTGGTTTATCGTTACTGTGACAAACGAAAACACTTTATTTGATGAATCCTTAAAGAAAATTTTAATTAATATCAATCAGCGAGTGTCACTAAAGACATGACGTTAGTTAAAATTCAATATGGCGACTACTGGACGCCATATTATTATTATTATTATTTTTTTCAAAACCTATCGAGTGGGGTATCAAAATAAAGGGTTTTAAAAGGTGATTACAAAAATATATACAACATATATACTTAAAAGCAATTCGAAGTGACAAATCGCAAAAAAACACCTACCAAGAACTAAATCGTCTACGAAATCTTTCAAATTTGTAAACTAAAAAGCTGGAAATAAAAAAAGTTATTTAAAAAAATAAAAAAATCCGACTGCGGTAAAAAACTTAGGTAAGTTAAAATAAACTGAAAAGCTAAAAACAAGCCCATTTTAAATTAAATAAAAGTTGGAAGCAGGCGGGACCCATTTGAATTTGAAAATACAATAAAAATGATGTGGGTCCCGCCTGCTTCCAACTTTTATTTAATTTAAAATGGGCTTGTTTTTAGCTTTTCAGTTTATTTTAACTTACCTAAGTTTTTTACCGCAGTCGGGTTTTTTTATTTTTTTAAATAACTTTTTTTTTGTAAAGTAAGAATCATGGTTCTTGATAATATTTACAAGAATTTTAAATAAATAAAAGTACGGTATCTCAAAATCTAAAATAATTTATCCAAACAAGGCGGAGAATCAGCACTTTTTGAATGTCAAAAATTACATGAGGCAGTTCCCCAAAACAGCTTCACTACTCAGGAGAGTGAGAGACAATCGCAACCGCATCCTGAGAACTGTAGCGGAGAGTCCAATTGTAAAGACGTTTGTGCGGGTTGGTACTCACTCTAGATTATAAGTAATATTATGTTACTAACACTATGGATTCTTTGTTCCAAAACTATAATCATTAAATTTTTTACATAGGTAATTAATTATCAAAAAAAAAAACTGAACTAGTTGTTTCTATGCAAGACTCGATGTTCATAAATATTGATGAAATTAACTATCATTTTTGCCAAATTGAATTAAATAACCAAAAAATTCTATTGTTGTATTTAAAACAAAACGTTTGTGGATACGTAAATGTGTTAGCAGTTAGGTAGGTACAGCCGGTACAGCCTTCGTTTCAAAAGTTTCGTTGTTCTAGCAAATATAGTTACCTACACGTCTTACACGTGCCACAGTTCAGCATGTGTTGGCCCCAACATGTATACATAAGGATTCGGATCATATACATGTGTAACGACAATAGACTTATATTTTACCAAAAACATGCGCAATGATGTCAGAAAGGAAAACAGCAAAATCAATTCAACATTTTACAAGAGTTATCCATCCATATAGGTATGGTTTAGTGCTCGCAAGCGCTACTGCTATGAGGTCCTAGGTTCGATCCAGATTGGGCAAAGCGTAATTGGGTTTTCTATCAGGAAGTTCTCAGTAGCAGCTCGGAGTCTGGATTTGTGCTCCGAGGCTCCTCGCCCTCTATTCCTCCTCCTGTCGTTCTTTCTTGACAGAGTGGTCGTGGTTGGTGACTCTGCGTTTTTCGCCCTCTATTACGAGACATTT
The DNA here is from genome assembly GCA_916614155.1 of Mesoligia furuncula. Classification (NCBI taxonomy): domain Eukaryota; kingdom Metazoa; phylum Arthropoda; class Insecta; order Lepidoptera; family Noctuidae; genus Mesoligia; species Mesoligia furuncula. The sequence continues at coordinate 29,645,182 of OU744799.1, forward strand.
TAACATAATTGATTAAATGTGGGTATTCCACAGTTGTGATGCAGGAATTTTCATTAAAAGTAGCGTCAGATCATGCGCTTCAGCATCAGCAATTCAGCATCCTCCTGAGTAAATCCTATATAATAATTAGTGAGATATATTTTTAGTAAATACTTAATAGGTCAGAATTTATTATTATTTAATGCTATTTATAATATACTAGCAGCGCCCCGCGGTTTCACCCGCTATGTTTCGATCCCGTGGGAATATCGGGATAAAAAGTACCCTACGTGTTAATCCAGGAAATGGTCTATCTATTTGGCAATTTTCATCCAAACCTGTTCAACGGTTTACGCGTGATTTAGCAACAAACATCCAAACATCTTCACAAACTTTCATATTATAATATTAGTAGGATAATGAAATACTGCTCCTCCCCACAGTTTGAGCACCGCCCCGCGGACTAGCTCGAAGGATGTCCTACAAGGAGTGCTAGCCAACAATTGCGGCCTAAGTGAGCACATCCTCATCAGCTTGAGAACTGCTTGACTGCTTACGGCCATATAGCGCGATGTTTCACAATATTATTGTTTACTGTCCAGATCTTTATGAGTCAGTAGGTACTTGCCAGCTCAAGGAGTGTGACCTTATTTTGTTATAAGATGAGGAACTTTATGTGTGTATGTTGTTGATGGTGAATGAAGTAAGCAGGGGTTGGCAAGACCTTGATGAATGAACTGCTGATGCTGATGATGACGGGAAGTTAGCTAACGCTGCTTCTGTCGGACAAGCAATAAAAAGATGGCGTTTTACCGGGTTATCTTTTGTTATAAAGAAATTTAAAAATAGGAAGAACAACAAGTTGAAGGAAAATAAAAACGTTCACAAAGAAATAAATTAAGTACCTACGTAAGAAAAGTTTTTGGAATTACCGATGAAACTTTGTATTTACATTACTTGCTCAAAGAAAAGTGTGCAAAATAAATGCCTTTCAGGGCCGTATCAACAACGTTTTGTCAATATTATTTGGGTGGTTATTATCTTCATTGTGGGGCTTTCATAAGGCAGCGGTTTGTGACACAGCAGGAGCGATACTTCAAATCGGCTGCCACGGTTTGTTCGGTTGTTTAAAAGCCCATATCAGACGCTTCACTTTTCGTTCATTTTCACCTTTCATTCATATTTCACTCGAAGGCAATCGTCGGAACACAAGATGATTTTCAATTAAAAAATGAATTCATTAGTGAATGAAATAGTGCAGGAACGTTCATTCATATATAATTTTGTCGGGATCGTGTGAACATGGAATGAACGAAAAAGGAACCTTCACGTCTGATATCGGCTTTATATCGAACTGCTGAACGTTTGTTTTAGTTGCCCCGCATCCCGCAGGTAAAAAAATAACATACTTGTGATGATGTGTTGTGTGTATTATTATTTGTTATTAAAATGTCTGGTACCAAATGGTACCACGTCTCGCATCATTTGTTGCCGTCACTGCTCTTGACGCCCCGCTACCGCTTATGAACCCGCTCCGCCTGTCACTCCAACACAGCACATAAGCAGATGATACGCCACAATTAATTCAGCATTTCCACGTGTAAGTCTGTTTATACTAAAACGTTAATTGTATCTACGTTTGTTTTACTTCAGCTGTTTTCAGACAATATCGCGGGACCGAGAAGCAGACTTGTGTAAACGCCATTTATATAATTTTTTATGATAAATAATGTATATGTACTGACCCAGAAAACTTTGTTGCAAAATAGGAAAAAATACAGGAATACCTACATGTGATGAATTTTCCTAGCAAAGCTGAGTAAGCCCTGAAATAATGTTATTGTATTTTTTATGTCACAATTACAAAACTTTTAGGATTCCTTTTTACAGTTCTCATTTTTCTTTTCTCTTGTGAGTCGATGACAGCTATACGATATGCCCCTGTCTATCTTGCACACTGACCTCTATAATACAGTACTTGTATTATAGAGGTCAGTGATCTTGCAGGGCTAAGTTCTCTCTCCCTCTTTTCCTCTTCTGCCGACAAACTGTCACGCAGATTGGCAGAGATTATGAAATGTTGTACTCATTTCATAATCTCTCCAAAATAAATGATTTATTATTATTTATTATTTTACTTACTTTTTTTACTTACTTTTGTTCTCTACTAATGGGAACAAGTCCTGTCGGCAGGAGTCACTCAGCAAGACTGGGGGCAAACCCGTATCCTAATTGAGTATGTGAATCATTTTGAAGGATATTCTTAATCCATTTCTTCATATGTTCAAAAAATTTGTCTACTGAACAACGTAAAAAACGCAATGAATATTGTTGAACTGTGAAAATGAAAGCCAAGATTTACAGTGCCACGGAAATCGGGATTTGGGGAGTATTTTCCTCCCCAGGCGCCGTCAACATGGGTGCCAATTAATAAATCGTTAATTAACAATTAGAACTACTTAATATATTCTATTTATATTATAGACATTGTACAGGCATATCACAGAAGTTAGGCAACTCTACGTAAGACATGATAACAGTCAGTATGTTTAATGTTTGTCTTAAGAAGTAGGTATGTACAGACGCCAGCACATCAAGCTACCCGAAACTGTCAAATTTTCCCAATCAACTGTGAACCTTAAACTTTAGCGATAAAATTGAAAATCTTATTAAAGAAATTTGACAGATTTTAGTAGCTTGATAAGATAAGATGTTAAAACATGAGTAGGTATACATACGAAAAAATCAGCATGCAAGTTGTAAAAGTATTATCAACAGGTTGTCATGCTTGCCATAGACAATGGCATACAAATATTTTAGTTGGTAATTATAAGCAACATTTTTACGGTATTCAAATTATCCAAGCTAATAAAATTATTTAAATAGAAATATATAACCACAATTTAATTATCCAAAATAAAATATATAACACTCATAGTTAACATGGAACAATATATAAAGTAAGACTTCAAAACAAATAGGTCTAAATTAGAATAGTCATTCAAAATTTTTTTCACACATAAAATCATTGATGGTGGAATAAGCTCTTTCTGCTAAACATTTTTTAACTTTCAGTTTAAACTGTATGTCACTTAAAAGCTTCCAACTTTTTGGCAATTTATTATAGATTATTGGAGCCATGCAAAAGACACTCTTTCGCATAAGAGTAGTTCTGGCTTGCTGTACGCAAATCTAAGTGTTGTCATGTCTGTTGCGTGGAAACACCTCGGCCATGCGAGAAAACAGATCAGGATTGGACCTTACAAACATTGTATTTTCTATTATATAAATGGATGGTAATGTCAGAATATTATATTTTTTTAAATAAGGCCTACAACTCTTGAGTGGTTTCTAGTTTGAACATGGACCTAATGCATTTTTTTGTGCTTTAAATATAGTGTCCTTATCAGTTGAGTTACCCCAAAAGATAATCCCGTATCTAAGGACAGATTCCACCAACCCGTAGTATGCGGTAAGCAACGTATCTACACTAGTTTTTTCGACCAGTGTGTACAGAGCATAAGCTGAGGAACAAATTTTCTTCGATAAGGTCTCTATATGTGCTTTCCAATTTAATTTCGTGTCAATAATTAATCCAAAAAATTTGGTTGTATCAACCGAGTCAATGTTGGTATTATTGTATTTTATGTCCAGTTTATTAATTAATGTCAATGGTCGTTGCTTGAAGTGCATGATTTTAGTCTTAGTTAAATTCATTTTTAAATTATTATTATTTAACCATTTTATTATTGAAATTAGGGATTTATTAATATCATATTCATATTGATTACTATTTTTACATGGAATCGTCACAACACTGTCATCAGCAAATAGGTTCATGGGTTGTTCTGTGGACTTAGGCAAATCATTTATATATAATGTAAAAAGGGGAGGGCCTAATACACTTCCCTGTGGAACACCATACACTACTTCACGTTCTTGCGATATATGGATTTCTTCTCGTTTCGTAGTAAAATTTATCCTACTAACTTCCGTAATTTGCGTTCGTTTCTGCAGGTATGACTCAAATCATTTTAGAACATTACCTCGAACTCCATAAGCTTCGAGTTTCTTAATCAAAATGTTGTGATGAACATAATCGAAAGCCTGCGTCATATCACAGAATATAGCAGAAACTTGGTTATTATGATCCATATTTGTCATCACCGTTTGTAAAAAGTCATAAATTGCCATGTTTATCGTCTTTTTTTCTCTGAAGCCTTTTTGTTCATTGCAAATAATATTATTTTTTTCCACATATGAGTTAAGTTGCCTATACATATATTTTTAAATATTTTAGAAATTATGGAGATCAGTGATATTGGTCTGTAATTTTGCATTAGTTCCCTGTTTTCCTTTTTAAACAGTGGCTTCACTACTTTTTTAACGCCTCTGGGAATATACCGACGGTAATGCTCAAGTTTATTATGTAACATAGGGGAGTACTTATCTCGTTGGCTACAGCTTGATGTGGGGTCTGTACTAAGATTAGGTACAGAGTACTATAGCTACATCAGTAATAAAAAATATTTAAAGTAATTAAAAGATATAGAGTAGAGCAAAAGTTTATCAATACCACTACCTAATAAGAAAACGAATTTAGGAGAAATGTTCAAATTTTTGGTTTCCTATGACGAAACACTGACGAGAAACTCCTTGACATGCATCCGGACCATTTTCATACAATCGTTGGTAAGTTAAATGTTATTTTCGCCAGGAAAGTGAAAACCTGAGAGAGAGAGGTGGTGGATCTTCTGTTCTTCTTCTAAGCGGGTTTGCGTACGTGACTGCGAACACATCGCCGCACCGCAGGTTAAAACAAACGATTTTCTTCATAGAAATAGCGATTAATTCGCCATTAAACTGTCATTAGCTCGGCGCGAACTAACTCCATTCCAAATACTCAATTATTGATTATTTTGGTCATCAGAATGTTTTCCTGTTGTGGGAAAGAACGGAGGAAGGAATCACACTAATATTATAAAGGCGAAAGTTTGTGAGTGTGTGAGTGTGTGTGGGGGTGTGTGTGTGTGTTTATATGTTTGTTACTTCTTCACGCTCAAGCAGCTGGACCAATTTTGATAAAATTTTGTATGGAGGTAGCTGATGCCCTGGATTAACATATTGGCTACTTTTTATACCAATATTCCCACGGGACCGACATTTACGCGGGTAAAACCGCGGGGCGCAGCTAGTCATTAATGATCAAAAGGCAGGGTAAAATTTATTTCTTCACTATTTTGCGAAGACCGCAGAGAGCGATGGCTGTAGGATAAGGAGATATCGTACGATATCCTACGAGACAGCAACTCTCCTGGCCGGATTAACGCCCTGGGATCTGGACGTGAAAATCCTCGCGTCCTTAATTCCTATATCGGTGGCGGCAGGTGGAGCTAGCGCGTGGTCGGCTTCTGGATCCCCGGGAATTCGAGACATGAAGATCCGAGCTCCGTCAGATCCTAGTGGCTGAATGGAAAGAGCGACTTACACCACGAAAGTTTGAGTATGGCGTGTTATAGAGAAATGGCTGAGTGGTAGCATGGCGCCCTCAGTTTCCGGCTGACGCAGGGGCTTACTGGACACGGATGTTTCGGGAAGTACCTGCAACGCAAAGGTCGGGAGTGGACGCCCGCATGTCATCACTGCGTGGACCGCCCCGAGGACACAAGCCGAGGAGGAGTGCTCACCCTGGGCCCAAGAGCGCTGTGGCCACGTGGCGACACTTGGTGCGGGTGATCTCTCGCTGCCTGCCGTGGTTCATTCAATGTCGGAAGATGGAGGGTATCCATGAGGATTTTACCACGAAATAATAAAAAATTAATAGTTTAAAAAACACTAGAAAATCACGCTTACAAGACTTTTCTAAGAAATCCAAAATAGCTATGATAGGATTTTCCATCATGAAGTTCCAGTTCATATCTTCCGGCTCCATCATCAGATCAGTTCGACAGTACCAGTACAGTTATTATTGTATTGTCATCAGAACTACATACAGCTGCCAATTTCATTACGCTACGACCCTTGGATGATGGTTAAAGTAGTTACCTTAGATTCCATTACATAGTTAGTTACATACAGGTCGACCTAATAAAAGCGTGTTAAAAAACGTAATTCCTCTTCCATATATATCCACTCCACACTGCTGAATGTCGGTCTTGTTGTCCCAATTATTACTTCTAGCTTGTGTTATCTCTCACATTTACATAATATTGTTTTTAATCTGTAGTAAGTACAATAATGACGCTTTATCGCCAAATTGTTAGAATGTTGGTCTCTGCCAACCGCAAGAAGGCAATCGGTGGATGTCACGTACACAAAATATTAATTATATTATTGTACAACATTCTAATTAGGTCATTATAGTGTCGTTTGTGAATTATATGATTATTGTACCACATTCTAATTAGGTATACACATACCTAATAGTTAATACTGTCGTTTGTGACAGTGTTGGTAAATATAGCATAATTGGCCTGTAGTGTTGTAGTGTTCCCTGCAATGCTGGGCCGAGGCTCCTCGACATCAGTGGACCACGCGACGTAGATGTCACAAGTCTTCGAATTTTTGGTTCTAGGACATACCGGTTTCCTCACGATGTGTTCCTTCACCGTTTTATGAGCACTGCCGTTACCACTGGGCCACAACTGCTCTACAAATAAAATGGGTACATCACAGAGAATATGATATAGTCTTTGGGGTACATACATATAGTGTTCACAGAATGATGGATCATCAGAACCAACTTTGTTTGCGCGTAGTCCCGTGACGATATTGGCAAACCAGCTGGTGCTGATGGTCTCTTACAACTAAAATAGCTACCCTCTTGTTGTAGGTAGTTTTTTTTTCCTTTTTGGTAACTGAGTCGTTATCGGTTATTCTGCCAGCGTCATGTAGTGACGGCAGCACAGCAAGAGTAGGTAGTATGTTTTCTTATCTTGCCTCTAGTTTGTCTTGTTTTTTTTTTTTTTGTTGTAATTGGTGATGGTGTGTTCCTTCCTAGTGTACAATATCTATTTGATCTATCCATTTTGTTTTTCCTTTGGTTAAAATTACTCCAGATAGGCACGAACGCAGGTTTGTCTTATGGTAGGTACCATACACTTTCCACCACGTGCAATTTAGATGAGTAGGTACTTATTTATTTATTTATTTACTGTAATACAGTATCAACCCTGGACAGATGTCTAATATTTTCAATAAGTATTTGGTGAATTCAAAATAAATTAAAATTTTTCGTGTAACCTCTTTGATTCATAAATAACAGATAACTTAATAATTAAATCGGGCTTTTCCCAAAGATAGGAAAACTATGGGGAAATCCAGCTGGAATTAACACATCTATCCTTGGGCAGAAGATTACCGAGATAACTAAAATATTAAGCCTACTAGTAACAACAGCATTCGGTAGGTAGGTACGCAACGAGTCAACGACCACGGTCTTGTTTACGTTTAAACTAAACCACAGTTTCTAAGACCTAGATCTATACTTTAACATTACTGTGTCAATGTTTTATGAATATTTTATTTTATTTGATTTGGGAAACAAACAGATGCAATAACAAATATATGTATACAAATAGTTCAACACAATCCAAAACAGTTTCCACTGATTACTATACAACTAAATTACATGTACCTAAGTGTAACAACAACCAGAAGTTCACAACGTTAAAATTTTACAGAATTTAGAATTTAATATTATATAACATACGACAATAATATTATTTAAATTTCGATGCCAAAAAATTTCTTATATAAAATTTGAATTTGGGTAGAGAAAGGTGAAAAATATCTAAATCTTGATTTGCTTTTAATGAAATTGTTTCGTTGTACAGACGACATGCTCTTTTAATAAAAGTATTCTTACCATAATTGGTTCGGGAGAAACCAATTTGGAAGAGAGTTCTTTTGCGTGCATTTAAGCGTGGACTATGACTATGACGTGACTATGAATATGTTTAAAACAGAACGCCAATTTCCGTAAATAAAAACGTTAAATGATAAATGATTTTATTTTTGTAAGTAGGTTTGTACAAACACTTTTACACGTCAATCATGTTTTTTTTAAACTAGATGAGGTCGGCGTTTCCTATCTGACTACTCTGAGAAGAAAGGCCGAAACAAACTCAGAGGTCACAGTCTCTTTTAAAGTCCAGACATAATCTTGGTCAGGTTATATGAAGACCATGTAGATCGATGTCTGAGATGGTCTTTTGAGGAAAGAACCACACAGATTGAGAGGACCTGTCCAGTCAGTGCACGCATTTGTCAGAAATCGTGCAGCTCAACTCAAGACTTAAGGAGCTCAACGATTCGACGAACAATACCAAAGAAAAAACCATTTGGGTAGGCCACATAAATTACTCAAACTGCCAGACCATGAGAGAAAAAAAAAAAACAAGTAATAGAACAGAGAGAAAAATAAAACATAAAAAATTAATAAAATGACCCACATCGTCTTCACATTCACAAATCACAATGAAAAAAAAAAAAATATATACTTAATACTTTACAAAGTAAGCAAATGTCATTAAAAATCGTTGTCCATGTCGTTCAAAATCAAGTCGCAATCTCATCTTAGCGAGAATCAATGTCAAAACCTAATAAACTTGAAGTATTTTTGGCAGATCGGGGCCTAAAAAGGCCACTTTGGCAAATTCATACAAGGGTAACATTATGAATCATAATATGGCGAAGACAGTCCGTGTTTTTCTTTCGCTGCACTACGTAGGTATAATAAAAAAGATTGGGATTGGATTTGGATTGGATTGATTGGTATTTTAGTACAGACAAAAAAAATAACTGAAAAATCCTTCACCAATTATAGGATTTGATACGATTAACTTAACAGTTAACTGTCCGTTGTGATTCATAACTTTATTCTTTTATGATTCTGCCAAAGTGGCGTTTTAAGCCCCCAGACTGTGAACATTCTTAAAATTACGAGAACTGCCCCTCTTTTCTCAATACTTACCTACCTATTGAAATTGTGAGAAAAAAAAAACAACGGTATCGTATCTACAAACAGTCTAAAACGTAGATGTGACTAAGACACTGTTATGGTGATAAGAGATAATATTTAAAACATCTAGTCTAACTTTTTGAAAAAGTCGCATTTTAATTCAACTATTTTGTAATATGTTTGTCCTTGACTGTACAAATTTCCCAATAAATTATCTATTACCTGTTAAAATCTTATCAATGTCGCTTGTGTCATAAACACATTGTAAGTAAGTAGATAAGTTAATATTTGTGAATGGAAATGTGTTCATTAATAATTATTAATCAACACATTTCCATTGATAAAGATTTTGTGACTTGTCTTAAATAAGAAATAGATAATAAGGCACTGATTAAACAGACATACAGAAACAGAATGCTCAATCGACTGTCGTCCCCTGAGGGCGATCGGTCTCTACCTTCAAGCTGACATATCTTCAGGGTGGGCAGCAGGCAGCACAATATGGTTTTGTTACGGTTGTCTGAATGAGCGACGGTGAATGATTAATGTTGTATTGATAGCACTTTTGGGATCTTTTTAATAAAATTTAAGGAATATATTGATGGAAAACAATCAGTCTACTGTTTCCAGAATATTTAGCAGAACGAACATACTTAATCAAAATTAAACGTCTGTCTGTTTGTCTGATCGTTGACCGATGCTGCGCAAGAACTTCGTAACCAATTTTGATGTTCTTTGGTCTTGTTTTAATACATATTATACTTAACGTATGTGAAAAGGGAGTGAGGAGCTTGTGGCTAAATAATAACAGCCACACGGGACGATCGATCAGGTTAAGCTACGCTTGCCGCGGTTGGTCCGTGGATGGGTGACCATCTACATACCAAGACCCCTCCGTGCCTCATACGTGGATATTTGACAGTCGTTACGGATCGTCAGAAGCCCGAAAGTCTCACAACCAGTTTAACTGGGTTGTTGAGGTCAGATAGGCAGTCGCTCCATTTAAAATACTGGTATTCAGCTGCATCTAGTTAGACGGAAAGCCCACCCCAACATAGTTGGGAAAAGGCTAGGCAGATGATGACTTGGCTTAACGGATGTGAAAAGACCATACCATACCATTTAAGTAACTATACATTGATTTTTGGAGAATAAAAGTGTAAGTACCAAAATGCAGCTACCTAATTGCGTAACACACTATTGGGAAATGATTCAGACTGATCGCCTTCGTTTCGATCCGAATTGGCTTCATTTTTCGCTTTTCGTATTGCGTAACTTCATTATTTGTGAAACCAACTGGAGTCAGTTTGAAATTGGGTTCAAACGTTAAAGAGTGAACGATATGTGCTTAAAAGGGCTATTATTCGAATTGCGTAACTATTTTGACAGCCGTCAATTGGTTTCAACCCAATGACAAGTTGGTATCCCAAAGCGAAGGCAACAGACTGGTCGCAATCGTTTTTCTTTGTACATTATTTTGGGATTTACGCACAAAATCTCCATAATTATTACGAAATTAGGTGTGTGAACACGTTGTAGATAAATTGTGAACGTGTTTTTGTGTAGAACCGCAACACTAAATCTATATTTTTGGTATTTTAGATACCGGCAATATCCTCGGCAGCGGCACGTAAGTAGTGTTAGTAAACCTCACTTTTGGCTATCTCCTAATTTAGTTTTATTATTTGTTTCAGCTTCCACAATGTCACGAGGTTATTTGTTGCTTATCGCGGAAGAGCAACGCCTCAAAGACGGGCTTATTATAAGCCGCAGACTTTTGAGGAGTGCCAGCAACCCGCTCGATTTGCCAACGAATAACTTCGTGGCCCACTTTAGGCTAACAAAGCCTCAATTCTCGAGGCTTTGTGAAGAAGTATTTCCACTTCTGAAACCACGACGTAACTCTGCTATACGCCCGGACCTAAAGGTAACTTGTCTGCCATATTTAGATAGGTTGGCTAATGAAAAAACCATTATCAGGCACTTTTTAAAGGAGACAGTCAGAAAGTTAAAGCTAGTTGCCCATTCTAAAACATAGATTTTAATGCAGAAATACGGACAAGAAACTCCATGGACACTTAAGACACTCTGTTAAAATCAAGTAATTACAAAGTCCAAGCAAGTGTCTTCAAAAACTGTGCTCTATGAAATAACATAATTTTAGGTCTTAGCAGCAGTAGCTTTTTATGCCAATGGGGCATATCAGAAAAATATTGGCGCATATTACCATCTGGGGCTATCACAAACATTAGTACATGATTGTCTATGCGAGGTAAGGGCTACCACTAACTACCTATTCCTATATAATATTATTAGCATTCTTTACTGACATAATTTTCTCTTTGTTTTAGGTTACTGACGCTCTCAACAACAGTGATATTTTAAAGAAATATATTAAATTTCCTTTGATACAGGAAGAGAGGGATGCTGTGAAAAGGAAGTGAGTAAGAAAGTGTATAACCATGGAAACAAGAGTAATATACATACAAGGCATAAAGATCTATCACTATTATTTGCCTTTGTTTCTATTGGTTTAACACAAACAATGCAACAAATCACAGAAAATGCTCTTACAATATTAACAATGAATTTAATATTATTCGAAATATTTAGTATATTAATCTAATTGTTTGATTTCAGATTTATGGATATATTTCAATTTCCCGGTGTGGTGGGGTGCATTGATGGTACCCATGTTGCTATAATCCGTCCTCATGAAAATGAGGAAAGTTATTTCAACAGAAAACTGTACCATAGCCTGAATGTACTGATTGTAAGTACCTAATCATAATCTTGTTGTGACTAATTATACCTATTCTTATTAAAATTTGATTTTGTTGGTGGAATACAAATTTTATACTGTGTGTATTACACACAGTATATTTTTATTAAAACCTGTGCTAGAAGTAATAGGATTATAATTGTACTACCAAAACTCACCTGCTTATATAATATAGGTAAAGTAATTAAAACATTTAAATACTTTTAGGTTTGTGATGCTGACCTACGCATTCAGTATATTGATGCATCATTCGGGGGGGCCAGCCATGATTCCCATATTTGGAATCAGTGTCCTATTCAAAATTTTATGCAGCGCTTACATGATCAAGGCGAAGTGTGCTGGCTACTAGGTAATAAAACACAATAAATTAATTATTTACTTTAGATAGTATATTTTAAAATATAGTTTTACTGTCGTAACTAAAATCAATGGAGAGCAGTGGTATCGGCCGCGATTTACGAGCTTTTGGTAGTAGGTTCGAACCCAGACAAGCGCTTTACTTTGTGTAAATTATTTCATCATCACTGCTCTCAAAACGGTGAAGGAAAACATTGTGAAGAAACCGGCATGTCCTAGGACCAAAAATTCGAAGACATGTAACATCTACCAATGCATTGAGCCTGCGTGGTGGATTATGGCCCACTCTCTTTCACTGAGAGGAGACCTGTGTCGCGGCAGTGGGAACATTATAGGGTGATTATGTAAATAAAATCAAAACCGATGCGATACTGACATACATATAATTGATAATTTATCTCCTTTTTTTTTTTTCAGGAGACTCCGGTTACGCTCAAAGGCGGTTTCTGATGACGCCTATCCTTCGTGCTGCCCCGGAGTCACCAGAGGAGTACTACACGCAGTGTCATGTCCAGACTCGCAATGTGGTCGAGCGCTGCATTGGAGTTTTGAAGAGTCGCTGGCGGTGCTTATTGGCTCATAGGGTATTGCATTATTCTCCTGTGAAAGCAGGAAAATTTGTAAATGCCTGTGCAGTCCTGCACAATTTAGTCAATAATGCACGCTTCCCCATTGATGACGATATACATCTCGATCTGTCTCGACAGATAAATCTCCCTCACGAAGGGCATGGCTCTGTTGATGAGGGTAGACAAGCTGTCGTAGACAGGTTATGGCGTAGTCGTAGGGTTTAGGTTGCAATGATTTTGGTTCGGTATGCAAGGACACGTTACATTGACCTTTCGGTTACTGCTTAGTGTTCATTGCAAAGGCACTTTGTGTCAAGGCCATCCATGTCATAAGGCAATAGATATTAGGAAGGCCAATGGTCCGATGACAAGGGGAAGTCATTCGTCCATTCCCGCGGGCCCTCTTACTCGCACTGGCGACTGCTTCGCATGGAACCTACCAGCGTCCAGCGAAACATCTAGTAAAACGAAACGACCATAGGAAATATTTTAGAACCGGCCGTGCTGCTTCTGCTGTGAGACGTACTCACCGAGCAGAAGCAGTGCGGCCGGTCCCATATATTTCTTTCGTTCGTTTCATTTCCTTTTTGTTTTGTTAGACCATAGGAGCTTATTGAAGCATTCGCTAGTGCGAGTAGGAGGCCCAAGTGTGCTTTTGTTTTTTTATTTGTATTTTTTTTTCATCTTTTTATTTTTGTTTTTCGTTTACTCACTCTGCGTGATTGCATCGAATCGAAATCAAAGGTACACTTATAGGCCCGAGACGGTGTCGCGTGTGTTTCCGTGACCCTCCCATAGGCTGTCGAAGATGAGTTAGGTCCTAGGTCCTTCTCTCTTCGGATGATACACTAGTGGGGTTTTAGTCGGTAGGAGTCCGACATAATCCTTCGCTTACCCCAAGCGAAGGAGCATCCATGAGGGATTTCCCCATGAGCAATAAAAAAAAAAAAAAAAAAGTCCTGCATACTGAAAGCTTATAGGTGACCTCAACATAACAACAGCTAATCATGCAAGCTTAAATTGCGTAGCTTGCTATCAGTATACAGGGGTATGTTTTATTATTCGGAATGTCGAATAATAGATTAACTTACTGCCTATGTTTCCTTAAAGTCTACGAGGGTAATCTCTTTCATAGACTTTCAGCAAACATCATCTTTGCAGCCAATACTTATGCCCATATTTACGAGCACTAGGAGATACCTAAATTATTCGTAATAATAACTGATATCCTATTGAACTATTTTTCGTTGTGGTCCTATGTTGTTGTAATTTTATATAATAATAAGCTAATGTATAAATAAATAAATGAATCCTAAATCACAATTTATTTGTTCATTCATTTTCTATCCCTCCCAGGCAATACACAAACACACACTTAGCTGCTGAAAGCCTATACACTAGCGACGTTAAAGTAAAATTTCACCACTAATTTTAGTATTTTAAAGTAATTATGAGTTACTCCAAGCATTACGCTTCTATCTACCTAAGCACCTAATAGCTTGTAAGTACCTAATAATGTTGTGACTAATTATACCTACTGTTTGCATAGATAAGATAGGTAATTAAAATAAAAATCATTTGGTTCTGAAAACAAAGTATATTTACAAGTCACGCAACGAGTTATGAGCGCTGACCTTGAAAAAAACAAGCGAAACAAACCCTTATTATTAAGAAGATAAAAGGAAGGGACAGTCAAGAGGGGGGAGAGATGCTAGGGAAGGGCCCGAATGGAGGAGACTAGTAACGAAACGGCTATACTTGTATTATTAACTTACTGGAGAAAGCCGACAGTTTCTCGCTGTCACTTGGTGCAATATGGTCACAGCACAGACAGACACCAAAATGGGTATAGAAATGAGGAACACGGTGGAAAGTTCTTCATCCTCTATAGAAAAGAGGACCCTCCGACCAAACGAGGGTTGTGTCCGGTGGGCTAGTGCCTGACGGTAGACATTGGGACCATAGATTTGTTACGAATTAAAAGCAATTAACTGTTTATTTATTTTACTTCAATGGTCCTAGTTTATTAATGTAAAAAGCAATTAACTGTTTATTTATTTTACTTCAATGGTCCTAGTTTATTAATGTAAAAAGCAATTAACTGTTTATTTATTTTACTTCAATGGTCCTATACTCATGAGCATCTGGATTCAATTCAATTTGAAATAAGATTAGACATTTAAATAAACCTTTTTTACAGTCCGTTCTACCGATTTTGACTTCTATACCATAGGCGTAAGGATGGTATTAAAAGCAATAAAGTGGTTGCAATACCAACTGTTTACTGCAGCTGTATGTCATGCCAACAACGCAATAGAATTTAAAATCGGTTGAACAGACTGTAAAAAAGGTTTATTTAAATGTCTAATCTTATTTCAAATGGAGTATAGTTTAATAATGTAAAAAGCAATTAACTGTATAATTGCTTTTTACATTATTAAACTAGCTTAACATAGCTGTAACTCGAAGTCACAAATGATAAACTAGGACCATTCAAGTAAAATAAATAATTATTTTACTTCAATGGTCCTAGTTTATCATTTGTGACTTCGAGTTACAGCTATGTGAATATAATCCAGCATTGCAACCTATCGCTAGTACCAGTAGTATCGGTAGTAACCTATACGCGACACTGGCAGAATAGTTGACAAAAAAAAAGTGACCTACCGCACCCTCTATTTTATTTAGGTACCTAATAGTTTTAAATTTTTGCTCGAGTTTACTGCCCCATTTCAAAAATCTGTCGGTTTTCTCTAATTAGTTAATAATAAAAGTTTAGGGGCAGAGCTACGAATCTAGATGCCTAGAAATTCCCTGCAGGCTCTGTGCAACGGAATCCATCGCAATGTGCATGCTGTGGAGGGTCGCATTCAGCTCCTGCAGGGACGCAGCAATGCCCTGCTGAGTCACTAGGTTCCTCTCCTCCAGCTGGAGCACCCAATCTGGAGCAGCAGGCGTCACACGATGATCTGAAATAATAATTATATTTTAATTATTTTTTGGTAACATTGTAACTCACCAATCTATAAAATAAATAGATAACACATACATTGTCTCCGCGAAGCGTCCTGACCCAATTGGAGCGGGTCAGATGTACGTCCTGAAAAAGAAAACAACTGTTAAAATCACTATGGAAAGGTGTCATGCTGTTGTTCAAAACAAGTATGATTATATTATGATGTAGCAACCCACTCCTATTTAATAACACTTTGCACTGTCCTGAGAGTGAGACCTCATGCTCAGCACTAGCACTTGCAATCACTAGATCAACGAGTCAGTGTATATTATATGTAAGTTAAATATTAATGTGTTACACACATAAACCTTCCAAAACGAATTCTATCAATGATGGCGAAGACCGCATAAAAATCCATTGTATAGTTTAGAAGAATAAAACGGTCCAACAAACAGACATGAAAAGCTACTTCAATTTATAGGTATATAGATATGTGTATAGATGTAGAGACATGTCATCATATTATATTGTTTACAACAGCTAAGATTTATGCAGCATAACAACTAACGTCGCGACGTCGTTATGTCTATTTGTATTTAACTGCAGCAGTTAGTAATCATATAATGTTATGCTATTGATTTAATATAAGGTTAAATGTATGCACCTCTTTGCCTGCCTCCTCTCCCTCTTGTTGCACCAGTTGGTGGCGTCGCCATCATCACCGCTGCTGAATCCGGTGGTGGTGGTGACGGCGGTGGTGGTGATGGCGGCAGTGGTGACGGGCACCGCAGCGGTGACGGTGACGGGTACCGCAGCGGTGACGGGTACCGCGGCGGTGACGAGTACTGCGGCGGTGAAGGCGTCGGAGGCAGTGATAAATCCGATGCAGGCAACGGGACTGGGCAGGGCGGCGGCAGCAGCGATGGCGACTCCGACTCGTACACCTCTAAAAAGGGCTGTGCCGGCGCCGCCACCGGTGCCACCGCCGGCGACGTAGAGCGTGTAGGCCAAGGAGCCGCATTATCCCCCTGCAACATGAAAACCACCAATCAATCATCCAGTTTCTCTTTTTAAATTTTTTATTTCTCCGCTTGTTACAACAGTCACATTAATGTGTCTGGAGCTCTACTATCTGCTACTTACTAATAGTACTTACTTACAATTACTGTACAGACACTTTCAATATTAATTAATATTATTCTAACAACTTACTTATTAAAAATGAAATTACCTGAAGTTTAATTTAAGTTGATCAATTTACAGACTAATATCACACCTAGGCAGAAACACTAAAAAGCCAGTACTTACACTAACTACATCATGCACTGCTTCTTTACAATTAGTTATTATAATAAAAAATAGGTCTTCTCTAACAGGGAAAGGGATGCGGACGCTGGGCTCTCCATAAACGGCCACACGCCCTAACAATGCGAGGATGCGCTCGTCCCTGCTTGTTAAGATAAACTTGGCAGGTAGAGGCCCCCCTCCCGTTGCCAAAGCCTGCTGCCGGAGCCCCGACGCCTTCTTTCGCGAGGTATATTTTTGTTGGTTCCAGTACTAGCAAAGTTAAATAATCTTAATATTTATTACATGACACACAGTAATCTAAAAAAAATTTACTGATAATGTGCAATTTACTTTTAAATTGCACATTATATTGTAGACTATAAACTATATTTTTCTAGCGCGTTATTTTATACGCTATCATTATAACACGTTGTTACAAAACTTGGCCGCAGTCTGAACGCGGAGACGTTATCATTTTATCTGACAATACGCTAGTTATCTCGCAACTTCGCAAGTACTCGCAACGCGCTGTACACGAAAGAATATAATAATATCTCATGTAGCGTTATAGATCAATGAACTTTCCAGGCTTAGGACTAATAAAGTCCTTATTACTTAACTACCTAATTAATTGTCTAAAACTTATTTACAAATCACTATCCACAGTTTCACTTTGTAACACAGTTGACAGTAACATCCTACCTATTAAAAATTCTTAAAAACAAACACACAATATTTACAATAGCATGAAGAACGTACGAAACATGAGAATTATTATATTTACAATTACAGTACTGTAGTACAAGTTCACAGCAACAAAATTATTATTTAGAAAATGAATGTGCGAGCGCCATGCTTGTTTACAAAACAACGCGTACGCCGACCGGCCGACTGCCGCCCGAGTTCACACGATTTCGCCCGAGTGCCCCGACGTGCTGTGACGCTGTGAGTGAGACTATAATAGTTATAAAACTATAATGCTATCCCGCTCTAGCCTCGCTGTGTAAGTACTGTAAGTTTAAAATTTGAGATGCCTAGTTTGTTGAACCGTTACCTATATTTCTAGCGCGAAGTCAGAGTCGGTACAACAAACGCTAGATGCTAATACATAGGTAGCGTGTTATTTTTTGACGCTAGACGTTTTATTAACCACCACTACCTAACACAAGACCGAGTACTTGTTGCCGTAATAAAATATTAAGCTGTACATTTCCAGTAAAAGCAGCTTATACTGGAAATGTATAGATTGTTAGGTCATCGTAGGGACATGTACCTCTTCACACAGTCTCAGAAGTACCTATAGCAATAATTATTGTTCTTTACACTTACTTCTCGCCATTTCACATAAGTTTTAGTGCAGCCCGCGCCCTCGCTGTTGAGGCGGGCTGCAATGTTTTTCCATTTTCCTATAGAGTTGATTTTTGCCAAGGGACCCTCATTCCCAATGGATCCCTTGGCAATTGCAGGATTGTATTCCATAAATCGGAGCAGCAGCTCCCACTGCCGCTCCGACACTTTTCTCGTAGCTGGCATTTCTGAAAAAATAGATGAACAACTAACGTAAGAGCATGAAACATACTTCATTTTAAAAAGAAATCTCAATTAACACTCTCTTTAGATTTATCGTACAGTAAGAAATTGCTAATTACTTACTTATTTCAAATTTAACTTTTGTTTGTAGTTCCAACGTACTTAAGTTTGGCGGAAAAAGAAGTTAACTTTTGCCCACAGAACATATATACCCTACAGCTTTTGCCACAGAGCTAAAATGTCAGATGCAAATACGTTTTGTTACGTACATCAATTATGGTAGTTTTTGGTAGAAAGTGTTTTAAAAATTGATTTTTAATTATTCGGCAATCATTGCACTTTTTCATTTGTAAGCATTAGTAGACCATCCGTTGTAATTAAAAGTAAATTAAATAATAGCATATTAATTCGGAAACAAATAATTCATATATGATGAAACGAAACGCTTGGACGAAGCAGATTATGGCCTATTGGAAAGAAATCTCATTACAACTCTAATGAGTTTGTATCATTTTTATTACACAATACCGAATTTTGATTACGATCCCCACTCGAGTGGGGATAGTTTCAGAATCGCTATCAGAAATAAAATGTGTTACGCAATTAGGCTGCTGGTCAGAAGAAACAGGTTAGGTTAGGTCGGTGGTTGAAATGTAAATAATCTTTCCCTTTAATTTCTCAGCGACATGTTTTCCTCACAATTGCTATCAGTCCCGACGTTCCAGATGACCTAGAAAGTTCAAATTTGGCATCCAGATAGGTAGTTGGGTGAATACAAAGGAATAAATCAGAAACTAGTAAATGTTTATCATATATTTTTCAATTAATTGATTCTACGATGAGGGCGCGCGGACCAGATTTTACAACGGAAATTCACGTACTTACTTTAATATCTATAGGTACGAAAGATTAGAAAATTTCATTAACACACTGAGGTTTTCCGCCTAATAATGTTACTCATTCAAGACAAACTACAAATGCGACCTTTGCTCCGTTACACAAATCATTATCAATTCATAAAACACACGTGGTTTTTAGCAATTGACGCAAATTAAAGATGTACGAGTAATAATATCATAAATAGGCGGTTGGTGATAACTTGACTCATAGATACAACTGAACAATCTTATCATTTCTAGGAATTGGTGAAAAAGCCTGTGTTTGTTTTTTTGAAAAGTCATCACTACTTTTAACATTAATCATTAAATCTTTCCTCGTACAAGACAGGCGCATCGAACCTGTGCTGTAATGCTGCCCACCACGGAGGTATGTCAGCTTGAAGGTATTAACTGATCGGCCTCTGGGGACAACTGTCGATGGCCCATTCTGTGACCGTGATTATACTCTTTGGGGAATTCTGAGATACCTTGGTTGGTACCTAGTAGGTATGAATTCTTATTATTTGATGATGCCTAGTTTTTTTTTTATTATTATTATTGTAATTCTATCTCAGTAGGTAGTACATTCTCTCCTCTCACTAGTTCTTGTGTAGTGTAGTCGTGTGATATCCTCCCAAGTTATACATTAATAATTTATACCCTAATTATACAATTGAATGAACGAGATAACTAATCTCGTTCATTCAATTTAATTATCTTTTTTTACCGATTTAAAAAAAAAAGGAGGTTATCAATTCGACAAGTATGTATGTAATATTATTGGAACTGCATTATATTCACATATGACAATCTATTAGGGCTTCCAAACATATGTATACAGGGTTATTTGTAAAACACCAAAAACCTCTTAAGAGGTCATTGTACTCATCATTATTAACAACTTTTACTATGGGACCAAATCTGAAATCGCGAAAAAAAATAATCTGCTGTTCCCTACATTTATGTTCGTCTCGTCAAAATGTAGCGAACAGCTGATTTTTTTTTCGCGATTTCAGATTTGGTCCCATAGTAAAAGTTGTTCATAATGATGAGTACAATGACCTCTTAAGAGGTGTTTGGTGTTTTACAAATAACCCTGTAGGTATATGTATGAATGTTTGTCCACGCATTTCTCCGCAACTATTAATCGGATCGTGACCATTTTTTTCCTGACTTACATTTACTTCAACTTAGGGAACAGTGAGTTTTATACAAGTTTCACCAAAATCGATTCAGTAATTTTCAAGATATGGGCTAATACGTGTAAGTGTGACGGCCTGGCTTATTGATACGAGCTACGGGTGTAGTGTCAGGGGTATCTCAAAACCTTGGTCAAATTCTAGTGCAATATTTACAACAAAACTATTACCTACTTATTATAAACAAATATTCCAGTTTTTACTTAAAACTAAAAATTACGAAATTTAAAAGTAATTAAAAAAAATTAAATCGACTTCAAAAAGAAATTAACTAAAAATTCTGAAATAACTTTAATTTCGGAAGTCGGTGGCAAAAAACTAAAACTAAAATACAGAACTCAAGACACCGACTAAAATTTAACCGAAAATTTAACCGACAATTTTTTGCAATTAGGGACTGAAAGGGAGTCTGAAAAATTAGAAATGGGGCTACTAGGACATGTGGGGGGGTATCATATGAAAGAGCGCAGTTTGCACATTCTCAAACATTTTCCTTTTTTTTTTGGCCACGCAGTTTTCGACTTTTGATAAAAATGTAAAAAAATACCGTTCCCCCCCTTATCTCCGAAGTTTGCAAAGACAAAAATCTGAAATTATTCTATGTGATAGAAGTTTATGTAAAGATTACAGGAAAAATAAAACAAAGTCTCTCAATAGCACACTTTTTCAGAAATCATCAACAAAAGTTACATTACTTCCACTATCGGTCAAGAGATGGCGCTGGCATAAAACTGCAATATTCTACACCGCAGTGCACAGTATTAAAATTCGCTGATGGATGAAAATTTAAAAACAGATGATGGTACGGAACCCTCGGTGCGCGAGTCTGGCTCGCTCTTGCCTAGAATTGATTCCAGACGCCCCTTCAAAAAGGTAGTTTCGTGTGGAAAAGAATGGGCAAGAAACTCCACCATTACTCTTTTAAAATATATCAATTTGGAATAATTATTTTGTGATCATGCGCAGTTCCAGATGAGTCGGACACAAGCGGGCCGCAAGTTCACGTAGCTAGCGTAATCGTCTGCTACTAGTACAGTCAACAGCAAAAGTAGATGACCAAAATCAGAAATTTAATACCTACTAATGAACGGAGTTCGCGTCAGAACTGTGTGGCGTCGAAGTGATTCAAACCACTCAACGCCACATCAACGCCACACAGAAATCACTTCGACGCCACACAGTTCTGACGCGAACTCCGTTAATTAGTATTGAATTTCTGATTTTGATCATCTACTTTTGCTGTTGACTGTACTACGCTTTGTACCAAACGAGCACGCAATTCAATAGAGCACTTTAATTTTTTTTATAATAAGTTAACTATGTTTTTCAGGTCACAGCATAAAGCCTGAAAAGTGTAACACGATATTACGAAATTCAACTGAGCTCCGCAACCAATCACAGTTGACACGTCTACGGGCTCCCGGCTCTGCCTTCAACGCAGATATATATTTATACCATGACTGTATGATGCGGTTAGCTATAGGTACCTAGAATTTAATTCCTGTATGCCTCTTTCATCATCGGATAACCGGACGTATGGTGATTGTTATCATGAATCTGGAGGACAGAGACAACAAAATGTTTCATCATGACCCAGAAAGCAGTGGAAATCCTCCCCATATTTATTTCCCTAATAGCTTCCGCCCGCGGCTTCGCCCGCAAGGTATGTTGATAAAACACTATCCTATGTCCTTCCCCGGGATGCAATCTATCTCTCTGCAAAATTTTATCGAAATCCGTTCAGTGGTTTAGGCGTGAAAAGGTAATACACAGACAGACAGACAGAGTTGCTTTGGAATTTATATTATTAGTATGGATGACTTTAACCTGGGAGTCTACATACATAACATACACGTAACGCTTGTATTCCCCGAGATATTCAGAGCTTTAGGTACTTAAAGGTACGGTATATGGGTGTACTACATATAGTACACCCACAGATATAGATATCTGTGAGTACACCCATATTTTGACGGTTTTGTTTAAATCCCTGTAATAGGGGCGAGGCTACAACTGAGCACAAATCCAGACTCCGGGCTGTTACTGCTTCAGGTCACGAGTAGGTACCTAAATAAGTTATTTCCAAGCGAGCGCGCACCGTCATCAACCGCATCATCGCTTACCATCACATGGGATGATGGCCAAACGCGAGCCTATCCCTCCCTATTAAAAAATCGTCGTCGCGTTCGCGTATCAAGTAACACTGGATGACTGGACACTTGTGTAGTAACTTCCTGAAGCCGTGACACTGTGACACAAGTGTACAAAGGTGTCAGACACCCGTCTGCCGCAGACTGCCGCTACTTACAACAGTTACTACTACAATAGATATTTGCAATGTGCTAACGTTGTCCAGAAATCTATCATTCGGTAGGCTGTGGTGCAAGTTGAGGGAAAGAGCGGGATTATTTGCAATACTTTTTATACCACCACTATAAGTAGACAACGTAGTAACTCCGTCTATACTTACTGTGTGAAATGCGCTTACATTTGTAGAAATTTTTTGGAATCGCAGTATACTTAAGACAGCACTCAGACACCATTCAGACGTCGGCTAATTGTGGATGCTATAAGTATTACAACGGGTTTAAGAACGGGCAATATGCCGCTCCTTCTTTCTCCTAAAGCAATATAATATGCCGCACTGTCTTTCTCCTAAACAAATTCAGGGTGAAATTGAAAACATACGACAAACCGAAATGGGAGATTACACTCATTATTATGAACAACTTTTACTATGGGACCAAACCTGAAATCGCGAAAACAAAATCAGCTGTTTCCTATTTTCGCATAACTCGTGGGATAATATACCGCAATATCTTTCTCCTAACTTGCAACGGATGATTCCAATTTTAGTTCATTAGAAGAAACTGCCTTGTACAAAAAGGCCCTGAAATATACTACTCGCTTACGGTTATCCCTCGCGCCACACGCCAGCTAACAGTTCCGTACCTGTATTTGAATACAATCCGACTGGGACAGCACAACACACGCCACGCCACAGTCACAGCCGTCCCGCCGTCCCGCCGCCCCGCCGCCGTCCCGCCGCCCCGCGCCGCTGTCAGCAGGAAGCTAGCATGAACCATCCATCACTATCATCACTACACACAGACAACACACAGGCCACTTCGTAGAAATTCGCGACACTTTATTATTACTTTCAGTAAGAAAGTTAATAATTTTGAAGGTTTACTACACAGTTAAGTACCTACTTTATGCTTTTAACTTGGCGCTCTACTGTAGTTCCACCTGCAGTCTTGCTCTATATCTCTAATCTCTGAAATTTGCAGGCTTATTATTGTGGGATGTTTATTTTGCTGTTAACCATAGGTTTAGAGAAGATAACATAATTATTATGAATGTATTCTTTGAAGGCTTGATTTTTAATTCACGCACAATCCGCCAGTTATGTCCCATGTAAGCAATACATAGTCTGGGCAGATACTGAAAAATTCTTGAAGGAAAAACCCTAGATTCGTAGTTAAGACATGTAATCACCTTATTTACCTTTTGTAATTAGAATGACTCACTACTTAGGTTAAAGTTGTACCCCCTTAAGAGGTCATTGTATTCACCATTATGAACAACTTTTACTATGGGACCAAACATGAAATCGCGAATAAAAAATCAGGTGTTCCCTACATTTTGACGAGTTATACGAACGTAAATGTAGGGAACAGCAGATTTTTTTAATGCGAGATCAGGTTGGTCCCGTAGTAAAGTTATTCATAATGATGAGTACAATGACCTCTTAAGAGGTTGTTAATGTTTTACCAATAACCCTGTATAGTTACACAACTCTTTGTCTTCTTCTTTCAAAAGTCAAATTACTGACGACTGAAAGAGAGAAATCGGTGTGTAACTATCATCTGATATAATACGTTTATTAGTAAGAGGGTTAGTTATTAAATTCAGATAGGAATTTTAATTTTAAGCTATGATCTCATTTTGAGACTCTGTAGCTGTGATCAGCGAGGTACTTGCGTAATACACTATCAGTAGCAATGGCTTTCATATTGACAGTTTAATAACATTCATTGCATTGTTTACGTTGTTGAGTAGACAAATTTTTCGAACATATAAAGCAATGTATTAGCATATCCTTCAAAATGGTTCAAATTGTGGTTGATAGTGTGTTACGCAATTAGGGTGCTGTTACGTAATTATTCTTATTTTGTCTTTTACTAGTTAAGAGCCTATACTACCTCAAATGGCTTAGCATGATCCTCCGTTATGTCGAAAATACCGCAGCATAAATTCTGAAATAAATATATGGTAAAGTTGAGGATTAATGCTAGGTACTATGTTAGACGAAAACACGATTCCATAAAATTTTCTCGATAGAAAAAAATTCCAAAGTTGCCTCCAAATTGAACAATAAACAGCTGGTATTCATAAAATACTTCAAATTAGATCATGAAACTTTGCATACTAACTGAACTAACTATAAAGCAGGTCTGATGTTATTTAATTTTTTTGAATTACCTTTATTTTCACCGTAAAAAGCAAATACCTAAACTATTGGCGCTGCCTTCCGCCCAGCACCGCACTCTATCTCGCTCTCACACAGTCCGCGAGCAGTATCGTGTAAGCGAGATAAAGAGTGAACTTTAGCTGAGGTAGTATAGGCTCTTAAGTATAATACGTAAAATTAATTTTAGTTTTTACAATTTATATTATAAGTAAACATGCATCTTAACATTTTTGTTGACACGGCAAATTTTTCTGTATGACAAACGCGACCTTATTAAAAATGTAACATTGCAAAAATCATAATAGAACATGGTTGTAAATAGTACAATAAGATACATGTGTGCTATGTTGATCATTATACTCGAGAAGGTATTATTCGCGCGAGCCGCAGGCGAGTGCGATAAGGAAGCCGAGCGTATAATGA
Source organism: Mesoligia furuncula (assembly GCA_916614155.1). NCBI lineage: Eukaryota > Metazoa > Arthropoda > Insecta > Lepidoptera > Noctuidae > Mesoligia > Mesoligia furuncula. The sequence continues at coordinate 29,670,578 of OU744799.1, forward strand.
TCAATGCGCACCCGTTTCATACGACGTTTTTCAACACACTTGCGAGGAAAAAAACAGACTAGTGTTGTTAAATATTAACTTGTATGGAAAATGGCGCGTTGGTTTTGTCTTTCCGCAAAGCCAACACTAGCAATGCGCGCGCAAGTGTAAATAAAAGCACTGACCACAGAGCATGTAGGCACTGACAACAGACCGCTATATAAAAAAAATAAACACATAACAAATTGTAGTTTAGTTAGTATGGAATTAGAAACTATTGGCATAGAGAAATATACATTAGTTCAGTGAAAATCCGCAATAATAGAACGCCAGTTAGGGTCTTTTCCGTTTGGTTTCGGAAGGGACCACGGACAATTTTTTAAAATTTAAGGTGGATAATTAAAATTTTCGTAAGTTTTTTGTAATTTGCAGGTCAGTGTCAGGTTGTATCTTGATCAAATATGATTAGCGACTATAATATATATGTATTTACAGAATTATAGTCATTAGAATAGAATCTTTAAGTTAGATTTTTTCCCTAAGAACTTTTCCATAAGAAAGATGTATTAATGTTTCGAATGATTATAATTCTGTAAAGACGTACCTGTTATAGTCGCAAATCATATTTTGATCAAGATACAACCTGACACTGATCTGAAAATTGCAAAAGAAAAATTGAATTTCGCGGTCTACCACTGCGCATTCACCTTAAATTGTCCGTAGTCCCTGCGCTTCACCTTAAGATAAATAAATATTAGTTCATTTTGGGACCAAGGACAATACAGACTATTTAAAAAAAAAGTGAATTGATGAGATTAAAAAGCGCGAATCTCCGACTAGTAAATAGTTATCTGTGGAAATAAAGCTCTAGTGGATTAAAGAAAAAGCACGCGTTTTTAATACACTGCATTATGGACCTAAAAGCGGTCCAATAAGAGCCACTTTACGAGCAAGTGTGTTGAAATAGTACATTATGATACATGTGTGCTATGTTGATCATTATGCTCGAGGCGGTATTATTCGCGCGAGCCGCAGGCGAGTGCGATAAGAAAGCCGAGAGTCTAATGATCAATGCACACGCGTTTCATACGACGTTTTTCAACACACTTGCGAGGAAAAAAACAGACTTGTATCGTTAAATATTAACTTGTTTAGAAAATGGCGCGCTGGTTTTGTTTTTCCGCGCGCCGTGCTAGCCAGCACTAGCGATGCGCGCGCAGGTGTAAATAGAAGCACCACAGACTTCTTAGACATACTACGTAAAAAGCACTGAATCTCATTTTAAATATATTAGTCTGTGGCACCGACAAAATCTCTAAACAGCCTATAGAAAAAATATAATAAACACAATAATGTGTAGACTGATCATAGTGTTGTCGTATGTCAAATTGTAGTTTAGTTAGTATGGAATTAGAAAGTACTATTGGCATAGAGAAATATACATTAGTTCAGTGAGAATCCGCAATAATAGAACGCCAGTCAGGGTCTTTTCCGTTTGGTTTTGGAAGGGACCACGGACAATTTAAGGTGGATAATTAAAATTTTCTTACATTTTTTTGAAAATTGCAGGTCAGTATCGGGTTGTATCTTGATTAAATATGATTCGCGACTATAATGTATATGTATTTAAATAATTATAGTCATTAGAATAGATGTAAGACAAAATGTACAATTGTTTGTTCTCCCTAATAAAATAAAATAAAAAAATAAAATAGAATCTTTCAGGTTAGATTTTTTCCCTAAGAACTTTTCCATAAGAAAGATGTATTAATCATTCGAATGATTATCATTCTGTAAAGACGTACCTGTTATAGTCGCAAATCATATTTTGATCAAGACACAACCTGACACTGACCTGCTAAAAACCTAAGAATTTTGTGAAGTACCACTCATTCACCTTAAATTGTCTGTGGTCCCTGCGCATTCACCTTAAGGTAAATAAATATTAGTTAATTTTGGGACCAAGGACAATACAGACTATTAAAAAAAAAAGTGAATTGATGAGATTAAAAAAGCGCGCATCTCCGACTAGTAAATAGTATCTGTGGAAATAAAGCACTTGTGGATTAAAGTAAAGAAAAAGCACGCGTTTTTAATACACTGCATTATGGACCTAAAAGCGGTTCAATGAGAGCCACTTTACGAGCAAGTGTGTTGAAAAATATCTTACGATGATGCAAAAAATTGCTTATTACATATTTTGCTCAATTTGATTATATAACCTTAATTAAAGTAGATAAATTATTTACTATTTGTAGGAATTTTAGACAATACTTATGTATAAGCTCTTTAGTGAGCTGTGAGATACCTGAGATACAGGTTTATTCCTAGTTCAGGTAGAATCCAATTATTTCTAAATTTGTAAATATTTATGTAAATCAATTATTTCAATAAACAATTTCAAGTTCAAAAACAAATAATGTGGTGTACATTCTTTGCAAGTTTCTATTCTACGACCATTTCAGTACGCCAGCCCATTTTCAGTAGGTACGCCAGCACTCTGTTTCAGTACGCCAGCACTCTGTTTCAGTACGCCAGCACTGTGGGTCACTACGCCAGCACTCTGTTTCAGTACGCCAGCACTTTGTTTCAGTACGCCAGCACTCTGTTTCAGTACGCCAGCACTTTGTTTCAGTACGCCAGCACTCTGTTTCCGGGTAAATACTCGTTCATTGTTATAGTTCAGCCTGCCTGCGACTACTGAACGGTTTTCGCAAAACAGCTGATCGTTAACGCAAACGACAGTAATTAGAAATACTCAATATTTTGCTTAAAGAGTACATGACAGTAGTTTAGCTAAAACACTGTGTGTATTAGCACAGAATACATAATTAGTAGTAAATATTAGGCGTTCAGAAAAGTAGACATTATTTGTATTGCCTGGCAAGCTAGTCGTTTACATAATACTCGGATGTTGTTCAGGCATTGTTCAGGAACTTGCTGCGTAAATATCAAAAACGTGTTTTGTTACAGAAATAAAAATAATTATATTGTTACTATGTGTTTTTTTTTTGGTTTCTCCACATAATACTTATTTTAATTATGTAGAGCTGTTTTAAAAATTACTTATATTGTTTCATCCAACGACCAGGGCTGTATGGTCGATGGTTTCATCAAATCGTTTTTGTGCCTACGTACGATCGTATAATGAGGTATGAAGAAAGAAAATAATTATATTAATACACTATCTGTGCCCCGCGGTTTCACCCTCATAAGTCTTGGCCCTGTAGTAATATCGGGATAAAAAGTATCCTATGTCCTAATCTAGGTCATGGTCTACTCACGCGCCAAAATTCATCATTTCACCAGTTATATTTAAGCGCCATGTTATAATGTATGTATGTAAGTAATTATGTTATTTAGGTACTTATGTGTGTTTCGGTTCTATTTTATGTATAGAACTTTTCATTAAGAATTTACCAATGTTGATTTGTTGTTTAAAAGCGTTCAGCAGCTGTTGTCAGAGATAGTCCAACTGAGTGGACACCTACGATGTGTTCGTGATAATCTTCACTAAACTCAGTGATGATTACCACGATAACAAGACTTATGTTGATGATAATCAGGCTAGTAGGTATCTTTATTATCTGGAAATCAGCTCAGGTGCTGATAAAACATTTTCACAATTCAGTAGGTATTACCTACGTGATGTAAATTTACAATGGAATGTTGCTAATTCATTATCATCAAAAAGTAGGTATGCCTGCCTACCTGCCTACCACCTACACAGAACAGCACCCGAATTGCGTAAAACCAAAAAATAGATATACGAGTATGAAAGACACACTATAAATCACAATCTGAAAATGTGCTCAACAACGTAAATAACACCATGAATGATGCTGAATTGACAAAATGAAAGCCAATCTACTGTTAATGTGTTACGTAACTACCCCAAGGGTCTTCTTATAAACGTAGTAATTCCACAAAAGCTTACAAGAGTTATGTTAATTAGGTAATTTCTTAAACTCAAAATTAAAAATAACTCAAAAAACAGCAATTTTGAATGACGAATTAAAAGATAGCCATCGCTCTACCAATCACCCTTTACTATCAAAATAAATGTGGAAAAACTCACGTTCAAAATATAAAGATAACAGGAAAAACATACCCGTATCTATGAGATGATCATCATTATTATGAAAATATTTGTAAAGATACTTTACCCCTCAATAAATATGTAGATACTACATATAATGTGATACAATATCAACTTAGTAATGTTGTGATGACAATACACCTACTGGCACTCCGTTCCGGATGCAGAGATAAGATATATTTATGGATTATATTAGATATCTTTTTATCGCAAAATCAGCGATTTCTTTGTTTAACTTTATAATAATTTGTATCAATATTGCGTAAAATGTGAAATACGTTTGTTACTTATCATCAAGGTTATCCGAAGGATTACGGAGCACAATAAGTAGATAAGAACCACCTATTATGACTTTTTAATCAAATGTAATGTCCTACAGAGTACTTATAGGTATACTGACTTAAGTGAAAACTTCGTGGGAAAGTACGCGCAATAAACAAGCGTGCTAACCAATCAATAAATATTTATAAGTATCTACTATCTACTTATAGGTAAAAGAAACTTTACTTTATGACCTACTAGCTTCCGACCGCGGCTTCGCCCGCGAGATATGTCGATAAAAACTATCCTACGTCCTTCCCCGGGATGCAATCTATCTCTCTGCGAAATTTTATCGAAATCCGTTCAGTGGTTTAGGCGTGAAAAGGTGACACAGACAGAGTTCCTTTCGAATTTATAATATTAGTACTGGTGTCTTACCAAGCAGAGTGCACCAACGAGTGTTAAGAGCGTTTACGCCGAACGGCATTTCATACAAACTTTCAAGCCCTTATTTTTCGAAATGAATGAACCGATTTTGATGAAACTTCATATGCATAAGCAGGATACAAAGGTCTAAAAAGTTAGTAGAAAACATTTTCAAAAAATAGTGTTACAGCTAAATTAGACCGATTTTAAATGTTCCATAGAAACAGAGATTTCCAGTTATCTTTTTTTAAATAAGACATTTTGAAAATGTTTTCTACTAACTTTTTAGACCTTTGTATCCTGCTTATGCGTATAAAGTTTAATTAAAATCGGTTCATTAATTTCGAAAAATAAGGGCTTGAAAGTTTGTATGAAATGCCGTTCGGCGTAAACGCTCTCATGATTTCAGGACATGGTTCTAGACCCCCTCTAGCGTAGAAATTAACGCAGGGGGAGGAGGGGGGGCAGCCTGCATAACGGGTGTAAAAAGACGCATTACGAAGCCGAGTCACTTGTTCTTTATTCTGTCCGTCATTGAGATAAATATTTGTTTCTGTAACAGACCATACTTACCTGGGAACCTTCTGGTTACGGAAATAATGTAGGTCAACGTTCCAACTTTTTTTCACATAACAAGTTTTACATGTTAACGTGTTTATCTGTATAACTTAACTTGAATTACCCCCACAACCCCTGTGTACTCTGTGCTTGCACCCTCAAGTACAATGTTTTTTGTGCGTTACATTGCGCGCTGCTGAAAAAAGCGAGTTATCACATCAAAAATAATAGTAGATTGTTATACAAGGGTCGGAAGGAATCAATTCCCATACGAGGCATTTAGACGCCCGAGCGCAGCGACGGCGGCTATAGTCCGAGTGGGAATTGATGACTTCACCCGCGTTAAACACTCTACTTTTCATTTCGAATTTAAGGAAAGTAAAAAATAGTAGTTTTTCTAAAATATTTATTGATAATAATTACATGAATCTATTCATTAGTCTTTTTTAAATTTGAAGTATGGAACACACCACGTCACCGCCACATGAGTAAATTCTGTGTCACCACCGCAGGCCGTACCGCTTACTAGCCGTATTATTATCATTCTGTCTGCATTCTTACTTTTACCATTTTTCATAAAATACTTAGAAAACACGATAATCTTGATAAAAATTACTAAAAATTGTGTTGCGACGTGACACTTTTTAGTGCTGACCCAACTTTCTTATTTCGATTCAAAACTTGCATACAGCCTAATCGATACTCGCAATAAAAAAATAAAAAAAAAAAATGTAGAAACTGAATAATAACTCTTTAAACTAACAAAATGTATTGAAATGTAAAGTGTTTGCAGAACAACCAATCTATAGAATTAATTAATTATCATTATTCTCAAAAAAACTTCTGGTAAGCCTACCTAAAAAATGTTTACTGGGAATTCTGTAGTAAACTATTAGAAAGTATCAAAAATAAAATCCACAAAAATCAATTGTCCAATAAATTAAAATAATTTTAAACAGCGATCGCATTCCGAATATAAATTCAATTATAGAAGCATTTCAGCGCGAAATTCAGTAAATGAGGTACCTATTGGCCTGTCTGTTATTGACATGATATTAGAAGAGATTGAAATGATATTAGAAAAGCATAAATCATTATTATAAACAATGCTTATTGTATTTATTGCTTAAAATAATTTTATTTTATTTTCAAGTATCGATTACATTCGTCATATTAATTACTCGAGTCAATCGATATATAAAAAAAAAAAATTGTTTGGAATAATCGATTTCACACATCACTGCAATAAAAAAAAACAATAATGGTCGGCGATTTTGAACGCAAATTGAGTAGGTAGTGGTAATGATTAATACGTATTATTGAACCTGTGTTTAAATATTACGTTAAAACCTGGGCATTTTCGTGTTGTTTATAATATTATCAATAACATTTGTCACATTTTAAATCTTATCTACATCTATGTGTGTGAAATTTGTGAAAAGTAAAAATGTAAACACATACGATTGGCGCGAAACTTCGACATTAGATATCAAAAAAAGTTCATTACCACTACTTATTTACCTTAAACTATGGATAAATTCGTCAAATAATTAAATGATGTACATTCACAGCCCCATTATGGTAAAGTCAGGATGTTCGAAATCCCCAATTTTTATGTTTTTTAGCCTCGACCACAACTGACATCAAAATGGTGATTATCGTACCTATGTATGTTGAATTTATTCAAGGTAAATTATTAACTTGTGCGCTAAATCTGAAAGATTTAATGGCGTTAACATATGAGCTTTTTATCCAACTCTCCTAATTAACGCACATTCATAAGATTTGATGGGTAGCATAATAAATATTTACATAATCAATTAAGGGTGTCGTATGTCTGACTAAGCTGACTACCTATCTAAATTTAGTTCTATTTTTAAATTTCATTCCCGCCCTAGGGAGGGAAGCAATTACTATGAGACTTTCCCGCCCAAGGGTGGGAAGCAACATTTTCCACCCGCTATTCGGATCAAACAAACACTACTTTCCGAGTATGAGAGATGAAAAAGTCTTTTCCTAGCTAAAATTTTTGCTCAATGTTATCTACTAACTTTGCCGTGCAGATCTGTAGATAATGACCAAGTGATGGGTCTTGTTGCTGTTATTTGTTGTTGTTGTTGTTGTAGTTTGCCTTTCCCGTACCTACCTATAATTTGTATCGTATGTAATTTTCAGCGTTATCCTTTGCATAATTTAGTCGTAAAATAAAAAAAAAGAAAGTTGTATTATATTCTGCTATATATTAATGTCATTACATCAATTTCCGTTTGTCTACTTTGTGTTAATACTGTTTCAGACGGCGCATACAAAATCTGTTCAGTATTTTGGGAGTCTTAAACACGCAGACTGACATATAGGTACCTACAACCTACATGTATTTTATTACATTAGTTTGTATTATTTTGTATATTTCCTTGACAGCTAGTTACAGCTGTGTCGATGCTCAAAAAGGCGCTGATTGGCTGTGACGTCAATACATCTTTTTGACTAATTCCTTTGTAAAGTAATTTGTTTGCTTGAAATGTAAATGGGTTTATTATAATCGAATGTTTATTTTCACCTCTGTCCGATAGAGACGCTTGTTAGTGTGTTTGGAGAGAAGCGATGTAACTGTCCAATTCTCTTAAAGAAAGGCTTGTTTGTGCATTCACAGGTTATCGAAGGGTTACTTACATAAAGTTTCGGTAGGTAAAGTAAATTGAATGGCAATTTCTCAAATTATTTCTATTGTAAAGAAAATCACCGCCATAATTTAATTATAATGACTTATTACTTCCACTATTATTTAATAGGTAGGTACAGCGAAATCACTCATGGCCATAAATGTCATTCAGTCTTTATAACAATAACAATAATTAAATAACTACTTATAAATTGGAAACAATAATAATCACGAAGGATTTAGGGAGGTAATTTAATTATGTAGTTAAATACTTTCAGAAGTTCCACGCGTTTAGGCCTAAAGCAAGTAACTGTCATCTTCAATTTATTCGAGAAACTATTCCTTTCCGATAGCACTTCTTTCAACAGGATATATTTTTTTATAGAATCTGGACTATCTATGAAGGACTATCTGTAGGTCAAGAAATACCTATCGGATTAAAATTGTTAGAAAGCTTGTTATTTCAAAATTAGCTGGAAACTGTTTATTCGCTTACTTGCTAATTCAGAACTAATAAACATAACTAAATACAAAAAAATAAAATTGAAGTCGACGCAACATGTCTTTTTCTTCCATAGATACTTCTCTATTAAGGCTCCTCCAAACAGGCGACACGCGATATAATCGCGCGCGACTCAAAGGCACCGCTCGTTGCGCGACTTGCTCGGGTGCCTTTGTGTCGCGCGCGATTTTATCGCGTGTGGCGCCTGTTTGTAGGAGCCTTTAGTCGTCATCTCGGTAGTCACTCCCTTTCTAACCATATCATCTTTCCTACAGTCCGTCCATCGTGTCTTTGGTCTTCCCCTACTCTTATGCAGCTATCTACATTCATTATCAAAGCTTTCCTGACGACATTTCCCTCATACCTCTGCATCATAAAGTGACCATGACAACTGATTTCCACACGACATATAAACTCTGGAAATACTTAAGATGAAGTATTCAAAAGTATCTACCAATGTTATCAAAACTAAACGACGACGTGCATCAACTGCACCTGACGGATCGCAACTGATAATATAATATTTGTTGTCATTACAAGGGAAAATATTTACACAATAAACATGTCTTGGATTCATGTCATATCGAAAACCGAATTATTTGGCAAATCATCACAATTTCTATGTTTTCATATAATCTACGTCACGATGATCTACGTAGATAAGGTAAGGATATCGGATCAGTCTCCGTCGGAGAATTATTTGCAATATTTCAAGTGCCTTGCAGATAAGTAGGTAGGTACTTCCTAAGTCTCGTGAATTTCATGAAAGTCAAATTTACGATTACCACTAGACCTACTTCAGGATAATCTTATTAGAGTAGAATTAAGAACAACAGTATCCTGACAAAGCCATGATTTATTTTTCGTAAATTAAATATATTGTCATTTAGCAAAAAACTTCATAACGACTTTGTTGCCCATTAGTTGACTTCCGATTTCAACTAGACACTTACTTATTGGTAGCTACGTAGCTACCTAGCCGTGGCAATAATAATTATTGATTAATAATACCAAACTATTATTGTCCCACTGCTGGGCAAACGCCTGTTCTCATACAGAGATGGCACGAGCATTGATCACCACGCTTGCTCAGGACTGGTTGGTGATTTCAGGCGAAAGTTACTTTTCACTAATTTAGTACTATACGGAGTAAAACCTACTAGATGGATAGCAGATTTTATCAGTTTTGAACTCGCTGTGGTTCTATTTATCAATATGTCATTCGCTTTCATAACGTTTGGTATTATCTACGTATTTTGATGATGTCAAAAACGCCAATTCTTAAATAGCTGGTATATACCAATAGCTACAGTTTACCAGGAGAATGATGCATACTTACACCATATTATACAACTGCAGCCATTACCTTATTGTTCTATCGACAAATTATAAAATAGGAATAGACTGAACCAGTAGGTATATGTATATTTAAATGGCCGCAACCAAGAACATTCCGTTTAAAATATGTGAAAATTTAAATATTGGCGACTGATTCCGACAATACAGGACCTAGCAGACATCCCTAAATTGGAGTAAAATATTTTCCGTTTCACAAAAAATCTGAGTCAAAATATGCTTCAAATTATAATTTTTCACATCAATTCCGAAATGAAGAAATAGCAATCTATGAACTACTCTAAATCTGAGCTATAAGTCGCGTGATTCCAAGTATCGCATTGTAATAGCGCTTCTGTTCATCTATTACAGCAATAAATTGTCGATCCCAAAATAATATCCCTCATGTTCCAGAAACTAGCTGACTGTACCTACGTTCTTAGAAGTGCTCTCAAGTGTGTTTAACTCGAACAGTCATTGTTTACGCCAGGCGGCAGACCGGACAACGGCGAATTAATCTCTCCCGACACGGCCATCTTTATAGTTAATCTTTTGCTGAAAAAGAAACCGATCTGATGCTAGGATTAGAGCTGTAAACTCGTTTAGATAAGTATCTATCTCTTCAAAAGAAAGACAATCTTCTTAATCTCCGATTATATTAATCCTCAATTCAGAATCTAACGGAGAATGTTCATTATAATCTATTGTTGTTTCAGTTTCGTTTGCGGATTGCAATAGATCTGAATACTAATTCCCAGTATGAAGGTCAGGTAAATAAAATAAAGTTTTAAATGTGAACAATACTTTAGTTTTATTCATTATAGCTCTTTATCTTAATCCTATAATCTAAGTCAATAAATATACAACTTTGGAAATATTTACATATAATTACAATAGGTACAACGGCGGAATGATACGAGAGGTGACACCAGCTAATATTGCAAACTACAGAGATTACCTCTCAACTCCACTGGTCCATTGGCTACACTAAAACTAAATCACAGATAAATAATAACGTCTTCCAACCTTTCAGTTAAGTCAGTCTATTTGGTAAAGCCTCTATGAGATGACGAGCAGATCACTGTCGCGTGAGCACCGTGACCGGCTTGTAGATGTGAGGCGTCAGCGGGTGGTGCGAGGGCGAGGGCAGCTCGGGGCTGGAGGCGCCCGAGTGCGGCGGGGAGTGCAGCATGGGCGGCGACGGCGGCAGCAGCGGGGACGTCTGCGCCATCATCGCGGACTGCTGCGCCAGCTGGGAGCTCTGCAGCAGCTGCGACGGGCCGAGGAAAGCGCCCGACGGCAGGCGGTCGTACAGCGCGGGCGAGTAGGGCAGGCTGCCGTAGCCCATCGCGTCGCCGCGGAAGGCGGGGTGCACGGCGCTCGGCGTCACGGGAGGAGTCTTCATTTGCATCGGAGCGTACCTTTGATACAGCAGCTGCGAGTACAAGCCCACGAGCTGCGAGTACGTGGCGGGCGGGTAGGCGCCCGGCATGGCGGCGCCGGGGAACAGCGGCCGCTTGAAGCAGGCCAGGCGCGAGCGGCCCGTGAGCGCCGAGCGGCGGCGCAGCTTGCCCGTGGTGCCGCCGATGAACACGTCCTCGGCCGACGCGTCCAGCATCCAGTAGTTGCCCTTCCCGGGGTCGTCGTAGTGACGCGGCACTTTCACAAAGCACTTGTTCAAGCTCAGGTTGTGGCGGATGGAGTTCTGCCAGCCTTGCCTGTTCTCTCTGTAGTACGGGAAGTTTGTCATGATGTACTCGTAGATGCCGTTCAACGTGAGCCGTTTCTCGGGACTGTTGCGGATGGCCATCATGATGAGCGCGTTGTAGCTGTATGCGGGTTTCTCGTGCTTTTTGTCTTTCTTGTCGTCGTCGTCTTTAGGTTTGGTGCAGTCGACGGGCTCGGTGCCCGTCACGTCCAGCTCGGAGTCGCTGAGGTCGGCCTCGGAGGGCGATGCGCCCGTCGACGAGGCCGTGGGAGACGGCGGAGGAGCCGGCTTGTTCATCAGTATGGAATTAATACTGAAATCTCCTTCGAACTTCACCATTTTGAAAACACTTGTGATACACTTGTTAAACACGTAATGCGTGCGCTTACACTGCGAGCGGCGAGTGAACTGACGGGCGCGGAGGCGGCGCGCGCTTTTATACGGTGCGTCAGAGGCCCCGCCTCTACAGCTTTGTGAGTGCGCCGCGACCAATTGGCGTGCGAGCTTTTTGATACATAGAGCCACACCCCCATCTAGTAAGCTCCCCTCTCCGCACAAGCTCCGCTGTTGTTTTGTTTGAGGTGCGCGCGCGCAGCGACGAGTTTATTTATTATCTGGTATATCTTTTATTGGTACTGTAGCTACGATTATAAATCGATTGTGGTTTGTTATGTGATTAATGAGTATTGTAAAATATTTTTTCAAAGTGAAGGTACTCTTTGTTTTAAGTTGATCAATTTATGTTGATTGATAGATATTTGATAGCCGTAGTAACATGTAGTGGTGTATTTTATTTGTAGGAGTTTGGGCACAAGACGCGGTGTCGTGGGACTCGTGGGTGTCACTCAGTTTGATGACAGTGGACAGTGGGACAACTTTCTCGAAACCTTAATGATGTCCCGTCATATTAGGTGCAATAAGTATCGTCATTGTTTGTACAATAATAGTTGCATAGTTTCTGGTATTAGCTTAATAATAGGTAGGTAATTGACTAACGACCTAAGTACCTGATTTATTAACAATTTATAATACTTAGTAAGTACCTAACTAGCAAGTGCTTTTGTGTCAGATAGTTTATTTCAATTGGCCAACGTAAGTAAATGTCTACTTACTTAGTTACCTTTGCAATAAAAAGTATTTTAAATGAAATCTACGTAAACGGATTAATTTTGGACTAAGCGGTTGTATCCGGAAAAAGGATTTGACGGATTTATGTTATTTTGGTTAATAACAAAGACAGATTAAAGGTCTCTTGAGAGTGTCTTTGATTTTAATATTTAATCAGATTGAGTGTTGAGTTCTGTGAAGTTGGAGTAGGTAGCTAAATTAGTTTTAGTTTATGTTAACTTAACTACTTAGGTATACACTGAATTTTTACTATTATGTATAAAACTTTGTTTATTTATTAAATTAGTTAGGTACCTATACTGATTGTGGGAGCAAATTGACCAACAAATCTGCGTACGCACGCAGTCGCACATGTACCTATAGGTAGGTAAGGGTCCAGCCTTAGTAGGTAAGTAGATAGGGGTACTTGGTCTACTACAGCGGAAGTGTGACTGTAATTTACGTAGTTTTCATTACTTTAGGGATAAAAACATACCTGTATTAAAAATAACAGAAATCGATTCAGTAAACGATTCTGAACAAACTAAGTACTTAAGTAGGTAGGTACTTACTTTCATAATGTGCATTTATAGGTAAACCTACCTACCTAGGTACCTATCTTCATTGTATAGATACCTACTTATCTATGTACAAACAGACCTAACTTAGATAGTGTATTTATCTACTTAACTAAGTTAAGTCTGTTGGTAGGTATCCTTTCTTAACTTTTCGATGGATCATAACTAAGTAGGTAACTAGTAACTACTTATGTACCTACCAATCAGACAATGACAATTCCGTAGAAGGTAGATACAGCTCTACCTACCTAGTTTATATAGGTAGGTATGTACTATGACACAATCCCACACACCGATTTCAAAGGTTAGGTGGTAGGTAGATAAATAAGTATAGTGCTATTATAAAATTACATTAAATACATAATATCAGCATGTGCATTGAAAAACTGAGTAGCAGCTACTTGCAGCTACTTATCAGTCAGTTAACATAACGCGCAATTAGGTATTAAATACCTAATCAGGTAATCAGCTAATCACAATGACTGTTATAAAACTTGATCACCAAAATATTTGTAAATAACGTTTGCAGATAAGCCACACATTTTAAACAAGTGTAGCTACGTAATAATACATTTTGTCTGTGTGGTGCCGGACTTAAAGAATAGCACCACCCCATACTTCCCGTGGGTGTCGTAAAAGGCGACTAAGGGTCGTACCGGAGAATGGGCAGCAGCGTTCTCTAGGCATTCCACCACCATACCATACTGCGATCGCCAACCCGCCTGCCAAGCGTGGCGATTATGGCAAACTCCCCCTTTTTGGGGGAGGCCTAAGTCCAGCAGTGGACGTCTTTCGGCAGAAACGATGATGATGATAATACATTTTATGAACAATTAGAATCCAAAAATTAACAGAGTTTTCAAATTATAAGAACCTAAACACAAAACATTTTTTCTAATTTATTGAATCTGCCTGTGGTGTCAAAGTAGGTACCTACACAATACTTGACTACCGATAGGTTTTACTATAACAGATGATTTCAATAACAATTAGAAACAGTTTGTTCGACCATTTGTAAAGTTCTAAGTACAAAGGAAGTCTTAACAAGACGAAGAAGAAGACGACGCGACGGGGATTCATCCCTTACTAACTTAAAAAGTAATAAGAACAATAAAGAAATCAGCCATTTTGAATGTTGACAATTAGGGCGAGCAACCTTGCCAATGAATGATTTAAATCAATTAGATAGCAGTGTTGACGCAAATCATATTACGAATCAACACATTGTTTATTAATACTGTACCTATGATAAGTATCTACCTACCTAAATATTTTAATACGATTAAGTATATAATATTGTTATTGTTGATAAAGTAGCTCAGTAGGTAAGATTTGGTTATATACCTACAGTACAGGGCCAAATTTTATTAGCTAGCTGACCCCAAAAAAACTAAATTAATTTCTTTTTTCAAACGACGAAAAAAAACGGAGGAGGTTTTCATGTCGACGCATTTTTTTTTATGTATGACCACGCATAACTTTTTATAGAATACCTAGTCCGATTTTGATAATTCTTTTTTCGTTTGAAAGGGTTACCTACTCTCGAGGTGGTCCCACTGTCATCAAGTTGGAATCTGTTGAGAGGATCTCATAGAAATCGAGGGAAACCCCCAAATTTTATAGGCAAACCTACAACGAATAGGGTATTTTTTAAAGGAATCTGAAGCGCAGCAGCCCATAGCGAGGTCAGGGATGTAGCTAAACAGGGTGCAGGGTCATCGACGCGCACCTGCTACCATAGATTGAGTAGAGGTACATGGTATGAACATGATTGGCAAAGTTCGACGATCTTAAAAAAAATTTGCTGTTCCATACATTTTGACTGCATGTTGTACTTATCTATGAAACAGCTGTTTTTATTACCGACTTCAAAAAAAAAAAGGAGATTCGATACGTACCTATGTATGTTATATTATTGGAACTGCATTATATTCACATATGACAATCTATTAGGGTTTCCAAACAAATATACAAAATTTTATAGATGTATGAATGTATGTATGTGTATTCATTTCTCCGCAACATATTATTCGGATCGTGACCATAATTTTTTTATTGGCTTACATTTACTTCAACTTAGGGAACAGTGCAAGTTTCATCAAAATCGATTCAGTAATCTTCAAGATATGGACTAAGTAATTGAAATTCAAATTCAAACAAATATTCCAGTTTTTACTTAAACTTAAAAAAATTAAATCGACTTCAAAAAGAAATTAACTTAAGATTCGGTTAGTGACCGCCGAAGGGGACGGACGTGTCGGGTCCAGCCTTTGTTTATACTTGATGCAACGTGCGTACCATGTGGCTCTAACCAAACTGGCGTAACTCTCAGCTTGAAACGCAAATTTGAAATTCGAAACGGTGTATCGTGTGTTGTTATTGTGGGTGCATAGTAAAACGAGTGGCATACGTGTGTTCCTGATATAAAAGCCTGAGGCCTAGGTCTCCCAACCGAGGATTTGGTGAGATCTTTCCGTATATTTCAGGGATCTCCATTAGAAGCTGTTTCCGGCTGCGCTTTGTTTTCTTAACTTGGATTTTTAAAGCCACGCGTGAATTTAACATCATTGTAAGCTATAAATAGGCTTTAGGGAAATGTTTTCATATTATATCTAGGAGCGAGGGATAAAACTAAGATACTCTATTACTCTAGCCTAAAATACGGTATCGCTCTAGAATTCGTACTCCACGATTTTCTTCATTTAACGTTGTACTAAATTACCAAAACTGCCTTGAACAAGCAACTTATTTCATAGCCTGTAAGTCAAGTCTTGTACATAAAGGAGCTGTTTCTCTCGTTTACCCGTATCCCAATTCTGCGCCCACGACTGTATATCTGACACTATGTATGTCAATATGTCTGATCACAATCCGTGTACCTGAATTCGAACATGTGCGAAAAAATTGGACTCGAAGTTAAAAAAGGTTAAGTTAAAAACAAAAATAGCAAAGCTCATAAATTTGAGGCCCTGTCAGCTTTATTGTTTCTCAAAAACAAACCCACGCACATGTTTGCTGAGAAGGTCTTGCAATACCATAAAAACAAAAGGCTTTCTCTTTAAAAATGGGCATAATTTTGCGTATGACAAAAGGCGGCAATTGTCTAGTTCGAGCCATAGCTATAGCCCATCAATAAATAATGTAATGGGTTTGACCACGTGTCTGTCCGACCTCGCTTCTTCATAATATCGCTCTTAAATAATATACAAGAATTTCTCCCTAACAGCAATCTCTCCCAGGAACAAAGGATAACAAATACACAATCACGCAGTATAACAAGACGTTCTGAGGAGGAGAGTATATATTAATCGCCGCGTCCGAGTTCTATCTTGTAAATTTGCACGTGCACACGGATACAAAACACACACTAGTGTATTCACCTACCGACGAACCAGTACCCAGCAACATGCACATCCTCTACAAGGACCAGCACTATGATAGCTGGGCCATGACCGACGACGACCATTACAACAGCAACCCGATAGATCTAATGAAAAATCAAACAACGTCAAAACAACACAACATAATAAGCCTTTAATTAACCAATTAACTAAGACGCGGAACTCTCAATTAGAGGCATTCATGCAGCCTGCATACAAGAAACAGGTAAAAACTCAGGAGATCTACAACCAACAGAGAAAAACTGCAAATAGAACAGACAAAAGAGAGATCATCATGCAGGACAACATGGTCAAAGGGCACTCCAATTGGATCACATTATCGCCACATGCAACAGAAAAACTCATCGAACTTATTACAGGTGAATGGGCAGCTAGGGGCACATCCGACCATAAAATAATCTGGGATCTGCTAAGAACAAACCGAAACAAGGATTTCAATTACAAACAGAGCCATTATGTCCTTCTCAATAGTAAATTCACGAATACAAAATACCAAGACTACATATCAAAAAACTAAAAGATATGTAGGAATCTACTCAACGGACAAAACATCGAAATATTCTGGAATACCATAACGGAGCTATTAAAAGCGGCTGCTCAGGAAACTCTGATTCTGCAGCCAGTTCTCTCCAGAGATCATCGATTAGCTCTTGCTGAACTACAAAAAGCTAAACTCCTACAGAATAGGCAACTAGATAATCCAAATAGGTACAACCTAGTAAAATAATGTCAGGCAACACTTCAAAAGGTTAAATATCAGGAAGAGCAAAAAGCATGTAGGGCCTGCCTCAATGAATGGGGAAAAAACCACCCTGCAAAATGCATGCAGATGCTGTACCTTTTTACAGTAGAAACAAACTTCAAGCAAAACGTCGAAAAAGATCTACTTAGATACCGATGACCAAGTGGGAGCAAACAATAAAAAAATCCGAGGGCCATCTTATACCAACAATTAATACAAACAATCCGATAACCAAAGTACAGTGTGATGGACCCATCGCGGATGACGTAATGGAAATCATTAATAAAATGAGAAACGGGTCAGCTCCCGGAACTGACCAAATGGTAATCGAGCTTTACAAAACAATTCCAGAAATACTACAAGAAGCCGTCACCAAACACATGAACAAAGCTTGGACACAGAACGAAGCACCCAACACGTGGCTGGAGACCGTACAAGTACTAATTCCAAAAAAAAAACAATAACCCTAAAGATGCGAATGAATATCGCCACATGTCGGTTTGCAACACGGGTCAGAATTTACGCATCCTACGCATTTAAAAAATAGACGAGGTAATAACGGACTTGGACAAATACCAACCAACCTTTTTAAACAATAGATCAACAGACGACCATATATTTACGCTTAAAAGGGTCTTAGACGAAGAACGGCGTGCAGGTAAAAGAATTTATGCCTTTGACAAGGTCGACCTAAAGGCACTAAGGGACCAATCACAACGAACCAACAAATTGCTAACCAACAGGACCATCAAGCACGATACATGGCCTGAAAGTATCGGCACTTACTAAAGCTAACAGATCAAGACTCAGAAGATATGAGCGAGTTTTCATTAGAAACTTGATTAACCACCCTAGGAAAAAACCAAGACAAAAGAAAATGCATGAAATCTTAGACGGAAAAACAGTAACCAAACGCATCAAGAACCACAGGATGTGCTACCTCGCACCTGTCTACAGGCGCCGCAACCACACCTACTGCATGCAGCAATGCAGTACAAGGCCAAATCCAAGAAGGCCGACCTATTTACACATGGAACGACAATCTAAAACAGGACATGAGGTACTTCGACAAGGGAATCAATTTTTGGACGGATACAGCTGGAAAAAGGCTAGGCAGATGATGATGACGATAGCTGAAGATAGAAGTAAGATCAAGATCGCTGCTAGTGAAACTTACAAAAACCGGAAACGGATAGTAGCGAAACTTCCGTCGAAGACATTGAAAACAGCAACATCTGACACAACAAAACAAGCAATTACATACAAAAGAACCGAGAAAGCAGTAGAAGCCCGCCAAAAGTCGCACCGATGAAGCTCGACCTGAACCAACCTGGCGGCAAGGTCGATAAAAGATGCCCATCCATAGATAATAATTACCCATCTCTCCACTAGTCCAATGCTTACTCTAGGATGCATATCCGGTAGGCTCTTAAATCCTTACCTATCCTACGGGCACGTCTTCCCTACCATTACCGCGCCCCCCGGTCTATTCCTTGATATGCAATGGTCTCTGTAGCACCATGAACATGAGGCTACAGGAGCTAGTGCGAATCTTGGGGTTCATTCGATTAATCGAGTCTGGTTTAACCACGCTGGGATCGGTGCAATTCATTCATTCATTCATTCATTCAAAAAGAAATTAACTTAAAATTATGAAATAACTTTAATTTCGGAAGTCGGTGGCAAAAAACTAAAACTAAAATACAGATCCCAAGACACCGACTTCCAAAATTAAAGTTATTTCATAATATTTTGAGTTAATTTCTTTTTGAAGTCGATTTAATTTTATTAAATTAAGTTTTTTGTTAGATCATGTTAAGATATCGATTCCCATCACGTGTGCGGAGTTTCGCTAGGTAATTCAATTTGACCTTGTATCAGTAGGTATTTGGTACAATTGTTCCGAGGAGTTACAAATTAATATGGTCCTTATCTATGAAATTACGTTTTACAAAAAAAAAAAGCAAATACCTATATGTATATTTTTTTAAATAAAATTACATGTTTCAACTGATAAAACTGACATAATTATCAAATTGTGTTTATTTATAGATTTATCAGAGCTCACGATCAATCTGAACGTGGCACATGTAGGTATAAGTTGATACTTAATTAAGTACTTACCTATGTAAACAACGCAATTATTTTTACTTGTTTGTTAATAGAAGAATAGATTGGGTATGAAATATGAAATCTTAGTACACTAATACGACATACAATGCACCGACAAATTACAACACAAGAGAATTATTCATAGGTCCTGTCCTGACTCGAGTATCGATCGACAGAGTGCGACAATATCGACATAATCGAGACGAGACGCAAAGAGCACACCTGTGTCGATGCGACAAAGGGCAGGCGTGCTGCGGGGAGCGGTGCGCGAAGTGTGGATATGGTACCTACGTACCTACCTACCAAGAAATTATCATCAGCCTCGTCATCATTTCTGCCGGAATACCTACGTCTACTGCTGGACATCCGCCTCCTCCAAATGTCGCCACATGCACCACTCCTATGATTCTTGGCGGCCTTCACAAGGTCAGACTAAAGCACTACAATACGGGTTATAGACTTCTCCTATATTGTAGCAACGCTACTGAACCGCACACCAACATTCCACAAACATTGCCTTTGCATATTTCATGATATTAATTTGATGTACGACATTGATTAACATAGATAAGATACAAAATAGATTTGATAACAACGTTGCATGTTTCCGGTTGACATGTTTTCATAAAAAAACAGATCAGCCGCAAATAGACTGAGCTGTAATATTACCTATTACCAGTTCAAGGGGATCGTCATCCAATTCGCAAACGGATTCAAAGTCGACCTATATAAAATGCCTCGTGAAAACACTGCTTGAGTTGCCGCATCTATTTTCCATAACCTCTACATGTAACGATTCGATACGGGTAGTAAGTACACAATAGTGTCGGATTTGTGTCGGTAACGTACGCACTGATCACTGATCGATTGATCAGCTGAACGACTGATCGACTGTTCGTCTGATCAGATCACGGTCATCGCAACCATTGTCAAAGGATTATATTGTCGTTTATTAGCTTTTCTGATATTTGGTCTACGTTCTGTAATGCTTAATCATCATCATCTGCCTAGCCCTTTCCCAACTATG
Source organism: Mesoligia furuncula (assembly GCA_916614155.1). Taxonomy (NCBI): domain Eukaryota; kingdom Metazoa; phylum Arthropoda; class Insecta; order Lepidoptera; family Noctuidae; genus Mesoligia; species Mesoligia furuncula. The sequence goes on from OU744799.1 coordinate 29,691,075, forward strand.
TTGCGGTCGGCTTCCAGTCTATCCTGATGCAGCTGATGACCAGTATTTTGCAAGGAGCGACTGCCTATCCTGCTCGGTCACCTTCATAATAAATTACTTATTTTTCAATGTTTGTTTTGTCATGTTTTTAATCCACAACAGCCTTGATTAGGTCATTTATTGATAATCAATCGTATTTGACTACATAACATAGGGATAACATCGTCATTGCCATGATAACATATAAGCATTTTGCTATGACACAAATATAATTATTTTGTTATCGATTTTTGGTTCGCTATCGAAAGATCCTCATAAATCTAGGCAGAGGTAACCGATGAATATGACTGATCTGCCAGTCGATTCTGTAAAAATCTCACCGTAAAAAATTAGGTGAAGTGAGTTTGTTTTTGCTAGTAATTGACACTATTGACAGCTCACTCTACGCTCACTTCACCTACGTTTTCACGGTGAGATTTTTTTACCGAATAGCACCGCATAACAACAAAAAATCGAGTCGTGTCGTGGAACACCCGGTTGGAACAAAGTTCCTTTCACTGTATATTGTGTATTTAATACTGTTTAATAACAGGTACAATTAAATAAATTAACAACGTTTCTGACTATTTCAGAATAACTATACTGGAAAACAAAAGTGTCGTGACATTCGCCCAGTGTGCAGAGTGTAACGTGCGATAAGGAATATCGTTCCAGACAAAAATTGTTGCAATACCTTGGAATTTAGCATAAAGCAGAAAGTTTCATCTTAATTCTGTTCCATTTTTTAAATTTATCTGGTAGATAGATAGAGAGCATCCGGGCAATATGAAACACGTCTTAATAATACATACACAATAAGAATCCCAATCCTTTCGGCTCTCGCGTCGTTGTCAAAGGAAGTCAAGTCGGCTATCGGGTCCTACATCACAGAGATCAAACCGGCCGCGATGTTCGGCCATGTCATGTGACGTCATACGGTCCACTGCACACGGAGACACGGGGCAGAAGTATCACTCCTACTATGTTGAGATATTAGTACTTAGTTTTTTTTTTTTTTTTTCATATTACTTATAGAAACTACAAGAATAATGTACTTACCCAGGATTTTGTAATAGGTACCTAACTTGATTTAAAAGAGTGTCCATGGAGTTTCTTGTCCATTCTTCTCCTTAGAGATCTTCGTTTTGGAACGGGCACTAGCTTCAACTTTCTGACTAACTGTACTATCTTTACTTTTTGACAATTTAAAACTTAAAAAACCAACTACTTTCTGCACTTTTAAATTAAAAGTGCAGTAAGTAGTTGGTTTAATTGAAAGAAATACTTTTAGTTTCGAGTCTGAAGTTATTGTCCTACTGCAAGACGAACGGCACGTGTGTAGGTAGGAAACGAGCAGAGATCGAGGTAAATTCAATGCATACTGTTTTCAAACGTTTATACTACATAGTTTCATCGGCTATTTTTGCTTAGTATAATAATTCTATATATTTATGTCTGCCTATAATTTCGTGCATTATTGAAATAGTTCAATTAAATGCAGGCGTTGCCGCGTTGACTTTTTTAGTACCGCAATCTGCGGGGTAGTTACGTACCACACTAGCAGTAGGAATGGGTTTCATTTTGACAGTTCAACAACAGTCATTGCGTTATTTACGTTGCTAAGCAGAAAATTTTTTCGAAGTTATGAAGCAATGTAATTATCCTTCCAAAATTATTCAGATTGTGATTGAAAGTGTCTTACGCAATTAGAGTGCTGTGTAGGTAGGAATTGACACATTGCGTGAAGTCAAATATGGTACAGATGATAAATTTAACAAAAAGTTGTTATGTTCTGTTGTTTGTTTAAAATTCCATTGAACGTCGCGGGAGTCCTTTAACTGAATGAGTGAGCCTTCTGCTAATTTCCTCCTGACTGAGTACCAGTGTCGCGCTATCAAAAGATAACAGCAGACTAAGTGGCTCCGGGTGTAATAGTTGTACTTATTAGTGACGCGTCGCTGACTCAGATTCAGAGATTCCACAGTTTTGGGCTTTTGTTTGTTGGTTTTGTATGGAGTTTAAATAAGTATTTAATTAAAACTACCTATTGGATGGCGTTGAGAAGTTGGGCAGGACACTTGGCAAGGCGCAGCGATGACCGGTGGAGTAAAGCAGTGAGCGAGAGGCGGCCAAGAACTGGGAGACGAAATGTCAGTCGTGCGGCGGCGAGATGGGTGGACGATATTGTTACCATCGCGGGTAGACGAGGACGAGGCTGGCACTGGAGCGGGGATTGGCACATGAAGAGAGAGGAAAGTTCTGCAGTGGGGGCAGTCGGGATGTGGATGGTGATGATGATGATTGAATTGCGTTTATTTAGTGGGTATGCATCTTAGAAAATAACTTGAAAGGGACAGTCAGTCCAAGCAAAAGTTCTTCTGACTGCACAGTTGTTTGATGGTCAGGCAAGAGATTTTTCAAAAAATGTCTTTACAGCCGGTCGATTCCATAAAAATCTCACCGTGAAAAGTTAGGTGAAGTGAGTTTGTTTTTGCTAGGAATTGACACTATTAACAGCTCACTCCACGCTCTCTTCACCTAAGTTTTCACGGTGAGATTTTTACAGAATATAGCACCGATGGTGGCCTCTAGTTTCAGAAAAGATTTCAGCTAATCATTCTTTCCGTGTGTTTTGTAAAATCGTTGTTATTTTCTCCATTGCCATTTTCCCACCTGAACAAATATTTAACACATTAAGTAAGTAGAAGGTGTGTTGTTACATTGAAGTAAAGCTGAGTCAATACAGGGTGTGTCGGGAATGTTATTTCAATAACATTGTAAGAAAACATTCAGAAATAGTTTCACTAACTAAGATTAAATGAAAAATATTTTAATTATTCCCATTATGTCTGTATTATCAATTTATTAAAAACTAGCAACCCCGCGCGGTTTCACCCGCATAAGTGTCGATCCCGTCGGAATATATGGATAAAATCTATCCTATGTCCTTCCCCGGAATGCAAACTATCTTTCTGCCAAATTTTATCGAAATCCGCTCAGTGGTTTAGGCGTGAAAAGGTAACATACAGACAGACAGAGTTACTTTGGAATTTGTAATATTAGTATGGATTAACCATGCTTGGGTACCTACCTACTGAAATAATACCAATTTGCTGACTTGTGACTATGTTTAGCGCGGCTTGATCTAGAGAAGAAGAACTCTACAAATAACGACTTCCGAAGCAATTTTTTTAATTATCTTTATTGATTTAGACAGGAATAGGGAACAATGGTGACGCAATGGTAACGGCCGCGACTTACGAGTTGGAGGTCGTAGGGTCGAACCCAGACAAGCACTTTATACTTTGTGTAAATTATTTCATCGCCACTGCTCTCAAAACGGTGAAGGAAAACATCGTGAGGAAACCGGCATGTCCATAGAACCAAAAAATTCGAAGACATGTGACATCCACTAACCCGCACTGGGCTTGCGTGGTGGATTACGGCCCATTCCCTCTCACAGAGAGGAGGCCTGGGTCCCAGCAGTGGGAGCATTATAGGCTGATTAATTATTTATGTTATTCTTTAACAGAACATGTCAGTTTATTGATTCCCGATAAAAACCCAACCTAAAACCTCATCATCTGCCTGGCTTTTCCCAACTATGTTGGGGTCAGCTTCCAGTCTAAGCGGATGCACCTGAATACCAGTATTTTACATGTAGCGACTGCGTATCTGACCTCCACAACCCAGTTACTGGTTAATACGATACTCCTTGCTAAGACTGCATGGTTGTCAGATTTTCGGGCTTCTGACTACCCGTAACGCCTGTCAAAGATCCCCCAATGACAGCCGGGACCAACGGCTTAAAGTGCTTTCCGAGGCACGGAGGGGTCACGGCATGATGGTCACCCATCCACAGACCAACCGCGGCAAGCGTAGCTTAACCTGATCGATCGACCTGTGCGGCTGTTATTATTTAGCCACGGGCCCCTTTTTTTTTTTTGTTCCGGGGTGGAAAATAATCATGGATGTCCGCCGCCCTGGGGCGGACGACGGGGTCTGTCAGACTCTTACTGACTAAAAACCACCCCGGTGATTAAAGATTAAAACAGAAGACGGTCCAGGAGGGGATCGAGGTGGGGGGGGCGGTGGGGGGGTTCAGGGGATCAGACCGGAATAACTCGTTCCATCTCACACCTACGCCAGGGGTCGCGGGAACGTACGATCCTTCCGCAACCCCCGACTGGTGCTGGCCCGCCACTGCGGGCCTCGTCGGGTCAGGGGGGGATTTGACTCCCCCCGTGACGTCTAAGAGGGGCGCGCGTGGAACACTACGCGCCGCCACCTCGGGTCCTGATGTGTGGGGGCGGCGGACGTCCCCGAGTCCGTCGCCCCTGGACCCATTTAGGGGGGAGCCACGGGCCCCTAACCCAACCTAAAACCTACCAACCATAGTGAGTTAGACCTCAAACATTACGATCACTAATGAGTCACAAGTGAGATCACGACATCAGGCCCGACCACCTCCAATTGCCGGCGATCGGCGTTGTTTGTGACCCGCACCTTAAGTAAGGTTAACTAATTGATGCGGACACTCCCGAGTCCGGCCGAGCGTAGGGATGCGCCCGCGCCGGTATCTGTTTAGTCAAGCAAGTGTCACAAAAAGTGTGACAACTCAATTTAATTTAGATGTTTTACCCTTTTTTTACATTTAACTTAAGGAGGATATGGAATTAAATGAGCTTGATTAAAAATAACACTACGCTTCGAAGCATCTTATCTGCCCCGCGCCGCGCCGATTGGATCCAAGTTTTTCTGTGATTACTGCACGGATATCGATCACTGTAAACTGTAATGTATACAACTCATGGAGCGGTTAATCTGACACTACTTATTTAATATTATTATTCTAACCTCTACCCACTCCTGGGTGCGGAGCTGCCCGACTATCATTTGCCCGATTATCATTTATTTCAGCCTTTTATGACTTTTCTTGTACCGTTTCTTGTTACGCGGGTAGTCGGGTACTAAGACAGAATTAACTGTAGTTACTAAGCTTCCGTTTCTGTCTCTCTCCCACATCTTGTAATCATCCCAACACCTTACCTTCTCTTAGTAACTGCAAAGTCTAACCTCGTCTTTTTCTACGTTGAAACATTTAGTCCGATAGTACCAGTCAGAAGGAGTCCCGTCCCTAGAGTTATGATTATGAAGTATGCGTATGTATGCGCCGGAATTAAATTAGTCGCGAGATGTGAGGGGTCATGCGTGGGCGCGGTTGTACTCATACACGTTGACAACAGCCGCTACCATTGTACCAGGGACACAGAACTTGACTACGCCTTAGTTCGACGATCATAAGCACTAAAAGCTAGGAAGACTTCAGACAAGTTTCAGTTGCCAATTAATAATAATAAAAATCGTTTATTTATAAAAAGGGGATACATTTACAATGAATAGCTTAACAATTAAAATAAAATAGCGCACAGTTGCTAATTTGCCTGAACTAGGTTGAACCTGTGCTTCAATTTTGTAACCCCAGCAACAAAGTTTTGAGCAGTGGATTTAAAATCAAATTAAAAGTAATTTATTCAAATTAGGTTGAGACTACTTTTCGAACGTCAAAATTACCTACTCCCAAATCGCCCGCCCTTCACCACTACCTAGTGCTTTCGCTGGGATGAGGAAGTGGCGCAACAATAAAGTCCCCAGAAGCACAGCTGTCTCATTAACTGGAGATCTCGACTCCCGGAGGTGGATCTTCCGTCCTATTGTTACTACCACACCTTTTTGGCTTCTACCGTTGCTTTTCCACCTACAAAACTAACCGTGACCATTCATGGTATCCCAAACATAGGAGACTTTTGAACTAAAGAACGTTAAATAGTTTACTAACGTAGTAAACAGTTCCACTCCATCTCAAACAAAAGATGAGTGAGATCTCTTCGACGCTGTCTCGACATTCATTCCAGTAGTAGCTCAGTGATGATTGAAGTAATTAGATCATGGCATCACACGGATCAACTGTGTGCTTACAACAAGATGTGCGCGTATTGTTCACTTCCTTATTCCGACGCTAATTGGTACGACAACACTTTACATTCGGAGAAGCTCTGCGTCAGGTTCGGAGGTAAACGAAGGATTAAGGAAAGAGTTTTTATTTTGGAGGAGTAAAAACTTAATGATAAATGATTTATTTTCTGTAAGTAGGTTTGTACAAACACTTTTACACGTCAATCATTTTTTTTAAACTAGATGAGGTCGGCGTTTCCTATCTGACTATTCTAGAAAGGCCGAAACAAACTCAGAGGTCACAGTCTCTTTTAAAGTCCAGACAAAATCTTGGTCAGATCATGTGAAGATCATGTAGATTGGTGCCTGAAATGGTCTTTTAAGGAAAGAACCACACAGACTGAGCGGACCTGTCCAGTCAGTGCACGCATCTGTCAAAAATCGTGCAGCCCAACTCAGAACTTGAGGAGCTCAACGATTCGAAGAACAATACCAAAGAAAGGACATTTGGGTAGGCCGCGTAAATTACTCAAACTGCCAGATCATGATTAAAACTAACTAAGAAGGATAACAGAAAAAAGAAATGACCCACATATTTTTCATTTAGTTTCTCTAAAAGAAAATCATGAAGTTTTTGCGGCGTAGACTGATGATTTGTACAAAGAATAGAATAGAATACTCTTACAAAAAAAAAGCAAAGCAAAGCAAGCTCAAAGCTTAGGTATCAACAAGCTACAAGATGGTGCTGGTGAAAAATTAGACTATGCTATATAGGTACTGCAGTAGCAGTGAACGGTGATATTCTGAAATGAGTCAAGTCCCCAGTGTAAACCTCATTGAGTTTTCTTCTTTGTATCGATTGGGTCATTATTTCTAAAGGGCCTTTTACATGGATAGGTTGCTATGCTAAGATTCTACAACAAAGTAGAATCTTAGTCCCGAATAATTTTGTAATTTCATCTCATCTATATTTCTCCGAATGTATGCATATTATAAATTAAAGTCGCTTTTCGTGTCCGTCTGTACGTTGTTCTTCTTAAACTGAAACTCAAAGCATTTATTTCAATTAAACCTTGTACAGGCACTTTTGAATTGTCAAAATTAAATAGTCTTTCAGTTAGTCAGAAAGTTGAAGCTAGTTTCCCCTTCCAAAACGTAGATCTCTATGGAGAAGAACGGGCAAGAAACTTAATGGACACTCTTTTAAATCAAGATATTACAAAATCCTGGGTACATTATTCTAATTGCTTCTTTATGTGGGCACAATGTAAAAAAGACACAAATGAGGAAACAATTTAAAATATAAGATTAAAGATAAGCTTTGGCAATTAGGAGATCCTAAACTGCGCAACGAAATTTGATACGGTTTTAAGAAACATTTTAAAGAAGTTATTCCGGAAGTTGTGTGTGTTTACATGAAACTTTACATATAATTAAAAGATCTCGGTGTCTTGTTAAGTCGTAAAAATAGTGCGAAGCAGCGGCTGGTTGCTAGTCTAAGGTTCTAAATTAATCCATACTAATATTATACGAGTAAATGCGAAAGTGTGTCTTTCTGTCTGTTTGTTACCTCTTCACGCTTAAACCGCTAAAACGATTTAGATGAAATTTGCTATAGAGGTAGTTCGAGTTTCGGGAAAGGAGATAGGATAGTTTTTATCCCGATATTGCTACGGGATCGACACTTATGCGGGTGAAACCGCGGGGTGCAGCTAGTATTTTATAGAGAAAAGATTTGATTTATTGTATGTTTCTTTGTTACGCTTTCACGCTAAAACGGCTAAACAGATTTGGCTGGAATTTAGCATAAAGGTAGACCATAACCTGGATTAGAACATAGAATACTTTTTATCCCGATATTCTTACGGGATGGAGACTTATGCGGGAAAAACCGCGGGGCACAGCTAGTTATTCATATAAATTGGGTATTCAACTCATTTTAGTAGTCGATGTTCTTATTTAATTCTGATTTAATTGACAGAAAAGATAAGTTACTGCTCAAACGCCAGTTTATTTGAACCTTCTCACCTCGGAGGTTCCGCCTGGTGACAATATTTACAGCCCCGCATCAAGCTCATATTATATGCAGCGCCTGAGGCGTTTGTCCTACCTTTCCCAGCTTGTGGCATCCGCTTTCTAATGTCTCCAACTTTCCTATATTTTATCTCTATGCACATACGACGAACAGAATAGAAGATAACGTTAGACGTATGATTACGTTTAATGTTTTTAAACAGATTCATCTTGTTAAATGGATAAATCAGGTTGTGTTGTACCACTGAAATGTTTATTACATAAGGGTCAAGGAATCACACTAAGCCCACCACACCTACCCCTGCCACCCAGCAGGGTTGATGGTTTCCAGTTTGAACTCCATGGTGTTCACCACTCGGAAAATTGCGCATTCATTGATTGACCGTCCCACATCAGTGGTGGCATGCTTTTCCTAGTTAGGTAAGTCATGCTTTTAATCATCCTCATCATCATCTGCCTAGCCTTTTCCCAACTGTGTTGGGGTCGGCTTCCAGTCTAACCGGATGCAGCTGAATACCAGTATTTTACATGGAGCGACTGCCCATCTGACCTCTACAACCCAGTTACTGGGTAATACGATACCCCTTGGTAAGACTGGTTGTCAGACTTTCGGGCTTCTGACTACTTATAGAAAGCCATCGCTTTTAATGCCGTATCAAAAAAAGCAGTCATCAAATAAATACAACTAAATACAACCACTGAGTTCCAAATGTTTAACAGTCTCTTTCCATACAATATGACCCCTAGAATTTATAATAAACACACGCCCATAACATGTTAATTGCTACCGATGCCTGGTCCCTAACTGCGTGGTCGTAATCATATTCCTAACGAGCTGCGCAAGACTCCCCGGTGTGATCGCAAACTGACATAACCACCAACTTATTTTACATCTCCTGACATACATTTATCAACCTTATGTCTCGTGCCATAAGAGTGCAAAACAGATTTGGTGGTGGAAAATAAATGTTGGCAGATCATAGAAGTAGGAACGTCTAGTAGTAAAATGTAATTCAATATAAACTAGCGTTCATTATGTTTGGTATACATTAACGGTTTCATTCCAATCTGTCACATTTTTTCTCAATATAAACTTCGATGTATGTTGTACAAGTTACGATCATCCAACAAATACCTCAATTTTATATGCAAAATGTAATTTACAAATAATAATGAAGTGATAAAAAGTGTTATTAGATAATGCTCAATGTATCGCGCCCAGTGGTCTGAGCTAATGATTTCTGGACATAATAATTTTATGCATGAATGTGTCGCGGCGCACGCGCAGCCTCGACAGCCGTCCGCGATATATAGCCTGTGGACACTAAACACGGGACTAAAGGAAGAAGGACCATTCTATCTAGAACCAGGGGCCATACCAAGCACAATTTTACCTTAACTATTTTTTTTTTAAATGCTATAGTTAGTTGCCTTTATTGCGTAACACACTTTCAATCGCAATCTAGATCATTTTCAATGATATTGCTAATCCATTGCTTCTTACGTTCGAAATATTTGTCTAATCAATAACGTAAAAAACGCAATGAATAGGTATTGCTGATCGTCAAAATGAAAGCAGGTCAAGGTGACAGTTAGCTGTTGCACCTAGGGTTACCATATCTCAGGATTTGTCCTGAGATCTCAGGATTTTTAAATTTTGTAAATCTCAGGAAATCTCAGGATTTTCAGAATTTAAAATAAATTATTAAGAATATGACTTTTTAAATTGTACACTACGTTTGAGAAAAAAATCTGAAATTGCGACAAATTTTTTAGGATTTTTCAAGGAAATCTGGCTTTTTCTCCGGACTTTTAAATTTTTCATCTGGTAACCCTTGTTGCACCGTACAACATTCTAAGTACCTACCTACTTGTAATTCTTTATATAAGAACAGAAAGAGCAGCCTTAACTGGCTATTAGAAGTCCTGAAAGACTGAAGCTTAGCTGTTATCCCGAATAAGAGGAATTCAGGAACAATCACTAGAACTTTAAACTGGTCTCAATAATCTATTTGTACAATAATGAGAAAAGTGATCACATTTTGAGAAATGTGAGAAGAAGACAGCAGCTTTCGTCTCTAAACAAATGGGACTTCTGCATGTCGTTATCCAGTGTTTTTCCTTATTAACTTTATACAAGAAAATATCGTAAAGAGGTGTGAAGTTCTGCACAGAAACATTACGTTCATTTTGTGAAGGCAAATAGTATTACTTGATAAGGGCCTTTGTACACCATGCCACTGACATGTGATAGGCAACACTGGTTGACGGAAATCTCCGTTTTCTAGTAGTGCGTTGCAAATTTGCAATTCTAGAAGTCACTTATCAAAAGGTATCATACCTAGTACACTTATCGCCCGTCCCATTGTTTCACCTGACAAGAGACATAAGTAGTGGTCAGACTTAGGGGTACGCCAGGGTAGCCCACGAAATTCAAATTTTCTTACGTTTTTGCAAATTGCAGGTCAGTGTCAGGTTATTATTTTTACTTTTAGTGTTATACTGATGATTTTAATCATTAAAATTCTGTAAATACATACTTGTTACGGTCACAAATCATATTTTGTTCAACATACGAGTACACACTGAACTGCAAATTGCAAAAACCGTAAGAAAATTTGTATTTCGCGGGCTACAAAAGATATATGGTCCCGTATCAGAGTGGTGTTAAAATTTAATTCACAATCACAACCAGTAAACAACATTTCCTTATTAGTCGCTACGTCTGCAGTCAACCTTAAGCACCTTAGTAATGTTTTACAAAAGTGTGACATTTAATTTTTTGCACAGTGAGAGGAGAAATTAAAATTGTCAAAAGGACTCGTTATGATCCGCGAACTTACAGGTTTATACGCTTCGAATCGTTTAGTAACTTTTCTACGACATGAAACCTTATTTTCCGAAGGTTAGAGCTTGTTTTTCGTTGGTTAGTTTGTGATGTGACCACATTTTGTAGTAGAAAAGGTGTTTGAATCAAGGAATGTGTGTTGATAACGCGATCGGCCGTGCGCGGGCACTGTGCAGTTCATTTAGAATAATATTAAGTATAAAAACAATAATAAATGTGTTTTGCTGAAGTTACTGCAGTGCTGTAATATAGCTGTTTGGAGACTCGTTCCTGCAATGTGTTTAGAGTTTAATTTAAAAATTATAAGTGCTTCTATGTCCTGGAATTTTTGTCACTTATGTCCTTTAGAACTTCTCACTTCTTATAAGTAACTGTATTAGGTCCGCATTATAGAACATTCCTGAAGTCCAGTTTGATCGTCAATCAGTCGATAACTGTTAAAGTATAGAATCAGTTCTTAAGCATCGTTCTTATTCCAGAACGGTAACCCATTTATACTCAGCTGAAAAAAAACAATATTATACCAAATTAAAGCTCATAAAACTCCACCAAATATTCCTTCATATCGTCTAAACAATTTTCTATATTATATACTTATGCCAATTACGTTGCATCCTCTTAGCTGTGAGGGTCCTGGCAAGTGTTATTTCTCCGTGGCATCCTCATTCTCAGTGGTGGGTAGTTCTTCCTGAAGGGGCTCTACGTCGTCATCTTCGTTTCTGAAAGAATTAGGTTCCTGCTCACGCACTGACTACCAAAAGTCTTTGAAATCACTTGTAATCTTACACTAAGGAATCTGGATCTTTATATACTATGCCATTCGGGTGGTCAACATGAATGTGTATCATTGTGTATCTCCGGTCGGTATGTTTAATCCCACAGTCACGATTTGCTGTAATCAAACATCAAGCATGTTTTGTAAAACTATTACAAATATCACAAAAAAACATATATCGTTTGACACATCTGTATTAGAAATTACCATACTATCTTATTATTTCGCTCAAGAAATCTCATTTCAACGCTTGCCAAGCAGAAGCAAACCTTACGCGGACAGATATAAGAGTCTCTTGTACCAAGTGTTAGCTGTATTGATATATTTTTACATTGGTGTTCGAGATAGGCGTCACAAAACGGACAGTTGGACGCGTAAGTCACGTGATGGTCAGTTCAGATTAAATATTGTAATAAGATACGTCCATCTTTTTGACCAGAATCGTCATAAGTTTGACTACTGGGGAATTTTGATGTTTGCCGTTACACTGAATAGATAAGTAGTAAGAGTAGGTAAGTGCTTATAATGATTTTCTGCATATCTAAAGAAACCGAAAAACATGAACGACACCCATGATAAAAATTTCCGCTGACCTATGAAAACTATAATTATTTTTCTCTTCGAGAGAAAGTCGCACGGAGGCTGACGCTTTTTCGTTACCTACGTGACGATTTCTACCAGTTTAGTTGTACCGCAAGCCGCGTTACAGAACTTCGTTCCAATAATTCATGCTCCTTGCTAGACTGAACATTAAACTAATAAACTACCTCTCTTTTCACCAAAAAAGCTTTTCAGTTTTTGAGGTTTTTATTAAGACTCTTTCAGCGGGGCATGTAGGTAATATCGTGTAACCAATTTTTGCCGCACGTCGGGTAGGTCACCCAACAACATAATATTAGTAGCTACTTAATCCTTACTTAAAGTTCAACACAAATCTATCAAGTTCTCTATAGCCAAAACAATGCTCTAAACATGCCTCACGCTCAACCCATTTATTCAATGAAACCATTTACAGGCACTTTTGATTCGTGAAGGAATCGGTCAGTTAGTCAAAAAATTTAAGCGAGTTGTTTTTTCCAAAACGTAGATCTCTATGCAAAAGAACGAGCAAGAAATTCCATGGACACTTTTTGCAATCTTTCACTTTTTTAAATCAAGTTAGGTTTTAGAAAATCATTCATCCTTACCTAAAAGCTCATCATCTGCCTAGCCTTTTCCCAACTATGTTGGGGTCGGCTTCCAGTCTAACCGGATGCAGCTGAATACCAGTATTTTACATGGAGCGACTGCCTATCTGACCTCCACAACCCATACTTTGTAATACGATACCCCTTGGTGAGACTGGTTGTCAGACTTTCGGGCTTCCGACTACCCGTAACAACTGTCAAAGATCCACGAATGAGCCGACAGCCGGGGCCAACGGCTTAACGTGCTTTCCGAGGCACGGAGGGTCTTGGTATGTAAAGATGGTCACCCATGCACAGACCAACCGCGGCAAGCGTAGCTTAACTTGATCGATCGACCTGTGCGGCTTTTATTATTAAGCCACGAGCCCTCATTCATCCCTACCTAAGCTACCTAAGCTTTTTATACGTTTGCCAACGTCCAGTTTACCTACCCTCCAACCTAGCACCTTGAACCCCACCCGCCCCGCTCAAGGCACCACGCTACCCCACAGCCCAGGTGTTACTTCCCATGGCCACCCTCCACGAGGCTTCGAGCCACGTTCATTAAACATTCGATAATAAGTGGCCACTTCTAATTAATTATAAATACGTAATTGACGGAGGGGAAGTCACGCTTTGATTCTGTGTTTAGGAATATTTTGATGTTGAAGTTGGAATAGTTGTTGATGTGGTTTATTAAATTGTCCATCGCTGCCGCTGGTCGTGTCTTTCTGAACTAGGCAGGTAACATGTGATGAATTTTTAGAGTCATTTTTAGTCAATCATTTACGATTCCAGTCTGCTTAACTGGTTTTAGAATCTCGCCTGCCATGCCATGGTCCAGCTCCTGTAATGTCACGTCAAGTAAAGATTTTCCACTCCACTGACAGGGGCTAGTTTATATACCCTAGATGTTGTCTGCAACTTTCTATTTTCTATGAAGAAAGTGCGTACCGAATACAAAAAATCCCAAATCTCGTCAAATTCAGTTCTGTAGCTTTGCCGCGAAAACGTCACATACGAACTCTCTTCCACCTTCCAATTCAATAAATAATCCTCAAGTAGTTAACTATTGAAATTGCCATTTTCCCATAAAACATCTTTAAAAACATTGCTTACACTTACTTAGGCGCTCAATAGGGTGACCACGCGTCGTGGGGGGCGGTGGGAACTTGCAAGGAATCTCCGATATTCACTTGACATGGGTGGATACACTAGCAAGTGGCTCCCGGGGATTTAGTAGTGTAATGTTAACTTAAGTAGATGATTTCTTAATGTGATGGAAATTTTGAAGAATTTATGTGAGAAAAATTGTAAGTATTTTTTTCAAAGTAAAATTAAATGGAAAAAAGGCAAAAAATTGCCATAGTTTAGGGAAAACCCTGTATGGCTTGATTTTATTTATTTATTTTATTACGACAAAAAAATAGTACCTACTTTGTTTTATTAAAATATTCAACATTATCCAATCATGGGATGAGTCTGAGTCAGACTTACATAGAAGTGCAAGTACATAGTTCTTTTTCAGATTTGATCGTAGGTAATCATAACCGTAAATAAACGAAAAACAAAATATATTAAAATATGTCAATTACCCAAATAAAAAAACATACCCACAAATTAGTACGTTCCTAAATAATTAATAAGCTCTGTCCCCAACAAGACTAAATAACAGTTTTGTACAGTCAGCCACAAAATTACCGAACGTAAACGGGACGTCGTTTAATCGCTTGCATATTGTATTGGATCATTTTATTATGGAAACAAGCGTATTGTGTGGGGGCGGAGGGGTGAATGGGGGATGTATCGTGTACATTGCTGGTTTTAGCTTAGTTTGTTACTGTTTAAATACAATATTAGCAGAATTTAGCTAAATTACTTTACCCAATGCCAATTTTTGTTCGGTTTTTAATCCAATCGGGGTGAAGTTGTTTTCAAGGCGGACATAATACAATAATTATCATGAATGACTATCATTAATTTCATTTATTATATCACAGGTTGACGAGAAATGATAAAAATCATGATAACATAGATAAAAGAAAAACTTGCCTTTCCTGAATGAGTTTATGATAAGACAAGCTATTTTCATTCAATTGCTGGTCTGTCAACTTCATGACGTCCATCTTTGGAAAAACATAATACAAAGCAGCGAATATACAAGTATACATGGCATCTACGGCTTGAGTAGGATTCTATAGCTAATCCGTAGGTAAAACACGGCTGTGGTGCCATCAATGTACACGAAACACCTCAATCCTCTCACATCCACCACAAGGAGGTTTCCGTGAGAGCTGTGCCACCTGCGAGGTCGGCGCGACTGGAAAAAGCGGTGTTTTGCCGCGATCATAGTTTACTTCATTACCTTACTTAGTTATGTGCGCCCGCGGGGCCCAATTAAATATCATTAGCTTTTAACTAGCGGTTTGAACAGACATTTTCGTCGTCGAGTGTATTTTAGGTTGTATAAATTGTTTAAGTGCGAATGATAAACATTATTCTTAAATTTAAATGAGTGGTCACCAAGATATTGCATTGTTAACAGAAATATTAGTGGAATCAAAAATATTGTCATCATTTAGGTGTAGGTGCTGATGAGGTAAGATAGCTAGCCTTAGTAGCGTGAGCTGCAGAATGGGGTCCTTTTAAAGTACTCCCATTTGACTAAAATTTATCTCTCGCAGCAAAACATCTGGTTTTAAAGGCTGTCTTCTTGTAATTTTGAATAAGTAGATTCTATAATAATAACTATAATGAAATCGTCGACTGTGTCGTCGTGTCTGGCTATGCTTTTAATAGTATTTACTTTACTGCTATTAAACGCTTTGTCACCATGCCATTTAATGTTAAATACACAACATTAGGCTATGGTACAAAGAAAACTGTTTAATCAACCAAACCTACAAGAAACAAAAATAGAAAACGGAGCTATTAAAAAATTGCACAGTAATTTCCCGGAACGTGCAATTATATCGTGTGTAATGCCAGCTGCGGCCGCCTGCGACGAGCGACGTAAGTGCACGATTCCGTACGATCGCTGCACCCGACTGATAGTCCATATTAAATGACTCCACCCTCCGTTACGTGGCGGAAGGTTAAATATGAATGGAGGTTTAAGGTCAAGATGTACAACTTTCAGCTCACAGGAATATTACCTAAGATATGCTCTATATATTAATTAGCAGGTTAGTATACTAACCATCCACTTACCATGACGATGACAGCTGCAGGTATAAAAAGTTTTAGATAATCATCTCAGGAAAAATCCTAGATAGAAAGGTATAGGTCAGATAGGCAGTCGCTCCATGCAAAATACTGGTATTCAGCTGCATCCGGTTAGACTGGAATCCGACCCAAACATAGTTGGCAAAACGCTAGCATAGAAAAAAACAAATTTGTATATACTCTGACGCTAGGCAGATGATGATGATCTCAGGAAAATTCTTATGAAAATTGGTACTTGTGGTCACCCTATTACTTATACCTTTCTGTGATTGTTTCTGTCACTTGTTGGAATTTAATACAGTAAAATTTTGGACTCTTTCGTGTCAGGATATTTTTCAGCGGATTACTGTAAAAACGCCGTTGTGTGGGTTTCGTCGTATTCAAGATTGCAAGCGTAACCAATATCTATTCCATACTCTTGGATACTTCTTTGACATGTCCGACTGCCCCTTAACCACAATACTAAACTGAAAGCATATTTAATAGAATTTGGAGGGAAATATTATGATATATACTATGTAATGTTGGCTGAAAGTGTTTCAGGCTACACTCATGTAATATTCAGGCAATAATGACCGTAATGGCTGCCGGCTTTGTTCCGACATTTTGTTCCAACTGACAATTTTACGTTTTGTAGCGTAATATGTGTTTAAAAGCAATTTTCTTGAGGAAAATGGAGGATTTATTTATGTGATAGTATGTGGTCGTTTTTCTTTAGTTATATTAAAAGAATTAAAGTGAGTTATAGGTACATCAACAAGCTTTACTATGTTTTGGAAATAGAAATCTATACATATAAAATTCAAAGTCCTGACTGACTGACTGATATATCAACGCACAGCCTAAACCACTGGTCTTATAGACATGAAATTTGGAGTTTTTCGAAAGGGTTTTTCGAAATTCCACCTCAAGAGGGTGAATGGGGGAGGAGGGTGAAATTTCACGCGGACGAAATCGCGGGAAGAAGCTACTTAATTTATATTTGGCATCGTGATAAAAGGATTAGCCAATCGACAGAAATCGATTGCCCCCTGGTGCGCCGGACGTAACAAGAGGTCGGATGGTCCTACGTCACTCGGGGAGGCTTCTTTCATGTACCCCAGACCAGCAGAGTAACACACTATCACTATCAGCAGCAATAGATTTCATCTTGACAGTTCAACAACATTCATTGCGTTATTTGCGTTGTTGAGCAGACACATTTTTCGAACGTATGGAGCAATGTATTAGAAATATGCATCAAATGATTCAAATTGAGAGTAATAGTGTGTTACGCAGTTAGGGTGCTGGCTCTCCTCCCATCTTGCATCGCATGCCTGCCACCTGACACCTGCACACGTGAGGACCTGATGGCTGCGTCAGCGAACGCTATCCGCGTGGCTAAATATTGAGCCAAACAAATTTAAAAAAAAAAAAAAAATTGCCATCGCCACGCTAAGAAGAAGAATAGAAATTAAAATAAAAAACCAAAAATTATAGAGAAAAATTTTATTTTATTCCCTCGGGTAAAAGCCTATGGGTAAGGCTTTTAATATTCTTATTTCCTAAATAGGATTTACTTTTTCTTATCTTTCTACCTTATATTTTCACGTGCTACACACATTATAACATAAAAATATTTCACAATATTACACAACACACAGTAGTAGGTAGGTGCTGATTTTTCTGATAAGATTAGGACTTACTCTAGTCTGCTCTGAAGATAGGTAATCTAGGTGACAAGGTAATTTTCATTGTATCTGCGCCCCGTGGTTTCGCCCGCAAAAATCTCGATCCCGTGAGAATATCGGGATTAAAAGTATCCTATGTTCTATTTCAGGGCATGGTCCATGTGCCAAAGGAGATTGGCGAGTTGGGTACCCCATCAAAATCCAAACGTTTCAAAATCTAGTTAGATGCAAATTATAGGTCTTATACTTATCCGTAATTATTTTCCAAGCTAAAATGTTTTAATAGATGTTGGGAGTAATTTAAAAAAACATAATTTTAGGGTGCAGCCCCGTTACGGAAATAAAACGCACTAATGCAAAACAAAACGCATTAAAAGATCCAATTATAATATGGATTTGTGTTTGTCACTTATGTCAAATACAAAAAAATATTGATCTAATAGCGTCATTGTCATGATATATTTCTACTTCACTTTTGACATTGGCAGAATGGTCGACATCAGCTTTGCTTGCCACATTATGAAATAGAATCGTCATGATTTTTTTGTAAATGTATGATCTGTGAATGTAATTCATGCTATAACAATGTCGACAGTTGATCTTCGGTGTAGGTATATACTGTAATTAGCGCTTATCACGCCTTAGTCTTCGCAGGCATTGTCTTGTCTGCCGAGGATGATAACCTGAGGCCTGAGGTTATATTTATATCAATTTAATATCCCCAAATCTAATGTATGTCTTACCATTACATATTTTGATAGACTCTATTGTAGCATTCAAATCCATATACATATTCATTCTCTGAAACGGTAAGCCTGTATGTGATACTGAAAATACATGGGTTTCTGCCAATCTCCTTTCATCCAAATCAATTCAGCCGTTCTACAGTTTTACCTGACCTAGTCATACACATACTAGTGCGTAAGTTTGCACAATAATAATAATAAACCATTTATTTTCAGGTAACAAAGACCCATAGATACATACCTTAACCTAAGTATACATAATAATATAGTAACAATTTTGTTAGTAAATAAAACTTAATAACTATGTTAGTATAAAACACCACGTCCTGCGGCCAGAAGTCTTCATCCGTGACGACGGGCAGATAGCAATTCGGCACGCGCACCACGAACGCCTTGAAGTTGACGTTGCGGTGCGACTCCAGTAACTGCACCCTCGGCGTGTACCTCGTCTTCTGGCGCACGTACTCCACGATGTCCTCCGCCTTAGTGGTGTAGTGTAGGCGGGAGATGTACTATACTCCCGCACACACTGCACTACACTGCCGCTACACTGTGTATACTTACGTATTATACAATAAGATGATAACTGAAAAGTTTATCAACAACAATCACCCTGTTGAAGTATCACGCAGTTATGAGATTTAGATAACTTAGTAGGTATTACCGACAGTTTTCATTCATCTTCTTTTCAGAAAAGATTTAGATAAATGAAAATCACTCTATCTTTTTGTTTTGGTTTTCTGGGCCAAATGCATAATCGAATTGGATGTTTATCTAGTATAGTGGGGTAGTTTGATAGCTCGGGAAAGGAGAGTAACAGTAACAGGGTACCGACCTACATTTCATCACGGAGGAAAAACTTCTTATAAAGGCATAGTCTCGAGACGCAATGAGATGATCTAATCTAAAATCTAACTAGCCTGTACTGTCCCACTGCAGGGCAAAGGCCTCCCTCTCCCTTTTCCACACAATTCTGTCTTTAGCTAGTGCCGGCCAGTCCTTACGGTGGGAGTCAAGCTCGTCCCGCCATCTTCGTCTTGGCCTGCCACGATGGCGTCGTGCGTTTAGTGGGACCCAATCGGTGGTTCTCTTAGCCCAATTGTCATCTGACAATAATGAGATGATGACAGTTTTTTTTATTTATACTTAAAAAAAAATTTATTTGCAAATAAGTAATCCAAACAATACTAAAAAAAAGTCTAAAAGCTTAAAATTGCCAAGTTATAAACGTTTTAATATAACTGCTAGACCAAGACGAAACTACCATAGAAGTGACGTCACGACTATGTAACTTCAACTAGCGCCATAAGTTGTGAGTACCGCGCGACAAGGACGGGAATAATCCCCTCCTAATTTTTTTAAGCGTGTAGCTTCTCGAAATTTCCATAGATTTTACAGATTTTTTCGATTATCTCGTTTTACTATGCCTTCCGTAAAATTATATCACACTAATATTATAAAGGCGAAAGTTTGTGAGTGTGTGTGTGAGTGTGTGTGTGAGTGTGTGTGTGTGTGTTTATATATTTGTTACTTCTTCACGCTCAAACGGCTGGACCAATTTTTATAAAATTTTGTGCGGAGGTAGCTGACACCCTGGATTAACATATAGGCTTCTTTTTATCCCGATATTCGCACGGGATCGGCATTTACGCGGGTGAAACCGCGGGGCGCAGCTAGTTATTGTATAAGTCTACCAGAATCTCATGGCATAAAAAAAATGATTTTCATATGGATTGACATTGCCTTATGAAAATCACAATGTTTTTTTTTATGCCATGAGATTCTGATAGACCTATATTACTCAACATCTCTATTCCTTCCAATGTTAAACGACACCCAATGTTAAAGGTAAATTAGTGACTTATGAAAAACCTTAAGTCTCTTTATACACGGCACGGTTTTATTACGGTACGGCGAATAAACCGCGCCGTAGAAAAAACGTGTCCGTCAACAAGCTTCCATAATGATCCATACAACACTGCCGACCGTGCCTACACACGATGAATAAACCCTAGTGTTTCACGGCAAGCAAAACGTGTGTGTACTAGGGATTCTAATTGTATCCCCACACCGACGTCATCAACCTCTAACTTAAACGTTTAAGTAAGCAACAAGTCACCGTGAACATAACACAACATATTAATATTAAAATTAACCATTACAATATGACTTGACTCACAATCTCCTCACAATCGTACGGAGGTGTCAAGGTAACCGAACACCTCACAAAACAGCCACATACCGACAGAAACTGTGATTGGCAGCTCCTGAGCAGCCTGGCACCACCCAGTAGATGGTCAGAAGAGCCAGTCTAGCAATTACGCAGCATAACATAGCATTATCAGCCCATGTTCCCAGTGCTGGGACACAGGATTCCTCTCTGTGAGAGGGAGTGGGCTACCACGCGGGTCTTCGATTTTTGAAGTGAAAGCTTCTTAAGGCGCGTTGGGCATTTTTTTGAGATGGGACAAACCCCCCCCTAGAGGATGAATGAAATTCAGTACAATTTTCTTTCCCTGTTTTTAACAGATTAAAAATGACTATTGTTATGTTCGCTTTTTGTGGCATAGAATGTCACTTTTTTGAGCAAGTGGTACGAAAATGTTATTTATTTGCAGGCACCATTCATGGTGAACATGAACCGAGCAAAAGTTGTGAAGACGGCAACTGTCGACAGCGGTCAATATAGGTACTCGTAGCAGTCGTAGGATAACTGATCCCCAGCAATATAAATTTTTGATATAGGTACAATTAGATCGTAGCAGTCGTAGGATAACTGATCCCCAGCAATATAAATTTTTGATATAGGTACAATTAGATCAATTAAATTTAAACTGAAGGAAATCTTTTATAGTATAGAAGGGATTCTCAATTAACCACCTGTGTAATGCCCTTCTGAAGCGGACCATTGGAAGTTCTTTAGTTTGGTTAGAAATCTTGTAATAAATCTGAGCACACATAGGATAGCAACTTCGCCTAAGTATATAGCTCCGTTTTCGTTCCAGGAATAAAGAAGACGTAAACTCATCACTTGGATACTTTTATCACCTAGGGACCTTCTGTCTCACTTATGACGTGGTCTTCCAGAATCCATGATTGGCAGCGCCTGCGCAGCGCGTCGGTAGCGCGAGAGAACTGTCAAAATGATCTAGAAAACTTGACAGGACTATAGGAAAGCTGCTGCAGGATTGTGACCCTTATTGTACAGGGTTTAGGACGGGGGTTCGGGCTAGATTCGTCTGTTTGTTTGTTTGCGGTGAGGCGTAAGTTCACTTTGATTTGCCGAAGCGGTAGGTCAGTAGGGGAAGTATGGTTTAGTAGGAATGTGAGATATGTTCGAAATCATTTGTTTTACCTGTTATATTCCACGACCTTTTCTAAATAAATTATTTATGGAAAAACAAACGAGTGATAGTAAATAATAATAATATAATTTAATTGTCAGATATTACAATCCATTATTGTTAGTAAGGACATAAACATCTTACAAACTAGTGTTAGTACATATACCTCTGTCAATTAATAAATTCAGAAACATGTCAGATACGATAACAATAATAATAATAATTCCTAATACGTAACACAATAACACTACACACACTACTTCTGGGCACGGTTTGAAGGCAACACTGTCGTCCTCGTCCAGTGCTTCCATATAAGGCCCTCAGTCCTATCCGCTACGGTCATCAAGAGACTGTTGGCGCTGCCGCGCACCCGCCACATCAGGGATGCGATGCGCTTTCAAATAATAGCATAGAAGTCATCTATACGTGCCTCAGCGAACATCCCTGACGCGCTGCAGTGTCGCGGCAGCCTCAACAGTGCCCTGTATGCGTTATTGTATTGGACTCGCAAGGCGCTGTAAGCCCTCTGCGTGTAGTCAACCCATAGTCTGCAAGTATAAAAAGATTGGCAGTATGCCCTAAACAGGGTCCCCTTAACATGAATTGAACACTTCGCAAACCTACGGATCAACATATTGCTCCTGACTGCCAGCGCCCTACGTTCCCTCTCCATGTCAATGTTATCGGTCTGTGCAGCAGTGACCCAGTGCCCCAGATATTTGAAGGAGGTGACCCACCCTAGAAAAATAAAATTCCAGTAGAATTCCAGTTCCTTCCCGTGGTTCATGCAGTAAATTACGTTAAAAATAATTAAATACTTATAAACAAACTATTCAAAGATTCATAATAAAGGAGATGGCATTTTTTGGCATTACTAATTTTGGAAAGCTACAGAATTCAAAGCTATTTAAAAAAAAACGCGCTTATTTTTATGTACTGATAGCCAGATTAACTTTATTATTGACAATGGGGATAAAATCTCGATAAAAATATGAGTAGGTAACTTGATTTGATCGAACACAGAGCGGCCGGATACAAGGTTATTTTTAATTTTTTTACTGACTTCAAAAAAAGTAGGTTTTACACCGCATTATATTGTAGTCTTTGTTTCAACCTCCTTACCCTAAACATGAACACCCACTAAAACCCATAAACATGACTCTTTAGAAGATGACATTTCACGTCATGTTATTTATTTTATTTCGACAACTTCACAAGTCACATTCATAGATAAAAATATTAAATGTACAAGTCACATTAGCTCGCTCGCTACTGTTTTGTGCTGGTGTAAATGTTTTGTGCTCCCAAAGTTTTACGTGGATCTTTTCAACGACCTGGCTTGCTTTTGGATTTCGAAGACTCCTAACTTTCTGAACAACCGTTGCGAGACTTGGACCTCTATGTGTTTGTGTGTATAACATTACGAGTCAACGTGATGTCAACCACGGACCGCTGCCTAAACTATAACTATACTATCTACCTTCTTGTACCGTTGGGCACCGACAGGTGTGTGTCAATTGTGGATCTTCTACAGCACGTTCCAGAAATCACCAATTATGGACTGATTCGGACAGAGAACGAGGCATATATAAAGTGATTCAAGAATGGAATGGTACTTGGCATGGGCACGGCATCAAGATAGCCTGTCTCCCCCTGCACCTTTCTTAGATAATATATTGCTAATATATGATGAATAAAATATAATGATTAAATACCTACTGGTTTTTAATTGTACCTACAATAATCCTGTCATCCTTAGGTAATTACCATTAACAATATTATATGCTTAGATTCCGATAAGTGAGTCTTTAAAGTCTCCTGAGTTTTCTGTGACTACCTACTATGTTTAATTAAAACTGACAGAGTACACTTACGCTGCGTTTCCACCAGAGATGAGCGAGGATGCGTAGGTTAAAACTAACCAATAACAACGCTAACTTAGTTCAAGCTATTAAAACACATTATATTGTAGTCTGTGTATGAAAATGAAGCGATGTTATTGGTTTGTTTCACACACATCCCTCGCTACGCATCCTCGCACATTTCTGGTGGAAACGCAGCCTTAGACTGCCATTAGGTCTATAAATGATCAGTGAGTAAATCTTTGAATTAAACAAACTTCAACAACTAGTTATCATTTTTCAAGTCATTACAAAGCATAATTAGCAATATGTTATGCATACAATAAACATACATTTATGCGCTAAAATAGTAATAGAGGTAAAATAACCTAAAATGAATGCACTTAACCTCACTTTTACAAAAATTAAGATTTCTCTTGAACCCCATTGTTATTATTTTGTATTTATTTTTTTAACAAAAGCTCTTAATATTCCCTTTCAAACCATGCCACTTTTATTTTTGTAGTAACTAAAAAAATGTAATGCCAGCGTTCTATGAACTTCTGCCATTCTCCTTTCTATCTTCTAATCTATACTTTGGACAAACGTTAATTCATCGTTAATTTTGTCAATCGTTTTATTATCTGCCATTAAAATCAAACTTATAAAACCATGGTCACCGTAGGTCAAGTGTCAAGCCGTAACTCATCTGACATCATAATACAGCCGGTATCTCCGCACATCGGCGCACGCGCAGCTTGGCTGTAACCCGACATAGCACCTATGTCATAGCGACACGATGTTTTTATAAAACAAACATTAAATGTAGAGATTTTTAATATTTGAAAGATGATTTTGATATCATTATTATGTGGATGTCTACTAATGAAGAGAGTTCTACTATATCATACCTACAAGTTTTATATTGAGTCAGTCAACAAACTCACTGTTGCAATATTTCATCTTTACCTACAACTTATTCAGTACCACCACCACTTCTAACAATTAAGAAACCATCGGATAATACTCATAGAGTAGTATAAAGTATAGGTATAAAGTATAGTAAATAAAAAGAAGATTGAATACCCACTTATTTCATACCCACTCTCACGCGTTTTTCTCCTGGACCCCCGGGCGAAAAACGTGCGAGTTTGGGTTATAGGCAGTCCAGTGGGATTTATGGGTCCTAGGCGGGTATAGGCAGAAACTACAAAATTGAAATAGAGCCAAAAAAGAATTGACTATTTAGTTCAAAAAACCATATATTCTGTTATAATTTACAGTTTTTTTATTTAATAAATACACAATAAACCATAGTTTCTATATTCTTTATAAAATCAGCATAACACACAACATTATCAACAATGCGCCATTATAATCGAATGAATAATGTGCGTTAATACAATAACAATATTGTTGTTATTCACAACTCGACACAAAACATATTTATTTATTTACTCCATAATTTATAATACACGACACACAGGTGCAAAATAACAAATAAGAATTAATGTAAAGAAAAATGTTATATTATTTAAAGATGAACAATAAAACTTACATACATACGTACGTACTTACATACGTATATACGCTTCATTGCAAAATACAGCGGTGCTATTCTGTAAAAATCTCACCGTGAAAACTTAGGTGAAGTGAGCGTGGAGTGAGCTATCAATAGTTTCAATTTCTAGCAAAAATAAACTGACTTCACCGAAGTTTTCACGGTGAGATTTTTACAGAATCGACCGGCAGGAACAATGATTTTAATCCAGTCTATGCGTATGGTGACTAGGTAACAAAGTTATTTTTATGGATAATGTCTAAAAAGTTGTCAGAAAATACGTACTTATCATGTTTTTGCTTAAACAAGTATATGTTTAAGTTTTGTACGGAAACCATTATTTCAACTATTGGCATAAAAAGAAGCAATTTGATAAAAGACTTGAAATCGTTTTAAAACACTACACAATTAAGACCATAAAAGCTACTTCAATGAATACGCTCAATATAAAATCAAATTCAACTCACTTCATAGCCATAATACAATTTAACATCTTTACGAAACAGACCATTAGGCCCGAAACTTGACACCGTACAGTAGCGACAAAAGATAAAGATCTAAAAACATATTAGTTTTCACTAAACTAAGCACCGCTGTGCGATAGTACATAGATTTGTATCTTTTTGTGCAATATTGGCGTGAGATAGTGCATCGGCTTTTATTGAAGTTACAATTATTTTTTAATGTCCTTTCGTATTATTAACTGGGCTTTAAAATAGTGGCCCTAGGGAATTTAATTCTACAATTTTTTGTAACTATGACAACGGAATTTAAAACGGTCAAGAAATATTTTCTGAGGACTCTTACAAAGAATAATTTAAAGTTCAATAAAAAATCACGCGATAAAGGTCGTGGCACCAAGCATTAAGAAAATCGACTCAAGAAGAAGGACACGACAACAAAAAATTAAATAAAGATTTGTATGGTAATTATAAGTGATTAACTAATTATTTATTCAAAACAAAAATAAATACTGATGCACCGATTTAAATAACACCAAGCAACAATAAAATAAATCTATCGAACTCAAATAATTATCAAAAGGTTATTATATCATCACAGATTGATACAAAACAAAAGTAGAAAAAACTAATTTCATATTTTTAAATATTTAAATGAAGCCCCTAATGACCGCTACTAGAATATAATGTTTCCACTTAGTATCACGAGAATGTGGCTACTTTATTTGCTAATCTTAATGTTAATATATCATCTAGACATTATTTCTTATTCAAAATGATAGATACAATCGATGCTTTTTAAATCTGCGCAAAAGCATATTAGAATAACAAGATAGCTTCGATTCTTAGCCACAACCACAATCATATATGTGGTCCAATTCGATAGGTTTTTGTGAATTTTGTTACAAAAATCTTCTGTCTCGAATTTCGAAACCGCCTCAAACCGGACATAACCACAAACTAGGAAGACAACACGCCAAAACAGAAATTCCCAAAAAAATCCATTGTCACTTTCCGGAACACTGAATAGGATTATCAATTATTTGGTCACCCTAAATAGATGCGTATCTACATTCATCGAAATATGATCGGCTTATTATAACTATATTTGCTAGTTTTCGGCCTTTGTTGGTCCAAACAGTAGATGTAGGCCGATAAGGAGGACTATTGTAAGTCTGTGGAGCCAATATTAAGTTTCGGCAGTTTGTTGTCGATTGGAGATATGTAACTGTCATTTTATTCAAATTTTATTGTTATTGTGCAGGATCTGGTTTTGTTATCGGACGCTAATAATGTGAAGCATAATAATGTTAAAATGGTCGTATTATCGGTATTATTATTATTAACTTTATAATGGTTTCCGATCATCGACAGTTTTCTTTACTTAGATAAGATCATTCTCAATTCTTAAGCTAATGAGGTAGTTAGCTAAGTGTTCATTTGGAGTCTTACAAAACCAGTGGGGTGATTGCGTAACACACTAACAGTAGCGATGGCTTTAATTTTGACAGTACAACAACATTCATTGCGACAATTACGTTGTTGAGCAAACAAATTTTTCAAACATATGAAGCAATGGATTAGCAATATCCTTCAAAATGATTCAGATTGTGATTGATAGTGTGTTACCCAATTAGGGTGCAGCCGGTCGATTCTGTAAAAATCTCACCGTGAAAACATAGGTGAAGTGATTTTGTTTTTGCTAAGAATTGACACTATTGACAGCTCACTCCACGCTCACTTCACCTAAGTTTACGCGGTAAGATATTTACAGAATAGCACCGCAGGACCCGACCCAATAATGTCTTCCTTTAGGCGAATCGTCCACTAAGAACTAAAATAACTACGACTTTACGAATGGATTCCTTTTGTAAACTCGATCAGTTAGGCGAGCCTAGCTAGGCTATCACCACAGTCTTCAAGTCTAGTAGATTATAATCACCAAGTTCTATAGCTTTCCCTACCTATCTATACTCTACGCTTATACATAGTTTCGACGTTTGTTATGTCCTTTCGAAATTACAATGCGTATGTATAAAAGACCAAACCGGTATGAGAAAGTTTATAGTGGATAAGACAAAGATTAAAACAGAAGACGATCCAGGACGGGATCTAGGTGGGGGGGTGGAGGGGGGGTTCAGGGGATCAGAACGGAATAACTCCTTTTAGACTAGATAAGGCTAGTGTCTGTGCATGTAC
Source organism: Mesoligia furuncula (assembly GCA_916614155.1). Lineage (NCBI taxonomy): Eukaryota > Metazoa > Arthropoda > Insecta > Lepidoptera > Noctuidae > Mesoligia > Mesoligia furuncula. The sequence goes on from OU744799.1 coordinate 29,718,918, forward strand.
CTATATATAGTCTGAGAGCGCGTCGTTGAAATTTTCTGTCCATTGCCACGTGAATATTGCGCACGTAATAATTTATATGTCACAACAAATCCTTATTATTTAAAAACATTGTTGATTATGACTTACTTTTATCTAATAGATAGTGAACTCGGAAATAATAACCTGATTGTGTTAAAAATATTTAGCTTTTTATCTGTAATATTTATGTTCAGTGTTAATATTTTGATCCTTTTGCAATGACACTGATAACAGGGAGTCACTCTGACATAGTGTTTACCTAATATCATGTGCGACAGTGGCCCTCCTGATTATGTTGTGCAACCATTTATTAAATAAAATCATTACTTTCTCTGACTTGCATCATCATCATTTCAGCCGAAAGACGTCCACTGCTGGACATAGGCCTCCCCCAAGCACCTCCACTTCGACCGGTTCTGTGCTTCTCGCTTCAGTGCTTCTGCTGACTCGCATAAAAAGACATAATAATGTCCTATTAAATAAGAGCTTTCAAATTACCATCATCTGAAACTTCCATACAAGTTAAGATGATTGATTATATTGAAGTTTAATGTAATTTACCGAACATGTAAACAAATGATATGAGGAAATAAGGTACTTAAATATATTTATTTATTTTTACTTAGATAAAATATCCACAAACGTGTAGGTTCTGCTAGCATGTTAGCTGATAAAAAAAGATACTACCTTTAAAAACAATACACAAGTTTAGTTGTTCCCTAATGTCGCAGAATAATTTCGAAATAGCATCGTGTCTCAGATACATCACGTCGAAGTAAGCTATTGTCGAAGTACAGCATGCAGGAGTAGAGTACGTCGAAATTGACTCATGTCGGACTACCATTGCTGTCGAAGAAGCATATCGTCGAAGTCGCATCGTTTCCTAGTTAAGTCATGTCGAAGAAACGCTTTGTCGGAGTACAGTAGTGTCGGACTTAAGGTATTTCGAACTAAAGTATTGTCGAAATGAAGACGTGTCGGAGTTCCATATTGTTGAAATAAAATCTTGTCGTACTACGGTTTGTCGAAATTCAGTTGGTAAGTCCTCACGAAAAATTATTAGTACCTAACTTTAGAACCTTACTGTAAACACTCAAATTGTCATAACTTTTAAGGAGATCAAGTTAGGGCTCTGCTACAAAGATAATTTGTACTGTAAATAACCCCAACTATCGCCTTGTTTCGTTTGATCCACGATTTTTTACCCAACCAAAGTCAGTAAAAGACAGGAATAGGTGGTAGGTACTTATACAAAATCAGTGCTACCTATTTGTCTCGCCAATACTTATTTATTTATATACTAGCTTCCGCCCGCGACTCCGTCCGCGCGGATGTGGGTCTTCGCGTGGATGGTTTATTTCTCCATTTTGAGTAACTCTGACAATAACATCTTATAAATATCTATTGGACCCAAATACGGCTAAGCCTATAATAATTAAGGAGATCCCTCTATTGAGCTACTGCTGTTGAGCTCGCGTTCTGTAGTAAGTATTTTTTTCATAGTAATTCCGACCTTGATAAGTAGCATGTAGCAGTAAATTACTGACAGTGACGAAAAGTTTGCAATAATAAAAAAGTGATCGTGACAATGCGACAGAAAGTTAATTGAGAGCTTCAGCATACACAACATTGTTAGTGATCTCGTCCGGAATATGAACATGAAGATTTCTTGGACTGCTCACACGGGAAAGAGCTACGTAAAGTTGCCCGTGTGAAAAACAACTCGCGGTAAGATCTACGCCAGCAACTCCTAGGGTCTGACCTTGCGCCTTATTTATTGTCATGGTGTAACACAAAGCTACAGGAAACTGTATTCTCTTAAATTGAAATGGAAAATTATCCACTGCGGGTAATGCAACGTGTGTTCGCGGTTCTACAGAACAACGTCTATGAATAAAACTGAAAAATAAGATTTTTTTTTCTACGTATTTTTCCATGATAAAAAGTATCCTATTTTATGGCCAGGATAATAAGGTATAATTATACCAAGTTTCATCGAAATCGAACCGTTAGTTTTCACGTGATGCCTGCATATACAGACAGACAGACAGACAGACAGACAGACAGACAGACAGACAGACAAAAATTTTTTTAATCACATATTTGGGTTTGGTATCGATCCAGCAACACCCCCCGCTATTTATTTTTTCAATATTTTCAATGTACAGAATTGACCCTTCTACAGATTTATTATAAGTATAGATATATATTCTTTATTGTACATCAGAAAATGCGTAACAAAGAATACATAGAACAAAGGTAAGCAACGAATTTTCACAATATGGCACGAGTAGATTTTGAAAAATTTCAGTAAAGTACAAATCAATCATTGAAGTCGAGTTTCAGAATTTAGACAGAAGGCTACTTTCTATATTTCTTATAAAACACCTGCGAATGAGTGAAGAGAAAACCACCCGGAATTAGTTATCTAGAAAGTAATTAATTAATTTATCTGCATTTTTTAAACTCTTAAATCTAAGTAATCATTCACACGTTACGTGTCTATTATCAGATATCGCGAAATAAATATTTACACGTGAATGAATGAATGGAATGCTTTATTTGATGATTTCCCATCCGCAAAAAAAAGAAGAAAGGTAATCATGCTGATCGTGCAACAGAAGCTTTACGTCAAGGAGCGACCTTCACCGACACCAGGGGGTTTGCGCGTGAGTCCAGACATGTTCTATTATTGCAGTGATGTTGAAAGAAAAACGCTAGACATATACCGGATTTCAATGAAAGTGGTATTTACTGAATCCATATCTGGTGCTACTTTGCCGTAAGTTGTTCGCACATTATGTAAAATCTTAGACGAGAAAGATTTGACGATGGTAATCTATTAGATATATCTTCACTAGCGTCTATCAGTTCCTGCACTAAAAAAAAAATGTTTTACTACACCACAGCGAAAAAGCGATTTCATGAAGACTTTACTGCTCTATTCAGTAAGAAGAAATATTTGTAAAACAACAAAAGACAAAATCGTAACGTTTAATGATTGAACGTACCATTTACTGAAAAACACGTTAAAGTTAAAACGTTAAAGTTTACTGTCATCACAGTAACATTTTGCCTGAAAAAAACACATTAAAGTTAAAAGTTAAAACGTTAAAGTTTACTGTTATGACGGTAACATTTTGCCTGAAGCTTTAACTGTTTTCGGATCAGTAAAAAATACTGTTTTGAACGTTAGGCTCATATACTGTTTAAAGCAGTTCAGATTAATGTTTTTTCATTTTTATTTACTGCTTATTTCTTTCTTTCGTGCAGACAATAGAACACGCTGGACACGATTTCAAGTGCCCCATTATTTGTGGGGCAGCACCATGTTTACATTCCAGGTACAAGTAGATGGCCAAAATGGACTGCCAAAAGGAACTCTCCGAGCCAGTCTCCGGGCTGTAAACCTGTGCAAGTACGTATGCTAATATGACGATTTCAAGATATTCTTATGATGACAGAAAAACATTGTAGGGAAACCTATACTTTCCTTAAAAAGCTCGGAGACAATTTAAACAGAAAGCGAATATTTTAGTTGGTTAAAACTGTGGCGACTCACTCCAAAATGGTTTTTAATTAAAAGTGAACAATAATACATGATTGCTTTAACACCTGCAATAAAACATTTCTTGATTCATATCGCATTGAATCCAATTTCAAGCAAATAATAGAAAGGTATAACATCAGTTATTAAGTAAAATAACAGCATGACTGTTAGAAACACGGTAATGTATTGTGTGTATGCAAATATACGGCTATTGTGACGAGCGGTCCGTGGCGTGACGGTGACGTGACGGCGACGGGGACGCGACGCGTCGTGAGGTAGGGCAGAGCACTGCAATTATTTTGATGGTATTTGTTCAGGTATTGGGACTTTACTTTAGCATAGTAAGTAAACATTATACTTAAACTGTACTTCAAGGTGTAATCATCTAATTTTACCGTCGCACACAGGTAACTTTAGATTAAACGTCCTATTTCTAGAAAGTGAAAGCCATCTTAACCAACAATTAACAAATAAATTGGTCCTTTTGACCTCAAAAACTTAACGAAAAATACCAATTCGTTTAAGTTCTCATTCAATCAAAAGTCATTTATTCAAACTAGGCTGAGAATCAGCACATTTTTGAACGTCAAAATTACAAGACAGTCCTCCGGCACGCCCGCCCTTCTCCACTTCCTAGTGATTTAGCTCAAGCTGAGATGAAGAAGTGACGCAACAAACTCCCAGCAGCACTTACTTACTTACATAACCGTCTATTTACTTCCCATACAGTCAAACATCACACATCACACGTCACGCACCTGCCTCGACCAATCGGGGCGTGTTAATAACGCTGTAATGAGCGTGACTTGCGCCGGCGCACCTCCACAACCCTGTGATTGTGCTACCGCGTCAGTTATCTCCGATGAGAGCGCTATTTCCAGCAATTGTTTGCGTAATTAGCAGTTTTGGGTTAGAAATTATTTGGTTACAATGCTACAAATAATACTTGCTGTTATTTTAGTGTTGGTTCGTTTTCACGCCTTTTCTCGAGAAGGGTGGGAAAGGTCGGTGTTGTGTGTCGGCGTATCAAATGCCGGTAGTGACTGTGATTCTTGGGTTGAGATAATATCTTGAATAAACTGTCATTAGTTTTGTTACTTTAACACCTGCTAACAAATTAGAGATGAGTCGCCTAATTGGATTATTGGTAGTAAGTTTTCTGAGGTTCTGTCTTCTTGTATAGATTTTTAATGCTCTTCTAGCCCTTATTTAATTACAAACCCAAGGGAAAATATCCTACCATTGCCAGGACCGCCCAGAGGACACGGTGGAGCACACGGTGGAGGTCTGCCCCGCTTGGGCGGAGCACCGCCGTGTCCTCGTAGAGGCGATCGGCCGCGGCGGCGACCTCTCGCGTCCGACCCTGGTGCAAGCCATGGTCCGGGGCGAGAGGGAGTGGGAGGCAGTCACCTCCTTCTGCGAAGCAGTCATGCTAGCGAAGGAGGTGGCGAGACGGCTCAGGGAGAGAGCCTCCCGTCCCAGCCGCCGCGGGAGGCGCTCCGGGCGTCGGGAGCCGCGTGACTACTCCCGGCCACCGTAGGCGCGGGCCTGCGGGCGGAGAGTAATGGGTATCTCACCGTCCGATCAGGACCAGGCCCGTGCCGGACGGCGCGTACGTGTTCCACGCGCGAAAGAGATGTCAGCATCGAGGAGGGGCCAAGGGCTAAGGAAGGAACACGGGTGGGTTTTAGTCAGTAAGAGTCTGACACTCCCTTCCGCTCCACCCAGAGCGGGAGGGGTCATTTGATGATTTCCCATCCGAAAAAAAAAAATTGGAAAATATCCTAACCACAGAAGCAAAGCATTGCAAGTTTAAGCAGTGTTTTATCAATAAGTACCTGATAAAGACAACTCCTTCTTCAATAGGTTCTTTATTGTTTCATGAACACAGCAATAGAAAGACCCGGCTTTGCCAGCACTGCCCACTGACTCAAAAAGCAACAGTAACCGTAACAGACTCCAACAAGTTATTTCCCCTTTCTAAGATAACGAAACTGTTCTCAATCCAATTCCCGAAACAAGTAAGCACGTTATCAGCGTCAATAAGGCGATTTGTACCCAAACACCTGACCCGTAAGAGGTAGGACCAATAAAAATACTTGTGGCTCAATAGCACCGGCGGCGCGTACCGTTTGGTAGTTTGGTGCCATTAGTGGCGTAATGAAGCGGTCGGGCTGCTACCAAATGTATCGCGTACGTTATTGGTGTTGTTATTAGTGTACATTGTTGTACGGTACGGGAAGTTGGCCCTTTTTTGTCTTGTTTTCTCGTATCGGCCCGAAATATATGAATGAGTGAGCCAGTCAGTTAGATGGTAGCGATCAATAGCGAAGGACTCTCCAGGATTATATACTGTACAGCACAGATATAGATAGACCTTGATAACGCAAGTATCACGAACTGTATGAAAACCAAGAGTGCCATTTTTTTGACTACTTACTATGACGTCACATGCTCGCGCTCTCGCTCACGCTTACCCAGCCGGCAGTACACAAGACTGAGCGCGAAAGTGGCGGCTTACGATTTTTGAACGTAAGCTGGTGCGATTTTTGGCTCGCGAAGTAGTTGCATTATCTAGGTGTGAATTTTACATTTGGGTATCCCTATTCCCGGAGGCCATTTCATTTCGGTTTTTTATGTCACTAAAACTTATCTTACATAATACCATAACGAATTCGAAGTCTAGACATTATACCTACTAGTGATAAGTAAGATATAGGTACATACCTATATTTCAATATTTTTCTTAAGTGTGCCTAACTAAGATTAAGCAATCTTAAAATAATTTTTATTGTCTTTTTTAAAGTTACTCAGTTAGCAGTTACCATATCAGGTACGATAATATGAAATTATGGTACAGTCAACTGCAAGTCGAAATTAAACCTAGATTTTTTTTAATTGTGCCTTCCTTTTAGTAGTGGACACAGTTCCCCAACAGTGGACGCTATACAGCTAATAGTGCTCCCGGCACCCGCTGCCACTTCACTCCAATTAAAATTCAAATTAATATGTATTTGAGACGATACACTAAATACTGGTGGTTTCCACTTGTGCCCATGTGTCGGGATTCCACTATCCGACACAGCTAAACCGCATGTTATTTATTACTAACGTTTTATTTGAGTTGTTTCAAATAAATCACGAAACAAACTTCCAAAATTATCTTTATTCCAATATTCTTTTTTCCAATATTCTTGAAGGAATAAGTGTTAGCAGCAATCATGTTTTTTAAATTGATTAAAGAAAGAAATATTGATGGATGAATTATTTAAAATTTATATTCAAACTACATTCTAAGCGCTCAGTTTCACTATTCACAGTAGCTTCCAGTGGCGAAGGTTCCGTACAACTATATTCCCACCGATTTCCCTTTGAAAAATGGCACAGTCAGTATTCTATAGACAAATAATATAATCATATTAAAGATATCGATCTTCTCCGGCTTACCTCTTAAAAAAATTTACCCTTCGCTACTGGTAGCTTCAACATAAAATCTACAGCAGCAGCAGCAATTTGGACCAAAAGACCAAATGGAAAACAACATAACGACACAGATATAACTCGCGTTTCCCAACAGCAAAATATTTACGATACAGTTTGTTAACGAACTGTTAATATGTGCTTCATGCAAATCATACGCGTTTGTTTTCAAATAGAAACGGTGAGATAACACGAGACGAACCGGGGATGCAAGGGATGAGAGAACTGAGGTGTTTACAAAACATACTGCAAAACATTCAACATGAAGCCTTAGAATGTATTGCAAGCAAAAATTATGCATCGAAATAGTCTAAAATTGGAACTCTACACACTCATCAGAAGAACAATTCTTATAGATACTTAAACGTTCACTACTTATCTAGTCGCAATTTCATCTCATCGACAATCAATGTCAAAATCTTTTCAAAAATTTAGGGAAATTAGAGGTATTTTTGACAGATTGAGACAGATTAGAATGCGAACGTTCCTAGTTCGGGAGGGAGAAATTGGGATGCGTTGAGATAATATATTATATAGTGATATAGCGTCACAACACGAACTTCAAGTCGTTCGTGGTGCGTGTACCGACACATCATCTCGAGAAGTTCCTCAAGGAAGAGTTCTGGCCCAAGGGAACACCCTTGTGCCAGAACACAACATGGCGGCGGTACACAACAGTGTACCGCCGCCGGTTTCGTGGTTTCGTGGCCGGCTACATGACACCAGTCAGGGAAACACGACGCAGACACTTCGAATGCGTTTTTTTAGTGTAATTATAATGTTGTTTGTGTTTATAGTATTTTTAAGTTATATTAATATTGTATTGTGTGTGTTTATATGGGCCTTGATGCCTGAAATAAATGGATAAATAAATAAATAGCAAATCTGGAAACCCTTTTATATAAATAATTTGTGAAAGTTTTTCGTGAACCTCAGTATATAAGTACTTGACAATGCAAGCATGTTCATCCTAACCTAGACAGCCTTAAAAACCCGCTGTCTCCTCAAACTTAAATCGGAATTAAAACCAAAACAGTCAGTCGATCGCGCTCGTTATGTCGATAACCACATCTAAGTATTAAGCATATTAAGATAAACCCGGTACTGATGCCCCGGCAGCCAAGCAGCCATGCCGCTGTGTTGTCATTCCAATTGAATTAGACAGGAATTCGGCCAATCTACGGCTTGATGGGGTAAACATAAGTGTATCTTGTAATTAAAAACGGGTATTATAATATACTTTCTTTGATAAACACTCATTTTGTGTCATCTGCCTAGCCTTGTCCCAACTATGTAGGCGTCGGCTTCCAGTCTAACCGGATATAGTTGAATACCAGTATTTTAAATAGAGCGACTGCCTATCTGACCTCCACAACCCAGTTACTGGGTAATACGGCATCCCTTGGTAAGACTGGTTGTCAGACTTGTTTTGTGTCTGGTAGTCAAATTCCAAAAAGTTATTTTTTAAGTTCACATGTATGCAATTAAAATCACATAGATTTTAATTTAATTCATGAGACAACAAAAATTATATACATAGGCATTTATGATAAAAGTTAAAAGGATATACTTAAATAGGTCGAGCAAGGAATGGGAATACTTTGCAGGAAGGCAAAGGGGGATTTTTCATTACCTACAGGCGAATGACGCCAGCTGGGGAAGAAGGAATTTAATCAATGTTTCAGGAGTGATTAAAACGATTCTCAAATTAGAATGTCGATAGTTACTGTTATAATAAGCTGCTGCTCTAACGGTAACCTACTCAATTACGGAGAACTACACAGAACAACTAACCTAAAAATTAAAGAATTACATTTCCAACGTTGTCCCCCAAACACAACGTATTTGTAGAAAAACAAACGACTCAATAAATCGTCACTCATTTATATCTATTGTAATGTAACGTTACAACTCGTAACATGGCGGGGAGAGCAGCCATTACGGAGCTTCCGACTTCAATAAATATGTGGTCGTGGATGACGTTGCTTTGTTACATATTGATATCAAGGAGGGCGGGATGTTGCTTGTGACGCTGCAGGAGTTCGTTCCCATGGGTGATAACCGTTCAGTGGTAATTTTGATGTTATTGAATGATCTTCAGATCGAACAAAATCAATTTAACTATCCACGTTAACAATTTTACTGGTGCATTAAATATCTATCAGGATTAGTAACCCAGTGGGTGGAACGACCAGGGGCCCTAAAAAGGCCACTTTGGAGAATCTTAAAAGGATAACGTTATGAATCGTAATATGGCGAAGACAGTCCGTGTTTTTCTTTTTTTTACTGCACTACGTAGGTATAATCAAAGAGATTGGGATTGGATTTGGATCGGATTGATTGGTATTTTAACACAGACAAAAAAAAATAACTGAAAAATGCTTCACCAATGCGATTTGATACGATTAACTTAACGGTTTACTGTCCATTATGTTATCCTTTTATTATTCTGCCAAAGTGGCCTTTTTAGGCCCCCTTATCACATTAGAGATTGTCGAAATTACTCAAAATTAAAAGGTAATCATTGTTGACTGTTTAGATCGGGATACTTAGATTTCTGCACCGAAACGAATTACCAATGATACCCTATCAAATTCTACCAAAAATCATCCCCTAAATGAAAACAACCGTGAAGCCATAGATAAAGCCATTACCAGACAACTGAATATACAGGAAATATTCGGCACATAACACACATACATACGTTCATTGTACACAGACAATAACTCCAAATTGAGACCTCACATTCGCCACGCTAGTCCGCTCAAATCTGCCGCCGAACTGTGGGAGCGGCGACAAAGCCCATAATAATAGATAAATAAAGTCAAATAACGCATGCAAACTTACATGTTCAACCCCGAAGGAGCAAACTCAACCCTCTGTCAAACATACAGGAATGAAACTGATGTACTAAACCGGTAAATTCTAATTTTGTTTTGGAAATCGTAAATCATGCCGCGTTTCGTTAAGGGTCGCCGACAATACCTGGTCGCGTTCGCGTAATAAATTATGTTTTATGTTTATAAAAACATCAAAATGTATATTAGAGGTTTTATTTGTTTGGTGATTACAAAAATGCCGCCTTTGACTAGGGATGAAAGAAGGGTGTTTCGATTTCACGGCTTCGTCGCGAAAGTCGGAATTTAACTTTTATGCGGTTTGGGATGCACACTCCATCCACTGACATCTTGATTCTGTTTTAAGTAGATATTTATGGGAATGAAGCAGTAAAATACATCAGTATTTAAAGGTAGTAAAAAAGTCAATAACTTTAAATTAAAAACCTCAAAAATTCAAGGAGCAAACAACATCGAAAAAAATTCTTTCTTTTCTACCAAACAAAACAAACTCTTCGACGGAAATATTCCTAATCTAACCAAGTTGATAGCTCCATACAAACTACGTGTAATCTCCAGTAATCCGGATCTAATCTCCACAAACCTGGCTCTCACGAGTTTGTTTTAAATAGACTAAATCAACAAACGGAACACGACAAGGATTTGTCTCCAAACGCTTGAGAATACAATCTAAATAAGGAGTTCATTACGGAATTTGGAGCTTCAAAGTATTGTCAAAATTCTAAAGAAATACTGGTTTTATGTCCATCTTGAAATAAAGAGAGTTCTCAAAATCAGTTCTAACCAGCTCTATCTTTAACAACCATTTCTGATCCTTTGAGTCTCTTACATTTTTCAATCAGTAAGTAGTTTTTATTGCAGCTAAATAGCACTTATTGTGTAAATCTCACTATCGAGGGAATACTTTTGTATCAACTTTAAAGCTTGTGTCGTGTCGAAATACTTGGTTCTGAAGAAACAGCTGAAATGTGAGTTTCCGTAACTATATTGCAGAAGATCCAGGCTTAGGTGGCAGGACGAACTTTACGCCTACTTATGAGGGATCAGTCCATATTGGTTCAGGATCGAGTTAAGTGGGAAAAACACATGGGTGGAGGCTTTTGCCCTGCAGTGGGACAATATAGGCTGATTATGAAATATTATTTTCATTTTTAAATATTTTTAAAAAAACATTTAAAAATATAAAAAATAGTGGTCCATCAACATCAAGATATTATTAGTAAATAATGCATTGTCACAGAACAGAACTGTTGCTGAACTTAATTTATTTTACGCCTCTACTTTGTTTTCGAAAAATATCCACTCCGTTTTGATTGCTGTCGATGCATTTTTCTTAAACAATGACTTTAAATCCTTATAATTTAAACTTAAATATTGACCTACAAATCAACAATAATTACGATACTTTCAAACACGAAGTTAGTCACGCTGGTAATGTTACCCAACATGGCTGCACGGCTACACAACACAACATTCAGAAGGGCGGCAACCCCACATAGTTACACTTTTGAATTATTTTTATTTCATTAATAACAAAAGATTTCACCCGTTTTGAAATATGATTTGGTCGCCATCTTGTGTCCCCGCATGCGCACGCAGAATTTTCTACACAATCGACTCACGCACACATTGATACTATGTTTTTTTGGTGTTTTTTAACAATAACCGTGGCTAACGTCAAAAATATGGTGTACGGTGGTTATTTAGAATTTTATAGAACTAATGCCATGGCGTGTCTAATGAATAAATGTAGCAACCGACGACGTTTTTTATAAATATGTTTTGACATGTTTTAATATGTCTGAATTTAGTTGGAACTTGTTTTAGTGGAATATTTGATGAGGAATATTAATTTTATGTTTTCCATTGCCAACACCTGAGTAAAATTATACCCATATATACCTTAAAACAAGACAATCTTTTTAAATATTTTTGGCTCTTTCTCTATCAAGAAATTTTATTTAAATTACAATATTCTTAAAAAAAAATTAACAGTGAATTTTAATCTGTCCGGGACATCGATTTAGCGTCAAAACTCCTAACTACAAACTATAAAATATCGAAGCCGATCTCATCGACTATATACAACTATAAATGTAACTCGTTAATTTAATTAATTCAATTAAATCGGTCGATAAAAACTGTCAAAATCGATTGGTAAAGCATTAAATGGAATCATTTCATAAATTCTTCGTTGATTGCCTTTCATTAGTAATTTTATCGAAAACAGTTTTGATTGAGACATTCAGATGATGATATAAGAGTGTGGGATGAAATGACTCCTGCTTGCTAAGTTTGACGTTTTTATGAAGATTCATTCCATATTTATACCTTTTTTTTCTCATACAAATATTAAGTGGAATATTTGTAATTTCAAGGAAATAATTTGGTTTGAAGATGTAGTAGTTATTTTAAGAGATCAGCTTTAACTGCAATTGCCCCTTCAATATAAGAGATGATTGAGTAAATCAAGGAGCAACGACAGAAATCCTATAAATGAATTTTAAATTACTACAATACAGACAATAAAGAAAATAATACAATAAATAAATAAACTAAATAAAAAATGTTTATTTCTAACTTGACTTTAAAATTTACAAACATGACCATAAGCAAAACATCTTCATAAGCGTTTTTTCATAAAACCTTTTTGAAAAACCACCGCACTAAATTCTCTTTCAGAATAATACAATAGAAACATAATAGTAAAAAATTATATCAATCTAAAGCGGACATAAATTACAACATTAGTACGGGACATAGTGATTTGAGCTGCGTCTGCGCACCCCGCGTCAACTGAGACGTCAGAGACCCGCCAATAATAAAGCAGCAAATATTTATAAATGTTTTATTTGAGCCGCGAGGGATCATGTAGCCGAATTCTGGTGGGGTGCAAGGGAGAAGAATTAGCGGTTGTTGAATAAATGAATATTTTTGTTTCGGTCATCATCATCACTCATAGAAAGCACCAATATGATAACAAGGCTTTTTTTACTTTTAGATAAATACCTCAAAATATTTTTAAATCATATTTGTAAAGGCCGTTTCTATCAATAACTTACCTATATGTGTACAATTTTGAAATTGGTAGCGATTACAATATCCAATATTTTAACTTATGTTATGATAACTGACGAATAATAAGCAAAAGAACAACATTTTAGGCAGGTGCTCAACCTACCTATATTGGCATTGTGGCAACATCCCAGATTTTTTAATTTTTACCAGAAAGAAGTATTGCTCTCGCGTCTACTTGTGTACTTGTGCCTCACCCATCAACAATTAGCCCTATTGTACTCTCCCTATGTCGGGCGAAGCAACGCGGTGTGACTAGTGTGTGCCCGAGCCCCGAATGTAGATCGAATTATGTTTGCACACATGCTTAGACAGAAGAGCTTAAACGGATTTAATGATATGGAAGACATTTTGGAAAACATTTCGGTTGAATATTGTTTTAAATAATGGAGATAAGGGTAGCATATTTTGCATGAGAAAATGTATTGCGGTACTTCTTATTAATAGCACTAAAAGAAACCGCTTTGTAGTCAAATGGCCAGTAAGCAGTTGTATTTAGTTAATAAAAACTCCAATATTCAATCATTCCAAATGCACCAATTCTTGACAATATTAATTACATATTCCGAGATTTGACCACATACTAATTAATATTGAAAGTAGAACAAAATAAAACGATTTGTAGCTTTGATCACACCTAATTAATTATAAATTCAACATTAATGATAATGATGTAGATAACATTTTTGTAAAAACATAGTTTAATAAAAGAGTGTCCTTGGAGTTTCTTGCCCGTTCTTCTCCATAGGTACCTACGCTGTGGAATAGGCAACTAACTTCAAAAATAAATGGTTAAATGGAAATAAATGCTTTGAGTTTGAGTTTGATCGCTTCAATCAAGTCAATCAAAAACTTTTTCTTATAAAACCAATAAAAGTAATAAAACCCATTTCAGTTTGCAAACCCGATAGATATATTGCCACAATATCATCAAATGTTACCTAAGCATACATAAATGAAGCTTCCTTGTATTCTACACTAATCTACATGATAATAAGTAGTTATTATACGGTTATAATAGTTCAATACAATTGTCGCGTTGCGGTTATTGTTACCTTGAAATATACGATCGATATTGCAACGGTTAATAAAAGGCAATGCTGGCAAATATTGTGTCAATAATAATGAATAAATTTTAATACAACCGACGAATTTCAATAGGATTATCAATCATATTTGAAACCCAAATACCTACAGACTATATGAAACCAATCTCACAAATGAGTAGCGTTTTGCGTCTACCCTTCCTTAGATATTTTTTTTTATTTCAGCTATTCTCATAATTGCAAGTATGATTAATTTATTAGGGGCTGATTTTACCAAAGTCAGATATCTTTTATCCGTGGTATAAAATTGATGTTTGACAGTTCTAGTATGGAAAAACAAAAATTCAAAATTTATTCTCAGGATAAGTCTTATTCTATGTACAAAAGTTTGATGAAATGCGCCTTTAGTAGTAAAAAGATTTTGTTACACATGAGAAGATTTTAGGTCTAGGTACTAACCATTAATGCACAATTTTAAAAAGAAAATCATGAGCATGGCTGATTTCAAACATAAAGAAAGAAAAAACGACGAAGATCGAGCGTCGAGTTTCGTTTACATATCAATGTCTCACTTGAAACCTGTCAAATCAACCAAGAATAACAAAAACCAGGTACGTACAAGCATCTCTAGGTGCATCAAAAAGATCCAAAAATAAAACTCAAAACGCAACCACTTAATACAATTTATTTTTAAATAAAAATTAACATTTAAAATCAAGTCGACCCTTATCAAGCGCGCAATAACTCCTTCCTAACATAATGTACTTAAATCTCATTCAGAATATTCGCTACACCGCTAATGTGTGGGTAAATCTGTCCGTGCGGAAGTCAAAATTATTGTCACTCTTCGCTTTTCCACAGTGTTTAAGATCCGACGTTATTTTCTGAATATTACAGTTCAAAATTGATTGTTATTTTGTTAACAATATTTGACATTATACAGGGTGATACAGATTTTTATAATAAGTAGTCCCATTGAATAAACGCGATGTACCGTAAGAAATTAGTTGTCATTGATGTGCGACTATTGTCGCGTGACGGGTGAACGGAGTGTCACTGCGCATGTCACGTCACTATTGTCGACTCGTCGGAATATTTTTGTATCGTGTCGCATTGTTGGTAAAAAGTGTGAGAGACCAGGAAACTGGTCGAGCGTACAATATTAGTTGATAAAGCTATGTTATGTGACGTCTGGAGAAATAGTAAAAGTGGATAGGAAATGTGTAATGTGCAATGGGGTTTCATTGTAATTATTTTAGAGCAATCACAATAGACAAATTTTTGACCTTAACAAGAAAAAGGTAACATCTATTAGTTGACTCTCTCATTAACGCATAATATGTCGTTTACTAAAAGATAAGTTAAAGAAAAACGAATGAAAACACTTTTCAATTATCTAATAGGTATTTCAGCTGAAGGAAAAACCAACTTTAACGGAACTAAAATTGACATAACACTACTATTGCAATAATCTAATCAACAAAATCAAAATAATAATGACAATCCACAGCACATCGAAGTTTCCATTAACATCGACCGAGTTCCCAGATAAATAACGGCAACAGTATCCCACACATTAGCATTATTCCAAATATTCTGAAAGTAAAGAATTCTACCATACATTTAATAAGTTCCACTCAACAGCTAATATATCAGAAGGCAACATATTATTATGGAAACGATCGATTGGTTAGAAATGGAGTAAATAAAGACAAATTTAACTTGATACTTCATGGGGGCGCCACTTACAATGAGAACTGTCAACTTCACGTCAAATTCTATGGACATTGCAAGTTAGTTCCTGATTACACCGCCGGTTTAGATGTGTTGGTCATACCGTGTAATAATTATCGGTTTGAAAACTGGTAACATTTTAAGTAGGTGTGTGCAATGAAGATAATCCGATGGTCCGAGGCGCAGCTTCACATTAGAACATCTTAATTTCAATCGCCATAAAACGCATAAAGAACAGTTTTATAAAAGCGTCATGGATTGGTAAAGCGGGCTGTTCATGGTGCGACAGAGTGCTTCAAAATAAAATGTTAAGTATGACGATTTTGTTTTTGCGATCAAATTGTAGTGTGGTGACTTCTTGGAGATGTGTGATTTTGTAGCAATACCTTTTAATAAAATTAACTTTCGCGTATAGCAATAGCTGAAAAATCACTGATAGTCTATTTTTAATTGATGATATTATAATCAGCCTAAAATGATTGATGACAGACGGTATCAGTAACATCCAATTTAAATATTAAAAAAATCTAAGCGAATTCCTTAAAACCAAATCTGTCGTTCCGTGAATGTCCCGCCTGCAGTCAATTTATATAAAGCGACACAGGCGAGGACAGCGCGGCGCGATTATCGTAATCATGTTGTGTCGCCCGCGCCCGCGCCGCTTTGATGTGCCGACTGCGGTGACCACGCGATGTCACGCCGATGAAGGCGTAAGCTTTTTTTTAATAATAATTTCTATGGTAGAAGATATAATTGCTGCGGCATCAGCAAATATTACATCTTCTACTATAGGAAACTTAAACAGAAACGGAACCGTTTGTGAACAGCCTACCGATGTAGACCGTTCACAAACGTTTGAAAAGTTTTTCAATAGAGAAATAATCTAATGATCGAAGATGGTTATGCAGCCTGCATTACATCATCAAAAAAGCAGCTGTTTGACAAAACCTTCAAAGCCAGATCATATAGGACGCTAATATTGCTGATAATGAATTTGAGAGGCTCATTGACATTGGTGAGCTAATCATACGATGTGGGTCAACCTAAAAGTAGACAACACGATTCCCCAAATAATCTTGTAAATGATTAAAAGCAGAAGAATTCAAACAAAATAACGGTTCCACTTAGCTTGATTACTTAGTGGTTCTAGAGACTGGTATTACCTTAATAATATTGACCTCATAATCCTTTGTAATCTATTTGACTTTTAAAAGTCTGCTTTGTCACACTTTAGAGGTGTTTTATTAATCTGCTTAAACTTTTAATCCAACGCTGTCTAAAAATTAAAATGTTCCTACATAAGTAGGATTAGTAACTCTACCAATAATATTTTAATATGTATGTAAATAATAGTTTTAATCTAAACTAATCATCCATTACTGAGAATCGCTTATTTTACAAGCTTATTCAAAATTAGAAGTCAATACAATGCAAAAGTTACGGAAATTCCTAAAGTCGCGCAAGATCTTTGATTTGAGCTAAAAGGCGCCAATAATCCTTTCAAAAATCCTAAACTACCAAAGTTCACACCTTGGTCCCTAAAGAGGCTCAATCGTGGCCCCCGCCCCACACCCACGGCCCAAGATTATCATCTCGCGTTACATTTGACAAGAAAAATTAATATGTTATTGTGCTTATTATTAAAATTTAAACGCATACCCACTGTCGCTTCCAATTATACCGTGAAACGTTAAAAACTTATTTATAAATAATGGTGTTCTTCATCTCGCGGCGGAACGTAGAGGTACTGCTTTTTAATTTTTATAGCAAATGAACGTAAGTTATGGTGCTGACATTCATTAGAGAGTGTTCGAGTAGGATTATCGATTGGGATAAAGAAACAGTGTTGAGAACATAATCTATAGGAAAATTCGAAAGATGTTATTGATGACAATATATTGGAGCACCAAGGTAGAGCTGCGGGTGGCGAAATGTAGGTGTACCTACTACATATGTACACGTCTGCCCAACCCTTCGGGGAGCACAAGCGTCATGTTCTGTAAGTTGGTGGAGCTGGACAACTGACACTGCTCTTCTGGGTGGAAAGACGAAATCAATAACAGAGGAATGGACACTTGTAACCATTTTATACAAATTGTAACGAAACCAAAGCGAATTCCGGTAAATACCCCGGAAAAACCTTAAGGCAGAAATATCGAAAGACATCTTAGAGAGATATCATACGCCAGCTGAAGATACTCAAGCAGAAGATAAATCTCCAACTACAAAATTATTAACCGCACACGTCCCATTAACACATTCATACATTTGTATCGCCGACAGCTCATAGAACCTCCACACTTCATGGTGGTCTCAAATCTCAAGTGCTTACGACAAATCTATTCAGAACAAAACCAATCAGCATGAACAATTTACATTACAACAATTATCCAAGTTAAGCGAATCGAGATCATCCGGAACACAAAATGGACCCCAAATAATGTCTTAGAGAGTCCGTGTTTGCCGACTTTGTCCTTTCCATGCCCAAATAATCTGCTGAATAATCTGCCATGAATAAATAAGCAGTCGCTTTGTCAATGTGACGTTTATTGACAAGCATTAGATGGAAGAACTGTCCCTTTTTATAATACAGACGAAAAACAATCTTAAGTCCTTGGAATAAAAAGGATGTCGGTTTCAAGAGTCGCAAAATTAGATTGCTTGGATTTGGATCCGTCATTTTCAACATTCGACTCTATTTCTTTGTTTAAGGGCTCAAAATGGTTTGTTAGGGTTTCGTGAATTGGAAATCCATGTCCTCTAATCCGTCGGCGATTAGTTTTGATGTCTTCAAGGATAGTTTTTTCAGCACATTCACTTTCAGACAGATGTGTCGGTGTCGAGACGCGCGGGTGGGCCGTGCCTGTGGTCTCGCAACTCTATTATCTATTATGGTCCATAATAACCAGTTATTGTGCACATTGTCAACGCTATTTTCACTTTCTTTTAATCCTTTAACACGTAAACAGATATATTATGGATATATTTGGAAAGGTTCTAAGTGATGAACTGATGACAGTCGTACAGCCGACGGGATTAGCTTAGTGGTTTAGTTATTATAGGATTCAACGTCTTCGAATAATAACAAAAGATGTAAGAACTTCATAAGCTCAAAACAATTCCATACTAAAACGATTGGTTACAGAAAAAAAATAAGTAAAAAGATGAAGATACTTGACTTATTGGGAAGGACCTTAGCGCCCTGCACATTGTGTTGATAAGAAATGTCAAAGAATCCATGAGAAGTACAATATGAGAATCTAAAAAGAACCATTCAAAGTTTAACTGAAATCAGATGATCCTGAAAAAGTGGCATTGGATGGTATGAACAAATAAACAACGAAAACTTTGGCCCTAAAAGAAACAACAACATAACATCATCCTGCATAGTCGAAAAAAGTTTGTTATTTTATAGATCTAAGTATGTATCTACGATCTTCTACCTGTCTTCTTCAGAGGCAAGTTGTCGCATACCTACATCATCATCATTATCATTTCTGCCGAAAAACTTCCACTGCTGGTCATGGGCCTCCCTCAAGGACTGCCACTTCGACCAGTTCTGTGCTTCTCACATCCAGCGGATTCCTGCGTTGTGGGAGGCCTTCCGACGTCTTCCGGGTCGCGGTCTATTTCCTACATATCTAAGACAAAAAGAAGCTTCTTATAACACACAAATCAAAACTTCCTACTACACAATCTCCGTCCACACCTCCTTTAGCCCGCCACCCCGCCCCGCGCCACATAGAACCGTACCTACCGTCACGTCAGTATTGAAAATGACTACCGCGTTATTATTGAACAAAACGCCATTGTTTCGCGGCCATTGTGCGGTCCGTGTGAAGTTGATACGTGTATTATAGCGGCCGGCGCGTAATGACAGGGCGCGGGCCACGGGAGGGATAGAAGGAGGTGAAGGGAGGTGAGAATGTGCCTACAGAGGTGGTAGCTCGTGGAGGTTTTGGATTTTGGGGAAGTTGACATTTGAGTTTTTTGGCCGTTCTTCTCCATTAGGAACCTACTACGCTTTGGAATGGACAATTAGCTTAAACTTTCTGACTGACCGACCCCTTGACAATTAAAAAAGTGCCTGTAATTGGTTTAATTGAAATAAATAGTTTGAGTTTAAGGAAATGGAAGGTCTTCATAAATTCCACAAAAGTAAGCTGCTCCGAAAAAGCAAAAAAAGCTCAGCGTTAAAGATAATGCTTTATGATAATACATAGAATATTTAAGATAAAGGGTAAGAACCTGTAACCTGTAAGCCTGATGGATTTTATGATGTAATCATCAGTTGTTAACATCGATAATGACTGCCAACGGTATCATCGTCATCATCGTTCTGAAAGACGTCCACTGCTGGACAGAAGGCACACACACTCCTAAGCGTAGCCACATTGGACCGGTTCTGTGCTTGTCGCAACCAACGATATGCCCAATTGTAATGAGAAACGAAGTATTATTGTATATCTACTTTGAGAAAAAATCCTTGTCATTCCTATAACGCTCCCTGTGGTCTATCAGAGTCCTCCATTCCTCTTTCTAAACTAATATGGGGTGTCGGCTCTGCACTCCGTCTCCTCTATGTAGTATGACCACGTCATCGGCACTAATAAGCCGGTAGCGGTGTAATAGTGTAATCTGTTGATAATTGCCGCGCGCCCAACTATTCGCGCGCCTCAAACTGCGCCCGCGCACCTGTGCTTTACAAGGGGTAAGAAGGGGAGGATATCGGTTTTACTAAATTCTTGAGTGAGGTGATGGTGAACGTTACATATTTGAGTAACCTTCATTTAAAGTTATATTTAAATGAAGGTTACTCAAATATGTAAAGTTAGAACATGTAAAATTGTTTTTCCAAAATCACTGCAACAACGCAAGTTGGTGTACCAAGTTAAAGTACCTATGATTTGGGTTTGGCATAACTTTCTTTTAAACAATACCTTTTCAAACATATCTAACACCTCAACATAAACCTTCTGAGTTGCCTGCAGAACATAGAGTAAATAATTTGGAAACACACAGCTATTTCTTTGTCGGAATTAATTAAACAAATACACGGTTGTGGACAAGATAATGGTAGGTAAGCGTAACAGAGGCTCCGTAGAATAATATTATATTATCATGACTGCTTTGTTACACGTTAAGGCTATAATTTTGGGTGTTACTGGCATTTTTCGGCGCTTTTGAGGGCGTTGGCTTTGTTGTGTTAATTCTTTATCAATACTCAAAAGGCAAAAGGTGTCTGTGTGGTGCCGGACTTGTCTGTGTCTTGACTTAAAGAATAGCACCACCCCATACTTCCCGTGGGTGTCGTAAAAGGCGACTAAGGGGCGTACCGGAGAATGGGCAGCAGCGTTCTCTATGCATTCCACCACCATACCATACTGCGATCGCCAACCCGTCTGCCAAGCGTGGCGATTATGGCAAACCCCCCCCTTTTGGGGGAGGCCTATGTCCAGCAGTGGACGTCTTTCGGCTGATATGACGACTCAAAAGGCATCAGGCATGCTAGGTGTTTTTATTCTCAGCTTTCCTATGGTGGTGTGTGAAGGAGTAGTGTATCATGCGAGGAAAAACCTTATCGCTTAGGTACCATCAGGTGAAATGGCGGTCAAACGTGAAATTAAATATAATAAAAAAATCGCATATTCATATTAAACAAAATAAAATAAAATATCTCTGGTTTTTATTTATTGAATTAGGATATTCCTGTAATGATAGTGATGTTGAGTTAATAAATAAATAAATCTAAACGTAATTTACTTATAGGTTCACGAAAACAGGCTCAGTCAGTTTATTGGTAAATTGGTATGTACTAGAGGCTCGATGAAATACATGTGCCTTTACGAAATGATAGACGTGACATTTACCTATAAGCAAAAAGTAGAATTTATTTTTATTTCTACTCTATGTTGTCCCACTGCGGGGCAAAAGGCATCCTTTCTACTCCTCTCTATCATGTAGGTAGGTAGGTGGGTAGGTACTAGTGTGAAAATGTAGATGATGCAATAAAATACCCACAAACAAATAAACTGATCCCCATCAAATATGATATTTATAAAACAGAGTATAAATAAGACAAAACACAAACATTCGATATGTTAATTAAGCCTCGTCCACACCGGCGGATTATCTCGCGGGCGCGATTGGCGTGCCGAATCGCGCACGATTGAAATGTCTTTATTAACTTCTCTGAGCTTTACATAAAATATTTTATTTAAAATTTGGTTGGAATTGAGCTACGAATAATAAAAGTTATTATTCGTAGGCATTGAGTGATAAAAATATTTGATTTGATTGTTAGTTGATTGAAAATTTGAAATATGGAATATTGATTTGGAAAGTTATTTGGGAGTCCATTCATGGAAGGATGGGTTCACTTTCTAACAATTGTTACTGTTTACTGGAGCAATTACGATAGCACAAGTTGGGTATATTCCGTTACATTAATACCAAACGCAGCGGCATTTTTATATTGGCAACAAATTGATTAGAAGATACCTACCATTTTATCGCACGCCGACCCTTTCTCTTTTGCTATATCAAATTGCTACTGAGTTTGTGAGAAAGGTTACATGCTTTGTGTTTGCGGTTAGGTATATTCCGTTTGGTAGAAATGGAATATACCTACCCACTATCGTAATTGCCCCAGTAAACCTTAATCAAAACTTAAACGTAGAATGAAGATAGATGCTTCTATTTGTAACTAAATATATTCTCAATCTGGCCTTAAAGTAGGTACCGACAAATTAATGTGCCGTCAACGAGACTCTGTGACTGAGGATATAAAGAATATATAGCTCTACACATCGCTACCATAACAGGAGTAACAGGCATTTTTTGAACCACGTGTTAAATACCTATTCCCTTATAGCTTGTGCCGATACAAGGGAAGACAAATGCAGGGAGACATAAGGGACTTGTTCGCGATCAAATCTACAAAAGCCGAATACGAAAACGTGTCAAACTGTAACAAATGTCAAAACTAATACAGACCACGTGTTGACACGATTCGTGTCATGTGCCGCGGCGCCTGCGCATCTGACAACACTTGACGAACAACAGCGGAACGGTTTACATGAAATTTTGAAACATTTACTTTTAAATACTCGTTTGAACGCAGTTTTATTTTATGAAGACGTCCTCTTGGGTGTTTTATGGGTTAGTTAAGATGTTTTTTGATAATATATGAAGTTTTGTTAAAAAGGGCTAGGTTAAAATATGAAAAACGTTATGATCTTCTTCTCCGTCTGTTATAAGTTATAATCTATCTTGAGTCTGTTATTAACTATCATATTATGTAACATCATCTGCCTAGCCTTTTCCCAACTATGTTGTGGTCGGCTTCCAGTCTAACCGGATGCAGCTGAATACCTGTATTTTACATGGAGCGACTGCCTATCTGACCTCCACAATCCAGTTACTGGGTAATACAATACCCTTTGGTAAGACTGGTTGTCAGACTTTTGGGTTTCTGACTACCCGTAACGACTGTCAAAGATCCACGAATGACAGCCGGGACCAACGGCATTCCGAGGCACGGAGGGGTCACGGTATGTAAAGATGGTCACCTATCTACAGACCAAGTACAAAAAGTCCTTCTCTGATTCGTTGATAGAATTGTAAGTAGACGAAAGACGTCACATCTGTGCGAAAAACCCTTGGTATTATTATTCAAGGGTATCCCCTTCAAAATGAATACAAATAAACTCCGTTCAAAAATATCCCGGATAAAATTGGCACAATATTTAAGACGTGCCTCTGAGAATTGGCATAATATCGCCGACACCTGAGCCCTCTGTGCGAGGCGCCCTTGTGCCTTACTTGTGAGGATCGTATCAATTAGGAGATCCCTCTGATTCCTCTGAATGAGGCGAGATTACGAGGGCGGGCGCCGAGTTCTCGCGATAATATACCCAGGCTTTATTGAAACGTCTTGAGATTTAACAGTGTATAAATCTGATTTCTTTTTTACAAGCTTTTATTTAATTTTAGTTGTGTAGACTGATTTGCAATTAAATTTTTGAAAGTATGTGATTAATAATAATATTGTAGTCTAACGTTAACTTTGAGTATTTAAAACGAGCGAGGCTTTTCCCCCTAAAATGTGAACATTACTAACATAAAATTAGATGCTGCCTACAAGCTTCTACCCAACAGACTAAATGTTCATATTTATTCAGTTGGGTAATAAGAAAACCTGCTTATTCGTATCGTTATCCAAAGAAAAAGCCTTTTACTACAGTTTTCATTCTTTCTGTATTTGAAAACAAACTATCTCGTTCAACAAAAAACAACTTACTCCATTACATTTCACAAAAAAAGGCACAGATTTAAAAAGATAGCAAAATAAACAATGTGTAACGTGCCGTGCAGTCCACTGTTATCTTTGTAAGAGGGATGGTGTCCATTTTCACCCCTCACTGACCCTCAAAGGAGTGTTGACTGAGACGGAGAGCCTCTCGAGTTTGAGATTACCGCAGATAAAGGAACACTTAAGAAATAATTATAGGTAAACTACGTAATCTTTGGGATTATCTAGACGATAGCGAGAGAGAACTTGACCCAATTGTTTGGAAAGAAATATTGTGAATGGAAAACATGATACTGTTGGTACAGCAATCTTTGAAATAGAAATTGGAACTAACAACATAAAGAAATTGGACATTGAGAAGTTGTAACAGACATACGGTTGCACAACTACAATAAGACTTTAAAAATACCAAGGTGAGATAGCTCGAAACGCTTACAAAACAAAGAACTAATATATTGGCACTTGATAATCATCTAATTCTTAACTTTATCCTATTATACAATACTTATCTCTCTTAATAGAAACTATCTCTCCAGCTTTGAAAGGCGAATCGCTAGCCTCATAAAGGGCCTCAATTGCAAGTGTTAATGTAGTTTTATTAAAAAAAAAAAAATGAAATTATACAATACCGACACACATATTTTGCAACAATAAAATAAAATGTCTCCATCTTTTTCACTTACAAGTCAACCCACCCCTTGACGACATCTCCTAATTGGGTTGCTAACCGGCCACCCACGAAGAGGCTTTAATTACTTCGTCAGTTTGTCCCAGCACCGACTGTCATCGAGCCTATCAAAATGTGCTGATACCCGCAGAACTGTGTCCTGTCCCGTTCAGATGTCTTCGTCGGATTCGAGGCACTTGCCATCTCGTTTGGAGATGAGTGATATCTTTATTTTTTTAAGTTAGAGATAAATGTGCCCCAAGATATACTTACGAAGACATCTTGTTCTTGTCAGCAACATTCCCTTGTTTCAGTGTTATGTGTATCGTATACAATGTTAACTGCTTGATAATTACCTATGTCTTTCTTCATTGTTACAAAAACACATGATTATTATTTTTTAACATATGGCCGTTTTATTAAAAAAAAATAAGTTTTTTTTTTTTTTTATATTTATTTATTACAATATTTTTTGTTGTTTTTACAATTTTACTCGCCAAACTTTCCAGTTTGATGGCGAGAAGCGCCTGTTAGATATACATAATTTTATAGTAAAAACTAACCTTAAAAACTACTAACTATGACACGTACTTAGTCTAGATATTTTGATACCACTTTCTTACAATAATAGACTGGTAAAAAAATGCTTATGGCATTATATCCACCTCTGCACATTTGTGTGCCTAAACTGTTAAATAAACAAATACTACATACATATGGTGTGAATTTATTTCTCGGCAAAGGCAGATTCCTCGTTACCGAGAAGTAAACTCCTTAATTTAGATTTTAACATACCTTTACTCAATTTAGGGTTTTGTCTTAACAGATTAATTCTATTAAACACCTTTGGCACCAAATATTTAGAAGTTCTTTCCCCATAATAATTTGTCATTTTCGGTTGAACTAGTCTTTTCTCTCTTACACTTCTTGTATTATATTTATTTTTAACAGGTTCTTTAAACTCATCACTGTAATAGTGTTCTAGGCTTATCAGGTATTCGACTTTCTTATCTATTGGTAGGATTTTGCAAATGGGAAATAATTTTTCATATTCTTTGTTACAATATTTATATATTTTATTTGTTATATATTCTTTGTTTGTTGTTCTTTGTTTGTTTAAGTATTTAACTTTTGAATAAAAACATCCATTGGAGAAAGCTGTTCCTAATCGATCTTTTCACTTTATTATCTACATTGACTTTAAAGAAATTAACAGACAAAAATATTCTCTCCCGGGTTTACCTGTCTACCATAGAAAAGTGTTGCTATTAACCATATCAATGAATTTCGGAAACGTAAGCCAGTCCCCATCATTAGTAGTATCGATGCGATGTTGCACAAAAACTCCATCACAGCTACCGGTGTAAATGTGACATTCTTCCTCCTCCTCATGGCGGCTTGACTCATCTCTAATATTTATTAATCACAGACTCGTGAGGAATGCGACGGTCCCACCCAGAGCTGCCTTATTAGATAATGAAGTTCCGGAAGAATTGGAGCAACGAGATTCCCCATCTTAAATCTTCAGTTGTTTATAGTAGGTATACGTAACTGATTTAATTTCATTTTGCATTGAAAATTATTTTGCGTGGTTCAAAACGGCTTTAAATAGAGGTTTATGGTATAATAAATAACTATTTAGATAATTTGCTTAGCAATGGTGTTAGTATTATTGTTTGAGGGATAAAAAATAATCGTATTAGGAACTTACAGTTAGCTTAAGACTTAATAATTACAACAATAGTCTAATTTGAATCGACAAAACTTTATGACAACATCTGTGCCTAGCAATCTTTTCCGAATATTTTTCGCAACAAGAATTTAACGACTATTTGCCAAAATTCCCAGCTACTATGACTTCTGTTCTCACCGCCCACCACCAGGCGACAACACAGCGACATCACCCTCATAGTTACCACTTCACTAATGAGTCGGTGCACGCTCCGCCAGCTCGGAGGAATTGCGCTCAATTTGTTCCTCCTTACGTTGAGGACCACCTGATATTGATATTATTTTAGTGAAGAAGTCTGGTGGAGTTTCTGTTAATGATTAGAGCGGTGGGTCTTTGAGTGCTGTTTGAAAGCAGCTGTACAACTTTGTACTTAGGTACTGGTGTCGTTCAGTTAGATGTCGAATGTTTCGTGTTGTTTAGTATTTTTAGACTGAGGTGCTTAATATTTAACAGTCTAGCTAAATATTAAGTTTTATTTTTAATGAAAGGAACAGCAAAAAGTTACATATTTAGGTAAGTAGGTACCTATGTACCTATCTAACTTCAGCAAAAGCAAAGCGATCCGATGCCAAATACATGTGAAACGCTGTTTTCTACGCTCTAATTTATTTCGGTTCGCACTGTGCAATAAATCAATTCCAAAAATAACTTATTATGATACGTTAAATCTAATCTAATATCTCGAAATACTAAAGATAGGTACTTACAGTATCGCAAATTATAAATTATCCCCTCCAAAAATTTATATTTTTGGATATCTTTCATAAATAAGAATAGCCATTCATATCTTAGACAAAGACAATCAACATTCCTGTGTACAACTGTGGTGTAGCATGCGGTAGGTGGGGACAGAATCGTTTGCTCGATGCGCGTGCGCAGCTCCGGATAATTAGTGCGCGAGCCGCAGTGGCACTTCCGAGGGGAAACTGATCATGATAGATAAGGTTCAGTAAATGATTACTGGTTTGAAGAAACTAAATTAAATACAAAACGCTTGTGAATTTCGGAAGCTTTTGATTGAATGATAACCGGAAGGACATGCATTATTATTGTCTTGTCTTTGAAAACGTACTGAATAATGGGAAGAATGATTACCCTTCAGTATTGTTTCGGTTTATCTCCGAGTATTTTTCGTAACATCTTGTGAAATAGGACCAGACTTCGTTGTATGACTTTCCCAGACAAACATATTCTTACATAAGGATATTTAGACCTTTAAACTGCGTTCTAAATAATCATGATTGTGGTTATAATAGTCCTCAAGATGTAATTAGTAAGTCAGTCCATAAAAACACATCAAAGGACCTCCGAATAAAAGAAAAATGTCACCTACTTAATAACAACAGATTAACCATCACTAATCAACAGATCTGTCAACCAATCACGAAATAATTAACATGATATACTACCTAAATCGATGATCTACCCTCATTAGCACGGAGAGTGATCAGAGGACAAATGGCTCCAAATATTTCCCTCCAGCCGGCGCGGGAGGTCCCAGGATCAAAGTGGCGGTGACAAATGACATGAAAATATTAACACGTGTCTTTTCTATTTGGTATATTTGTCATACACGTGTTTTTGATGTTTCTGAACGAGTGGGAAGTAGTTTGTTCCGATCTTGACTTTGTTTCAAAATTTTTAATGGCGTTTTATTTTGTATTTTGGAAAGGTAATTAAATGAAGGGTACTTAATTAGTTAAGAGAGTTAGTCCTGAATGTTTAGCCAATTATGTATTTGCCATGTCGTAGAGGTCAAGTCACAGACGTGCATTTATTATACCTAGGTACTTAATACTAAAAAAAATAGGAAAAAAGGAAGGAAGGAGGAGGAAGGATGGTGGTAGAGAAACCAAGCCATAAATAAGACAATAACAGCAATTCTTACCTAACCAAATATATGTACAAGGCAGATGTGAGTGGAAACGCCGCGAGGGGACGCCTTAGGAGAATATATTAAAGTATTACATAGTATACCTTAGGAGGATATATTAAAGTATTACATAGTATACCTTAGGAGGATATATTAAAGTATTACCTACATAGCATACCTTATTGGGGTATGTGCTTCAGAAAAGTCAGGTGTGTAGTACTCGCAACCTGCGCGCGTGTATGATCAGATGTATGAACGTAAACGAGGCAAAAGGAGTATGTGAGGATCGTAGCAGGTGGCGTTCTGTAGTGTCTGCCTACCCCCATGGGAAGAGGGGGTGAGTTTATGTGTAATAATGATGTATGTACTATCGAGGACACTTACACCGTAAGGGCTATTCCTGCTTGCAGCGTTCGGCCGCTATAGCAATGCTTGCTTAACAGATGTGGTCATCATGTGCACGGGATTTTGTTTTCAGATTGGGCAGATGTAAGTTTCCTTGATGGCACCAGCAATTTTGTTATTGAGAGGAATAATGAAGTAGGTACCTACCTACATAGGTAAATGAATAAAAGAGAGCTCTACAACTTAGAGTTTCTTAATGAGGATCGCTGACTGGCTCATTATTCTTGAATTATAAAAAAAACAAAAGACGTTTATTCAAACTAGGCTGAGAATCAGCATCTTTTGAACATCAAAATGACATAAGACAGTCCCCCGGCACGCCCGCCCTTCACCATTTCCCAGTGCTTTTTTAGCTGGCAAGAAAAAGTGGCCTAACAAACTCCCCAACAGCTAGGTTTGCCAAACAATTTGCAAACACATTACTCCAGAACCATTTCAAGTTAAGAGTAAAACCGCAATGGGTGCACAGGACCAATTAACAGAACTATCTAACCATCTCATGATTTACAACTACACTTGTGGTGGTGCCACTCGAGCGCCACCCACCACCCAGGTCGTGGAGTGGCGGCAGATAAGGTGGTCGGGCCGTTTTGCTAAGTGTCGCCTGGTTTAAACGCACGTATTGACCTTCAGGGATCCTTGGGATAGATTAAATAAATCTTAGCAACCAAGTTAAAAAAAGTGATTTTTAAAACAAACTAAATAATAGTGATGGGCCAACTATGGATTTCCCAATCTTTGACTAGCTGTAGTGACTAAACTACTGGGAACGTCATTAGATATAGGTAAGTCGTCGTCTGCCTAGCCTTTGCCAACTATGTTGGGGTCGGCTTCCAGTCTAACCGGATGCAGCTGAATACCAGTATTCTACATGGAGCGACTGCCTATCTGACCTCCACAACCCAGTTACTGGGTAATACGATACCCCTTGGTAAGGCTGGTTGTCAGACTTTCGGGCTTCTGACTACCCGTATCGACTGTCAAAGATCCACGAATGACAGCCGGGACCAACGGCTTAACGTGCTTTCCGAGGCACGAAGGGGTCTCGGTATGTAAAGATCACCCATCCACAGAACAACTGCGGCAAGCATAGCTGAACCTGATCTATGGACCTGTGCGGCTGTTATTATTTAATTTATTTTCGTATTGTCGTCTCCGCCTTGTATTTAATACTGGGGTGGTTCTAAAACAAAATATTCCATCTTTCAAATCGGGCTAAAATTAAGTTTTTTTTTTTTTGAGATTTATTACTGCAGAAGCTGTTGAAGATGCTTGCTATAGGTAAGTGTTTATGTGGAAAATAACTAATAATTCTAGCTCATCAGTATTTCTTTCATTCTTAGTCTTTTTTTTTTTTTTTTTTTGAGGATGGGAAATCATCAAATGACTCCTCCCGCTCTGGGTGGAGCGGAAGGGAGTGTCAGACTCTTACTGACTAAAACCCACCCGTGTTCCTTCCTTAGCCCTTTATGTTCCGGGCCAGCGGTAACCCTTTCGGACAATCCCGCTGACCCGGCAGGCTTCGGCCCTAAGGGGCCCCTCCTCGATGCTGACATCTCTTTGAGGCGCGCGTGGAACACGTACGCGCCGTCCGGCACGGGCCTGGTCTTCATTCTTAGTCTGGGATTGGTTTCTTGCTAAGAGAAGGTTTTATCTTTCAATAGAATTTTACACACGACATATTTATTATAGCATTAGACAAATAACGGCAAAATAACGATAATAATTATTGTGTACCTAATATTGTTAAAATTACAGCACTTGAGTTATGTTTTTTATGTATGTGTTTTATGAAATAACGGAGTTTAAGTATATCGAAACCGTTAATTGAGAAATGTTAGCTATAGTCAATATTTATTTGTGTAATAAACGGAACCCACTCAACTTTTAGTTTGAATTTTTTCCGTTATAGGTGCTCGCGTGGGTGGCGGTCCCATTTTTTAGCCATCGCCGATTTTTACCAAAACACGGCGCCAATCATCGCCCCATGTTTATCCCTTATCGATGGCGGTTAATTGGTGTTTTTACCCCAAATTGATGAGTCTATTGTCAGTGATGCACACGAGATTTGCGTAAGATGGTAGCCGAGGGTTAAAATGACTCAAGTGCACCCCTATCCTTATCCCAAGGTTGAAAAAATGAGGTCTCTACATATTTTTTGTAGAATGTGGGTTTATTTGGTTATTTATTACTTTAATTTCTTTTTGTGGGTAATATGATCTCTGTTTTAAAAGTTTAAGTAAAAATATGCACGATGCTCCAACTTAAGATAAAATCTGGAAAAAAATCTACAATTACCAAATTACTTTTTCTGGTTTTTTTTTGTCGTCTCTTGTAACTTAATAGCAAAATTGAAAACATTTCTGTAATGCTAATGTAAAAGTTAGTACACTTCATTGCACCTTCAGCACAAACAAGATGCATTATTACAAAGATGCTTATAAACAAACTAATCGGCATTTTTTGCGTCGGCGTCGGCGTCTCAAACACTCACTTTGTCGATGCCAATGTTTTGAAAGCACCAAGTGTTTCACCTTGGGTGGAGATGAACAAAATCCGCTGTTTTACCAAAAGATTATCTGAGTATGCTCTGGGGTGGCCCTCGACGGACGATTTACTAAAATAACAGTGTTATACAATGTGATGTGTTACGGTCCTTAAAGGTAATTGAAAACGTTTGCAGATTTGAATGTTTTGTTGATAATATCGAAATGTGAAGCTGACTTAGCCGCTCCAACGTACCTTATGGAAGTCATCATTTAGGTACCTACTATTGTTTGTTTGCGTATTTTATTTACTCATTTTAGTCAAGCCTTTTTTAACTTTTAAGATTAAAAGGTTTCCAAGAAAGTGACGCTTGCTTGAAAAATATTAATTTGATCAAAATTAAACTAATATTCTTCACCCTTAATCTATTTTAGGAAATAAGCCTTGATCAATTTGCGGACACAAATTCAATAATCACGACAGTACATTCCCAGTGCAGTTTGCACCCCCTAGCCCATAGCTCCATAGCCCCATATGTGCAGATGTTTATTGACACCGCCCTATATAAAATGAGCACAACTCTCCCCAGTGTTGTAACAATATTATCTACAAATATTAGGCACGATTGTGCTCAATAAGGGTTCTTTTATTCGACCCACTGTGCGGTTCTACTACCAACTTAACTTTTACACTTCACCAAACGATTCTCAACCCTATTTCTTAAAGCATAAGATTGATGAAAATTAATACTGTTAAGATAAGTTTGTGTTCAACGTGGTGACGTTTAAAACAGCGTGATCGTGTTTACAATTCACAGGACATGTGCGAACACGGTTTTACAAATCAATCGAGATTTATGTTGATGTTACAGAGCCAATTTTACGTTTGCGTTTTTCGAAATATTAGTTAGGTACCGGGTTTTCTTTGAAATCTTTACTTCTTTGGATAGACAAGGAAATTAGTTTAATATTTGTGTCTACAATAAATAAAAATAAAAGGATTTATTTAAATAACTTGCACTATTTAATGATATCCAATAAACTAAATTAAACCTGGAATCTATTTATGATCTTAAGCCAATATTTATTAAGTTGCCACTTGAGCTTTTTCAAGTAACGTTTTTACAGTAACTTTTTGCACTGTTACCTTTATAATTATATTATAAATAGACTCAGGTAGTTATGCGGGCTTCTTTATAGTTATCTTAAAAAAATTGCATCTTTTTAACAATATTTCTATAGAAAAGAACCATATTTAATACCAACAACGTGTAAACTATTCTTTACGATTCACATAAACCAAGTCCACACTCGAGTGAGTTTTTAAAAAGGCCTCAAACGTGCGTGTAGGCCGCACAGTGTGCCGAGCGGTGCCGCGTCTGGACAAAAACGCACCGCTAATGACTCGAGCGAATATCGACAATTTGCTACGTGCGATTAAACAACATCAATGCGATTTATACACCCTATGTTGGATTCAGGCTAACTCCAAAAGACACTTACAAAATCAACTTAAACAACGAGGTATTAGGATTTAATTTCGAGTGGCAATGATGTCGAAAGAAAATAGAGATGCAAACGTCACATATCGAGGGCGAACGCCATAAAATATTATCATTTATCACATAGATGTGTTTATTATTGCATAGCGGTTGCTGCGGTAAACGTCGGCGTTACCATTATTAATAATCAACGGATGACATCTGCGTTGCAGTTTTATTGTTTGTATGTCATAAATCTTCGGAGAAAGAAGGACATGTGCGTGAACGTAGTTGTTGGAGATGAAAGTACGTGATTCAGGTACGCTTTGAACTATGCCGGGCAATGTGGAAAGAAGAGAATGGTGGAAAGAACCAAGCTTATGAAGTTTCTTAAGAGAGAGATGAAAACGACGCCCGCGCCGTCGCGTCGCGACGTTGGTAGCCTACCTATTATTTTATGCAATGTTAGTTCCTACTGCATTTTAAGGCTATTAACCGTTATTTCATACCTACAGCACCGCAATAGTTAGTGTACCTCTATCATTTGGGATCTAATAGCCCCGCCATGTTTTTTACGTGGTCTATGAAGCTGTCGCATTTTATTTAAACCTTTGACAGTTAGGTTTTGTTTATTTTTGTCAATCCATAAGTCAACAAGCTTCACAATTCAACGCGTTTACGAACAAATCCAAGCCAGTCAATCTATCAAAGTCAACAAATAAATTTGACAAACACATTTAATCTAATGTTTGTACAATCAGACTGCGTATGCGCAGCTTTCGCGAAATGGCCGGCTAATGTTGCGAAACATTCGTTTAAACAGGGGACCGCTGTTTATCGTTATTATTAAGTTGTAAGGGATTTAAATGTGACTTCCGCACATTCATCACGCGTGTAAAGCCGATTCATGCGCTCGCTCCGCTCCGAGCGTGCCGAATCTATTCAAACCGCACATTGCGCTTTTTTGTCCACCATCACCTCGACGGACCCACTGTCCATGATGGTTATATTGCGGGTGCATTTCACAACTTATTGCCCTCTTATTCTTTGGTGACGAAGTTATATGGCCGCTGTAAAACAATAAATAAGTCGATTGTTTACAGTTTTCGTGGTTTTGGTGTTTTGTTGGGACCCCATGTGAAGCATTCGTCACACTGTGCGACGATGGGGCTGTAAACCAATGATGGTGTGTTAAATGTCATTGAAATGTTGGTTTGGATGCGATGACGAGCCCATGGTGCTCTGTGGTAATGAGAGTTTCTATTGAAACAAATGAAAGGAGTTCGTTGTTGGTGCACAGTGGGGCGTTTGTGGTGTGATCAGTGGCTAAAGAAATTTGGTAAAAGCTCATTATTGGCGTAACTTTGCGGCTGTAACCGCATTTTTTATTTTTTATGCGTGGAACAGACAAAAGATCTCAGCCACTAATGTCACATTATTATTAAACAATAAAGCCATAATGTTGTGGGTTTTGAAAGAAATTTGGGTCCATATATCAAATTGAGCGTAATCCAGTGTAGCAATTTAAAAGAATCATCAGCTGCATCTCTAAAGACCACACATAATTAAAGATCCTCTCGAAATTCGACATCTCGATTCTAGTCAACTATTTCAGCAGCAGAAGGTTTATTTATTTACTTACTACAGCCCGCGGCATCACCATTATCCCACGGAAATGACGGAAACGTATTACCGGGATAAAAACTACACAGCATTATAATCTTTATCAAAATTATACAACAGCGCTGTTTAAGAGTAGACTACGTTCATTTTTACCAGACAAAACGTAGGTGTACTACCAGTGTGACTGAGTTTTTATCAGAGAAAAGAATTGCCTGAATTGCTCTGGATTGATGCATCTGGTGTTTGGTTAAACTAAAGTGAATGTTAATAATATACCTAAATGTTTGCATACCGAATGGTGAAATGTGGCTGACGTTAAGAGCGTTTACGCCGTACGGCATTTCATACCAACTTTCAAGCCCTTGTTTTTCGAAACGAATGACCCGATTTTAATGAAACTTCACACGCATAAGCAGGATACAAAGGTCTAAAAAGTTAGTAGAGAACATTTTAAGTTTCATTAAAATCCGTTCATTAATTTCGAAAAACAAGGGCTTGAAAGTTTGTATGAAATGCCGTGCGGCGTAAACGCTCTTAAGGTGTTTATTTATAAACGTTTCTTAAAGTTAAGTGACGTATAACGTCAAAAATGTAAAGTTAAACAGTCGCTAATCATTACTTAAGTTTAAGCAACATATACAGGGTTATTGGTAAAACATTAGAAACCTCTTAAGAGGTCATTGTACTCATCATTATGAACAACTTTTACTGTGGGACCAGACCTGAAATCACGAAAAAAAAATCAACTGTTCCCTACATTTTGACGAATTATACGAACATAAATGTAGGGAACAGCTGATTTTTTGAAGTGAAACTTCTTTACGCACGCTTGACTTGGGGAGTAAGCTGGCGAACGCGTGACGTAAGCGTTACGAAAAGTGTGATCGGGCAAGGCGAACGGAAGTTAAGTGGGGGATATAAGCAAGAGACAGCAGTGCGCGCGCACATTTTCTTTCTCTCTTTAAGTTTCACTTCAGTCGTGTGGTCATAAGCACACTCGTTTTTTTTTTCGCGATTCAAGGTTTGGTCCCATAGTAAAAGTTGTTCATAATGATGAGTACAATGACCTCTTAAGAGGTTAAATTGTTAATGTTTTACCAATAAGCCTGTATAAATAAGCCCCGTTATGTATCGTAAGTCATAACACCTATTATGTATTACCCATATTTGCAAAATAAATGTCTTTTCTATTCTATAGATCGCGCATGTATTTATCTACATTATAGAAAAGCACGGCTGTATTAATTAGCGTACCTACCTACCTACTTGCGTATTAAAAATAATAATGCGTCAAATTTTTATATGATTTATGAGTCTTGCACTTGCCGTTAAGTTGATCTCTGAAATATGTTTGTACATAATGACTGAAAGCTTGAAACGATAAAGCATTAACCCCTCTTCTGATAGGTACGCTTAGTAAAATCGGTAACAATAGAAAAAACAATTGAGTCTCATTTGTGACAGTTGAGCTCATAAAGAAGCTTAAATCATCAATATTATAAGATAATTTCCAGTATTTATATCGTGTCCTAAATAATAATCTTCGCCCACATATAAACTGACCACTGCTACGAATCCCAAGGAGTGTGGACAAAAAACTTTTTGTTTACTGTCATCACTACTGCTTTAAAACAAAATGATTTGCAGAATTTTGGCTCTTTATAAGATGTTGACAAATGGTGACATCTCTGGAGATTTCAACAAGTTATGATAGTCCCTGTGGAGCACAGCTAATGTTTACTTCATTAGTTTGCATTTTACAAATGGCTTCTGGGGTCTAGTATAGCTTAGTTTGTTTGTGAAAAAATATTATTTTTGGGCTAAATTTTACGAAAAATCTGGCGGGTTTTTTATGTATTTCAGAGTTTTTTTCTTGTCTTAACAAAAATGTTTATCTACTTCATATTTTTTTTATAATTCAGGAAACATTACTGAAAACCTCCAACCATAGGTAGTCAAATTATTAAAATAACGCAAATCATACCGACATAGTTATACCTACGGTTTTACACTTCCTTAACTAATCCTGAAATTAGTATTTACGAACCGTAACGAACATCAAAACTAATAGAATGCGCCAACAATAATATATAATCTATTCAAAGGCCAAAGATTTATTTAAGTTAAATCATTAGAGTCAACAGGCGACTGTCGGCTTGCACAAACCGACGGATCACTTACCGACACTTTAATGCCTTTGTCGTAAACACGCATCCAGTGAATACGTCAAACGGTCACCAGTCACCAAACGATGCAAGTCCACACAAACTTAGAATAGAAAATAATCTCCGTGCATCACTAATAAGATTGATTTCGAATCTTAAAATTCTAAAAAGTCGGTCTCCTTTTTGCTAAAGGGATAAATGAGATGTCGGTACCACACTGAGCAAAGCGGCCGACGCAAAAAATATCACAAAGGCACAAAGTTTTGGACACAAAGCGACATAGGGAAATAAATTATTTCATCTGAGACCTTTCACGATAATATTGGCAAATGTTTCCATTCGGGACGGGCCACGCCCTTGCTCGAATCCAACAGGAAAAAAATATTTGACGCCCCGGTTTTGTCAACGTAAAAAAGACCCTAACCCATTACACTAAACGTGAAATTAGTTTAATTAGAAAGTGGACAGTGGTCCGCGGTACGTCACAAAGTAGACAAAGTCAACATCTCTTTTACAATTTTTTCAATAACGCCAACATATATTTTGACTGTGATGTTTTTATTATTTTTGTCCGTGATGCTGTTCAGCGGGCATGGCTAACTATCGGCGGATTTTTTC
Organism: Mesoligia furuncula; assembly: GCA_916614155.1. Classification (NCBI taxonomy): domain Eukaryota; kingdom Metazoa; phylum Arthropoda; class Insecta; order Lepidoptera; family Noctuidae; genus Mesoligia; species Mesoligia furuncula. The sequence continues at coordinate 29,756,043 of OU744799.1, forward strand.
TTAAAGGCGGCGTCTGCGCATGCCTAATGTATGGCCGTCGCAGACGCACAGCGGCCGGTACATGTGATATCGCTTCCTAGAACCGCCGACAAAGTCACAAGTAATGATATAATGGTTGCAATGTTGACTTTTTCGAGTATTTTGGCTTCCGTTCATGGGGTTTCCCATTAATCAATGATAAAACGGGGCATTGGGATGTGTAGACAATACATTTGTGTAAAGTCGCCATGTGCATTAATAGTCGTTTAGTTACGGGCTTCTAAAACAACAGAGCTTTTAAGCACGACAAAGAGACGAGATTTATTATAAGTATTGGCAGAAAGAGATATGTAATTGTAATACAGTAACAGTAAACTTTTCTTTTTTCCGTGATTAGTAGGTAGTGCTCTAGACTCAATAGCTTCAGACTGATCACGTAGGAAGCTACTGATTATACACTTGCAAATATGCACAGAACAAGTTTCTTTCCGCAAATCGATTGATCTACTAATGGCAAAAGAAAACGCAAACAAACATAAAGAAGCATTCAATATAGCGAAACAACAATCACTCTCAAACATCCAGTTTCGTGCAAAACTTTTGACAACAAACAGTTAGTTACCACTTCTGTCAGAAGCTCACACCTTTCATCTATCAATCAGGACTCAAAGCCTGTCATAGACAATGCTTGTTCCAAGAACGATCCAATGCTCACAGAGTCCCGGAAACAGAGTAATGCACCCGAACAGTTTCCCAAAAGGTCCAAAGTACCAATGTCTTGCACAATGTTCGAACCTCGTTATGGGAGCAGGCAGGGGGCAGCGTAAATCACGGAGACAGACCTTTTTTTGTTGATTTTGTTTTCGCATCTGCATACACAAATTGGAAATTATAATGTGTGTATAAATAGGCCGGTAGTTTGCTGCAGGCGTGGTTAGAACTGGTAAGTGTTGAGTTATGGGGCTAGTGGCTGGTGGCTGGTGTATAGTCGCGTGCTTGATGTACGGGAGGCTGTATGCAAATCGACGCTAATTACTAATGAGGTGCGAGGAACTTGTCTGATGAGAGTTTCTATACAATTATTAGATATAGATTTTCCGGTTAGTGCAAGACGCCGAGAAGAAATTATGAGAAAACAAAAATCAATTGCGATTTATTACGTTTCTATCACAGGTTTTTATTCAATCTAGTTAGTAATAAGATAATTATTAAGTTTGAGAATGTTACTGGGTAATACGATACCCCTTGGTAAGAGTGGTTGTCAGACTTTCGGGCTTCTGATTACCCGTAACGACTGTCAAAGATCCACGAATGACAGCAGGGACCAACGGCTTAACGTGCTTTCCGAGGCACGGAGGGGTCACGGTATGTAAAGATGGTCACCCATCCACAGACCAACCGTGGCAAGCGCAGCTTAACCTGATCGATCGACCTGTGCAGCTGTTATTATTTAGCCACGGGCCCTCATTCATCCTCTATAAGAAAACAAAAATCAATTGCGATTTATTACGTTTCTATCACAGGTTTATATTCAATCTAGTTAGTAATAAGATAATTATTAAGTTTGAGAATGTTACTGGGTAATACGATACCCCTTGGTAAGAGTGGTTGTCAGACTTTCGGGCTTCTGATTACCCGTAACGACTGTCAAAGATCCACGAATGACAGCAGGGACCAACGGCTTAACGTGCTTTCCGAGGCACGGAGGGGTCACGGTATGTAAAGATGGTCACCCATCCACAGACCAACCGTGGCAAGCGCAGCTTAACCTGATCGATCGACCTGTGCAGCTGTTATTATTTAGCCACGGGCCCCCTCATTCATCCTTACCTAAGCTACCTAAGCTTTTTATACGTTTGCCAACGTCTAGTTTACCTACCCTCCAACCTAGCACCTTGAAACACTGATAATAATTACTATTTCTGCTAATACCTTCTGTAAGCGTATGCCTATTAGACATGCTTTAAATTGAAGTGATAAGCTACTAAGCAATTTGAATAGCTACATAAAAATAAACAATGAAAATGCCTTAAATACACATTCCATGCACCAAACACTTTGTACACAGGAGCATGATATTTTTTAATCACGACTTTTTCTAACAAAAAGTTTCTTAGACAAAAGAATCTTAAAGCTCCGATTCTCCTATTACAACACCCACCCACCGGTTCCATCAGCTACCATACAGCTCACAAAGGCTACTGATGATGGCACACAGTGCAGTAACGTGCTCCACGCCAATTATGCATTCAATGTGTCAAAGAAAAGCCGTAAATGTCGCACAATGGGGCGGAACGCGCGCGCTCTGGACAAAAATCTACAGAAACTGTAATGCTGATTAGTCGCATGAAATTCATTAAGTTAGACACCCAAGTAGCGGCGGCATGACTAATTGAGAATGTGTTGCTGATTTGGAGTGAGTTATGTTCAGTTTTACGGGGATCGTGTTAAGTTTTCAAATGAGTGAAAACTTTGGAAAAAAAAGTTCGAAATGACAAGTTTTTGTCTTGTTAACGTTCTAAAGCTCTATAAGATTAGCGCTAATCAGTATAAGCAACCATTTAAAGTATCCATACTAATAAAAACGGGCAGGATACTAATACGTTACGTTATTTTTATCATCCAAATTATTTATTTGCCGTAAATATAAGACATGTTGCAGGTCGAAATAAGTTAGTATTGGCATATCAAAGGTATTTCGCCTATTGGGCTGTCTTGCTACCTACAAGGCTACAATATCTTCCTAACCCCCTTCCCAACGTACCTTTTACTACTGATCTCTAAATTCTAGAACCCTATTTTATGTCTTAAATCGGAAACTATTAAAACCAAATTCATAATCAGCCTATAACGTTCCCACTGCTGGGACACAAGCCCCTCTTTATGAGAGGGAGTGGGCTGTAATCCACCACTCAGTCCCAGTGCGAGTTGGTAGATGTCACATGTCTTCTAATGTTCGGTTCTAGGACATGGCGGTTTCCTCACGATGTTTTCCTTCACCGTTTCTACTCTATGAAATTCCCACATACTGAAATCTTTACATAACTATTTTGATCAACAAAAATAACAACAACTAAAGCAAATCAGCGCCATCTTTCGTTTATACAAAGGCACAGTGAGAGCTGTCGTTGGACGAAGGAATCGTCAGCAGTAAATCAACAGCATTTGCTGCGGATCATTGAGTGCAGCGGTCGCTCCTGTGTGCAGTGTGCTGCATGGCGAATTGATGGCGTTGTGTGAGGAGTCGCGGGCGGTCCCGTTGGGGATAGGTGACAGTGTCTGGGAGATGTGTTTATGTGCAGTTATTGTATTATTCAAATAATGAAACATTGACAAATAATGAAACACTGATTACTTATTCTGCACAAACAAGACGCACTTATAAAATAAACATAAATCACACACAAGCTCATTAACGTATGTAAGTACTAAGTATATAATACAGGCTGGCGGCTGGCAGAGGCACCGACGCGTAAACTGTCGAATTCAGCACATAATAATATGATTCTAGATTCCCCTAGCGTAAAACTTTTTCATCGGTTATCAAAAAATAATCGGCTGTTTCATTGAAAAGTGCAATACCTCGCGCGGTCAAAATGTATGGAAAAACTACTTTTTTTTTTTAATATAAACCGACGAATACTCTCAACGCAGGGGTTGCAGAATCTTGTAATGAATCCCTGGTTGCGCGTCGATGTTCCCTGCCACCCTGTATCAATAATTCATATGAAACCGAAAAACAATGAATTTCTTTGGCCTTTGTACGTATAGGGGGTAATATCACTTTTGACAACAAATCCCGTCAAATTACAACCTCACAATAGTTGAAACTATCTAACTGTCGCGTAGATAAATAGACCTCGTCGTTTATGACGTGTAAGGGAAATTCAACCTTAGGGTGATATGTAATGAGGCCACCATTCCTATTTTGTTGTAAGTGAAACTCACTGATTATATAAATATGCAAAGACATAATTATAAGTTGTGAGTTTTAGACTCTACCGTTGCCTGTCTTCATAGAACTTAACTAGATGATTTATAATAATAAGACCCTAATTTATACCTGAAACATAATTTTCGAAATTCCGTAGCGTGACTACGGCGTAGCATAATATAGTACTACGCCGTAGTCAGAGCTTCACCTATTCCCTAATTTTGCAAAAATACGGTTTGGTGCCGTAGGTAGGTATTTGTGTCTATCTAGAGGCATTTTTACCCATATAATATGAAACTCAATACGTAGTAAAGATTTGAGCTTTCTGTAAAGATCTCTTATTAAACTTTCGACGTCAAAGAATTCGCAAAAACTCAATTAAAATTAAAACAACATAATAATTAATCCGATCCCAAACACAATTAAAGGCACCCTACATCATTGTCTTCAAACAAAAAAGGTCCTAAACAGTTATTACCTAAAACATCGGCTCCGATTACATTCGATTGCCAACGGGACGAGATATTCGCAATCGGCCCGCTCCGTAAATCTCGCAAGTAATGAACGTCGCCGCGTGTGATCGCTAACTTATTTTGTCGCGCGATTTGTTGCTGCCAGGCACGACATCGAACGAGTGTGAAATTACCTTTATTCCGTTTTACTGTTAGCAGGAAAAGATACGCGGTTTTAAACCTTTGTACCATGGGTAAAGAGATGTATCTTAAGATGCGTTGTGAGGTTGTCAAATGAGTAATTGCCTTCAGATATTCTATTGGGTGTGAATTGATTACGTTTAATGTTTTATTAAAATGCATGTGATGTGTATATTTTTGTTGTTTCCAATTAATAACGAGTTTGATTGGAAAATTATGCGCTGTATGTAAAAATGTCGCTACTGTATGTTTAATCAACTGTAATACTGAGATGGAAATATTTTACACATCTACAGACAACATAACTTGTGGTTATATTTAATTAAAACAAAAATTACGACAGTATTTCTAACTAATTCCTCATAGAGCTTCAAATAGAGTTTAGTCACACCTAATCTATGCTCACAGTTGAAATAAATTAAAGCACATAATTATTCAAATAACACACACATAAAAAGGTCATAAAACACACAAAAACTTAGTGAAACATCGCCATGAATCACGTAAGTTTGTAAAAATTATGTGTCAGGAACAATGAGTGCGTCGTCTCCGGCCCACTCCACCACATATTTGGTTTCAGACAACACCTTACCGTATTAACTTAGTATTGACATTCAAATCAGTAGCTCAGCTCATTTATTTTGAATTCCTAACGTGTTAGAGACAAAAGTAGAACAATATGGGTTGGAGCAACAGTAAGTGTACTCAACAGTGGCGCCGTGGAAGCGCGCGCCATCTGTCAAAATTACCCGCCATATTTATTAGGCAGAGACAATGAGTGACGCGAGTCGCGACACTTTGAATAAGGAATTGGCTTTTGTTTTTTTTTTTCTCTCGAGAAAGTTTCTTTCATGTACTGGTAGCGTTCAGCCACTTATGAATGTATGATGCAATAGTTAAATAATGCGTATGAGGGCACACACATTGCGTGGATTTGAAAAAACTTCTAGCAAACTTCTAGTTTTGAGACAAAACACAAGAAAGTACAATTCAAAAATTAATATGGAGGAGTTGACCTACATTGTGAAAGTGGCTCTCGTTTGCCCTTTAGGAAACATATTAATGAGTAAATTATAGAGGTCCAGGTGATACAATGGCGTGTACAACAAGTGGGAACAACAATAACATTTCGTCGCCTCTGTAGAACACAGGTTATAAAGGTGCAACACTATGTTCATATTTTAAGTTATTATCGTTCCTTAACTCACCTTTTATAAATAACGAGACATAATGCTCCACTAACAGAGTAGAACCAATATTTTTTCTTTCATAACAAGACTAGCGTGAAAATCAACCTTCTTGCGACAAAGTTGAAACTGCACGAAAACAATGGCGGACACAGCAACAAATAACATGAAATATTTAACTAAATACATCAACATTAACAAGTTAAAATTAGGTAGTTTATTTTTCACAAAACCCTTGTCTTGATCGGACAAACATGTAAATCAAATATGTTATATCCACGACGTTGTACGCTTCGGACAATTTTCTCACAGTCTTGGTGTTCCGAAGTTCACAACGAAAACTATTTTTCAGTCATAGAGAACAATGAGGGATATCGTTTGTCCTTTGTTTTGTTAAATACTTTGAAGTTACTACCTATAACAAAATGTTATACATACATACATACATAATCAGCCTATAATGTTCCCACTGCTGGGACACAGACCTCCTCTCTGTGAGAGGGAGTGGGCCGTAATCCACCACGCGGGCCCAGTGCGGGTTGGTAGATGTCACATGTCTTCGAATTTTTTTGGTTCTAGGACATGCCGGTTTCCTCACGATGTTTTCCTTCACCGTTTTGAGAGCAGTGGTGATGAAATAATTTACACAAAGTGAAGCGCCTGTCAGGGTTCGAACCTACGACCTACAACTCGTAAGTCGCGACCGTTACCACTTGGCCACCACTGCTCTCAAAAATGTTATATGTTAACCCAAATAAATAATATTATGGCGAGATATCGTGAAAATCAATAACCTGTTCTCTGTGCGAAAGTAACATTTTGGCCAATAGCGGTACCTAAATCCTAAGAACTATACTTGTTGTCATGGCCAGCTGGTAAAAAAAAGCAATACTTAGGAACTTAATAAGTTATGACAAGCAACTGCCCCATGCCGTCATCTGCGCGGCTACCATGAATATCTCTCCATCGACACTAATACATAACCCATGGAACAGCCCCACGAGCCCATGAGCCATGGTCCATCACTAGCGACATCTATCCGTCATGGCGATAACGATCAGAAGTCGATTCATCATAAAATAACGTTTTTGGGGAACCATGTTATCATTTGCAGTTCCTAAAATGTTTGTTGCTGGAATTTCAACTTTATGGCATGGTGTTAGGTTAGTGGGTGAAGATTGTGAGTTTATTTCGCTGGTGGTTTTGATTTAAAATGTCTTGTGAAAAGTTGACAAGCGTACGAAATAGTATTCTGTTAATATTGTTAAATTAGATTGGTCGATAACTTTGTTGATGTTCAACTTGAAAGTAGTGACTCTATGTTCTGGAACACTGCTTCAAAGTTTTGAAAAGCTTTTCGCAGATAATGCTGTAAGCGTCTATGCGTGCTGAAATGCTGAACGTGATCCTCCCAAGAACCATCGGAATGAACCGTCAATGGAGAAATCACCATCAAGCTTTGATTAAAGTAAAATTGAAGATTCAATTATTTTTATCTTTTCCAACGATGGAACCATATCCTGAGGATAGGCACGCTTATCCTTCATCAAAAACTCGTCTATTCTATAACGTAAATAACGCATTGAATGTTTTGGACTGCCAATTACCCCGCAGGAACCCTCACAGGACAAAAACAACTTGCAATCACTACCGTCTGGCCGACGAGAGAATGCATTCTTGACAACTGTCAGTTTCATACAAACGAATAGGTGATGGTGTTTTGCTAATTTGATCTTTATTAGCTACCAGAATTATCGCACTGACACGTGTCAGGAACGCATTCTCTCGACGACTGGACCATGACATGACTGATCAATCTGAATGTCATCATCATTTAATTTTCAGTCCGGAATCACTCACTGCTTGGTACAAACCTCTCCTTTCATCTGCCATACTTCCCGGTTATGCTTCCATCATTTAAGGTAGTCTGAATGTGATGTAACAAAAATCGGACTACTCTGTAAAAAGTTATCATCATTCATCATCATTTCAGCCGAAAGACGTCCACTGCTGGACATAGGCCTCCCCCAAAAGGGGACCCCCCCTTTTGCTATAATCGCCACGCTTGGCAGGCGGGTTGGCGATCGCAGTATGGTATGGTGGTGGAATGCATAGAGAACGCTGCTGCCCATTCTCCGGTACGCCCCTTAGTCGCCTTTTACGACACCCACGGGAAGTATGGGGTGGTGCTATTCTTTAACTCCGACACCACACAGACAGAGTAAAAAGTTATGCGTGTTGACAAATACTAAAAAAAAAAAAAAAAAATACGCGTCGACTTGAGAACCTCCTCCGTTTTTTATCGTTGGTTAAAAATAGGTCATTGCTCATAAGCTAACAACATGGCTACAAGGTAAAAAATAGAATTTAGTTTTCCCTATATTTCCTATTTTATTGTTTTCTCCAAATACAAATTATATTAGCTGTTAAAACTTCACAGAGGGGATGGGTATCGGTATCTAACGACGATACAGCACATAAAAGTTTTCTTATCTGTACCTACCTAACATGTAGTAAATTGGAAAGAGTTTTACCCTCCTATTTCTACAATGTCTTAACTATTAGTTATGAAAACTCCGCAAGCGTGTGATGAGTAAAAATATCTAAGTATGATAAAGGCAAAAAATATCTTTTTTTTATGGTGTCAATGACCTCATTTCTTTAAGTATCTATGAGCTTAGAAAACCAGTATTTTTGTTTTATCCTGTTTAGATATTGATACCAATCATGAAAGTATGTGAAGTTTACTCAACTGATGTTACTGAACTGATAGTTTAAATAACTACATTACAATGGGTCATTGAGCACATACAAATTTTCATCAAATCGTTTTTTTTTTTCGTTCAATCATAAACTGATCATGTCTACGGAGTTTCCCTAGCCAATCTAATTTTACCCTAGTAGACAGCAGGAGCATAATTAATTAATTAATTGATTGTTTGACATTACACCAATCTTGTTGCGAAACAACATATTTATGTCTGCCTAGTTATTTAGGAAGATATTTAGCAGATTTGAACACAGTCCATTTAAAAAGCTTCTGTATCCATAGATATCATGGAACTTATTGTTCCCATTACATGAGCACGTTTCCAAAAGAGTACAGAACAGAAATCCAAACGAATTACTGGTACCTAGACAGAGACTACATTTATACAGTAGGAATTCCTATTGCATGGCAACCAAAATTTTTAATAAACTACCTGCACGCATTAGAGTGTTGCCTACTAATAAATTTAAGAAATTAATTTTCGTTTGGCTTTTGGATAACTGTTTCTATTCAGTTAATGAATTTTTAAATCAAAAATATTGACTTTGTATAATTAGTAGATCCTTGTATTGACATTGTATTAGTAATAAATATTGACATTGTAATAGTAACAAATATTGACATTGTATTAGTAATAAATATTGACATTATATTAGTAATAAATATTGACATTGTATTAATAATAAATATGGATTGACATTTTCAGAATATTTTTTGACATTATCATAATACTGTTCGATGACTTTTTATTGCATATTGACATTATATAAAATAGTTAACTTTGAATAACATTTAATTTTAATTATGTATGCATACAAATAATGTGCTCCATAAAGTACACATATTATTATTACTACTATTATTTATTTTTTTGTTTGTTTGTTGATTTTCAAATTTTATTTAATGTAGCATGATTTATAACTTTGTAAATTAGATACTCATTTAATATTTCTACACCAGCAATGGTAGTATATGTGATTCCGTCTAATATTAAGATCTTTATGTACCATGTACTCAGAAATAAACGATTCTATTCTATTCTATTCTATTCTATTCTATTCTATTCTTATGTACTATCCAAATCTACAACAAGTATATAATAGCTATAGAGAAGAGAGAGCTCGTTCACACCGAGCGAGCGAGACAGAAAACCACCCCTTTCATAAAGTAGGTCACCCGCGCCTGAAACACTGCCTGATATACAGCCTCCCTTCATATGACCGTGTGGCCTAATGGATAAGGCGTCGGACTTCGGATCCGAAGACTGCAGGTTCGAGTCCTGTCACGGTCGAAATCCTCTTTTTTTGTTTTGTTTTTATGATATTTTGTTGTTAGGTGAGACTTTGTACTGTGATTGTACGGTTTCAGGAAATATCATGCAACGGTAATTTCAGTGCGATGCTATTATATAGGAAAAAAACATAGATTTTAAGCACATTTTTATATTCGTTGTTAATGGTTTTGGATAACAATGTCACTTTATTTATTATGATGATTACATGTAGAGCCTAGTACGATTAGAAAACCTAAATAAGGAATGTGAAAAGGGCTAATAAATTACAGCTTGTTCTTTATTCAGGTATTATGTTTACTTATCATAACATAACATCATGCCTGCCTTAAAAAGGCCACTTTGGCGGAATCTTATAAGGATAACATAATATGGCGAAGACAGTCCGAGTTTTTTTTTTCGCTGCACTACGTAGCAATCAAAGAAATTGGAATTGGATTTGGATTGGATTGATTGGTATTTTGATTTTAGCACAGACAAAAAAAATAACAGAAAAATGCCTCACCAATTGGGTTTGATACGATTAACTTAAAAGTTAACTGTCCATTATGATTCATAACGTTATCCTTTTATGATTCTGCCAAAATGGCCGTTTTAGGCCCCTTGTAATGCCCGAATGATTAGGCAGAGATGTAACTATAGTACTTACACCCACATTTCACCAGTTATGTTTTAGTCCGGTGTAAAGGGGCCGCTATCAACCAGGCACAAATCCAAACTCCGGGCGTGAAATTCCAGATGAAAAAACCCAATAACACTTTGGCTGACCCTGGAATCGAACCCAGGATCCCATGCTCATCAGTACCGCTTGCGGCCACCAGACCAGCGAGGCACTGACCAGGAAGGGTACTGAGCTTGTCGTTCACCTATTACAATTTTACAAGCGTAGAAATTTTTCGACGGTTATCAAAAAATAAATCATCTATTCTGTTCCATTTAAAAGTGCACCAACGCGGTCAAAATGTATTGCAGAACTATTTTTTTTCAATAAACGATAAAAAAATTTAACGCAGGAGTTCAGAATGATGTAGTGAATTCATGGTTTCAGTTTGCGCGTCCATATCCCGCAAACATTTTTTTTTTAATTATACGTATATTTCCCACAACACGCGTTACAACATTACATAAATAATAATAGTTTAAAAATAATACGAAGAAAAATAACACAATAATATTGATAAACAGCAAGATTAGCCCGACTCGGGAAGCGAATCGACGACCGATCCATCAAGCCGCCACGAAAATATTTATATTCTGAAATAACGGACGCGGCTTCCGTCCGTTTATCACGACACATCTACTAAATACCTTGTTAATAACACGCTATTGTAAAAAGGAAAGAATTTAGTCCAAATTCCTGGGAATAAAAAGTTCCAAGGAGAACAAAAATAATGAAAAAATAAATATTTAAGTAATTTGTTTTTTAATAGTTCCACGTGCAGTACAACCCTCTACCAAATCAAAGCACAGATAATCGTAAGCCACCTCAGACTAAATTGACTGTGAGATACCATAAGTGCAGAGCAGTGGTGGTCGTGGGTTCAAACCCAGGCAGGCGTTAACTATGTGTAAATAATTTCATCACCCCTGCTCACAAAACGGTGAAAACGGCATGTCCTAGAACCAAAAATTCTAAGACATGCGACACATACTAAACAGCCGGTCGATTCTGTAAAAATCTCACCGTGAAAACTTAGGTGAAGTGAATTTGTTTTTGCTAGGAATTGACACTACTGACAGCTCACTCTACGCTCACTTCACCTAAGTTTTCACGGTGAGATTTTTACAGAATAGCACAGCTGCACTTGTGCTAGATTACAGCCCACTCCCTCTCAAAGAAAAGAGGCCTTTATCCCAACAGTGGGAACATTATAGGCTGATGATGTTATGTGTATACCATATCAGTTGAAGCAACAATAAAACTTCAATTTCATTGTATCCCACAGGCAAGAAACTGCGTCGTGTAAATGGCTTATCTAATGTAACAGCACCATATCTGGGGGCCTAAAAAGGCCACTTTGGCAGAATCATAAAAGGATAACATAATGGACAGTTAACCGTTAAGTTAATCGTATCAAATCCCATTGGCGAAGCATATTTCAGTTATTTTTTTTTTGTCTGTGCTAAAATACCTATCAATCCGATCCAAATTCAATTCCAATCTCTTTGATTATACGTACGTAGTGCAGCGAAAAAAAGAAAAACACAGACTGTCTTCGTCATATTACGATTCATAATGTTATCCTTTTATGATTCTCCAAAGTGGCCTTTTTAGGCCTCCTGAGCTAGTTTAACTACTCCTAAGTTAATATATCACGTGGTGATAGAAGTTTTCAAAGAACAATACCACTATTACGCAAAACTATTAAACTATAGAAAAAATGTCTCTATTCATTTTTTTGAACAGTTGTGAAATCAGCAAACGGCCATACTTCCCTTATGCTTCTGCTTCAAGATCAATCAGTCCTGCCTACCCTCGTCAGGTTTTTAATAGCGTCATACGCGCGACATGCGCAGACGCAGCCGCGCGGAAAACTGACTGACGGTCTGATTTAAAAGGGTTTTTTGTACATATTAATAAATACAGAAATATTTTATTGTGATGAGTTCCGATGGGGATTGACTGGACCGTTTTAATCAATTCTTCTGAAGTTTTAAATGTTAAAACTATTGACCTACCCGTGGTCAATAGTTTTAACGTAATAGGTAGCGTTTTTGCCTCTTGGTTCGTTTTTTGCGATCCGTTGAGGAGCCTATTTCCAGCAGTTTAAGTCTTTCAGTTGAATAATACGCCATTACAGAAATACTACGCTCAATGTCGGGCATCTTGATGCTATCATTGTGATTCAACTTCAACCCACACTATCACTTCTACAGCCCTATTTTTAAGTCCTCCAACCACGTAGGTTAGTCCATAAAACCATAGTTAAATTCTTAAAGTAATACGTATGATCAAACGGCCCCGTCAAAGGACGGTAATGTAAACGAGTAAACACTGCGGCTGCGGGTACTTCCTGTAACGATTTAATTACACCTGTGTCATGTAAACAACGGCTTCCGGTCAGAGCTACGAGCTTTATGATTTTTATATCAAAACGTGAAAACTGTAAACTGTAGAGTGATTTTGTTTTTGAGTCTTTCAGTGTGTTCGGCGGTTACATAGTTATGAAACAAATCTTTTTTAGGGGCCGAGGGGCCCCATGTTAGGCTAATCAGCACTCATTGAACGTCAAAATTACATGAGACAGTCCCCCAGCTCGTGTCCTTCACCACTTTCTATTGCTTAAGCTGGGAAGAAGAAGTGGCGCAACAAACTTCAGTGTATTTGATAAAAGATGACTCAAGAGTTTATGTTACGAGATTGTTACATGAAATCACTCTGATAATAATAATTACTTTAAGTTACTCAGTTCACAATTTCTGTATATGAATCAGAAATGCATTCGCACTTGCGATTCAATCAAAAAGAATATACCTAAATACAATTAAAAACCTGCTATTATGCTAACTGAAGGAGCCTAAAGATATAGATCTGCTGGATGCAAAAAGCAGGAGACGCTTAGCCAGCTGTGGAATGTAACAGGCTGAGTTGATTGATCGGCTGCCCCTAAATACATAATTACATTCATGGTGTCTATGCCGCATAAATAAATATATTCTTTCTACATTTCGCTAGCAGATAACCAAAACACGTCTAATTATAAAACCGCATAAAACGAGAAGGATTGCTAAACTTCATGTCGTAAAATAGGACGTAACATCATGTTCTGCACATAGACCGCAGACCACAAATCATATGGTGGGCTGGAAGCAGCTGTAGCTGATGCTATGCAAGTGGGTTACGTCACACGGACTTATATTTAGCTGGAGTTTAATATGGATATGGTCTTTTTAAACCTGTGTTGTTCCAAATATTGGAACGTTCCTCCACTTCTATTTCGCTTATTCTATTGTTTCTCGCTTGAGTTGTTCACTCTAGTCAGTTCTTTTCGTAACCATCAGTTTCGCAGTATGTTATGAAAAGGTACACCATTACCAGTTGATTGGATTGCAAAATGACTGCCTGTTCTTTCATCAGCTCATTTCTTTTTTTCACATTTTGTGTGTCTAATGAATGGCCATTTGGTCAAATCACCCAGCATAACCTAACTCTGCTTCTCTTGGTCATCATTTGATTGGATATCTGCGCCCGCGCATCCGGCCTCAAACATCCCTTTGATCGCTGGAAACATTCATCATTACACGCTGAAGCTCTCCTCTGTATTGACAGATTTACGACGCAAAAGCGTGTGCATTTGAAAAAATATTCATTCAAATACATTATTATGATTTTTTGGTTTCCATAAACAATTTTTGTTTATGATTAATGCGATATCAAAAGTCTCTTTGATGATCTGCTATTGGTTTTGGTGGTTTCTGTTTCGTATTTGATGTAAATAGTAGCTTTTAGTGATGATATAATAATACGTATTGGTACTCGCATCTTTACAGATATAGATTAGTTATTTATTTAAGAGAACCAAGAACAAGGAAACCAATTCAATCATTCCCATAATATTGATTCAAAACCGCCAGTAAAGAAACTTGAACATCACACACTTAAAGACAACACACCAACGTCACTGTATTACCATCAAGCTTATGATAATGAGTCCTGCAAGGTTTCCTACACCACACCACCGCTGCGTGTGAGCAATATTGAATTAATTCCCATCAAACCTTACAACGGAATACTAACGGGATTAGAGCGCGTACATTATTATAATTATGATCACTTTATGAGTCAGTGCCGAATGTATGGATTCAATCGCATATGTTTTGGAGGTCTTAGAGCTGCCTAGATATATGTAGCAATGTCACTCAAGTCATGTTCGCATAATGTGGTAGGTGCCGATGCATAGTCCATAAGTTATACATGTACTTTATAAGGACCACCGAAAGAACGAGAATCTAACATAGAGTCTAGCAGCAATATCTGAATCTATTGACAGAAGACCACCAAAACACGCGAAGCCTGTTGATAAATTAATGGCACTGACTCCTGAGCAGACAGCGAGGGACTTCAAATTCATACAACAATCTATGACGCTAATGAAACCAACAATATGAGTAAAATCACTCCACAACAAGCCAATGAAAAACATAATTCCAAGTCTTCTAAGAACTCAAACAGCTATAAAACGAATCCTAAATCAAAAAATAAAAAGCTTGTATTCTGCAGTCCGTAGTCGGTCGATAGGTAATGATAAATGCGAGGCAACAGTTCACAGTTCATTGTGGCGATGGGCTCGCTCGCTGGTGATGTGCTGGCCGCAAATATGAAAATATACAAACAGTTCGTAAATAACGCGAGGGCACTTCAAAGTAAAGTGCGCGGTGCCGACGTGCCTCAAGTTGGAGACGATAGCGAGGTTACCAGGAGTGAGGATGATGGTGAGTTCCGTGATTAGCTTGAAACAGGTGGAGCTGTAGATTTAACACCTCTAGATAATGTAGTCATAGATGTAGAATGAGAACCTGATTCAGAAACAATTATTTTTTAGATATTGCAATTTCCAGAATCTGTTAGGCTGCAACATGGTATGCATCGTGCATACCAGCTGTACCTTACCTCATGCCGAAGATGCCTCGTGCGTGTCTATTAGCAAGCATATGTTTTACATGGAGGTGACATGTAGGTATGTCAGTCACCTTACACAACTGTAACTGTATTTGATGTCATCTAACTTATTTAAACGGCCTTACTATTTGTAACAGCGTATTTAGTATTTACTCAATGAGGTGAAATAATCCATGCATCATTCAATTTATGGGGGATAACACTTATAAGAGACATTAAATGCGACTTAACATGATAAAGTATAGGTAGTAGGTACTGCAACATAGTTCTTGCCATGTCCTCTACCTTGTGGCACCCCCAACATGGAAGCAGAACGGTGTTGTTTACACACAATATCGCTCATTGGGCCAAACCGAACGAATGCTGTAATAAACACCATGCTCACATCACCAACATCCAACGCCAATGTTGGCTGCCAACGCTGCTGACCGCTTTTCTAATGTCGGTGTGTACTCAACCAGAGTATTTTGAATTAATATGGTGAAATGTTTCGATAAGCTTGTCTTGATTTGGTCTTAATTTTTACCTTCTTTCATAATAATTGAAGGGTAGACTAGATATGTACAGCCGAAAAGCGGTGTTGAAGAACTTGGGGGAGGCTTTCATATATATAGTAAACAACACGATACAGTGAAGGTGATACATACGCTGACAGCAGTGAACTATATATGGATAGGCAACTATTATTGTCAGCTATTAATTTCACAACCATCTTCTTCTTAGCATGTCGATGGCAATCTAAATGGACTCGGCCCAGAATTCGGCTAAGTGTTTGGCGCCAGAATCAGAACCCGGATTTACTGATATTCCAGACCAATACCAGAGTCCCTCATAAATTCTTTAGCGCATAAGATTTGCATGCTTTTAATTTGTGTGATAAGCTACTATCTATACGGTAACTACAGTGACGTTTTATGGGAAAAATGTCCGTTTCAACCGCGCGGCCACCTCATAATATTTGATGAAACTTTGCCAGGAATTAGTGCTAATTTGTTACTTTACACACCTCTTTTCCTGAATTTGTTACAAAAAAAACTAAGACGCTATGACAAAGAATAGTTGGCCGCTAGAACCGCCACTTGCCGTAGTCATCGCTCGTGATTACACAGAAACTATATAATGTAGATAGACGAATGATGCATCAAAAGAAAGGTCTTAATTTGTTACATTTGTTACAAAAATAAAAAACTTCAAAACGTAAATAAACAAAAAGTTATGCAATATTTAGTTTTCAGGTTACGACCTACCTAGGTATATCACCATAAATATCAAATTAATAGAGGCTAATGTGTATGGACAATTAGTTACTAATTTGTTACAGCGAATAAACAGAAAAAAATACTAGAAAGTAAGTTCAATAATTTGTTAGAGTCGATTTTAGTTGGCCGCTCGGACGGCAATATGCCTAAAATACAATGGCGTTTATCTCGTTATTAAAAGTAGGTTTAAGCTTATTTAAAGGACTAATCGACGGGTAACGTGACCTAGTTTGGATAAATATGGCGAATATAACTGCAGTATTCATATTTTAGAAGATATTTACAAAAAAACAGTAGTATGAAACCGTATGAGAGTAGGGTGACCATGAATTTTCACAATGAAGTGAGACTGAATAGTGATTATTGGAATGTTCGATATTCATATCTTATTTTTTTAGGGCGAGTGCTTATTACAGGGTTAGTTTTCAAAGACCAGGAGTTTGTTCACTTTCGGCTTCGCTTGAACACGACGCTCGAAAAGAAACAAATTAATCAAAAATAATTTGTGTTTGGTTTAGTGTTTGCACAGTTATTTGGATTATTTAAAGAAATTATGACGATGGATGCAAATGTACCACTTGTGGAGCGACCTACTGCCTTATAACAGATTCCACTTCCACAAGATCGAGGGTATGCCTTCTCCTTTGCGTGATATCAGTACCACAATTCGCACATCAGAGCTGTATGACAGTTTCCACCACAGGCAGGAGTTGAAGCGAAACTGCCTCGTTCGTATCCGTACGATTCAGTTCGGCGAGTTCGAAGGGGGTATCAGTGTCCATTTTCAAAACCAAAACAATACTTGAAAAATTATCACAGCAAAACGAAAAAAACAATATTCTCGTTGCCAAGAAACAGTGAATGACAAGTGACTTGAAGTGACAAGACAACTGACATTCAAATAAATCATTTTTTTTTAAATAATCGATTTATTAATTGATTAAAATCGAATTTAATTGACTAACTTCGATACTTGTAAATACTTTTGCTTTCCAGATAAAAACTAAGGACAAAACATGTTCGAAATAATGTAAGTGATTACAAATAACATCTCTAATTGACTGTAAACTCTTGCCTCTTAAATGAATGAGGAACTTCAAAAATAACAATTAGAATCGATTTGTAAATAATTATTTTAAAATAAACGATTAATTGTAGGCATCACTATGAACTAATGAAGATCGAGTACTGTCAATATGGGGAAGAATAAAACAATTTCAGTACTTATTAAATACACTATTCGTGGGAGCACGTTGATACAAAAGTATAGAATAAATAAGCGTTTAAAAACTAAACATGATTTTTGATTAATTTGTTTCTTTTCGAGCATCGTGTTCACGCGAAGCCGAAAATGAACAAAGTCCTTTGCACTCGCCCTAAAAAAATAAGATATGAATATCGAACATTCCAATAATCACTATCCAGTCACACTTCATTGTAAAAATTTATGGTCACCCTACTCTCATACGGTTTCATACTACTGTTTTTTGTAAATATCTTCTAAAATATGAATGCTGCAGTTATATTCGCCATATTTATCCAAACTAGGTCACGTTACCCGTCGATTAGTCCTTTAAATAAGCTTAAACCTACTTTTAATAACGAGATAAACGCCATTGTATTTTAGGCATATTGCCGTCCGAGCGGCCAACTAAAATCGACTCTAACAAATTATTGAACCTACTTTCTAGTATTTTTTTTCTGTTTATTCGCTGTAACAAATTAGTAACTAATTGTCCATACACATTAGCCTCTATTAATTTGATATTTATGGTGATATACCTACCTACTCGTAACCTGAAAACTAAATATTGCATAACATTTTGTTTATTTACGTTTTGAAGTTTTTTATTTTTGTAACAAATGTAACAAATTAAGACGTTTCTTTTGATGCATCATTCGTCTATCTGCATTATATAGTTTCTGTGTAATCACGAGCGATGACTACGGCAAGTGGCGGTTCTAGCGGCCAACTATTCTTTGTCATAGCGTCTTAGTTTTTTTTGTAACAAATTCAGGAAAAGAGGTGTGTAAAGTAACAAATTAGCACTAATTCCTGGCAAAGTTTCATCAAATATTATGAGGTGGCCGCGCGGTTGAAACGGACATTGGGAAAATGGCTTTGTTTTCAACAAACTCCGATATATTGGAGTACGTTTCTACCTAGAGCTTGTGCTTACTTAAGAGCGTTTACGCCGTACGGCATTTCATACAAACTTTCAAGCTCTTATTTTTCGAAATGAATGAACCGATTTTAATGAAACTTCATACGCATAAGCAGGATACCAGGGTCTAAAAAGTTAGTAGAAAACATTTTTGAAATGTCTTATTTAAAAAAAGATAACTAGAAATCTCTGTTTCTATGGAAAATTTATAATCGGTCTAATTTGCCTGTAACACTATTTTTCGAAAATGTTTTCTACTAACTTTTTAGACCTTCGTATCCTGCTTATGCGTATGAAGTTTCATTAAAATCGGTTCATTCATTGCGAAAAATAAGAGCTTGAAAGTTTGTATGAAATGCCGTACGGCGTAAACGCTCTTAAGTTTGAGATGATAAATCTAATCTAAAGGATCATAAAGGATGAGAATTCTCATTCTACTTACTGGAAGATTCGAAGTATGTTTCGTTGTAAAGCGTTTTCTCATTGACTGATCAAACGTACTTCCGAAACCCAAGTTCAATCTCACCACTTCCCCCCAGGAGATCATTGGGCCAACGGCTCGGCCAGTGTTGGGTGTTGGCCGACACGAGTGGGTTTGTTTAATAGCAAACACAGGCCCGCCGCCCGCGTAAACATCGGCCACATCAAAGCGATCGGGGGCATGCGCGCGCGCACCTACTTGATCGTTTTACACATGTTTCAGGAGCGGGAAAACCGTTGTAGATTATTTTTATGTAGGATTTGTTTAAACATTTAGTAACATTCTAACATTGTTTCTAACTGAGAGCTGATTGCTGAGTCGTTTCAAAATATTGTCTCACAAAATTACTAAATTGCCAATCCTCCTCCGTATTCCGTATCTTAACGTGTCGCGGTCTGCTCTTAAGGAATTGTTGGTTTCAACGACAAGCGAAAAAATAAATATGAAACTAATGTTATTTGACATTATCCCAAAACTAAATGAGTCTATTAACCACTAAGGTTATCAGCGACACGACATCTTTAATATCTGTTGAATCATAATTATAATGCGATATGACGTAATCAGCAGGATCAAAAGCGAAACGATCAAGACCATCCACGCGCACTCTCGCGCACATCGGCGGATTGATCACAACCGCTTTGATCTCACAGATCACGCGCCCTTTACTTATATTACCTACATTTTTACTAACATCTAATCGTATGATAACGCCTCCTTCTATTCTATTATCAACCTTAGCAGCATCTTCACAAGATTCAAAATCAACCTTAACTACATAAAACCTAATACTGTTTAGAATAAACTAATTTACAACGAAGCCATTTCCTAAATAGTCTAAGTTCCAAATTTTAGCCGTTCAATTCTCAAGCTTGACTTCAATAGACTAACGTCCAATTTCGTTTATACTGTTTTCATGACTTACACCACCTGGTGGATGCAGATAGTCCGTGTGATGTGTCAAAACCGTGATGAGTAGCAGGCGCGCGGTGTAAACACGTGCACGTGGTGGTCTCCTCTCGATTACCTAGAACCACTCGGATTGACCTGGAAACTCATTATTTGACATGGATCAAGATCCCAGCAGCCTGTGGGCAAATGGCGGTGGTGACGATTGATCGGTTCAAAAAAATATGATGAGTCAGGAGCGATATGTAATGGAGGAGGCCTAAACTTAGTGACATCGGTGAACAACAGTCGAGAAGTGGCAGATTTCGCCCGGATCACTGGATGTAAACAATAACTGGTACGTCCACCACCCACAAAGTTCAAGCACCCCAACTACCCATAATTAACGATGTGGGACCCGGGAACCGAACCACCGCGCGTGCGGTCCGGTGTAGGCTTACTTGTTACCAGCGACCCACTTGGCGTAATTACGACAATTACACTAATTTCCTTGTTAAGTCTTAGAGGAAATGTTTATAAACTGTGGAGGTGAGATTAGATTGGGAGAAAGGACCACGTTGCTGCAAGGTCTAATAGGTTTATGTTGTCTTTAATATCATGTTTAGGACCATACCATTTAGTAATCTGTGAACATACCTTCTATAAGTGCGAAACTACCACATTACCACTAAGATAATAAGACACCGGCCTCAGTGGCTGACTGATAAATCAATGCTTTATGTTCTAGGTTTCAAGATTTTTTTATGCCAAAACGTAGGCTAAAACCCTGAACCTCAGTTAGTGCATTGAACGATGGGATGATTGGTATTGAGACGTTGTTAATATTAACAACGTCTCAAACGTACGTCTCGTCGTATAGACACATGACAGCCGATCCTTACAAAAGCAGCACTTATTGAAAGAAAGTAAGAAAAATAAAAGAAAAATGCGTTTATTGGCATTACAGCAAAAAAATACATCTCAAAACTATAAAAAACAGTAAACAATGATTATAATGCAAAAAAGGCCTCAGCTCAGCGTATGCTAGATGAAAACACAACTACCAAGTGCAAGGTGTGCGATAGGTACTGAGTTACCTATCAGTGCTGCTTCTTTGGGGTTCCGTATCAGTATGGTAAAACGGAACCCTTATGGTGAGACTAAGTCTGTCTGTCTGTCTGTCTGTCTGTCACAGCTGGATATCTCGAGAACTACTAATGCTATCAACTTGAAATTTGAAATGTTTTTAGATGAGGTTTGCCCAACTATTTTGCAAATAAGAAATAAATAAAAATATATGTATATTTTTTGCAACAGGGACTGAAAGAGGGTCTGAAAAATTCGAAGTAGGGCTACTAGGGCATGTGAGGTATCATATGAAAAAAAATAAAAAACCCGACTGCGGTAAAAAAACTGAAAAGTTAAAAACAAGCCCATTTTAAATTAAATAAAAGTTGGAAGCAGGCGGGACCCATTTGAATTTGAAAATATAATAAAAATGATTATATGGGTCCCGCCTGCTTCCAACTTTTATTTAATTTAAAATGGGCTTGTTTTTAACTTTTCAGTTTTTTACCGCAGTCGGGTTTTTTATTTTTTTGAATAACTCTTTTTTATTTCCAGCTTTTTAGTTTACAAAATAAATGTGAAAGATTTCGCAGACGATTTAGCTCTTGGTACGTGTTTTTTTACGATTTGTCACTTCAAATTACTTTTAACCATATAAGTTGTATATATTTTTGTAATCACCTTTAAAAACCCTTTATTTTGATACCCCACTCGATAGGTTTCGAGAAAAATTATTTTTTGAAGACATAATATTGCGCCAAAAATCGGCCATTTTATATTTTTTCAATTTTGATATACCCAGTGACACTTGCGCCACCAAGACAAATCTAAAGACGTATAATTTATCAAAATCCGTTCATTCGTTTAGAAGTTACGAGGGATCAAAGAAACGGATATACATACATACATACATACATACATACATACATATGTATGTATATGTATGTACATACGTACATACATACATACAGGTCAAACACATAACCCTCCTTTTGGGCTTCGCCGCAGTCGGGTAAAAAGCACAGTTTGCAAATTCTGAAACATTTTATCTTTTTTTTAGGCTGTACAGTTTTCGACTTTTGATGAAAAATGTGAAAAAAATACCGTTCCCCCCCCCCCTTATCTCCGAAGTTTGCAAAGAGAAAAATCTGAAATTATTCTATGTGATAGAAGTTTATGTATAGATTACAGGAAAAATAAAACAGTCTCTAAATAGCACCCTTATTCAGAAATCATCAACAAAAGTTACATTAGTTCCACTATCGGTCAAGAGATGGCGCTGACATAAAACTGCAATATTTTACGCCGCAGTGCACAGTGTCAAAATTCTCTGACAAATATAACCTCGCCGATGAAAATTTAAAAACATATGATGGTACGGAACCCTTGGTGCGCGAGTCCGACTCGCTCTTGTCCGATTTTTTTAATGGAGGACAGGACAATTTTCGATAATTTCGTGAGCTACTTACTACTACTCGACTACAGCAAACTAAACAGTAACAATGTAACCTTACCAAAACCTACCACTATTACGACGATGCGCTAAGAGATAGCTTATGCATAAGAGGTACCGTAAGCCTTTGATCAATATTGAACTTTCAAGGTCCTTCTTATCTTTTAAATCTCTGGTTGTAAAAAATATATAATCAGTCTAATAATCGGTTTTGTTTAAACTCGCGATTTCTGTAACAATAAATGAAAAAATATGGCTAGATTTTGAGAAAAAAAATAAAAACTGTCTGATCAAAGTTTTACGTAGAATGGGGTTACTTTGATAAGTTTGGGATTATGCAATAAAATAGGCAATTTCAGTGCGTAATTACAAAGTTACCCCAATTATAATGCCAACACAATTTTTAAAATCAAAATCTGCCAACGGGAAAAATAATTATTGTCATTTTTGTCGTATGGGTTAACTTATATCATGAAAAATTAAATTAAAACTAAAAAAGAATGCTTAAACTTCCTTCCACTATTTGACTAAGCGCTTCTTCTATTCGCGGTTGTGTATTCACGGGACCCAAGTTTCATTTCATATATTCGCAGCATCATCCGATCAATCTCACAACATATACCCTATCAATGACACCCCGCATTAAACAAACTCAAGTTATTGCATTAATTTTGACGTTAGAAAAACAATAATCAATCGATAATAGGCCACATAATGGAGTTTATCTATAAATTTCATTATACCATCACAATGATTAAGTACACATGAAGTTTTGCAGCACAATTATGTAGCTATAAATAGAGAATAATATAATTACATATTTCAATTTAAATGTTTGGTAAATTCCCAGCGTGTCCTCAAGAAAGGATTCAACAACTCTTCAATTTTGCTAACCTAGAAAAAAAAACGAACAAATTGCGTTTCGTTTTAAGCAATTCGCGATTTTATATGAAATGGAAGTTTTGATCAAAGTCATCCCGCTATTCAAAGTAACCCCTGTTTACGGTAGCTTATGCATAAAGAATATAAACCGCATCGGCTGATATCTAACGACGCTGGGAAAAAGAAAAACGCGTATAATACACCGACATGAACACAAAATCATAATTACTTACAAAATACGTCCAAATCAAGTAAATTGTACACAAACATCCCGCATAATAACATCAAATGGCCCACAGTTATAATTGTTTGGAAATGTTACTAAATCGGGAATCGACCCGCCACCGTTTGCTCTGACGATTTCACTGAATACAATTTTGTGTCAATAGGTTTTATTGTGTTAGGGATGGTACACACAGATTTCTGATTTTTAATTTTGTGAAGTAGGTTCAGTTTACAATAGATTTGATATTGAATTTAAAACACTGCAAACACACAAAATCTTT
Organism: Mesoligia furuncula; assembly: GCA_916614155.1. Taxonomy (NCBI): domain Eukaryota; kingdom Metazoa; phylum Arthropoda; class Insecta; order Lepidoptera; family Noctuidae; genus Mesoligia; species Mesoligia furuncula. The sequence goes on from OU744799.1 coordinate 29,780,179, forward strand.
GAATACATGAGATTACCAACATTTTCAAATCGGTATGTGAATTATGTGGATATTTTTCAAATGATTACCGACCTACCAATACAAAATGTTCCCTACAGGTTATTTTTCTGGTCGGAAGTTTTTGGCATGTTAAACTAAAAACCACACTTTTCCTATCCCAAACTACTCCCAAAACCAATCACAAGTGTGCATCCTTTAATAATAACCCTAAAGTAACAAAAGTAACAATCATCTGTTCTTCCACATTCTTGTAAAGTGCTCCATGCGGGAGGGCAGAGGTCGGAGGGACATAAATACTAATTATTTTATTGTATGAATCAACGTCCATCTAATAGATACTAATAGATACAATATTGGTACATTCTTGTTATAATTTTGGGGTATTTTTAAAGAATCTTGGTTCGGTATAGATGAGGATAAATTAAGGGTCGGTAACATTGCTTGTATCTGCGATCAGCTACTGCAGATGGCTTGGCTGTAGGTCTTAAGATTGAGCTTGTTCCACAATCATGTATATGCAGTGTTGCTCGCTACAAACACTGCGAGGGAAGTTTTCCCTTTCTACGAAAAACTGCTAGTGACCGTCTTCGACACATAAGGACTCCTCTTTTTGTGCTGAAGGTGGTCACAGAGGGCCTTTTGTCCGGATCAAAGGAAACACCGGTCTCAAGGACTAACTTCCTTCGACATGTTCACGGTTGCTAGTGTTGCCACATCAATACTTGCATAATCAGCCTGTTATAATCCCACTGCTGGGACATGTGCCTTCTCTCTTCGAGAGGGAATGGGCTGTCTACCACGCGGGCCCAATGCGGGTTGGTAGATGTCACATGCCTTCGAATTTTTGGTTCTGGGACATGTCGGTTTCCTCACGATGTTTTCTATCTCCGTTTTCTCCGAGAGCAGTGGTGGTGAAATTATTAACACAAAGTAAAGCGCCTGGCTGGGTTCGAACCACGACCTACAACTCGTAAGTCAGAGAGTCATCTCTAAGTCGTCTTACCTCTGGGCATCCTCTGGGCCACCACTGCTCCCATCAATACTTGGCTGTTCCGCAATCCACTCAAGTATTTTGAGTTTACAAATCTATTCATCATATTTATCAAACCATTTCTCAACAAACATATCCAAGACACTTAACAAACATCAAGATGTCTCATACGGGCGCATTGCGGTCCAATTGCCGGCCGGCCGACCGAGCGGCCATTCCCATCATTCGTGCACAATACCGGCCTTTGTGGAGTAATTGTAATAAGACGATTAAGCTATTGTATGACAACTGTGCTGGATCAAGTTGGTATATATTTGTTGTGGATTCGTTATAACTTCCCGTTTAATATTGTTGTGATGCTAATGGTGACGCGGGCGCAGGAATATTCCTACGGTACCGTATAACCGTTATTTAGACTGTAACTGCACCGATGCAGCGATGTAGCGATGCAACGCAAATGCTTCCTTCAAATCAAAAAGATCTGGTAAGAATGTTTTTCCATTCTATTCTGCGCACCATAGGTACCTTACAGTAACGAAGGTTCCATACAACTCGATTCCCACCGGCTTCCCTCTGAAAAATGGCACAGTCAGTTTTCTATAGACAAATAATATAATCATATTAAAGACATCTACTCCGGCTTACCTCTTACAAAAATTGAACCTTTGCTACCTGGTATCTTAGTAGGTATAAGTAAAGCTGCTCCGTTTGTCTCGTGGTCGCAAGCGTGACTGCTGAGTGTGGGTTCCTGGGTTCGATTTTCCATTAAGAATTTCTCAGTAACAGCCCGGAGAATACAAAACACGCAAAGCAGTTGGTCTTGCGCCTGATCTCTCTCCGGTCGTGTCGGATTGCCGTTCCATTGGAATATAAGAGTGAGGGAAGAGTGAGTGCACCTGTGTCTGCGCACACACTTGTGCACTGTAATATCTCCCGCGTAGATGGCTAATCTCCGTTGAGATTGGGTGCCATGGCTGAAATTCGATCTGGAGGGCTATTATAATTGAAGAAGAAGGTCTGTACTGTAGGTTATTAGAGAAAAATAATGTACAGTGGCCTTGTCTTAGTCAGTAGCATTGTATCCTTTGCTTGCCCTTGCTTCACCTTGTCCAAGATGAACAGAAGTGTATAATCTCCTTTCAAACCCCGCTGAAGCAGGTCCAAGTCCTTCTTTAAATCAATGACTAGACCAACAGCAATATATCACAAACAAAAACTTTAAAACTAATTTAATGTTGATTTACGTGCTAAACATTACTTTGATTGTTATTAATTGAAGCACAGACCCACGGCGCCCCGTGACCTGCGAGATATAAACCATTTAGCTGAGACACCGTGACTGTTGACCCTGCAGGACTAAAGGGGTAACATTGATGTGTGGTACAAGTCACAACCTCTCCGCTAACAGCGAAATAAGTCCTCATAAAAAGATTTTCACTGCACGTATTCGGGAAACGACTCAATTTTGTTTTGTGAAACATGGTTTCAGAATGTTTATCTCTATTTAGTAATCTTTACCACTCAAATTCGAATAGCATAGCAAGGTTGTGTTTATATCATTTACGACTGGGCAGCGTTCGGGAAGCTACGTAATATCTTCTCGTCCCACATACCGAAATTTCTCAAGACGAAAATCTTTGACCAGTATGTGTAGCCAGTGATGACATATGGCACTGAAACGTGGTCGCTCACAATGGGCCTTATTAGACGGCTGAAAGTCACCCAAAAGGCAATGGAGAAGGCTATGCTCGGAGTTTTCCTGCGTGAGCGAATCAGAAATGAAGAAATCTGCTAGAGAACCAAGGTAACCGACATAGCCCAAAGAATCGCCAAACTTAAGTGGCATTGGGCATTGCTCGCAGAACAGATGGCCGATGGGGCCGAAAGGTTCTGGAGTGGCGACCGCGTACCGGAAGACGTAGCGTTGGAAGGCCTCCCACTAGGTGGACCGACGACCTTGTGAAGGCCGCAGGAACTCGTTAGATGCGTGAAGCACAAAGCCGGTCGAAGTGGAGGTGCTTGGGGAGGCCCATGTCCAGCAGTGAAAATGATGATGATGATGTTTTTATGTCATAGATAACCTCCATTTATGTAGCTTAACTAGAGGCCCTGGCGAATGGCCGATGATAGACGGAAGAACCATTCAAACTGAGTGGTCAGAGAAGACTGACAAGCAAGATGCCGGTCGGCTCCTCCTCAGAAAAAGCTTTCCACTAAATCTAGATACAATTTAAGCCTAGTGTGATCAGCAAAAGGGGGATGTTCATGCTTATCATATGGTACTAGTCCTACCCTCAGTGGCTTAGCCCGCTTATGCTTGCTTACTTGTACCACATCCAAACTTAGTGATGTAATGGTTTGTTAGCAACCCGCGCTTTAAAGCGATTCGTTCCGCTGATGACCGCTGTGACGAGCGATGTAGGGTTAGATAGTAGTCGTAAATAACATAAAGTACGTGATAATGACGCTAATTTAATTTTAAAGCTTCATTTTGTGTTGCTCTTTATATTTTATATGTTTTAATGATAGTTTGTCAGTTAAATAAAATAGAGATATATTATATAAGAAATTATAGAGTTATCTACCCTTAAAGATTAGTTCTTAACTCTATAATTTCTTGGAGCAATATATTCCATTGTACCTTATTTAATTTCAATGTAAATTAAATACCTAAGGTAAAATGGTATGTTCGCGGTAAAATGTATTAAAACAACTCCTGGTATCAGAAATAATTGATGAGCAACGGCTTCTTCGTAATTTTCGGCTACTAACAATACAGGGTGGCCGCGCAACCTGTTACTCTGAATTTAGAACATGATTCTGAACCCCGCTAAGTTGAAATTTTTTGTCGATTTAAAAAAAAAACTGTTCTATATATTTTGACAGCGTAGGTACCTACTAGGTATTGCACTTTTCTATGAAACAGCTGGTTTTTTTTATAACCTTTATAAAATGTCTACGCTAGGGGGGTCCAGAATCATTTAATGACTGCATGGTTACAGTTAGCGTGCCGATGTCCCTCCCACTCTGTATGCCTGAGCATCTGTCCGTCTGAAGGTACGTTGAAGTTGGGAATATCCATTTACGGTTCCAAACAGAAAACAAGATCTGTAAAAGCTTGCCTTTATCCTTACTAGAATATTATAAATTCGAAAGTAACTCTGTCTGCCCGTATGTTACCCTTTCACGCCTAAACCACTGAACGGATTTCGATAAAATTTGGCAGAGAGATAGATTGCATTCCGGGGAAGGATATAGGTAGGATAGTTTTTATCCCGATATTCGCACGGGTCGCATGTCTGTGTGGTGCCGGACTTAAAGAATTGCACCACCCCATACTTCCCGTGGTCGTGGTCGTAAAAGGCGACTAAGGGGCGTACCGGAGAATGGGCAGCAGCGTTCTCTATGCATTCCACCACCATACCATACTGCGATCGCCAACCCGCCTGCCAAGCGTGGCGATTATGGCAAACCCCCCCCTTTTGGGGGAGGCCTATGTCCAGCAGTGGACGTCTTTCGGCTGAAATGATGATGATGATTCGCACGGGATCGACACATGCGCGTCACGGGTGAAACCGCGGGGCGCTGCTATTTATATTGTAAAGAGGTAAAGTTTGTATATAGGAGGAATCTTCGAAACTACCGATTTCGAAAATTCTTACACTGATAAAAAGCTACGCTTTTGCCGAGTGCCCAAAGGGCGGACGAATAAGTTAAAAATCCGAACTGACCACTGTTTCTCCCAACCATTGCGAGGGGTGTCGGCGATGACAGTGCGCGGTGCGGACAGTGATGGTGGTAATGGCCGCCAAACGGATGGCGTGGCGAGTTATTATAATTGCCGAGTGACTGAGCAACATCATGCGGGCGACTGTCGGTCAGCGGAGGGGTGGACAACATTTTAGACAGCATAGCACAGTTTGCATACCTACGAAAATGTTTGAATTGAATCGCAATTTAATGGTTCTTGCTGTTCTGAAAACTTTTTGAAAGTCTTATCTTGGCTCATCTTGGTTCATTTTGGTTTCGTGTTTTCCTCCACTTCCATATGACGGAACATTACGTAACATCACGCCTGTAATCCCCAAAGGGTTGGGCAGAGGTGTACCTATAGTAACGCCCACACCCACCAATTATGTTTAAGTCCCATGTAGGGGGCGAACCTATGGCCACCAACCAAGCACAAATCCAGACTCCAGGCTGTCGTGCTGCTCGACGAGGTCGGCAAGCTCTTTGAGAGAGTGATTGCGGGCCGCCTCGTCGGGCACCTGGTGAGGACAGGGCCGGATCTTGCGGACAGCCAGTTCGGTTTCCGCAAGGGGCGCTCGACGGTGGACGCCATCATGCGCGTGAGAGCCCTCACGACGGGGGACGCGGTGTCCCAGGGTGGGGTCGTCGTGGCGGTGTCACTCGACATCGCCAACGCGTTTAACACCCTGCCCTGGAGCACCATTGTGGAGGCACTCCGGTATCACCGGGTGCCGCCCTACCTCCGTCGAATAGTCGAGGCGTATCTGACGGAAAGAGCCGTCAGCTACCCCGGTCGCGATGGGGAGTGGAACCGGCGAGAGATGTCGTGCGGTGTCCCACAGGGATCGGTCCTGGGGCCGCCTCTGTGGAACATCGGGTACGACTGGGTGCTGCGCGCCGACCTCCCTGATGGCGTCAGCGTGATTTGCTACGCTGACGACACGCTGGTCCTGGCGCAGGGGAGGTCGCATCAGGCGGCGGCCGACGCGATGACACGCGGGGTTGCGATAGTCGTGAAGAGGATCCGGCAGTTGGGTCTCGAGGTGGCATTGCACAAGTCCGAGGCCATGTCGTTTCATGGGCCCCGGAACGCGCCGCCATCGGGATCCCAACTAACGGTAGGAGGGGTTCACATCGGCGTCGGGATGACGATGAAATACCTGGGTCTCGTCCTCGACAGCCGGTGGAACTTCGTGGAGCATTTCCGACGTTTGGCCCCCAAACTGGAACGGGCCGGGGCCGCCTTCAAGCGGCTCTTGCCCAACCTGAGGGGGCCAAACGCCTCCTGCCGGAGGCTTTACGCGGGGGTCGTGCGGTCCATGGCCATATACGGGGCCCCGGTGTGGGCGCGTTCACTGCGGCGGCGAGCCGCCCACTACCTGAACGCGCCCCAGAAGGTGGTAGCCATAAGGGCTATCCGGGGCTACCGCACGATCTCTGGCGAGGCGGCAAGCCTCCTTGCCGGACTGCCGCCATGGGATCTGGAGGCGATAGTCCTCGCGCGCCTGTATGAGTGGCGCGCGGAGGCACTACGCCGGGGGGAGGATCCGCTTCCGCGGCAAATCGCTGCGGAGCGGACGGATCTCCGGCGCGATCTCATGGCGGCATGGAAAGAGCGACTGTCGCAACCCAGCGCAGGGCACGCCGCGATAGCGGCGATAAGACCCCTCTTTGAGGAGTGGCTAGAGAGGCGCCACGGCGCCCTCACCTACCGCCTGACGCAGGTCCTCACCGGACACGGAAGTTTCGGGAGGTTCCTGCACATCATCAGGCGGGAGGAAACGCCCGGGTGTCACCATTGTCAGGATCGCCCAGAGGACACGGTGGAGCACACGGTGGAGGTCTGCCCCGCTTGGGCGGAGCACCGCCGTGTCCTCGTAGAGGCGATTGGCAGCGACGGCGACCTCTCGCGTCCGGCCCTGGTGCAAGCCATAGTCCGGGGCGAGAGGGAGTGGGAGGCAGTCACCTCCTTCTGCGAAGCAGTCATGCTAGCGAAGGAGGTGGCGGGACGGCTCAGGGAGAGAGCCTCCCGTCCCAGCCGCCGCGGGAGACGCTCCGGGCGTCGGGAGCCGCGTGACGACTCCCGGCCACCGTAGGCGCGGGCCTGCGGGCGGAGAGTAATGGGTAGCTCACCGCCCGATCAGGACCAGGCCCGTGCCGGACGGCGCGTACGTGTTCCACGCGCGCCTCAAAGAGATGTCAGCATCGGGGAGGGGCCCCTTAGGGCCGAAGCCTGCCGGGTCAGCGGGATTGTCCGAAAGGGTTACCGCTGGCCCGGAACATAAAGGGCTAAGGAAGGAACACGGGTGGGTTTTAGTCAGTAAGAGTCTGACACTCCCTTCCGCTCCACCCAGAGCGGGAGGAGTCATTTGATGATTACCCATCCGCAAAAAAAAAAAAAAAAGGCTATTATTGAGAAATACCTACTGGGAAAATCCAGTAACACTTTGCCCAATCTGGGATTAAACGCAGGACCTCATGCTCAGCAGTAACGTTCGCAACCACCAGACCAACGAGACAGGCACCACCAGCAGTTTCATCAAATTTGTAGAATTTGAGAAAGCTGGTGGTTATCTTTTAAAAGTCTTCACTTCAAATCACTTGACGGCTAATTCTGTATAAAACCTTTCGTTTTTAGTAGTTCATAGAGCAATTAGATTGTAAAATATAGTTTGAGAAATAAAAACCTTCTACTCCACTACTTCATTCGTCCCCAGGGTTGTCCATCCCTGCTGTCGCCAACTTTCCTCGGAGGGCGACACAACTAATCGCTATGAGTGCTTTTTGAAATCATTCAATTATGAATATTGACCAACAAAGAAATTCTCGTTTACACTCGTTTACGTCGTGGGGAGATGTAAGCTTGCCAGTACAACGTTGCATAACTTTTGTGGTAAAATTAAGAGTGACACAGCTTGTTATATTTTATTCAAATAATATTAAACGAAACAGAAATGAACAGTACTCTTCTACTGTTCATTTCTGTTTCGTGTGATCAAAGTTCGTATTAAGTTTTAACTTATCAAAGTTGTATGAGTTTCAAAATGGGAAAGACTCTGGCTTTTTCAGAAGCGTTAATTCGTGGTGTACATGCCGTGGACGCAGCTTGTCACCAATAATCTAAATTGTAAGTACGGTTTCTCGACCCTTTGGATATAACTGAGCATTTACTTTTTCTTAAAAGGAAAAGCTATTTTCTTAAAAAAGTTTTCTTAGAAAATCTCAGAAAATGTCTTATTTATCCAAGATTTTCTGGTTTGTGTTCGTCTTAGAAAATCTCAGAAACAATAGACTTTTCCGACGCCCTTAAAACATGCGTTTTAAGGCAAAGTGACAAATGCGTTTCAAACTGACAATGGCTCATAATTCATGCTCAATGAATCTGACGACTGACTAGATAGCCAGACAGTGTTATAGTAAATTGCCCTTGCCATCGCGAGCAATAACAATCAGGCCGGCTAGAGGTCCAATTACAGGAGTTAACCTCGGCGCAGGGGTCACAATATAATTTAATAACCTCGTGTTGTTGCATTGTTGTGGTGTCTGTGTCTGTGTGTCTGTGGGAGGATGGAATGCTACCGAGTCTAGATCATCTTTAGCGCGATTAGGATTTTAATTATTTATTTTCGGCAAGGACCTTGACTAATATGCAGTAGGTACGTCCAAAAAAGCGAAAACGAAGAAATAAAGATGATATAACATATAACGTCACTTTCAACAATACCTTTTTTTTTTTGTTCTGCGGGGAAACCTGCAAAGGGCACCCGACCTCCGGGGAGAGGAGATCGGGGAGTGTGGGATTTTTACCTCACTAAACCCACCCCGGTGATCACCATCAGCACAATAACACCTACCTTCATATCAATCAAGCAATTTTTTGTACGTGGAAAATTGTAGAGATATGGACAGAATTCCCATACCTAGGTAAACCACCAAACCCGCGCGGTGATAGCGTAACACACTATCAGAGCCTAGAGAGGCAATTTTCGTAATTTTAATAACGTTCACAGTCTGATCTCAGTCTCAATCTGTCGCAAATACCTCTAATTTCTCTACGTTTTTAACAAGTTTTTGTAATTGATTGTCGCTGAGATGAGAATGCGACTAGATTTTGAACGATTTTGACTACGGGAAATATAATAATAATAAAATTTTATTCAAGTATAAAGTAAACTAAATATAGGATTTACACGAGGAAAATTAAATTCCACCTGTGTAGACCTGCCTGAGGTTTATGGAAAACTTGTGTGTCAGGCCATCAATTTACACCAAACATTTAAATAGAAGACAACAATGAATACTAAATTGAAAAGAAGGTATAATATTTTCAATGTCTCAAAGAATTACTGTTTGGTTATATTATTTATAAACTAGATTATGTAAGATATTATGTTTATATAAATTAAATTAACGAATAATATTAAAGTAATTGGCATTCAGTAGCAATGGCTTTCATTTTGAAAATTCAACAACATTCATTGCGCTATTTACGTTAATGAGCAGACAAAATCGAAAACATGTAATGCAATGGATTAGCAATATCATTCAAAATTATTCAGATTGTGAATGAAAGTGTGTCAATTAGGGGTGCCGGAAAAACTATCTGTGAAGTCAAATATTTTGTACTTGATGTGAATCTAAGCCCTCACAATAGACGAGACACCCCTCTTCACTTTTGTCACCCACTTGACAAAAGAGAAGAGGGGAGGGTGTCACCTTATTCTAGCTAGGGGTAGCTAGAATAAGGTGATAACCTAGATAGGTAGGATTGTACTGTGATACATATTATAAGTTACAGTCACTTTTCGTATCTGTCTGTGTAAACACTTTGATCTTCTAAACCACGCAACTAATTTCGATGCAGTTTTCACCAAATTTCACCATCATTTATAGAATTTATCCGAAAAGTTTAAGTAACTATATGCATAAAACATTAAAATTAAACTTACATCTATTATAGAAATCTTGGTCAAAGTAGGTATTTTTTTAAGTGTTTACGTAATAAGGCACGCTTACAAGAATAAGTAACCTTACCCTTGTCTTTCATTCTTGAAAAAACGCTCATCATCACACCCATACCCTCACAGTTTTCGTCACAAGTTCATAGACACCTACACACAGAAGATCTTGGTGTTACAACAAATGACAGAGTTAACCCCGGTGCAGGGGTCACAATATAATTTAATAATCTCCGATTGCTACGAGTGTTTGTAAAGAAGGATATACAATGAGTGTGTGTGTGTCTTGTGTGGGCAGAAAACCGAGCAATTGTAGAGAAGCGAGAGATATGATTACTTATTATTATTTATTGAGCTTATTAGTTGAGCTTTTATGGGGACGACTAAACATTAATGGTACCAGGGTAATAATAACAAATCGAAAGCCTTACTTTCACCATCAATGAAATAGAAATAATTTTCGTACACAAACATATTTTGAACAATCTTCGTAAACCAAAACCAAATAACCTGTAGTTACCCGCCCTCCAGTAATTACACAAAATAGATCCACAAAATATCGGATTACCCTCCTTTGTACTGTATACAAATATTTGAGTAATTCCAGTAATACGATATCGAGACGATACGATAATTACTGCAAACAATGTCACTATCAGATGGTCTGCTCAGGCGCAGAGTTCCAGCGTTAACGGTCTAGCAGTTTTGGAGGTAAGAGCAACCGGCGCTGGGTACGAATCCGGATTGCGTAAAAAAATATGTTGTATTTACTAGTTTGTTTGGGTTTTGTCGTAAACAGGAGAAATAAAAGTGATTTGAGGGTTATTAAATGTCTCCGGTTCGACGTCTCCGCCCAGACCTCAAGCGCGCCGGTCCGACAGGCCCCGAGTGGTCCGCGGTGGGCGCTGAAGCAGCTGGACCGGGAGCTTCTTCTGGAAGCCTCGATCGTGCAGGCCTGGGTGTCACCACCGGACAGGCCTGCTGACATCAACGACGAGGCGGAGTGGTTCCGGGAGGCCATGTCCGAAATATGTGACGTGGCAATGCCCCGGGTCCAGCCAGGACGCGCCTGGCGCCAGGTGTACTGGTGGTCGCCGGAGCTGACGACCCTGCGCGAAGCGTGCGTCGCTGCGCGGCGCCGGTACGCCAGGCACCGCAGGCTCCGTATCCGCCCTCCGGATACGGAAGCCATTCAGGCGGAGCTGTACGAGGGGTACAGAGCGGCGAAAACCGCCCTCCGAGCGGAGATCCTGCGGGCCAGAGGACTGGCCCGCGAGGAGTCGCTGGAGACTCTGAACCGGGACCCGTGGGGACGCCCCTACAAAATGGTGCGGGATAAACTCCGCCCATGGGCGCCCCCGCTGACGCAGAGTGTCCGGCCCCAGCTCGTGAAGGACGTGGTGGGCGCTCTGTTCCCTTCACGAGGGGAATATACACCCCCGCCCATGGCTCCGCCTCCTGCGGTGCCCGATGCGGACCACACTGCCGACGACGACGACGACGATGCTCCGGAGGTGACCGAGGTAGAGTTGAGAGTGGCGGTACGTAGGCTGAATGCCAAAAATACCGCCCCAGGACCCGACGGCTTACCTGGGAAAGCCTGGGTTCTGGCCATGGAGGCTCTCGGGCCTCGACTGAGGGGGCTCCTAAGCGCATGTCTGGAGAGGGGCCAGTTTCCACTACGTTGGAAAACGGGGAAGCTGGTCCTCATTAAGAAGCCGGGGCGCCCTGCGGACTCTCCGTCCGCTTACCGGCCCATTGTGCTGCTCGACGAGGTGGGCAAGCTCTTTGAAAGAGTCATTGCAGACCGCCTCGTCGGGCAGCTGATGCGGGTGGGGCCGGACTTGGCGGAGGGCCAGTTCGGTTTCCGCAGGGGGCGCTCTACGGTTGACGCTGTCATGCGCGTACGAGCCCTCACGACGGGGGATGCTGTTGCCCGGGGTGGGGTCGTCTTGGCGGTGTCTCTAGATATTGCCAATGCCTTCAACACCCTGCCCTGGAGTTGCATCAGGGAGGCACTCCGGCATCACCGGATGCCGCCGACCTACCTCTGTCGCGTGGTCGAGGCCTATCTGTCGGACAGGGCCGTCATCTACCCCGGTCATCAGGGAGAGTGGAACCGGCGAGAGATGTCGTGCGGTGTCCCACAGGGATCGGTCCTGGGGCCGCCTCTGTGGAACATCGGGTACGACTGGGTGCTGCGCGCCGACCTCCCTAGCGGCGTCAGCGTAGTTTGCTACGCTGACAACACGCTCGTCCTGGCGCAGGGGAGGTCGCACCAGGCGGCGGCGGAACTAGCGACACGCGGGGTTGCGACAGTCGTTGAAAGGATCCGGCAACTGGGACTCGAGGTGGCCCTGCACAAGTCCGAGGCCATGTGTTTTCATGGTCCTCGGAACGCGCCACCGTCGGGTTCCCAAATAACGGTAGGAGGGGTTCACATCGGCGTCGAGTCGACGATGAAGTACCTGGGACTCGTCCTCGACAGCCGGTGGAATTTCGTGGAGCACTTCAGACGTTTGGCTCCCAGACTGGAGCGGGCCGGGGCTGCATTGAAGCGGCTCCTGCCCAATCTAGGGGGTCCAAACGCCTCCTGCCGGAGGCTCTACGCGGGGGTCGTGCGGTCCATGGCCTTTTACGGGGCACCGGTGTGGGCGCGTTCACTGAGGCGGCGACCAGCCCGGCGGTTGAACGCGTCCCAGAGGGTCATGGCCGTCCGGCTAGTCCGAGGTTACCGCACGGTCTCCGGGGAGGCAGCGAGCCTCCTTGCCGGATTGCCGCCATGGGATCTGGAGGCCAAAGTCCTCGCTCACATATGGGAGTGGCGAGAGGAGGTAAAACGCCGGGGCGTAACTCCGCTGCCGCGAGAAATCGCGGCGCAGCGGACAGAGCTCCGGCGGGATCTCATGGCGACATGGAGAGTGCGACTGTCGCAACCCAGTGCTGGGCACGCCACAATTGCGGCGATAAGTCCCCTCTTTGAGGAGTGGCTAGGGAGGCGCCACGGCGTCCTCACCTTCCGCCTAACGCAGGTCCTCACCGGGCACGGCTGCTTCGGGAGGTTCCTGTTCAGAATAGGGCGGGAGGAAACGCTCGGGTGTCACCATTGTGTGGATCGCCCGGAGGACACGGTGGAGCGTACGGTGGAGATCTGCCCAGCTTGGGCAGAGCACCGCCGTGTCCTCACGGAGGCGATCAGCGGCGGCGATCTCTCGCGTCCGGCCCTAGTCCGGGCCATGGTACGGAGCGAGAGTGCATGGGAGGCTGTCGCCTCCTTCTGCGAAGCAGTGATGCTCGCGAAGGAGGAGGCGGAGCGCGTGAGGGAGAGGCAATCCTTGCGCCCTCACGCCCCTAGCCGCCGCAGGAGACGCCCTGGGCGTCGGGAATCGATAGCCGATTCCCGGCCACCGTAGGCGCGGGCTTGCGGACGGCGAGCAATGGGCAGCTCGCCGTCCGGTAAGGACCAGGCCCGGGTCGACGGCGCGTTGTGTTCCACGCGCGCCTCAAGGAGATGTCAGCACCAACTGACGGGGTCCGCTAGGGCCGATGCCCGCCAGGGTCGCGGGTTGTTCGAAAGAGATACCGTGGCCCCTGGCACAGGCAACTGAAGGAACACGGGTGGGTTTTAGTCAGTAAGAGTCTGACACTCCCTTCCGCTCCGCCCAGAGCGGGAGGGGTCATTTGATGATTTCCCAAACAAAAAAAAAAAAAAAAAAAAGGGTTATTAAATGTCATGTACAGTCGTGTGATGAAACTATTTTTAACAGTAGGTGTTTAAATAGACCTTCGATGAAATCGCCTTCTTCTTCTTCGGTCTTTTTTAGGATGTGCATACACAGAATAATGTTTATATTATTCACAAAATCTAAATCTCCCAGCGTGTAGTTTTTCAATATGTACCTTTGAGGCCTACCTAGGTATAACTATTAAGTATCTAAACCAATCATGAAGAAACTATGTGGGTAAGAAGGACCAGTCTTTAAAACAGTAATCAACAAACGGTAGCCGGAACTTAGTTACGAAATCTATTGTTCTATCGATTTCGAAGTGAAATCGATTAATACTTAAGTCACTACTGTAATAATTCTTTTATTTTAACTACTTATTTTTGTGATTTATGAGTTTTAATTATTTATCATTAGATCTTTGATAGATAGTAAGATGTATCGTAATCTTGAAACTTCACCTACCATTTATAACAAACACTATTTCGAACAAAGTTTCAAGCATAGGTATAATGTTAAAATAGTTTCACGAGAGAAATGTGATTTTCATTTTGATTACCCATTTCTGATTCATTTCGCTGTAGAGAACCAAAATAAACAAGTACCTTAGTAACGACTGTTTTACGTGTCGCAATTCCAAAAGTCTGTTAATTACGTTCTTACCTTCATGTAGATTGTAGGTAAGTGGACCTCATATATGTCTTGATATTATCTACTTCCGTAAATATTTTTCAAGTAAGTACCGTCCTCTCTCCTCGGCCAACTGGCCAGGGATCGTACAAAAGAGAGAACCTCTTTTTGCGATCTTCTTAGAGTGTCTAAAATATAGTTTTTTTTTTTTTGGCCCAAAATTCAGCAACGCGGATAGCGTTCGCTGACACAGCCTCACGTGTGCAGGTGACAGGGCATGCGGTGCAAGATGGTAGGTGACCCATTGTCTGTGGAGACACACCGCATACACACCAGAGATCAGTGCCTTCCATGACCCCCACTTGTGGAGGTTGTCCTTGCTGCGGCCTACTTGGGTACGAAGTCTATTTAAGATTTTCCAAGTAGGCCACTGTAACTTATGCCCATTTTGTGCGATCTCTGGCTATGTTGGTCTCGCAAACCTGATTAGATCGTCGCACTACTTTCGTCGCGGTCTTCGTCGACGGCGAATGTCCTCCTCTTCAAAGAGATGAATGGAAAGAAAAATGAGAGGCCTTTGCCCAGTAGTGGGACTCAACATAGGCTAAGAAAAAAATGTACCGTATTGTATTTTACCAATTACAACTAAAGATCACCTGAATAATAACCTGAGCACTTCCCTTATAATATCTACTGAAGTGCTGACTTCACAACACAATGCCTGAATGTCTGCCTGTATCTTTTTTTAGAGTCATGGCGTCATCTCCCCACCTGGCTCCTTGTTAGCAAACTATTCAGTTTATTTTCAGTATGGCCAGTCTACAACACTTCTAAGAATTAACTATTAAAGCCCCGCGTTGTTTCAATGACGTCTTAATTTCTTGCGCGCGCGCAGGTGCCTTGCTCGCCTTAGGCTGGGTGTATATGAACGAACGCAATTACTTATAGCTCATATTGTAATACAGCTAAACTTAAAAAAATCTTATTAATTACTAGTTAATGTTCAATAGTTAAATCAACGTCCTATTTTACGCAATTGTCCAAATAAATTTTGATTTTCAGTACCTAATCTAATGAAAAAAGGCTGAAAATGTTCAATTTCTGCAGAAAAAAAAAACAAAAAATGTATCGTAGAAGACCTCAAGACTCATAAAATATAAATTGCCATCAAATATGAATCGCTACATCATCGTTATCCCAAAGATCCTACAGATAAAAACTGTCTCTACAACATGGATGACTCACTCTACCAAATGTCGTACTTACTCAAATAAAAGCGAAGACACTTCTTTTTATTAACTTCCAACAATATAAAACTAATCGCCTCAATTCAACCAAAGAGTTGTCATATCTACAAATTGATCAGCTAATCTATGAGCACACAACTAGCGATCTTCTTTCGCTACCCACCTTTACGCGGCGATGCCTTTGATCTCGGCAATTGTTGCCTTTGATGTAGCCGCCGTTACTGGTTCGTGTTAACTGTTACAAATATTACTGTACACGTCCGATGTTGGTACATTAGTCGGAAACTTGTTGGAAAATTCTGGAAATACAATCTTGGGAAAAACAAAAAAAAACATTGGTCGTTAAAACTGTTTTCGTTAAATGATGGGTGGTGAGACTTTCGGAAAAGTGATTCACTCCTATATTTCGTCCCAACTGTATTCTTTGGAGGACAGTACGCGTGGACATTGCGATCACTTATGAGTGCAAGCATCATAGAAAGCGCGCCACATTCCGATAAAGTCATATTCACCGAACTGCATTCAAACAGTCTGTTGCTTAAAGTAAGTGTGCACTATTTTTCCATATTCAACCGCCTTTTCATTAATAATACACTAATTAATTAACATAATTTACCAATTGTAATATTGGAACATTGTGAAAATGGAGTAAGTAGGTATTATTACCTAATCTTTTTGTTTATTTGACAATAAGAGATTCAAAGTTTTCACGATACGTAATGTAATAATTATCACATAATTCTGAGTGCTTTCACATGTCAGTCTTGTATTGTCGACGTTCAAAAAGTGCTAATTTGGCTTGTGCCTTGACTTGAAAATGCCAACTGTAAAGTGATCTAATTCATGAAACTTTCACCTAAACAGTCTAGAAAATCTACAAACAAATACTCTAAGCCAAGAAGTTCTAAGAACATTCAAAAAACTAATTTGTTATGAAACACTGGGAAGAGTTCATAACTGGTTTGTTTGATAAACAGCCAGCGATTGTGTACGATCACATTAGAGGTGGATCGCTTGATCTCGAATGAAAGCCAAACGACTTCAAAAAGTTGTGTAGTCTAACTCTGAGATGAAATGATAAACAATTATCGCTAGCTTTGAGCTTAGTGGTACTGTGATCGGTAATTGCTTTAGTAGTTACGATTACTTACGATTAACGTCAAAGTAGTTGTTAGTAACTGCGCGAGAGTTTGTGCAATACCTCCCCGGTTACTTATTTTTAAGGAACTTGACTAGTCTTTGTGGTTGTTGTGTTGTTTCTGTTACAGCATAGTTTAATACATCTAATAGTAACTTAGGTACTACTTAATTTATTTAACTTTTGTTTAGCTACAGATAGAAGTTATCGGTACTATGAACCTACTACGGTTTCTTCAATATATCCTTAACTGGTCGAGGTCGTGTTTTCTCAATGGTTAAATCCAGGCAAGTACCGATTGTGATTTTTTCGATTCATATACCTATGTATTTTCTGATTTTATTTTGGACATTACCGACATCCTGGATAAATTTGAATTCGCCAACCCGTCTTGGGCAAGCGTGGTGATCAATGCTCGTCTTCTCTGTATGAGAAGAGGGCTTTTTTATATTTACCTATGTATATTTTATTTATTTTTTGTTACATATCTCGGGACCATACTAGGGTCCCGGTCCTTTGGAAGGCGTACGAGGGGCCGAAGCCAACTCGCAGAGGCCCCTTAGGAAATTTTAATGGAATGCGGCAACTGCCGACGATTATCCCTGTATGCTGTATGCACTATGCAAGTGCACCCAAGGATAACCCCCGGTTGGTGTAGGACTATTGCAGGATATGGAATAATAAGAAGTTGGACTATTGGTTTTGATGGCTAAAGTGGACTGGTTACCAAGAACTATGGAAGAACTATAACCCCTGCCTGATGAATGTTTTATATATACACGTATAAAATGGCAGGGGGTGACTTTCACACTCAATAATGGGTCCCTGGAAACGGTCACTAGCACATAGTGACGTAGCGACAAACGGGCAACATGTCCTGAGGTGCTTATGAGGAGTGGAGAGGTATTCCACGGCTATCAGGACAATCCCGGAAGTACGGTCAAGATCCCTACCCAGCATCTTACTGGAATACTTCCTTCTTCCGAGCACGTTTGTACTTGCGAATCTCCACTCGAGTCGGCCAATAAAGGCAAGAATGAGTGGGAGCTCTGTTCCTCGTCATTGTTCACTCCAGCCGGCAAGTAAAGGCAAGCCAGAAGTGAGGAACATGACTTCTCCCAGGAGATAGGGTCCGCTACTGCCCAACGGCTCGCCACATGCTGCCCTGCGGGTTTCTGTACCTCTCTTCATCTGGCTTTAGGCCTGTTCCGGCAAAGTAAACTCTTCCGGCATAGGCCTAGAGTTCGGAGCACGCAAGCCCCACCACGACGTCAACGTAGAGATACGTCGACGATGGGGTTATTATTATTATTTATTATATATATTTAGGAAAGAAATGTATTATTATTATTATTATCTCCTTTATTAAATCGAATGCATATAAATTATATTTTTAAATATTAATATAAAAAAATATAAAAACATTTGAAAATATAAAAAATAGTAGCCCACCGGTATCGGGAACAGGGTCCAAGCTACCGGCGGTCAGGGCTCCAGAGAAAGGAACCTCCTAACAATGCGGGCCGTGTCCAGAAGTACCGCTTTCTGGATCAAGCCCTTAATCCAGCTGTCCAACGAGAGCCTCCTCAGGTGTTGGTCGAGGCTCTTGGCTATTAGTCCATTGGCTGTCACGACTATCGGCACAATGATCGCTGAGTCCACATCCCACATGTCGACAACCTCGTGAGCCAAGTCATGATACTTGATTTGTTTATCTTTCTCGGCTTTCGCGAGGTTCTCATCATGCGGAACGGTTATGTCAACAATCATTGCGCGCCGCTCTGATCGATCCACCACCATTATATCAGGCTTATTGGCAACAATAGTCCTGTCAGTGATGATGGATCGATCCCAATATAATGAGATATTACCATTTTCGAGAACTGGGTCGGGCACATACCTGTAGTATGGCACCTCCGATTCCACAAGGCTGTATTTCAGAGCAAGCTGCTGATGGATTATCCTGGCTACAAGGTTGTGTCTATGCAAATACTCTCCGTTAGCTAGACGAGAACACCCGGAGATAATATGCCTGATTGATTCTCCCGGCCGGTGGCATGCCCGACAGATGTCAACCGTGCCGTCTTTCACAATAAATCTCCGGTAATTGTTCGTCATCATAACTTCGTCCATAATTGCACAGACAAAACCTTCGGTTTCTCCAAAGAGGTCACCGAAACGCAGCCAGGCTACGGACGCTAGTAAATCGACATCGGGTCCATGTAGGGCCCGGAAAAAGCGTCCGTGAAGCTCCTTACTCTGCCAACCTCCATGTGATCATTAGTGTCAAGCACTACTGGCTTGCTTATTATTATTATTATTTAGGAGAGGCCTTTGCCCTACAGTGGGACCTTTATTCATAAATAGCTCAATATATACTCAATATATATTTATAAACAGGTCAATATATACTCAATATTTATTTATAAATAGCTGTATTACTTACCAAAAATTTGACATCAGTATTATAGAAATATATCAGAGCATTTGTATATTTCACAATATAAACTCACCAGTGTGGAACATCACAGAAATAAATTGCCCATCTCAATCTTCAAAATTGAGACGATATAAAATAGACTGTATAAATATTAGAGCAGCATAACACATTCACCTATTCACAAACCCTGACCATAGAAAAGAGATTATTACGACCATTTCAAAAGAGCAAAGCGATTATCCAAGATTCGATTCATACACCCCAAAATATTCGGACATATCATCAATGGAGAACGACAATCACAATAATTATAAGTTTTTGTCGAAAAATTTCATAAAATCATACACAAATCCTATTTCGGGTACACAATTTGGCAAGAATAACATCCGTTTGAAAGGGTACAGAGGATTTTAAATATAGCAATGTGTGCAAAACACGTAGTTTGAATAAATATAATGTGTATAAACAATTTCTACAAAAGAATCGCAAATATGAAAATATCCGGATTGTGCCGATTGTCCGAATAAACCCTTTTTACAATATTAGCCGATGACAATATGGTGAAAGGATTCCACGATACAATTTTCGAATTCATGAATGTTCTGTCATGACAATTTTTGTCATACGCTGTCATCTCGAGTTTAAACACCGTGTGACGTTTTAAGATTCAGAAGGAGATTCATCCATAATGGATTTAATGTATGTAGGTACAGGTGGAAATATTAAAGGAATTATCACAATAATGTCATGGCCTGTCTTCTCTTCAACATGATTATTATTATCATTTCGATTCCGGTTACCTATAACTTCATTAACCGAATGTGTTCTTCGATGTTAAACATTTATGTATCAATATTTAAGGTTCATAACATCACAATTTACGTCCTAATTATGACAGGCTTATTAAAAACCTCCGAATTCGGCACGTCAATATGGAAATCGTCACTTTTTCATATTGAAACAGTCATCTTTTTTGGAGTTTACAAAAACAATCCGTATTTAGAGCTCATTTCCCGAAACCGTACCACAAGAAGACGTTACCATATTTAACTAGAGATTAACACTACCATTTTGGCGGGAAGTCGTCAGTTACCGAACACAGTCGAACCGAACGCGACGCATAAAACAGCATAAAACGGGTTAATCTCCGCCCAGTAATCCTCTAACATATGTATCTGTCGTTGCGTTTTGACGTAGATTTACAATTATTTACAAGAAATACTCGCTGCACGCCGGTTGTGTGCGCTCACGATAATCCGCGGATTAACTCGCGTCTTGTTTATGGTGCGCTGTCACCCGCCTAATTGTCTGTGGTCGGGAAAAAGCGCGGGAACGATGGGACAAAATGGCGACCGTGATTTATTTGGGGTTGGCGGTTTTCACAATATTTCTAGAGCAAGATGTTTTGTGTCGAATGAGAGATGGTCCGTGCGGTCGGATTATATCAGTTTCGAGTTACTTGTTTTTGTTGGCAGCGTTTAGCGCGCCATCAACTGTTAGCATCGGTATCATTTGATTTGCTGCTCGTAGACGGCAGAATGGCTGTCCGTGCGTCGTCTGTCGACACAATATATTAGTCATTGTCTTGTCGCGTTGATCGTACGTTATTTTAAGATTTATCAGCGACAAAATAAAAATGTCAACAACGTATTACCTTGTGAAGTAAAAGTGAATTATTGTGTTGTTATCTCTGTTTACTTCGCAAGGGATACATTGGGCAAATTAAATTAAGTGTTTAGTCATTATGGTCACTGCCAGTATTGGCAGAGCTAGTGAGTGTAAATCAGGATGAAATATTATAACAGGTTTCATGACATACCTAAGTACCTACGTTTAACTAAACCGAAGCTCCTTTCGGCTGAATATAGATTTAACTAGTCTCCCTACATCATCTTCTGCTATTGCTGCAGCAAAATATGGTAACGTATTGCCTGTGAACTCAACAAAAAAATAAAATCTAACAACTACCAATGCAGTTGTAGCTCACCATCAAAAGTATCCTAACCTTTTAGGGTTATTAAAGGCTCAAAAGATGCCTAACCGCCTATAACCATTTATCGGACGAATTAACAATCTTACGCAGCTACTGAAAATGTATTGAAAAAGAAAATCTAGATAATATAATATTATAAAAAAGTCGGTAAAGTAAACCTCATGTGACACGAAATTAAACCGAACCTTAATGATTTCGATATAAAGTTAGTAGGTAACTATGTAGACCGTGATGTTATTCATGACATAGCGTGGCCGCTTTTTGTTTTGAAATGAGATGCGTTACGGTGCGCTTGTTTTTATTTCACAGCGACAGAGTTTCCGCCACTTACAAAATCACAGGAATGACAACGCCATTCAAAGAAAATCACTACGAAATCTTTACAATAAATAACAATAAAATTCCCGGATAATAATATTATTTAATCAACATAACAAACCGACCAGCGATAATAAAGTTATTTCGCCGTTATAATTCTGATGACATCAAAGCAACTGACAGCTATTTCAACATGGCGGAATCGGTAACCATTGACAACGGGAACTGGAAATCACGTCATTAAACTATCTTTACTGTGACGGGACGGAACTTGAAGTGATTATGAATGACGTAATTTGGCGGAAAATTAAAAGTTAGGCGGATGACTCGGTTTTACCTGTGACTTTGCTCGTGGAATGTAGATAAAGAGCGAATCAATCCTCAATCTTATAGTCGGCTTCTAGATTAAAGGGTAGCTGAATTTGTCACATTTTACGTAGTTAAGTAAGTAAGTAGTGTGTCTGTACTCCGAGATTTTCGATCGAAAAGTATGGAACTTTGCATACTTATTGAATTTTCATACCCAACTTGAGTAGGGTAGCGATCCCGTGCTGTGTAGGGCAGGAGAATACATCCACGGACATACACTTTTCGGGATTTCGGTGCTTTTTATTATAAATATCCGCCCCTAAGACGGGGTCGTCTTTGATTGGGTCAGTGGATACTGACCCAATCAAACAAACCTATTATCATTATATTGTTCGTACAATTTTTCGTAAACAAAGATGTTTGGACGCAGCACAATTAT
This sequence comes from Mesoligia furuncula, assembly GCA_916614155.1. Lineage (NCBI taxonomy): Eukaryota > Metazoa > Arthropoda > Insecta > Lepidoptera > Noctuidae > Mesoligia > Mesoligia furuncula. The sequence continues at coordinate 29,802,117 of OU744799.1, forward strand.
ACAAACTATTATTATTAGACTTTAGCAACGATTAATCTAGGCCGCAGACGCCAATTCGCACAGTTATAAATAAAATTTAAGAACAACAAACCACAGAAGTTTAATTGTCAAATATTTTCGCAATACTGGTCGTTAGACAAAATACTTAATTTTGAAATAAAATGTGAATAAAATATTCGTGGTTTAGAGAGAGGTAAAATATCTGACGCATCGTCTGTAACCAAAATAATGTTCCTGTTCAGTATTCAGCAGTAGTTATAATTGCTTTCACTGAATTCGTAATCCAATTCAGCAATCTATCAGGCTACTCACACATCACAACACATCTCGTCACATTGAATGCAAATAAATTTCCTACATTTTTTTTCTCTTTCTTTACTTTTGTCGACGACCACACTTTTTTACTAATATGTAGCAAGCGTCGACGACGCGACGCGGCAACCTTACTACTCCGAAGGACAATTGAAGCGCGATGGTTAGCTCAGCCGCTGAAATGTCAAACTATTTGAGGGTAGATTTCGTTGGGAAAAATTGCATGGAGGTACCTAACTACTCTTGTCTGTGTGGTGCCGGACTTAAAGAATAGCACCACCCTTTACTTCCCGTGGGTGTCGTAAAAGGCGACTAAGGATCGTACCGGAGAATGGGCAGCAGCGTTCTCTATGTATTCCACCACCATACCATACTGCGATCGCCAACCCGCCTGCCAAGCGTGGCGATTATGGCAAACCCTCCCAAAATTGGGGGAAGCCTGTGTCCAGCAGTGGAAGTCTATCGGCTGAAACGACGAACGACGACCTAACTACTCTACAATTATTTTGTTATCTATTCTCAACAAGTTATTATGAGAAAGTTTTTAGTGGATAAGACAGAGATTAAAACAGAAGACGATCTAGGAGGGGATCGAGGCGGGGGGGGTGGAGGGGAGGTTCAGGGGATCAGAACGGAATAATTCATATTTTCTTGGGTATTAGTTTCCTTTGTTTGTACATAAATAAATATATATCTTCTAAATCAATATGGTCAACAGTGGTTATGCCACACGAACTTTGATGGGTGATCGTGTTTTGACAACCTCATTACGAAAACGCACTTATTGTGTTTCTATCTATATATATATTTTCGGTATTGTAGCGATAAACGCATATGTACGGCTGTAAAAAGCTGTTGTCGTTATTAATTTAAGTTGTTTTGGATTTAATTAACTTCTGTGCTTCTGCGTATATGCCGAGAAAGTGTATTAACGATCGTAACTCTCTTTGTTATATTTGTGATGATGTGACTTTCAAAAATCAAAGGCGAAATTTTTCTGAATTTATTTTGAAGGGCTATCATGAGTATTTTAACTTTGCGGTGACTCATCAAGACAAAGCCCCACATATTTGTATCATAACACGTGTAAAAAATTTTACTGATTGGAAGAAAGGAACACGTCATATGCCGTTTGCTATTCCCATGATATGAACTGAGCCTAGAGATCATGTTTCAGACTGCTATTTTTGTCTTACTCCAATAAACGGCATAAAACAAAAGGCAAAACACACAGTTCAATACCCTAATTTACCTGTAGCAATAAGACCTGTCCCTCTTATTGACAATTTACCTATACCAGTTCCGTCTACATCGCTTTAGGTTGACAAATCACAACCCTCCACTTCAAGTCAATTGAGTACTGACGATAATGATGATTTCGAGTTGGAAAAAATTCAATATAAGCCACATCAGCCAACTCAATAAGATCTAAATGACACTGGGATCACATCTGGATTTTTTCCCAGAGATTTTAGGGGCCGTAAGTGATGAGCATGGAGAAAGATTCCATCAGGACATTTCAAAGATGGAGGAGCGTTACCAGGGTAGATGGAGTCCAAGGATGTTGGCTGACTACTGCTAGACGATCAAAAGGAACCAACCGGGAGTCTTAATATTCCACAAAATCGTAGACCTTTTCTTTACAAACCACATTATTCACATATCTCTGGAGAACTATTTATTATTTTCTTTGTAATTAATTTATCTTCAACAAATAAAATTGATACGTGACTAAAAAAAATGACTGCGTATTTTTATTCACAACACCTAATCATCAGCTGCCTAGCCTTTTCCCATGTTGGGGTCGGCTTCCAGTGTAACCGGATGCAGCTGAATACCAGTATTTTTAACCGACTTCAAAAAAAGGAGGAGGTTCTCGATTCGGTTGCAAGTTTTTTTTTTTATGTTTGTTACCTCAGTACGCCGTCATTTATAAGCCGATTTGGAAAATTCTTTTTTTATTCAATAGACTAGAATATACTTCCAGATTGGTCCCATTTTTTTCAAAATCCAGTTCTGATGATGGAATCAATGAGGAATTGAGGGAACTCCTCAAATATTATAGGCACACCTATAGCGATTTGGGTATTTTTTATAGTAACTCGTGCATTTGCTCTCGGAAACCACCATTTGGTGAAGTGAAACTGATGAAGCAGACCATAGATGGCCACCGGAACTACTCAATAATAATTATTTCACGGGTTGCGATTCGATTACTTTAATATGGTTGCTAAGCACTTTATGCTCGTCACAATGCGAACGGTGAAATAGAGCTGATGGTGGAATACCAGGAGAACTCCTCAACAATTAACGTCCCTGCATCGGGAAAAACAATATTTTGTAAAAGGCGATGGGTAAGTTGACATTAGGCTATTGTAACTTAGATAAATGATGATTAAACGAACCCACTAAAAAGCGAGAAATATAAACTTTTTAACAACAAAAATCCGACTTCCAAACAAAACACTACAAAGTGAAAAATAACATTAATTTCGGAAGTCGGTGGCAAAAACTAAAATACAGATCCAAAGACACCGACTTCCGAAAATAAAGTTATTTTATTCACTTTTTAGTGTTTTGTTTGAAAGTCGGTTTTTTTTTTTGTTAAAAAGTTTTTTACATGAAGCGACTGCCTATCTGACCTCCACAACCCAGTTGGGTTGACAACCAAGTCTTACAACCAACAACCAGTCCTTATCGGTAGTCAGAAGCTCGAAAGTCTGACAACCAGTCTTACCAAGGGGTATCGTATTACCCAGTGACTACTAACGACTGACAAAGATCCACGAATGACAGCCGGGACCAACGGCTTAACGTGCTTTCCGAGGCAAGGAATGTAAAGATGGTCCCGGTATGTAAAGATGGTCACCCATCCACAGACCAACCGCGGCAAGCGTAGCTTAACCTGATCGATCGACCTGTGCGGCTGTTATTATTTAGCCACGGGCCCCTCTTCCTAGTGAGCTTCGGGCTTCCTCTTTTTAGTGTTTCTACTATATTTTCACAACACCTAATTTAAAGTAGAAACACTAAAAAAGTTAATGTGGCACAACGAAAATTAAATTCTGTTAACCAATATAAAACAAAGTCGCTTTTCGTCTCGTGTCGGTGTGACCACTTCATCATCGTCATCACCCACAGCCCAAATTCCCCCACGGGCCTCTCTTTTCTTGTGCCAATCTCCACGCTCCTGTGCTCCTGTGACCACTTCATCATCATCATCATCATTTCAGCCGAAAGACGTCCACTGCTGGACATAGGCCCCCCTCAATTTTGGGGGGGGAAGGTTTATGTGCAGAACAATTGTAAATTGCCCCTGTGCGAAACAAGGGCGGGTCACTAATAAACAATTTAATAAGTTTAATTTGGTATTACGAACCCTAGACCCCATTCTGGAGGCTGCTTACAATCACAAAACCACTGAAGCAGTTTTATAAGCTGTCATATTTTTACAATATAAACGCGCTCTGCCTTTGCAATTAGTAGTTTTCGATAACGAAACCAACCCAACGGCTTAAAAGTCCTTTTAGGTTCGAAGCTGAAGCCTGTTTGCACGCATATCGTCAATAATTGCATGTTATCACAGTTTTCGCTCCGATAAATAATATTCTTTAAAAGTAAACCGACGAACATCGCGCCACAAGTGATAATACACACATCAAAAGTGTCTAGGGATCAACATATATTTTTGCAATAACTTTTCTCCTGATTGATATTAATTAAAATTTTCTTTAAGGATTCATCAAATAAAGTGTTTTCGTTTGTCACAGTAACGATAAACCAAGTCACCTTTGCATTAATAAAGAAATTTGCCATTTTCCTAATAAAGGGATTTTTGACATTTGAACCACTAACACAAAAGTTCGAAAAAAAGACTGAAATAACAGTTTTCTTTAAAATTTTATTGGGTAACTTAAACAATTAATAATCCGTGTTTCTACCGCGAACACTAACAACACAAGAACATCGGTTTGGCATACTCAAAATGAGTTCATCCAAATCACGCTGTGGAATGGCCGCCCATGTTCGTTGCAACAACAAAAAAAGGTCTTCTTGCGACTGGATACCCTCCATATTCGGCAGAGCTCTTCTCTGTAGCATATCCCATGCATGCTCAATCGGGTTCAAGTCTGGCGACTGAGCAGGCCAGGGCAGGACATTGATGTTAGCTGCGGCGAGAGTCTGTCTTACAACTCTTGCGGTGTGCGGTCGTGCATTATCATGCATTAACTGAAATAAGGGACCGATTTGCACTTGTAGAGGAACGATGACGTCTGATACAATCGTCTCAGTATAAATTTGAGCGTTGAGGTTGCCTCTGATCCAAATCAACTCAGTTCTTCCGCCGATCCAAATACCCGCCCATACCATGATGGTTCCACCACTATAAGGATGGACTTCCTGGCAGGATTTTAATCGCTGTTGGCGTCCAGGGGTTCTCCAGTGTCGTATACGTCTTGTATCCGGTCTCATACCAAAACGAGACTCATCAGAAAAGCACACGAAACGCCATTGTTCTTCTGCCCAATTTCTGTGTTCAAGAGCCCATTGATATCGAATCCTACGATTGTGCATTGCTATAGGTGGTACCCGTAGCGGTCTTCGGGAATGAAGGTTCACTTCATGCAAGCGGTTTCTGACTGTTTGGTCGCTAATTAAGTTCCCTGAAGAGTGATGAAGCCTCACGGCTAACATCATGGCGGTTATTGTTGGAGCTCTTCGAGTTAAGATTTGAATGTATCGGTCTTGTCTCCGTGTGGTGCAGCGATACCGTCCTCCATGGCGCTCAGCCACGGTACCAGTGCTTCGGTAACGTGTCCAAAGTCGACTGATAACACTCTGACTTGTATTCAGAGCTAAAGCCACAGTACGTTGCCGGGAACCAGCTTCTATCATTCCCACGGCTCTGAGCATTTCTTCCCTGCTTAAATGACTTCGCCGCTCCATAATAACGTTGGTTTTAATCAGTAGTAGGGAAACAGTAGCACTAATAATGTCTTCAATGCGTTGTATGTTTTTATAGGGAAAATATTGACAGCTGATTTTCATCTTTTACTCGAATTTGATTCACAGTTCCTGATTCAAATTATGAAATGCACCAAAAAGGATCCATATAAATTTATAAAATCATAAATTTATTACAAAGCCACATCTCAATCTCAAGAAATCCGCATAAAAATGCTTGATCCCTAGACACTTTTGATGTGTGTATTTAAATTCGAAACCAAAAAAAACGTAACGAAATTGAACCGATAACAGGTTGAACACCGACGTGTTAATTGACATTTAAGCTTTTACTTTTTAGAGATCCTTGATGAAATTTTTTTTTTTAAAGACTTTGCCCCACTCTAGGAATTTCTTCTGTATTGTGGGTGCGTTTACAAACATTAAAACACACATATACACAAACAGCCAGACCCGGAACAACTACTTGTAGGTCATACAAATATTTGTTCCGTGCAGGAATCGAACCCGCGACACGCAGCGCAGCAGTCAATCGCTTAACCACTGCGCCAACCGTGCCGTCAAAATTGGCGAAACGGAACTCTTAAATCAATAGGGACATGAAGTAGTAGGTATAAAAAGTAGGATTTTTGTGGTAATATCTAGGAGTGGGTAAATGTAAATGAAACAACATTTCTCATATTTTGTTAAGGAAAAATAATCCGCCGAAAATTACGTTAATGAAGTATTTATTTTTTGTTATACAAAAGCTCTACAAACGTGTGTGGCGTAACATAACATAATCAGCCTATAATGTTCCCACTGCTGGGACACAGGCCTCCTCTCTGAAAGGGAGTGGGCCATAATCCACCACGCGGGCCCAGTGCGGGTTGGTAGATGTCACACGTCTTCAAATTTTTGGTTCTAGGACATGCCGGTTTCCTCACGACGTTTTTCTTCACCTTTTTGAGAGCAGTGGTGATAATGTGTGTCTTTAACCTGATCAGAATCAGAATCCTGATTTTCAAACCTTTTTTTAACCTGTATTGTCCCACTGCTGGGCAAAGGTCTCCCCCACAGCTTTTCACACTATAATATAAAGTATTTAATTGAGCAAGCATGACTTGCACTTGACCAGTTTATGATAAATAAATAAAGAAAACAAATATTTACAAGTGGCTCTAGATATGCAAAGAGATGCAAGCAATCAAGAAATGTCCGGAGGCGATATTCATAAATAACGCATTATATTTTGTTGATAATAATAATCTAGTTTTCAAATGACACTCGCTAAAAATAACTTCACTTCAGACAAGTCTAGATATAGAGCCACTTCGTAACTTCATCATATTATCATCAAGTTAGTTACGAGTATCATTAGGACACTCGAATAAATTCATCAATAGATAAGGTTGCCAACAAGTTTCCGTAGCCTTTACCACTGTAAAGGCTAAAATGCTCTTTTCACTAAAAGAGCATTTTTGGCAATAAAATTGTTGTCTCTGTAAGGCGGCCCCTACACCTACAGTGAGTTTGCGTAATATTTATATTGCGCAATATGATTTAATCAGCCCTTGCACTTGAACGATCCATTATTTTCACGCAACAACATTGACGGCCCTTATTCTTCAATGTTTTCACAGAACAAGACCTGTGAAATACTTATCCTACACGGTGCAATCTTATGGTGCAATAAAAATTAAACTTGTGCAAACTTTTGTTCAATCAATGCACAATCTCCAATATTAACCCTAAACGGTCTAAATCATTGCACAATTCGTGATATTCTACCAATCCCATACTTACCTATTAGCATGTTGCATTAAAATTATCGCACCTTCTACACATTTTTGCGGGCGGGATTTTGCATAAGACTGACAGACACCAAGACTAGATCTAGTTAAGGGGCTTACAGAACCTAAACACAAAAAACGCAAATTTTAGAAAATACAGTAAACAAAATTAGAAAAACATATGATATTCTTCAGGATATACGCTAAGCAGATAGTGTGTTGAAAACATAATACAACTAATTTGATACGATAGAAAAAAATCATGAAGATACCTCTAAAAATTTTCTTTTTACAATAAAAACCATACTAACATACATACAATCATTCTGATTTTTTGTCAGATTATTCTACAAGCAACATACTAAAATATTAGTGTTTTTTTTTTTTGTCGAAATAATAGATCTTTTGTAATTAAATAATTGCTTTATATTTTGCAATAAATTACCAGCGTTGTGTTATCACGCTTCTCTTTCTTTTCTAAGCAATCCTATAGTGACCACGCTTTAGGTCATGTAAGGCGGTTTTCACACTGCCCCGCATCATGCTGCATATTGCGTGTCGACGCACCTACGCGCGTTCCTGCGGGAGTGCAGATCTGCATCATCGTGCGGGTTTTTTGCGCACTCACGCGCGTAGATGCGTTTTGTAGATTCACGCACGGCGGCTCTCCGTTCTCTGTGGTGGTCGTGCAGTCCATTCAAAATCACGAGCGGCACTGCGGGATTCGGTGTGCCATACCTTGCGTCTCGCCCCGCACCTACGCGCGGGGGTGCATGTTTCTCCGCGTGTATGCGCGTGATCCGCATGAACGCGCGTGGTTGCGTTTTCAGTGTGTTGGACTGTGCGTGTTTTCTATACAAACGGAGATACTTACAAGTAACGTTAAAACACGCAGTCACGCAACATGCAGCGTGGTGCGTGGCAGTGTGATAATCGCCTATGCCCCTTAAAGTTAGATCTAGCAGAATTAAAACTAAATATTTTTGCACAACATTTTACTGTCACGGAATTCCGCAAAGTAACGGAATGGTTCCATAACTTATTGTTTTTACTGGTGATGAAATAATAATTATAGTAAGTACTTAGTAACCGTAGTGCTACGGTTACCTACGGTTACCTACTTGGTAACCGTAGGTAACCGTAGCAAGTCCCTCGACATAAAAGTCGTTACCATTGCAGATAGAACTTTAATGAGACTGACACAGGAACGTGGAGATTAGCAAAAACAAAGAGAGGCCTGTGTCCAGCAATGGATTAAGTCGGGCTGTTGATGAAGATGATGGCACTATAGAGGATTACAACCGCTTAGGCGCTAATATACCATTTTATGTCGCCATTAAGTGCAAAGATGTATTTTATACAGGGAATAGATAATTTATTTATTCCGTGATTTTATAGGTACCGCTTTGAATGGTAATATGCCCGTGGAATTCCAAGTGCATAACAACTTCGTGCTCCTTGAGACGTAGTAATTAATGTGACTAGTATCTCCATCTGTCGACCTTTTCGGGCCATCCCAACAAGCGACAAGTGAGGTTCCATTAAGAATGTTGTTTGATACTTATTAGTCTACTAGCTTCTGCCCGCGACTTCGTCCGCGTGAAATTTCACCCTCCCCCCATTCACCCTCTTAGGGGTGGAATTTCGAAAAACCCTTTCTTAGTGGATACCTACTCTTCACAAAGAACACACTTTCCAAATTTCATGTTACTAGGACCAGTGGTTTAGGGTGTGCGTTGATCTATCAGTCAGTCAGTCAGGACTTTGAATTTTATATATTCTGCTTAAATAAAATGGTGGACGCTAGACCACGGCATACTTACAAAGGTAGCATTGACGACGTGGGTTAAGGGTTTTTGAAGGTTCAAGGTTGCTCGAGTCTGTCTGTTGCTACGATGGACGCGTCGTCGACCAAAGAGTTCATTTTGAACAGCTGACGATAGTCACGATCCTTGTCACCGTCTTGTAGGTACCTAAGTAGTGTAGTATTATGTATCAACTTTTTGTTTCTCTGATTGCCCCATGACATGTCCACCCATTACTAATTGTTATGTTATGTCCACCCATCACTAATTGTTAACTGTTACCCATCACTAATCTGTATTATTTTATTGAAGGTGTCTTTGTTAAAAATTATACCTTTGGTTAGCAGCTTCTGTCTTTTAGTTAGCAGCTTCTGTCTTTTAGTTAGCAGCTTCTGTCTTTTAGTTAGCAGCTTCTGTCTTTTAGTTAGCAGCTTCTGTCTTTTAGTTAGCAGCTTCTGTCTTTTATTTAGCAGCTTCTGTCTTTTAGTTACCAGCTTCTGTCTTTTAATTAGCAGCTTCTGTCTTTTAATTAGCAGCTTCTGTCTTTTAATTAGCAGCTTCTGTCTTTTAATTAGCAGTTTCTGTCTTTTAATTAGCAGCTTCTGTCTTTTAGTTAGCAGCTTCTGTCTTTTAGTTAGCAGCTTCTGTCTTTTAGTTAGCAGCTTCTGTCTTTTAGTTAGCAGCTTCTGTCTTTTAGTTAGCAGCTTCTGTCTTTTAGTTAGCAGCTTCTGTCTTTTAGTTAGCAGCTTCTGTCTTTTAGTTAGCAGCTTCTGTCTTTTAGTTAGCAGCTTCTGTTTTTTAGTTAGCAGCTTCTGTCTTTTAGTTAGCAGCTTCTGTTTTTATTTAGCAGCTTCTGTCTTTTAGTTACCAGCTTCTGTCTTTTAATTAACAGCTTCTGTCTTTTAATTAGCAGCTTCAGTCTTTTAATTAGCAGCTTCTGTCTTTTAATTAGCAGCTTCTGTCTTTTAATTAGCAGTTTCTGTTTTTTAGTTAGCAGCTTCTGTCTTTTAGTTAGCAGCTTCTGTCTTTTAGTTAGCAGCTTCTGTCTTTTAGTTAGCAGATTCTGTCTTTTAGTTAGCAGCTTCTGTCTTTTAGTTAGCAGCTACTGTCTTTTATTAGCAGCTTCTGTCTTTTAGTTAGCAGCTTCTGTCTTTTAGTTAGCAGCTTCTGTCTTTTAGTTAGCAGCTTCTGTCTTTTAGTTAGCAGCTTCTGTCTTTTAGTTAGCAGCTTCTGTCTTTAAGTTAGCAGCTTCTGTCTTTAAGTTAGCAGCTTCTGTCTTTTAATTAGCAGCTTCTGTCTTTTAGTTAGCAGCTTCTGTCTTTTATTAGCAGCTTCTGTCTTTTAATTAGCAGCTTCTGTCTTTTAGTTAGCAGCTTCTGTCTTTTATTAGCAGCTTCTGTCTTTTAATTAGCAGCTTCTGTCTTTTACTTAGCAGCTTCTGTCATTTAGTTACCAGCTTCTCTCTTTTCTCTTTGAATGTTATCATCAACATTCTCTTGCCTCATCCCAATTTATTTGAGGTCGGTGCAATATAATCTTATTCTTCTATACTTCTCTATTCGTCGTCATCCTGGGAAGCTCTCTTTGAATGTTATGAACATCTATAATTTGTGTATGCATTAGCAGTCATACTTTTTTTTAAAACCTACTATTGTAAGCCAATGTTGAATGAGTATACTTTGATGTTCTGATTCAAATAAATAAATATTGTAAGTAGAAGTTTTAGTACCTACTGTATTCCGGTTTAAATCTTTGATGAGCAAAATAATTATGAAATTACGGACACATAAGACATTTTAGCTTTTTCCCTAGGCTGGTAACGCATCTACAATACCTCTGTTATGTTGTACAGATCCCATGAGAGGAGTGACCACTTACTTTCAGGTGAGTCACCCGCAACTTATAATTTTTTTTTGTTAGTCTATTTTGTGTCCTCATTGCTGGGCAAACGCCTCCCGTTTCTTCTTTTAAATCTTCTTGTCTTGTGCGATCTCTAGCCATGTCGCAAACTCCTTCTCTTGGCCGTGGTCTACCTCGGCAGCGATGTCCTCCTGACAAATTATGCTTTAACCAAATACTGAAATCACCAATCCTCTTTCCATCAAGTATTGTGACTATCGCAGTCCTACCTACATACCTATCTTTGAAGATGTTATGTTCAGGTTTGCTCGTTTACTTTCTGATATACCTAGTTCGTCTGCTAAGCTAAGAACTTTTTTCATTCAGCTAAGTTCTGAGCTGCACTACATAGTTTACGGTTGGCACGCTCAGAAGAATAAGAAGATCGGGAACACTAAATTCAGTTACTCGTAAAGAATCAGGCACTATAACTTCGCGAAAATCCATGACAATCAAATGTTGTCAAGCATTTAAAATTTTTAGTTTATACAGTTAATTGCACGACAACTAGATCAAAAACATTGCTTCTTTCACTTGGTCATTCGTGCTGTACTGCTGGTGACATGTTTGAAGATTTTTGAATTATTTAACAAATAAACAATAAAGTAAATAAATATTAAGGTTTTAGTTTTTCATTCCGTGCATTTATCTTATAAATTGAACCTTTCTATACTTAATTTTTGTGGATATATCATCTTATTAAGCCAATACCTACAAGATTAATGACTTTCGCCCGTATTGGTTACCTACTTGAAATGGCAAATTTTAGATTATTTTACATGTTTTAATTACTAATGAAGTACCTATAACTAGGCATGTCGCTCATATCTTTTTAATAAATACTTTCGACAGGCATCTGGACACATGATTTATCACTAGTCTGTCTCATAAAATAATGACATGAATTAATAACTTAGAATACAAAGTTATTAATCACTGCAATACCGGTATTATGTTAATGAACTTAGTGAGTTCAAGCTCAACTTGGCTTTAATAAAACATGAGGCGGTAATAAGTCTTAATTAATTTATTAACTAGAGTATTAAGAGCTATAACGTTCCGCTCGAAAGTTGTTATGTTTATGTGAAAACTTGTTTATACATATATAGCTTTTCACATAACTTTTACAATTAATGGATGGTTAAGTCCAGTTTTTTGTACAAACGTAAAAAAGGTGTCTGGAATCATTTGCAAAATATATCAGTACATGAACTTCACAGGAAAACCCGCCACATAGTGTAGTGTAGGCCTAACCTTACACAATACAAACATATTTGCGCACCAACAAAACGATATAAACCACTCAATAATACTCTTCGGCCGTTTTGCAAACATCGTTTATTGCTTCATAACTTAAATTAAGCCTCGTATTAAGTTAAAATTTTAATATAAATCTTACATTAATAATAAATAGCGTTACCATTACTGTACACTGTCCACATATCACAGTCACTTTGCCTTAAACGAGATATCTACGAATATCTTGTAAAAGACCCTTCTCTCTTCTCACTAATCAACTGTGTTTCACTAAATGATCTGGCTCTGGGTTTGGGGGGCTCAAGGGGGGTCCGATACCATGTATCCGCCTGTATAGCTGATGGTATGACGACGGCGGGGGTGGTGGGAGCCTCAGAAGCGGACTCGGGAGCGCATACCTTCCATAAACTGACAGCAAAGGGGGGTACAATCCAACCAGCGACGCGTAAGGGTTCCCGAACATGGGGTGCAGCAGTGCACCACGCTTAAACGCCGCCAGTCGTGACCGTGACGCCGCCGTCGACCTCCTCCTCAGCTTCCCCGTGGTCCCCCCAATAAACACGTCATCCGAAGAAGGGTCCAGCATCCAGTAGTTCCCTTTCCCCGGGTCGTCGTAATGCCGCGGAACTTTCACGAAGCATTTGTTCAAACTGAGGTTGTGCCGGATAGAGTTCTGCCAGCCCTGTTTGTTCTCCTTGTAATACGGAAAGTTCTTCATTATGTACTCGTATATGCCGTTTAATGTCAGTCTTTTTTCAGGACTGGAGCGGATCGCCATCATGATGAGAGCATTGTAGCTGTACGCCGGCTTCTCATTTTTCTTTTCTTCTGTGACTGTGGAGGATCCAGGCGGTGGTGTCTCTGTTCCTGTGACGTCGAGTTCAGTGTCTGAAGGTGAGGGGGAGCGTGATGATGCTTCGGGGAGCAGGTTTCGGATGTTGAAACTGTGTGGCGCTGTCATAGTGGTGCGACATCTCGGGCGGCCGGCACTCGACTGGCGCGCCGCGAGCGCCGGCCCCGGGCCCCGCCTCTCGGCGCCTCCTCTCGCGGACCCTCCTACCTTTGTATGGTTACTACTTCTCACGCCGCGACTGACGTCCACTCTATTTCTCATACCATAAGGCAGATTTTCCTTTGAGTAAAGTTTAGTTAGCTTACTCGCGTTCAGTAAGGGAATGCCCATAGGGTTGTCGGGGTTAAAACATTATAGAAATTAAAATGATCCGTCATGGTTTTGTAAACAGTTTTTTCTTTAATATTTCACGCGTTGTTTAGCGGTTTATTTAGTGCGTTATTATTTGTTGTTAACTGTTAATAGTACAGCAGATGTTCGGGTTGTATTAATAGTTATTATTTGACAAATTGTTTGTTGCGTCATCTTAATAATGTGTGACAATGCGTTTATTAGTTTAATTTATTGTAGTAAAAAAGTAAAAAGTCCGGGTGCCTAATTAATTGTCAGGTCTTTGTTAAATATTGAACAATGGTTTTATATTTAACACGGTGAAAGTAAACCTACTATAAGAGAAGCGTCGCGTCGTAGCAAAGGTCTACGGTCGTAGACCCTGGCGTAGCGGGTCGACTCCCGCTACGGAGAATATGTCATTTAGGTATTGTTCCAAGCTTGGATGTTTATTTGTTTTTCCTTATGATTAGGCCATTACTTTACTACTCATCAGAAAAACTACTTGTAAAATAAAAAAAATAAAATCTTCCAGATCGAATTTCGGCCTTGGCTACCAATCTCAGCGGAGACCAGGATTCGGCGCGGGAGATATTATAGTTGTAGTAGAAGTGTGTGCGTAAGCGCAGGTGTACTCACTCTTCCCTCACTGTCATTGTCCGATGGGGCGGTTGTCCGATGGGGCGGCAGTGTTATTGGGTTTGAGAATTTGTAAGAGTCGGTTCACATCTGACGGAAAATACGTCGGTCGTAACTGCGATTGCATCTATTTATTCGCTCGACGCACGAACGCATCATCGGTTGAGTGAGAGAGGTTGAATGTTTTATCATATAATTGTCTGTTCTGGCGTTACGTGACCGATAATACGCGACGCATTTTCCGTCAGATGTGTACCGACCCTTACAGCCCGGAGTATGAATGTTGCCGATGTGATAACCCCGTGCCTCGGAAAACACGTTGAGCCGTTAGCCCTGCGCCTGATCTCTCTCCGGCCGTGTCGGATTGCTGTAAAGAAGCATCGCAAGCGCAGAAAGAATAGCATCCTGTACGAATACGTTTTATCTATACAAACCTGTCCTAGAGTCACTAAACACTAAACAGAGATAAAAATTAAGCTTGAGAGGGAACCAAAACTGCTACTAAATAGACATTAGACACAGCTTTAATTGACAAACAATTTCCAAAAAGAAGCCATAACAAGCTATCCGAAACTGTCAAATTTTTTATTTGAAGGATTTCCTTAAACCAACATGCTATTGCAGGTTACTGCTTCCACATGAATTGAAATAAGATGAACATGAGGGAGGCAAGTCTATCCTTGGAATTTTAGGTTCGTCATCCAGTTTGAAACCTAGCATAATCAGCATAAAAGGTTCCCACTGCTGGGACACGAACCTCCTCTCTGTTCGAGGGAGTGGGCCTTTATCCACCACGCGGGCCCAGTGCGGGTTGGTAGATGTCATGTCTTCGATATTTTTCTTTCGGTTCTAGGACATGCCGGTTTCCTCACGATGTTGTCCTTCACCGTTTTGAGAGCAGTGGTGATGAAATAATTTACACAAAGTAAAGCGGATGTCTGAGTTCGAATCTACGACCTACAACTTGTAAATCGCGGCCGTTACCACTGTGTTACCACTGCTCTATAGTTTAGTAGTTTTAACACACTGTATTTTCCCATTTTCTTATTTAGGTCTGACCGCGGCTCCGACTGTGTTTAGCTTCATTTCCCTAAGCACCTATTTAGTTAAAATAACCCTAACAATGTACATATTAACGTCCTTACGCACCTACATACTAAGCTCTACAAAATCGCAAAATTACGGGACTTACTATCCCGATGGTACCTACTGATCATATTTATAACATCAGTGTGAAACTGAACGTTCTCTCTACCTAGTTCCTATAGAACGTATTCTATAACAAAATATTGAACTCCACAGTGTACACTGTACAACTACAGTTTCGCAGAGATTTTCCGGGAACAGCTCGGTGGCACTCGGCCGCCCCGCCCCCGCGCCACGCCCCCTCCTGTCTGTGTGTTTGTTTTGTTGCTCGCCTGCACACTCCACAGCGTGAAGGTGTTAGATCTAGACTAGTATAGGTAGACTGGGTGCTTCTGAACTCAGCTGAGCATATAGGTAACTGCAGGTATATAGTTAGATCTGGGATGTCTGAACTGAGGCTTATGTTTGTATATATACCTATATACCTAGATGTTAGTTTGGGAAACGGTTTCGATGAAAACTACGAAACCAATGTTTACCGATACGATAAATGGAAACGAAATTGTGTGTTGATCCTTAAACATATTGTAAAAGTATATTCTGTTTAGGATAGCTTAAAAAAATCGACGTTAGACCAATTAACATGTCATCTTTCAGCTTATACGTAAGAACCTAAAAAAAAAAAAAACAATTCATATGAATTATTTATAACAAGAAACACTAAAACAGTAAAAAACCTACTCGCTACCGTACAATCAACGTAGGTATCATATAATATGAGTCAATATTTTTTATGAAATCAAAAAACGTATCGGGCTCTATGCTGGCGTGGGATACCGTTAGGATTAGGATCAGTGATCACACTCGTATCAGCAAAAAAAAATTATCAAGTTTTTTCAGTATTTGTTGTCATTCGGGGTAATTTCGTAACAATTTAATTTTTCACAATATCAGTAGCAACGCCATTCATTTGGACAGTTCAACAACATTAATTGCGTTATTTACGTTGTTGAGCAGACAAAGAACAATGCTCAATAATGTATGGGCACCGTCCCCACCCTTGAAGCACTTTAAAACCTAAGTTAATCGAACTTATCATTTTATTGTATGACAGCGAAACTGAAATGTCCATCCGAAAAAGTTATATCGACATGAAACTGGAACCAGTCACAATTATGTTGCTGTTTAATGTTTTTTTTTGACATGATGAAACCTAAAAACACCTACTACAACAAAATTATAATGACGTCAGATTTTGGTAAGATATTTTAATTCAAAACACGTTCACGGTCCAAAGAATTAATTATAATAAGAGCTTGCACATGTTTAAAAACTTATTGAAGCCATTCCTTTTGGTGTGCCCAGACGGGTATATAAAACCAGACGCTCAGATTACGAAGGATATATCATCATCTGATGCACCTGAATTTTGCATGGAGCGGCTGCCTATCTGACCTCCACGATACCCCTTGGTAAGACTGGTTATCAGACTTTCGGGCTTCTGACTACCCGTAACGACTATCAAAGATCCACGAACGACAGCCGGGACCAATGGCTTAACGTGCTTTCCGAGCCATGGAGAGGTCTGTAAAGATGATCACCCATCCACGGATCAACCGCGGCAAGCTTAGCTTAACATGATCGATCGACCTGTGCAGCTGTTATTACTTAGCCAGCAACATATCTGCGATAATTTTGTGCCATATTTTTAATAACAAAGTACATTAAACAGCAACATAATTGTGACTGGTTCCAGTTTCATGTCGATATAACTTTTTTCGAATGGACATTTCAGTTTCGCTGTCATAAAATACCTTCGATTAACATGGGTTTTAAAGTGCTAAAAGGGTGGGGACCATTTGAGCATTGTTCTTTTTCGAATAGGTACACAAAATAATGGAAACATAAATAATAAAAAGTATTCTATTCCATAATGGATTAGCAAAATGATTCAGATGGTCATTGAGTGTGTTACCCATTTGAGTTCCCCGAGGATTTGAGGAGGTCTGAGGATCCCGCCTGCTTCCAACTTTTGTTTAATTTAAAATGGGCTTTTTTTAGCTTTTCAGTTTTTTTAACTGAAGTTTTTACCGCAGTCGAGTTTTTTTTTAATTACTGTTAACATTAGGAATCATAGGTGCCTAATTATAATCAATTTTAACGATGACCACTCCATTTGCTAATAATTTTTGTGATTATTCCAGTACTTTTTTTTTTTTTTTTTGAGGATGGGAAATCATCAAATGACTCCTCCCGCTCTGGGTGGAGCGGAAGGGAGTGTCAGACTCTTACTGACTAAAACCCACCCGTGTTCCTTCCTTAGCCCTTTATGTTCCGGGTCAGCGGTAACCCTTTCGGACAATCCCGCTGACCCGGCAGGCTTCGGCCCTAAGGGGCCCCTCCTCGATGCTGACATCTCTTTGAGGCGCGCGTGGAACACGTACGCGCCGTCCGGCACGGGCCTGGTCCTGATCGGGCGGTGAGCTACCCATTACTCTCCGCCCGCAGGCCCGCGCCTACGGTGGCCGGGAGTCGTCACGCGGCTCCCGACGCCCGGAGCGTCTCCCGCGGCGGCTGGGACGGGAGGCTCTCTCCCTGAGCCGTTCCGCCACCTCCTTCGCTAGCATGACTGCTTCGCAGAAGGAGGTGACTGCCTCCCACTCCCTCTCGCCCCGGACCATGGCTTGCACCAGGGCCGGACGCGAGAGGTCGCCGTCGCTGCCAATCGCCTCTACGAGGACACGGCGGTGCTCCGCCCAAGCGGGGCAGACCTCCACCGTGTGCTCCACCGTGTCCTCTGGGCGATCCTGGCAATGGTGACACCCGGGCGTTTCCTCCCGCCTGATGATGTGCAGGAACCTCCCGAAACATCCGTGTCCGGTGAGGACCTGCGTCAGGCGGTAGGTGAGGGCGCCGTGGCGCCTCTCTAGCCACTCCTCAAAGAGGGGTCTTATCGCCGCTATCGCAGCGTGCCCTGCGCTGGGTTGCGACAGTCGCTCTTTCCATGCCGCCATGAGATCGCGCCGGAGATCCGTCCGCTCCGCAGCGATTTGCCGCGGAAGCGGATCCTCCCCCCGGCGTAGTGCCTCCGCGCGCACTACGCCGTATTATTCCAGTACTGTAGATAAAACAACATTCATGCAAATCCATGTTTAGGTTCAATATGTACCTACTTTATATCAAAACCAGACCTTTTTACTAACAATTATCATAAGATTATTTGCCGCATTACGCGAATCCAGTTAAACTTTCAAAGCACAACCATTATATTTACCAAAACTCTTTCTCCAACATCCCTGTAGCTACAGTAAGTGTACAATATTTTTTTATTTGCAGCTAACAGGCGTCTGCTCTCTACATAAGGGGGTGAGCAGAGCAGAGTGATAGCCGTCGTAGCTCGTAGGACGGGCGCGACCGCGGCGCGTGTTTGTGCCTCGATTGAGCCAATTGATACGAGCCAGTAGGGGGACTGTGTCTACGGAGATTGTCGGATACTAGGTATTTGTAAGGAGATGGAAATAGTGAAATATTACCCAACAATAATTTAATTTAGTTCAATCGCTCATTTAAATAATATATTTTGAAGTACCTACCTAAAGTAAAATTTTGGCATTATTCATTTCTGGACTATGTAATCTTAATTTGTTAATTAAGTTTTTTTTTACGATTACAAGGATATTTTTGGAAGTCGACAACTTTTTAGCTATCAGAACGAAACCAGATCGTGAAGAACAGAAAAACCTAATTACTTTGCTTCTTTAATTAACATGTGTTGAGACGTGAAACCAATGCGAAATTCAAGCTACTAAGCTGAACGTATTATAATCTTCTTCTCTGGGCCTCAAGTCTGCAATTACAATAGTGTCAGAATAGTCTATCATTGATTTCATAATTGTTGATTTTGACAAGTTTGGTAATCTATTAGCGTCATTATGACTCCAATGGTCAACCACTGACTCTCCATTGAAAGAAATGGCATAGAATGGTAATCTCGTACATAATGAGAAATAAATTACTGACATGAGCGGTAATCTGCTAAAATTTTGACAGTTCCTTTGATCAGTGACCTACCATAAGAACGTCATTGTGCAGTCATTGCTTTTAATTCGTTACGAGTATCGTATAATTTCTGTGCCATTGACCAACCAATGATCAACCATTATGAATCTAGCAGATTACGAACTTTTAGCAAAATGACAATGGGATGGTGGTGGGATAGTGTTGGAATGACGAATTTATAAAAATAGCAGACTTGGGACCCTGATCATCTAAGTATGTAGGTAACACGACGAAATATCAAGCAATTCATTTCCAGTATTAGCTGACTTCATACAATGCGAGGTCAGCTAAAACTGGAAAAGTATCGCTTGATGTGGCGTCTTATGTTTGTGTTACCTTATAGTAATTACAGGGACAATCGTCGGTTGGTGCCGCATTTCATTAAACATTCCTAAGGGGCCCTACGAGTTGGCTTCGGCCCCTCGTACGCCTTCCAAAAGACTGACACCCCATGGTTCCGAGATAAGTAGGTATGTATGTAAAATAAAAAATAATAATAAAGGTTTATTTAGTTCCGTACAGATTACAATTAGGCTTAAAAACACAAAATAAAAAATAATATAGAGAATAAGTAAAATATTATTATGTAGTTTGTACGGACCCCCTTCGGGTAAAAGCCTCCTCCAAGGAATGCCAGTAATCTTTGTTGCTGGCTGGGTTCAGCCAGCTTTGACCTGCCATTTCCACTATCTTACCTGCCCATCTAGCGCTAGGCCTGCCTCTGCTTCTATTGCCTCGTGGTTCAGTCAAATTTATTACTCTCTTCGTCCATCTGTAATCTTGTGCACCTACTTATCATCTAAACATTTTTGCCAATGTATGTTGACTATAGGTAGTTTATATAAATATACAATACCATACCATACCTTTGCTAGGTACCAACGTGGAATATCTCAGTTTTTCGTAAACCCATGTGCACAAGAGTGCAGTAGAGAGCGCGCAAGCAGCCACAGTCGTGTTTAGTGGCGCGCGACAAATATTTAACAACCGATACATGTGACGCACCTAAACCAGCGGAAATATACTATTATTTGCAAGCTTTATAAATCTATATACTTTCATATGAACCTTAACAGACTGACTGGCATAAAAAGCAGAGCGAAGACCACTGAAAACTATAAAAGTAGATGACAGAACAGGAGATATGGCTGTCGTAAGAGGCTCATGTGTGGCTGCAAACTTCGAACAAAGCTCCTTATTCCAATCCACTGCACGGGACGCAAAAAACGTAGATTGTTATTGTCTTGAATTCGTGACAAGTAAATTGATCAGTACCTACTTAATTATGGGTTTATTAGAGACATGGGACATAGAGCAGTGTCCCAGTGGTACCGGCCCCGACTTAAGAGTTGTAGGTCGTGGGTTCGAACCCAGGCGCCTCGCTTTGCTTTGTGTAAATAATTTTATCTTTTTGCTCTCAAAACGGTGAAGGAAAACATCGTGAGGAAACCGGAAAAAAATCGAAGACATTTGACAGCTACCAACTCGCACTGGGCCCGCGTTGTAGATTACAGCCCACTCACTCTCGAAGATAGACGGCCTGTGCCCTACCAGTGGGAACATTATAGGCTAATTATGCTAGGGACATGATTCTAAACAGGCAAAAATATATTGAATTACAAAGATTTCTGTAAACTTAGGTACTTTGGTAGTCTTGAGATTTGACAGCAGCTAAAACCGTCTCCTGCTACCCTGATGAATACAGCAACAGTAAGTACTTTCCAAACTTCATTAAAACGAAATCACGAAATCACAATTAAAACAAAAAACAGCCCGCTGCGCCAAACCGACACAAAGCTGCCAAAAAACTGTTCGGAATTGTTTGAAGCTCGGAGCAACGGCACTCGTTACTGTTTCCCAGTAAATACTAAGTAAATAAATAAATACGACGAGTCGCGCGTGTTTTCGTTCAGATTGGAGCAATTACTCGTCCCACTGTGCGAGCGAGAACGTGCGAAACAATGTTTCAAATTGTTGGTTGAATTGTCAAAATCGCTTCCGAATGTTTTTCTGAATGCTTTTCGGATTTAAGTTTTTACGTAGGTATAAGGAATACCTACTACTTTTGAATAATCTTGTGTCTTTTTTAGTTTTAATTAAGAATAGTAAGTATCTTCATAGTAAACGAATTCTTCGTCGCTCAGGACTGAAAATTATTACTCTACGCTGTGTCTTCCGCTACACAAAGAACTTTCCATATTTAAGAAAATTATAATGTCGATGTCACCTGGCTAATCAGTCCAATTAACCACCAGTTAAAAACAGTGGTGAAATAAAGCTGCCAGATAATTTATATTAAGGTGGTTTCAATCCTAATGAAGCTTTCATTCACGTCTAAATGGACGGTGCCAAGCGGTAACGGCCGCGACCTACCTACAGTTGTTAGGTCGTCGTGGGTTCGATCATAAGCAGGCACTTTACTCTATGTAAATTATTTCACCACCACTGCTCTCAAAACGGTAAAGAAAAACATCATGAGGAAACCAGCATGTCCTAGAACCAGATTTTCGAAGACAAGTGACATGATCTACATCATCTACCCGCACTGGGCCCACGTTGGTGGATTAAATAGGTGCTTAGGGAAACACGACTGTGCTTAGCTTCATTTCCGTGGCTCAGGGCTCTGACTAGAACCGCGGTCATACCTACCTAAACAAGAAAATGGGAAAATACAGAGTGCAAGGTTCAAACTACTAAACTAGAGCAGAGGTGACCGCGACGTAAAGTTGTAGGTCGTAGGTTCAAACCCAGACAGGCGCTTTACTTTGTGTAAATTATTTCATCGCCGCTGCTCTTAAGACGGTGAAAGACAACATCATGTCCTATTATAGAACCGGGAAAAAATCGGATACATATGATATCTACCAACCCGTCCTGGGTCCGCGTGGTGGATAAAGGCCCACTCCCTTTCACAGAGAAGAGGCCTGTGTTCCCGCAGTGGGAACATTAAGCTGACTATTAGCAATCACAATTTCAACCAGTTCAGCATTCAACTTTGGCCCTTATCATTTCAAAGAGCGTACATAATCAGGGTCTCAACCAACAGGGGTGGAATTCGCCCCTTACTTAAACAAATACAAATGTTTTTAGAACAGAGCTGGGTGTTTGTCGTTTGTACAGCTTCCATTGATTGAGAGATGGCAGGGCTTCTCGTGATCCACAATGTTGATATTGATGGAGACTGGGGCTTCTTATTGGCCTTCTTGTTAAAAATAGACGGTTTACGTAAATAGAAGAGATGACCTACAGTCTTGATGAGGTCTCGGAAAGAAAGCAATTTCGGACGTTCAATGTATTGTTAGACGCTATCTCAAGATGGTGTATGTTGGTGAAGCTATGTCAGATCAAAGTGATCATGCAATTTTAATAAACGCTATTAAAACGCCCGACAAATGTGACTTGGCAGATTTTAAAAACTTTAAGGGTAGCTGAGGTGATCTGCAGTGTACAAAGATTTTTACAAGAACGGACACTGGGACCCACGAATATAAAGTGCTCACTAAAAATCTTAATTTAAATAAAAACAGTCCGCCACCAGGGGCATACAAAGGACCACACCTTTTAACACCCAGTCCCTCACTTCTGTCTACCCTCATTAGCTTATGTTTAGCCACAAAGCATACAAGCACAGAAGCTCCACTACAGCTCATGAATGAAGAATAGGTACTACACAAAACATGTGTGACGTTTGCCGAATTATAAGCGTGAAAGTATTGAACATAGCGGAACTAAGAAATATGAACGTATTCTTTCAGCCAGCTGACTAAAAAGCTGCTAAATGAAAGGATAGTAGTGCACGCTTGCCATGGTCATGGAAAATCTATATCACTCTAAGTTCTCAACAGCACATTTTAAACTAACAATAGGTACTCCTTTTTGACCATTCTCTAAGAAGAACATGTACAGCCAAGTCTTAGAGGCTAGTCTTTTTGATGCAAAGATGCAAATGTATCGTTAGACTCTTACTGACTAAAACCCACCCGTGTTCCTTCCTTAGCCCTTTATGTTCCGGGCCAGCGGAAACCCTTTCGGACAATCCCGCTGAATTTCTTGATGCCTGTAAAGTTCATGTAAAAAAATAAATGAAAATTGCTAGAAGTAGACCTTTGATATATATTTTCTTTCATGATATTCGTCTGGTCTCATGCACCCTGGTCCAGCCCAGTGCGGGTCTACCGCCCCTG
This sequence comes from Mesoligia furuncula, assembly GCA_916614155.1. Taxonomy (NCBI): domain Eukaryota; kingdom Metazoa; phylum Arthropoda; class Insecta; order Lepidoptera; family Noctuidae; genus Mesoligia; species Mesoligia furuncula. The sequence continues at coordinate 29,825,278 of OU744799.1, forward strand.
GCGCCCTCTGGTGCGCGAGTGGCAAAGCGCCGCGGGTTGCGCTCGCACATTCGTACTCAATTTGTTGAATCAGTCGTTTTGTTTGAAATTCTATTGTTGTGTGTTGTTTTTTTATTCGAATTTAAGTTGATGGAAGAAAGGGTTAGTTATTGCGTTTTCGAGTAGTTGGGCAAACAGTGAGCATAAAAGAGTTACTCGTTAATGTAACTGCTAAGTACTCTGTGTTAGGTAAGTATACGAAATTTGAAAAAATGAAAGAAACATTACTAAACATCCATACGAGTACATCATCATCTGCCTGCCCTTTCCCAACTATGTTGGGGTCGGCTTCCAGTCTTACCGGATGTAGCTAAGTACCAGTATTTTAAATGTGTGCGACTGCCTATCTAACATTCACGACCCAGTTACTGGGTAATACTGCACATACATATTTCCATGTATTTGGAAAGATTGAGAAAGTACCTAATGATTCCTTAATCACAAAAAATTTGCGACTCTAACCTATTCAGCGACTCTATTGAGTGATGAATGTATGGCCATCCTATCATTATTCAATGTCTATTAAACAAGTAGTTCAGCACTCTGTTATAATAAGGTAGCAGTACCTTACAGATTTTTTTTAAAGCACGCCAATCAGGTAAAGTCAAAAGAGGAACAAAATTCAAAACACAAAATGACAGATCGACATAACACCAGCTAAACACGAAATGAAACTCAGCAAAGTAGGTGTCTCGTCTTAAGGAGGCGCCCTCCATCCAGCCAGTCTAATGTTGTTGAAATATTGATTAATATTGTCGCCGCCATATTGGATGGCCTCTCCAGCGCGGGAGCGAGTGCGGAAGCCAGGCCCTCTCGGATAACGTTCCGGTTTCCAATAGATACTTCCCCACCTTTGTTAGACTCAAGCACTCTTCAAAAATATTCCCTTTATTTTTTAAATATTTTATAGCATTTATTTTTATAAAGAAATGTTGTGAAGGGACGCTCAATTGAGCAACTATTAAAACAATGGCGAAAAGGTTTTATGTAATCGAAGTATTGTTCGTATTAGGGCGAATGTTTTCGACTATACCGTTTAATTAAGAGGGCGTATTCCTTTTTACAAAAACCTGAGTATGTGATTTCCATGTAAGCCTTGAAATAACTGTACAGGGTTTATTTTTCATCGTTCCGATTGTATTTCTACAAGTTCGAAACTCAAGTGGCTTTTTAAATAACTGAAGTAGGCAGCACCTGGACTAGTAAGCGACTGTTTTCAATAGTAAGTAGGTACTCTTAAAATAAACAAGCCATAAATTATATTTTCAAGCAGAGAATATAGATTAAAAAGAATTCTTCCTGTAGAGTACATAACAATCGAATTTAAAATAGTAGATTATTGGCCAAGGGAGCAAACAACTCTTTTGAGGGCGAGTCTTTCTTTGAATCCAGAGCGGAGCGAAGGATTCTGGGTTCTAAAGTAGAATCCTGAGCGCAACGAGGGATTCAAAATACGTCACTCTAGCTTAAATTAGTGTTGCTCCCGAGGTGGACACTCTACTTTTAATCACCCTCTATGAAAAAATAAGTAATTACAACTTATGAATAAGAATAATAAGTATATTTATTTACATACAATTACTTGAGGAAGACACTCGTTTTTTACAAAACTAAGTAAAATCCTAATTTGAGCAAACAATTACGAACGAAGGCAGAATGCTTTTGGCGCGTTTTTTATTTTTTCACAAACGTTTTTTTTTTTATATGGTTCGCGCGCCTTTTTCTTTATCATACAGTCTGTTACTTGTTTATACAATGTTCGTGATTGATCTCTTTGGTGATTGGAACTTTTACTAACAATAACCACATTGTAAATTAAAATCACTTTTAGTCCCTAGGAATTAAAGAACTATTTTAGTTCCTGTTTACGAAGAATACACTAGCTCTTTTTGAATAGACGTGTTAAAAACACTTTTTTTTCTTCTTTACAATTAATCTATATAGATGGTTTTCAGAGTCAACGAGTTGGCATGTGGGTTCCTAAAGTATGTAATGTGGTTAAAAATCTTGTAACTACTCATAAACAAAGTTTTTCTCAAGTCAAACATCATGGGGCGCAAATAAAATACAACTAAAGTCGGCCATTTTTTTCAATCCGTAGCACGTGCACAGGTGTTCAAAATATCGGCATCTTGACCACGAAGGCGCCATTGGAAAACTGTTAACAGGAGAGAAAAAAACAACACTATTATTGGATTGCGAGCAGATGCTGAGCCAGATATTTCATTATTAAATACTCTTTAAGTTGTCACCTTTTTGTAAATGCCCACTGATTATTTCATACAATGGCGCACAGTCGCAGTAACGCTGCGAAAGCTTTCCTAGATTTATTGTGAGGTTTGCATTACCGTAGGTAGGTACCAGTAAAGTTGACGCGTCGCGCCCACTTTGTGATTTGTTTGACCTAATATAAATCTGTCAACATAGAATGAAAGACATACATATGAGATTGGCACAATCTTTTGTACTTGACTTGGAAGAGCTTTCTTGTATCAAAGTAGGTAGACAGAACCTGTATACTTACCTAGTGAACCTCCTTAAATGTTTCACTAGCGAAAATCTTCACCCATCCAATAGCATCTCTAGATTGACGTAATGTATCAGAAATGCGAAAGAACTTGTTCGATGAGAGCTATTTCACGAGGAAACTGAACTGTTTACATTTAGTAAGTAAATCAGTAAATCTAGGTATTTCAAATGATATTACGTACTCCGCAGGTCTGGTGGGTATTGATATCTTAACACTATAATACGCCCGTTGGTATATTGTAGAATATTATATTATTGTTGTTGTTCTATCATGTTTAGATTTTATTTTATTTTACTTTATTGGGACATAAAACAGTTACACGTTACAATTACTGTGTGACAAAATAGATTAAAAACTAAATAAACGTGTAACCCACACCAATGTCCGCGAAATAATAGCATAAAGACAAATAGTATAATGCGTGCGATAATTTTACCGAAGAGTAAGAAGTACTCGGTCATATTTTTGGAATAATAGGCATGTACAAGATGGCTATTTTAGGGATTCAATAGCCAGCTTTTTAAACTTAAAGTGTGTAAGCGCAAATATATCCAAATCGATAAAGTGTGTGTTATACGTATCTACATTCGATATAGATATCAATATTCGATACCCATCCCGTTTGGGGAGTTTCGCTAACTGATTTCTTGTAACAATCATAAAAAATCCGATCGAATATTAAACGTACTTACGTAAGGTTAAAAATCCCGTGACAGCTGTCGAGAAAAACATTTTTACATCGCCCGTTATGTTGGTCAACATGGCAATGAATGTAATTGCTTTAGTTTGTTCGAATCACGAACACTTTTAACGATACTTTTACTTGATGTGTTGGGCCTTTTACCTTGACATTATACTCACAATTTATGTATTTACTTTACAAACGCGGTTTTTTTTCAAATGGAAACCTTTTTAAGCATATAAATAAACACCTATATCTTTATTTTAAACCACCGTTAGAAACGGTAGGTACACAAATTTCACAAGAAATCTAAGTTTTAAATTGCTACCTTTATTTAATTGGTATTAATTTTCCTTCCTCGGAAACCTAACTGCACACAAATCAATACAGTACCTACTTACAATAAACTGACAACGAAGGGTAGATTAACCCTCTAAACGCACTTAATAGCCGGAATTCCACCCCTTCACCGCTCGATTTCTTCCAATTTGCAAAACAAGCCCTCAAATCGCCATAAACGAGATTGCTACATACCAAACTTTTTTCAACATCTGTCGTAGCATAGCCCCGTGTCCATTCTGCCAATGTTTTTTTTTATTTTTTTACCGCGCTCCTTTTGCAGTTTCGATCGGATTTGTCGCCGGGGGGTCGGGATTGTACTACTAACGATTGCTTACGAGTACTGTTGAGGTTGTTGCACGTTTTCGCTCTTTGATTGTCCGAATGTGACGGATTTGCGATTTTAACGCTATTCAGGAAATGTCATTTGAGCAAAGCGGATTAGAGAAAGGACCGGCCCACAATAGTCGGTGTGGATTACAAACTTGTGAACAAATATTATTGAGAACGCTATGGCCAGTTTGGACATCATTCAAGATGGGGTTTCGGAGTTTTTAGTGTTTTTTATTAACCGTCTGTCTGAAACGCTCAAAATGTTTTAGTATGGTACATACAGTACCTAACCCTTTTCCCTTTTCTTGTGGACTCTAATTGTAAGATTAAAAACTATCAAAGTAATGTTTTTGGCTATCACTTCATTTATCAATGTAAGTATATGTAGGTATCCCAATGAACATATTCAACAAAACTGCTGATTTATTTAAGGTGAATGGATAGTGGTAAACCGGGAAATTCAAATTTTAACACTTTTCCATAAGCGATTGGTGGTTGGTGGTAGAAATCTAACTTAGAAAGATATATTAATGATTCTAATGATTGTAATTCTCTAAATATGTACCTGTTATTGTCGCGAATCATATTTTGATCAAGATACAATCTGACACTGACCTGTAAATTGCAAAAAACGTAAGAAAATTTGAATTTCGCGGTCTCAACTATCCATTCACCTTAAGTGCCAATAAAATTCTTATTATGTCCGATTTCTGTCTACAAAAGTAGACGTGAGAATAATATTTCGAAGCTTTCTCAAGAGTAAGCAAAACAAGCCTCCAGAGAATACCGACGTATTCAATTGTTACATATATCATCTGCCCACATTCTTACATGTATCCGATTTAATTAAGTCGTTTGCGACACGTGAGGCTGAATGGGAGCGCGCCTTTGCTTTGTGAACGACTATAGTGTCGCATTGTTGGCAAGCAGTGGGAGGTTGGCCCGGTTTCCGAACGCACCTGTCGACGTCACAAAGGATTCTAAATTCAAATGTAAAATTAGAACGCTAAAGTTGAAATTGGTTTAGTGCAGAATGTAGTGTATGAAGCGTGGGTCTTTAGATGAAAGAAGAAAACATGTTTAGCTTATGTTGCGAAATGTATGTGACGCAATGTTTCTGCACGTTCACTATTAGCTTACCGTAAAGATGTATCAAATTAATTGCAAATCTTTGTTCAATTAAGTAGGGGTTAACAGCACCTATCTGCCGAAATAAGGCACCTTACACAATTTATCCCACCCTAAACACAATTTAATTTATTTATCTACCGTACCTACACAAATGATCCTGGGCTCTTAATTGAAGTCGTAGTAGGTACTATACCAAAAAATCGCACCAGCTTACGTACAAAAATCGTAAGCCACCACTTTGGTGCTCAGTCAACAGTTGACATTATACCATACAGACAATTCTAATTTTTCACCTCTATATTAGTGGTTGTAATGGCAATCATATCACTTGGTTTTAGTAGGTTTTTATATTTTATTTTTTTATTACCCTTTTGATAGATTCTTATTTTGTAAATGTGAGGACTTTTAAGGCCTTGTAGACTTTAGATCTGTAGACCATTTTTTATTTTATCAAGTACCTGGTACTTGTTGACAGGCCTATGCTGTCCTCCCTTACCTACTGTAATTTGAAAACATTGTAAAAGCCAATTATTTTTAAAAACCGGCCAAGTGCGTGTCGGGCCACGCACAGTGTAGGGTTCCGTAGTAGCCCGTTATCACAATGTAGTACGATTCTGTTGTTCTTTATTCTGAATAGGTAAAAAAAAAAACATATTTGGGTTTTCAATGCAAGTCTTTACCTATTATAAACAAGCAACTACTTCATCTTTGTATTTGGTACAAAATTATCCAACACCCAAGTTCAACGACTATTACTGCTAAACTAATAAAGTTATCTTAACCGCTATACTTTTCCTTTAAAGTTCATGAAATGCACTATCATCGAGAATTTTTCCAGATTTTTCAAGCCAGTAGTTTAGCTTTTAGAGGGGGGGGGACGCCCTACTGGAACAAAAATTTGCACTTTAAACTTTAATATTTCGTAAATGGAGCATTAAATCGAAAAATAATTTTAGCAACCCCAAAGCCATTTTAGAAGACCTATTCAACGATACCCCACACGATGGGGTAGATGATGAAAAAAATATTCATCCCCACTTCACATGTAGGGGAGCTACCCTAAAAAAAAATATTTTCCAAAATTTTATTTTACCACTTTGTCGGCGTAACTGATATACATACTCCTACAAAATTTCAGCTTTCTAGTGCTAACGGTCACAGAGATTAAGCGAGGACGGACAGACAGACGGACGGACAGACAGACATGGCGAAACTATAAGGGTTCCTAGTTGACTACGGAACCCTATAAAGAGTAACCCTGGAGTTTCTTGACGGTTCTTTTCTATAGGAAACGACCAATTGGAACCGTGCGTGCACCTAGTTTCTGACGTTTCATAAGTGCCCATATGGGTTTATGTGAAACAAAATAAGGCCCCGCAGACGGGTCCGTACGCGGTAGCGTCTTTGAATCATTTGATTTTCCAATCGCTAAATAGTGCTTGTGACGTCATAGTAGGTAGTCAAAAAACGGCACGCTTGGTTTTCATACAGATCGTGATACCTACTTGCGTTATTTAGGTCTATCTTTATCTGTGATCATGATACACGTTTATTATTCAGGCAAGCATTTGGCAGCCCTCCAAGATTTTCGCAAGTAAAAACCTCGAACCTATCCTCAAGCACTATGATCAGTTTTGATGACGTCACATTCCATAACGTATACTAAACATTTCAAACACAAACGTCTCAACATGGCGCGTCGACGTGTTAAACTTATTGTAAAACTGTAACAATGGCGGTAATTGATCGAGTCGTCTCATGCAGATGTCGGCGCACCCTTTATTTGTAACACATAAGACAACTTTATTATCTCCCCATGTATAACAAGTAACAACTAACAACTTAACGAGAGTAACAAGATGGCAGTCAATCTTTTGATGTTTTGTTTGCGAGGAGTTCGGAGAATTTGGAGGTGTAATTAAAATTGTGGTTCAGATGGATTATGGTTTACTTGTAACGGGTCACAAATCACAATGTTAGTTTATAGAAGCAATGGAATAGAAGATTGTTACAATAGAATTGAGAGCGCATAGTTAGGATGGATTCGATCACGTTAATTAATATTTTCAGTTGAATTTTTTCCTCGCGTCCTATCATTATCAAAAGACTAGCTGCGCCCCGCGGTTTCACCCGCGTAAATGCCGATCTCGTGCGAATATCGGGATAAAAAGTAGCCTATATGTTAATCCAGGGTGTCAGCTACCTCAGTACAAAATTTTATCAAAACTGGTTCAGCCGTTTGAGCGTGAAGAAGTAACAAACATATAAACACACACACACACTCACACACACACTCACAAACTTTCGCCGTTATAATATTAGTGTGATAAGAAACTGTCAATGTCTGGTTGACGATTAAATCTAGAGTTAAATAATAACACAGGACTAGTATGACCTTATATAAAAGCCTTTAAAATGTTATGTAGTAATGAAGGATGGCCCTTCTGAAACACAACGTAAGTATCCATAAATGGGCAGGGCACGCCACAATTGCGAATTGGTGGGTTTTAGTCTGTAAAAGTCTGACACACCCTCCCGCTTCGCCCAGAGCGGGAGCAGTTGTTTGATAATTTCCCAACCCAAAAAAAATAAAGTAAGTATCCTTAAATATCGCACTAAATATTTGTATGCAATCAAACATAGGTAAATAAGAAAGGACTGGCAACTTGCTTAACCACGATCAAAGAAAAGATAAAACATCATCAAAGTAAACCAATCTATCATAATTCATAATCTTTATAAAAAGTTCTACATTCTTTCCACAACATGCCAACATCCTGTATTATGGAGTGGTATCTAACAGTTTACAACACAATTGGACGAATAACACAAACGTTGAGGTAACGGTAGCGTTCCCGCCGAGCCATTGACAGCTCAGCCATCTTGATGGATTGTTTAGGGTCTCTGGTCTGTACTCTATGGTACAATGGTAGCATGATGGCCAGTCTTCATACCTTACCGTAGTTGGAAAGTGTTTTACATGTAAATCGAATATTTTTGTTTTAGCATACAGTTTTGGTAAGGTATGATGTGGGAAGTTGTTTGGCAGCAAACAACTTCCCAACTTCTTTTGGGCAATGTTTAGACGTTTTGGCAGGCCAAGAATGTTAAAGGTGTTGTTACGTGAAAAGTAAACCTACTTACCGAGTAAGTATCTAAAGTTGAAGAACACGTTGAGTGCCAGACAGCAGACACAATAGAAAACCTATTGTTCGCGGTCACCGGTGACCGCGGTGGCAGTCAAGAGAGTACCTACCTAAACCTTAGTGGCTACATCGATGACATTGAGATGTTTGCGAACGACAAACTGCAGTTGCATATCAATACATCAGAAGAAAGAAGTTGCTGGTACGCTTGCACTACAACGATCCCTGATTCTAGAGTTGGTACCTAATGTAAGTAGGTAGGTAGTAAGGCAGCAATCAAATACAAATGTTTCATGAATCTAATTCAGCGGCACTTAATACAAAATCTCCACAACAAATAAAAATATTTGTATCCGTTTTCTATTTACACAACAAACAGACATCGCCGTCGTTCAAAAAATATACAAATCTGGTAACAAAAACAAAATCCGCGCAGACAATGGCACTCATCATTATGAAAACATTAACGCACGTCGGCCTGCGGGGCGCCAATTATTTTTACTTGCAACCCCATCACGCGGTGATTATTCGCGCTGGCAACACTTACACTCGTTCATCATCGGTCAGTCGCGTGCGAGCCGGGGTGGCACGCGACTCCATGGGAGCTAAGCTTTTTAAAAACACTACGTGTTCTATATTGAATTTTGTCTGGTTTATTTCTTTTTTTTTTGAGATGTTTGTAATAACAAGGTTGTTTAAAAAAAAACCCGTTCTCCCCTTTTTTTTTTCGGGTGGAAGTCATCAAATGACCCCTCCCGCTCTGGGTGGAGTGGAAGGGAATGTCAGACTCTTACTGACTAAAACCCACCCGTGTTCCTTCCTTAGCCCTTTATGTTCCGGGCCAGCGGTAACCCTTTCGGATAATCCCGCTGACCCGGTAGGCTTTGGCCCTAAGGGCCCCTCCTCGATGCTGACATGTCTTTGAGGCGCGCGTGAAACACGTACGCGCCGTCCGGCACGGGCCTGGTCCTGATCGGACGGTGAGCTACCCATTACTCTCCGCCCGCAGGCCCGCGCCTACGGTGGCCGAGAGTCGTCACGCGGCTCTCTACGCCCGGAGCGCCTCCTGCCGCGGCTGGGGCGGGTGGCTCTCTCCCTGAGCCGTCCCGCCACCTCCTTCGCTAGCATGACTGCTTCGCAGAAGGAGGTGACTGCCTCCCACCGCATGTGGGCCTTGCTACATCTTTAAAAATAAAGCTCTCCATTATTGCGTCTTTGTCGGCCAAGTTTACTTCAATTCGCGTGCAATTTACCATTAGGTAGGTAGGTAATACCTACTGAAAATCCTTCTTTCTCTCTCTGCTCCCCTTAATTTTCAATTCTCACACTTCAGACTTACGCCTGTCGAACTTCGCAATAGCTCTCAATGTTCTACAGTTAGTTCTTAAGTACTCTTAAAGCACCCATCGCTTAATAATTCCGACACAGGAACAAAATCTTCGCCCTAAGCAACGAACATACGTTAGAGCAAAGAAATACAATTCCCACTGCATATTTAAGATCTCGAAACGACTTTCTCATACTTATTAGGCGGCCTACACTCAAAATTCACTGAACTTACAAAACTTAAGCAATTAATTCGCGACGGCTCACCGAATCGCGCGAACTCGTACAAAGAACGCCATGTTTAACAAATAACCTTAATCTGGAATTCGCGCCATTGTCACACCCTGTTTACGGCGTCCGGTCGATTAAGCACCCAATATTCCCCGCCCATTGTGTGTTCGCCAGATTCGCCACTCAATCATAATAAAATTGTGAGAATAAAGTCGTTTTCTGCAATTTTCTAATTGTGAGAACGTATTTTTTACTCATAATTGGTTTTCGACAGATGTTAATTAATTCAATTTTCGAATGTTAATTGATATTGCGTTGGTACCATTGTTCTGGTTTGACTGTTGCAATTTTATTATTTGTGAAGAAACTTTCGCCTTAACAACGGTAGGTACACAATATAATTATAAATTGTTAGATGCTTGTTATATTTTACAAATTGAAACAGACATAATTCTGACATGTCATGAGAAATTTTATGATATGAATAGCTGCCGGACGATTTGATCTCTAATTTTTCGCTCACGAATGTTATTATATTTTTATGTGCCAATTTGTGTTGCAAATCTTCGTAAAGCACATACTACAAAATATTGTAGGTATGTATGTAGGTACCTACCTACCTACGTACTTACTTCTTTTTTTCATAGCTACCTTAATTCAATCATAATTATATAGTTTACGTATGGTGGAAGAACACGAATTGTTAGATATATCTCTGTAGACTCGACCCTTTTATCGTTGCTAAACGGATATTCAAGTTAAATTAGTAATGTTATTCCTATTCTAGCTACAAAGCTTCGCTACCCTTTCAACCTATACCGCCTCTAAGCGATGCGTTACAAAATTAACGTCAAAATCCTTAACAAACCATCAATTGTTCAGAAAAATACTAATCCCTGCATAATACAAAAATAAACTATAGCAAAATACAAAAACATTGCGTTCAAATTAACTTTGTTTGTGCAACGGTATCACTTACCGAACGCAGCGCCGCCCGAGGGCAGTGCTGCCAACCTCTCGCCGAAAACAATTAAAACTATAAAAGAAAAATGGCGGGTGCCCGCGGCGAGGTTGTGGGAATGCACCCATTGTTTCTGTTCTTATTGATGTTCACACGCGGGGCTCAGACAGCCGGTGTCGAGCCAAAACAATGCGATGTTGATTCGCGACTCAATCGGCCTCCACATATGGCGTTTTGTTCCATTTGTGATAGATGCTCAGTGAGCTGAGAGTTTTCCACCTCTGGGAGTACGCGCCGCTAATCAGTCGTGGCATGGAATAATAAAGTCATGTATGGGTTCCCGATACAATTGAACGACCAGTAATCCCCGACCGATGAATTTACCACTTGCGATTTCAACGCATTTTTTTTTCATATTGGCAGTTGACATGCAGTGGTGCGATTAGACTCCTGCCTTCCAGATTTTGATAAGGCAAAATACTAGTATTTGGTGTCCTTATCTTTAATAACAAAAATTAAACAAGTACTTAGCGTCAGTTAACAAAAGTAGGTAGCTGAATATCAATTTAAAATCCGGAGATTATTCCGTCCGTCTGAAACACTTTATCAACAACAATAAGTGTTGATAACGGAAGCTTTCTCTTTAAACTTTTTGACTACCTACTGATTTGGTACCTATTTTAGATGATTGCTACAAACTTACGCACTGCCGACCGGCGGACGAGACGACGCGACAGCAACGACGGCGACGCCAACGCAGCTACGTGGCTTGTTCTTCTTGCTACGAAGTGCTACGAGCTTCGTAGCACCTCGTAGCATAGAAAATGTTCTCTAAAATTGGTAACAATCTTTCTACAAAGTAATTTCTGATTGCATTATCCATTTGGTCACGAGAAATACTACTACTACTACTACGATAACAAACATAAAAGAAAAAAACCAACAAATACCCGATCTGTCATCCTCTTCGTCTAAACAGGAAATACCCGAAAACACTTATCACAAAAACCAGGAAATTATTCTCCATTTCCCTCCGCCCCTCAAGAAAAGACACCCTCTCAATTAAAACCACTAAAACATTATCAACTTGGATCAACAACCCTCGAACTACAAGCTTGATTTGCATACAACTGTGGTGGCGAGCCTGATCGCGCATATCGCACGTAGCCGCGGTGGAGTGGGCGAGCGCGTGCCGAATCGCGCGCGCGCGGTACTTCAGCCATCTTTAAACGTTTTACAAGAGGTTAATTGACGCACGTGTTTAAAAGTCCATTGTTTGATAGATAAACGTGAAAATAGTGTTGAAGAGCACCTCGACAGTCCTTTGAACTGTCAATCTGTTAGATTCTGTTTTATTATGGGGATTTCTATCGACACCTTTGGGTTTGTCACCCCTGTAGGTTCGATGAACTTTTGTCACTGTTTTTGCTAAGATTTTGTTTCGCTCGGAGTACTATTTATTGCACACAGAACATAATAAAATAAACTGTTTTTTTAGACTAACATGAGATGACTATCTGCAAGATGGTGATAGATCGCAAGTCTTGTTGTCAGGATAGAATATGAGATTATACCACATTATATAGCAGTGCTGAGTGACAACTCAGAGAGCGCCAGACATACCTACTTAATACCTTATAATACCTACCTACATAAGTACAAACTATAACTGAATTAATCCAGATTAAGAAGAAGTGTGTTCAGAATCGTTTACTCAATCAATTTCTGATAATATGTTCAATATACGTAATGTTTTATCCCAAATATAATTAAAATACCTAAGTAAATTAATTACGTGATGGATTTGGGGGAAGCTTTTACCCAGCAGCCAGAGAACAAGCTAACAAAAAAAAAACATTGGAACTCTAGGAGTCCCGACAGAAGTGAAAACGTAAAAAGCATAGTAATTTTATAAATATGTTTGAAGGTCATTCTTCCCAAAGAAAATGTACCGCGCGTTGATGTCTTTATAATGGCCAAAACTTAAAACAGAGGTGTCGGTTACGGTAACAGTGTCGCGAGTTCAATGGTATTTTCCCATCTCAAAAGATGCCGAACGCGCCTAAAGAAGTTATCACTTCAAAAAAATTGATAATAATTACAGTAACACTTCACTACCTGTCCTACAGTCCAAAAACCAAAATGAAGAAGCTACCGCTACACCCTTATACGTATCCGACTGTGTGCGTGCGTAGATTTGTAATGTGACCACAATTTTCTCCCACAATCAGTATAACTAATAAATAAACAATGTTTTATACATACCTAATAGTAAAAATTCAGTGTATGTACTCGTATAATGAATATAACAATTGCGCTGTTTGGTGCAGTGCGTTAGGTAATTCCGGGACATTTTGTACCTACTTATATTTACGTAGGTACATATCTATTACCACTTGTAGCCCACACCGGATACTCGGTAAGCAATGTTGAGAGAATCTGCGAGATTTTGTCAGTCTACTCTAAAAGAATGATTAACAAGAGCGAGTCGGACTCGCGCACCGAGGGTTCCGTACCGTCACATGATTTTAAATTTGCATCGGCGAGGCCTATATCAGAGAATTGCGGTGTAGAATATTGCAGTTTTATGTCAGCGCCAACTCTTGACCGATAGTGGAACTAATGTAACTTTGGTTGATGATTTCTGCAAAAGTGTGCTATTTAGAGACTTCATTTTATATTTCCCGTAATCTTTACATAAAGTTCTATCACATAGAAATATTTCAGATTTTTCTCTTTGCAAACTTCGGAGATAAATAGGGGGAAAAGGGCACGCCACGATAGCGGCGATAAGACCCCTCTTTGAGGAGTGGCTAGAAAGGCGCCACGCCGCCCTCACCTACCGCCTGACGCAGGTCCTCATCAGACACGGATGTTTCGGAAGGTTCCTGCACATCATCAAGCGGGAGGAAACGCCCGAGTGTCACCATTGCCAGGATCGCCCAGAGGACACGGTGGAGCACACGGTGGAGGTCTGCCCCGCTTGGGCGGAGCACCGCCGTGTCCTCGTAGAGGCGATTGGCAGCGACGGCGACCTCTCGCGTCCGGCCCTGGTGCAAGCCATGGTCCGGGGCTAGAGGGAGTGGTAGGTAGTCACCTCCATCTGCGAAGCAGTCATGCTAGCGAAGGAGGTGGCGGGACGGATAAGAGAGCCTTCCGTCCCAGCCGCCGCGGGAGACACTCCGGGCGTCGGGAGCCACGGGACGACTCCCGGCCACCGTAGGCGCGGGCCTGCGGACGGAGAGTAATGTAGTAATTTGTAACTTTACCCAGGATACAACTTTATTAATTTTTATGGGTAATAGGGAAAATCTAAACAAAGGAGAACTGCTCCAGTATCATAGAACTTTATGCAACCTTAGTTTAAGAAAAGTTGTGTTGTTTACATTTCCTTATAGTAACAGCTTGCCACAGGAAGAAAATAGCTTAAGATCTGAATTGAATATGACATTACATAACTTGACATTTAATAATAACATGTTCCATTTAGTTGATATTAACAATTATGTTAGTAATATTTTTTATTTGACAAAAGATAGATATAACAATGTTATGTACTATCTTTCTGACTATTATAAAAGACAGATAGCTGTGTCGCTATCTTATTTTTTTTCTATTACAGCCAAAAATTTGGCTAAACAACTTGCTTCTTTTGAGCAATGCAACAATATTATAAATACTTCTGCCAATAATTTGGTCACTATTAATGACATTGTTAATAATTTAAATTAGAAATTAAGACAATAGAGGCAACCTCTAGCTATAATAGTAAAAATAACTCAAAAAAAAAGTTAAACTCAGTAAATAGTATCAACCTAGTGCATCAAAATATTCAAGGATTTATGAACAAAGATTTAGAAGTAGAATTATTTATGAATTTTAATAGTATTGACATTCTTTGTATAACAGAACATTGGCTGAAAAGCCACCAGTTCTTGTTCAATTTTAATAATCACCAGGTTGGTAGTTCGTTTAGCAGAACAAATGCTATACACGGTGGCTCATTAATTTTAGTAAGTAACCAGCTCAAATTTAAAGATCGTAAAGATATTGTGAGCCTATCTGTTGAGCGTACAGTTGAAATTGCCTGTATAGAATTGGAGCACTCTATTGTATTAAGCGTGTATAGACCCCCTTCAGGATTGTATGACTGCTTTGAAAAAGTAATGGATGAAGTGTTACACAGGATTTGTAACTCAAACAAGTCCGTTATCATTTGTGGTGATTTTAATGTCAATTTATTAGAAAACTCAGGTTCTTGTAGTAAAATTTTAAGTCTGTTTCAGTCCTACAATCTTCTAAACCTATTTTTGGAGCCAACAAGAATAACCCCTACTAGTGCCACATGCCTAGATAATATTTATACAGACATTATACCAAGCCACAAAGAAATTATAACTTTACTAGATTCTGATCATTGCGGGCAAAGGATAACTATTCAAAACCTAAACAAAAAAGTGGCTAAAAAGGATATCACTGTTAACCCCAAAACTGCAAGTCGCTTGGAGGCTTTTAAAGGTAAACTCATTAATAAACTACCAGTTTTATCTAATCATGCTGATCCTAATCAACTTTATGATAATTTTTTTAATGTATACTGTAAACAATTTGATTCCACCTTTATTCCCAAGACTATCTCAGTTAATAGCAATGCATCATTCAGTGATTGGGCTACCATTGGTATTCATAAAAGTAGAACACGGCTTTATGAATTGTACAATGAAAGGACTTATATTAACACTGATGAATTTAATTTGTATGTTAGAAATTATTCAAAATTATTTAAAAAAGTTTGTTATATGGCCAAGTCACGCTATTTGGGTTCAAAGATTAAAAACAGCAGTAATGTAATTAAAACGACTTGGAATATTATTAATAGTGAAACGGGAAGATCTAGTAACCGAAATACTGACTACAGCCTGTCTATTAATGACAACATAATAAAATCAGACTCACAAGTCGCCGAGGCATTTGAAAATTTCTTTTCAGATATTCCCGTTTCAACTACTAAATCACTTAACTCATCACCTTCTGTTGCTGAGTCTTTGCTTAAGGACAATGTTAATGGTTGCGATTCGGAATTTAATTTTGAATATATTACCTGTAGAGATATAATTAAAACCTTTCACACTTTAAATGTAAAAAAGACTGCAGATCTGTGGGGTAATTCTGTAGAAGTAGCTAAGTCTATTATTGACATTGTGGCACCTACTCTAGCTCTTATCTTTAATAGTTGTATTGACAATGGGGAGTTTCCTGACCTTATGAAAAATAGTAAAATAATACCTTTGTTTAAATCAGGTAGTACATCAGACCCCACAAATTATAGACCTATTTCTGTACTACCTACCTTTAGTAAAATTTTTGAGAAATTAATTTTAGACCAAATGCAAAGATTTTTTAATAAACATAAATTATTACATAGCAAACAGTTCGGTTTTACAAGGGGTCGTTCAACTACTGATGCCGGTGTTGAACTTTTAGGACATATTTATAATGCATGGGAAGATAAATGCGATGCCTTGGGCATCTTTTGTGATTTGTCCAAGGCATTCGATTGCGTTCTTCACGAAACGTTAATCAGGAAACTCCGCCACTACGGGATCCGAAACACTGCTCTGGATCTTCTTACTTCATACTTGAGTAAAAGGATTCAGAGCGTTGACGTTAATGGAAAAAGATCACCCGGATCTATAGTAACAATGGGAGTCCCACAGGGCTCAATTCTTGGTCCTTTCTTGTTTCTTATTTATATTAATGACTTGCCGTACCTCGTAAAGGATAATCATGATATAGTGTTGTTTGCAGATGACACTTCTCTTTTGTTTAAACTTAAACGTCAGCAGTTGGTTACTGACGATGTAAATAGCGCGATCTCGAAAGTAGTCCACTGGTTCAATGTTAATAATTTACTTTTAAACGAGAAAAAAACCAAATGCATTAAGTTTACGCTACCCCACGTTAGGCAGGTGAAAACTAATGTGTTGATAAAGGGCGAGGAATTGAATCCTGAAGACAACACAGTATTCTTGGGCATAACTTTGGATGCTAAGCTTCAGTGGGGTCCACATATAGATAAATTGTCAAAAAAGCTAAGTTCCGCAGCATATGCTGTTAGAAAAATTCGTAATTTAACTGATATAGAGACTGCCCGTTTAGTGTACTTTAGCTATTTTCATAGTGTAATGTCGTACGGTATTCTATTGTGGGGAAATGCCGCCGATATTCAGACTATCTTTGTTTTACAGAAGCGAGCTGTTCGATCAATTTATAAATTAAGTCCGAGACACTCTCTCAGAGACAAATTTAAAGAGATTAATGTAATGACTGTGCCTTCTCAGTATATTTATGAAAATCTTTTATATGCCCATAAAAACATAAAATTGTTTAAAAAATACAGTGATATCCATAATATAAATACTAGAAATAAACACAAATTTGTTGTACCTACAACAAGGCTCAAAAAAATAGGTGGCTCGTTCAGATGCCAATGTATACGCTTTTATAATAAGCTACCAAGCCACGTTCAAGATCTAAGCCTCAATAAATTCAAATCATTCATTAAACGTAAGTTGTGCCAGAAAGCCTTTTATACCTTTAAAGATTATATTGAGGACAAAAAGGCTTGGGATTGAGCTGCTTCAAATTTCTGCATTTTGAATGACTTTTTTTTTTTTTTATATGCACATTGACATTAATGATTTTTTTTTATAAACAATGACATTTACTTACTTTGTAAAGTATATAAATTTATATATAATTTTTTTTTTTTTTTTTTTTTTTTTTTTTATATTGTGATTTGTGAATGTGAAGACGATGTGGGTCATTTTATTAATTTTTTATGTTTTATTTTTCTCTCTGTTCTATTACTTGTTTTTTTTTTTTTTTTCTCTCATGGTCTGGCAGTTTGAGTAATTTATGTGGCCTACCCAAATGTCCTTTCTTTGGTATTGTTCGTCGAATCGTTGAGCTCCTTAAGTCTTGAGTTGAGCTGCACGATTTCTGACAAATGCGTGCACTGACTGGACAGGTCCTCTCAATCTGTGTGGTTCTTTCCTCAAAAGACCATCTCAGACATCGATCTACATGGTCTTCATATAACCTGACCAAGATTATGTCTGGACTTTAAAAGAGACTGTGACCTCTGAGTTTGTTTCGGCCTTTCTTCTCAGAGTAGTCAGATAGGAAACGCCGACCTCATCTAGTTTAAAAAAAAACATGATTGACGTGTAAAAGTGTTTGTACAAACCTACTTACAAAAATAAAATCATTTATCATTTATCATTTAATGGGTAGCTAACCGTCCGATCAGGACCAGGCCCGTACCGGACGGCGCGTACGTGTTTCACGCACGCCTTAAAGAGATGTCAGCATAGAGGAAGGGGCCCCTTAGGGCCGAAGCCTACCGGGTCAGCGGGATTGTCTGAATGGGTTACCGCTGGCCCGGAACATAAAGGGCTAAGAAAGGAACATGGGTGGGTTTTAGTCAGTAAGAGTCTGACATTCCCTTCCACTCCACCCAGAGCGGGAGGGGTCATTTGATGACTTCCACCCGAAAAAAAAAAGGGGAGAACGGGATTTTTTTTTACATTTTCCATCAAAAGCCGAAAACTTTTTCTCTTTTTAGGCCGCAAGACCTAAAAAAAGAAAAAATGTTTGAGAATGTGCAAACTGCGCTCTTTCATATGACACCCCACATGCCCTATTAGCCCCACTTCGAATTTTTCAGACCCCTTTTCAGTCCCTGTTGCAAAAAATATACATATATTTTTATTTCTTTCTTATTTGTAAAATAGTTGGGCAACGTAATCGAAAACTATTCCAAATTTCAAGTTGATAGCATTAGTAGCTCTTGAGATATCCAGCTGTGACAGATAGACAGACAGACAGACTTAGTCTCACCAAGGGTTCTGTTTTTACCATTTTGGTCCGGAACCCTAAAAATCGCTCTTCTTAAGCTCTTCTTTCCAGACAACCATGGAATGGAATAGATAGGTACATAAATCCTGCTTCAAAACTTGCCACGAGAACTAAGCACACAACTACATAAAAACTGTTTAAATTGGCACGTGAACTACGCAAATAACTAGGTGCATATAAACCGTTTAACCATAATGAATTTAACGAATAAAAAAATCTAATTTATTGATGTTGTACTGAATCTAATTGCAAATTTACAATTCTCAATATATTAGCAAAACATGACAAATTTACCTATCTATAGGTACTTATAGGTAACTTTACTCATTTTATTCCCCGAAAAGTACCATCACTTGACTAGTATCGCCATCTAGTAGCGAGTAGCTAAACTCAGAATATTTTTTATATTTCTATAGCAGCATAATTTATTGTTGTAACTGATATGGTTACATACGTATTTTAACTCTAAATAATTTCACTTCTAATATTAACTGCTCATAAGTTATAACCAGATAGATAAGCTCGTCTGAATTATTCGGAAGCAATCAGCGCCATCTATGCTTACCGAGGCCGAATAACACATTTGAAAAGAATACCTACTACTAAAATCACTACAAAAAACATCTGAATAAATCACCATTTTACTTACCTCTCGCAATATTTTCTTGGAACTGTCGCCAGTGAGTCTACAAACAAGCAACATGATCACCCGTAATCTGCAAAGTAAGAAAATTGCTACACTAGCTATAACTTGAGCTTCCATTACCAACACAATGTTCGATAAAAGAGGTCTTTTTATACTGGAATTTGATGCGGTCAAGTTACGTATAACGACCGACAGAGGGCCAGCAAATATTTGATGTCGGTAATTGTCATACGAGAAGAAAATATCCTTTTACCGCGTCCCTTGTGTGTTAAAGTTTACTAGCAGCGAAAAAATATATCTGCTTCGGTGTTTTTATATTAGACTGACATATTTATGATGTACCTACATCTACGAGGTACCTACCTATCTGCGAGGGAGAGCGTTATTTCGGGGGCTATAGGGTTGAGTAAATTTTTAATAAGAGGTATTATTATTACACTCCCTTAAATTATGCATAAAAATTATTAGTAGGTAAGTACGAAAAACATCTGATTTGCTGATGCTGCAGCTAATCAGGGGGCCTAAAAAGGCCACTTTGGGTAAGTATCATAAAATGATAATATTATGAATTATAATATGGCGAAGACAGTCCCTGTTTTTCTTTTATCGCTCCACTACGTAGGTATAATCAAAGAGATTGGGATTGGATTTGGATTGGATTGATTGGTATTTTAGCACAGACAAAAAAAAAATAACTGAAAAATGCTTCACCGATGGGATTTTATATACGATTACCAGGATAACCAGGATTTTGTAATATCTTGATTTAAAAGAGTGTCATGCAGTTTCTTGCCCGTTCTTCTCCATAGAGATCTATGTTTTGGAATGAGCAACTAGCTTCAACTTTCGGACTAACTGACAGACTATTTAATTTTGACAATTCAA
Source organism: Mesoligia furuncula (assembly GCA_916614155.1). Lineage (NCBI taxonomy): Eukaryota > Metazoa > Arthropoda > Insecta > Lepidoptera > Noctuidae > Mesoligia > Mesoligia furuncula. The sequence continues at coordinate 29,845,447 of OU744799.1, forward strand.
AAGTGCCTGTACATACAAGGTTTAGTTGAAATAAATGCTTTACCTTTTTTTTTGGTTTGTTTTTTTTTTTTTTTACATTTACCGGGTCAGCGGGATTGTCCGAAAGGGTTACCGCTGGCCCGGAACATAAAGGGCTAAGGAAGGAACACGGGTGGGTTTTAGTCAGTAAGAGTCTGACACTCCCTCCGCTCCACCCAGAGCGGGAGGAGTCATTTGATGATTTCCCATCCGCAAAAAAAAAAAAAAAGAAAAGGTATAGTACATACTTACATAGAACTCACATCTGTGCTATGCAATTATACAATGCAAAGGAAATTGAGTTTATACAATGCAAAGATAATCTTACAATCTTCAGCAGCTCAACAGTATTTTCAAGTGTTAATCAATTAGTTGTGGTTGTGGAGCAGGACCAGCATTGAGCCAGGCATTTTTATCAGCGATGTAATCCCCTAACTTATAATATGCCTGACTGCATAGTGTGCGTTTTATACAAGACTTGAATTTTGTCTCATTCAGTTGAAGAATGTGGGGAGGTATTTTATTATAACATTTTAAACAGTAGGTACCCCATAAAAGATGAGTCTACTTTAGCCAGTCTGAAACCTGGTTGAACTAATAGGTCCCTATTTCTAGTATTATAATTATGTCTTTCACCTCTTTTACTAAAAAGATGTTAGTTTTTTCTTAGATACATGATGTTTTCGTAGATATATTGACAAGGCACCGTCATGATGTTAATTTCCTTAAACAGTTCCCTTAGAGAATCACGCCTGCAGAGGTTATATATGGCTCTGATGGCTCTTTTCTGCAGAATACAAATAGAATCGATGTCTGCAGCCCGTCCCCAAAGTAAAATACCGTAAGACATGATACTATGAAAGTAACTAAAATAGACTAGTCTCGCGGTATCTACATCAGTAAATTGACGGATTTTTCTGACAGCATAAGCTGCTGAACTTAGCCGTCCTGCAAGAGATGTTAAATGAGGACCCCATTGTAGCCTTGAGTCGAGCGTGATCCCCAGCAAAACCGTTTCATCGACGAATTCTAGTTTCTCTTGATTCAATAATATCTCACAATCACTACTCTTTACATTTGGTAAAGAAAATGTTATGCACTTAGTTTTTTTTCCATTGAATACTAAATTATTAGCAGTGAACCAACTTTGAACCTGCAGTAGGGCGTTATTTACGTCGTCAAAATTTGTAGCACGTCTATTTACCTTAAAAATTAAGGAAGTGTCATCAGCAAATAACACCATTTGTGGTTGATGTTTTAATAAATGGAGTAGATCATTAACATACACTAAAAAGAGGAATGGACCCAATATTGAGCCTTGTGGCACACCCATTTTTACTGTTAAACCATGTAAATTGATACCATTTATTTGAACTTGCTGTTGTCTGTCATTTAAATAAGAACTAACTAAATTGAGCGCAAGTTTTCCAAGCCCGTAATGCTCGAGTTTCAAAAGCAAGGTTTCGTGATCGACGCAATCAAATGCCTTAGAGAGGTCACAAAAGATTCCCATGGCGTCTTGGGCCTCTTAATTCCCACGCGTTAAAAATGTGTTTTAATAAGGTTACACCGGCGTCGGTCGTACAACGTCCTTTGGTGAAACCATATTGTTGATCGTAAAGGATTTTATTCGTGTTAAAATGATTGAGCATTTGATTAAGCATTATCTTTTCAAACACCTTACTGAAAACCGGCAACACGGACACGGGTCTATAATGATTGGTGTCTTTACTGTCCCCAGATTTGTAAAGTGGTATTACCTTACTGAATTTCATTAAATCGGGGAAGACTCCTTGATCAACACACGAATTAAATACTAAGGCTAACTATGGTGCAATAGTCTCAATTATGGAGGCACAGACTTTAATGGACATTCCCCAAAGATCTCCGTAAGTAAAGGTGTTGACAGATTGAGACTGAAATTAGAATACGAACGTTTTTAAAAGTACGAGAATTGCCCCCCAGATCAACGCAAAAATTAACAAACAGAAAAAAGAAAAAAAAACGTCAAACTCATGTCAAGGCACTGCTTAAACTTGATTGGCTGTTGTTATTTTAGTCCGCCAGTCACATCACAACAGTTACAATTAGTTTGAAAGCCTAACGTCTGTTTTCTTACTTTCTTTTAGGAACTGGGTGTTAATATAAGTAATAATAGTGTTGCTTAGTTTCATTTTAGTATCTACCTATTCAATAGTAGGACGGCCAAACTGTACATTTGTTTGTACAGCGCAGGTAGAGTGCGCGCAAGAAAAGTCTGAGCACGACCACAGAGCATGTAACCTTTTAGCACGACTGGTGGCGTGCTTAATGTTGCCAGCCTAACCACGCATAATTAATCTTTTTTCTTTCATTTAATCACTAATGATTTTCTATTTAGAAAACTGTATACTTAAGGTGAACGCAGACTTGGCCGCACCGCAGTCTCCGCAGTCCCCGCAGTCATCGCTTTTTGTTAATGGCCTCGCACATCTATCCGCACCGCAGTCACTGCAGTCGTTCCCGTCGCCGTACGCATCGCATTTGATTTCTTTCATTCAGGTTGCGCCGTGAACGCGAATGACGTCATCCGCGCCGCGCTAGCCGCAGCGTCCGCTGCGTGCGCGCCGGCGTTGGTGACGTCATCAGCTGCGGCTTGGGGAATTCGGTCGTTTCAGGGACTGCGGCGACTGCGACGCGGGTGGGTGTGCGAGGTTGCATAGAACTTCATATAAAGAATTCGAATGCGACGACTGCGGCGCGTGCGGTGCGGCCAAGTCTGCGTTCACCTTTATATTACTATATAATTATAACTTTAGAAAACGGGTACCGAAGGCCCGTTTTTATTTTTTTCGTTCTTCTGCACAAGTACATTGCCCCTTTAAGCTAATAATCCCTGCCTGCACTTTTAATCACTTGATGGCGATTATTTTACTTTGGAAACGAATACCCTAGTATACAACAGTAGTCTATGCGAATACCTGATGAACGCCTGACATAAACGTCAAGACGGGCAAACGATTAGTTCCGATTTCGGCCGCGCGCAGACTTATTTTGCGCGCACTCTATCGTCAATGTTAACACCTGCAAAACTCGATATTAGCTGAAGGTACGGCTAGAATTATCAATTAAAAACTTTTCTAAATAAAAAGTGAAACAACCACACTGATTTTAAAAATAAATCGTTCAACTGAACTGTCAAGTGAAATAAACGTCATTTTTCATTTTCTTATTTTTGCAAATAATTATTATTAATATTTATTTGGGAATACCAAAAAATATTGAAAATGAATGTCCACAAGCTCTGGGAATACCAGGAATACATAAACGTAAACGGTATGATGATGACTAATGAATTAATATCTGTACTCCAAAACTCTTTAACTTTGCTACAAGTTGAGAATCACTTCACACACATACAATACTGGGGGCAGATGTACGCCGTAGATTTTGACTATCACATTGCCGTTGGCATCAACACCGACGCTATAGCGGATCGAAAATATTTTTACACCACAGACTTTAATTTCTGGGGCCTACTGCCTAGAGCGAAAAAGAAGCACAAACAGCTGTCCTTTTTGACAACTTTCCCGTTTAGAGGGGATCCATCTCTAAACATAAAGGTCTTGGACGAAGCTTTGGAGGAAAATAATCCCGATAGATGCAAAATCATGAAGGAGGAAATCCGTTTGGCTGCCACAATCAGCAACATATGTGACGAAGCTGAAATATGCGCTCGAGGACAGTTGATCAAGCGGCCGAATGGTACTGTCGTTATAAACCCCAATAATTACGGTTTGAATGCTTCTGAATCGAAATTATTGAATTCCTACCTCCACATCAGACCCTCTCAACACCGCTGGAACACCAACCTACTCACAAGACAAGATTACAACTACAGTATGGACTTTCTTGATTCTATCGATCAGGACATACCAAGTGGCTGTTGGAACCTTTCGTTGGAACAGAACGGGTCATTGGTGTATTTAAAAAGTCTGTACTGGCCCGGAATGATGTACTTCCATAAAGTAAGAACGCCTGAGGCTGGTTTTCTTTACATAGGTCATGGCCGTAAGAATTTAGATGTACCTTTTCTGCTTTAATGTTGTGGTTTTATATTTCATTTGTTGCTGCATTATGATTAGATAATACTAGTAATTTACAAATTATTTTCTGTTTCATTTATGCATCCCTTTCCTTTGATTGACTTTTAACTATTCTTTGAAAATGTAAGTATTAGTAGGTACTACAGAAATACTGTACTTTCTGTCAAATAGAAATACCTATAGGTCGACCGCCGTGCGCCCGTGACGCGGCTCTCCCAGAGTAAGTAATTATAAAGGGAGGCTCTCCCATCTACTTACTCGGGCTAGTGTGCATAGTATCTCTATAATGTAGTATGTGGACTAGTGCTTAAGCGACTCAAGCGAGTTACAAAAGCCGCTAAGGTAGCCCGTGAAATTCAATTTTTTTTACGTTTTTTGCAATTTGCTGGTCAGTATTAACCGTATAGTTCGGGAGCGCCCCCGAATGGACCCGAACACACGAACCTCCGCTGGCTCGGTACTGGGTCCCATTGGACCCAGGAATTACGACATACGACACCCTTTATTGATTATGTAAATATTTGTTATGCTACCCATCCAATCTAATGAATGTGCGTTAACTAAGAGAGTTGGATAAAAAACTTTAAGTTAACGCCATTAAATATTTCATATTTATCGCGCAAGCATATTAATTTACCTTTATTAAATTCAAGTCTGTAAATGCGATAATCGCCATTTTGATGACAGTGATGGTCGAGGCTAAAAAACATAAAAATTGGGGATTTCGAACATCCAAACTCCACCACAGGGGCAGTGAATAATACATCACTTAATTATTTGACGAATTCATCCATTGTTCAAGTTAAATAAGTAGCGGTAATGAAGGTTTTTGATATCTAATGTCGAAGTTTCGCGCCAATCGTGCGTGTTTACATTTAACTTTTCACAAATGTCACGCACACACATGTAGGTAAGATTTAAAATGTGACAAATATTATTTAAAATATTATAAACAACACAAAAATGCCCAAATGTTAACGTAATATTGAAGCACAAGTCAAATAACACGTATTATTCATTACCGCTACTCAATTTGTGTTCAAAATCGCCGTCTATTGTTGTTTTTTTTAAAGTAATGATGTGTGAAAGCGATTATGCTAAACGATTTTTTTTTAAATTTCGATTGACATGGATAATTTAATATGTCGAATTTCTGAAATCGATACTCGGAAACTGAAATAAAATTATTTTAAGCATTAAATAAAATAAGCATTGTTTAGAATAATGATTTATGGTTTTCTAATGTTATTCTAATAGTTTTTTGGACCCTATATTGAAACTGAGTCAATAACTGAGGACCTTTGGCCATAGTCATTTATTGAATTTCGCGGCGAATTGTTTCTATATTTGAATTTATCTTCGGACTGCGCTCGCCGTTCAAAATTATTTTTATTTATTGTACTTATTATTTATTTTTGATACTTTCTAATAGTTTGGTACAGAATGCCCGGTATACATTTTTTTGGTAGATTTAGCAAAAGTTTGGGAATGATGATAAATTAATGGTATAAATTGGGTATTCCACAATCACTTTACATTTCAATATGTTTTGTTAGTTGTATGAGCTTGGTAGTTTTTGTTCCTATTAGTTTATTTGAGTAATAGATTTTTTTTTCGTGGTAGTTTACAACGAAATTTTAAAAAACTGACCATGTTTATGTCGGACCACGCACAGTGAAAGGTTCCGTAGTTAGGTTGAATATTTACGCATGCACAATGCAATCATTAATTTGATCGACTGCAAAAATAAGTTTGTATTTCTATTTCTCATCATTCATAAGTTCATAACGTACCCAATAATTAAAGTGCCTGGCAGAAAAGTAAAGTACTTACTGTTTTCTTATGGGGAATAACATCTTGACCATTTCTTACTATTACAGCCAAAGTCTGCAATTAACCCCCTTGACCGCTATTTGAGATTGAAAATGCCAAAAATCTTATTTTTATATCAAGCGTTTTAAGCATAACATTAAAATAAACCGGTCAAGAGCGAGTCGGACTCGCGCACCAAGGGTTCCGTACCTTCATGTTTTTAATTTTTGATCGGCGTGGGCCTATATTCGTCAGAGGATTTTAGCACAGGCACTGCGGTGTAGAATATTGCAGTTTTTTGTCGGCGTGATCTCTTGACCGATTAACTTTTGTCGATGATTTCTGAAAAAGTGTGCTATATGTATAAAGACTTTGTTTTATTTTTCCTGTAATCTTTACATAAACTTCTATCACATAGAATCATTTCAGATTTTTCTTTTTGCAAACTTCGGAGATAAGGGGGGGGACCAAATTTTTTTTACACTTTTCATCAAAAGTCGAAAACTATGCCGGCCAAAAATAAAAAGAAAAAATTTTTGAGAATGTGCAAACTGTGCTCTTTCATGATACCGCACATGCCCTACTATTTTATACTTAGAATTTTTGAGACCCCTTTCAGTCCCTGTTGCAAAAAATATGCATATATTTTTATTTCTTTCTTATTTGCAAAATAGTTGGGTAAACGTCATCTAAAACTGTTCCAAATTTCAAGTTGATAGCATTAGTTGTTCTTGAGATATCCAGCTGTGACAGACAGACAGACAGACTGAGTCTCACCATAAGGGTTCCGTTTTACCATTTTGATACGGAACCCTAATACCGACTAAGTCTATTTTATACATATAAAAATCAGAGTCCTGACTGACTGATATATCAACGCCTAAGCCGCTGGTCCTAGAGACATGCAATTTGGAGAGTGTGTTCTTTGTGAAGAATAGGCATCCACTAAGAAAGGGTTTTTCGAAGTTTTACCCCTAAAAGGGTGAGTGGGGGGAGGGTGAAATTTCACGCGGATGAAGTCGCCGGCAGAAGCTAGTTGAATATAACATCCCGAACATATGTGACCCTCACGACAAGCACTTTTATTTGATATATTACACGGTACCTACGTAAGCAAGGCTTTTTTTAATTTTCTAATGTCACTCCAAAAAGTGACCCCTTTCAAAATTAATTATTTATGTTACACGTCCGTGTTTGAGTCTCAAAAATTTATATATGTACCAAATTTCAACTTAATCGGTTCAGTAGATTCGAAACAAATCGGTTGTGACAGACCTACAGACAGACACACGAGTGATCCTTCATAAGGGTTCCGTTTTTTCAATCGGACGTAGGGAACCATAAAAAGTTACACCCCACACTGTACGTGTATGTACTTATTAAAATAATTATATTTAAAAAAATAATTACTTCATGAAAAATATACCAAAGAGTTTTTATTCAGTTTCTGCAAACATTTTTTTTTTTAAACATCGATTATTATCGATTAGGCTTTATGACATTTTTGAATCGAAATAAGAAAATTGGGTGGATGGTCAGCACTAAAAAGTGACATGTCGCATCACATTTTTTAGTAATTTTTATAAGATTTGATCATGTTTTATATGTAGTTTATGTATGAAAAATGGTAAAAGTAAGAATGCAGAGAGAATGACAATATCTTTATTTTTTCCTTTTGCATATTTTCATCAAGAGATTAAGTGGTTTATGTACATATTTTCAGCGAGTTTAAGGTGCCTACCTTTTGGATAGGTGTAGTAATATCTATTTTATAAAACTTTCGCAGTAATACGACTCGGTTTGACCGACCTCAGCATATAGTTAAAGATATTTGCCACAAACTTATTGTACAAAATAGGCGCGGTAACACATTTTTCTTAATAAATTCGGATGCTGAAAGTTGAAGTAAATTCCTGAATACCATGACGTAATTCGCAACATCCCGTCGTGTCAGCTGATACGTCATATGTCAAAATCTAGTCGAGCAGAGAGGTTAAGTTGACCGTTGATTAAAATATGATTCGCGACCGTATTTAATATGTATTTACAGAATTATAATAATTAAAGTCATCATCACAACTCTCTGACCAAGTAATCCCACTGAATGACTATTTCATGAAATCTTGACATTTTACAATGAGAGGTTTTTCTTTTGAGTATTAAAAAAAAACATAGTTTCCAAGAACCCTGAAGATGGCGTTGAACTGACTACGTTACTAGGTGCCAAAGTCAAAACGCTTGGAAAAAAAACATTGCGTCACGTCATATACGCTCGTTGAGTGACAGTTTCGTTCAAAGAGTAAAGTAACTATAGAGGCAGTTTCGTTTGCTTTCGTTTTAGGATCTCAAAATTACATCCAAGTGAATTAATAAAAAAATTATGTGTCGTTCCGTTCCTTGCAGTAACTTACCAAGTTCAGCGCCATCTATCCAGCAACTAGGGAAGCGTTAAAAAAAAAAGAAAAAGAAAATCCCTCATTAAACTAACTTAACAAGTTGTATTACTGATCTTAATGATTATAATTCTGTAAATACCTATTTGTTACGGTCGCGAATCATATTTTTATCAACGTACAACGTAATACTGACCAGCAAATCGCAAAAAACGTAAAAAAATTAGAATTTCGCGGGCTACCTTAGCGCTTTTAACTTTGTTTGTGAATACCTTGCCATTTGACAATAAACGTTAACACTGTTTTTGAATCTATTTATCGAACAAATAGCAACATTGACAAACGTCAGCTACATTCCGTTTTCCCCATTGACATGAGTATAGTGTTCTGTGGACATCACAGAGTACTTTTTGATAGACTGAAAGTGGACATTTCCCATCCGTTCACCGATCGTTCGGTCGGTTCGTTCGCCCTCTCGCTCGCCCACTGTCGATAAAATCCTTGGCGCCTATTATAACCGGCTTTTTTGTTTTTGGTAATTTTTGTATTAATAATTCACCCCAGTTAAATACTTCTCAGTTATCTTCTTGAAGTGTAACAATGGCTTCAGATGATGTTAATATCACCGAAGACGCCGAAATGGCGGAATGTGATGGAGACAAAGTTGTAACGATGATGGATGTTTTGCAAGAGCAACAGGACTTCGAAGAAGATGCCAACGCTGTTCTAGGAGCGTCTGACGACAAGAACTGCACTTATCCCAAGGTATAAAAAGCTTCTTTTTGTCAAAAAAACGCATAGAATTTTACAAACATGGCGTATGGAAATTGACGTTGCAACGGAATTATTTCTCGTTAATACGCCCTAAATCTTGTCTAATTAGTCTTTTGAACAACTTGTTAACCTTAAACTTACTTCTACTAAACTTAAACACTTACCTACACACGTAATAGATTCCTACAATGGGCTTGCCATACGGGAACACTATGCTCAAGGAATACAAAGGAACTCGAATGTGTGATTTATTCAACTACCCAAATTGATATAGAATGCATAAGATATGTTTACTGTTAGAAATAAGAAATCATTTCTTCAATCTGAAGATATTTATTGGACAAGATTTGGTCTTGTATTTTATCTTGTAAATCAAAACATAATCCTCCATTGAATTCAGTCAAAATAAGTTTATTGTCATTTTGGTCAACACATCTTCAGACTATGTATTTGCTAAGGTACCCATTTGGTTTCAAGAACATGATATAACATGTTTAAACATACTGTAAATTGAAATGGGTCAGTTACTACTTTCTCCTGTAATTTGAAGAGGTTATTACAACAATTGGTCAGTTGTCCTCTTTTATGAAGCTCAGCACATATAAATAAGCAAGTTGAAATGTTTTATTTAGAATCTTCATTACTGGCTATGTTTTATTTATAAAACAAGGGTTCACTAAGTCATAGAAGAATAGTGTTTAAATGACATTAAGAGCGTTTACGCTGTACTGCATTTCATACAAACTTTCAAGCCCTTGTTTTTCGAAATTAATGAACGGATTTTAATGAAACTTCGTACGTATAAGCAAAATACAAAGGTCTACAAAGTTAGTAGAGAACATTTTCGAAATGTCTTATATAAAAAAAGATAACTGGAAATATCTGTTTCTATGGAAAGTTTAAAATCGGTCTAATTTGGCTGTAACACTATTTTTCGAAAATGTTCTCTACTACCTTTTTAGACCTTTGTATTTTGCTTATACGTACGAAGTTTCGTTAAAATCGGTTGATTCACTTCGAAAAAAAAGGTCTTGAAAGTTTGTATGAAATGCCGTTCGGCGTAAACACTTTTAAGGAAATAACACTGACACACTTCAATTTTGTGTACATAATATTTGCTGTTCTTATTTCTGCATTGTTATAAAAATGTCAACCTTGTGACCATTACTTAGCAAATAAGATGTTCTATTTAGATTTATAAATAAACATGAGTGAAAGTAATAATTTTTAAAGTAAGATAATTTAAGTACTAGTTTCCTGATTCAATTTAGTTTTTTATACCTATTCAGTTACTAGTAACAGGGACCATAGCAAGTTGCTTGCACTCAGGCTAAAGTCATTTGTTTTGTTTACAGGGCTACATCAAAAGACAAGCACTGTATGCTTGCCTCACATGCTGCAGCGAGGCTAAGGTGGACCCAACAAAGAGAGCAGGAGTTTGCCTCGCATGCAGCTTAACTTGTCACGAGAACCATGAACTCATTGAGCTGTATACCAAAAGAAACTTCAGATGTGATTGTGGCAACCCAAAGTTCAACTCTCACCCTTGCCAGTTCACTTCGGACAAAACTGACCTCAATGATGACAATATTTATAACCAGAACTTCAGTGGACTCTACTGCATTTGCCAACGGCCCTACCCAGACACAGAGTCCACAATTGAGGAAGACATGATCCAGTGCATCATCTGCGAGGACTGGCTTCATGCATCTCATCTAGAAGCTGTAGTACCCGCCAATGATCAGTACTCAGAAATGGTCTGCAAGAATTGTATGAAGAAGAATGAGTTCCTACATGATTACAGTATATTTGCAGTTACAGTTGAGGCAGGAGATGTGGATATCATAACTGTTAATGGTAACGCTAAGTCTGCTGATAATAGCCTTTGCAATGGGGAATCAGAGAAGGAAAAATTAGTCAATGGAATAGAAGAAAATAAAACTGAAATTGGAGCTACTAGTGTCACTGTCAATGGCAATATTGAAATGAATGGGGACAAGGAAAAAAGTACAGACAACAAAGCAGTTGATGAAAGTGTTGCTGCTGAAACAAAACAGGATGAGTTAAGTACTGTTCAGTCAACAGAAATAAATCCTGAAGAAAAAGGAAAGCCAAATGCTGATGACAGTAAAATGGATTTAGATACTGAAAGTAAGACAACAAAGGAAGAAGAATCATCTGTGGAGACTACTGAAGCAAATGAACCAGCTAAAACTGATGCACCAGCTGAGCAGGAACAAAAAGAAACAAGTAAAGATACTACAGAGAAATCAGATGCAGCAGAAAATACACCTACACCTGATCCTACACAGAACAATGAGACATCACCTGAAAAAACTGAAAGCACAGATGAAAATCCAGAAAACACAGATGAAAAAATGGAGAATACTGACAATAAGCTGGAGAAGGCAGATGAAACAATAAATGAAGAGACTGAAACGCAAGAACAAAAAAGTAAACAATCAAAAATTGAAGAAGATGGTGACGGCGACATTGCACAAGAAAATAAAACTGAGACCAGTGAAAGAACAGAGCAACAACTTTTAGATGACCTTACTGCACTCACAGCTGACAATCCAACTTCAGAAGAAAAAACAGACACAGCTGCAGAAGTAAAGCCAGAAACAGCTACAGAAGATAAACCTGTAGAAGGTATGGAACAATCTGGAGAATTTAAAGAAGAGTCAGCCAAAGAAACGGCAAATGAAATTGCAGATAAATCTGAAGAAAAACCAGTTAAGAACGAAACTGCTACTGGTAACATTGAAATACCAGACACGTCACAATCGGAAAAAGATGCGAAGGAAAATACCAAAGAGAAGACGGATTCGGTGATGGATGCTATTGACGAACTGTTACAAACAGCTAATGAGGCGAAAGAAAAGGAATCTGCAGAACCTAAAGAACCTAACAGTGAATCAACAGAAAGTAAGAAAGCTATTGACAATGTTGACACAAAAGAGACTGATGTTGAAATGGGTGCCAGTGAAAACAAACTTGATAATGAAGTACCTGAGAAGATAGAAGACACTGCTGATGCCAATAACAAACCTAGTACCAATACAGATGTTGAAATGAGCGACACTTCTTCCCAAAATGAACCTGTAAGCGAAAGTAAAGTTGATGAACCTACAACCAATTTAGAAAATAAGGATGTCAATGATACTGAAAATGAATTGGTAGAAGAAAAACCTCAAATTTCTGACACAGCCAATGACAGTGAATTGAAAACAAGTGATGATAATGATAGCACAAACAAAACTGAACCTTCTAAAGATGAGAATGAAGTGCATATTGTCACAGAAAATACAAAGGAACATAAACGGAAACTTAGCACTGATTTAACTGATGATATTTCTTCAAAGAAAGCCAAGTTAGAATGTGTGAGACCCAAAGATGTGAAAAGAGTCCACAAGGGAGCTACATTCTGGCCTTCTAATTTCCGCCAGAAACTGTGCACGTGCGGTGAATGTCTTTCAATGTACAAAGATCTGAAGGTACTGTTTCTCACTGACCTGGAAGACACTGTATTCGCCTATGAAAGCTTGGGCAAAGAGAATGTAGCTGGTGGAGCTTCTCAGTACGAGAAAGGTATGCAGGCACTCTCATCTTTAGACCGGATACAACAAATAAACGCCCTTACAGAGTACAATAAAATGAGGGACAAATTGCTTGACTTCCTAAAGAGTTTCAAAGACAGGAAAGAGGTTGTCAAAGAGGAGGATATAAAGGCGTTTTTCGCAGGAATGAAACCCCGCCGGGAACCCGACGGTGTTTATTTCTGCAGATAAAAGTAGAATGTTAAGAATTATTTTACGTTTTTAATTCATTTGTGATTCTATGACCGCATTCCCTCTTTAGTAATGTTATGCGAGATTGGTGGTTATTCATGATGTCTCAATATATTCAATTTTGTCGTATTTTGACTTTTATTTCGTGCTTGTGCTTGCTCTAATGCTCTAAACATAGGACTAGGAATGTATAATGTTTTAATTCAGTCTTATTAGCAAATGGTTTCTTCATGAGCCATTCTGCGGGTAACAGTAGAAATTTAAGAATTATTTGTTTATAATTAATTTGTGATTCTATGACTGCATTTCCCTCTTTAGTAATGTTATGCGGTATTGATGGTTATTGAGTTTTCAATATATTCAACTTTAACATGTTTTGACTTTTATTTCATGCTCGTATTGCTCAAAATACAGAGTAGGTATGAATAATGTTTTAATTCCGTCTCAATAGCAAACGCAAGTTTTTCATCAGCCAATTTGTGACCAGTCAATGTTGATAATCGTGGCAGTCGATGTCTATCATTGTTGTGTTGTGGAGCTGATCTAATTCGAAGAGCTGAGAGACCTGGTCAAAAGTTTTTAGCAAAATCGAATACTTAGTAGGTAATTGTAACAGGATTACCAGAGAAAACGGTACATGGTCGGACCATGTACCGTTTACTTACTTTACTTACTTACTTTACTTTACCGATAAAAGAAGTGGGAGAAAGTTGAAGAATGAATTGGATAAGTTAAGTTTTCATTACCAAATGTACCTCAAGTGGGTCTGAATTTAGAACTTGATGGCAAAAGACTAGATGCTGTTACGGAAACTGTATTTCTAGGAATTACTTTAGATTCAAAATTACAATGGGGCGCACACATTAGAGCTCTCTCAAGTAGATTAAGTTCAGCTGCATATGCAGTAAGAAAAATAAGGCAGTTGACAGATATAGCCACAGCTAGGTTAGTATACTTTGCTTATTTCCACAGTATTATGTCTTATGGTGTTCTGCTGTGGGGATCGGCAGCTGACGTAGATTCAATTTTCATTTTACAGAAGAGGGCAATCCGCGCAATCTAAAAAATTTAATTAAAAATTTAAAAAACCCCCGACACAAAAAAATAATAAAATTAAATGTGAGTAATTGGAAAAGGATCAAATAATTAAAAAATCCCCAACTTAAAGAATCTAGGTAACGAGACTAAAACAGATAAATTCATATGGCAGTCGGGGGACCTCTTAGCATAGAAGGTGTTCCACAGAACGGTCCCCCGACTTCCATATGAATTTATCTGTTTTAGTCTCGTTACCTAGATTCTTTAAGTTGGGGATTTTTTAATTATTTGATCCTTTTCCAATTACTCACATTTAATTTTATTATTTTTTTGTGTCGGGGGTTTTTTAAATTTTTAATTAAATTTTTTATTTCATGCTTTTTGTAGGGACTCCTTAATTTTTGTACCTATTTCATTTCTTTTATTTTCTTGCGTTTTAAGATTCAGGTAATTTGGTGTTTAATCAGGTTTTTTATCTGTCAAAAAATAATTATTAATTTATAGTTGAAGAATAGTTTTTAAGACTAAACAGATTTTTTTGTTTTATTGTATACTTTTTCTAGTTCTTTCTTTAGTTATTCAATTTTCGTACAAGTATTTCATAGCTATTAGATATCTTAGGTATTTCAGATCTAGTTTATAAAATGGGACTGCGACACTATCTGATGTAGAAATACTTACACTTTTTAAGTAGGATAATTCCATTCGTGATAAAAATAGTCAAACTCAGTGATCGTAGGTACCAGTCATCACTCCACTTTCCTCATCATTCTAGAGCATTGATCAGACAAAATAATATTTTCAAGTTTTTAGTTTTCATTTCGTTAGTTAATATTCCTCATTCTCTTTAAATATAGTGTACATTATTCTACTTGTCAAGCCCTTTCATTTGATACCTATATTGAAGCAGTTGTGAAAAATAAATATAATTCGCCGTTTTGTGGTGGCGGCCACCTTGGATTTGAAATTTGTAATAGCATATAGTACTATTAGTCAAGCCCTTTCATTTGATACCCATATTGAGGGAGTTGTGAAAAAAAAATGTAAGTCGCCACTTTGTGGTGGCGGCCATCTTGGATTTGAAATTTATCATAGTGTATAGTATTCTACTATTCAAGCACTTTCATTTGATACCCATATTAAGGGGGTTGTGAAAAAATATGTAGTCCGCCATTTTGTGGCGGCGGCCATCTTGGACCGATTTTCATCAAACATAGCTAAGAACACTCCCGACAAATTCACCTTTCAAACAAAAAAAACAAAATTAAAATCGGTTCATCCGTTCGGGAGCTATGATGCCACAGACAGACACACACACACACACACACACACACACACAGACACGTCAAACTTATAACACCCCGTCGTTTTTGCGTCGGGGGTTAATAAAATGGGTCCTCGCGAGTCTCTTAGAAACAAATTCAAAGAAATTGATATACTAACTCTGCCTTCTCTTTATATTTTAGAAAGTATTTTGTATGTTCGCAAAAACTTAGGACTCTTCAAAATAAGAAGCGATTTCCATAATATAAATACACGTAGTAAAAATGAAATTGTGTTACCTAAATTTAGATTAACTAAAACTAGCAAGTCATTTCTTGTAAACAGCATCCGTTTTTATAACAAGTTGCCAAAGCCGGTTACAGAACTTAGCGATGGAAAGTTCAAAACCCTCATCAAACGTGTCCTTATCAAAAAAGCATATTATAAGATTAAAGACTACGTTGAAGACAAGCTAGTCTGGCAATAATTCCTTCTGCACATGTGGCTTCCCTGGCTTCTCATTAACGGCATAACTATGTAAATGTCTATTAACTGCTCTCAAATTACGATGTTTAATTTTTATTTAATTATTATTATTATTTTTACATACTTTTTGACATAATTTCTTTATTATTTGACATTATATACTTTTTGACATAATTTATTTATTAATTGACATTGTATACAGACACTTGAAATTTTTCACCTCTTTATTAGTGGTTTTATTGAGAATCATAACACTTGGTTTTAGTAGGTTTTTATTATTATTTTTCTTTTTTTATTATCTATCCTTTTGATAGATTCTTATTTTGTAAATGTGAGGACTTTGTAGGCCTTATAGACTTTAGATCTGTAGACCATTTTCTATTTTATCAAGTACTTGGTACTTGTTGACAGGCCTGCGCTGTCCTTCCATACCTACTTACTGTAATCTGGAAACATTGTAAAAGCCAATTATTTTTAAAAAGAGTAACCATGGAGTTTCTTGCCGGTTCTTCTCCATAGGAAACGACCAATTGGAACCGTGCACCTAGCTTCTGACGTTTCATAAGTGCCCATGTAGGTTTATGTGAAATAAAACATTTTGATTTTGATTTTGATAGGTATTCGTAATAAAACAGGCAGCTACGTAAGATAATTAACTTTATTATCGTAAGAGGTTATGAGGAGCGTTATCGCGATCACGCGTACAATATGTCGTAGTGTCCGGGGCGGTACAGCAGGTGCACCAGCGGCTTCGAACCCTCGGGGAAGTCGTGTGCTATCACCTGGAATACAGACATTAGTTAATGTTGGATGCACTTTCATTAACAGAGATAGAAGTGAAGTCGAGAATATAAAATTATAGTACGAAGAAAGCCTTGTGTTCGGTCAAGCTCCGCGCATAACCTATGGAGTACGATACAATAGAAAATCAATTGTCTCATTAGCGGAGCTCAATAAGTTAATGCTTTTCACGAGAAAATAATTCGCACCTTCGGTGCAACAAAGGCACAAAAGTAAAATTTAAAAATGAGCTGTTGTGCTTTTGGAAGGAGTTCGTTTTCACCGTGTTTTCGACTGCTGTATCAAAGGGACTTAAGGATAAAGGTTGGTAGCAAAATACAACACCTATCCGTACTGATGTACTAATATTATAAATTCGAAAGTAACTGTCTATATGTTACCTTTTCACGTCTAAACCACTGAACGGATTTCGATAAAATTTGGCAGAGAGATAGATTGCATCCCAGGGAAGGCCATAGGATAGTTTTTATCGACATACCTCGCGGGCGGAAGCTAGTTATCATAATATAAACATTACCTTTACAGTTTTCAGCCATAGACAGCATCAGCGTATTTTGTAACAGATAAATCTGTTGTATGCTACCCAGAACCTTACCCTGTTATCAACACAGGAGCTCTCAATTCTGACATTCTACAGTTACCTATTCAAAAATAAAAGCTTGTAAAGAGTCTAACATAACTTGTATGAGAAGTGCACAGCCGCCCGTTTGAAGTCCACAGGAGGATGGATAAAAAACAGCAAATGAAGTATTTTTTTGCTCTGGTGGTGTAGTTGCTGTATGGCGTTCGGCTCTTCGTACACGGCACGGTTTCTTTGCCGTACAGCGCATAAACCGCGCGTTTTTTTTTGTATGGATTAATCCATACAACACTGACGAACCGTGACAAACGGTGAATAAACCGTAGTTTTTTCGACAAGAAAGTAAAAACGTGTGTGTACAAAGGGCGTTCCAGTACCAGGACCAATAAATAATGATGCGTCCAAACATCCCTGTGTGCATCGACAGCATTGTGGGAATTTGTGTGTGGAATATTAGATGATTTATTCTAGCCTCATGCCGAGTTCCGAGCCGTTATCGCGGACGCCACACGGTGTAGCAAAAACTACTATACATAAATATTGTTCGTACCATTTCAAACTTGGGGCTAGACTCTGTCTCATACTCGCCACGACTCGGACCCGGCTCTACCTAGCATAAATCATCCAACGTTAATAAAACCTGCACTAAGTCTACAATTACTTAGGTACGAGGGTTCCTTATTTTATTGCCCTGTAATGGAGAAATCAGAGGCTGATCCTGTGACGACTGGGACATATTATAGTCCATATAGAGTTAAGTCTGCTGTCGATATTTACCTCATAGATGGTTTGGCGATGACGACACTGCGTCCTCTCCCTATGCAGCTAGATTGAAAGGATAAAAGGGTAAATAAGCAAGTTTTCGATAATTACCTTACTCACATGGCTTCCCTCGCTGCGGTCCATGTATTTCACTCTGACACCAACGTTCAGTGCATTGCTCAGTGCTATTATGTGAATATGATCAGACTCCTTATACATTGGTTCCACTTCCTGTAAAAAACAATCAAACTCAAACTCAAAGCATTTATTTCAATTAAACCTTGTACAGGCACTTTTGAATTGTCAAAATTAAATAGTCTGTCAGTTAGTCAGAAAGTTGAAGCTAGTTGCCCATTCCAAAACGTAGATCTCTATGGAGAAGAACGGGCAAGAAACTGCATGGACACTCTTTTAAATCAAGTTATTACAAAATCCTGGGTACATTATTCTTGTTGCTTCTATATGTGAGAACAATGTAAAAAAAAAGACAAATGAAGAAACAATTCAAAATATATGATTAAAAATAAGCCTTGGCAGTTAAGAGATGACCAGTCTCAACCGACGGCACCCGTTCACGAACATGACGCGTGGGTCAGCACCATCCAGCTCAACCATTTTGTAGGGAACCGAATAATCCAACACACGCGCCACCATCGGTGAGACATTTAAGTGAGCATGACACGTTCTCAACTGCCATGCTCTTTCAAGTCAACAACAAAAAAAACAAAATCATAATAAACGGAAACATGGTTCTTACATTTACAAAATTAAAAAAAAAGCTTCTAAATTATACAAAACTATAGTTTGCAATTTATTTAAGATGTTAATATAATTTACTACCAAACAGGAAGAGGTATCTAATATTAAAGTATTCAACAATTAAAACTGGATTGAATAAAATAAAAAGTTATGTTCGTAATGTCAGAAATATTGAAAAAGAAAAAGGGAAGCACCTCTTCCAAATATTGAAATTTTAACTAGTGAGCCCAAGTGCCTGTGGAGCAGGACCAGCATTAAGCCAAGCATTTTTATCTACGATATAATCATCCAACTTGTAATATGCTTGTCTACATAGTGTGCGTTTAATGCATGTTTTAAATTTCTTCTCATTTAATTGAAGAATATCGAATGGTATTTTATTATAACATTTTACACCCATAAAAGAAGTTTTTACTTTAGACAATCTGAAACGCGGTTGATCTAATTTGTCCCTATTTCTAGTGTTAAAATTATGCCTGTCACTTATCTTACTAAAAAGATGTAGATTTTTTCGAACGTACATACATAATGTTTTCATATATATATTGACAAGGAACCGTCATAATGTTAATCTCAAATCAATTATTGTCTAAGGAAAATCGTAAGCTATCTGGCACTTTGCCAAGTCCAGAGCAAGCCTAGTCAATGGCAGACTAAGCCAATCGGGGGCCTGGGGTGCCAAATCTGAATGCAGGAAAAGTTTGAGAGGTAGAAGGCAGGATGTAACAGCGAGCGTCGCGAGCTCCAAATTTTTTGCACCCCACCTCGAGAAGTTTAGGTTTTCTTTAGACCATTTCAATTCAGAAATAGTAGATACCTACCTCCTTTTTCGACTTTACAGAAAAGTTACGAGTTTCAGACGAATGTAAGATGTTAGAGAATAGGCTCGAAAAATTTTGGATCTTTCTGGATAGGTAAGGTTTGCTTTTGACTATTCATACAAAAATGGTACTTACTTTGTCGACTTCTGCAGAAAAGTTAGAAAAATAAGAGAATGTATAAAGCATATTCGAAAATTTTTGCACCCATGTTTATATTCAACATACTGAGGGAGCCTCCAACTACTAACTGCCTTTTAAACAAAAACACTAAACATATTTTGGCATTATTTGGGATTTGATTTAAAAAGTACTTCTCGAGATTTGGGGCCCCTGGCACGTGGGGCCCGGGGCGGACTTATACTTGTCATTTGTGTAGGTTCATTCAAATTACTGTGGTCTAAGCAGCGATTAGTAAGTTTGCCACATAGCAAAGTAATGTATGAGAAGAAAGAACTTAATAAAATCACAACACATACCTGTCTGCAGAACTCAGTCACAGTGCGTGGCCCTTCAATGAAGTTCTGGTAGAAATCATTCTCCGTCTGCAGCTGTCCGGAGGTGACCAGACGGAGGTACACCACAATGTAATCAGAGTAGCCCTGCTTGTTGAACTTCTCGTGCAACTCAGCTCTCACTGATTCTAGGGAATCTGGCGAGCCTCCTGCTTGCTCGCCCACCCGTTGTACCACTTCCATAAACTGTAATGGTTTTTTTAAACCAATTAGAAGCAGTTTTTTATGGCCCTGAACTTAATATAGATAAGCTAAAAAGATTGCTTTTTTATACACCACCTTGTATATTTCCTTGAAAGGTAAGATAGAGGTGAACGACAGAGACAAGTCTAATAGTAGTGGAGAGCGGTGAACCATGAAAGCCGATGCCAAACAGTTCTGTTTGCCATATATGTCATACTATATAGAAGAGTTTGGCATACAATAGTTTATATTAAAGTATCGTATATGTATAATTTAAGACTGGCAGTACAATATTGGTATTATTAGTAGACTAAGCATTTACAGTAGGTTGATACGCAATACACGCCAGAACCACAAATTAATCATCAACTGTTTTTTAGTGTTTTATAATATAAAATTGTGTAATATTGTGTGTAAATTCAGATACAAGTTACTTGTTTATGAATAAATTACTATGATTGTCAAATGTACTCATGGTTTTTTATTCTGCAACAGTGTATTAAAGATTTCTTTCTCGTGTTGAACACTGTCTTTAGGAATACCGCAGCAGAACTATTTAGCACAATATCAGATGGTTTGACATCATTTTTAAAATGTTGATGTTTCAGTGTATTGATACAAAGATGCTATGTAGGCGTAAGAAAACAACAACAGTAACTATCTAACCTCGAAAAATAATGGAAAAAAACTCACCGTCTCATAAAAGTCTTCCACTGTGAACTGTGAGAACCCTAAGGCGACAAGAATCTCCTTCGAATTCTTCGCTATTTCATAAAACTTATTGAATTCACTCTTATCGGTCAGTAGATGTTCTAAATATGCGTAGGAAAACGCTCGGAAGAAACAGTTGCCGTCCGGCCGCGTTCTCCTAATATACTTATATTTAGAGGACAAATCTTTTACTTTTAACAGGTACACTGGATCCTCGTTATATTCCTTTTCTAATGACGACAATGCTTCAAGTTCACCCACAAGCGGTATCGTTTCCGATATCTGCAAAACAAACACAACACAATGTCAAAGTTGTATTACGATTTCACGGAAAACAAAGACTGGCTCGCATTAGAATTGGATAATTTTATGATGCTCACCTCTTTCTCTATCTCACGCTGTTGTTTCATGATCAACTCATCTTGATTTATTGAGTTATCTATTAAATTGCCGGTGCAACCGCTACTGCTCGACGCATCGTCCGCCATTTTTAAATAAAATAAAAATTAAATTGACAGATCACGACAAATGACAATCGGATGCAAAAAATAATGCGTTCAGTGTTTACTACATTTTGCAAAACTTTTACAAATGCATTCACGAATACCTTTTGTTGTATGTTATTTGTACTAGTAATACCAAAAGGATGGAAAATATGGAAATGAGGAAAAGAAAAAATATGTTAACCAGTATTTACAGCATTTATTTTATTGTAATGGAAAACGACACAAACGTCAAAAATATTGCTATAGATAGTCATGTAGAAAATTTTAATTATTTAATTCTGAAACACTCTTAGTCTATCTGTAATAAAACTAAAAACTAATCAGCAAACATGTCCTCAATCTTCTTTTGAACTTCTTTTTCAGTTTCAGAGTTGAGTTTGTCCGGTAAGTTCTTGACAGCTTCCAAATCTGCCGGTTCACCATCGTCAGCAGTTGCTTCTCCCTTTGCCTACAAAGACAATAACAATTAAGTACTTGCCACTGGTATTGGATAGCTGGTTTATCAAAAGTTGTCATAGGCAAGGCATAATGTCAAGGAGTTTTTGTAAAAAAGTTGTCCACATCAGTTTCAAGATATACCAAAGGCCAAAGTTACAGTTACCAGTCTACATTGAACCGGTCGAAGTGGAGGTGCTTGGGAAGCCTATGTCCAGCAGTGGACGTCTTTCGGCTGAAATGACTGTGCCAAACTTCACTGCAGTTAGGCTGGTTTTAGAGTCGCGCTGACCGCACGCTGACTGTCGGCGCTGACAGCTTGAAACGTATGCACTTCTAGGAAGCGTTTTAGAATAACCCGTAGCTATCAGCGCGTGCCTTTCATACGTTTCGGCTGTCAGCGCCGACGGTCAGCGTGCGGTCAGCGCGACTCTAAAACCAGCCTTACATTTAACACGCTTGCCATAGTACAATAGTCAGGTGGTCAATTACAAAAATTGCCTACCCTTTTATACATAAAATCATAATTACCTTCTGCATCTGTATTTCAAGCTGCATAATGGCGCGCTCGAGCCGGTAGTTGTCTGACACAAGCTGTGCCCACCGCCGCCGCAGCGCTCGTAATCTCGCGCCACTCGCAGTTTGTGACCGTTTTCGCTCCCAGTTCACTGATGCTATTTGTTTCCTGGTAAAAATAAGGGGAAGACATCATCATTAAAGGTGGGGAAAACATCATTAAAGGTTTTAATTGCAATTTTACAGCAACTAATAAATCAACTGATAATGGTAATAACTCTGCTGATTTAAAAAATAAAATAAAAATTCTGTGGTATTGCCATCTAAAAGATTATAGCACAGATTGAAGATTGGGGCTATAGTACTGCATTGTATTGTAAATATGCAATGAATTTTTAATTCTAAAGAACCCTTACAAAATAACAAAGCAACAATATGAAACTGTAATGAATATAGAACCATCTACAAACCTTAACTGACTATGTACATTCTGTGACCGTGTCACTAATGCCTGCAATGTGTTGAGGTAGGATCTCCATGCTTCTGATCCGTACTGCAGCTGTAGCTCCAAGTTCAGCACTCTGATGGCTTGATGTGACAGCTGGGCGTGGGAGTTGTCTACAGACTCTGCCCAGGCTGTTGGCTCACCAAGGCGGCCGGCTGGTGGTGGAGGTAGTTCATAGCTGTAGGAGAAAGAAGATAGTTACATGTAATACTTTAGGTATAGCCAACATTATGTTAGTTCTAATACTATAGGACTTGGATGAGTCTTTAAGTCTCCATTTTTTTACATAGGATACATAGTATTCTGTTTTCAAAATTGGTCTGATCTAGCTGACACCATGCACTAGTTGGTAAGTTAAAATTTATTTTGTATGGGGTTGGTTATTGTTTTACTTACCGCTTCATAGACAGAGGCTCCATAGGTAACCGTTGCTGCACTCTCTCCATCTCTCTCTGTAACGCTGACGTCTCAAATGCTGTGCTAGGCTCAGGGCCAGCATTTTCTAGATAGTTCTTAGTTGGTCTGTACCGTCGACATTCTTCTTCTACCATAGCCAGGGCCTGAAAGACACCATGAAGTAGAAAGAGAGCTGTGCATTGTGGTTAAAACATGGACTTAGATGAGAGTAAAAATAATGAGAAAACTTATTAAAAAATCTCGGTAGCAAACCATTGCTATGATATCGTAATAGCTTAGATCATGAAGTGAATAAACTATGTATAAAGAAGGCTTTAATAAAGCCAAAGTCAATGGAAGAAACAGAAAGAACTTGAAAGATAGTGTAAGGTTATGTGCGACTACTTACGGCTTCCCGGACTCCTGGGTCATCGTAACCCTGGTCGATGTACGGTAGCGCGTCCACCACGACTTCCCCAGACATTTTTATAAATATCTATTTAAAATTGATGGATAACCTAAAATATTTTAAGAATTTGTGACCAACAAACTTGCTTTTTGTTGACAAATAATTGTTTTTTTTTTATCAGCCGTGACAGCCGTAGCGTATTTTCTATTTTTATTAGATTTGGACACTAGCTGATTTAGCTAACAATATTTGACATAGAACGAAGTAGCTGGAAAGTGTGTATCGAGTCTGAGATCCAGTCAGTATAGAAACATTAGAAACTCTAGAACGAAGTATGAGGTTATAGTCAAAGTCAGCCGGTCAGCAATTCCAAGTAAAAATGTAGGTAACAATAACAATTTGTGTTGTAATCTTACATCCGGTTCAAAAGCTGTTCTTCTGAGATTCAACAGCAGTGAATGATGATTTGGAGAAGAATATGGACAAGGTGGAGAAAACTCTGACATTAGCAGAACCATTTAAGTATTATGTAGAATTAATTTTCACATTTTTGTTTTGGTCTCTCTATTGCTTGCTGTCTGAGCTGCTGTCAAATTTGTTGATAAGTGCCATGTCAAATTGTTGACGTTGACATGTTGATATTATTTTCCATTTAAAAAAATCAGTGAATCAGAATTTCAAAAGAACAGAAGAAATAATGTTGACAAAGTACATTTTTATGCGTAAAAGTGTAATACCTGAGCCTTGATACCTTACTGCTCGCCAAGAGGGTGTAATTTTCTACAGTTACCAAATTTTCGACGAATTTATGCAAATAATACTTTCGGAAGAAACCGAGTTGCTGACTAGAACTAATAATGACTCTGGAGGAAACTATGATGTGCCAGGAGCTCGCAAACGTAGATTTGACTAAGGTATGTCAATTAACTGGCTCATAATTTGCCTTCCTTCAAACAACTCACATTCACAAAAACATAATTCTAGACTCTCATCATCCATTCTATAACTTTAACAGATTAGCAGTTAGGCACTGACTTACAAAATCCTTACAAAAACTAAAATGCCAATATGACTTAGCCCACAAAGAGCATTACAATAACTATGAACCACATACATGTATGTCTTCAGTCAAGCTTGTCCATTGCAGGTAGCAGCATTACAACAGAAGCGCACATTAGCGTTTGTGAACCACTTTGTGCTGACCAATGTGCAGTTCCTGAACAACTTCATGAAGAGATGTGAACAGAAACTGATGGACTTCGACAGGAAACTGGAGAAAGTTAATGCTGCCATGGTTTTGTTGGAGGCAAAAGTATGTTAAACCAACCTAACCTAAAAATACTCCTCCCCAAATGACTATAATAAATAACTGAATATTTGATGCTAAATGGCCTAAACCCATTCCAGAGAATTTTATCTTGCTTTAAATATTATATCTTCATTTTCTAGCCATAATTTTTTACTAAAACATAGATTTATACATAAATCCTCTTTCATAAAACCAGTCTAAGCTGACTTCTGATCGTATGAAAAACCTATACAATGCAAGTTCAGCTAAAACTAGAAATGTAGATTGATGTGATTTATGAATAAATTTTCATAAATCAACCTGAATTTAAAATTCCTGTATGATTAACATGTATAAACATTTGGCCTCTTCCACAGCTCTCTTCTATACCAGAATTAAACACTACAACAGCCTCACCAGCTGAAAAACGACCAGAATCCACAGAAGCTTCTCCTACAAAGCCTACAGAAGAACCTGTACCCATTGCTGAAGCTGCCCAAGAAGAGAAGGAACCCGAAGCACCTAGTCAAACAGTAGATGTTGTAGAAGGCAAGCAAGCACATCCTGAGTATGACCGGTTTGTGAAGATGGTGCAAGTTGGAGTGCCTCTACAAGCTGTCAAGTTAAAACTGCAGTTGGAAGGACTGGACCCTAATGTTTTAGATGAGGTTTTGAGGAAATAACCTTTGCTATCATTGTACTCTGCCTGTACTAGGCAGCTGCTGGATATAGGCCTCTCACATCCTGTATGCTTTGAACATAAATTAAGGCCTAGGTATAACATTATTATTATGAATTTAGCTGAAGACAAGTGCAGGTTTACATAGCTTTAACTCTTATAATCATATGGTTGCAAGTATAATGAAATTGTTTCAAAATTGCTCATGTATTTTTTAATAAAATGTTACCTCAATACCTTGTTTTACGAGAGAACCTCTCCATTCATACCTAAGGGGGCCGGGTCAGCGGGATTGTCCGAAACGGTTACCGCTGGCCCGGAACATAAAGGGCTAAGGAAGCAACACGGGTGGGTTATGTCCGTGACTACCGCCGGACCACCAACGCCAATCGCATTCATATTTGGTAAATAATTAGTACTCAATTGGTTTTTTTTTTTTTTTTTTTTTTTTACTTATTAGTACTCGAACCACAAAATTGGTAATTACCTTAGTAGTTTTCGAGAAAATCTACTTTGAAGGTGGTCCGGCGGTAGTCACGCTCCCTTCAGCAGGACCACCATGAGCGCCGAAAAAGGGGGCACGCTACAGGTATTCTAAGTATACAAATAATTAGTAAGTACCCATAAATGTGATTTATTACGTAAAAAAAGACAGAACTGTAACATTTGTATTTACCGAGAAATCAACGATGATAACTTTCTCGCAATTATTCAGCAGGACCATGATTTTGAATGTTGATTCTAAGTTAGAGAAGCTTGTCGCTTTCCTCAAGCCTACATAGAAAATTAGTACTTAGGTACCCTGCAAGATAAAATTAGTACCCAGACATTAAATTATTTATATCTCTTTGTTAGTACCCAAAATTCGACACTAGTACTTCAGTAGTTTACGAGATATACCATGCCATTGGTGGGGTGGCGGTAGTCACGGTGCCAAATTTTCATTTCAAGATTTCCCTATTAAAAACTTTGTGATTTCTTCCCAAATTTATACAAAAATTAGTACTCCTAAAGAAGTTAAAGAGACCAAAAATTCAGATTCCCAAGTGTTGTATTTTAAGAGAAATTAGCTTTCATTACTTTTCCATACTAAATCTTCGCGTATAACCCGACCAAATTAAGTTGCCATGGTATTCAGCTGTTTAAGAGATGTAAACTCGTGCACATAAATTTATAGATGTTGGAATAGTATTAACAACAGTTCAATATCTAAATTTTCAGTGTATCTAAGAAAAAAAAAAAATGTACGAGTGTACATCTCCTAAACAGCTCAATACCATTGACAACTTAATTTGGTCGGGTTATACGCGAAGATTTAGTATGGAAAAGTAATGAAAGCTAATTTCTCTTAAAATACAACACTTGGGAATCTGAATTTTTGGTCACTTTAACTTCTTTAGTACTAATTTTTGTACAAATTTGGGAAGAAAGTTTTCCAGAAGGTAGTTTCGTATGAAGAATAATGGGCAAGAAACTCCATAGTTTTAAAAACATTATCATTGGTCATTTAGTTAGGTTGGGACTGTAAATAAAATTCCAAAGTTTAGTTAAACTTATTTATTATCCAGCCTAGAACTGAATCATCTGTCCCTTCCTCTTCTTGTCTCCTCCCAGCTCGAAGTGCTTGCAGCGCTTGAGTGCCACCTGTGACCTCACCTTGCAGTCGGCGCACTCAAGACGGAGTACAATTTTCTTTGTGGTTTTCGCCTGGAATAGAATTATGTTAGGTTAGTCATTGTTGCTAAATGGTTTCTAGAAATCCATAAACTTATGACAACAGGTATTCTTGTGAAACTAAAACAAGGATCAAAATCAGTCTGTGATTTTAATCCTTGTTTTTTGGCAATTTTGATTAAAGATTTGGTCCATGGGTTGTCTTAGGGGTGGAGGGTATAAATAGGTTATGATAGGTAACATAAGTACAGTATTCTCAGACAGATTGTAGTGAACAGTTTTAACAAAGTCAGTAATTTCTTACAATCTACTTCTTGTACTAAAATGTAAATAATTTCTGATTAATTTAGATTGATAGGATGTTCACACAAAAATGCGCTCCATGTAAAATACTGGTATTCAGCTGCATCCGGTTAGACTGGAAGCCGACCACAAGATAGTTGGGAAAAGGCTAGGAAGATGATGAGGATGTTCACACAAATATGGTTTTACATTAATTAAATAACCAATCAAGAATAAAAATTGTGTAGCCACTAAACTACAATCATTGTATCCAATCTTTACAAATCAAACAAAGCCTCAGGAACCAGGATTCTACAGTCACAGGTATTGTCTAGATATGATTTAATTTCCAGCAGTGAATGAAGATTTTGGGAGATTACTTTTCCACTACAAGCCATATAAACAAAAACATTTGTAGGTTAACATACGAATATCCCTTAAAGCTACACACCAACGTGTCATTAGATGCATTCACAATAAAATTATTATCCCGTAAATTCCGACTTCAGAATAACTGATAACAACACGGTACATAGGTTATGATCGCTTACCTTCTTCTTGAAGATAGGTTTGGACTGACCACCGTAACCCTGCTGTTTACGGTCATAACGCCTTCTGCCCTGTGCAGCGTGCCTTTCCTTGGACTTTTTGTACTGAGACACCTTGTGTGTCTTGTGGCATTTGCATTTTTTGCAGTAAGTCCTGCGCTGTTTGGGTACGTTCACCTGAAATTTTCAAAGTTCTACTTGAAATACATCCTCCGTTAAAATCTTGAACACATCGATAGAGGTTTGCACTATAATTTGGTTCGTTTTCATAAACATATTTCATGATTCAAAAGGATAAAATTTGTTAAAACACAAACCATTTTGGCGTTCGTTAGGCACGGTATCTACAAACGTCAAGGAAAGAAAGAGAAGCTGTCAATTTTGATATGTCAATGTGTAAAAACGTTGCCAGTAAAAAAAAACTCAGAATCGTTCAGAAATAAAGAGAAAAATCCTTCCTAGTATAAAAGATTATTGTTAGGAAATTAAGATTTGTCGCGATTCTTGGTGTTTTCTTCTGTGGGTTTGATGTTTCAATCTTGCTCAGAAAGCGAATTCACTGTCAATCACTGACCTATTATACACTTATTTATTATGGTCAGTGCTGTCAATGCTTTTATATCACTGACCCAAAGACTACAACATAATGCGGTGTAAGGCCTGAAACTGCGTTAAGCGGGCGCCCGCGCGGGCGTCCGTCACGGGGAGGCGCGCCCCGCACCCACGCAACGGGGCTAAAAAACGGGGTTAAAATTGAACTAGCGACACTGCGTAAATAAAATAATCCCGTATCCGCGACGGGTACCCGCTACGGGGACCGTCGCGTTCCAACGGAGCCCACACGCGTGTCCACGCGCATAGACACGCGACGGTTGCCCGTCGCGGGCGCCCGCTTAACGCAGTTTCAGGCCTTAGACCTCTATCTTATGTATAATGCTGGTCAGTGTTTTATCTCTTGACATGTAGCATATATCCAAATATCACGAAGCTAAAGTTTTCATAAGGTGCGGAGGCGTCAAACCGTGCGATATGATAAGCACTGACTCTATGACTATGTAATATTAGCTTTGAGTGTGGTTGGTTGGTGTTATTTACGGGAACACCCAAATATTCCGAAAATTTTATTCCGAATTTCGATGTTCCGATTGTCAAAAGTCCGAATTTCATAATACCTAAGAATTATAATCTCTATTATTAAAAATTAAATTCAAAATTTAAAAAACCCCCGACACAAAAAAATAATAAAATTAAATGTAAGTAATTGGAAAAGGACCAAATAATTTAAAAACCCCCAACTTAAAGAATCTAGGTAACGAGACTAAAACAGATAAATTCATATGGCAGTCGGGGGACCTCTTAGAATAGAAGGTGTTCCACAGAACGGTCTAGATTCTTTAAGTTGGGGGTTTTTAAATTATTTGGTCCTTTTCCAATTACTTACATTTAATTTTATTATTTTTTTGTGTCGGGGGTTTTTTAAATTTTGAATTTAATTTTTTATTTCATGCTTTTTGTAGGGACTCCTTAATTTTTGTATTTCATTTCTTTTATTTTCTTGCGTTTTAAGATTCAGGTTATTTGGTGTTTAATCGGGTTTTTTATCCGTCAAAAAATAATTATTAATTTATAGTTGAAGAATATTTTTTAAGACCTAACAGATTTTTTGTTTTATTATATCCTTTTTCTCGTTCTTCCTTTAGTTGTTCAACTTTCATACAAGTATTTCACATCTATTAGATATCTTAGGTATTTCAGATTTAGTTTATAAAATGGGACTGCGACACAATCTGATGTAGAAATACCTACGCGTTTTAAGTAGATAATTCCATTCCTGTCTTGTATGGATCAGAATGTTGGGCCACAAAAGGGATGAATGAAAGGCAATTGCATGCAGCAGAGATGAGAATGCTTAGAGGGATGTGTGGTGTTACACGAATGGATAGAATAAGAAATGAGTACATAAGAGGAAGTTTAAAAGTGGCACCGGTAACTGAAAAGTTGCGTGGGAATCGGTTGTCATGGTATGGGCATGTGTTACGAAGAAATGAGGAAAATGTCGTGAGGAGAGTTTTGAGTATGGATGTCGACGGCTATAAGAGTAGGGGAAGACCAAAGAAACGATGGATGGAATGTGTGAATGATGATATGGTTAGAAAGGGGGTGACTACCGAGATGACGACTAATAGAGAAGTATGGAAGAAAAAGACATGTTGCGCCGACCCCAAATGGATTGGGATAAGGGCAGGAGAATGATGATGAATTCCATTCGTAATAAAAATAGTCAAACTTAGTGATCGTAGGTACCAGTCATCACTCCACTTCCCTCATCATTCTAGAGCATTGATCAGACAAAAAAATATTTTCAAGTTTCTAGTTTTCATTACGTTAGTTAATATTCCTCATTCCCTTTCAATATAGTGTACTTACATTATTCTTCTTGTCAAGCCCTTGCATTTGATACCTATATTGAAGGAGTTGTGAAAAAAAAATATAATTCGATTTTTTGTGGTAGCGGCCATCTTGGATTTCTAATTTGTAATACCGTATAGTATTCTACTAGTCAAGCCCTTTCATTTGATACCCATATTGAGGGAGAAGTGAAAAAAAAAAATTAATTCGCCACTTTGTGGTGGCGGCCATCTTGGATTTGAAATTTATCATAGTGTATAGTATTCTACTACTCAAGCCCTTTCATTTGATACCCATATTAAGGGAGTTGTGAAAAAATATGTAGTCCGCCATTTTGTGACGGCGGCCATATTGGACCGATTTTCATCAAACATAGCTAAGAACACTCCCGACTAATTCACCTTTCAAATAAAAAAAACAAAATTAAAATCGGTTCATCCGTTCGGGAGCTACGATGCCACAGACAGACACACACACACACACACACACACACAGACACGTCAAACTTATAACACCCCGTCGTTTTTGCGTCGGGGGTTAAAAATCACGAAATGTATGTTACCGAAAGTCATAAAAGTGATTAGTTTGTTTTCCGATTTTCATATGTGCGAAGAATCAAATGCTCGATGGGTTTTCGGTCCGAAAAACGACATTCCGATTTTCAATTTTCATAATAACCTGTTAAAATTGGTGCCCCCTTTTTTCTCCTAAAATTGTTTGTCCGAAAGTCATTATCCATAACACGTTTGCTATAAACTTCAGTAACCATAATGTTCAAAAATTCAAAATTTTGTATTACATAATTATCTTTACTTTTAAATCTATTCTGTCGTAATATCGAGTACTATAATAATTGAATCTCCTAATTATGCATGAAATAAAGTCATATGTCCTAAGTATTGTATTATATAATGTGTATTATTCTGAATGTTCATCTACATCTACACTAATATTATAAAGAGAAAAAATTTGTATTTTTGTTTGTTTGTTTGTAATGGATAAACTCAAATACTTCTGGTCCGATTTTAAAAATTCTTTCACTATTAGAAAGCTACATTATCTGCAAGTAACATAGGTTATATTTTATTTTAGAAAAAATAGGGGCCCGTAAGATATTTGGGTTTTTCGGACTCAAGGTGTAAAAAATCATCCAATAAAGTTCCTTATTTGGCGTACGCCGCCTAAACTATAAAAGATAAAACCATAAAATGTTCTAATTAATTAAAGACCTTAAAAATGTCTACAAAAAGTCCGCGACACAGTATATCTATCTATTTCGAGTTAAGCACAACAACCATTTTTTTATTTAAAAATCTTGAATTTTTTTAGAACTTCATTTAAACGCATTTATTTTACACATGTCATTACTCCTTATCAAAATAAACAATTTTGTCACAAAGTACTGTTTGTGTAGATAATATTTAGTCTTTAATTAATTCAAATTGGACGTTTGGTTTAAAGTTATGGCGAAATCAATATAATACTATTTCTGCGCTTCGCGGCCTGTGGCGACAGGTGAAGTAGGCATCACCAAGGCGGGGGTGCGGATGCGGGAGGGAAGTTTAGTAGGTTATATAAATCAGAATAACACATAGGCTACTTTTTGTCGCGAAAACCGACATCCACGCGGGCGGAGCCGCGGGCGACCGCTAGTTTATAATAAAATTGTAAGCTCTAAAACATTTGCTAAAAATTAGGTTTTAGTGACAGAAACGAATCGCTGTAAATCCGACTCCACGCAGTCTTGTCTGCCCTACCCCTAGAATGTAATTTAAAATCGCGAAGGCGCGTAGGGGCGAGGCGGCCCGCGGGCTGAAGAGCACGAGGCTGTGAGCGAGCCGCCGCGGCTGAGGTTGGCCGGCAAAGCCGGCCAGCAAGCCTAAGACGTGGTGGTGAGCGAAAGCAGTCTGCGACGATTAGCACGCGTGAGGCTGCCGAAGAACCGCAGCGCCGGAGCCGTGACAGAAGCCATGCCTGCTGCATGTTGCATGCTCGCTTGCATGCTGCATGCTGCGTGTTTGCTTCCATGCTGCATGCTTGTTGCATGCTGCGTGTTTGCTTCGATGCTGCATGCCGCGTGTTAGCTTCCATGCTGCATGCTTGCTGGCATGCTGTATGCTGAGTGTTTGCTTCCATGCTGCATGCTTGCTGCATGCATGTTATTTTAAACCCTTTGCACAGAAATAGGGGCTCCGCGAAGCGTGGCTTCGTCGACACTAGGATGCAAGAGCGAGCGAATGACAATATAACCTTTACCGTGCATCGAAGTCTAGTAGTATCGCAGTGAAGATCTGTCACAGTAACGTGCATGGAAGTGTAGTGGCGTCGCAGAGACGGGTCTTTCGCAGTTACGTGCATCGCAATTTTGTAGCATCGTGTTAGCATTTATCGATATTTTGTGCTTCTATATTCCGTATTCTACTCGTATATTTGTCTTTTTATTCAGTTTTACAAGGCGTTTTTATTTCGTAATTATAATAATCAGAATATGTATTTTTGATGTTTCGAATTTTCATTAATTCGAACTTTTTGTTATTCGATCTATTAAACTCGGTATTTTGAGAATAGTAATTATAAACGTTAAGAATATTGAAATTTCGGAATTATAAAATAGGATGAATGATAAATCGGAGTTGTTATATTAGGAATTTTGAACCATTCGGAATTCTGAAAATCGGTATTTTGAAATTCGTATTTGTGACTGTCGGAATAAAGTTTTTCGTATTTATGTAGTGTACCCGTTATTTACTGTGTATGGAGGTTACTAGTTATTTACTGTATGAAGTACTTATGAATATGGTGTGCGGGGAAAGGGTTTTATGAAGAAAAGCAGAGAAAGACAAGACTAGGCATTTATTTCAATTAAACTTGTCTGTGAAATATGTTAATGAGAAAACTAGTTGTACGTTCCCAAAAACTAGGTCATCACGAAGAAGAAATAACAAGCAAACTTCATGGCACCTTGTTTTAAAGTATTGTATCAACACATTGTACATTTGCATAAACAATTATTGTTATCACATTATTATTCTCTTGGACCATTTCTCAACGGCAACGCTATAGCAACTTAACAATGGAAAGAAACAGAACATGAATAATCCGTAATTCGATTTTACACAAAAGCAATTTAGACCGACTGGAAGATCTCCGGTTTCGTTCGAAATTCGTTGATTATTTCGTTTAGAAACACTCTTGACAGTTTGGCATAAAAGTAGTACATACTAATTCCATGCAATTTAGGAAAGTATATTGCAATCTAGAATTTTTGTATTTTTTTAATAACACTAATATTATAAAGGCGAAAGTTTGTGAGTGTGTGAGTGTGTGTATTTGTTACTTCTTCACCCTCAAACGGCTGGAACAATTTTGATGGAGGTAGCTGACAGCCTGGATTAACATATAGGCTACTTTTGATTCCAATATTCTCATAGGATCGATATTTACGAGGGAGAAACCGCGGGGCGCAGCTAGTTCTTCATAATGCGACAAGGGTTTCTTTCTCTATAATTTGGTTTATGCCGTATGATTCATTATTACGATAGATTGTATTAGCGCTAAAGCTGATACTTGATAATTTCGACGTGGAAATTCGATAAATTGAACTTTTGGAGTTGGCAACACGAAGTGTCAAATAGTTAAAAAATAATAAAGCAAATTTTAGCGCCAAAAGTGACAGACGCTCGGAACCAGGTTGGAATTTAATTATTTGTTAAAAAGTGGAAAGTGAAGTGAAAATATGAAGTTCGCTATCCCAGAAATATCATGGCACAACAGAGATCCCGTACTAAGTGTAGACTTCCAGCCAAAAGCAGATTCAACTGATCCATTACGTCTTGCCACAGGAGGGACTGATTCTCATGTTTTGGTATGATTATCCTTTAAAATAATACAAGAATATGAATAAATATACTGATACCTTTGCGAATATTGCCAACTGATGCTTCTGAATTCCCAAATAAACTGAATTTCGAGTTTTCTAACTGTGAAATAATATTTTGTTTTTCGTAGATTGTTGTCCAAATTTACATTTTTATCTTAAACTAAAAACTAGTGAACGCCCCGGCTCACCATATCGAAATTCACGCCTTGTTACATAATTTATATATCTTTCCAGATCTGGTACGTTTCCACAACAGACACCGGATCAGTGAACCTCGAGGTCGCTGCAGACCTCACGCGTCACCAGAAAGCTGTCAACGTGGTGCGGTGGTCACCTAATGGCCAGTACTTGGCTTCAGGAGATGATGAGTCCATTATATTTATCTGGAAGAAGACTGACAAGGAACCTGCACCTGCCTTGGAGCAGATGGAAGAACAGTATAAGGAGTCTTGGGTTATCCACAAGGTAAGTCGTTTTAAGTAATGCTTGAGATTTGAGTTAGGTTCTGAAATAAAGGCCTAAGATGTCCATCTCAAATAGATACTGATCCTTCCTTGCCTCAGTTTTATAAAGGCCATTCATTCAAGTTTCTCTGTCCTAAATGTTATTGTTAAAAAGGAGCACATTTAGAAAGAACTTGCTCACTTGACCTGACAGCACTTGCTAGGCATTTACAAACACAAATACATATTCAGTAATTTAAATAGCATTATCATCATCTGCCTAGCCTTTTCCCAACTATGTTGGGGTCGGCTTCCAGTCTAACCGGATGCAGCTGAATATCTGGTTTTTACACAGAGTGACTGCCTATCTGACCTCCACAACCCAGTTACTGGTTAATATTATGATACCCCTTTGGTATGACTGGTTGTCAGACTTACGGGCTATTGATGACCCGTAACGACTGTCAAAGATCCATGAATGACAGCCGGAACTAATGGCTTAATGTGGTTTCCGAGGCACAGAGAGGTGTTGGTATTTGAAGATGGTCACCCACCTATGGACCAACTGCAGCAAGCAGAGCTTAACCTGATCAATAGACCCATGCGGTTGTTATTACTAGCCACTATCCCTACCAATTTATTTTTTTACCCGACTGCAGCGAAGCCCAAAAGGAGGGTTATGTGTTTGACCTGTATGTATGTCCGTTTCTTTGTTCCCTCGTAACTTCTAAACGAATGAACGGATTTGGATAAATTCTACGTGTTTAGATTTGTCTTGGTAGCACGAGTGTCATTGGCTACGTTAAAATCAAAAACAAAGTAAAATGGCGGATTTAGGGTGCCATATTGTGGAGTTCGAATTTTTCTCTTCTTCTAATACCATCGAGTGAAATATCAAAATTAAGGGTTTTAAAAGGTGATTACAAAAATATATACAACTTATATGGTTAAAAGTAATTCGTAGTGACAAATCGTAAAAAACACTTTAAATAAAATAATTATTTCTCGTTACCTGTTGAGTGACCTCCTTGCAAGAACTAAATCGTCTGCGAAATCTTTCAAATTTGTAAACTAAAAAGCTGGAAATAAAAAACAAGTATTTTAAAATAGTACAAGTAATTAAAGCCTTTATTAAAGTAATCGAAGACCGAATATCAGGATCACTAGACAAACAACAGCCTCCCGAACAGGCCGGATTTCGCCGCGGCCTCTACTACTGACCACCTTCACTTCATCAACCAAATTATCGAGACACACTTAGAATTCCAGCTCCCCACTTTGTATCGCGTTTGTGGACTATTCAAAAGCTTTTGATAGTATCACCCATAGCTCCATTTTTAACGCCCTGCAAAATCAAGATATAGACACCACTTATATTAATCTTCTAAAAATTATTTATATGAACAGCACTGCAGCGATCAAGATCAGTTCCATGACAGGACCGTCCTTCCAGATAGAGAAAGGAGTTAAGCAAGGCGACCCGCTGTCTCCGAAACTATTCACAGCTGTGCTGGAGGAAGTCTTCCGAAAGCTGGCAGCGGGCTGGACGGAAAAGGGCATTATGGTCGGCCATAAGAGATTATCTAATTTCCGTTTCGCCGACGACATTGTGCTCTTTTTAACCGACTTCAAAAAAAGGAGGAGGTTTCTCAATTCGACCGTATATATGTTTTTTTTTTTTTTTTTTTATGTGTGTTCGCGGATAACTTCGTCGTTTATGAACCGATTTTGATTATTCTTTTTTTGTTGGAAAGGAGATATGCCAAGGGTGGTCCCATGATAAGGAAACCAGGATCTGATGATGGCATCCCAGTGAAATCGAGGGGAACATTCGAAAATCGTAGGAGCGACTAGTGCGTTTGTTATTTTTTTCATTAAGTATTTTAAAGCACTACAATTTAATGAAGGTCTGGAGTCGATCTGATGATGGAGCCGAAAGACAGTCGAGGGGACTCCTCAACGATTTACAGCAGTTACCTTGTGTTTGGGCTTGATTAATTTGTATTGATGTGAACTTTACACCTAGATAGGTTGTGACTGTCATTAAGGGTCTGATGATGAAGACGAAGGACAGTTAAGGGATCTACCTCAACAGTTTACAGTAGCTACCTTGTGTATGTTCACCGATTACTCGAAGACGGCTGGACCGGTTCCAAAAGTTCTTTTTTTATTTGAAAGGGTATACTCTCGAGGTAGTCTCATTATCATCAAGTTGGAATCTCATGAGAGGATCCCATGGAAATCGAGGGAAACCCTCAAATTTTATAGGCAAACCTATAGCTATTTGGGTATTTTTTAAAGTAACTTGAGTATTTGCTCTCGGAAATCATCATTTGGTAAAGTGGAGCTGATAATGAAGACCACAGATGGCCATCGGAACAACTCAATGACAAATATTTCACGGGTTGCGATTCGATTACTTTAATATGGTTGCTAAGCAATTTATGCTCGTCACAATGCGTATGATGAGTGATTGTTGAGCAGTTCTCCTGGTTCTTACCGGGAGAACTCCTCAACAATTAACGTCCCAGGATCGGGAAAAGTAATATTTTGTAAAAGGTGATGAACAGTTGGCATTAGACTATTGTAACTTAGATAAATTACAAAGTGACCCACTAAAAAGTGAAAAATAAAAACATTTTTACAAAAAAAAAACAACCGACTTCCAAAAAAAAACACTACAAATTGAAAAATAACTTTTATTTCGGAAGTCGGTGTCAATAAACGAAAATGCGGAATCAAAGACACCGACTTCCGAAATAAAAGTTATTTTTCAATTTGTAGTGTTTTTTTTTGGAAGTCGGTTGTTTTTTTTCGTCTTCAGCCTCCGAGTTGACACAGATGCTAGACGATCTTGGCACGGCAAGCCTAGAGGTCGGGCTTCAGATGAATATGTCAAAGACCAAGTTGATGACGAACAGCGCGCATCGCAGGATCACTGTGGCGGGTGGGGAGGTTGAATACGTTGGAGGAGCTATTGGGCCATGAAAGACCTAATGAAGGGTGACCTTTCCATGTCCCTTAAGACTCATTGACGTGTGCATACTTCCCATCCTCACATATGGTGGTCTTTGACAAATCAGCAGAGGTCCACGCTCGAGGTTTGCCAGAGGGCTATGGAACGGAGTATTCTGGGTATCAAACTAACAGACCGAGTTAGGAATACGACCATCCGTTCCGTAACAAAGATAACTGATGTCACTTGGAAAGCTGCCACGCTAAAATGGAACCGGGCTGGACACATCTGCCGCATGTCAGACGAACAATGGGCCAAACTTACGACCCAATGGGTCCCTCTTAATGGCAAACGACATCGTGGCAGGCCCAGACGGAGATGGCGGGATGAGCTGGACTCCTTCAACAACAACTGGTCCTTAGCAGCTTTGAACAGAGAGAGGTGGAAAGAGAGTAGGGAGGCCTTTGCCCTGCAGTGGGACATCACAGGCTACGGGTTTTTTAGTTTTTTTAATTACTTGTTTTTTTTTATTTATTAATTACTACATAAGGGAGCTTGTCATAGACGAGTAATAAAAATGGAAAAGATTATTTTATTTATACTTATACAAATCACTTACTTGCGATACTACCACATATTTTTCACTCTTACTCACTTTATAATTATGTCCCTTGTAACCATCTCGCATTGTGTGTGTATGTGTTAATCCTCAGTTTGAAGGTACATACCTAGAGTCCTGTTTCGCCGGAGCGCTTAGAAAAGTAATAATTATTGCATAAAGATACTGCGGTATTTTTACCTAGTAGCGAGTGCTGCCGTGTTAAATAATACTCTGAAGTTGTTTACTAAAATAAAACCTTGTCTTCTGGGCATTTCCTTATAACAACAAATAAAAGATTCGGAGAGTTTATTTTGTTTTATGTCATACTGCAATACTGGTATGTCAGGGTATTATTATATTCTCAATGGTCACCAACATATTCCAAAATTTCTCACAGACTCTCAGAGGCCACATGGAGGATGTCCTAGACATAACCTGGAGTGCAAACTCCTTACACCTGGCATCAGGCTCTGTGGACAACAAGCTGCTCATATGGGACCTGAACAAGGGCAAGTACAGCAGCATTCTGACCGACCACAAGGGGTTTGTGCAGGGAGTGTCCTGGGACCCCAAAGGACAGATGATCGCTTCTGCTAGTACTGACAGGTGAGTTTAATGAATTGTTTAACATTCTATAATTACATTGATAAAAAAGTCGTAAAACTTTTGTAAGTGCAAATTAATCACTAATATTGTTTAGTCACAAATACAAATTTTTGCATGCCATATGGTAGAATATGTATATCTACATTCTATGCAACTAAATGATCAAAATGTCGTACCTTAAATCCTTACTAATCCATACTAATATTATAAATGCGAAAGTGTGTCTGTCTGTTACATCTTCACGCTTAAGAGCAAACTAGTCGCGAGCTCGAACTCACTGGTGGTCATGGCCAAAAATCACGTTGTCTTATCTGGCTTCGTGCCCGACTGAGCTAGTATCAGTGATGAGCAGTTAGACGCTAGTCTACATGAAAAAAGTCTAGTTCTCACCCACAGAAATACCATTCCGAACTGATAGGCGCGGAAAAAAAAAAATAAAAGTGCTTCGGAAAAAAGTGTTTTATGAAAAAAATAATGCGTAAATCAATTAAAAATAAAGTTTATTGAACTCTTCGATAACTGAGCTTTGTCGGTACGGACTTGGTTTTGAAGATTTTACAGTTCTTATATTACTTACTTATTTACACCCAAAGTTACGTTAAAAATAGCAAGAAAAACGAATCTTTGTTGGCTCATAACTTTTTAATGGCTTTTTATTTTACTATTCTGTTTCCGTACAGACAACATTAATAATAAGACAAAACGATATCATGCTTAACTTTGGATGCACAATGTCAAACAGTGGAGTAATACACTCCCGAAATTTGTATGGAAAAAATATCGACTAGAGTCACCTTAAACCGCTGAACCGATTTAGATGAAATTTAGTATAGAGATAGTTTGAGTCCCGGGAAAGGACATCGAATGTGATCGAGAAAAAAAAATGACATCGAAACTTATACGGATGAAACCGCGGGGCGCTGCTAGTCAGTTATATTCTGAGACAAATATACTGTATTAATTCACTTATCTGTAAAAAAAAAGTTACATAAGTGAATAGCTTTAAAATATTGGTTCCCAAGAGGCCTTATAAGCTACTAATCTGTAAAATATGTATAGCTTATGAAGGCATGCAGTTGTTGCATGAAAAAACCCTGTATTCCCGTTGTCCCCGTTATCTGTGTCCCCGTTAACGGGGACAACGGGAATTTAATAAAATTATTAAAATTACTTCCCGTTGTCCCCGTACGCTGTCCCCGTTAACGGGGACAAAGGGAATTTAATAAAATTATTAAAATTATATCCCGTTGTCCCCGTAAGCTGTCCCCGTTAACGGGGACAACGGGAATTTAGTAAAATTATTATAATTACTTCCCGTTGTCCCCGTACGCTGTCCCCGTTAACGGGGACAACGGGAATTTAATAAAATTATTAAAATTACTTCCCGTTGTCCCCGTACGCTGTCCTCGTTAACGGGGACAAAGGGAATTTAATAAAATTATTGAAAATTATTTCCCGTTGTTCCCGTACGCTGTCTCCGTTAACGGGGACAAAGGGATTTAATAAAATTATTAAAATTACTTTCCGTTGTCCCCGTACGCTATCCCCGTTAATTTATTGTAATAAATACCTTTCAAATTATGCCCGTTGTCCCTGTTGCGTTAAAATTAGAAGTGAGAGTGCCTTAATAAAGAGAATATTATACCTATACAAATGCCAATATATAAAATTAAAAAACACATAATATTTAAATAATAGCTATAGACATGAAATTTAAAATTACCTACAATGTATACTAGTAGTATACCTATTTTGTAATATAGGTATGTACTAGCTTTCCGCCCGCGTGAGTTTTATTTCCCGCCGGTACTACCGGATAAAAGACTAAGTACAGTACGCCTCAAAAGTGCTTAGGCGCGCTATGGTTGAAATTTCTGTGAACATGCTTCGCGCCGTCCCCGCGCCCGCGCCGCAGGCCCGTATTTACATCTGTGTGTGTACACTTGCTAACGTCAAACGAAACAAAACATATCGTCATCGCTTTTTCACACGCGCGGCGTAATTACGTATGACCTTGGTTGGTTCATACCACTGCTAAAATTCACAACTTCATAACAAGTGCTGCTAGCGGATAACGTAGCGTATAGGATTAGTAAACACGTAGGCCTGGGTTCGAATCTCGAGATGGAACTTTGAATTATATTTTCAACAATAATCTTATCTTTTTTTATTATTCGATAAATTTAATACACGAGAATAATAATGTAATATTTGTTTTATTTGTATTATTATATTGTTATTGAAATATGCGGGGTAAAAAAAATAAAAAAATAAGTGATTTCAAAAATTTTATTCGTTATAATTTGATAAATAAACTTTTAAAACAGTTTATTTTCTCATAAAGAACAATTTATTGAAGTAAAGCAGGTAATCGGTGAGCTACGACCATTAGACTTAAAATATTGTAACTATCTTAGTAATAAAATAATATTGTGCATTAATTGCGGATATAGCTTAAGTATTCATTTTCAAAATTCATTTTGAAAAGAAGATTGAAACTATAAACCTCAAAATAATCCTTATTACGGATATGACACAATAATATTTTATTTAATATTACTAAAATCAATTTGTAATTTATAACTTAATACGTTGTATAACCCCCATTATTATCCATGCTATCAAGTAAACGCTGGCGTATGGATCCTGTAATGTTTAAACATATATCTTCATATTTCCTTGCAATGCAACTTCATCTGGTAGGTCACTGGTTGGTTAAAACCACTTGTTTCTTATTCACTGACTGTACTCTTCCTTATATCTTTTGACCCTCCGACTCACAGTAGGTAATTTCTCTAAAACAAAAAAGGAATATTGTAAGGCTACTAGCAAAATTATAAAATATTAAGTAGATACCTACTTATTACTTTTTTAAACAAAATTATTTTGAAAATAGTTCAAATGTTACAAAATAATTATATTATAATTTATACATAATGCTATATTCATCATTCCAAAAGTAAATAAATAAACTCTTGGAAATATTATTTTTTTCTTCTATTTAGACCCTATGGTAAATACAAAACGTTAAATAAAATAACTACAAGGATCAGCAGTTAAACTTTAATTAGCTAAATGTTAGATAAAATAATTAAATCATAATACTCACAGTCAGTCCGGTTTCATCAATTATTTGTGATATAATAATATATTAAAACCACTTTTACGCTGCGCGATAATATCCGCTTTCATCTCAAAGCTTACATTTCAAAATGAACTATTACACAGCTATTATAATAGATTAAACACACGTCACTAACCCACAATATCAAAAACCAATCAAGAACGAACAACATTCTATTAGGCGCGGTGAATGAGCCGTAAGTTACCTGCATCTGTCTACCATACCTAATTTATTTATTTAGATTTCTGTGGGTATACTCAAAAGTTTTACGAATTATGTGAACAAGACGAACATGACACGGAACTATATTCAAAAGCGTGATTATTCGAGTAATATGCGGGTGTGTGTGTCAAATTACTCATTAAAAGAAGGTCGTAAGTCAAACTAAACGTTAAGCAATTAGTTTTGAAGTTGCGTATGGACTTTTGGCGTGGATAGTACCTACACTATAATATGTAGTTTACGGTTAAGTATAAACTATTCCACAATGAAATTTTGTCAAGATCCGTCCCGCAGATTTTACGTGATTGCG
Organism: Mesoligia furuncula; assembly: GCA_916614155.1. Taxonomy (NCBI): domain Eukaryota; kingdom Metazoa; phylum Arthropoda; class Insecta; order Lepidoptera; family Noctuidae; genus Mesoligia; species Mesoligia furuncula. The sequence continues at coordinate 29,888,025 of OU744799.1, forward strand.
GCATAAATATTTATAAATTACGAATGTGTGCGTTTAAAAATATGTAGTATTCTATGTGTATAATCATACATAATAGTAAAATAGTAAACTTATAACACGTAACCTTAAAAGGATGCGCCACGCGGCGGCGCCGGCGCCAAGCGGCGAAGCAGCCGCGGAACAAAAGCACAGATAACTTTTCACTTTTTTCTAAATAGTCTGTATTGTCCTTGGTCCCAAAATTAATTATTATTTATTTACCTTAAGGTGAATACGCAGGGACCACGGACATTTTAAGGTGAAGCGCAGTGGTATAGGTCTACCAGAATGTCATGGCAAAAAAAAAACAAAAACACTTTGTGGTTTTCATACATTTGAAATGGCCAATGTTGTCAAATGTATGAAAACCACAAAGTTTTTTTGTTTTTTGTTGCCATGAGATTCTGGTAGACCTATAAACCGCGAAATTCTTAGGTATTTTGCAATTTTTAGGTCAGTGTCAGGTTGTATCTTGATCAAAATATGATTTGCGGCTATAACAGGTACGTCTTTACAGAATGATATAACATTCGAATCATTAATACATCTTTCTTATGGAAAAGTTCTTAGGGAAAAAATCTAACTTGAAAGATTCTATTCTAATGACTATAATTCTGTAAATACATATACATTATAGTCGCGAGTCATATTTAATAAAGATACAACCTGATACTGACCTGCAAATTACAAAAAAACGTAAGAAAATTTTAATTATCCACCTTAAATAAATTGTCCGTGGTTCCGAAACCAAACGGAAAAGACCCTGACTGGCATTCTATTATTGCGGATTCTCACTGAACTAATGTATATTTCTCTATGCCAATAGTACTTTCTAATTCCATACTTACTAAACTACAATTATTGTTTTTTTTTTATATATGTATAACGGTCTGTTGTAGCGCCTACATGCTCTGTGGTCAATGCTTTTATTTACACTTGCGCGCGCATTGCTAGTGCTGACTATGCGGAAAGACAAAACCAGCGCGCCATTTTCCATACAAGTTAATATTTAACAATACAAGTCTGTTTTTTTCCTCGCAAGTGTGTTGAAAAATGTCGTATGAAACGCGTGTGCATTGATCATTATACGCTCGGCTTCCTTATCGCACTCGCCTGCGGCTTGCGCGAATAATACCGCCTCGAGTATAATGATCAACATAGTACACATGTATCATAATGTACTATTAATCATTTGAACATACCAACCACAAACAATTTTTTTTATATTATTATTCTACTTGCTATGTTGATTGTGTAAATTAAATAAAAAAATTACTTAAGATTTATGATTTAAAAATGTAGTTGTATTTTGTGTGTAAATATCTCTTATTTGATTCTTTATTTTAAATTAAAATCTATTTGTAATATACAAAATAGTTTTCATTTTAGTTTTAGGCTTGCCGTGCTAAATTACACACGTTTAAAAAAGAAATAAAAATTTAAAGTGGACCACAAACGATACGTGAAATCTGAACTGTCCATTGTCCCCGTTGCCCTTAAGTACATAAGGGGGACAACGGTAAGTACATTTTATGACGTCCCGTTGTCCCCGTGACGGGGACACATTACGGGGACAACGGGAATACAGAGAACGTAAAATCTTAATTGTTCGTTGTCCCCGTTGCTCATACGTCATAACGGGGACAACGGTAAGGAAATTTTATGACGTCCCGTTGTCCCCGTTGCCCATACGTCATAACGGGGACAACGGTAAGTAAATTTTATGACGTCCCGTTGTCCCCGTAACGGGGACACAGATTACGGGGACAACGGGAATACACGGAAAAAACCATAGTTTTAAAATCAGACGAAGCAATATATCTATTATAAAATTCAAAGTCCTGACTGACTGAGACATCAACACACAGCCTAAACCGCTGGTCCTAGAGACATGAAATGTGGAGAATGTGTTCTTTGTGAAGGGTAGGTATCCAAAGAAAGGGTTTTTCGAAATTTTTACCCCTAAGAGGGTGAATTTTGGTGAAAAAATTTCACGCGGGCGAAGTCGCGGGCAGAATTAATTCACATTTTTTTAACTAATCAAATTGTGAAATGTAAATAACACTTCACAACATCTGTTCCAGAGTTTTCCGCACATTTGACGTAACAACAAAGAAGGTGACATCGCGCAGTAGTAAGGCCATCCTACCGTTCCCTGCTGACCACCCGCTACACGACGTCAAAGTGCGGCTGTACCACGACGATACACTGCAGACTTATTACAGGTTAGCTTGCTACTAATCTCTAATAGAATCGCCCAGCCATTAGTGTTACTCTATTCAGATCCAGCCTTCAGCAGCACTTATTTTTTACTAACTTTTGTATTTTCGCCCGTATCGTGAAGAACACAGAAACAAACTACTCTGTGTAAATCTCATCATCATCATCATCATTTCAGCCGAACATAGACATAGGATACAGGCCAAACACACACGCAGGCAGGCAGGCAGGCTGGACATAGGCCTCCCCCAAAAGGGGGGGGGGGGGTTGCCATAATCGCCACGCTTCGCAGGCGGGTTGGCGATCGCAGTATAGTATGGTGGTGGAATGCATAGAGAACGCTGCTGCTCATTCTCCGGTACGACCCTTAGTCGCCTTTTACGACACCCTCAGGAAGTATGGGGTGGTGCTATTCTTTAAATCCGACACCACTCAGACAAATGAAAATGACAATGGAAATCTCATTGGAATAAATTCCTGACTTGTACTTGACAAAGTTGCATTAAAATCAAGAGAGTTTTCTAGAAAGTGTTTCAAATAGAAATTCTGTTAACAGGAGACTTCACTTCAGCCCAGATGGTCTGCTGCTAGCAGTGCCGGCGGGTCGCGTAGAACCGGAGCAAGGGAAGGTCGACATAAAGCCCATCAACGCAGTGTATATCTACACAAGATACTCTTTAAAAGTGTGAGTTACTCTACTGATCTATTTATGGAGTATGTAAGGATCCTAGCTAGTGGCGATCTGCAGTTTTGTCTATCTGCATGGGATGAAGGTGTGAGTTTATCTATGTGTTTGTTTTTCTACTTATCTCAAATGATAAATGATAAATGATTTTATTTTTGTAAGTAGGTTTGTACAAACACTTTTACACGTCAATCATGGTTTTTTAAAACTAGATGAGGTCGGCGTTTCCTATCTGACTACTCTGAGAAGAAAGGCCGAAACAAACTCAGAGGTCACAGTCTCTTTTAAAGTCCAGACATAATCTTGGTTAGGTTATATGAAGACCATGTAGATCGATGTCTGAGACGGTCTTTTGAAGAAAGAACCACACAGATTGAGAGGACCTGTCCAGTCAGTGCACGCATTTGTCAGAAATCGTGCAGCTCAACTCAAGACTTAAGGAGCTCAACGATTCGACGAACAATACCAAAGAAAGGACATTTGGGTAGGCCACATAAATTACTCAAACTGCCTGACCAAGAGAAAAAAAAAAACAGAACAGAAAGAATAATTATATAAAAGTAACAAAATGACCCACATCGTCTTCACATTCACAAATCACAATAAATAAAATAATGTAATACTTTACAAAGTAAGCAAATGTCATTGTTTATAAAAAAATCATTAATGTCAAAGTGTATATACTGTAGTGTATAGTGTATGTACTGAGGCACAACTAGATAAACTTGAGCGACTTCAAAACTTTTGCATAAGATTTATATTTGGCCTGCGCAAATATGATCACATTTCAGAATTTCGTACAAAGCTCAAGTGGCTTCCCATACGTCTTCGCCAGAATTCTCATATCTTGTTTCAGCTCTACAGTATTTTGTTTAATCCTAAAACCCCTACTTATCTTAAAGAACGTTTCAAGTTCCTTCATGACACACATAATAGATATCTGAGGTCATCGGAAAACCTGAGACTAGAGATGCCGATGCATTCCACCAGTTTCTACGACAAATCTTTTACAGTTCAAGTAGTACGGTTATGGAATGACTTGCCCGTGTCGGTAAGGCGTGCTCAATCTTTGTCCACTTTTAAAATTATGGTTAAAAAGCACTTCCTATCTCCTTAAACATCATCATTATATTTTCTTTGCTCATGTTTCATGTTTATTATTATATGTATATATTTATATATATTAGTATAATATACTTTATGTATATAAATGGTACACCACAGACTACCTACAGTATTTGTCTGTCCTTTCCCTTTTTAATCCATCCAAAGGTTGTCTTTAAAAGATCGCTTTTAGCGATAAGACCGCCCATTGTGTCACCCTTTGTACAGTTTCTAGATTTACATGATTGTCTGTAATTTATATGGTGTACATAATAAAGAGTATTCTATTCTATTCTATATAAAAAAAAAGGACGTTCCAAATGCAGAAATGTGAAGCAGCTCAATCCCAAGCCTTTTTGTCCTCAATATAATCTTTAACTGTATAAAAGGCTTTCTGGCACAACTTACGTTTAATGAATGATTTGAATTTATTGAGGCTTAGATCTTGAACGTGGCTTGGTAGCTTATTATAAAAGCGTATACATTGGCATCTGAACGAGCCACCTATTTTTTTGAGCCTTGTTGTAGGTACAACAAATTTGTGTTTGTTTCTAGTATTTATATTATGGATATCACTGTATTTTTTAAACAATTTTATATTTTTATGGGCATATAAAAGATTTTCATAAATATACTGAGAAGGCACAGTCATTACATTAATCTCTTTAAATTTGTCTCTGAGAGAGTGTCTCGGACTTAATTTATAAATTGATCGAACAGCTCGCTTCTGTAAAACAAAGATAGTCTGAATATCGGCGGCATTTCCCCACAATAGAATACCGTACGACATTACACTATGAAAATAGCTAAAGTACACTAAACGGGCAGTCTCTATATCAGTTAAATTACGAATTTTTCTAACAGCATATGCTGCGGAACTTAGCCTTTTTGACAATTTATCTATATGTGGACCCCACTGAAGCTTAGCATCCAAAGTTATGCCCAAGAATACTGTGTTGTCTTCAGGATTCAATTCCTCGCCCTTTATCAACACATAAGTTTTCACATGCCTAACGTGAGGTAGCGTAAACTTAATGCATTTGGTTTTTTTCTCGTTTAGAAGCAAATTATTAACATTGAACCAATGGACTACTTTCGAGATCGCGCTATTTACATCGTCAGTAACCAACTGCTGACGTTTAAGTTTAAACAATAGAGAAGTGTCATCTGCAAACAACACTATATCATGATTATCCTTTATGAGGTACGGCAAGTCATTAATATAAATAAGAAACAAGAAAGGACCAAGAATTGAGCCCTGTGGGACTCCCATTGTTACTATAGATCCGGGTGATCTTTTTCCATTAACGTCAACGCTCTGAATCCTTTTACTCAAGTATGAAGTAAGAAGATCCAGAGCAGTGTTCCGGATTCCGTAGTGGCGGAGTTTCCTGATTAACGTTTCGTGAAGAACGCAATCGAATGCCTTGGACAAATCACAAAAGATGCCCAAGGCATCGCATTTATCTTCCCATGCATTATAAATATGCCCTAAAAGTTCAACACCGGCATCAGTAGTTGAACGACCCCGTGTAAAACCGAACTGTTTGCTGTGTAATAATTTATGTTTATTAAAAAATCTTTGCATTTGGTCTAAAATTAATTTCTCAAAAATTTTACTAAAGGTAGGTAGTACAGAAATAGGTCTATAATTTGTGGGGTCTGATGTACTACCTGATTTAAACAAAGGTATTATTTTACTATATTTCATAAGGTCAGGAAACTCCCCATTGTCAATACAACTATTAAAGATAAGAGCTAAAGAAGGTGCTACAATGTCAATAATAGACTTAGCTACTTCTACAGAATTACCCCACAGATCTGCAGTCTTTTTTACATTTAAAGTGTGAAAGGTTTTAATTATATCTCTACAGGTAATATATTCAAAATGAAATTCCGAATCGCAACCATTAACATTTTCCTTAAGCAAAGACTCAGCAACAGAAGGTGATGAGTTTAGTGATTTAGTAGTTGAAACGGGAATATCTGAAAAGAAATTTTCAAAAGCCTCGGCGACTTGTGAGTCTGATTTTATTATGTTGTCATTAATAGACAGGCTGTAGTCAGTATTTCGGTTACTAGATCTTCCCGTTTCACTATTAATAATATTCCAAGTCGTTTTAATTACATTACTGCTGTTTTTAATCTTTGAACCCAAATAACGTGACTTGGCCATGTAACAAACTTTTTTAAACAATTTTGAATAATTTCTAACATACAAATTAAATTCATCAGTGTTAATATAATTCCTTTCATTGTACAGTTCATAAAGCCGTGTTCTACTTTTATGAATGCCAATAGTAGCCCAATCACTGAAGGATGCATTACTATTAACCGAGATAGTCTTGGGGATAAATGTGGAATCAAATTGTTTACAGTATACATTAAAAAAATTATCATAAAGATGATTGGGGTCAGCATGAATAGACAAAACGGGTAGTTTATTAATGAGTTTAACTTTAAAAGCCTCCAAGCGACTTGCAGTTTTGGGGTTAACAGTGATATCCTTTTTAGCCACTTTTTTGTTTTGGTTTTCAATAGTTATCCTTTGCCCGCAATGATCAGAATCTAGTAAAGTTATAATTTCTTTGTGGCTTGGTATAATATCTGTATAAATATTATCTAGGCATGTGGCACTAGTAGGGGTTATTCTTGTTGGCTCTAAAAATAGGTTTAGAAGATTGTAGGACTGAAACAGACTTAAAATTTTACTACAAGAACCTGAGTTTTCTAATAAATTGACATTAAAATCACCGCAAATGATAACGGACTTGTTTGAGTTACAAATCCTGTGTAACACTTCATCCATTACCTTTTCAAAGCAGTCATACAATCCTGAAGGGGGTCTATACACGCTTAATACAATAGAGTGCTCCAATTCTATACAGGCAATTTCAACTGTACGCTCAACAGATAGGCTCACAATGTCTTTACGGTCTTTAAATTTGAGCTGGTTACTTACTAAAATTAATGAGCCACCGTGTATAGCATTTATTCTGCTAAACGAACTACCAACCTGGTGATTATTAAAATTGAACAAGAACTGGTGGCTTTTCAGCCAATGTTCTGTTATACAAAGAATGTCAATATGATTAAAATTCATAAATAATTCTACTTCTAAATCTTTGTTCATTAATCCTTGAATATTTTGATGCACTAGGTTGATACTATTTACTGAGTTAACATTTTTTTTTGAGTTATTTTTACAATTATAGCTAGAGGTTGCCTCTATTGTCTTCATTTCTAATTTAAATTATTTGCAATGTCCTTAATAGTGACCAAATTATTGGCAGAATTATTTATAATGTTGTTGCATTGCTCAAAAGAAGCAAGTTGTTTAGCCAAATTTTTGGCTGTAATAGAAAAAAACTAAGATAGCGACACAGCTATCTGTCTTTTATAATAGTCAAAGAACGGAAACTCTACAACAAGTATGGTTCCATGACGTAAAGTTGTATGGTCACAAATTAATATTACGTAGGTAAAATCCTTACCTATACCTTCGGAGGTAGTTAGTGGTACTATTACATTCATCATTTAAGTTACGTGGCTCTGCAAGATGTTAAAATGTTGTTACTTTTGCAATTTGTTAAGTTCAGGAAAGGAGTCAAATCGACATTGTCTTACAGTAAAATGTAATAAATAATTGTGGGGAATGATTATGGTCAAAATCGCAGTACGAGCGAGAAGAAACCTTTGGTCTGCAGTTGGACAATATCACAGACTGCAGTTTAGTTTTTATTCCCTTTACAAATATTATCACAGAATTCAGTGTCGTTCGCTGACATGATATGTCCCCCAGCCCCGCCTGCGTGCTGCCGTGCGGCGAGGCGGCCCTGGTGGCGCGCTGGTCGCCGCGCGTGTACTTGTCGCGGCCGCTCGGGCCGGCTCCCGCACTGCGCACGGCGCGCCGCATGCTGCTGGCTGTGGGCACGAAGCGCTCCGTGCTGCTGTACGACACGCAGCAGAAAACGCCCGTAGCGCTGATTAATAATATACATTATACCAGGTCAGTAAACTTATGTCTGAATGTGTTGACATTTCATCGTTTCCAGATTAAAACTTACAAATAACGAAACGATAACTGACTGATACCACTGCACAGTATGATAAATGCCTCGAAAAACGGACATCGCTTTTTTATTCTTCTAATCGATAGTATACACTGTTTTGAATGCTAGAGTAGAACTCCCAGAAACCAATTCAGCTTAGAACCAGAGCTATATTTTTTTCAATATTTTATTCTGGTTATCCATAGAAATCAAAAGAATTGTATTATCTTATTATGTATGCAACGTTTTTATGTTTTAATTATACTATGTGATAAAGCCAATTATCTGCTATTTTTAGAAACAAAATTATTTTTTTTTAGATGTTATTTAAAGCAAGCTACGTCATTTTTTCTGTAATTTTGAAATTATTTTTTTGCGCAGGTTCTATAAGGTAGTAGCATTTTATTTTCACACACATTATTGCTTAGGATTATGATAACCTGTCTGTAAAATATCAGATGCTAAACACGAAGGAATTCGGATTTTTCGAGTTTCGATTTTTTCTTGTTAGGGTTTTCACAAATCAAAAATCTGAAAGCAAAAATATTTTAATTTTTTAATTCTTAAAATGAAGTAAGTATTACTCATTAAGTATAAACAGTAGGTATAGAGGTACCCATAGGAAATTTAATGGCTTATAAAGTTTTCTTGGCTTAAAATAATATTGTGAAGTTCAAAAATTGCCCTTAGTGGCTGTTTGTAGGTATACTTTGTAAAGTTTATTTTGTTTCACGTGTATTTAATGTATTGTTAAATAAAACCGTTTGATTTAAAAATATTTTTTATACATTTACATAATTTATATTTTTTTGATGAAGGGGTAAATGTGGTATAGGGAAGGGGTCCGCCCTCGTCAGGTTATAGTCTCAACAGAAATTATTTATTGTGTTTTTTGTGTTCTGAGAAAGACAACCCTATTATCAGAGAAAAATTTGAAAACCATAGAATCATAATATCTTCGATTTCCTGATAGACTTGCATCTGATTTTTTTTACAGTTAATAGTACAGATCTGAAGAATATTTTAAGATAAATATTAGGTGCTACTGACAAAAGATGTCCGAGGGAAAAAATAAAAAGGAATAAAGATAAAATCAGGCATATTTATTTTTCTATTACAGTGAAATCTTTTCTGTTTCGCCTATATAATACCTTGCATATACTGTCAATAAACTTCAAAAACAAATGTTCAAATATTTGCATCACATCGTTTATTTTTGCGTTTTTCTGTAAATCCAAAAAAATCGAATAAAAATTATAACTCTGTTTTAAAGTATATTTAAGATCCGGGAGTTCTACTCTCGCATTCAAAATAGTGTATACTTTCGATTAATAAAATAAAAAAGTGATGTCCGTTTTTTGAGGCATTTATCATACTGTGCACTGGTCGATATCTGACTGACTACGATAGAGACTGTATCTTTCTTTCAGCCACAGCTGTTACTTACCTAGTAATATTGATTAGATAAAGCTTTTTGTGTGTGATGTTATAGAATGCAACAGAATACTCTTTAATATGTACACCATACGTAAATGTAGAAATTAATATTTCAGACCTCAGGCATACAGGGATGGTCCAAATAATGACGTCAATACAAAAAATATTAGATTGTATGATTAATAATTTTTTTTTATTCTAGAGGTATCCGAAAATACCCCATGTATGTTCCGCGATTTTTGATAGTTTAGGAGATATGAATATTTTTATTTTAGGGTAATTCTTCAGGGTCATCTTTAAAAATGTATAACTTTTATCGACAAGCTCTTGAATATGTTTTTTTGCGATGGGCCTATCATGAAATACCCTTCGTGTATAAAAAAAATATCTTCCTAACATTAGTGCAAGAAACAATTTTTTTTTATCGAAAGTGCGAAATTTACATTCCTATGATTAAAAGTTCATTTTAAGTTTAACCTTTTAAGCGCTTTGCTGAATATAAATTGCCGTGCCCCTAGCGCGCGGCTACAAATCGATAAAATAATCATCATCATCTGCCTAGCCTTTTCCCAACCATGTTGGGGTCGGCTTTCAGTCAAACCGGATGCAGCTGAATACCTAAATTGATAAAATAATACCTACAACAAATAAGGAGGAGTAATCGTTGAATAGAACGAAAAAATCATGCATGTTCTCTGTCGCAGAAATACGACACGAGCGGTAGGGGCACGGAAATATGTGTCGCATAAATGCGACATAAGCGGTTAAAAGATAAGGATCGATTAAAAGTTTAGAGTTGACTAGTAGAACCAGAAACATTGTTAACATTTTTAAACTTGAAAAAGAAAATCAACTTTTAATCGTAAGAATGTAAACTTCTCACTTTCGATAAAAAAATTGTATCTTGACGTTATTTAGTCATGAATTGACCTCAGTAGTGTGCACTGCCAGAAGAGCTTATGTCCGGAATTCGGCTGCTACAAGCCTGTATGTTTACCTTAAGTTACCGAACAGCAGTCCTTAATCTATGAAACGAATGTATATGCAGACTGACAGACCTGACGTGGTCTCCTGACGGGCGCATCCTGGTAGCGTCGAGCACAGACGGCTACTGTTCTGTCATCACCTTCGCGGATGGCGAGCTGGGAGAAGTGCTACCTGATGAAGTGGTTCCAGAGCCGAGTACTGCCGCACCAGGTAAATGTCACAAGCTTACGAAAGCCCCCTTGGTTAATAGAGAGCATCATAATAATTTAATAAAGTTATTGAGAACTTGAATTTCTTCATATTTTTAGGTTTCTACCTAAAAATATGTAGAAATTCAATTATAAGCCCACAAAATAACTGTTTAGTAGTCAAATTTACGAACATTGCCTCTTAAAAAATTATAATTTCTTTGAAAGATTAAGATAGCACTGGTAGTCGTTTAAATTATGCTTAGAAATAATGAGGTTGCCTGCATTATCCTAAAATAAAACCCAATCTCTTCACAGAACCCATGGAAGTTGAAGAACAACCAGTGGAGACGCCAAAGGAAGAAACACCGAAATCTAAAGAAGTAAAAGAACCCAAACCAGTCGGCAAGATGGACTCCTTCATCACGTTCAAGGCACCGGAAAAATCTCCAAAGAAACAGAAAATTGAGCCCCAACAGAAAACACCAATCAAAATAGATGTTATGGAAGAAGTGGCAATGCCATCATGGTCAGATAATAGCAACACTGATATTATTAAGCCTAAGGAAACAGAACCAACGAAAGATACAGAAATTATGATCATAGATGACAGCGAAGACATCAAATTAGTTTATGAAGACACCAATGGAGCCAAGTCCACGTCGACATCAACAGATTCGCCGACAAACAACACAGTTCAAAATGTAGTTGAGAAAAGTTCTCCAAAAACTGCCAAGACTGAAGAGAAAGCTATTCCAACAGTTGCTAGTCCCAAAACTACTAAAGCTAACATTGTGAGTCAGCCAAGTACTCCAAGTACTCCAAAAAGCGCTTCAAATAATGAACACAACTTCTTCAAGCAAGCCAAAGTGACTGATGTGAAGGATCAGGCCGTCAAATCTGCTCCAAGCCCGAAGGCGCCCAGACGAGTCAGTTTCGTAACTTTATCGAGCCCTAAGAATAGCAAGAAGAAATAGTTGTTAAAATTTTAGTTGTGCGTCTGTAAGATGTTTTGACGTAACTTATGGTTATGACTCTTAGGAAGGAGGATTTTATTAGTTACTATGTAATTTTAATAGCGTTAATTAACCTTTCGTGTGGATCCACGCGAGATACAATGGCTTTTTATCCGAGGCATTCAACCGAAAAATAGCATGTAACTTAAATCGATTTTAAGCAAGTTTAATTTTATCAATTGCATGTTTTGAAATAGTACTAATATATATATCTTGACTATCTGGAATAGCATGGACCAACATAAGTTACGGCAATATCGTGTTAATCAGATTAATTATTATCTGGTGTATTAATCTCCATTTTAAACTATTTAATTATACGATAATAGTATTAAGTAATGTAATGTTTTAATTTGTAAATAAAAGACTTATGTAAAAGTAAACATTTATAATAAATATTTACATTTCAATGCGTAGTATCACATTCAAAATAAAAGTGAGTATAATATAACAAAATATATCTGCATCAATCGAAAGTATTGGTACTTACCTACTGACCGGACGATACGTCGTATGTTTGATCACGAATCAAGTAAACAGCTAACCTATATATGTTGCATTCCCTTGCAGGTTGTTACGGAGAAATACTTTACATACTTAATATTTTAAAAATAAGAAAAGAAACTTGTAGATGCCTACAGCCTTTATTATAAAACATCATACGTTACTTGGTAAGACTGTTTTCTTTAGCATAGTGTAGGTCAGACGACATACCAAACAAAAATGTTGATAAAATAACATAATAATCGCCGTTTTAGCCACCACGCATAACTTTACCCTCTAGAAAATTTAACACGTAAGTGACCTCTGCACTGCCACCGACAACGCTGTGGAAGTGGCAAAGTTTTGGGAAAACAAGATTTAAATAAAATACAATTGTGCCAGCAACACGACGAAGAACACTTATTATAATCAGATACTATAATTAAAATCAACAACCACAACGCACAATGAAGTCATTTTGATCATGTCCTATATCTATAGCGCAAATTACTTCAATATACTGCTACAAGAGAATGCAACACGTCATCGAGTCAAATCAGAAGAAATGCAACAGACAAGAAGGGACGTACCTACGTATACTCGTAGAACTCAACGTTATGTATTTATTATTGCTCTGCCGTGCAACCGCACCTACTTACTACACGTTAAATAACGCGCTGTGATAACCTAGCCTTAGATCTTGTGACGACCGTGGATATAAGACATGTAATATAGCAACTTCGCCCAATTGCCTTGCATGAAAATGGTTATTGTTAAAATAAAATTGAAAAGGAATTAAAATTGGCTAGTATAATAATTATGTATGTATTCATATTACATACGATATAATTCAGCTACACGGCTGTCTAACTACATTACCTATCTAACTTTATTTAAAAAAAGGTAAATAACAATGTTAAATTGTAGCTCGATTAAAAAGAAAATAGGTATAGGCTCCAATTTCGCGTCGAACCTTATCTAGGGCAAAATTTTCGGTAATCACAGGCGTAATGTCAAATCGTATTAAATCTAATTTGTCCATATTAGTATAAAGTAAACAACAAAACTAAACACGCAACTTGTCTTTTTAGTAACTAAAAAAATTGCCTGTGATTCTGTACCAGTAGGCAAATATATAGTATATATGAAAATTAATGTGTGTATTATAAATCACTAGTCGCCACAGATCCAAGACTACAAATAGCTACACTTTAACAGTTTATAACATAGTTTCGTTTATCCAATTAGTCTATTCACCTCACTTGTGTAGCTTACGTCTCCGTATTTGATAAAACTCAATCGAAATTCATGTTTATAAACACTGAACTAAGGTCTAAAGTTTAGTTAGTCACTCAGTCTCAGCCCTATGTGTTGTTTGGTTTATAATTTGTTTAGTATATAAATTTGTCGTGTCTTATCGGTACAGTCTCGCGAAGTCGCGCAGTAGCCGGGTCATTTCCTTGCATTTTTCTGCCCTGGAAACAACAAAACAAACGAGTTACAAGGAAGATCTTTTTCGAGTTTAGCAAAAAGGCTAAAAGACTAATGTTGATAAATCAACGCATGTGAAGGTACATTCCTCTGGTAATATTAGGTAACCATAAGGTATCTATTTCATTCAATAGCAGCATTCACACGTCATTCTGACTATCAGGATTGTGGCTCACTTTATTATTATAATTGTGTTTGTTTCTTGGAGGTACATTGGATTTCATTAAAGGTACATTCAAGTACATTGCTGGTAGATTCCCTTCATATATATATAACATATTCAGTTCAGTGACAATACACCCGTCATTCTGACCACAATATACCCGTAGGTTTTATATCAAACAGTGGAAGTTTTACAATCTGACATGGTCAATACACACCTCATAGCATACTGGTGGAACTGCCAGCATTGCTGTTCGGTAGCGACAGCCGGGCGGTCCCTCGGCAGTCGCTGCACAGCCGTCTGCAGCCAGTCGACTCCTTTAGCCTTTTGCCATTCCAGCAGCTCCATGAGCACCTCAGCTACTTCAGCCAGCATGTACGAGTGAAGGTGGAGAACGCTGGCTTCTGTGAGCCTGTAAGTCAGGTCTTCACCGTAGGTGGAGAGCGCGTTGTCGGCAAGAGCTGGGGAACGTGATTTTTATGTTACTTCGGCTGTTTCTGGAGGGATTAAAATCAACCTGTGCCAAGCCTTTTCCCACCTAAGTTTTTAGCAGCTGAATACCAGTATTTAACATGGAGCGCCTGCCTATCTGATCTCCACAAGAGTTACAAAAATAAATAATAGTCTTAAAAATATTTTTTCCTTTCAGTATTTTGTTGTTTATTACTAGGTGGAAAAATTAGACGATAAATTGACTATGTATGAAAATTCTTGTGAATTGTATGATTTTGTATTCAATTGGATAACTTGATAATAAACAAGTCTGTGATGAGCTATCGTATGAGCTGCACAGCTGCCTTAGATTTTACATATCGGTAAGAAACGATCAGAATATTTTGCTGATTGAATTAAAAGTACGTACATGAGTAGCGATCTTTTAATTTTAAACTGCACGCCCGTCAATTAAAATTTCCATACAAACAGTTGAAATGTGTATGCAACAAGCCAAGGGGCGTGAAAGTGAGTAAACGAACTTGATTGACTCGCAGTTAGTTATCGTTTTAGTGGTGATCTTACATTTGATCTGCTGCTTGTCAGAGCGAGTGGTGTTGGCCACTTTAGCGAAGTCGTAGAGGAACTTCATGACGGAGGAGTTAGCCTCTCTGTGGTCCAGACTGCAGGCTAGCGACGCGCACTGCATTACAGTTGGTAGTGCGCCCGATGAGAGGAACTCGAGCGGGATGCGTTGTAAAAACCTGAGGGGAAATAAATCTATTAATGTTTAATGGAGATATAAGCCCCGCACGTTGATATTGCGATGGAACCTTGTCACAATAACAGCTGCGTGACGTCATTTTGACGTCATCCACCGCACACACACGTAAGCGCTGAACGGTACTGACAGTTCGACTGCGACTAAGATGGCCGCCAGTCGCAATATCAACGTGCGGGGCTTATAACCTTTCGGTGGTACATGATATATGTTATATATCTGTTTTTCTAAGTAAGAATAAGAATCATTTATTCGTAAGTATATGAGTGAGTATATAAGTTGACAAATGTAACTTACATTGTTAAGTTAATATTTATGTGGAAAATGAAATAAACTATATCCACACTCATGTCTACAAGAACTGCCAAATCTTTGAATAACTCTTTTGTATCAAAATGCTTTTTAGGTGTTTTTAAATAGGTTGTTGCTTTTTAAGCGAGCACAAAATCATGCTGTAGCGTGTAGTATGTTCAGAAATTGATTTGTGGGTATATGTCCTATTTTCTTGTAGGTAAGCACCTTAAAAATATTTCAGTGTTAGCATGCAGTGATTATTACAGTGTCAATTTTATTTATTAAAAGTTATAAAATGGTCCATTATTTTTCATTGTTTTTTGCAAACTTATTTTTTACGTAAGTATTTCTTCTTTTTTTTATACTCGGTGCCTCGTTGCTGTGGATCGTGACGGCGCAAATTATGTATGTCGTGGCCATTTTTGAAAATTCCAGCAATTTTGACGTAGCGACAATTACACTACATTACCTTATACACAGCCTGAACAAATCATCCACAGTGTCCGGGTTCTCCTTGAGCCCGTTGGTCTGCTGCAGCAGGTGGAAGGCGCGCGGCATGACGTCCTGCAGCAGCTGCACCAGCGGCGCGACCGCGCTCGGCTCCGTGGACAGCTCGTCCAGCAGCACCGACGCCAGGTACAGCACGCACGAGTGCGGCCGCACTAGGTACAGCTGGTAATCATAATAGTAACAAAGGTGGATATTTGATTGTGATGACATTTACCTTCAGTGCATTCGCGCACAAATTCGCCAACCAGCCAACTCCCCAGCAACACATAATATGTCTATTAAGTTTATTAGACAGATGTGTTGCTGGAGATTTTAAGGAGAACTCGGCTGATGGCAATAGGCTTGCCTTCTATTACATAGGACTTTATTATAACTGGCGAAATATTGGTGTACTGTGTACTGAACACCAACATAATACAGGTTGAAATTGAAAACATGCGACAAACCGAAATGGGAGATTGTACTCTTCATTATGAACAACTTTTACTAAGAGACCAAAGCTGCAATCGCGAAAAAAATCTGCTGTTCACATTTTGACGAGTTATGCGAACATAAATGTAGGGGGAACAGCTGATTTTGTTTTCGCGATTTCTGGTTTGGTCCCATAGTAAAAGTTGTTAATAATGATGAGTACATTCTCCCATTTCGATTTGTCGCATGTATTCAATTTCACCCTGTATATTTGCCATTGCTTAATTTTTAATATTTTGTACCTATTGTAGAACAGTAATTTATTCCAGGTACATCATCTTCACATACAATTATAATTAACTAGCAGCACCCCGCGGTTGCACCCGCATAAGTTTCGATTCCGTGGGAATATCGGGATAAAACTACCCTATGTCACAGATAATATCCTATGTACTTTCCCAGGACTCAAATTATCTATATACCAAATTTCATCTAAATGGGTTCAGCGGTTTAAGCGTGAAGAGGTAACACACAGACACACTTTCGCATTTATTATATTATAGTATAGTATGGTATGTATAAAAAATATTGTAAAACGTTTTAAAAGAGTAACCGTAGAGTTTCTTGCCCATCTTCTCCATACCAAACTACCGTTTGGAAGGGCCATCTAGAATCAATTCTATATTCTTTTTTATTTATTTATAAAAGGTACACCAACAGCTTCTGTATCCAAGATATCAATTAACAATAGGTAACAGTCATGTGCTTATACAGTTGCCAATAACAGGTGAACCAACATTATCGAATACATTGATAACCTAAGGTAAAAACGAAATGCGTAAAAATTAAGTGAAAAAACTAACTACTTTATTATTCTATATTCTTGAATATTTTAACGTTTAAAACTGCCTTTTAGTTACTTGATTTGACTTTGCCCTATGCCTAACATTTCGGGGAATAGTAAGTGATAAATTGATGTTATTTCAGGCTTGTATGGGTGAGATGAGTGTGCATAGCTACCTGCTGCAGGCGGCCGGCCAGCGCGGGCGCCAGTGCGCATGCGCGCTTGTATGGGTGAGATGAGTGTGCATAGCTACCTGCTGCAGGCGGCCGGCCAGCGCGGGCGCCAGTGCGCATGCGCGCTTGTATGGGTGAGATGAGTGTGCATAGCTACCTGCTGCAGGCGGCCGGCCAGCGCGGGCGCCAGTGCGCATGCGCGCTTGTATGGGTGAGATGAGTGTGCATAGCTACCTGCTGCAGGCGGCCGGCCAGCGCGGGCGCCAGTGCGCATGCGCGCTTGTATGGGTGAGATGAGTGTGCATAGCTACCTGCTGCAGGCGGCCGGCCAGCGCGGGCGCCAGTGCGCATGCGCGCTTGTATGGGTGAGATGAGTGTGCATAGCTACCTGCTGCAGGCGGCCGGCCAGCGCGGGCGCCAGTGCGCATGCGCGCTTGTATGGGTGAGATGAGTGTGCATAGCTACCTGCTGCAGGCGGCCGGCCAGCGCGGGCGCCAGTGCGCATGCGCGCTTGTATGGGTGAGATGAGTGTGCATAGCTACCTGCTGCAGGCGGCCGGCCAGCGCGGGCGCCAGTGCGCATGCGCGCTTGCCGCCGCAGCGCACACCGAAGCGCACGCAGCGACACCAGCGCTCCATGACGCGCCCGTCCGACGCGTACCTGTGGGGGGGGTGTTACTGGTTGAGGGTTTATTCTCGATGACAACAGTAGCAAATTTTTCGAACATTGGTGTCCTTACATCTCAACTGAGATGTAAGAACCCCAATGACTGAGACAGAAAGATAAAAGAGCAGTTAAAAGGATGGTTAAGAGCGCTATTACAAAATCGAAGTGCTCAGTTTTAGGTAAATTCGACGGCGCGCGGCAGCGGATGCGCACCATAATCAGCCCTATAATGTTCCCACTGCTGGGACACAGGCCTCCTCTCGGTGAGAGGGAGTGGGCCGTAATCCACCACGCGGGCCCAGTGCGGGTTGGCAGATGTCACATGTCTTCGAATTTTTGGTTCTAGGACATGCGGATGCGCACGTGTGCATCTAAAGAGGTATGCTACGCACACATGCAAACGGCTATGCGTCCGATGCCAGGAACAAACCAACAAGAGCCTTTGCTACTTTGTTTTCGAAATAAATTAAATTACTGTTATACATAGTTCATGAAATATTATTTGTACCAATGAATGTTTCCTAGAACAGCAGTTTATCTATAGAATTACTATAGGGTCATAAACATATACTTGATTTTTTTTTTCGCAAACTAGCATGCAGCCCGCTTGATGGTGTGTAGTTACCGCAACCTATAGACGCTTGCGATGCCAGAAGCATTACTTGCGCGTTGCCAGTTTCTAAGAAATGAATCGCACTGATACTTTTGGTTGGTAGGTACCTAATTTTTTACGAAGTTTCTTTATATGTAATTTATTCAGCAGGTAGGTAGACATTTAAGTACTTATTTATAGAAATAAGTGCAATGTGATGTTGTGTCTACAGTTTGGATAAAAAAGTCAAAAGAAAGTAAAAAACTGGCCAAGTGCGAGTCGGACTCGCACACGAAGGGTTCCGTACCACAAGGCAAAAACGCCGAAAAAAACATGTTTGTTGTATGGGAGCCCCCCTTAAATATTTATTTTATTTTAATTTTATTATTTATTATTAAAGTTAAAATACAACTGAGTATTTTGTGAATATTTCAAGTGCCTACCTGTTGCCATTTTTGATATCGAGCAAAAAAAGGCAAAAAAATCGCGTTTGTTGTATGGGAGCCCCCCTTAAATATTTATTTTATTTTTAGTATTTGTTGTTATAGCGGCAACAGAAATACATAATTTGTGAAAATTTAAACTGTCTAGCTATCGCGGTTCTTCAGATACAGCCTGGTGACAGACAGACAGACAGACGGACAGACAGCGAAGTTTTAGTAATAGGGTCCCGTTTTTACCCTTTGGGTACGGAACCCTAAAAAGGCAAATCAAAAGTAATTTTATTCAAATTAGGCTGAGAATCTGCACTTTTCGAACGTCAAAATTACATAAGACAGTCCCCAAAAACGCCCACCCTTCACCATTTCCTAGCGCTTTCACTGAGAAGAAGAAGTGGCGCAACAAACTCCCCAGCAGTACAGGTGTCTGTTGTTAAAAAAATAATACCGGCCGAGTGCGAGTTGGACTCGCACACGAAGAGTTTCGTACCACAATAATATGCGCTGAAAAAATCACAACGCAATATAAAATACACATTTCGAAAAATTTCAACTATCTACCTACCTATAACGGCTCATGAGCCACTGACAGACAGACGGACGGACGGTCAGCGGACACTTAGTAATAGGGTCCCGTTGGCACCCTTTAGGTATGGAAAAAAAAAAAACTCTGAAGTGGCATAGACCGTGCTTTTCTCTAATCTATGATTTCAAGAAGCACGTACTCCTAATAAAACTAGTTTTTTCTGGTTCTGGTATTTTGAGGTTCCAGGGAGCCCAAAAAGGCCACTTTGGCAGAAGCATAAAAGGATAAAATTAAGAATCATAGTGGACAGCTAGCTGTTAAGTTAATCGTATCAAATCCCATTGGTGAAGGATTATTCAGTTATTTTTATTTGTCAGTGTTAAAATACCAATCAATCCAATCAAAATCCAATCCCAATCTCTTTGATTATACCTAACGTAGTGCAGCGAAAAAAGAAAAACACGGACTGCCTTCGCTATATTATGATTCATAATGTTATCCTTTTATGATTCTGCCAAAGTGGCCTTTTTAGCCCCCCAGAAATCATTAACTTTGAAAACTTTTATTACTTTTAGTTGAGTACCAGTCCACACTGCAACTA
This sequence comes from Mesoligia furuncula, assembly GCA_916614155.1. Taxonomy (NCBI): domain Eukaryota; kingdom Metazoa; phylum Arthropoda; class Insecta; order Lepidoptera; family Noctuidae; genus Mesoligia; species Mesoligia furuncula. The sequence goes on from OU744799.1 coordinate 29,908,139, forward strand.
CTTATGTCTGAAAATAATTATCTGAATTAAAAAAAAAAAAGTTAGAAAACGAAGACAACAACAACTATTAATTAAAATAGATTGACATTTTAACACAGCGCTCAGTACGTCTAACTAAAGATATCCAAGCAAAAAACAAAAAAAAAAATTTTAAAGTGATTTTATTTTGACCTAAAATAATCAATTGCAGGCACATTAGTGTATTTTCGTTAGCTGATTATTTTTCTTATAAGTATCTATGCGTTTTTCTTGTATATTTTTTACCATCTTCCTTATTTTGGTGGTCTGAATGTGTTCTGAAAGTTTCTCCATCTATTTTAATGGAATAAGGTTCCATTAAAATAGATGGAGAAACTTTATTTACGTATGTTTTTTTTTCTATAATACAGGATATACATATTCGCGTTAGAATATCATAGGAAAATACTTATGCATTACAATCCGACCTTCTCTAATAAAAAAAAAAACACTTGTATTAAGATGTGTTGGTCGCGCTTTATTCTTGGCGAATTGGTGAGCGAGACCACGTGACGGCAACAGCGAGCGAGCGATACGTCCTCTCTTTGGAAGCGCTCGGCGCGGAATAAAGCTAAGACCGCGCGACCCGAGATTTATATTGATAAATAGCATGGCATACAACAATTATTTAAAAATATTAATTTACTTTAAATTAGAGTTTTTTTTTTTCAAGCAAGGTTACAAAGTAACCTTAGTTATTAAATACTTTTTGTTTGAATTTCTTTTATATATTCATAGATAAAAAATATAATTTCGGGCGAAAAATTATCATTAACTCTCTGTTTTACGGAATTATTTTTGGTGTATTACTGTATGAAACATCATAAATTGATGTATGCATACAATAGTAGAAGATACAGTTGTATCGTAGATATTTTTATAAATGATTAAACTATTATATCTTCGATGTAACAGGGCATCGCGAGATGCCCGAAAGTAAAATTTTATGAAACAGCCTTTGCAGAAACAAGTTTTTTACTGATTTATGTGAACAAACTGGAATATTTATTGAATGCGCTCCCAAAAGAAGGAATCCAACTTTCTCGGGCATGTATTTTTTTTACTATTGTGGCTTTAGTTAAATCATAATCACACATCAAAACTCGAGTCAAACGCTCTAAACAAGAAAAAATTGTGATAGCCCTCTTAATAACACCATTATTATAAAGTTTTACAACATGTAAATAACAATATCTCCATCCATACACACTGTCATCCATTCTTACTTCTTCAAGTCCTTACACACATTTAATGGTGCAAACCAAACCCTCACTTACTCCCATATGCACACACACAACACACTTCCACCGCATGTACACTTACACACATGCACTCATCAACTCACATAATTTCACACACAGACATACAAACACAAACTTTTTAGCACTATTTATTTTCTTTTTGTAATTTTAATTCCTACATATTTTTTTTTTCTTCTGTACCTAACGAATAGGCTATTTTAACCTTTTTTGTTTGACCTAAATGTGTTACCAAAATGGCAATAACCTTGGCTATCAATTTTAGAGTGACACTCCTATAAATGCTTTTAGACTGGAAATAGAACCCATGGCTGAACGCTGACCCCCCAAAATACAGGTCCAGGCCTAGTTTGGGGTTTAGGATCAGTTTTGTGGCAATACATTCGTGTTTATTTTATGATGACTGGTTTGTAACATTTATTTATTTATAATTAATGTAATTATTAACTAATAACATGTAATTCTTAGTGTCAAATAAATATTTTTATTTATTTATATCTAATCGACAAAAAAATTTGACTCATAGATAACTAAAAATAAACATTCAATTTTCCAGTAAACCTGGGCTAGCTGCTACACCAACATCATCAAATAACAGCAGTCTGCCATCATCATCTTGGCCACAAATCAACCACCATACTCACTTGTCCAACGCGTCCTGCAGCACGGGCCAGGCATCAGATAACGCTGGTACACAGGGATGCGAATCGGTGATCTGACCACTCTGCACGTCGACGTCCCTGAACAACGCTGCCACACGATCCAACCAGACCGCAGGGTCAGTAGACGTCCCCTTACAGATCTCCACGTTAGACTTCATGAGGTCTGACAAGCCCCCAATCTGAACGGCGACGGCCTCGCGCATAGCGACTGTTAGCTAGAAGTAGATATGTTATGTAGACGGTTTAGCTAGGGGAACAAAACAAATTAAGAGTCAATGTTTTTTGTTAGGTTTTTGCTGTAGTGTCGCGGTTTGGATTTTATGTAGTGGAGTCAAACCATATTGGTGGAGTCAATGTCGTTAGAGAGTAGAGATACCAATGAAATCTGTGAAAAGGTTTTCAAATCACAACCAACTATGTTATTCATTCCTTTATTTTACGTAAGCAAAATGTGAAGACACGCGTTGATTCTATTTTTTTGACTTCACACCAATTTGGTTTGACTTTTGTCTTTATTTTTAAATATGAGTACTAAAAATAATACAGATAAATACAATTTATAAAAAAGAGAGGGTTTAATTCTCATTTCTCAATAAAAAATTGCAATTTTTCTTTCTTTTATATATTTTGTCTTAACAAAATGGGTAACAAATGGAGTACTCAGACTTATGCACAAATATTGAATAGATACAGTGTCAAGATACGCATATTAACATCTTTGTCGAACGTATTGTAATTAGAATTTAGGTGAACGATATGGTATCCTATAATTGGAAGCACACACTAGTATTTGTTCGGATTATTATATACTTGCATGTTATTGTAGTCTGTTGGAGATCTACTATAAAAATAAATTCAGTCCATTTGTTATCCACTCTGAGATAACAAAGGCATAAATATCGTTAAAAATGACGCACTAAAAGGTCAGAACATACATCGACAAGTTAATACAGGCTGGCAACTTACCTGATCGTTGGGCAGCCTGCCTATGGCGGAGGCGAGGGCGCGCATGAGCGCGGCGGAGGCGTGCGGCGACAGCGCGAGCTGCTCGCTGGCCGCGCCCGCGCGCAGCAGCGTGGACACGTGGCGCGACGCCTGCGTGCGGCACGCGCGGCAGATGTTCTGCGGGCGCAAGGGGGTGTAGCGAGCGGGGAACTTACTCAGGCCGACTTAATAGTCTCTCGACTATAGATTACCAACCTGCAGCGCCGTAGCGGCGGCGTACGCCAGCTGCTTGTCGTGCAGGGCTCTGATGAGGAACTGCAGACAGGGCTCCAGGCACTCCGAGTGCCGCTCGATCCACTCGCACAGTTCGCCCAGTAACAGGATGCAAGTCTTCCTGACGGCTAGGTGGGTGCCTTCAGGCATGGACAGAATGGCTTCCACCACTTTAGGAACGAACTCGTATTCTTCACTGTGGACGAAAATGTGAAGTAGAATAAACACAATAAATAGAAAATAATAAATAGTAAAGAGTGCGAAATAACACAATGCCGCACAGAACACGAGTCGACGCCGACATTACAAAATAACAATGACTATCTTTTGTTTACTTTTACTGTAATGATTGATCGTTATTGATCTATGAGGATAATAACACAATGCCGCACAGAACACGAGTCGACGCCGACATTACAAAATAACAATGACTATCTTTTGTTTACTTTTACTGTAATGATTGATCGTTATTGATCTATGAGGATAGCCAGTCAGGTTTTTGAAGTGAAATTTCTTAGGCGGCAATACGCTAGCCATATTAGCCGTAGAACCAATGACCGATGAGGTAGACGTGTTCTTGTGTGGACACAGCGAATCGGCAAACGCAAGATAGGATGCCCTCAGACTAAGTAGAGCAACGATATTCGCAGGGTTACTGGTAACCAGCTGGATGAGAGATGCCGAGAATCGAGCTGCATAATATGCAATTGGAGAGGCCTATATTCAGTAGTGGACTGCTGTAGGCTACTGATAATTTTCGACACGATATTTAAAACATTAACCCCCGTGCTAATAAACGTTGTATAGCGTCTGTATAGTTACACAACGCTCTTCTTTCGAAAGTCAAATTACTGACGACTGAAAGAGACAAATGGGTGTGTAACTATTCATGTGATATAATACGTTTATTAGTAAGGGGTGTAGCAAGATAAAAGGCCAAGTTTTGAACGTACAAGTACAAGGATATCAAACTCTTGGCCAGTTTTAATTACTTATTAAATGATAGCAGAATGGTGGCCACTTTTAACTATAAAGCTTCCATGTGCAGCTATTAGGTAAGTTCCACTCACGGCAATATATTCTTAGCCACAGCTTGCATGACGAACAGCGCAGCCTCCGTCTGCTCCCAGCTGATGTCGGCGTGCAGCACGGCGAACATCTGGCGGAACACCGAGCTGGAGCCCACGATGAACACCACATCCTTGATCAGACCCATCACCTTGCCGCGGAACTCCTGGGAAGAGAAGATGGATATATATAGGACTCTGTTGCTGAATTTTTATCGACTAACGTTTTTTTAAATGTTTTATGTCACTTGACTATAATGTGTTGTTGTTGATTGTCTTGTGTCTGTCATGCATGACTAATAATAGAATTTATATTTAATCTTCAATGGAATTTATATCAAATTATTAGAATTTTATAAAAAAAAAATCATTGTATTATGATATACTCTGGAGGGAACTTGAGGATAGGGGAGTACCGACAGGAGTCCTTAGGATCCTACAATATTGGTATGGGAACCAAGAAAATGTTGTAAAATGGTCCAATGCACTCTCTGAGACATATAGGTTAGAATGCGGTGTAAGACAGGGTGGTCTAACATCTCCTAGGCTATTTAGCACATATATAGATGGCCTACTCGTGGACCTCGGTAATATGCGGGTCGGATGTAGCGTCCATGGTGTAAAAATAAATAGTATCAGCTACGCTGATGACATGGCGTTGCTTGCGCCGACGGCAGGTGCCATAAATGAAATGCTGAGGGTCTGTCAGGCGTATGCTGCATCACACGGACTTGTTTATAATGTTAAAAAGTGCGAGTACATTGTCTTTAGGGCCGGCGGCGGTGAATGCCCAGATACTATACCTGACATTACCCTAAACGGCTTGAACGTCAAAAGAGTGACAAAATCCAAATATCTAGGGCATTTTCTCGCTAACGACCTTAAGGACAATGTTGATATTGAAAGGGAGCGTAGGGCATTGGCGGTCCGAGGTAACATGTTGGCCCGAAGATTCGCTCGGTGTAGCAATCAAGTCAAAGTAACACTTTTTAAGGCATACTGCCAGTGCTTTTACACCGGGAGTCTTTGGGTCAACTATACCAAAAGAACGCTGGATGACCTACGCGTACTTTATAATAATATTTTTAGAATGCTGTTGGGACTGCCACGATGGTGCAGCGCTTCTAATATGTTTGCGCAAAACCGAACTGACGGCTTCCACGCCGTCATTCGCAAGAAAACCGCGTCGCTGTTGTCAAGGTTGCGGGCGAGTGGCAACAGCATTCTAAAAACTATGGCGGAGAGTATCGACTCTCCGATTATTAAAAGTTTTGTGGGAAGGACAATCCCAAAACATTAATTTGGGGATGTCCTTTTCTCAATACTATATAAGCGGTCTTCTTCTTAATTGTATTTTAACTACTAACACTAGGAATAAGTTATAATATTGTTTACTAACACGCTGGATCTTTGTTGTCCGAAAATAAAGCATATTATTATTTAATAATTTGTATGCCAAAGTGGCTGATCATGGAATAAACATTATTAAATATTATTTAATTATATAATGAACACCTGTATGTAACCCATGTATCACACGTAAACGATTTGATTAGATTTATAGTTGGGGGGGATTTTATTTAACAGGCTGATACCTTAACGAAAGAGGGGCCCGTGGCTAAATAATAACAGGCGCACAGGTCGATCGATCGGGTTAAGCTACGCTTGCCGCGGTTGGTCCGTGGATGGGTGACCATCTTTACATACCGTGACCCCTCCGTGCCTCGGAAAGCACGTTAAGCCGTTGGTCCCGGCTGTCATTTGTGGATCTTTGACAGTCGTTACGGGCAGTCAGAAGCCCGAAAGTCTGACAACCAGTCTTACCAAGGGGTATCGTATTACCCATTAACTGGGTTGTGGAGGTCAGATAGGCAGTCGCTCCATGTAAAATACTGGTATTCAGCTGCATCCGGTCAGACTGGAAGCCGACCCCAACATAGTTGGGAAAAGGCTAGGCAGATGATGATTGACCTTAACGAAATGACGTCTGTTGTCAATATAATGTTCTGTAAACATGTAATATGGTTTTTTTAGAATTATGATGATTATTTATAACAGTATCTAGGTGGACATCTATTCATTAGATTTACGATTACTCATGAAACCTGGATAATCTACAATTCTATATCAAAGAACATCCGTGAGCGGTGGGGTTTTAGAGGTCTTTTATCATTTTGACATTCAATCTGTAAGCTCTGATACTCAACCAATTTTGGATTTTGATCTTAACAGAATGGGTAAGAAATGGAGTACTCGGGTTTGCTTGTTGTATTATCTTTACTACTTACATAGAACTCATCCCCCTCCTCAGGCAGAGAAGTATGGTCGGGTTCACACTGGCAGTGCCGGGCGAGCGCCTCGATCAGCCGCTCTATGTGAGGCTTGAAGGCGTCCGTCAGAGGCTGGTAGTCACGCTGGTACACCTCTTCCGACAGCCGGTACCACAGGTTGAAGGTAATCTCTGCTACCTGGTGGAGGAAGATAATTTGTAGGTTTGGTTATAGATAAGTGGAGCGTGTCTTGGTTGAGGGCGACTGTGTAGGCGTTCGTTGAAAGTGAAGCTGCGTCAGCGAAATATTAGTTGCTATACAATCATGTCTACGCGGCGACAGCGCAGCGTTAACGCATCGAAGGCCACCACTGTATAAGTCCCATGTTTTAGGGGGCGAGGCTGCGGAGGACCCCTACATAAAGTGAAATTAATTAATTACTATTGAGACAGTGATAGAAAAATGTGTGTAGTAGACACAGCCACTACAACAATCTTTCGTGGATAATTATATTTTTGGTAGTTCACCTAAATTCGGGCTATTAATCAATATCGTATCAACCTATCATGAAGCACGTCCATCCAGCTTCAAACTACAGGCTACTTGTGTCCGACTTCAGGTAAAGTCATTGAGATAGTAAGTGAATGCTAACAAAACACAGAACCAGCCAAGTGTTTTTCTTTTAATTATTTTATTGCTTATTATGCCCGCGCTTGATTTCGATCAAGCGTTATGGAAAGCGATGGATTTGGTCTATGATGGAACGAGCATGTCCAGAAGATGCCTAAGGCACTGGAACTCCCACGCCTCGATGAAACACAGCAGGCTGCTTGACGCCGGACTCCGGTGGGAGGGTGGTCGCAAACCAGGCGAGCGCTAAACCTACCACCGCAAGGGAAGAATTGGACAGTCAGAAAATGTATTGGGTGTGATTGTCCAGGATGCGCCGAGCGCGAGCGTTCAGTTGCGTAACTGGCGGAACAAACTGCGCTACACGAGGAGGCTTCTTCATGCATCCCAAAAGTGTAAATATGCCTTTATTTTTATCGCCAATCGGAATTTATTAGCATATGAAAGATAGATCTCTGGTAAATTATATTTTTTTCCAATTTAAGAGAAATCAAATAAGTCTGATGAAGACATTCTATCGTTTGCTAATTAGTGCCTGCAGTAACGATGCAGTGAATAAAATCAGATAAGATAATTGTCTGCAAGATGATGTTTTATCCTACAATAAGATGGGTGCATACCAAGAATTGTAATAACAATGACAATGATAAAAGGTTTTTTTACAAATATGCTTAGGCAAATAGACTTTTGATATTTTATGCAAATCAGCAGCAGGAAATATTGCAAAAACATACCAAGGGTGTTTTAGTGGTTTTTTTTTGTTTTTCAAACTCAAAGCATTTATTTCAATTAAACCATTTACAGGCACTTTTGAATTGTCAAGAAGTCGGTCAGTCAGAAAATATGAAGCTAGTTGCCCATTCCAAAGCGTAGGTACCTATGGAGAAGAACGGGCAAGAAACTCCATGGACACTCTTTTTAACCCCCGACGCAAAAACGACGGGGTGGTATAAGTTTGACGTGTCTGTGTGTGTGTCTGTCTGTGGCATCGTAGCTCCCGAAAGGATGAACCGATTTTGATTTTGTTTTTTTTGTTTGAAAGGTGAATTAGTCGGGAGTGTTCTTAGCTATGTTTTTAAATTACATTTTTCATAAATATTTGTTAAAAAGACGTACGCGTTAAAAGCGTCCAGAATACAACAAAAACAACAATCTAAAATTAAAATAATTAAAATAAGCCCACGCAGCTAAGTGATGACCAGCCCCAACTGACGGCACCCGTTCACGAACATGACGTACATATCAGCACCATTCAGCTCAACCATTTTGAAGGGAGCTAAATGATCCAACACACACGCCACCGTCCGTCAACGAGACTGTTGAGTGAGCATGACATACTATCAGCCGCCAGGGCACATTCAAGTCAATGAAAGACATATTATTACCCAGTAAATGGTAGCTATAGGACTCACATCTGTGCTATGCAATTATACAATACAAAGGAAATTGAGTTTATACAATGCAAAGATAGTCTTACAATCTTCAGCAGCTCCAACAGAATTTTCAAGTGTTAATCAATTAGTTGTGGTTGTGGAGCAGGACTAGCACTGAGCCAGGCGATGTAATCCTCTAACTTATAATATGCCTGACTGCATAGTGTGCGTTTTATACAAGACTTGAATTTTGTCTCATTCAGTTGAAGAATGAGGGGAGGTATTTTTACCCGACTGCGTCAGAAGGAGGGTTATGTTTTTCGAGTGTATGTATGTATGTATGTATGTATATTTCTTTGGCACGCTCTGCAGCCTAAACGGCTTGATCGATTTCAGCTTGAGAGGTGCCGTTAGATTCGTCTTAATTGTGAGAGTTACACTGGGTATATTAAAATTTAAAAAAAATTAAAATGGCCGATTTTTGGCGCAATATGTTTAAAAAAAAAAAAAAAAAAAATCTCGAAACTTATCGAGTGGGGTATCAAAATAAAGGTTTTTAAAAGGTGATTACAAAAATATATATACTTTATATGGTTAAAAGTAATTCGAAGTGACAAATCGTAAAAAACACGTACCAAGAACTAAATCGTTTGCGAAATCTTTCACATTTGTAAACTAAAAAGCTGGAAATAAAAAAAGTAATTTAAAAAATAAAAAAACCCGACTGCGAAACTGAAAAGCTACAAACAAGCCCATTTTAAATTAAATAAAAGTTGGAAGCAGGCGGGACCCATACCATTTTTTTATATTTTCAAATTCAAATGGGTCCCGCCTGCTTCCAACTTTTATTTAATTTAAAATGGGCTTGTTTGTAGCTTTTCAGTTTCGCAGTCGGGTTTTTTTATTTTTTAAATTACTTTTTATTATAACATTTTAAACAGTACCCCATAAAAAAATCTCCTTTATCCACCGATGAATCTACTTTAGCCAGTCTGAAACCTGGTTGAACTAATAGGTCCCTATTTCTATAATTATGTCTTTCACCTGTTTTACTAAAAAGAAGTACATTTTTCCTTACATACATGTATGTAAGGGAAAATGTCGTCATGTTAATTTCCTTAAACAGTTCCCTTAGAGAATCGCGCCTGCGGAGATTATATATGGCTCTGATGGCTCTTTTCTGCAGAATAAAAATAGAATCGATGTCTGCAGCCCGTCCCCAAAGTAAAATACCGTAAGACATGATACTATGAAAGTAACTAAAATAGACTAGTCTCGCAGTACCTACATCAGTAAATTGACGGATTTTTCTGACAGCATAGGCTGCTGAACTTAACCGTCCTGCAAGAGATGTTAAATGAGGCCCCCATTGTAGCCTTGAGTCGAGCGTGATCCCTAGGAAAACAGTTTAACGACGAATTCTAGTTTCTCTTGATTCAATATTATCTCACAATCACTACCCTTGACATTTGGTAAAGAAAATCTTATGCACTTAGTTTTTTTTCCATTTAATACTAAATTATTAGCAGTGAACCAATTTTGGACCTGCAGTAGGGCATTATTTACGTCGTCAAAATTTGTAGCACGTCTATTTACCTTAAAAATTAAGGAAGTGTCATCAGCAAATAACACCATTTGTGGTTGATTTTTTAATAAATGGAGTAGATCATTAATATACACTAAAAAGAGGAAAGGACCCAATATCGAGCCTTGTGGCACACCAATTTTTACTATTAAACCAAGTGAATTGACTCCATTTATTTGAACTTGTTGTTGTCTATCATTTAAATAAGAACAAACTAAACTGAGCGCAATTTTTCCAAGTCCGTAATGCTCAAGTTTCAAAAGCAAGGTTTCGTGATCGACGCAATCAAATGCCTTGGAGAGGTCACAAATGATTCCTATGGCGTCTTGGGATTCTCCCTACGCGTTAAAAATGAGTTTTAATAAAGTTACGCCGGCGTCGGTCGTACAACGTCCTTTGGTGAAACTATACTGTTGATCGTGTAGGATTTTATTTGTTAAAATGATTGAGCATTTGATTAAGCATTATCTTTTTAAACACCTTGCTGAAAACCGGCAAAACGGGTACCGGCAATACAGGTCTATAATTATTGGTGTCTTTACTGTCCCTGGATTTGTAAAGTGGTATATCCTTACTGTATTTCATTAAATCGGGGAAGACTCCTTGATCCACACACGAATTAAATACTAAGGCTAAGTAAGGCGCAATAGTCTTAATTATGGAGGTACAAATCTTAATGGACATTCCCCAAAGATCTTCGGTCAATTTGATCTTAATTTGTTTATTCAGCTGCATCCGGTTTAAACTGGAAGGCGACCCCAACATAGTTGGAAAAAGGCTAGGCAGATGATGTAATAAAAAAAAAAAAATTTAAAGGGTGTGGATGTTTATTATGAATGTATATTATAAATGTGTGTTATGAAATGGGATTATTAAATGTGTGTGTTGTACTCCAAATAAATAAACAATAAGTAGAAGTGAAAATTCGGGCGCCAGGAGCACACACCAAACTATGCCAAGGATAGACTAACCTGCGGAAACTGGAAACTTTTAATCTTCAAGCGGGGAGTATCAATAAAAATCGACACAAAAGTTATTGAACGATTTTATTACCCGAAGGCTGCTGGTCTCAGTATACAAGAAAATTCCTTTCTAATATTAAGTTCTAAGGTGTAAAACTAAGATGGAATAGAAATTAATGTTTGTCCTGTCATTGTTGCACTTTTGTCAATTTAAGTTAAGTTTTTATAAACCATACCACATTCCGGCGAATAGACTAACAAACCGAATGGGCAAACCCTGGTGATTTTGATCTTCGCGGGGACGTCAGGCGGTCCATGATATATGTCGGTAGGGGCTAGCGTTAAAAATTTAAGTCTTGAAGTAAAAAAATAAGAAACGCCTCACGGCTGAAATCAAACATGAATAATTGTTAGCTGATGTTCAGCGTCGACAAAAATGCCGATCGGAATGTTTACGACCAAATGCAAATTAACTCACCGTTTCTTTTCCAAAGGAAGTTTTTACATCAGTAGATGAATTAATCCAAAATATATATAAGGTTCAAAAGATCCTGAAACAAATATCGGAAACTATTAACGTCTACCATCCAAATAACCACGCGACACGTGAGTAGGTTTGAAACCACGAAGAATTTTACCAACCTTTTACAAAATATGGACAATCCCATTATGATGCCGACAAGGGCAAATCAGCCACCACATACTTAGGACAGATGCTGTCCATAGGAAGTAATAACTTCCGGATTTACATAGGAGCTCTCAAATTACTCCACTCTATCCAAAGCTCGGGTCGGAAAGTGACCTGTCAAAATCAACTGACAGCATCAAAAGAAAAAATCAGTGTGACCACTACACGAATTCCGATTCAAAAAAATGAATTTTTACATGGCAACACCACCCTGTTGCCTACAAATTAAAGCAAAGAACGCGATATCATGTAACAGGCTTAAAAGACTCGTTACATTACATCCCCTCCCGAAAATAAAAGAAAGGAACTTTCTTTTATTAGAAAGAAATCTTCAACCAAATAAACCTGTTAAGACTGGTTTATTTTCTAATTCAAAAAAAGAAAAAAATCATATAAGATTCAAAGTGCAAATTAATTCTGAAAATGTCAAACGACAAAATCTCAAGAATTTAATAAAAGTAAAAAAATGTAAATGACAAAAAGTCAAAAACGAAATAGTGAAAAACAAAAAATTATAAGTTATATAAACTCATTAAATGAAACGAAGAGAGAAATCTCTTAGCGCTCCAAAACTCCAAAACAGTGCAGTTAGGCACTATAGCCACTGACTAAAAATTTCAAACAAATTCGGACAATTTACCAAAACAAACTACAATTTTTATAGTGCAGTTAGGCACCTATCGCCACTGACTAAAAATTTCAAACCACTTGGAACAGTACAACTTTGAGTGCAGTTAGGCACCATCGCCACTGACTACTATGTCAACCGCTTCCAACACAACCATCTCTATGAGTGCAGTTAGGCTCTATTGCCACTGACTAACTCCGTATTCAACAATCCAAAAAATTTGAAAACTCCGAACAAAAGTTTTTAAATAAAGCTGAAAGACCTTATTTAAAATACTGTTACAGGCACAACCTGCAACGAGACCAAGGAAAGCATATTGTGATCGGCTCATCACCACCGAATTCCCGAGCACAATAGCTGTAAAAGAATGTGAATGCTGTGACTGGCTCAACACTACCAATCTCCCAAACACAGACAAACACAAAAAAACATTGAGATCTCCAATGAGAAATCTCAATAACAAATAAAGGCGAAAGCCAAAGTTTCACAATGCGACCGGCATACCACCACCGAACTTCCGAACGCAAAGGAAAAAGGATGACGAAAGTCAAAACAAAATCTCGCATCGTGATTGGAACAACAAAGTCCAACACAATGGAAAAAAGTCGAAATCAAGGTCAAAAGTTACACCAAGATCCAAAAAATAATAAGGCATTTTGTAACAAAGGTTACAGAATGACCCTAAAAAGTAAAGTCCAGGATGAACGCGTTACTAACAAAGTCAAATCCGATCATTAAAAAGAATGAAACTCCAGTAAAAATGAGAAACAATTCTGTCAACGAACAGCACAAAATAGATTTAAAAATCGATTACTATTTATGACGAAGAGGAAATAGAATGATTTTAAACTATGAGAAAAAAAAATTGAGGTAGAAATTACCTGAACTGTAGGGTTGTATAAGATCTTAATAAAATATAAACAGGTAGGTTACCCTTAAAAAGAAAAATAAGATCTTAGACAGTCCAACAAAAACAAACAAAACATAAAATAAGATCCTTCGATGTGAAAAATATTTGGTGTGAAAAAAATAGTATTAAATTAACCAGAATGACCTAAGTTTTATTTTTAGAATGTCTCAAATTCAACAAATTTATAAGAAGTTACCTAACATACATCTTTCAAACCGCTGATAACCTATCATCCATCCTCTCGTACATCACACTGTCAAAAGCGGCCTTCAAACAAAATTATCAAAATCAAGACCTAACACTTGGAAACCAAATTAAAATTTAATAATATCTTTAACATGATAACGTCCGACTGAACCTTTATTTAAGTCTTTCAAAACGTAAACGTTATCTGAAACCTTTTCAGTTATTTTACATTTTACAAACTTAGGTGCAAGTTTAGCTGAAAAATATGCTTGTGCATTAGATTGAAGAAAACTTCTTCTCCACACCACATCACCCACATCAAAAGAAATGACTTTCCGACCCTTATTATAATAAGCGGCATTACGCTTATACCCCTTTAACAAGTAAGCTTGAACTTTAACAAAAATATCACTAAGTGAATTAAGAGAAATTGCATAAGCATTTCTATTTGAAATTTCTAGTTGAGATAAGTTATCAACAGAACTACTAAAGTGATGTAATGACGCATCAAGAATAAGCTCCCTACCAAACATCAGAAAGTTAGGAGTAAACTCAGTAGCAAGGTGAATAGCAAACGAAAAGCAAAAACTAAGTTTCAAAAAGTTAAATGTTTGAAAATAAATTCTCAAGTTTGAGGTTAATTGTAAAAGTCAATGTGGGTATTCCCATAAAAAATTACTATGTTAATTTTATCGTTTTAAAAGTGCAATAATCACTTACAAGCAGCTTAAATCTAGATAAATTAAATGTACAATATTGTACTTAACAATTAGATTAAATCATTTACTTAAAAAGTTAAACTTAGTTTTTAAAATAACTTTACTGTTGAGAACAACAAAACGCAGTCTATGCTATACAATTCTGTTGGTTTTGCTAAGAAAAAACATGATATTAAACAAAATCATCAATTGTAAACACCAAACATTGTTTACAAAGATTCACCAAATTAAGTTAAGTACTACTTATGAGTCAAAAATCAAAATAAACACAAAGTTATTAAAGTAACAATGTAGAACAAACCAATGCAAACAATAGACTCATAAGTTAATTAATTAATAGTGCAATAATGACAGTATAAGGTACCAGACAAACCTACTTCAAGTCCCTGTTCGCAGAGCGCCAATTGTAATAATAAAAAAAAAAAATTTAAAGGGTGTGGATGTTTATTATGAATGTATATTATAAATGTGTGTTATGAAATGGGATTATTAAATGTGTGTGTTGTACTCCAAATAAATAAACAATAAGTAGAAGTGAAAATTCGGGCGCCAGGAGCACACACCAAACTATGCCAAGGATAGACTAACCTGCGGGAACTGGAAACTTTTAATCTTCAAGCGGGGAGTATCAATAAAAATCGACACAAAAGTTATTGAACGATTTTATTACCCGAAGGCTGCTGGTCTCAGTATACAAGAAAATTCCTTTCTAATATTAAGTTCTAAGGTGTAAAACTAAGATGGAATAGAAATTAATGTTTGTCCTGTCATTGTTGCACTTTTGTCAATTTAAGTTAAGTTTTTATAAACCATACCACATTCCGGCGAATAGACTAACAAACCGAATGGGCAAACCCTGGTGATTTTGATCTTCGCGGGGACGTCAGGCGGTCCATGATATATGTCGGTAGGGGCTAGCGTTAAAAATTTAAGTCTTGAAGTAAAAAAATAAGAAACGCCTCACGGCTGAAATCAAACATGAATAATTGTTAGCTGATGTTCAGCGTCGACAAAAATGCCGATCGGAATGTTTACGACCAAATGCAAATTAACTCACCGTTTCTTTTCCAAAGGAAGTTTTTACATCAGTAGATGAATTAATCCAAAATATATATAAGGTTCAAAAGATCCTGAAACAAATATCGGAAACTATTAACGTCTACCATCCAAATAACCACGCGACACGTGAGTAGGTTTGAAACCACGAAGAATTTTACCAACCTTTTACAAAATATGGACAATCCCATTATGATGCCGACAAGGGCAAATCAGCCACCACATACTTAGGACTAGATGCTGTCCATAGGAAGTAATAACTTCCGGATTTACATAGGAGCTCTCAAATTACTCCACTCTATCCAAAGCTCGGGTCGGAAAGTGACCTGTCAAAATCAACTGACAGCATCAAAAGAAAAAATCAGTGTGACCACTACACGAATTCCGATTCAAAAAAATGAATTTTTACATGGCAACACCACCCTGTTGCCTACAAATTAAAGCAAAGAACGCGATATCATGTAACAGGCTTAAAAGACTCGTTACAATGATGATGATACCAAGGGTGTTTAACCTTACCCGATACGTTTTTGTGAATCTGTAGGTTTCTACACTGTAGGTTTATTATGTGTGAATCTGTAGAAACCTAAAGATTCACACATAATGAGATGTAATAGCTACTCCCAGAATTGGGTGATTCATTGACTTTTGCAGTTATCTGCAGTCATTACCAAGTGATTACTAACGCCTATACTTAGAGAAATTACTAAGTTTCTATTTCTAAGAAAAATAACACAATATTCATACAACTCTGGCATACATAATACTATGGTAATTACACTAAAAATAAACCCATAACAGATATTATTAAGCATATAAATAGTGCTTGTTCCATTAGCTAGCTTAAGATGAACTAAAATAACGTGATATCATCATCATCTGCCTAGCCTTTTCCCAACTATGTTGGGAATCAGCTTCCAGTCTTACTGGATACAGCTGAATACCAGTATTTTACATGGAGCAACTGCCTATCTGACCTCCACAACACAGTTACTGGGTATTACGATACCCCTTGGTAAGACTGGTTATCAGACTTTCGGGCTACTGATGACCCGTGACAACAGTCAAAGATCCACAACTGACAGCCAGGACTAACAGCTTAAGATGCTTTCCGAGGCACGGAGGGGTCTTAGTATGTCGAGATAGTCACCCATACACGCACCAACCGTGGCAAGCGTAGCGTAACCTGATCGATCGACCTGTCAGACTGTTATTATTTAGCCAAGGGCCCCTCTAAAAAAAAAACTAAAAATAACATGATATAATAGAATGTAAAACAAAGGAAACAATCTGTACTTAGCTACTTTTAGATAAAAGTTATTACGGGCATCATGGTCTGACATGTATACAATATTAGGTAGTGACATACAGTATTTATACCTAAAACAAAAGACTACAAAAATAGATTTTTCATAGTATTATCCTGTTATGTTACTGTTTGTTATGGTGATCTGCTTACCTCATAGTCATGATGGCCAACGCACACCAATGCCAGTTCCAAAGACCTCACAGCAAAGTGAGAGGTTCCTCCAGACATTGACACAATAATCTTCTCTAGAAATGTCTCAGCTAACTCTGTGAACACTCTCGCATAATTTGTAGCCTTTTCATCTTCCTCATGAGCCACTGCCATATGGTAACTCTCCTCTAAAGCTGCTACACTCTCAAATAACAGTTGCTCTATATTGTCATTGTTATTGTTTTCTTCTAAACAGTGCAACAAGGCAGTAATACAATCAGATGCTGCATCATGCAGTGTATTTATTGAATTATGATCCCTTAACACCTGTAAACTGAACCCTATGACAGCATTCTGAGGAACCTCCTGTATATTTATAGCTCTGACCTGTATCCAAGATGTCATACATTTTATGATTTTTAATGCAACATGTGAATTTTGAGAACTAGTGATACTTTCTTTTAAGAACAAAGTAACTATATGAGCATTTGACCTTAACTCAGACTTTATGTCTTCCCTCCTATTTTCACCAAGTTTTAAGCTAGACGAATCTATTTCCTGAGGTAAGACAGTCAATATTTCTAGAAGGGCGAAATCATTTTTGTTCGAAAACGATTTAATTAGGTCACCAATACAGTTCTGCCATGCAGGCATTTGAAGGGCTAGGTCTGCCAGTGCTAGGGACAGCTGTGTGAGCACTGAGGCACTTGTCTCTGGGGAGGTGCGCTCCAAGTGTGCCACTAGAGAATCTCTGAGGGATACAAGGGCCTCAGCGGGCAGCTCAGACAGGCTGTGCTGCACCTTCGACCTCATCGTCTGCGCAGCGAAGTAGCATGAGTTCATGTCTTTCTTCTGCTGTAAAAGTTCGTCGGCTATCTTCCACGAATGAATCTGTAAAGAAGGTTATAGTTTTGAACAACTGATTGTAGTTTCATCATTGGAACAATAATGTAATCAAGATTTAATAGAATACTTACGGATTTCTGCATATCTCCTAGCCATAGCGAGGCTTTTTCTTTTTCGCCTGCATTGGGGTTATCATATAAGGTGCTTATGGCCTGGTAAATAGTGTCCATTGTTGGGGTATCCATGTTGATAGACCGGTAGTAAACTAATTAATATTAGCGCCACTTTATCGTAACACTTATATCACACACTGTCATATCTAAAAACGTGGAAAACGACCTAAAAAACTCAAATAATTAACAAACAAGCAAAAGTCGAAGGAATGCTTGACTGAAAGCGAACCATAAACAATTAATGTTGCTACGTCATAACTAACTGTTCCCTGTTATTATTAATCGAGTCTCACAACGTCATTAGGATAATCCAAATCGATGACGTGTCAGGCGTAATGTTTGATGTCTTTTGTTACAAATAAAAGCATGAAAATGTTCCTTAAAAATTATCACAATATTAAATCATTTGAAGAAACCACTGAAGTGCATCGTTTTTTTCAACTCGTGTTAATTTTCCATCACCTTTTGCAACTGATATCTACTGGCAACATTTATCTGTCTACGTCGAATCAAAGACAAGACAGACACCATATGGCACACGTTCGGAAACCATTTTTTTCTGATTGTAATAAAGATGTGTTCTATAAAATATTACTTAGTACAAAACTGAGATTGTTTATTATTTTAGAAAATGTTGACATTAAACGAAATTAATATTAGCTAGTTAGGAATTAAAAACAGAAAAAAGGAATAGCGAACGAAAGAAAACTGTCAAAGTCACATTCGCGCAGACAGAGGTCAGGGAAAATTATTTTATCATCTGTTGACTGAAAGGATCGATAAAACAAAGATATAAAAAATACATAACCCACTACAAATGTTTCTCACCGGTTCGTCAATTATTCGTATAACTTCATCATCAAAGCGTGCGGTCGGTCGAGCGCTACACACTTCGTATTTAGCCATGGCACCCATAAAGGTAATTATTTTGTCAGACACGTTTTAAAATTATATAATAGCAGATATTTGAGTAATGTGTCTTCCTGTGTCCATAGGTTGGTGATACTCTGCCGGCGACTGATTTGTTTGAAGATTCTCCGGCGAACAAAGTTAATATAGGTGATTTGACGGCGGGGAAGACAGTGGTTTTGTTCGCGGTTCCTGGGGCCTTCACTCCTGGCTGTTCGAAGACCCACCTGCCAGGATACGTGCAGAATGCTGACAAGCTGAAGGGTGAGGGTGCGGGCGACATCGTGTGCGTGTCCGTCAACGATCCCTATGTGATGGCGGCCTGGGGGGCTCAGCATAACACCAAGGGAAAGGTAAGAATTTTTTTTTTTGTTTTTTTTTTGACAAGTTAATGAGAAGGGATACAATACTCTGGGATTTTCTAGGGGTTTCAAACTTCGGTCAGTGGGTCGTCTTAGGGGGCTTCTTTTTATTAATTTTCTTTTTAAAGTGGGCAAGTAAATCAAAATAATTGGAAAGTATTTTTCAGAACATAATAAAAATAATAGGTTGTCATTTTAACCTTTTGTTGAGTCATCATTTGCCTAGCCTTTTCCCATCTTTGTTAGGGTCAGCTTCCAGACTACCTGCATACAGCTGAATACCACTACTTTACATGGAGTGACTGCCTATCTGACTTCCATAACCCAGTTACCGGGTAATATAATACTCTTTGGTAAGCCTGGTTGTCAGACTTTCGGGCTTCTGACTACCCGTAACAACTGTCAAAGATCCATGACTGACAGCTGGGACCAATGGCTTAGCACGCTTTCCGAGGCACAGAGTTATTACTTAGCCACGGGCCCCTCTTTTGTTGTGTACGGAATACATATATTATCAAGTATTATGTACTTACATAATGGCAAACATCATGTCAGGGGTCAAGTAGTTGCTAACAGTAACTGTTTGTAGATAGTAACTTTATTTATTTATGGTAGGTCATTATTGTGTTGAACTAGATGCTTACATAATAATGTATGTATTATGTACCTACTAACATTTATGTTTTTATGGTTCTAAATCAAAGTAAACAAGTTCTCTTGACTTTATCTATCTATACAGATATATTGGTAAAACATTAACAACCTCTTAATCATAAATGTAGGGAACAGCTGATTTTTTTGTCACGATTTCAGGTTTGTTGAAAATTGTTCATGATGATGAGTACAATGACCTCTTAAGAGGTTGTTAATGTTTTACCAATAACCCTGAATAAATAAAAATGAAATGCTGTTTGTTGATAAGCACATCACTTGAGAAGGGCTGGACTAATTTGGCGATTTTTTGTTCTAAAATCTTTGTTAAATAGTCTGGATAAAGTTTTTAGAGTCCAAAAAATTAAAAAAATGGGTAAAACTGTTTGGACAGGACAATGTCTGTCGGTTGGGTCATAAGTTCCAAAAAACAAGATAAAAGTATTAAGTTAGTAACAAATTACTCTTCTGCAGGGCAGAAATAAACACTACTTTATCTCAAATCACATGACAAACAATTAATTCAGATTTCACACAGCAACAACTTTGGTTACAAAAACTCAATCTCAGTAAACATTTTAGAGGTCAAGTCACTTGTCACTTAGATAAATTCTTTATTTTTATGTGATTACTCTGTATTTTAACATCAAGGCTGTAATATTGTTGTCAACTTCACAAGTGAAGCATCTCTCAAACTCTCAACTCAAGTGGTAACTTAAGACAGTCTTTGGATATCAGCCAATATGATCCTGACTGAAATCTTCGTTGTTTGTTTGAACACGCTAATCTCTCTGGAACAACCAGTTGGATATGAAAATTATTTTTGCATTTAATAGCCTGATTCTGAAGAAAGGCTACTTAAAATCACGCTAGGTCTCTCTGGAGCCTAACCAAAATAAAAAGGCAGAAAGAACGCTAAGCGAAAACGAAATAATAACGCGTGCGGGGATGGGCCGAAATTTCGCTCGGACGAAGTCGCGGGCTGAAGCTAGTGACTGAAATATTTTCCCTCCCAATATAATCTGTCTGTGTCTGTTTAATGTCCATATTGAAACAGATTAAAATAAAAACTGCATATGGTATTGAAGCCATTGTTTCAATGAAGAAAATGACCACTCAATAATTGGGCAAGGTCAAGGCTTGGCATACTTTTTCACGGTAAACGGACTGGGGAGGGATCGGAGAAGTAAACCAGCTGGCCAGTTTAAAGGAAATACATAAAAATATATTATTATACTAGCAGCGCCCCGCGGTTTTACAGGTGTAAGTGGCACTCCCGTGGGAATATCGGGATAAAACTATCCTATGTCCTTTCCCGGGACTCAAACTATCTCTATACCAAACATCATCTAAATCGGTTCAGCGGATTAAGAGTGAAGAGTTAACAGACAGACACACTTTCGCATTTATAATATTAGTATGAGGAGGAGGAGGAAGAGGAAGGAGGAGGTTCTCAAGTCGACGCGTAGGTACCACGCGTCGACTTGAGAACCTCCTCCTTCCTCCTTTTTTTCGTCGGCTAAGTAATTGAAGGTGGATAGTTTTCGAAATATTAATACAGAGTGGCAGGGACCTTGACGCGCAAACTGTAACCATGGGTGGAGAACATGATTCTGAACCACCATGCGCTTAAATTTATAGTCGGTAAAAAAAATAATCTTCTTTTTCCTACAAAAGTGGAACACGTACGCTGTTAAAATGTATGGAACAACCAATTTTTTTTTTCATGGTCCAGTTCATGTTCTGAATTCATGCCTAACAGGTTTTGCGTCGAAGTCCCTGCCGCTATTTCTGGCTACTAAAGCCTGAGCCCGCCAGTGCGATTCTGGAACCACCTCACCATGAAAACTTAGGTGAAGTGAGCGTGGAGTGAGCTGTCAGTAGTGTCAATTCCTAGCAAAAACAAACTCACATCACCTCAGTTTTCACGGTGAGATTTTTACAGAATCGGCCGGCTGTTTAGTAGGTAGGTTTACTAGCCTTGATGACAATAGTGTCAAGATAAATAAAAACCTTTCATTTTATTTTTAAATCAAAACCTGATGAATGTTGTGGCAATCATGCAGCGTCGCGTGTGAGCCATAGTTTGCGTGCCATAGGTTTGTTAACCCTGCTAGTAATTTTCATCAATCACACAAAATATTGCTTCATACAATAATACCCCTTTGGTTTTCAGTAAATAAAAGCGGTTTCTTATTCAGTACCTACTTCTAGTGATTCTACTTGTAGCGTTAATCGCGCGAAATGCTTTCTAATAAAAGTTCAGTTAATAAAAATTCGTTGCCTGTATAACCATTTGATCGTGAATTGGATAATGAGCACATTTCCCATTACGCAAAAAGGCTGGTCATCAGGGCTGGAAAATCGCCCATTCCTGCCCCATGATTATAATTCCAAACGTCCAAACAATGCTGACATCACCCAAAATTGCCTTGAATTCCCCCAAAAACGGGGGAGAATCTAATTAAATGGCCGTGCAAACAGTTAACTGTTTACACTCAATTTGTCAATAAACCTAATAGCCGGGTAAATGGCAAAAAAATGTAGATGTTTTTGTTGTTATAATGGTCGGTGGAAGCGGTCGGCGCGGGCCGGGGACAGAACTCATTATGAAATCAATACGCCCCACTAGCGACGACCTCCGGCCTCTTGATTACTCAATTATTCAAGTTGATGTACGTTTTACACTTTCATAGGCTGCTAGCTTCTGCCCGTGGCTTCGCTCGCGTGGAGGTCGGAAATTATCGCACTGCAACGTACTAACCGGATAAATAGTATCGTATGCCCTAATCCAGGTCATGGTCTAATTGTGTGCCAAATGTCATCAAAATCCGTTAGGGCATGGAACGGTAACAGTCTGACAGACAGACGGAGATACTTTCGCATTTATAATATGTATTAGCATGGATTAGGATCTACCTGTGTTGCAAGTTTCATCAAAATCCGTTCAGCTGATAAAGTCTGAAAAGGTAACAGACAGACACGAGTTACTTTGACTAAGGTGTCTATCGATCCTGAAGCGACAACAAAGAAATAATAGCTTTTAATAACTTACTTCGATCCATCCATATCTACTTATTAAGTTATTACCATATTTCATCGACAATAGAAATACCGGATGTAGGTACGATTGTGGATTCTATTCGCTTGTTGTTTCGCGTTGCATGTCTGATAGCTGAAGGTAGAAGTTATTTTAGAATGGAGCCGCGGTTCTGCTATTTTGGCTTAGACTTGAAGGAAAGTTAATACAATTGATGTTTGCAGGCATTTATGAGGATGCTAGAGTTTGGTAGGGAAGTAGTGCTCTCCTTGGTGGCATGTGCGGCACATATTTGACGATAAGTGACAGTAGTCATCGGCTGTAACTCCACGGGTTTTTCCACCATACGAGATGTAGTTTTCTTAGTCAACCTTCGATCAAGTTGCCAACTGATATTTTATTTCTATAGATTTTCGTAAAAGGCAGCGTGAATTGATTGATTGCAGAACAGTTGTGGCCCAGTGGTAACGACTCCGACTTACGAGTTATAGGTCGCGGGTTCGAACCCAAACAGGTGCTTTACTTTGTGTAGATAATTTCATCACGGAACATGGTGAAGGAAAACATCGTGAGGAAACGGGCATGTCCTAGAACAGTAGAACCAATCATTCGAAGACATGTAACATCTACCAACCCTCACTGGGTCCGCATGGTGAATTACAGCCCACTCCCTCTCACAGACAAGAGGCTTGTGTCCCAGCAGTGAAATTTAAAGATATTCAAAATACAGAGGTGTAACTTAAATCTAAACTCGCCAAACTTAAACAAGTATCAAAATTAAACAAGTATCTATTGAACTGTAGAGTGAAGAATGTGCATTGCCTAGACACGATTCTGTTTAGTCATGTAGGCATCTAAGTATATTTAACTAATACCTAGCTACCGATAACCTTGATTCTAATGTTGCTTTATAATGATGACGAGTTACTTGGAAGCTTGGAAGGCGTTAAAAATTATTATGATTGGCGCAAAGTATGACATTTTATGATAACAATGAAACGAAGCAGTAACTATAAATAAAGTTTATGTAAGCTCTTGAATTTCCGGTTGAAACCTGGATAAGGGTCGTGAACTTAGCGTGATAAGGATGTTTTTTCCAGTGTTTCATATTGGTCCATCATGCGATCAGCCTATTACACAAATATGTCACAAAAATTGCTTCTACGAGTATAACTTTCATAATATCTACCTCTTGACTTCTCTCTAAAATAATGGTATCCATACATTGGCACACATAGGTACAAACTAGCACAATAATTGATATTTTAGTACCAGAATCTACTTTTAAACTCTTGGTCGGGCTAACTTCAGTAATTAGGATTCCGTACCAAAATGGTAAAAACGGAAGCCATATGGAGAGACTCAGTCTGTCTGTCTGTCACAGATGGATATCTCAAGAACTACTAATGCTATCAACTTTAAATTTGGAATAGTTTTAGATGACGTTTGCCCAACTATTTAGCAAATAAGAAAGAAATAAAAATATATGTATATTTTTTGCAACAGGGATTGAAAAGGGTTCTGAAAAATTCGAAGTGGGGCTACAAAAGCATGTGGGGTATTATCTGAAAGAGCGCAGTTTGCACATTATCAAACAATTTTTCTTGTTTTTTAGGCTGCATAGTTTTTCGACTTTTGATGAAAAATATAAAAAAAAAATACCGTTCCCCTCTTATCTCTGAAGTTTGCAAAGAGAAAAATATGAAATAATTGTATGTGATAGAAGTTTATATAAACATTACAGGAAAAATAAAAAGAAGTCTTTAAATATCACACTTTTTCAAAAATCATCAACAAAAGATACATTTTGAAAGATCAGATTAACCTGTAAAAAAAATCCCCGTCACACGAGGTGACTCGTTAATTTGTGAGATCAAAGGCTTTTCACACATTTCGAGGGTAGCCGCGCAGAAACCCGGCTTTATTTAAACCGCTTGGCTTTGGAATTTCAATGTCAAGGAATTACGGTCCCTATTCTGTTGGCCCTTGCTTCACAAGTATTGCCTACAGAAGCCCGTGTTTTATTCCTTTTATTTCTTTCGCTTTAAATAAAACTTGACGTGTCACATCCGACACGAAGGTTTTGTACTGGGTTTCCGTTTTCCGGTGTTGCATTGCGAATTTGCGATGCTATCGTCTCATACTCACATGTTTTTTGTTATTAAAATAAGCTGCTTTCCGGTAGCAGTGCTCCAACTGCTGTGTCATGTGGTACTTATTATAACTAGTAGATGGTGGAGTTAGGACCAAGACAGCTTCCTTTAGTAGCAGTAGTTCTCTAAATATCTTAAATTCACTGACTATCGGGCCATCAGCTTGTAATAAAAGATTTTGGAAATTCGCTCTGGCGAAAACGTTGTCTTCTAAAACGGGTTCAAATTCGATAAAATTTTCGACGATATTGACTTTTTTAGTGAAATAGTCAGTGCTTGTAACGTAGGTGATTGTCCTGAATACTGTTAGAAATGGGTGTATTGATGTCAACAGTAAAGTCATCAATAGTAAATAGGACTGAAGCTTTCAGGTCCGCTGTCGAGCTATTGTCGCTCAGAATGTGCGAGTTTGACATGGCCTCATGGCCTGTATCGATCGGAACTCAGTGCGGACTTATTATAGACCGCCCGAGCTGCTATGCAGTGTGTTGTTATAAGTTATAACCATTCATGATATTTGCTCCAGCTTTCATTGTTTTAGATCCCTGTCCAGCGTTGCAAGTTTTTTTTTTTGCCAAGTCGGGATTTTGGAACTTTTTGAGTGAAAACAGCGGGATTCTTTCGTCGAAAGCGGGACATACTAAAAAAACGTATATAATCAGAAGTTTTCAATTATTTAACTTTTTATATGAATTAAAATTACGTTTACGTGACAATAGATAGAAAATGTATTTTAATAAAATTATAATATTTTAAATCCGATTTACCCTATAGTTAAATAGTTGTCTTATTCAAAATTAAAAAAAAAATTAAAAAAGAAACAAATTAAAACAAAAAAAGGTTTTATTCATTAGAAAAATATGGCGTTTCAAACAATAGTCTATGGAGTGAGTGTTACAAATTGCAACAATTGCAACTTACATTATGAGAATAATTATTTATAAGAATTACTTATTCATGACATTTCTGTGAAGATTTAACTTCTTTTAAACTTTCCTTTTTCTCTTTAATAAAGATGAAGAACTCTTCACAGGATAGCTGTAGATTAAACTAGATGATTAATTCTGCTTTCATTAAATTTACGGAGCATTAATTTCTGGCATCCGACCACTTTAAATTCATCTGGGGAAAAACGCGTTCAGGAAAGCAGTTTGATGTTGGGATACGTAATATGAAAAACACTAGTTTAAACATATTCCTGGTACTTATCTTTTTTGGAAACTGTTGAAAGAGCTGGTGCGGTGGTGGCAGTGTTGTCTTTGCAATTTCCTACTAATGCGTCCAAGTATGATCCCCGAAAAGCGGGACTGAGCCTGTCCCGCGAAGGACATTTAATTTTGATTTAAATGAAAGAAAGATTTAAGAAGAGAATTAAGAAAATCGGGACGTGTCGTCCCGCCAAAATCTGGACGTCTGGCAACGCTGTCCTTGTTTCTTTAGGTTTCCGCCTCCTTGCAGCATGCTCTGTGCTTTTAGGAATTTGTCTCTAGTCTTTATTTACGATATACAAGGTGGATGAGATGAGATGGGACCCGCATCTCGAATTCCCAGTGGTATTACTGCCCGTAGTATTACAGTGGGCCCCATCAGAATATTA
Source organism: Mesoligia furuncula (assembly GCA_916614155.1). Lineage (NCBI taxonomy): Eukaryota > Metazoa > Arthropoda > Insecta > Lepidoptera > Noctuidae > Mesoligia > Mesoligia furuncula. The sequence goes on from OU744799.1 coordinate 29,934,560, forward strand.
GCGCTGCGACATTTAATTTTTTAAGTGTCATTTAGTTTGTGTTCTCGCTGTGCGAGTCTCAATAAATACGTTTCTTTCTTCTGTATACCTATCTTGATCCAATATTAAGGCATACAGAGAACCTACATCGGCTTTTGACGCATTATTTGCGCAATAAGTAGTTTTTAGCACTGCGTGTTGGATTAGTAGACCTCAATGTCGTCCAGTCACAAGCATTGGTATTAAAACACTATAAAACTGACATTTTGAAAAGCGGAAACTTAATTAACTTAACATCGACACGTAACTAATTTAATATTTAAGCGAATGGTGAAACCTTCAGCTGTACTGTAAGTTAACCAGTCGTAAACAGAATACAACAATGTTAACTAATTCCGGGTAGTTTTATTAATGTAGGAATTTTTTGTGGTTTTGAAAGTCTTTATTCTGTAGGTGTATCGTAATATTATATCAGTATCTAAACTCCCCCAGTGTAATAAATAACAAACCGCAGTTAGCTAGATATACTCAGATGTGTGGATTTCGTTAATTAATCAGTAGGTTCAGTAATTATAGATGTGTCCTGCAGTAATTATACTGCGAGAGCGCGGCGTGTAATATAAATGTATATCTAATGTACTCGTACTGATGGAATAAATGCATTATTTATTACACAAGATTCATAAAACATACATAAACTCACGCCTTCTTTATATGGGAGCAGGCGTCAGAACGCCACCTGCTGCGATCCTTCCATACCTACTCGTTTTGCGAGTACTACGCACCTGAACTTTTTGGAGACCATCACCAATAAGGTCACTACTTCACTATTATATCCTCAAGGGTCTGTAGTTCCTCACGTCGTTTCCACTCTCATCTGCCTTGTATATTTAAGTATTCATTTTTATTACACCACTTTAAAAAACCTTTAAATATCCTCAATCTCATTCACAGATCCGCATGCTGGCCGACCCCACTGGAGCCTTCATCAAGGCTCTGGACCTGGGCGTCAACCTGCCCCCCCTCGGTGGATACCGCTCCAAACGCTTCTCCATGGTCATCGTCAACGGCAAGGTGGAAAAACTGAACGTAGAGCCTGATGGCACTGGCCTCTCATGCTCCCTGGCCGATAAACTCAAGATCAAGAACTAAACACTGTTATGGCGAGGTAGAGGGCCATTCCAAACAATGGAGTGATTAGTGCACTAGTAGAAGAAGTTCGCAATTTTTTTCTATATAACCGATATAGAGACTATACCAGAAGCTTTACTTTCGTTCATTCTTGCCTTTCATTCAGCATCTTTCACCCGGAAGTGAAACGTCTGAACACGAAATTAATCAAAACAACAATGAAAGGAGCGGATGAACCGTTCATTCTCCTATATAATTTTGTCGGTGTCGTGTGAACGTGGAATAAAACAATAATGAACCACAAGTAAAACATCACATATCGGCTTAATGGATGCCACACTTTATCTCATCTATACGTAAGTCCTGCCAGCGTGGACCTAGCATAGCATTTAAGAGTGTTATTTTTGAGTCGAGTGTTGTTAGTAATGGTCCTTTATCTTCCCATTTTGTAAGGTGCCGTACCATCGTGTATGCCCAGTCCAGCAAACCACAGTACATTTTTGCACGACGCATTTTCTTACCCGAACGATCTCTTTGTACATTATGTGGGCATGGTGCGCACGATGTTGTGTAAGCTTGCCCTCGGGCATAATTTAATATTTGAGCATTCCTATTTCAACGGCCTGAAGCCGAAATTTATCTTTTCTAACTTTGTATACAGCAATTTTGATTAAAAAAAATTGTGAAGGCTAATTTTTCTAGTTTTGTTTATTGATCTTTATAATAAGTCATGTACCTATTTTACATTTTATTTATAATTAGTTATGTATTCTTTGTTTTTGATATATTTTTTATGTAAGTACTTGGTACTGTTTCATTGATTTGCAAATTGTAAAATTGAAATCCAGTAGCTCCCTGGAGGTTAATACCTGATGATCTGTCAGGCATACAAGATAGTGCGCAAGGCCCTTCACTCTTAAGCTTTAGAATTAAGCTCCCTTTCGTAATTTGTGATCTAACACACCTAGCTTTATGCAGCTCATAGACTGTACGAGCACTCCTTGTGATATTGAAAACAAATCAATTTATATAATTAGATTAATACTAGTACAGTGTGTGGTTTTATTTGTATTTTTTTTCCTAATAAGGCCCCAATATCCTAAACAATAGCACGGCGGCTAGTGCAGTTGCCGAGAGATATTTAGGCTTCTGCACCCAGGGTTACTGACAAAAATCCCTAGAGAAAATGTTTTTGCATGAAAAAAAAGTAATAGGTGTCCGTGGCGACCGGCAAAGGTTCCCGTCAAAGTTACCCATCAGATACCTAATCTGCGTTCGAGATTTAATTGCCAAAAATGTAAACAAATTTACATTCCGGGGCAGTGGTCCAACTGCTCGGGTCTTTACTAGGGGCAGGTGTCCAACTTTAAAAATAGTTGGACCACAGCACCTTTTGACAGTTCCGTCACAAGATTTATCTACTGTGGTTCCGTGGTCCAATTCATTTAAAAAATAACTTGCCAACTCTAAAAACCTCAACTGCATCTTTATGTGTGCATGATATCTACCGGTTTACGGTTCTATTAAACCTCTTTGCAGTAAAATAACAAAATTAAAGTCGGGTGACTAATTTTTAAACTTTATTTTTTTACAATGTTTTACAACGTTCAACGAAATTTTTCTAAAGCATGACCAACACTAATATCACCTGAAATCAGTTGTAACTGAATTTCTCGTATATAATTATCATTCTCAATTTGTACCTTACGTCTTTTGTGTGCGATTTCGCTTGATAAAGTTGTAAAATTTTCTAAAACATTTAGTAGACGTAACATTGTAACATTTTTTGCATTAATGCTCCGACTTAGTTTTGCATGTGAGCTTTCTGAAATGTTATTAGTCCTATGCCTCTGGCGAAATACGCATAAAAGCTGAGAAAATTCATCAAATTTTCCTTTAATCCAATAACGCTCTATATATTGAATCAGTTTGTTTTTAAATGAATTGGACCACGGAACTGTCAAAAGGTGCTGTGGTCCAACTATTTTTAAAGTTGGACAACCCTAGTAAAGGCCCATGGTCCAACTAGTTGGACAGAGCAGTTGGACCACTGCCCCGGACTGCAAATTTATGAGTTTATGGAAAAAACTTTATATTCCTACAAGATAAAGTTCAATTTACGCTACAACTTCAAACATTTTCATAAGTTATTCAATAGTGCTGATCAACTTAATTTACATGAAAATAATTTGTTGATATTTGTTTAATTTGAAATAACATCAATTGGAAACATTTTGAAAGTCCAGGGGGCTTAAAAAGGCCACTTTGGAGAATCATAAAAGTATAACATTATGAATTATAAATATGGCGAAGACGAGTCCGTGTTTTTCTTTTTACGTAGCTACAATCAAAGAGATTGGATTTGGATTGAATTGATTGGTAGGTAAATTAGCATTGACACAAAAAAAAACTGAAAATGCTTCACCAATGAGTTTTGATACGATTCACTTAACAGTTGACTGTCCATTATGTTATCCTTTTATCAAAGACATTGTAATTCTGCCAAGCGGCCTTTTGAGGCCCCCTGATAATACTTAGGGCTCAATTCCTTAATCGAACTAAGGCTGAAGCTACCGCATCCAGGGACACTTATCATACATAGGTACTTACATACCTACATAAACCCACGCCTTTTTCCCATGGAGGTAGCCAGAAAAAATAAAGCAGGTGGCATTGTTTTTTGCTTCTGTCACGTTCAATATATAATTCTAAATAAGACCCCTCCTAAAACCCGTGAGTAGGTAAAATATATCTGAGCCCAAATAATTACTCTATTCATCATAATGGAAGCGTTCATATCCTAGTTCTTAAGAATTGGTTATTTTAAGTAAGTTTCAAGCACTAAGTACTTTTCTGTGGTTTCATCATCTGCAACTTGTACCTACCTATCTTAAATCTCTTTGTCTCCAACCAAAGAGATCTACCGGTTCAAATGCAAAGACATTTGTATCTATCTTAAATCTCCTTGTTCAAATGCAATGATATCTAGACTATTATTATTACCTACCTATCCTTTTGAACGCCAGAGTATAAACGTATCGCCGTACCCCTGACGCCAGGCCACTTTTTTTAAACTTTTAAATTATATAAGTAAATGAAAACACACAAAGTAATGATTAGGTAGGTACCTACATTGTTTATTTCATAATATGGTGCGACGTGTATTTTGTCATATTATTATATTTGTGACGTTGGCGTTCAGGGTAAGATTTCGCTTGTCACATATATGTGACAATGGCGTTCAAAAGGCTATTATACAGGGTGTTTGGTGCATCGTTTGCCATATGGAATTGGCTGAAAGGAGAGGTCATTTGCTATAACTCATTCCTTGTTACACCGGTTTTTTTATTATGACTTTTTAATTTTTATTTAGAAAAATACAAGAACTCTGCATTTAAGCTTAAATTTTAAAAAAAGTTATGAGTATAGCCCTCAAATTTTATTTTAATTCTTATGTTTACTCTTGTATGGTTCTATGAAATTCAAAATTACTTGCTAATAACAACTAGTTCCTTTTTAATAACTCACAAAGTTTTTGAAAAAAGAAAAAATACACTTAACACTCAACTTTAAATTGCTGTAAAAAAAAAACTAAAAGCGATCGGGATCTTCGAATTCTTTTAAAAAGTTCTCTAGTTTGTCCTCTTTCCAACGGTGTATAATATACAAAAAAGTACTTTTAACAACTTCAGTAATTCGCTAAATGTGTAATCGAGACACATCAGGCTGATATTCGATATTACGGTAAGAACACTAGTTTTCACATAAATAACATTCTATAAGTAGCTGGATAGTGTTATCTCACTCTTACGCAGTGTCTTATTTCTTTCTAGGGTTCTAACTTTCCTCGAACTTGAAATAAAAAGTAAACTTTTATTTAATAAGTACCTAATTATAAATTTTGTTCAAATTGTCCTCAACTATTGCGTACACACGCGTGACATCTTCGTCATATCTCGACTGTAGTGGTGTGTAAACGTATTCCTGCTTTGATAGTGATGAAAGCCGCCTCACTGCGTTGGACCAAAATAATCCCTAGTCTCAACTTCCGTGGCGTAAACAAGTTCTTTGGGCCGTCCCCAGATGTGAAAATCTAATGGAGTATGGTCTGGGGAATGGAGGCCAAGAAATAGGCCATCCCTCCCAATCCTTGAGTCTAGGAATGCAACATCCAAGTACTCCCTGACAATCTCCAGTGAGCGGGGCAACCGTCTTGGTGAAAAACAAAAGATTCACTTCAAGAGGTCTTCACTGAAAATTGGTAGCTGAGCTAATTGGGGTAAGTCTGTTTGAAGAAATGCTTTTTAAAAAGTTCGGATCATCCACGTACGAGTGTAATAAAAAACGACAAAACTGGACTTAGTCTTGATTCTCAAGACCTACAACAAACAAAATACCTACGCGGAAGAATGCATTACTTTGTCCCAACTTCCCAAGGGGATTTTTTTATTTAATATTTGTAAAAAGTACAATCCGTGCGGGATAACATGACATCTGCCGGAGTGACGTCAAAGCCGTTACCTAGAACAGCGGTGAGGTACGCAGTAGAGCTAGGAAGGGTTTGCATTCCATGTTAGCGCGTACCCGCGTACGATTGTAAGTCACTATCAAAGAAGAAATACGTTTACACACCACTACATTCGAGATAAGACGAAGATTTCGCGCGTGCGTACGCAACAGTGGAGGACAATTTGAATAAAATTTATAATTAGGTACCTAGGTACTTATTAAATAAAAGTTTATTTTTTATTTCAAGTTCAAGGAAAGTTAGAACCCTAGAAAGAGATAAGAGACTGCGTAAGAGTGAGATAACACTATACACCTACTTATAGAATGTTATTTATGTGAAAACTAGTGTTCTTACCGTAATATCGAATATCAGCCTGATGCAAAGAGTAAAGTAACTATAGAGGGGCCTGATGTGTCTCGATTACACATTTAGCGAATTACTGAAGTTATTAAACATTTTTTTAGGTATATTGCACACCGTTGGAAAGAGGACAAACTAGAGAACTTTTTGAAAGCATTCGAAGATCCCGATCGCTTTTAGTTTTTTTTTACAGCAATTTAAAATTGAGTACCTATTAAGTGTATTTTTCTTTTTTTCAAAAACTTTTTGAGTTATTAAAAAGGAACTAGATGTTATTAGCAAGTAATTTTGAATTTCATAGAACCATACAAGAGTAACATAAGAATGAGGGATTTTCTTTTTCTTTTTTTTTTAACGCTTCCCTAGTCGCTGGATAGATGGCGCTGAACTTGGTAAGTTACTGCAAGGAACGGAAGTTACATAATTTTTTTATTAATTCACTTGGATGTAATTTTGAGATCGTAAAACGAAAGCAAACGAAACTGTCACTCAACGAGCGTATATGACGTGACGCAATGTTTTTTTTCCATGCGTTTTGACTTTGGCATCTAGTAACATAGTCAGTTCAACGCCATCTTCAGGGTTCTTTGGAACTATTTTTTTTTTAAATACTGAAAAGAAAAACCTCTCATTAAAATAAAATTTTAAGGCTATACTCATAAATTAAAAAAAAAAAGTTTAAATGCAGAGTTCTTGTATTTTTCTCAATAAAAATTAAAAAGTCATAATAAAAAAACCGGTGTAACAAGGAATGAGTTTCTGGGCCATAAGAGGTAGCAAATGACCTCTCCTTTCGGCCAATTCCATTTGGCAAACGATGCACCAAACACCCTATATATTATATTATACCAGCTTTCACAGGCGAGGTATGTCGATAAAAACTGGCCAAGTGCGAGTGGTTTCGGGGTTCCGTACCACAAGGCAAAAACGCAGAAAAAAACATGTTTGTTGTATGGGAGCCCCCTTAAATATTTATTTAATTTTGTTTTTAGTTTTAGTATTTGTTGCTATAGCGGCAACAGAAATAGATCATCTGTGAAAATTTCAACTGTCTAGCCTATAGCGGTTCTTGAGATACAGCCTGGTGACAGACAGACGGACGGGGCAGACAGCGAAGTCTTAGGTCCCGTTTTTACCCCGGTTCCGTACGGAACCCTAAAAACTATCCTATGTCCTTCCCCGGGATGCAATCTATCTCTCTGCCAAATTTTATCGAATTCGAAATCCGTTCAGTGGTTTAGGCGTGAAAAGGTAACAGACAGAGTTATCTATCTACTTTCGAATTTATAATATTAGTAAGTACCTATGACTATTTATATTAAGTACGTCATTGTTCTAATGTGCCACCAACAACGGTATGCCATACAAACTGTTGTTGTGACACTAATCGTACCTATCGGGTTGTACCGTATAAAGCACAGAGCATGTAACCTTTGTATAGAATAATTATCACAGTTCTGATAAACTGCAGTACTCTGACTGAAACAGCCGTTATGCCGACAATACTTGCGGTTATAAGGAAATGGAACGCAGTTCACTGTGCAAAAAAACGTAGCAAAAGTCAATAATTAAATCGTTCCAGGTTGATAGTGAAAAAAGGGCATGACAATAACAAACAAGTATACTCTTTAAATGTAAAAAATACACTTTTATTTCTATTTCATTCTTTGTTTAACACTTGTGCGAAATACCTCAGTCTTATTAATCTTAACTTTTTGAATGTTGTAAATAGGCATAGTATTTAATAGTCATAAATTCTCTGAAAATTGCCATGCTCAAAATACTAATAGCTGCAATTGGAACGGAACAAAAATCAACGTCAAACTTGAGCTTGACATTGACAATCAAAACAAATTGTGGGACCGTCCTCATTTTACTAATGTTTATTTTTATAATTAAATATAACTTAAAATGGCATTATGACCAAGAACTGTAAACATGTATAAACAGGTACATTACTGCGGCACAATATTGTTTATGTGTTCGCTTATTTATTTAGTTAGAGTTGTATTTACCGAGATTTTTGACGATGAAAGTGCATTGGTCGACGAATGGCTGGATCAAAACGATCTTAGTGATTATAAGAAGCTCTTCAGAGAATATGGTAAGCACTGCTTTGTTATATCTCTAATTGTGTTATAAAATAAATGTAATTATTCGTGGAAATGTTATGGAAAGAATTATTGGGGCGCGTTCCAGGTCTCGCCTATATTTTCATTCATTACACCGATTGTAATATAAACTGATTGTACTCTACATAGTTTCTTGATAGTTGCCCGGGAAATCTGAAATGATCCAAGGTTGGTTTTATAAAAATATCAGAAACAGCAATGTAACATTAATTAAACAGTTAATTGTTTTATCTTTAATATTTCTATGCTAGTCAGATCATAATCCTATTACGTATTAAAACCATTATTGTATACCATGTCTTATTGCAAATAAAAATGATTTTATTCTAAAATTTAATAAAAAAATATCAAATCTTGTGGCAGCGTATTGATCAGACTTAAAACAATGTTTCAACAGTTTTCTTTAACTTGCACATTCTATTCACCTAGTGCCTTTCTTGGTTGAGTGTATGACATAATAATATGTATAGTGGACACTGGACATGCTCGCTCATCAGTAGGTAGCTGACTAAATATTAAAAAAAAACATATTAGTTAATAAATAATAAATTTTATAATAAAATTTTTATTCAAGTAAAAAGTAAACTAAAAATAGGATTTACATTAATTACAATCGAGGAAAATTAAATTCTAACTGTAATATAGACCTGCCTGATCTAGGTTTATGAAAAACCTGTGTTTCAGGCCATCAATTTACACCAAATATTTAAAAAGAAGACAACAATAAATGTATTAGACGCTAAATTGAAAAGAAGGTATAGTATTTTCAATGTCTTATAGAGTATATTATTATAAAACTAGATTATACAAGATATATTTATGTTTAAATAAATTAACGAATAATATTAAGTAAAGCAGATAAAGTGGAGACTATTATTAATTAGGTAAATGAAGAGACTTATATTATTAGATTAGGTAGAAAGATTTTATTTTAAAATTTCTAGTAGTTTTTCCGTGTCTGCATAATTGAGTTTTGCCAAATATTCCTGTGCTAATAAATTACACCTATTATAACTTAAACTATAAATCTTTAGCACTCTGTTAAACTGATTATACAAGTAGGGTCCTAAAAATAAATAAAATCGGTTAGCAAAAGCATGTTTAGTATGCGAGTTAGCACAAACCAAATCTTTTCTTCTCTTATCTGAAGGTACTGGGTTAAAATAAATTTCAGTGTGTTGCAATAAAACTACATTCAAAATAAATAATTGACGTACTGTTAGCACCTTACATGCCATATAAAGCTGGTGTGTAGGAAATCGAAATGGACGAAAAGTAGCAACCTTTAAAACTGCTCTTTGGGCCCGTTCTAGGTGCAGTAAAATTGATTTTGCGGCACCACCCCAGGACGTTATACAGTAGGTAATAATAGATTGACACAAAGCCAAATAAACCTCTCTAATTAATTTAAAGTCGGCAATGTTACGTAAGTTTTTAAAAATGTATATTAGTTTGCGCACTCTGGTGCATAATAAATCGATGTGTTTGCGGAAGTTCAGATTTGTGTCAATCGTGACGCCTAGATATTTAATATGGTCGGTTTTAGCTAAAGTGGGGCAAGTGCACGCAATGTCAGCATAATGTAAATTGCAATTGTTATGAGCTTGGATGATTAGGTTAGTAAGCGTTGGATTAGTGTTTCTCATTGTAAATAAAAGGTACTTGGTTTTATCTGTATTTAATGTTAAGAGATTTTTATGAAGCCAATTAGACACAGTATTAAAACCATTCTGTGCTACCTCATAGACTTCAGCCTTTGATTTAGCTGCGAACAGTAGAGCTGTGTCATCCGCATATGAGATAATTACACCTTTTTGGAGTGTCAAATTGCACAGGTCATTTATATAGATCAAGAACAATGTAGGTCCCAAAATACTGCCTTGTGGGATTCCGTAACAGCTATTCTTAAGTTCGGAACTCATGCACGTACCTATTTTGACACACTGATGGCGGTCGGTAAGGTAATCAGATAATAGTTGCAATTGTACCCCCCGTATTCCCAGCATTTCCAGCTTGTTCAAAAGCAAAGTACAAGAAATTGTGTCAAACGCCTTGGCAAGGTCTAAAAATATCCCTATGGTGTGCATGCCGTTATCCAGGTTTGTGCTTATAAAATTTGTCAGTTGGTGAACCGCTTGACTTGTTGATCTTTTTGGCCTAAAACCAAATTGCTGATCAGAGAGTGATTTATTACTTTCAAGATATTTAACTAATCTACTGTTTATAATTTTTTCCAAAATCTTTGAGATGCCTGTTAAAACTGAAATTGGCCTGTAGTTATTAACACAATTTTTGTCTCCAGCCTTAAACACAGGGGTGATTATGGCTTTTTTAAGCAATTTAGGAAATATTCCTTTTGTTAAACATAACTGAAAAATGTGAGTCAGGGGAGGGGCAATGATATATTTAAATCTTTTGAGTATGCTATTAGGTATGTCGTCACAACCTACGGCACAGGTTTCCTTTAATCCATCTATTATACTTATTACCTCATTAACATCTGTATCTAATAAGACAAAAGAGTTTCGTGCTACATATGACTTAGTTTGGCTTTGAATGGAAAAAGCTTTATTAGATATTAAGGTTTTTTCTGCTAAGCTTTTTCCTACATTAATGAAGAAGTTGTTAGCTTTATTTGCTGCTTCGGTAGGGCTTTGCTCCGAAGATAAAAGATCTAGCGCCGGTTCGGGATTTTTTGACCTAATAGTGTTGGTTTTTATGAATTTCCATATAAGTTTACTGTTTTTACCTGCTTTCTGTAATTGACTATGATCATATTGGTTTTTTAGCTTTTTCAACAGATTATTACAGAAATTCCTATATCGTTTGTAAATACTCGATAATAGTTCATTATCCGGTGCTTTTTTAGATTTTTGGTGTAGTTTATCTCTATGTCTGATACAGCGAACAAGTCCGGGTGTAATCCAAGGTTTAATATTACTATACTTTCTAGGTATTACTTTAGTAAATGTATTTTTGATTATCGTAGATCGTAATAAATCGACAAAATATTGTAGAGAAACATTTGGATCGTGTGAATTGTAAACGGGGTCAAAATTAATGCCGCGTAAGTCAATCTCAAGACTCGGCATATTGAGGTTAGTATAGCTGCGCATGCAGTTATTTCTGGGTGAAGAAATTAGTAATGTTAGTAAAACAGCTTGATGATCGGTAAGTGACGAATTAGTAACCAATGTTTTGGATGGACTTTTCGATTTTATAAGGATATGGTCCAGACAAGAGCCGCTCTGGTGGGTTGGGTGATAATGAGCTGGTAATAGTCCATGAAATGAGCAAATATTCAGGTAATTATGTGAATGAGTATCGATTTTTCCGGCAGCAATGTTTATGTTGATATCACCTACCAGTATGATATTTTTAAACGAAGATAATTTTTCTAAATTACTGTTAAGCGAATCCAAAAACCCATGAATACTTTGGGATGGAGGCCTATAAATAGCTATAATTACTGTTTCGGGAATAATTTTAATTACTAAGCAGTTGCAGTCTAGAAAATGGGGTTCATCTACTAAAGTTTTTAAATTATTTTTAATATAAACCACTATGCCATCATTCTGGTTGAATGTTCTATCGCTTTTGTGAAGATTAAATCCATCGATAGATGGTATATTTGCTGTTTGTTTGGATAACCAACATTCTGTTAGAACGATAATGTCGCAGCTTATATCAAGATTTTGTAACAAAACTTGAAAACCGTTAAAATTTCGAGTTATACTGCGTATGTTTTGTGTAAGTAAAGTCAATGTTTTATCCCCAGTATAGACTATGTTTTTGCACTCCTCAATATTACAGATTTTAGCTTCAGACACGGAAAACCCATCTAGATCACAATATATTAGCTGATTAGCCATAATAAAAATTATATGTAGAAGTTAAACTACTATCTATGTGCTTAATTGACAAGTTAGTCGGCGGCGCTCCTAGGCGCCTTCATAGTCAATGGAATTAATGTAATTGTCTTCTGCATATTTACGTGCTGGGCAAATTACATCACCAGTTGGATGATCGTTTTTCCTCTTGAATCGTCGGCAGGTCGCACATTGGGGCGGAGAACCTTTATTATTACATTCCTTGAAAGAATGTCCTGTTTCGCCACAGAGGTTGCAAGTAGGGCTCGTTTCTCTGCAAAATTTGGCTGCGTGTCCGAACTGCTGACAGTTGAAACACCTGGTCACAATAGTGAAATCTCTCACTGGACATGATGTCCAGTTTATGAAAATTCGGCCTTGGTCCATCATAATTTTCCTGATATTGGCAGGAACTTCCAATATATAATTGCAGGTAGGACGATCTTTCTTCCCTGACTTATGGCTCAATTTTATACTTTCTAAGAAGGACTCAAGAGTAATGTTCGGCAATTTATCTGTCAAGTTTTGGACGTAAATGCAATCAAATACCTCTTTTTCAGTCAGGGCTACGGGGACACCAATTACAGCAATCCTAGGACGGCGTTTAGATGGTTCTTCTACTGTAAGGCCTGAGGAAACTAGCTTCTGGGATGTTTTTAATTTATTAATGTCGTCTTTGTTATCCGTCCTAATGATGACGCCTCCGTTTCTAATTTTCCTTAGGCCGCGGACATGGAGTTTTAATTCCTCAGGCGAAATAATTTTTTTGTAACAAGGACTTAGTGTCGTCACTGGTTTTGGTTTTATCGCTGGGATATATAGCGACCGAACTGAGATTTGCTGGGCGAATAAATTTATCAGAGCCTTTCTTTACCATGTTAGCGTAGGAAGTACTTTCTGGTTCGGTTCGGCTCATCTTCGTTTCCACGACTTCCTTAAACTGGCAAAGGGATTCCGCAACATTCTGCTGCACCTGAAGGTGCTGGATGGTTGTGTGCGCCTGGATGGACTTCTGCTTCAGGGATTGGTACAGCACGGCCATCTGAGACGTCCCATGGTTTACTTTGCGACAGAGATTGGTGACACGGAGTTTTTGGTCTGAATTCATTTTTCCTTCCGCCACAATCGAGCAAACTTCGGTCAAAATTGTGTCGATGGACCCAAGCCATCTCTGAATCTCCGACGTAGAGACGACTTCAGTCGGTAATTCGTTCTCCGTGGCTACTGGCGGCGCCGGTTCTCTTGTCTGGTTTTGTTCGGCAGGCGATGGCGTCGGTGGAGGACTTCGTCCTACCAATTTGCTGCGGCCGAAGGGGCTATCTCCTGGGTTAGACATACTACTAACACCGAAAACGCTGATTGTCTATAAAAACTATTTAGTACATCTTTCACGATCAAAAAAGATGTTAGTCACATTCGTCACTTAAACAATAAACTGACTCTGCAAATTATTGCAATAACATTATTCGTAATTACATAAATCAATATCGTTAGAATCAACACAAAAAACACGTCCGCTTAGTCTCGCGTCGGACTCAACTCGCCAAAGTTTGTTTTCTAAAATTTTAACTGATAAAATATGAGATTGCTAATAGCTGTTGTATCAAACACCTTTTTGTACTCATAATATTTGCATTTGACACCAGTAATATTAAGAGAATACTATTCCATTCTCATTGTTCTTTTCGTGTTGATGCTAGTCATCCTGTTTTTTATTTATTTATATATTGTTTGACCCCAGTAGGTGGCCGCATTGATTGCGGCATCAGTGACATTCTTTAGGTCATCCGAGGTGCAGGTGAAAGGCCACCATTCTATTAGAGCACTCTATGAGACAGCAATAATTTATTAAGGGTGTTGTGGCTGAGACACAACCTTTTTTAAGAATGTATTTTTTATTATTATTATTTATGTACCCCTCTGTGCCACGGAAAGCACGTTAAGCCATTGGTCCCGGCTGTCATTTGTGTATGTTTGACAGTCGGTACGGGTCGTCAGAAACCCTGAAAGTCTGACAACCAGTCTTACCAAGGGGTATTGTATTACCCAATAATTGGATTGTGGAGGTCAGATAGGCAATCGCTCCATGTAAAATACTGGTATTCAGCTGCATCCGGTCAGACTGGAAGCCGACCCCAACATAGTTGGGAAAAGGCTAGGCAGATGATGAGACGAACCCAATACTACCTATTTACAGATTACAAAATACATTATACATAGTTTCCAACTTTCTATTATCACAGACATTAACTAAAAATAATGTGTGTTATCTTTAGCTAACTACATTCGTAACTCTGTCAAGTTCAATGACCTGTTTATCTAAATTCATTTACCAGTATACATTCTCGTAATTAAAAAAATATTACATTTATGCTTTGATGGTAAGATTATAATCATAATCCTATTAACGTGATGAAAGCGAGAATGCCGCGGTAGAAAAATGATAGCAGATTCTGTAGAGATCCCGCGTATGGGGCGGCTGTGACGTAGTCACCCGCCCCCATTGGCCACCCTGCCATCCCCCACCCTACCAACAAACAAATACAAAGACCGTTCGCTCGCTCAGTCGCGTCGCACCCTCCGTGCCGTGCGGACGTCGCTACACCCATGCATATCACCACACATCAGCTTAATATGATCGTTTTAATTAAATTTGTGATAAAAAGCACAGTCGGTATCAATTAAAAAATATTTATCTATCAATATTTAAGCCTCGTTTTAATTTCGAGTCGGAGTGATTTTCCTTTGTTCGAGGATTGTCTGTGGTGAAGGCGGTTAATTCGGTCTAGTTAATTAATGTCAATTGAATTCTAAAGTACACCATGTGGCAATTCGAGGATTCGGAGATATATTCCATAGGGATGATCCACCCTTCCCACAGCCGGCACTCGGGGCTATCTATGCTGTCTGGAGTTTCCCAGTTCTCAGGTAGGTTTCGCGAATGTGTTGATGTGCTTTTGCAGCTGAAACTTTCGCTTTGGCGCACGAAAAAGCGTTGAATGAACCCGAATCCAAGATTATTTTTAGGACTTGTTTTTGACTTTAATTAAACATAATTTCTCCAGAATGTGATTAAGAAGCGGTCCGTCAAATAATGCATTCAATTACTCAAGAAAGTGTATCATCGTGATTACTAAAAATAAATTGTAATCGAATTCATTTTGGTGACAGTGTTCATGACAACAATACTATTAAACTTCACCCCAGCAGTAACATTTATAGCCTGTGACAAACAAACGATCTTGTTATTATATATCGTACCTTATATTCTGATGAACTAAAGTCGAAGATTGCCTGACAACTTACGTGTAACAAGGTTTCGCAGTACCATTGTCTGGATAATCCCTTCAGCTTTTCAGCGCTGGATTGTATCGTGCATTGCGTTATCTACTGTGGAGGATTTGGATTTCAGAGCACGTATACCCATTTACTTTTGCGTGGATTTGAGAATGGAATGAAAAAGGTAGATGTTATCGGCTCCTTGTTATTTCATAGGCTTGAATTTCAAAGTACTGAAGAAAATTCTATTTAGTGACTACGTGAGGGCCTAATGAACTTCGGTCTTTGGTTGGCAATTCACCGGCGATCTGGTGTCAGATGTCCGTACACCTATGGCATTTCAAAACTGTCCTTCTGGTAAAATATGGCTACCGCCAAAAATGTTTTCCACTCCATTTCTCCCCAAGGGGGTCGTAAAGGTGATGAAGAGCTTAATTCAAGAGGACAGCTAGCAGAATCCTCTTTCGCGCTTAATTATAGGCATTTATGACGCGGTTACCAATGACGAGATCGTTGCTAGTTTTTGTTACGTTTCGTTTGATAAAACTACTCCTGTTAATCCTCCTACTGTAAATAAAAATACAAATCTTAATCTTCATAAAATAGAAGGGGAATAATTAATTTGTGTTCCATGAAAAGTAGATAATCATCTAAAAATTTTAATCCATTATGTTTTGCGGTCTTTTTAATTCCAATTTGAACCGTGGACATTCATGAGCTAAAATGAAAGCACCAATTTTCAACCTCAAAAACTAATTCAACACTTTCTGCGATGATTAATGCTGTAAAACCTTTGAAGATAAATCTGAAATTATTTAACCAAGGAAATAATTTAATAGGACATTCAGCTCTAAAGACACCTTAAATCGTATGTTTGGCTCGTGCAAGCGTAATTAGATGCTTAAACTGTCTGTGCGCTCCTAAGTGGTGCTTACAAACGTTTATGATACCTTAAATTGGATATTTAGTTGAAATACTGTATTGAGTTAGTTCAAAGGGGTCTCATGGGCCGTCTAAACTGTCGCATGCAGACTTAATAAGGTTGAAAGTATTTTTGGGTCAGCTTTGATCTGTTTTGGAAGTTGTGGTTGGCTATTTTCATAGATAACTGGAACAAAAAGTTTGAATAATCTAAGAAAAAGCTTATCCATCCAAAGGTTGTCTTTAAAAGATCGCTTTTAGCTATAAGACCGCCCATTGTGTCACCCTTTGTACAGTATCTATAATTATGTCTGTAATTTATATGGTGTACCTACATAATAAAGAGTATTCTATTCTATTCTTATAAAAACAGTATGTCTACGCTACAAAAAAAGGAATGAATTCCAAACGTGCCTGGTTTCCTCAAGATCGTTTGACTAATAAACAAATGTAAAACTTATTCAGGATCATTTATCTAGATGAACTTGTTTCTAAAATACGACAGTCTACAGAGACGATATCATTTACATTTCAAAATGTCCAAACAACTTCTGCCATTGCATAACACAGAGCTGCCAAAAGGGAATAAAACAGTGCTGGGCTGGGATTAATCTCATTTTTGTAGGCACAGTGTTTTTGTTGCGCGAACATTAAAAAAATATGCAAAAGTATAAAGCTAGCGAAGAGCGACTGCAATTAATTGCCAACTGCACTCGTCGTGTATTAGCAACCGTAATGATGGTCCAAGTTATGGAGGATCTACAGTTTTGTAGTAACTCGGTGGACTTCTGCAGTGCCTAAATATAATTTTTTGATAAATGAGATCAATTAAAAAGTCGAAGTTTTTATGATGAAGATACCAACAGGAAGCTTTTGCCTCCGCGAAATCTGTCTTACTCGTGATGCCGATGACTGATATTGGGGATCCGTTTGCAGTTCATCAATCACCATAAATTGCTTCGTGTTTAGTGAAGCTAGAATAGGTGCTTCCTATTCGCATTCCTTAGCTCAGATTGAAATTCTCTTTAATGTTCCTTACCGATAACTGCTTAATAAAAACCGGCCAAGTGCGTGTCGGGCCACGCACAGTGTAGGGTTCCATAGTAGCCCGTTATCACAATGTAGTACGGTTCTGTTGTTCTTTATTCCGAATATAAAAAAAAAAACATATTTTCTTTTTCAATGCAAGTCTTTAGTCTTTACCCGTTATAAACAAGCAACTACTTCATCTTAGTTACTTTAAAAGATTAATGCTAAGGATTTTGTATTTGGTACAAAATTATCCAACGTCCAAGTTCAACGACTATTACTGCTAAACTAATAAAGTTATCGTAACCGCTATACTTTTCCTTTAAAGTTCATGAAATCCACTATTATCGTGAATTTTTCCAGATTTTTTAAGCCAGCAGTTTAGGTTTTAGAGGGGAGGGGGGGGGGGGGACGCCCTACTGGAACAAAAAATTGCACTTTAAAGGTTAATATTTCGTAAATGGTGCATTAAATCGAAAAATTATTTTAGCAACCCCCAAGTCATTTTAGAAGACCTATTTAACGATACCCCACACGATGGGGTAGACGACGAAAAAAATATTCATCCCCACTTCACGTGTAGGGGAGCTACCCTAAAAAAAAATATTTTCAAAATTTTATTTTACCAGTTTGTCGGCGTAATTAATATACGCACTCCTACAAAATTACAGCTTTCTAGTACTAAAGGTCTCTTAGCAAAACCTCGGACAGACATACAGACAGACAGACGGACTTGACGAAACTATAAGGGTTCCTTGTAGGAACTACGGAACCCTAAAAATGATGAGCACTACCTAAGTATTTTTGAAAATTTATTCCCCAATGATTATTTGTCGGTGGGAGATCCCATAGGACTTGTATGTTCGTCTGTAAAACTCTATATAGCTGTTCCCGTATAATCATGTGAAATTACTTAAAGCACTCTGTAGTTATTAGTGACTACTTATGGAGTTATGCATTTAGGAATAGCAGTTATGGCAGGACCCTTTTTAGGGCTTCGTAGCCAAATGGCAAAAACGGAACCCTTATGGATTCGTCATGTCTGTCTGTCTGTCCGTCAGTATGTCACAGCAACTTTTTCCGAAACTATAAGAACTATTACTGTTGAAACTTGGTAAGTAGATGTATTCTGTGTGTCACACAAAAATAGAAAAAAAAATACATTTTGGGGGTTCTCCATACTTACTTAGAACTGAAACTCAACATTTTTTTTTTCATCAAACCCATACTTGTGGGGGTATCTATGGATAGGTCTTCAAAAATGCTATTGAGGTTTCTAATATTTTTTTTTTCTAAACTGAACAGTTTGCGCGAGAGACATTCTCTTATTTTAAAAGTTACAGGGGGCCCCTGTAACTTCTAAAATAAGAGAATGATAAAACTTAAAAATATATGATGATGTAAACTTTCACCGAAAATTGGTTTGAACGAGATCTAGTAATTAGTTTTTTTTTAATACTTACGTCATAAATCGTAAACCGCATTTTACCTTTCATTCAATCAACTCAAATATAAAAATAAAAAAATAATTTCATAAACATAAACCTTATGCATAAACCCGGATGTTACGGTACCCTCGGTGCGCGAGTCCGACTCGCTCTTGTCCGGTTTTATTTAGTAACATAATTGATTATACAATCTACCCCTCCTGAAAAAAAACCATAACAGCTACTTTGAGGTAATTAGGGCTCGACCGCAATTAAAAATAACGTGGATCGTTAGCCAATGGTGCCGATTCCCTTGTTCACAATAACAAACTAAACTAAATTTAAGTTCAGTGCATCTTTTTCTTTCTATTTAATTAAGAAAAGGACAGAAGATAAATTTTATTTTTGTCCTTTCAAATTAATCAGCGCCTGACACTACTCCATACAAGTTTAGACGTGATTAAAAACTTGCCTACTAAAATTACGTCAATTTCCACCAGGCGCTGATTAATCTGACAGAACTAAACTAATTTTTTTCTTCTATTTGCCCTTTTCATAATGAAATAGAAAGAAAAAGATGCACTGAATTTAAATTTACTTCAGTTGGTGAACAACAGAATCGGCACGTGTGTCGTATAATTATCGTGTTTTTAGTTAGATTTCAAACTTTGTAGTAGAAATGAAGTTTACGACCCGACGAGTTGATTATACTTTAGTGCTTAGGTAGGGAGCTCGGGTGTACGCGATGCAGTAGGCTAGGCGGACTGTAGGGTCTTAAATTTTAACAGCTGCTTACGTGTGCTAGAAATTTCATCCGATTGGTTCTAAAATTATTAACTAGCACTCCACAACTTTTGCGTCTTCGCATTTTACAAATAAAGTACAAAAAATCGCAGCTGCTTGGGGTTCTTCAACTAGGTACATTATCGTGTAATTTAGCAGGACGATGACTTCACAATAAGTACTTATTTGATAGGGAGTGATTAAATCCACGTGTCGATCAGCAGCAGTTTGCTGCTAAAAATAGTTGTATGTTTCAAGCAAATAACGGAGCGAATTAAGCAAAAATATAGAGTGGCAGAGGAAGCCCAGAGAAAAGATGAATGGATTGTGTAAGTAATGATATGAACGAAAACTGAGTGAATGATAGCGTGACGGTTGACAAGGGACAATGGAAGAAAAAAAACATGTTGCGCCGACCCCGAGTAACCTGGAAAAAGGCCAGGAAGATGATGATGAGCATTTAATTAGATGTTAGAGAAACCAAGACATCATTGCACTTTAACACGCCCAGATGCTCAATCAAAGCTGAGAAACAGGGCGAGACATAGTCCAGAAAATATTACAATGTGGAGTGGTCTACAGACCACGGAATGGAGCTAATCAGCTAACGTTGATGGAGAAAGTTTAGGCATGGAGCAAGCAAAGTCGCTCTGCTTATCACCCGCACCGTTTGAATGCAGCACTCACAGCGAGCACCACTTGGAACTAATTCAAAAAGGCCCCTGCTCACCGGACCTCAACTTATGTTAACCTTGCTTGGTTTGGCGCGCGTTTTGTTTGGGAAGCTCGCTTTGTGCAGTGGACATTATAGTATTGTAGGTTAGTGCTAGCGGCCTGCCAAGTGCCAAGCTTTTGCGTAGAGTTACTAACCATACCCTTTATCGGGAGATGTTTAGTGACAGTGACTAGCAACGATGCAGCCACAAAATTGACACTGGCTGAAATCATAGTGTCTACTTATAAGGTAACTAGCTGACCCGCGCCCACTTCGTTGGGCGGTAAACATTTTAACTTGTGATGAAATTATGAGTGTGGTTCGGTTAGTACTGAGTGCTATGATGTATTTCCTAACTGCCAAAAGGAGGGTTTTGTTTTTATTGCATATTTTTATTGTTTTATTATATATGTATGTATGTATTTGCATGCCACTTTGGCTATATTACCGGGTTTCAAATGAGTAAATGAAATAGTTATGATTGAATAAATTATGTTAAATTTAATTATTCATAACTTCTCTGTATACTATATTAGATGTAATGCTATTATTTGGTACCAAAATATATTGTCTTTCAGGAGTTCCAACCCGAGATAAGCCAACATATAACTGCCAATGGGAAAAACACTGCTTTCTCAGGTCAATGCCCACCAGAGAGAATGTTTGACCCTAGGACTTATGGATGTTCTCGCGCTTTGGCTAGCGAGCCGCTGCGAGCGCTCAGCGCTAGACTCCCTATACCTTGTTGCTGAGACATGCTGCCTTAAATCAGAAAGACGCTGCGCACGTTCAGCGCTAGATTCCCGAGCACGGGCCTGCGATGTTCTCGCGCTTTGGCTAGCGAGCCGCTGCGAGCGCTCAGCGCTAGACTCCCTATCCCTTGTTGCAGAGACATGCTGCCTTAAATTAGAAAGACGCTGCGCACGTTCAGCGCTAGATTCCCGAGCACGGACCTGCGATGTTCTCCAGCTTTGGTTAGCAAGCCGCTGTGAAGTGAACGCTCGGAGCTAGATTCCCCAACGCGTGCTTGCGAAATATTTTCTCTATTCCTCGAGAGGCGCTGATAATTTTCAAGAGCAGACTCTTCCGTACGGCGTACTCGAGCTGCTCTTGTTTGGGATGTCTGACGGGAAAGTTGTGATTTCCTTTTAGGCACGACAAACAATCGCTGAAACTGTCCGATATCCCAAAAACTGAAATAGCTGGCACAGCTTCTAACTCGAAGAATGAGAACGAAGTAGTGTTTGTGTTTTAAGAAACCGAGCAACCAAAACAATTTTAAGACCAACAACCAAAACAATTTTAAAGACCAACGACATCCAACCAACCGCGTACAACACACCTACCTAACGACGAAAGTTAAACAACGCCATCTATGGGTAAATGGATAAAACGTCCGTACAAAGCTTGTTCTAATGCGGTTCGTGAATGGACGGCGGCATTTTGTGATTTAGTAATTTTATATTATCTTCGAAACTATTTAACCAATTGGCATACTGTTTTGGGCAAATCGTATCTCTATGATGTTCTTGTGCTCAAAATAATATTTTTTTCGATAAGCTTTAATATTTTGTTGTTTAAAAAATCGTCCAAAGGTAAGTACGTCGAAAACTACTTTTTTTTAACACATAAAAGCTACTATATCTGCTAAAATATAAAAGATAGAAATATGGTGTCGCGGACTTTTTTGTAGAACTATTCAAAGCGGACCAGGTTGCCATACATTGTTTTCAATTATATACAGCTGTTAAGGCAGCGCATGCAAATAACTCTGTTGTGAGAGCTATTTTTTTCCGCCTGGCTAGACAAAAATTGAGATAGTTCAGCTAATATGCATGATATCTTTATAATTTATAGCCTATAGCACTCACGAATAATGTAGCTTTCTACCAGTGAAATAATTTTTAAAATTGGTTCATTACTTCCGGAGATTACCCCCTACATACAAACTTACAAACTTACAAACTTACAAACTTACAAACAATGTTACCTCTTTATAATATTAGTATAGATATAGATATAGATAATAGAAAGATGATTCACAAAGTAGAGGCACAGCATGGATTATTTGTTATTATTATGACTTACCATACCTTAACGTTAGCAAGCCAAATATTTATTTCCGAGAAACAAGAAAGACTACCGCAAAATAATCAATCAGATTGAGACGACAGATTCAATATTTTTCTTCCATTTCTTTCACAACAAAAAACAGCCATGACGTAACATAAAAACTGAAAAGTAAAACAATGGTCTGGTGCACAAAAGTGTGGTCGCGAACAGCGTGCGCTGCAGTGACCCACTTTTCCCAGTTCGTTTTTTATACCAGCAGCGACGTGCATATAAATAAAATTTATGCATATCCGATACATAAATTGTTTTATGAACCGAGATAAAAGCCATCTCCCTTGATTAACGAATGCAATTAATAATCCATATGTTACAAAAAAGTCATGTAATCAGCGCTTTTGAAAACTATTCACCAGTTTATTCCGCCGCGCATTTTAAGACCCCACTCTATTTGATAGAAAGGATGAATTTACTGAAGTGACAACCGGAACAAAAAATGATGGATGAGAATGGTATCAGGTGGCTGGAATCATGGAAATTATTGCACTTTAAGGAACAAAACATCAATGGGAACACAACAGGGAAGACATTTTCGTCAATTGTGGACCAATTTTGAAAATTCTTCTCTTCATTTGATAAAGGAAGCTTTCGCGGTGGTCCCATTTACATTTTGTTAGCTTTGCTTGGGTAGTTTTTGAGTTAATTTCGATAATACGTAATTAAACCACTTTGTGTATCTTGATGATGATAAAATACTTCTTGTCACATAGCAAGTAGTGGTATACGAATTGATGTGGGGTAGGTACCACAACTAAATAGTGAAAAAAAAACTGTTTTGCCAAAGAAAATAACTTTTTTTTGTTAAAACATTTTATCGTAAAGCGATACCCGGTGACGCACACTTGATCCTCAAGGGCACCTCAGTGACCTAGGCCGAAGTTCAAAAGCTTCTTTGATGCAAAAGATATTCAAGATCTACTGATTGTATAGATAAACTAGCAAGTTCAAAACTGCTAAGAAATAAACTCAGCAGCTCTGCAGTATGGCAACATGTTTTACGAGCAATATTTTCTGCTCGCAACCTGATTAGTATTCCGCCTTTGTCCGTCCGGATCAAAAATGTAGTGTATTGGATGCATTATGTATAGGCCGGTGGCCAGGGGCGTGCACAGATTTTTCAAAGAAGGTAGGCAAAAAAAAATCTCACCAAAAATATTGCACTTTGGTTTCGGTTCGTCGTCTTGTCGATCGATGATGTAAGTAATTGCCAAATGCCAGCTAAAATATCCATAGATTGACGCTTATTGGCGTCTCTGTCGCTCGTAGTTCCGAGTTGACGCGAACAAAAACCTCCTCCTTTTTTGAAGTCGGTTAAAAATACGACAAATAAAAACTTTTTACAAAAAATAACTTTAATTTCGGAAGTCGGTGTCAATAAACGAAAATGCGGAACCAAAGATACCGATTTCCGAAATTAAAGTTATTTTTCAATTTGTAGTGTTTTTTTTGGAAGTCGGTTGTTTTTTTTTTCGTAAAAAGTTTTTATTTTTCACTTTTTAGTGGGTCCGTTTGTAATTTATCTAAGTTACAATAGCCTAATGTCAACTGCTCATCACTTGTTACAAAATATTGCTTTTCCCGATGTTGGGACGTTAATTGTTGAGGAGTTCTCCTGGTAAGAACCAGGAGAACTCCTCAACAACCACTCACCATACGCTTTGTGACGAGCATAAATTGCTTAGCAACCTTAATAAAGTAATCGAATCGCAACCCGTGAAATATTTGTCATTGAGTAGTTCCAAACTTCCAATGGCCATCTGTGGTCTTCTTCATCAGCTCCACTTTACCAAATGATGATTTCCGAGAGCAAATGCTCAAGTTATTTAAAAAAATACCTAAATCGTTATAGCTTTGGCTATAAAATTTGAGGGTTTCCCTCGATTTCCATGGGATCCTCTCATCAGATTCCTACTTGATGATAATGGGACCACCTCGAGAGTATACCCTTTCAAACAAAAAAAGAATTTTGAAAATCGGTCCACAATTGGCGGAGTAATTGCGTAACAAACACATAAAAAAAAGTTTATTGAAATGAACTAATGCTACTTTCTATAAAATAGGTAAGTACTTGCATTGCATAGCCACCTTCTGTTCGGGCAAGTTCGGTGCGAGTTCGCCTGTTCCTCGGCAGTTTTCGTGTTCTGCTCTATGAAAAACTACAGAAAAGACACTGCCTATTATCGCAGTTGTGTGCGTTATTTTTTTCATTGTGTGCCACGTAGTTATAGGCGCGCACACACTCATAAAATCGTATGAGCACGACTGACCGCGAGAGCACACATCTAAACATTTAGTGACGAATAGTTTGTGTCTTCGCCGTTGAGATTGTGAGGCGCCAGTGCAGCGCGAATCAAGAAATCTTAATGATACTACCGACGCTCGGTAGGTGGAGCTGATTTATGATTTAAGGATTTTTATATTTTGTTAAGTTTTTTTTATTGACTTACTTAAGTAATATTATATCAGTTCTCCGAGGTAGACACTGTCTTTATCACTCTATGGAATGCCCGCCCCTGCCGGTGGCAGGTTTTGATTCAATTTTTACCCGACTGCGTCAGAAGGAGGGTTATGTTTTTTATTTATTACCCGACTGCGTCAGAAGGAGGGTTATATTTTTCGAGTGTATGTATGTATGTATATTTCTTTGGCACGCTCTGTAGCCTAAACGGCTTGATCGATTTCAGCTTGAGAGGTGCTGTTAGATTCGTCTTAATTGTGAGAGTGACACTGGGTATATCTAAATTGAAAAAAAAATTAAAATGGCCGATTTTTGGCGCAATATGTCTTCAATGGGTCCCCCATACAATTTTTATTATATTTTCAAATTCAAATGGGTCCCGCCTGCTTCCAACTTTTATTTAATTTAAAATGGGCTTGTTTGTAGCTTTTCAGTTTCGCAGTCGGGTTTTTTTATTTTTTAAATTACTTTTTTTGTATATACTTAAACTTGTATAGGTACCTAAAAAATTATGTTTCCGATCCCCTAGCTTTAGACGTGGCGTGGGAAAAAGTCTCTTTTCGAAATTCTTAGTCTTGTATATAAAGAGCCTGGCATACTTACTGTCGCACCATTTTTTTTTCTTCTAAATTGTGGCCACGTGTGCAGTGGTGTTTTTATTTGCATTGATATCAGCTATCGATTCATATAAGTTTCATCCGTGGCCGCAATTTTCAGAAAAAGAAACAAAATGGCGCGACAGTAGATACGCCACGGACCACGGATCTTCAAACCCGTTTTTACTGAATTTTCATAAGCTTTTATGAAAGTGGTATCTAAGAGTACATACGAGTATATGAAGAACATTTTTTAAATTGAACGAATGCGATCTTCGTGCGTCCTTTGAACAAATTGAACATGTCATCATTTCTGGATGATTAAAGACTTATTTTTCACAAAATATTATTTTATAATCCACCTTCATATCATCTACCTATTCTTTTGAACAACGAAGTTAATCTTTACTTTATAATATTGCGAAATTTTAATCAAGTCGGGTTTAAACTTTATATAAACTTGACTGAGGGGCCCGTGGCTACATAATAACAGCCGCGCAGGTAATTTCGCTTGCCGCGGTTGGTCTGTGGATGGGTGACCATCTTTACATACCGTGACCCCTCCTGCCCTGGAAAGCACGTTAAGCGGTTGGTCCCGGCTGTCATTCGTGGATCTTAAACAGTCGTTACTAGTCAGAAGCCCGAAAGTCTGACAACCAGTCTTACCAAGGGGTATCGTATTACCCAGTAACTGGGTTGTGGAGTTCAGATTGGCAGCCGCTCCATGCAAAATACTGGTATTCAGCTGCATCCGGTTAGACCGGAAGCCGACTCCAGCATGGTTGGGAAAAGGCTAGGCAGATGCAGATGATCTGCAGTAAGTCCGTTGATAAACCGTAATCTATCGAAGTCTGTCGCAATCAAGCACAGTAATATCAATTTAGAATTTAAGTTAATTCACTACATAAAGTTGTAATTATTCAGCGACAAACACTCTCGCGGGATCTAATTAACGTGCCTGGCCCGTGCCTACTTGCACACTCACCCCAAGTTGGGTGAGTGTGCAAGTTTACTTAAAACGTCCGTCTGCAATAGCGCATTGGAATCACGCCAAACGCGTCCTGTCGTTCAGCAATATGTAACAAAATGTTCGAATAAAATGAAAAATCTAGTTTCACGCCATTTTGCTTTAAAAAATCCATGGATCGGAACGCCACGTTCAACTCTAAGTACTAACCTGGCGCAAGTTGACCTTTCCTCGTAGGTCCTGAACAAACTCGACGATGTGTAGTCCGCCCTGCCTGCGGGTGAATCTTCTTCAATTAGATAATCTCGTTTCGCGCCCCTCGAGTAATGTATTGCATTATGGTAATGGCTTAAGCGCGCTTTTGTGCTGATTTGGGAGATAGATAAAAATATTCTGATTCAATATTCAAATCATATTAGAGTTACAAAAGCGAGTGCAATTTGGTATTATTTAATATTGAAATTCAGCCCCAGCTGGTTACACCGAAAAGATTCTATTGTTACTTTGAAGATAAGTTTATGTTTAACTTATTTGCCTGAGATGAATCTGGTATTTATTAAGTTCCAAAGTATTATATTTAAAGTCCTTCAGTACCTTCGTACTTTATGAATATATATAAGCAATGATATTACAAGTAAAATTTACACTTATAATACCATTGGATATAAGAAAGACATATTTAACACAGAGAAAAATTCGGCAACTAGTCAGAAGATCGTCAACACATATTGACCACACCCAAACGTTTCACCAGATAGGAGTGCATTGCCCTTATGGGATGCATCTGTATTTACAGGTCCACCTGTAGCCCGGGATGGCCGGGTCGGGGGTCACCGGCCCAGTTCCGCGCCCTACTTCCCCGCAGCCCGGCTGCGCAACAAGTGACGTGTCATTATGTAATGTCGAATGGCGTACTTAGATGATGTTGTCAGCGTTACAGACGTTGATGGCTCTCAATCAATGTGTTAGCTGATTAAGACAATGGGTATTGAATTGATTCGTCTTTGATGATTTGGCTTTGTATGTGCCTTTGTGGTAGAGTTGGTAATGAGTATTGTTTTAGATATTTTTAATTTTATTCACTCTATCTCACAGCTTTAGGAAAAGTCCTCTGTAGCGTTCTGGCAGGTGATGGCTCAGCTCCTGTATCAAATTTTAGAGATGCTGTTATTCTTATACCTTCTAAAGAATTTAATTTTCAACATAGTCAATGAGACTGAAAGTTATGTAAGTAGTTTGATACAGAAAGGCTTAATTATGATGCCTTTGAGAATCTTTTTTGTTTCACAAAGTGTGACATGGGTCACGCGGTCCACGAAGCAATCTTTTGAAAGGAGATTATGATAGAATAGTGTTTTTCGTGAATTTCGTCTAACATTTGCGACATATTCTATATTTTTTTTGGATAATGTGCTGAACATGAAGTAATGCTACATTTAGTCTTTATAACATAAATGAGATTATTCGGAGTTGATATTTTATAAGTAGTTAAAGTGTTTGTTACATAAAATTTTCACGTTACCGTACTGCTGGGCTATTAGACCGTTTATAGGCTTTTATCGATTCATCGAAGCGTTGCGCGAATCGTTTAGTAACAGTATGTAGCTACCGCTTATCTACTGACAACCTTTTAAAAGAAATACCTTTTACATTTCAGCAATTTCAGTCGCTACATTATTACCTCGGGTACATTAACTAATCGACACCTGAGTCAGCGAAAACAATTGATGGCCCGAAAGTCAAGGTCAAAGCTTTTAACTCCATGATATCGGAGGCTATAAAGGGCTACCCTACTTAGTGAATAGGATGCGATCAGGGCGCTGGCGGACCCTGAAACAATTTAAAGGGCTACGGACGGGAACCAATATTTGTAGACGAGATTCGTAGATTTGCCGAATTTGATATTTGCTGAAAATAAACCTGGTATGAAATTGTCTGGTTTGGGTTTTTGGCATTTTGTATTTTTCAGAGCTTGTTGCTAGTCTTTCTTGGTACATTTTTGAAATTTTGTATAAATATACAATTTTGTAATGAATTTCGGTTTTCTGAGCTTTTCGAGCTGATTAGTCTTGTTCTCGAATCCTTTGAAACAATATTCTATGAAAAAGAATAACGCAACGTAACAGGCGAAATTATTGCTAACGATAACAGGGATAAATGGTTCGTAAATCGTATGAAGCTATTATTACTTACACCAGTTCGCCAGAACTATGTAGACAGAGATATTAACTTAAGGACGCCTTTACGTATCTGACAAAAATAAGCCGTTTTTCGGTGCATTTTGCGGCAAAATGAGACGAAACCAAATGTAACTAATAATTACCACAGATAGATTACTCTTTCATCTCCAAATGGTAGCCATTTTTTATTCGAAAATGTTGGTTTATAATATAGTAAAAAATAATTTCCGTTGCCTCTTCACACAAAATCGACGATATCGTGCTGTCTTTGGGGTCATTTTTCTTCTGTTTAATAACATAAACATATTTATTTTAAAATATTTTATGTAAGCAGACATGTTCAACTCAAAAAGGTAGCCCAAAGAACTATCAAAATGTTAAAAATAAGCTCAGAAAAAAATAAAAATCGGAGTCTATTTTTTCACATATTTAGCTGTAATACGTGAATCTTATTGGATTGAAATAAGGGTTATTTTACTGGTCACTGTCTCGGTTTATTGCACAAAAATTTGTAATGAAATATTAGTCTGCGCTCGGCCGCCGTTGTGAGTGGACTCTGTGTCGGTTGTAAGCAGCAGCTTGTGCTAAAAGAAGATCGCTGTACGGATACAAAATATTTGACACACAAAACTTGATACTTCACGCATTCTGTATGTACCTATTACCCAAGGAAAGATTTGATTCACAGTCTTATAATTTTTCTAGAAGTAAGTAGGGTTTATAAATTCATATTTCGTTCCGGACTTGCTGGAGTGACCTGCACAGCAGGTGTACTTCGAAGACTATTCCGGTCTGATCCCCTGAAGACTTACAATATTTCATGATGGGTGTCAATTTCGTGGTTTTCGAGGGTGCTGAAACCGATGGTGAGGTCCAAATGAGAATCCAAGATGGCGGATGTGAAAAATGTTACAATTTTTCATGATGGGTGTCAATTTCGTGGTTTTCGAGGGTGCTGAAACCGACGGTGGAGTCAAAATAAAAATCCAAGATGGCGGATGTGACAAATGTTACAATTTTTCATGATGGGTGTCAATTTCGTGGTTTTCGAGGGTGCTGAAACCGATGGTTGGGTCAAAATAAAAATCCAAGATGGCGGATGTGAAAAATTTTATAATTTTTCATGATGGGTGTCAATTTCGTGATTTTCGAGGGTGCTGAAACCGATGGTGGGGTCAAAATAAAAATCCAAGATGGCCGATGTGAAAAATGTTACAATTTTTCATGATGGGTGTCAATTTCGTGGTTTTCGAGGGTGCCTAAACCGATGGTGGGGTCAAAATAAAAATCCAAGATGGCGGATGTGAAAAATGTTACAATTTTTCATGATGGGTGTCAATTTCGTGATTTTCGAGGGTGCTGAAACCGATGGTGGGGTCAAAATAAAAATCCAAGATGGCCGATGTGAAAAATGTTACAATTTTTCATGATGGGTGTCAATTTCGTGGTTTTCGAGGGTGCTAAAACCGACGGTGGGGTCAAAATGAAAATCCAAGATGGCGGATGTGAAAAATGTTACAATTTTTCATGATGGGTGTCAATTTCGTGGTTTTCGAGGGTGCTGAAACCGATGGTGGGGTCAAAATTAAAATCTAAGATGGCGGATGTGAAAAATGTTACAATTTTTCATGATGGGTGTCAATTTCGTGGTTTTCGAGGGTGCTGAAACCGATGGTGGGGTCAAAATAAAAATCCAAGATGGCGGATGTTAAAAATGTTACAATTTTTCATGATGGGTGTCAATTTCGTGGTTTTCGAGGGTGCTGAAACCGATGGTGGGGACAAAATAAAAATACAAGATGGCGGATGTGAAAAATGTTACAATTTTTCATGATGGGTGTCAATTTCGTGATTTTCGAGGGTGCTGAAACCGATGGTGGGGTCAAAATAAAAATCCAAGATAACCGATGTGAAAAATGTTACAATTTTTCATGATGGGTGTCAATTTCGTGGTTTTCGAGGGTGCTAAAACCGACGGTGGGGTCAAAATGAAAATCCAAGATGGCGGATGTGAAAAATGTTACAATTTTTCATGATGGGTGTCAATTTCGTGGTTTTCGAGGGTGCTGAAACCGATGGTGGGGTCAAAATTAAAATCTAAGATGGCGGATGTGAAAAATGTTACAATTTTTCATGATGGGTGTCAATTTCGTGGTTTTCGAGGGTGCTGAAACCGATGGTGGGGTCAAAATAAAAATCCAACCATCGGTTTCAGCACCCTCGAAAACCACGAAATTGACACCCATCATGAAAATTATAAAATTTTTCACATCCGCCATCTTAGATTTTCATTTTGACCCCACCGTCGGTTTCAGCACACTCGAAATCCACGAAATTGACACCCATCATGAAAAATTGTAACATTTGTCACATCCGCCATCTTGGATTTTTATTTTGACCCCACCGTCGGTTTAGCACTTAGCACCCTCGAAAACCACGAAATTGACACCCATCATGAAAAATTGTAACATTTTTCACATCCGCCATCTTGGATTCTCATTTTGACCTCACCATCGGTTTCAGCACCCTCGAAAACCACGAAATTGACACCCATCATGAAAATATTGTAACACTTTTCACATCTGCCATCTGTAAAATTATTAAAAAGGATTCAAACCGGGTGCGGTGACTTGACAAAGACGAAAATGTCGTTGTTCCTCAATACTAACATACACGTATCCGTTATAATAAGAAATTACGAACTTATGTATTTCAATAAACCCTGTACTTATTTTTGTTGCTGACGATCCTTCAGGATCAAAAACAAAAGAAAAAGCGGTTCAAACCGGTATGAGAAAGTTTTTAGTGGATAAGACAGAGATTAAAACAGAAGACGATCTAGGAGGGGATCGAGGCGGGGGGGGTGGAGGGGGGGTTCAGGGGATCAGAACGGAATAATTCGAGCTGAGTCAGGTGTGCCGAGTATGGGCTCGTTTTCTTAGTTATGTTGAGACCTTACCTCCGGACTTGATGGAGTGACCTGCAGGTGTACTTCGAAGACTCCTACTGGAACTAACAGCCGAGCAGATCTAGGTGTGCCGAGTATGGGCTCGTTTTCTTAGTTATGTTGAGACCTTACCTCCGGACTTGATGGAGTGACCTGCAGGTGTACTCCGAAGACTGCTACTGGAACTAATAGCCGAGCTGAGCTAGGTGTGCCGAGTATGGGCTCGTTTTCTTAGTTATGTTGAGACCTTACCTCCGGACTTGATGGAGTGACCTGCAGGTGTACTTCGAAGACTGCTACTGGAACTAATAGCCGAGCTGATCTAGGTGTGCCGAGTATGGGCTCGTTTTCTTAGTTATGTTGAGACCTTACCTCCGGACTTGATGGAGTGACTTGCAGGTGTACTTCGAAGACTGCTACTGGAACTAATAGCCGAGCTGAGCTAGGTGTGCCAAGTTTGGGCTTCTTTTGTTAGTTTTGTTGAGACCTTAAGAATAGGTAGGCAGGCACTAAACCGGGTCTAGTCTAGGCAGATGCGGTCACTAATCGGAAACATAAAACAAAAGTACTTATCTAAAAAAAAAATATTACAGCCGCCATCTTGGATTTTCATTTTGACTTTGTTTTCGGCTCCAGCACCCTCGAAAACTATGAAAACGACACCCATGATAAAAAAATATAAAAAAAAATTACAGCCGCCATCTTGGATTTTCATTTTGACCTCACTATCTGCTTTAGCGCCCTTGAAAACCATAAATACGACACCCATGATAAAAATAAAAAATAAATTACAGCCGCCATCTTAGATTTTCATTTTGACCTAATTATTGGCTCCAACACCCTCGAAAACCATGAAAACGACACCCATGATGAAAAATATAAAAAAAAAATACAGCCGCCATCTTGGATTTTCATTTTGACCTCACTATCGGCTTTAGCGCCCTTGAAAACCATAAAAACGACCACCCATGATAAAAAAATTAAAGCCGCCATCTTGGATTTTCATTTGGACATCACTATCGGTTTTAGCACCCTTGAAAACCATAAAAACGACACCCATGATGAAAAATTAAAAAAAAACTACAACCGCCATCTTGGATTTTCATTTTTATCTCACTATCGGCGATCTCAATATCCGTCACTTTGCACGGCCAAAAATGTAATTGACAGGCTTATGGTGATTTATCGAGGTAGCCACTGCTAATATGCCTTTATGCAATGCACGACACTGCTTAGTACGTTATCCTAATTGCGTAACACACTTGGAATGGCAATCCATTCCGATTTGACAGTTCAACAATATCCATTGCGTTGTTTTTGTTTTACGAATTTTTTAAATATTTATGAAGCAACTAGCTGTGCCCCGCGGTTTCACCCGCATAAGTTTCGATCCCGTGGGAATATCGGATAAAAAGTAGCCTATATGTGTCAGCTACCTCTATACAAAATTTTAAAGCCGACCCCAACATAGTTGGGAAAAGGCTAGGCTAGATGATGATGACCTCTATACAAAATTTTATCAAAATTGGTGAAGCCGTTTGAGCGTGAAGAACAAACATATAAACATACACACACACTCACAAGAACCTACTTGCATTTGATACCATAGCAAATTTATTATATAAAATACGAAATAAACCGAATAAAACAAGCTTGTTTTATATTTGTTTTCAATAAGCTCGTCCGCAAATTGTTAATACATAGGTACTTTGGCAACTTGTACTTGATTAATCACTGTCCAGTGAAATTAAGTAAATAGCATTCTACTTATATGAACACTTCACATTACCTACAAACTGTTTGAAAACAAATCACCGTAAACTTAAAAAAAATACATGGCAAAAATAAAATAAAATTAGGCTCAAGTATCAAGTCGTGTCAATTTACTCATAATTTCACCGCTTCGCGCATGTCGCTGTGTGTGTGAGCCGTGCACGTGTAGTAGTAAGACTCAATACCTAAAATTGAAGCGCGTCATTTCGTAAACGCCTCCTTAATGGCAATAATGCACATTGGAACTAAGTACAATGTTGGCACAAATTCTTATAAGTACCTACAGATGGGCAAATAGCTTCATATTTTCTGACTGACCGACTTCTTGACAATTCAATGCCTGTTTGACAATTCAAAAATGGTTTAATTGAAATAAATGCTTTGAGTTTGAGATGGATGCTGACATCTGGAGGGCGAATCAAGTTCGAGTAACAACAACGATTTTGCCAACATATACGTGTGCGGCAAAAATCTGAATTTCCTTCTTCAAAACAAAATGGTTTTGTTTTCTTTGCACAAAAGTAATTCTTGTGACTTTCGCCTTGCGTTCAGAAAGTGGTAATAAAAGTGCGGTAGTCGTAAAAAACTTTGTCATCGTGTATTAAAAGGACGTCGATATTATTGTAAGTCAAGTTCGTGACTCAGTTTTCTGATCGGGGACTTAGGTTATGGTTAGACTTAGACTATTTGCATCATATTTGAACACCCAAATAATTTTCTTTTGATAGTTATTTTTGGAATAGCTACTGAATTTATCTTGCGGCTTTTTGTTTGCAGGTAAAAAGCGGTATGTGGGGGTATAGAATCTGAAGTTTGATGTACTTAATATTATCAAAACTTACCAAGAGTTCTCACACTGCAAAATATGAATTTAGCTTCAATAATTTAGGCGTTTATAAAGTTTATGGAAGCCACAAGGTATCCTAACTTACTATTTACTTCCAAAACTTAGCTTATAACCATAATGTTGATAGGAACAGACTTTTGTACCTTTACAATTGTTTAAAAAACATTGCCAAATGGTCCTATTCGAGTTGCGATTGCGATGCCTTTGTACGGTATAAAAGAAAACGGGGGAAAGGTTCAAGGGTGTGATTGGATTGAAGAGCCTACGACAAAGCCTGGTACAAAGCAGTATAGTCAAATTCACGTGGAAGGTTTCACGTAAATTTGACTTGAAGCTCTTTCTAAGTGCCATCCAAGTACAAGCCACCAAAAGCACTTAAGCGAAGAAATCGCAATGAAACTTCGCCGTTGATTGATCTCACTTCTTCTTATTTGGACTTTGAATAATTCATTGTTGGTAGGAACGATTTGAATGTAATTTGTATTTGTTTGTTTTATGTAATTCCTGGTTTGTGAATTTTTTAGAAAAAGAAGCCTCGTTTATATTACCGCGTTTTATGTTTTCTACTCAATCTTCGAAAAATGTATCCTTCTTATTGGGTAAGGAAAATGTATAAATAATTTTACCTTTATTGACGACGTCAGTTGGAAAATTGACGTATCCTAATTGATTTCTGTGTTGATTTACGCCACTTAGAGTAACAAGCAACGTACTTACGAAACAACCCTAAGTTGTTTGTTGTTAGCAAAGTACATAAAGTTTTTGATTATTTTGGGAAAATATTCGGAGGCTTTATTAAAAGATAAGCCTCAACAGTTATTTACTGTAAAGACCTTATTATAATTTGTTTGAACAATTTTTTTATTCTTCTTAAGCCCAAGCCTATTCTCAGGCGAGGCTTTTTTAATGCAGTAAAAAAAGCGCTTGTGACAAGGGTAGGAAACTACGGTTACAGTGCCAAAAAATTCCATCGAACAATGAGCGTTTTGATTGCGTTAATTGATGCTGCAGCACGTCTCCTTCGACGTGCCTGCTAGAGATAGGTACAGTCGGTGACCAACATTGTCTGACCCACCCAACATTCCCTGACCCACCGGCATATCTTGTTAAGCCATTTTAATCATTATCTTCTTGTTGTTAAAGTTGAAAAGCTTTTAAGTAACACGGCAATACGTGGTAGGACGAAGTAAAAGTTTGGTAGATGGATACTAAATTGATCTGTGACAAAAGTCAGTCTTCCTTCGCCTAGTGACTGCGCACAAACATTTCTAAAACGTTTGACGTAAATCGTGAAAAGTATTTTTAATGAATTTCGTGTAATCAAAGCAATGACTATACAAAACATTGCTGGCTGGATGTCGTCTATGGGGCCTGATGAATTGGTAGAAGTTGGTGGTCGATTTAATAGTAGTCAGTATTTGGAGATTCTGCGTGACTTCCTGCTGCCGACTCTGCGAATTGCCTATCCTAATACAGATATTTACTACGTGCAAGATAACTGCTCCATCCACCGTGCAGGCATTGTGAAGAATTGGTTAGCTGCTGAAGAAGGTGATATGTTATTTACTGGCCATTTAAACTCTCGATTTGAACCCTATAGAAAACCTATGGGGTCAAACGGTTTTAAATTGGGACACATCCGAAGTGCGAAATAAAAACAATTTGGCTGAGATTGTGTCATCGACATGGGGGCACATGAGAGGATAAGATTTGTGTTGCAATATGGTGTGCGGTATGCGTAGCCGCTTACAGCAAGTTAATAGAAGGAGACGGTGCGCCACTCCGCTACTAACTAATCTACTTATAAGTATTTTGAAACACACTATGTAAATAAATGCTCAATTGAATGAATGCTAAACCATTAAAATGTTGCAGATTCTGTGGTGATGTTATTGTTATAAATGGAAATGCATTTTTCTATTTAAATAACATGTTGATTCACTACATATGCTTAGCTATAAATATGTAAAACATTTCACAAATTCATACATTTTCTCGCATTTATACATCAATGTTTTCTCGGTAACAAACTTCCAAGCATTAACATGACTTTTTAAAATGTTTTTAAATGGTTAGATTTGAATATGATATTATAAAATGTATTAATTTTGAACAATGAGCATTTACTTACTTTAACTTACTTATGTATATTTTAATGAAATAATAAACATTTTGATTACTTGCAATGATTGTGTTTCATTTCTATACAAACTGTCCATTTAAAAAGATATTTCCCGACTTCATTCGTTAAAAAAAAGATAATAATTAAAAACAAAACATTGCGAACAAAAAGCTGTATTTAGGTTTATCCTGGTTTCGAACGCAGACAACGATGAATCTCGAGCTGCCTAGTGACCATGAGACCAACTCAACTCTTGTAATATATATTGAAATTCTACCTTAGGTTTGATGATAGACGCAATATTCTAAAGAATTTGAGCAATATCGTATATTTTCATAAAGTTCATTATCGCACAATCACAACCAGCTATTAAAATGAATCACGGAATTTAGCTATTATCCGTAGACAACTTTAAAATGTTACTGATGCGCGATATTGTTTTTTTTTATTAATCCACCCTCGCCTTGGTTTTTTATAGTCGAGAAACTCATTAGCCTTCCAACCTTAACAACAACAATATAATGATTAAAATCGCTTAACAACATGATTTATCGAAATGCTTGCACGGAGTATTCCAAATGTTCACGATAAGGTTCAAATTCGCTATCACTCAAGTGGGTCAGATAATGTTGGCCACCGACTGTACGCAAACTACGCGCTTTGACGTGGAGTTGCGGAAACCACCTGGATTACAGTCCTTTCACAGTTTTTTTACCTCGGACAGCAGCAACCCAACAGCAACCTTATAATAACGAGAATAAAGATCGTCTAAAGACTTGTCAGTAGCAGCAACCCAACAACAACCTTATCACAAGAAACATAAGGATCAATGTGATTTGGACAGTGATGCAAAATCAGAGGTAAAATAACTGTGGAATGGACTTTGGCTATTAGAAACACATATAATACCTCTCCGGTGATTAACGAGGATCTGCCAATCGACGGAAATTGGATCTTCAGTATCTATTGGTTACTTTAATACGAATGACCATGAGTTCATAAAGGCTAGAGTTTCATTCTGAATGAGAACGTTAATTCCCTTTTTGTTGAGTGGCGTAAATACACAATCTTAAATGTAAATGGACGAGGACAAGCATTCCTAGTATCTACTACTGCTGTACTTCTTGTTACATAAGTGATTTGTAAGAAGTACTACCAACGGTTTTTCTTATCGCAAAACAACGTCAGCATAGCGTGTTACCTGCTTTTCGTGTCTAATCTCCAGATACTATCTAGGCTAGTCTCTGCTTCACAACTTAGATTAAAACCTCGCGTGCCTCATGTGAGCTGGCAGTTTAAAGTTTTCCCGCCCTTTTATCAAGTTTTTGAATGGCGTTTTCTGGATATTGCGTTCTTTGTCGTAAAATAGAATTTATGGCAGGGGAAGAGTTGGGGACTTGGGGTTCATTGTTGAGGAAGTTTTACGTGTAGGAGGCGTTTAGCATCTACTGAGCTGAGTTTAACGCTGTTTGTAATAAAGGTTAATTACTCAGCGTTTAAGTTGAAAGTTTTAACTGGTTGTCAAGATTAAAATTTTCTTTGTTTGTAATTGTCTCTATTTCGAATAATTTGAATCCGGATATTAAAAAAACATTCAATAAAATAACAATAAACATCACTAAATTCTAGTCGTTTTTTCATTGACCTAAACCTTGAAATATAGAAATTATGTGTTTGTCTTCTTGAACGTGTAAGCGTGACTCAGGCTTTGAAGGTCATGGTCGAAACTGTCTCAATGTTTCCCGTTATAACTGTCTAAATCTAGATAATATCAGACGTTGTCGAAAATATACGAGAGATGGTAGAAATTATATTCTTTTGTGGAAGTTTTAAATTTCTTTGCCGTCAAATGATGGCTATAAACATGATCAGGATATTATACCGCGATAAAATCGTTACCTACCATTTATTTGAACTATAATAGAGACTTATTATATAAGTGTTACGTAAAACGACTTACACACACAGAACCGGTCGAAGTGGAGGTGCTTGGGGGAGGCCTATGTCCAGCAGTGGATGTCTTTCGGCTGAAATGATGATGATGATGAAAACGACTTATTTGGTTAATTTTTGATTCAAATCCTTCACTATACTATGTCTTAAATATTATCCCGCAACGACGCTCTGGGGAGTCACAAGTTATGTTAGTTAGTTTATGTGACGTTTGTCTATCTATCGCACTGCGGATTTTTATTAAGTTATTTACAAAGTACCGTGAACGGCCAAGCGATTATTGTCTAATTGGCAATTATCAATTCATCACGCAGACAATCAGACGTACATTTGCAATTACGTAAGGCTATGTAATTTGTCGCACATAGAGTACGTTGTTAGCGTGTATTATGTCACAAAATTACAGCACAAACATACTTTTGGACATAATAGCTAATACCAACTTTCTTGTCGTAACGCAGACTACCATTAGTCCCAAGGTCAAGGTTGCGCCGTTTCCAGGCAACGTACTGACAACAAAGCTTTTCTCACTGTAATTTAATATTATTAATGGTTGTTGAACATGGATTTTGCATTAAAATGTTATTAGCTAATAAATGTGATTAGTAACAATCGCTCGTTTAATGTAAATAACTATGAAAGAGGGGTATTGTTAGATGTCCCACAGTGGGCGCCATTAAGCTTGAGTATTCTGATTTTCTGAATGTTGATATCAGAACCTTTGCAATCGTAGCTTTTTCGCTTAATTAATGACAAATGGTTGTTATTTGTGTAATTGTGAGATTTTACTTGATAAAGCAGAGTTGTTAATAGTCCCACGGTGGGTGCCATTAGGGGTTTACACGGTTATTGTTTCTGAAATGTCTAAATGAATTATTCAACGCCTGTGCGCAGATTTAGAATTATTTACATGTTGGAATTTTATTAATGTTAATTTTATTTTCTAACTACCTACCGAATGTTAATGTTAATTAAATTGGAAAGAAAAGGTGTCAACATTTTTGTTGTTAGGTATATATTGCAATTTGGATTTTGGCTCTCCTTAATCCAGCCCTCAAATAAAGACCATCATTTGAATGAAACACATACGTCTTTTCCAGGGATATCCACGCTATCGGGATGCGGGTCTCCCGACCAGCTCGACCGCCTGCCCGAGCTGCCGGCGGCGGAGGAGAAGAGGCTGCGTCGTGCTGCGCAGGTGCTGCAGCAGAGGCTCGTACTGCGCCAGTGGCTGGCCACGCATAGGCTGCAGCATACATATACCAAGTACGTAACAATAGTGTAGCCTATTTCTAGAGTGTAATAAAGGAGCGTCCATGCATCACGGCACTGTAAGCGCTACGCGCACTACAGCTACTGTGTACCTACTTGAAGAGCGGTTCCGTCATATTAAGTATAATGGCCGTCATGAAAATCTGTAATTTTCACTATTATTTGTCATTAAGGTGGCAAAAAGCGCTCTGTATTTTGCATCCATTATTGTGTGACCGGTCACTGCTTTCTTAAGAAACCTAAACTTTACAGCCTTTATGTAGCGCCTGTGCCGCTACATACGAAAATAAGAAGCACTACTGAATTATAACTATTTGTTCCAAGAGGACGTGGTCATTTATACGTGCCTATCACAAAACTGTTGTTTGGTAAAAACAAGCGCCGCATATTCCGAGTGACCGAAGCCAACCAGAAAATTCTGTCAGCCTGCATGATGTAAGGTTCCCTTTTACAGACAAACTTTACAGACTAACCGTTCGTCCGCAGGCAGCTGAATGTCTAATCTTTTTCGACTGCGAGTGCTTATGTTCTCATATTATACAAGCTGTTGATTTGCATCCTCGTCAAATTTCAGGAGGTTGTCATAAAAGACATAAATAATCATTTGAAGTACGGTAGGGGGCAATAACTAGTAAGCGCTGCTTTTTTTTTGTTGTAGAAATTTAACAGTGTTTCAGAATTAAACCCTTAATTCAATACAAATAAAACAGAATCACCCGACTATGCACACAGCGACAATGCATACAGCTGCCATGTAATTCCCCGAAATGGTAGCTCCGGCCGTCGCGCGCGCCGCAGTGCAATGACCGGTAGCAATAATTTTACCTAATTTTATTTCGAAAATCACCTACATTATTGTCATAAATTTACATTATTGTCAAAAAACTCATTTTTGAGCATCATTGGAATACGGAAATCTTACTAATGACAGTAATACTAGTGCGCCAAAGAAAAGTTCACTGACCTGTTATCAGATGATTAATAATATCCTTCAAGCTAAAGTTTTAGCAGTTATTTTGTTTTTATTTGTGGATTAAATTGGTTGATTTGAAACTGTCCTTCCTACTTAACGGGCTTAGGACCGGCAATAATTCTACCTTTGTTGGTGTACCGATTTACTAAGTCTAAAAATGTTTTCTACGTTTGATGGAAATGGAAAGACGTTCTAGTTAAGTGTAAGTACGTGGTATACTTTCGACTCTTAGGTATTATTGGCGTAGGTAGTTAAAAATTTGAAATAACTTATTTACACTAATGAAATTGATTAAGCTAACAACGTATTTACAAAATGTACAAATAAATAAATTACCTACCTATGTTACCGGAGGTAAAGTTGCCACGTACTGGTTTTCCTTCAGCTTAACAACACTAACACATTCGTTTTTAAAGTGTCGAAAACGACAAAATGTAATCCGCACGGCATTATCACCTGGGTGAATGTCTTGTGCCTTGGGGTAGTGGAACGGGTGTTGCAGTTCACGCTTCAGTATGCGCAACACTGGTGTGGTGCATAGCAGCCAGCATGACGCTCTGTGTCGGGGGTTCCCGATCGGGAAACATCCGGATGACTCCACGTAGGCTGTCTCCACTGATGGCATACCCACCTGACCATCTCCACCAGCACGACATTTGAATTGAACACTTTGTACCTACGTCTCAACGATGTACCGAGAAGCGGAATTCGCAAAGCGCACGAACGCTGCGGCGATTTCAATTACACTGTTAGTTCCGGGGCCGCGGGGGCGTGGCTTAGGGTGCGCGGGAGACTAAGTACCCGCTTTGCCGCCTCGTGATTGGGGGATGGGATTGATTACCTACGAATTTATCGAATGATAGATTCTCATGCGCATTTGAATGTGTGTGTAAATGAAAGCGCGGTTATAGGGCTAGTAACAGACGGGCCGCGTTTAAATACGGCTGGTTCACACTTACGGATTTCCGTAAATAAGAAAAAAAAATAAAACAAATACCTACCCATTTTATTGTTGATTTGGGTCGAGAATCATTAGCATAATTACGTCCTTGAATTTGACTAGGATGCAAATCAACACATTGTATATAGCGTGTGAAAACACGAGAAAAGAACCTATTTATATAAATAGGATCTATTCGTATTGTCTGAAAGACGTAGTCCTCACAAACATTTAGATCAGGATATTTAGACCTGAGAGACTCTAAATCGACTCTACAAAACTATTATAATAACTAAGGAAGAAAATTAAGAATTCCGTAGATAGCGTGAACTCAAACAGTGAAAGGAAAGCACGTCTACAATTAAATCACTGTCTAACAGCGAAAGTCATTAAACTTACTAGTTTCAAGTATTGTATTAGGAAAGTTCTATTCCAAAGGAAATTAACTTTTCGACTAGTCGCACCTTCCGTAGAACATTTAGGAAATTGGCTCCCAACGGGTGCGGCGTAAAATCCTAGAATATCATAAATATTCCCAGCTATTTGAACCAGTATAAGCCGAGTATTAGAAATATATGATTTCACTTTAAATATGCGAATTTAAATTAGCTTCGAATCAAAGATGGTAGTAACCTGCAAATTGAGTAAGCCTGGAATAACGGTAATTTTGATGCAATTATTCCTAATAATAATTCTAAAAGCAATAAACCTATCTTCTTGGTCGTTAGTTTAAAATATGTTACACGTGTCAGAAAGTGGAAAATAAGGGTAAGCGGGTATCAAGTTCAAGATGGAGGTGGTAGGAGCAGGAAACTGGATACGGTGGAATAATAGACACTAGCTCAGGATAGTCAAGATTAACTACCATGACCTACATAAAAATACTTTTCTGCAGCTTTATTTAGCAAAAAAGCGAACTTAGAAAAACTGCATTATTCGCAGCAGAACTAGAAAATATTCGGAGCCTTTTAACCAATCTTTCTGGCAATAAATCTGTGAGATCGCACGTGTGGGACATGTGCCAACAATCCTAACCCAGTGGATACTCGTGACCTTGACATTTCCTCTTGACATGTTAAGGAAAAAGGGGCGAGTTCGAACAAAGACTTGCGCGCGGTTGGCGAGACTTCTGTGTGACTCATTTTGGTATTACAGTATATTTGAGGAGCACTTATCGCGTGAATTACAGTTTTTGCCTCCCAAGATTTCGAGTACTTAGTTTAAAGCACATTTTTCTTTGAAACTGTTAAAACTTGTAAAATTTTCGCTATTGGCGGGGTCAGGTAGAAAATTCAATAAATCCAAACATTATCTGCATAGTGAATATTTATGCTACAAGCTAGCGTATCTCAATTCAGAGGCGACGGGCCGTCAGCCCACCTTTTGTTGAAAGTGTGTCAATTTTGATACAAGCGCTGCCCTTTGTTCGGAGCTGTCGGCGGTGGTAACAATACCTTAGTCGACTCATTCAGGCAAGCTTCCACGGGGACAGAGGCACTTTGAAAACTGTAGATTGATGTTTCGAAAAGCTATTTTTGTCTCTGGTGCAGGTATGTGTGGAGTGGATTGTGGTGCACATATAAAGGGTCTTCATATAAGCGGTGCAAATCGTAAGAATAAAAGAGCAGAACTTCGAGAGAAAAATTGTATGTTTGTTCTCAAGTACCTACTTCTCCCGGTTGCTATAAGCCATAGAAATAGCACAATACGACAATACTCGTAGAATGGAAATCAAAAATCTGGCCATAACAACACGGGCAAAGAAACCAGAAAAACATAAAAATGGTAGTAAGAGGCACTTGTGCACAAACCCGCACCAAATCCGAACCGGCTTAGTCCCAGCTTTCCACCATATTTTACTTCGAGCTTAAAATCTTGCAAAAATTAGAATACATTTCGTATTCACTTCTTAGCTTGCATTTTGCGGAAACTGCGGTCCATGTGCTCTACAAGTCTACAACATATGTGGTACATCTGAATGCGTACGAGTACGTACCCTCGAGGGAAATGCGGCAATCCGCTTAAAAGTTTCACTGCAAACATCGAACAAAGGAATCGCAGAAGAATAATACTGAATTCCTGTCGTGTTTTCTTTGACCTTTGCGAAATTGAGTTTGGGACCCTCCTTGAATACAGCATATGCTTATAAAATGTGCGTCACTGACCCACGGATCATGACTGCTTTATTTGAATTCAAAATGATGCCGTTAAAGGCACCAGAATCAGGGAAAAGGACGTTTTCATGAAAATTAAAAAAGGGCAATCATCCAAACATCTGATTGGTGCTTCGGATTATTACATTTAAAATGTACAAACGCAATCTGCTCTTTAACGATCCAACACGTTTTCATATTCATTGCTCGCGCCGTCCTCTTTCCGACTACAAAAGGCTATTGAAATTTTTATCTTCGGGATCCAGTCACTTAATATTGGAGGGAAATTCTTAAATTCTCTAAGCGAACTTAGCTCTTTTGTGTTTGTGAGGGAAAGAGCTGGATTGTGCACAAACGAACTGAAATCTTTTTGTAGATTGGATGCTAGGCTTCAGAGCTGCACGCGAGCAAATTGAACGCGATGGCATCTATCAATAAATTCCCACCTGTCTCTGGCCCAGCATTGTTCGCTGCAAGTAGGTCAACAGCCACGTACCTTTATAAGCCTACTTGTAGTCTCTTCTGTACACGTGTACACTGTACACACTAACAAGCATCTACTATGTTCTACACTACATATAATGTTCTTGATGTTCATCATGCTACAGTAATTCTTCCATTTATGAATGGAACTCGTTTACGTTACCGTCCTAGAGATGAATTTGTCTCTTTGCAGTTTTCAAGTTCTTACAAAGTTAATCTTGGCGCTTTTCACGAAGTTTTTTTACAAAATTAGTATACCACTGGAGTGCCCCGAGGCACCGAGGTTGTGGAAAGTAGTAGGTAATTTGCGGCTACCCAAAAAAGTGTACCTA
This sequence comes from Mesoligia furuncula, assembly GCA_916614155.1. NCBI lineage: Eukaryota > Metazoa > Arthropoda > Insecta > Lepidoptera > Noctuidae > Mesoligia > Mesoligia furuncula. The sequence goes on from OU744799.1 coordinate 29,978,821, forward strand.
TTTATGTGCTTGAAATACTACTTCGTGAAATATTAGCGGTGATTCGGCGTTTCCGAGGAATTCAAATAATGTTAAGTTTTGTACACAATTAATGTTATTAGTTTTCGCACATCTACCCAAATGGCAGAGAACACAAGGTTTCTCTACTGCTGGACATTACTTTGAACAATATAAATAACCCTCTTCATCCTAAACCATTCATGTCAACGTCGTAAAATTCATTCCAATCTGGGACCGCCAGAAAATAGATTGCATTCACTAGCATCCACTATTTCTAATTTCGGGCTTGCATAACAGATAGAGAATGAAACGAGAGAATATTTTAGGACTGCAGAGTTTGAAACTGTTTCTATCTGCTTGAACTGCAACCTTAGCAGGTCAGTCACGGATGAATTTAATTTTATAATATGCTGAGAGTTACTTTGAGAAGAGTCAGCCATTACAGAGTAAAAACTGTTTTAAAATGTCTCAAAAAGGTGTTATACTGAGATTAAACATTAACCCTAAATCAAATCTTTAATGACAGAACCAAATAAATCCTTAACTGATCCCGATATCATAAGAGCATTATTAAAAAAGGTCCAAGATTTATCCTCATTTTCACTTAGGCCGGAGAAGGCCAGGATCCTATCGGCTCACGTCCCTTACTTGATGTATGATAATCTTTCGCGCTCCATTGAATTCGTGGCAACTGCAAAAGACGATTTTCACGTACGAAGTATTTTGATTCACTCAGAGGACATATTATATTTTTCGGTCACGTCTGTGAAATGTATTTGGAGGGCTATTTTTGGCGCGAACTCGCGGTTTTCGCGCTTATTTTGGTTTTGGGTTGTTGGTTTTGGATTCTAAAGTGTTGCATTTTGTATGCAAAGTGTGGGCTGTGTCGATACACACGCATTTAAATGTGGTGCTAATACAGTTTCCTAGACCAGCTACCTAATTGCGTAACACACTATTGGGAAATGATTCAGACTGATCGCCTTCGTTTCGATCCGAATTGGCTTCATTTTTCGCTTTTCGTATTGCGTAACTTCATTATTTGTGAAACCAACTGGGGTCAGTTTGAAATTGGTTTCAACCGATAAAGAGTGAACGACACGTCATGAAAAACTAGGCAAAAGTCAATTTTTCGTATTGTGTAACTTATTTGACAACCGATTATAGGCTTCAAACGTCAATTCGATACCAATTTATAGTTGGTTTCAAAGAGAAGGCAGGCTTCTCGTCGTAATCATTTTCCGTTCTACATATTTCAGGATTTAAACGCGTAATCCTCATAATTATTTCGAAAAAATGTAAGTGGTAGTCTTCCTGATAAATTGTAAATGTGATTTAGTGTAAAACCTCAATGAGAAAACCATAATAATAGTATTTTAAAAATCAAGGCAGTGAGGTGAATTTAGTAAAATAATTGTAAAAGTTTTCTTCTGTTACAAGTGCTTACAACCTAAATTACAGATACATAATATGATATTTCAGAAACGAGGTATATTGGTGGCATTTTAACGAAAGACAAATTCGTATCTCGTACCATAACAAACGTTAACATAATATGCCAGAAGCGCAACCCATTCGAGGTTTTACTTCATTGGAAAAGCAATAAGTAAAGAGAAAGAACAGATAAAAAGCACACTTTTAAAAGCAATGGAAATGGATATTTACCTAAGGATTTCGACGAAAATACACACCATACATAGACCTATATTTAAACATCATTGTTCAAGGTAATGTCAGTATTATTTTCTTTATAAGTGTTGAACGTTGAATGGGCCCTTTATGGGTATAAGTACCCACCTAAATATTGTACGAGTATCTTCCTAAGACGACCCACTGACCATCTTCTAAGATATCTGTATATTGTTTGTTCGGTACCTACTGGTGAATACATAATATACCTAGATACATAGGGCACCATCAAACATTGGTAATATAATGACCTCAACTACTAATGACGAGACACAATTACTTTTCTATTGTTACTGACTATGCACTTACTTAGCTACTCATAAGACGAGGAGATGAATATTTACAATCATAACAACAAACTAAATTAAAGAAAGTACCTAGTTCAAGTTAGGTGGGCAACTGAAAATGTATATTTTCAATTATTGTTAAATATTTTTAGTAAGAATATCTAAGTCAATTATTAAAAATTTATTCTGTCATAAACCTTAGGATGTCCGGTGTAAAACCTCAAAATCAATATCAGTCTCCTAGCACCACTATGGTAGGTAGTCTTGAAGGTTGTTTTCTAAATATTAAACTATAATAATATAGAAGTACCTACCTACCTTAATATTTATTTATAGTGTTTATTGTTACATTATTATGTGGAGCCCTTCAAAATACTCTTTAGCATTATGGTTTTGTTTGATATCACAATAAAATAATGTATGTAATATGTATTATAGGCATAGGCCTATGATACATATAAAAAGAAGGATGGTCTCCTTTTTATCTATTACCTAATTAATAAAAATACTTGCTGTATCTTTCTTAGGTACTTTTTAGTCAAGAATGCTTCATCCATCAATAGAATTGTAGGCATCTAATTTGTGTTTATAGCAGTATATTACTGTTCTAATATGCACCTACATAGATTTGGGCCTTTTAAATACTTTGTGGGTGGTTGTAACATAATGAGTATTTACTTACTTAAATTCTTTTTTTATCTTTCAGGTGTTAGGCTCAACTACATCTTGCGCCACTGCTGGGCAAAGGCCTACTCTCCTTCCACCCCTCTCTGTCGAGAGCTGCCAAGGACCAATCTTTATTAAAGTGGTCCAGCTTATCCCACCATCCCCGTCTGGGCCTGCCGCTATGTTGTTTGCCATTATTCATGAAAAACTAACTTGTTCTCACAGCAAGCATTAGCCAGCAGTACATAAATTATCCATGATGATTTTCACAGGAATACATTAGATGCCGAATTCCACCAATCCATAGAATATAAATATTTGTTCCAATTTATTCTTGCGTCATGACCAAATATTCTATGCTAAATGTGAATAAATGGTATTGTCAGTTAAGGTTGAATAATATAAATAAAACCATTTTTTTTTTACCATAATATATTGTCTTTCTATTTACCTATACCTAATGAATGACACTTAATTTAGTTAAACACCACTATTGTCTAATTAGTATCACTATTATAATCACTTGTCTTTATTAAAAAAAAGGCATTTCTTTGCTACAACTTTGCAATTCAAACAATAATACAATATACATCCTTAAGAATAATACAAAAAGTGTTTATTACGAACGAGATTCGAACCATCGAATCATCGGTTATTCTTTGATTACCGCGAGCTCTTACCAACTAAGCCAGTTAGGTAGTTAATAACTCGATGAATTATCAATCTACTTGGCGTTATAATTCTGTCTCTGTCTAACCGATATGTTATTGAACTCGCAGAGAATGCATTACATTTTACTAATCTATATTGAAGTTACCGTCTGATGAGTCTAGTTTTGTTTCACCTTTCGCACTATCGCATACGTGTTTGTGTTAAAACGATAATATAGATTGAAATGATAGATAATTAAATTATATTTCTTTCATTATAATATAAACCTAATAGTTATAACAACAATAAAAAGAAAAAGTTGCATTAATAGTATAACTCAGAGAAAAATAAAATTTGATGAAAACAAAACCTAATTATCAGACTGCCAGTATCGAACTTGGGTCATTGGTTTCACATGTTATATCCTAAACCTCTGGACCAACTTAACTGTTACTACTAGTTCTAAATTAAGGGTCCCTATCAATTTCGCGGACTAAAAACAGAAAAATCATTTTTCTCAGCGCAAATTTCTCAATATCCTTAAGTTATCTAGTTTTTTTTTAAATACACAAGTATTTATCACCTATCTATCTAGTAAGTCTACGAATTTAAGTTTTGATAACTACTTTAGAAGTTTGAAAACTGAAGTAGTTGCTAAATAAAAGCCATAGGCCTTGTTATGCAGTGCATTGTGGAGGGGCTGGGGCGCATTACTCAGTACGTGCGTTGCGAACCGCCGCCTTACTCCTGTCCCCATCTCAGCGGCCAACTAGTTCCGCGCGGGCTGTAACATAACACTAGATTAGAACGGTAAACATTAGTTAGGTACCTATACATAAAACATATGATCCATGCTATTATTATAAATTCGAAAGCAACTCTGTCTGTCTGTCTGTATGTTACCTTTTCAGGCCTAAACCACTGAACGAATTTCGCAGAGATAGATTGCATCCCGGGGAAGGACAGGATAGTTTTTATCCCAATATTCCCACGGGATCAACACTTATGCGGGTGAAACCGCGGGGTGCTGCTAGTGATAAATATATCATAATTATGTGAGTTGCTGCTTGATTCTTAACGGTGTCAAATAGCTTACCTTTAATGATTAATACGGCAGATAGGTTTTCCATTCTTTGCAAGACGAAAATCCATTGTATGTCAACTAGATTGATGTTAGTAGGGCAGTGTTCCATTCTTGTATTTTCAGCTCTACCACCACCGTCTGCAAAAATAGTATGATTAATGTTTTGTACTTAGTTGTTATTTGATTAATGGTAATTATAAATTGTTTCAATAACTACTTATGTAGAAACTCAATTAATAATTTCAGTTGTTAGAATGGAGGTTAATGGACATATACTTACTATGATAATTAATTATTTTAACCACAACAAATAGCTAACCAAGCTAAGCTAAATAAGTTGCTTAGCTATACAACAAAGGAATGATTGTCAGTATGTGTATAATACAAACAACTTTTTCCTAATTATATTGGGTTAAGTACTTACTTGTAGTGATGAAGATAAATTGACTTTTCGCTATTGAGCGAAACAGCCTAAGTCTCAGTGCAGCCAGCGATTGCTCCCATAGAGTGAGACAAGAAGGACACTTTGTCCCAGTTGAAATGCTCTTTTATATACAAAATCATCCTCAACCAGTCCCATTTGTCAGTCATATCTGAAAATTAAAAACATTGTTATCTTCATATGGTTAAGCTTTTCTTTGAATTCTCAAAGATAGTGTATTTCGTTCTTATAACTATTATGTGTACGTGGGGAGAAGGTATAATTTATTATTGAGTATGTTAGCTATGATTGCGATAGGTAAGACCCACAAGTTTAGTCATAATTGTGTATGTGTACCGAGAGTCTACGACTAAAACCCATGTCCAGGGAGGTCGAAAGCTAATATAGGTCTATCTTTGATGATCATCGGTATCAAGGGTAAGTACTTACACGAGCTACGATAATCTAATAATGAGATACGAACAACTTTTTCGTAGATATATTTGGTTACTTACTTTTATGATTATATTGGACTTAGGTGCTTTTCGCTATCGAGCAAAACAGCCTAAGTCTCGGTGCAGCCAGCTAAAACCTCCTTGTCCTTTATCAGAGAACTTTACAAACGTATTCCTTCTACAAGAAACCACAACAAAAAAAATCCGAAACTATTAACATAGGCCCATGTTTCTGTATGAAAATAGTAAAAACAATTTAGTATGTTAAAAAACATAAAACAACTATTAATTTAAACAACATTCAAGGTAAAACCAAACAAAGATTATTTGTATATTAAGGTTTAAAAGTTTCCTATTTTCATTATTTACTTTTACTCAGTGTCAGTGTTGCCAACTTTTCTCCCGAGTCCACTAGAAGGCGCAATTTTTTTATATTATTTTTATTCTTATTAGCGACGTTCGATTGCCGCTTTGGAGGTCCATTTTAAGATTTGAGAATGAATGAACACAAACATAACTTATTCACAGTACTTTTTTTAGCATAATTGTATTACAATATCATAAAAGAATGAATTATTCAAGAAGTTAGTGAAGATGTTTGTTATATACACATTAATGGTTGCACGAACTTAGTAATTCATTGATAGTTTCAAGTGTAAATAGATAATTATTTATAGGTGAAACAATTAATGAATAGCTAAGTTTGTGCAACTAGTTTCGTAATGTAAATTCAGCTTTACCTCTTTGATTCAACTCTCTTCCTAGATTCCCAAAGTTCATTTTTAAGCACAGTGTTTTTATACTGCCTATGGCCCAAATCGTACAAACATACGTGAGCGCGAACACATTCGATTAGTTTTTCGACATCCATTTTTTGTAAAACAATACAAAATCACATTCACGCTCCGTCCCCTCGGACGCGACGTGTTCACGCCGGCCGGCAGTGTGACTGCCACATACGTAAACCATACAACACAAAGCGTCGGCGTCCCGCCGCTTCTGACTTGTATTCCCGCTCGGCGCGGTGGCGGCGGCGTGGCGCGACGGTTACCGTCGCGTCGAGCGCGACGTCTCTGTGTGGCGTCGTCCATATCTAGTACATTACAACTGCTCAGCGTCGCGTCGCCGTCCCATCTCGCCGCGCCGCGCCCGCTGTGTGCAGAGACCTTAAAACGTCACTAGTTTGATGATTTATTTTTCACTTTCACAGGGTTTAAAATAACTATAAAACATGCCATTATCGTGTTATTATAATACTATTTTCTCGAGGCAAAGTTTAAGTAGTTGATTGTATTGTTTTCTACAAATTAAATTAGTCTAACCACTAGACAAAAGCACCAGCCACTGAAAGCAAAATTTTGTCCGCCAGCACCCCATCCCATCCCCATCCCCATCCTGTCCAAACCCCCAAGTTTAGTGGAACTCCCACTAAGTTGACAACACTGCTTTTTTACGATTTTATCGTTGGCCACAGATAACTAAAACGTGAAAAATAAAACGTTTCGTTGCGTATTTCAATTATGGTAGTTTTTGGTAGAAAGTGTATTATAAATTGGTTTTTCATTTTTCGGCAATCATTGTACATTTTTATTTATATGCAGTAGTAGACCATCAGTTGTAATCAAAACAAAATTTAATTATAGCAAAATTATTCGGAAGCGAATAGTTCATATATGAAGAAACAAAACTTTTCATCAAACAAATTCTGCCCGATAGTGGGTACATCATTAATACAATTCTACTCCTTAAGGGCGCTATTACAAAATCGAAGTGCTCAGTTTTAGGTAAATTCGACGGCGCGCGGCAGCGGATGCGCACGTGTGCATCTAAAGAGGTATGCTACGCACACATGCAAACGGCTATGTGTCCGATGCCAGGAACAAACCAACAAGAGCCTTTGCTACTTTGTTTTCGAAATAAATTAAATTAGGTACTGTTATACATAGTTCATGAAATATTATTTGTACCAATGAATGTTTCCTAGAACAGCAGTTTATCTATAGAATTACTATAGGGTCATAAACATATACTTGATTTTTTTTTTTTCGCAAACTAGCACGCAGCCCGCTTGATGGTGTGTAGTTACCGCAACCTATAGACGCTTGCGATGCCAGAAGCATTACTTGCGCGTTGCCAGTTTCTAAGAAAGGAATCGCACTGATACTTTTTGTTGGTCGGTACCTACTTTTTTACGAAGTTTCTTTATATGTAATTTATTCAGCAGGTAGGTAGACATTTAAGTACTTATTTATAGAAATAAGTGCAATGTGATGTTGTATCTACAGTTTGGATAAAAACGTCAAAAGAAAGTAAAAAGGCAAATCAGAAGTAATTTTATTCAAATTAGGCTGAGAATCTGCACTTTTCGAACGTCAAAATTACATAAGACAGTCCCCAAAAACGCCCGCCCTTCACCATTTCCTAGCGCTTTCACTGAGAAGAAGAAGTGGCGCAACAAACTCCCCAGCAGTACAGGTGTCTGTTGTTAAAAAAATAATACCGGCCGAGTGCGAGTCGGACTCCCACACGAAGAGTTTCGTACCACCGCAATAATATGCGCTGAAAAAATCACATCGCAATATAAAATACACATTTCGAAAAATTTCAACTATCTGCCTATAACGGCTCATGAGCCACTGACAGACAGACGGACGGACGGTCAGCAGACACTTAGTAATAGGGTCCCGTTGGCACCCTTTAGGTACGGAAAAAAAAAAATCTCTGAAGTGGCATAGACCGTGCTTTTCTCTAATCTATGATTTCAAGAAGCACGTACTCCTAATAAAACTAGTTTTTTCTGGTTCTGGTATTTTGAGGTTCCAGGGAGCCTAAAAAGGCAATCAAAATCCAATCCCAATCTCTTTGATTATACCTAATGTAGTGCAGCGAAAAAAGAAAAACACGGACTGCCTTCGCTATATTATGATTCATAATGTTATCCTTTTATGATTCTGCCAAAGTGGCCTTTTTAGCCCCCCCGAAATCATTAACTTTGAAAACTTTTATTACTTTTAGTTGATATTGAGTACCAGTCCACACTGCAACTACTTACGTCTGAAAATAATTATCTGAATTAAAAAAAAAAAAAAAAGTCAGAAAACGAAGACAACAACAACTATTAATTAAAATAGATGGACATTTTAACACAGCGCTCAGTACGTCTAACTAAAGATATCCAAGCAAAAAAAAAACACTGTTTAAAGTGATTTTATTTTGACCTAAAATAATCAATTGCAGGCACATTAGTGTATTTTCGTTAGCTGATTATTTTTCTTATAAGTATCTATGCGTTTTTCTTGTATATTTTTTACCATCTTCCTTATTTTGGTGGTCTGAATGTGTTCTGAAAGTTTCTCCATCTATTCTAATGGGACCTTATATTTACGTATGTTTTTTTTTCTATAATACAGGATATACATATTCGCGCTAGAATATCATAGGAAAATACTTATGCATTACAATCCGACCTTCTCTAATAAAAAAAAAAACACTTGTATTAAGATGTGTTGGTCGCGCTTTATTCTTGGCGAATTGGTGAGCGAGACCACGTGACGGCAACAGCGAGCGAGCGATACGTCCTCTCTTTGTGAGCGCTCGGCGCGGACTAAAGCTAAGACCGCGCGTCCCGAGATTTATATTGATAAATAGCATTGCATACAACAATTATTTAAAAATATTAATTTACTTTAAATTAGAGTTATTTTTTTTTTTCATGCAAGGTTATAGAGTAACCTTAGTTATTAAATACTTTTTGTTTGAATTTCTTTTATATATTCATAGATAAAAAATATAATTTCGGGCGAAAAATTATCATTAACTCTCTGTTTTACGGAATTATTTTTGGTGTATTACTGTATGAAACATAGTAAATTGATGTATGCATACAATAGTAGAAGATACAGTTGTATCGTAGATATTTTTATAAATGATTAAACTATTATATCTTCGATGTAACAGGGCATCGCGAGATGCCCGAAAGTAACATTTTATGAAACAGCCTTTGCAGAAACAAGTTTTTTACTGATTTATGTGAACAAACTGGAATATTTATTGAATGCGCTCCCAAAAGAAGGAATCATACTTTTTCGGGCATGTATTTTTTTTACTATTGTGGCTTTAGTTAAATCATAATCACACATCAAAACTCGAGTCAAACGTTCTAAACAAGCAAAATTTGTGATAGCCCTCTTAAAGATCATTTGGAGTTCTACAATTCCGATTTTTGATCACGATCCCCACTGGAGTTGGCTTAGTTTCAGAATCGCTATCAGACACAAAATGTGTTACGCAATTAGGCTGCAGTATTGTAGAAGATTGGTGGGTCAATAACTGCAGTGCTATCCGCAAAACGCTAGGATAAATATAAAAAAAATACATTGTAAAATGTTTAACACAAATAAAGAGATAATGAGCCCAAATGCGGTCGCAATTCGAACTACCTATGGCTATAACCACTAACCACTATAACGACAATTTTCCTAATTGGAGCACATTAAGTCCAGTTAAACCGATTAACTGGAACATACCATGATGAACATTCATGAGCGATCCAACATATTAGGGTTTTTGTAAATCAATACTACTATAATATTCTAGTAGAGGTTCTTGCCTTGATTTGGTGTGACCGATCACGAAACCTGTTAATTACATGATATCATGAAGATGAGTATGTTAACCTTTAATGAATGGTTATACAATGGGTTGTCCAATTCTGTGTTTAAATAAAACAGAGACAGAGGTAGGTTGCTAACAAATGATTTCTTTCTGCATCTCCAAAATTTGGCAACCCTTTATGCTTCGCAGTAATGCCAAAACACCTGACATTTGTAAGCAAGGCACAACCGGAAGGTATAAAAAAATACATATCTCCAAATTGAGTAGCACGGGAAAATACGCAGCTGATACCAGTAATTTGAGCCCAAATCACTGAAAAAATATCGAAGGTTTGGAGATCACGATTATTCTAGAAACAGGCGACCCGCCCCTGCTTCGCGAGGGTGCAATGTAACGATGTGGTGACATGTGACATTAAGATTTCTTTACTATATCTAAGTGAAATGGCAATGTATTATACACATAAACCTTACAGAAGAAATTCTCTGAATAATGATGAAAACCTCATCAAAATCCATTGTGTAGTTGATAAGAACCAAGCGGTCACACACACAGAAACGAAAAGTGACTTTGTTTTATACTACGTCAAGATTCAAGTAGGTTCTCACACGAACTCTGTCGCAAGATTCAAATGTTCAACTGATAAGTTATTGTCATGTGTTTGTATCCTGCTTGTTTAGAAGCCTTGTTTATGGGTCACAAGGGAATCCTAATACGGATTGTGTTATATCGGTTTAATTTCAAAGGATTCAGGATATATTGGAGTATTGGCGATTTGCAGATAACTCTTGGAATTGGAAATTAGGGACAACTGTGGTGGGTTGTGCAGTTAATTACTATAGGTAACTTTATTAATCTGTACCTACATTAAAAGGTAAATATTATACAGGTTGGCATGGACATGGTACAGGGACATCGAGGTGCAACCTTGGATTCAGTACATAATTCTGAACCACTCTGCGTTGAAATTTTTCTACGGTTATTAAAAAAAAATGCTGTTCCATTCATTTTGACCGCGTAGGTATTGCACGTATCCGTTATAATAAGAAATTACGAACTTATGTATTTCAATAAACTCTGTACTTATTTTTGTTGCTGACGATCCTTCAAGATCAAAAACAAAAGAAAAAGCGGATCAAACCGGTATGAGAAAGTTTATTTATTTATTTATTTATAATAAGCACACCAACAGCACAGTCACTTACAATTCAAATAAAATATCATCTAAAATTAGCATTTCAGTAACCATGCAAATAACAGGTATGCTTAACATCTAAAATTAAAAAATATATGAGACAAAGGAGAACAATAAAAAGTGTATCTAGCATATTATCTAGAACACTACAAAAACAAACCGATTAGACATGCACTCTACACTCTGTCTAAATAGGGAACGTCTGTATGAAGCAAAACTCATGGAGAAAATATCAATAGGAAAATCTGTCAAGTTGGACCTTTCATTATATTGCCTTGCCATACGTGTTAGTGGGCTATTAAATGTAGTATTTAAGGTGGATGTAGGCAATTCAAAAATACGATGATGACGCTTACTGCGTTGGCTAGACCTAAAGTTAAAATAGTTTACCAATTGTGCATCAATGGAACCGTTTATAATTTTGTGGAGTGTTAGTAAGTCAGAATGGCTACGTCTTTCTTTTAAGCTAATCATTTTATAGTGCCTTAACCTGTATAGTGGATAAGACAAAGATTAAAACAGAAGACGAACAAGGAGGGGATCGAGTTGGGGGGGTGGAGGGGGGGTTCAGGGGATCAGAACGGAATAACTCCATTTTTCTATGAAACAGCGGATTTTTGTTTTGTTAACCGATGAAAAATTTCTACGCTATGGGAATAGAATTCATGTGCTGAATTCATGATTACGGCTTGTGCGTCGATGTTCCTGTGCTACACTGTATTACGTGGATTGGCATTTTAATGGCAACATGGTATAGACGCCAGCACATCAAGCTACTACAATGTGTTAAATTTCTTAAATATATGTTCAACTTCCCGCCTGCCAAGCGTGGCGATTATGGCAAACCCCCCCAAAATTGGGGGAGGCCTATGTCCAGCAGTGGATGTCTATCGGCTGAAACGACGATGTTCAAATTTATCGCTAAAGCTTAAGGTTCAAAGTTGTTTGGGAAAATTTGACAGTTCCGGGTAGCTTGATGTGGCGTCTGTACTTAAGGTACATAGTACTAAAGTGTATTTCAAATAAACTTGCGATAAATGTCATTCAACCACCCTGTACCAAAAAGTCCAAATAACTTACGATAGATATCGTTCGTCATACAAAACTGTCGCTAACATTGCATCGGTTGAGTTTCATAATACCAAACACGGAGCAAGTCATTGTTTTGATCGTGTTACCGACACTGCCCATACATTTTTTTCGTATGGTTTGGAAATATTCGGATACATTAGTAGAAGGAGGTGAACAAACTTTATCGCAAGTTTATTTGAAATGAACTTTAGTGGCAACAACCAAAAGTGTTATTTAGGTATCTTATATTAAAAAGTAGGCTTATGATTAAATTTCAAGTTACTCATAACTGTAATATCGTGAGAACAGCTGTAGAAAGTAATAGCTTTCACAGTCTGCCTGTCCTAGAAATATAATCAATATGATATGACATTGAGAACTATCATTCTTCAATGAACCGACAGCTATATCTGGGGTAATGGGCAATCGTTCTATTCAATGCGCCAGAAGATGTCCTAGATAAATCTTTCCTTCAATATCTAACCGTTTTCTTTACCTAATAAAAATATGTTCTAGTAAGTAATTCAGCTCTATTTTCGTCGAGTTCAGCATCGGGTCTCTTGATTTTCTCATTCCCTTTTAATTTTTCCTCAGTATTAGAAGTAGCTTGGTTAGTGAATAAGTCACTGCAGAGCTGACTTTTGTAATACAAAAATGAGTCATGGATAAAAAGACTGCATCAATTACCAAAAAAACCCGAAAATTATTTATCGTCAAGAATTTCTGCCCTGCAGATCATAATCAACCAACATAGCTATTCACAACCATCCGATAGGATATCGTGGCGAAAATGACACATATCGATAACCTGATTTACCTTGCCCCCGACAGTAAACAGCAGTCGGAAGAATAGTGGTCGTCTATATGATTTAAACTGACAAAATCTTCGGGTTTTGGACATATGAATATCGTTAAGACGACTTCTACGATAACATTGATTTATGTTCGGTACGGAAGCGTATTGAGTGGTTGTGAATAGCTTTGCAGCTTTTGTTCCCTGTATCGAATCTAAAACAATAACACGATCCCTAACATCGGATTAATGCTTCAACTCCCGAAGTTGAGGTCAGCTCTAACGCCGTGACAGCCACGTGATTAATATTTCGTGTATTTGACTCGCTTGCTACTCGGGTTAGCCAGACAGGCTGTATTTACATGTTCTTGAAGCTACTGGAAACTGTGATGCTGCTTTCACCTGATTACGATTGCGATGCGAAAAACCCGACTGCGGTAAAAAAATTAAGTTAAAAAAAACTGTAAAGCTAAAAACAAGGCCATTTTAAATTAAATAAAAGTTGGAAGCAGGCCCGGGGCCCATACCATTTTTATATTATATTTTCAAACCTGCTTCCAACTTTTATTTAATTTAAAATGGCCTTGTTTTTAGCTTTTCAGTTTTTTTTTTAACTTAATTTTTTTACCGCAGTCGGGTTTTTTAGTTTTTTTAATTAGTTGTTTTTTTATTTTACTCAATTTTGGAAAAAAATGTTAGTTGTGCCCTTTTTCTTTATGACGGCAGATACAGTGACCTTATTGGTGATGTTCTTCAGGAAAGTCAGGTGCGTAGTCCTCGCAAACGGCTTGAGTGTAGGTATGACCAGACGTATGAATGTAATTGAGGCAAAAGGAGTGTGGGCTTTATAATGGTTACAATAATAGCCAGTTCCTATAACATTACCCAGTTACTTATCACCTTGATTTGAGAAGCGAGGGCAAGGGAAGAGCCTCTTTAGATAACATGTGATGTTTTATGAAAGCTATTAGAAAATTGAGTCTTTGAAGTCACGATGACGCAATTTTCCAGGGATGCCTCTAAAATCTGTCACCGCAGTTCTGAACGTATAAATAAATAACGATGGCGTACAATCTAAACGACATGACATCCCCTAACGTTCGCTCGTAAAAGCGCCTCGTGACTCGTGCCAGGGGACTTGCGCCCTTTTATAACTGCTCAACTTGCGTTATATTTGAGGATGTTTTTGTTGTGCGATTTTTTGCTTAGTATAGAGGCAGTTTTAGTGAGCTTTCTAAATGTTTATTACAAGCTTTTATTTAACTTGCCTTGTTAATTAGTATGTATGGGTCAAATCATGCAAACTGAATTAAAACCACTACCTCTTATCCTACAGAGTTGAAATTTTACTTGTTCATTCTGTTTCAAAGACAATAGATTTTTTCAGAATTTTTTTATTCGGTAAAAAGCCTCTGAACTTGTCATCTTAGTTTTCTGGATGTTTCTGTAATTTATGACGAAAATCAGACTACGATGGTGCCAAAAAGCAGTTGAATACATTATCAAATCCAATAGTCGGCTCCTTGCTCCAATAGCCTAGAGAGACACCTAAATTCGAGGACCCTCAACCTTAATAAGGCATAATCTCATGTCATATCCGGCATTCTCCATTTTATGAATGCTTATATCTTATCATAACATGCAGACCCTTCGTAAATCCAATACTGATATTTATGGACAGACATAAAACCTTATGGTATGGTATCGGCGATTAAATGCATCGAATAAGGAAATAAAAAATCGGAAGAAATAAGGATATAAATTGTAATCTGTACCACCATTGTTATTCACTGCAGTAATCTAATAAATTCACGCTAGGCTGGTAACATGTAATGGAGCGATTCAAGTTATAGACACATAGATAGAGATTATTCTGCTGCAGGGAAATGGCGTCTCTTTCCCTCTTTCGACTTGTCTCTGTCCACTACCACCTGACTTCAGTCCCTTATAATCCTGCCGGTCTATTCGACAAGGTCGCATTACATTGGCGCGCAAACTGAAATTATGTGTGGAGTCGTTGTTCCTCAATACTAACATACACGTATCCGTTACAATAAGAATAACGAACTTGTGTATTTCAATAAACCCTGTACCTACTTATTTTTGTTGCTGAAGATGCTTCAGGAATAAAAACAACAGAAAAAGCGGATCAAACCGGAATGAGAAAGTTTATAGTGGTAAGGACAGAGATTAAAACAGAAGACGAACTAGCAGGGGATCGAGGAGGGGTGGAGGGTGGGTCAGAGATTCAGTCCGGAATAACTCGATTCTAGTACTTATTCGTAGTTCTAGACCCCCTAGCGTAGAATTTTTACGTGGATTATAAAAAAATCTGTTGTTTCATAGCAAAGTGCAATACCTAAGGGCCTGTTCACACCACGTTTTTTAAACGCGCCGTTGACGCGCGTTTTAGAAACGTGCGTCGACGGCGCGCTTTTATCCTACAGAAGGTCTACAGGCTGCGTCTGACTCGCGTGCGTATCGCAACAAACACGCGTCAACGGCGCGTTTAAAAAACGTGGTGTCCACAGGCCCTAAGCCGTCAAAATGTATGGAACAGCAAATTTTTTATTTAATAACCGAAGAAAAACTTCAAAGCAGCCCGTTCAGAATCTTGTAATGAATCTAAGGTAACAGGTTGCGGGTCCGTGTCCCTGCCACCCTAGCTGCATGTATTAAAACCTCACCGTGATAACTTAGGTGAAGAGAACTGTCATTGCACCTGACGTTAGGGATTGCCACTATTGACCTCTTGACTTCAAGCTCTCTTGGCCTAAGTTTTTACTTATGTGTAGGTAAGTCCAGTTCATCCAGTGTTCCTACTACCTTCTCCTCTGGGCCTGCTAATCACAACTTACAACAAGGACAGATTTTCCAATTGTGAATTTTGTAAGTGTAGCGAAATCGCGCTTCAGTTGATAATGTGGATGCAGTCTTAGAGCAGGTTGCATTTCACGCACGGCCGGAGGGGAGGAAACGACGTACCTACAATGATTTATGACGTATTTCCTCGCGCGGCAAATTGCAAGCTCACTGAGGTTTGATTGAGTAACTAAGAATAATGGCATTCATTTTATATTTTCGCTTTCGTTTGTTGGTTACTGATTTAACGATGTGATTTATTTCTTTGTAATTATGATTAATCTGTGTTTTGGGAATTTGAAAATGCTTTTAAGCTTTATTAAGTAATTGATTTTTTTTATAGTTTGACTGCCTCATTGGCAGAGGCGTCTCTAGCCCATGTAGCGCTTGTGTGCCAGCATTACCCAAGCGCCTCCTATAGTAAGCGCGCGGTCACAATGAAATGGGTACAAAGTAAAAGTAACAGCACATCAAGTTACCACAAACTGTCAAATTTCCCCAATGGATAATAAACTCTATTGTTTGGAGATGAAGAAGAAATTCATCGGTTTTGGATACCAGGTGTGCTGTTGACTGTATTTAGAACTATAAAGGCTGTTCTGGTGTTTACCCTAACAAGCCAAAACGTACCCATGTTAACATGTCTATACAGGGTTATTGGTAAAACATTAACAACCTCTTAAGACGTCATTATACTCATCATTATGAACAACTTTTACTACGGGAGCAAACCTGAAATCGCGAAAAAAAAATTAGCTGTTGCCTACATTTATGTTCGTATAACTCGTCAAAATGTAGGGAACAGCTGATCTTTTTTTCGCGATTTCAGTTTGGGTCCCATAGTAAAAGTTGTGGCCAAATAATAACAGCCGCACAGGTCGATCGATCAGGTTAAGCTACGCTTGCCGCGGTTGGTCTGTGGATGGGAGACATCTTTATATAACGTGACCCCTCCGTGCCTCGGAAAGCACGTTAAGCCGTTGGTCCCGGCGGTCATTCGTAGATCTTTGACAGTCGTTACGGGTAGTCAGTAGCCCGAAAATCTGACAACCAGTCTTACCAAGGGGTATCGTATTACCCAGTAACTGGGTTGTGGAGGTCAGATAGGCAGTCGCTCCATGTAAAATACTGGCATTCAGCTGCATCCGGTTAGACTGGAAGCCGACCCCAACATAGTTGGGAAAAGGCTAGACAGATGATGAGTAAAAGTTGTTCAAAATGATGAGTACAATGACCTCTTAAGAGGTTGTTCATGTTTTACCAATAACCCTGTATAGATGTTATGTTACATCATATCAATGTCCAAATATTGAAATTTCTTCAATCTAATTACGACCTCATATCAAACAAAGTTCAATATCTTGGGAACATTTGACAAATTTGGGAAGCTCACTGCGAGCGAGGCCTACTGTACACGGGTAAAAAGAATGCCATCAAAACCTAACTTGTAAAAAACGCCAAGTCTCGCAAGTCAGTTCTTCTACTGTAAAAAGTTGTAAGATCCATGAATACCAAGTCGGTTAATTTATTTAGTCCCTACTTAAGGGACCTTCTGTCTTAAGTTATTACGTAATTAACTTACCTAACAACATCTTATAGTAACCATATCAATATTAAAAATCTTTTACCCTTTAGTTAGAGTATATATTATTATGTTCTGTGAACGAGTAAAGACGGCCCTGCTCGTTGGTCGCTAGCGAGACTGCTGAGCAAGAGGTCCTTTTTTTTTGCGGATGGGAAATTATCAAATGACTCCTCCCGCTCTGGGTGGAGCGGAAGGGAGTGTCAGACTCTTACTGACTAAAACCCACCCGTGTTCCTTTCTTAGCCCTTTATGTTTCGGGCCAGCGGTAACCCTTTCGGACAATCCCGCTGACCCGACAGGCTTTGGCCCTAAGGGGGCCCCTCCTCGATGCTCACATCTCTTTGAGGCGCGCGTGGAACACGTACGCGCGCAAGAGGTCCTGGGTTCGATTCCCAGATCGGCCAGTGTTTTTGGGTTTTTCTATCAGAAATTTTCCCAGTAGCAGCTTGGAGTCTGGATTTGTGCTCGGTTGATGGCAATAGGCCCGCTCCCTATTACATAACTGTGGGTGTTACTGACCGAACCCTTCGGGGATTAAGTTTAGTATAGGCGTGCTCTATCAGAATACCAGCGCTAAGGTACCTATTTATTTTTTAAATATCGCGACTTTATGCTGAGATAGGATGGGAACCTTTTTGGTCTCGCACGGGTCGTTTTTAGGTTTCCGTACTCAAAGGGTAAAAACGGGACCCTATTTACTAAGACTCCACTGTCCGTCTGTCCGTCTGTCACCAGGCTGTATCTCATGAACCGTGGTAGCTAGACAGTTGAAATTTTCACAGATGATGTATTTCTGTAAAAACAGAATAAAATAAATATTTAACGTGTTTTTTTGGGCGTTTTGCCATGTGGTACAGAACCCTCGACTCGCACTTGGCAGGTTTTTTTTTATAGTTTTTTCTGGATGTTTTTAATGTCATCATAAAAAAAATGCATATTTTTGCCAGAACATTTAGCAGCGTACTTCCATAGCTCTACAACGTTATTTTTAGTATATGCAAAACCTGAGTATAGTTTGTTCAAAATAAGAAACTGTATCGATTCCAATAATTTTTACCCCATGTTATATTTTGTCCCAAAAATATTTGAAAAAGGTTAAAAGTTGGATACCGAGCGATACTAAGTAGGTTATCCAATCTCCGCGCTAAACGGCTAGGTACCTAGGTACTATAATGAGCGCAAGACGGCGCGGCGCGAGCGGCGCGGGTGAGCATGTTTTTGTACGGACAAACAGGTAACTTAACAAGCTTATAACTTTGTGATTTTTCATGATACAGTTTTGAAATGTTGTATATAGATTCTTTACATAAAAATACTAAACACGTGTTTCGGGTTTTGCATATACTAAAAATAATGTTGTATAACCGCTTTTGGCGCATCTATGCGGTCAAACTAACCCCACCTTCGCTACAAACCCAGCATGTCCGGAAGGCGTGAACCAGCATGAATAATATCCCTCCAGCTCTTAATTCACATTCAAGTCGCTAATCTGGCCAACAGCGTGGAATACGGCGATATCACGCTAACTGTACCTACTTAAGACCCCTCAACCGCACTTACATTGTAACATTTTCACTTTGACAGGGAGTTTAATTCTTAGCAGTAAGGGCGGTTTTTGTAGTTCAAGTGTGAGTTCTGATTGTGGTTGACTGTATTATATTATACTAGCTTGGTTTCCTGTAGGCCAGGTGATCGCATGTCTGATAATGATACGGATTAACTTCTATCGTATGCCTTGTAGCTGTGAAGGTTTGTTTTAATTTGTAGTTACTTGATTAACACTACCCCGCCTACATATGTGCGCGTTTAATTGCTGTTTTCTGCATAGCAACATAATAATTTAGTCTCTGTGTAACAGAATTTAAGCAGTCCATAAAACAGAATATAAGCCTTCAACCCTAAAATACGCAACTAATCCCGGATTTCTGGGATCTGGATCCAACCTCTATCCCAACAACCTTATCCGGGGCGTTGGTAAAAGGAGATGTAGATAATTCTAAACATTTTGCTTTGTAATTCGAGTTTTATGGTCTACTAGCTTCTGCCCGCGACATCGTCCGCGTGAAATTTCACCCTCCCCCCCATTCACCCTCTTAGGGGTGGAATTTCGAAAAACCCTTTCTTAGTGGATACCTACTCTTCACAAAGTACACACACTCCAAAATTCATGTCTCTAGGACCAGTGGTTTAGGCTGTGCGTTGATATATCAGTCAGTCAGTCAGGACTTTGAATTTTATATGTATAGATGACAAATGCAATTTATTGCATACTAGCTTCTGCCCGCGACTTCGTCCGCGTGAAATTCGTACTTTCCTCCTAATATTTCGAAAATTTATATTTATGATCTTAACATTTATTTAGATAAATAAGTATTCGGGCCAATTTTTAAGTTTATAGATCAAAGAGTTTTTGTACTTTTCAAATAAACTATATCCCCGCTTTTCACTCCAACAGGGATGGAATTTTGAAAAATCGTTTGGGATGCATGTGTTCATAACTTGACTCAAAGACCCATACCCATTTTCGAGTTAATGGAAGCAAGCAGTAAAATCCAACCCATAAACTTTATTACTCTTTTCCAACTTGGTAGGAGTCGATTTTTGAAAAACCCTAAAACACACTTTTTTATTTTTAACCGACGTCAACAAAAGCAGGAGGTTCTCAATTCGTCGGAATCTTTTTTTTTATGTACGTTCCCGATTACTCGAAGACGGCTAGACCGATTTGATTTTTTTTTTGTTTTCAGGGTATACTTTCCAGGTGGTCCCATTGTCATCAGGTCAGGATCTGATGAGGGGATAATGGAGAAATCGAAGGAACTCTTTAAATATTATAGGCACACCTATAGCGATTTGGGCAATTTTTACAGTAACTCGTGCATTTGCTCTCGAAAGCACTATTTGGTGAAGTGGAACCGATGATGAAGACCACAGATGGCCACCGGAACTACTCCATAATAAGTATTTCACGGGTTGCGATTCGATTACTTTAACATGGTTGCTAAGTAATTTATGCTCGTCACAATGCGAATGGTGAAATGGAGCTGATGGTGAAATACCAGGAGAATTCCTCAACAATTAATGTCAGTCATGCATCGGGAAAAGCAATATTTTGGTAAAGGCGATGAGCAAGTTGATATTAGGATGTTTTAACTTAGATACATTATAAACAGAGCCACTAAAAAGTGAGAAATAAAAACGTTATAACAAAAAAAAAAAACCGACCTCCAAAAAAACACTACAAAGTGAAAAATAACTTTAATTTCGGAAGTCGGTGGCAAAAAACTTAAATACAGATCCAAAGACACCGACTTCCGAAATTAAAGTTAGTATTTCTGGAAGTCTATAAAGTTTATAAACCAAATAAATAAGATTTTTCATATAAACAGTGTCCCCTCTTTTTATCCCCATAAGGATGGAATTTTGAACAATCGTCTGGGATGTTTCGATGACTTTTTTTTTTCGTGTGGCAAATCATCAAATGACCCCTCCCGCTCTGGGTGGAGCAGAAGGGAGTGTCAAACTCTTACTGACTAAAACCCAGCCATGTTCTTTCCTTAGCCTTTTATGTTCCGGACCAGCGGTAACCCTTTCGGACAATCCCGCTGACCCGGCAGGATGTTTCGATGACTCGACTCAAACATTATTTATACCAATTTTCGAGCTAATCATGCCACGTAATAAAATACTCCCCTGTGAAATTGACTACCCTTTTTCACGCAGTTAGGGGTAGATTTTCGAAAAACCTTGATACACATTAGTCTTTATTTTTAGTTTTAAGTATACATACTCAGTTTCGAGCTAATCGGACAGCGCGTTAAAATTCTTCCATACAAATTTTGACACCCCCCAATCCCCAATCCCTTTTTAGAGAGTAGTTTAGAAAAACAAAAATTGCCAAACTTCATAATTTACTTAGATAAGTATTCGTGCCAAGTTTCAAGGTTATTAACTCAAGGAATAAGATGTTTCATACAAACAAAATCCCCCCTTTTCCACCTCCTTAAAGGTTGAATTTCCAAAAACCCCTTCTTAGTGGATACCTACTCTTCACAAAAAACACCCTCCAAAATTCATATCTCTAGGACCAGCAGTGCAGGCTGTGCGTTGATAGATTATATAATATAATTAAAAACAAAATTTCATTCCCCTTTTCACCCCCTTAAGAGCGTTTACGCCGTACGGCATTTCATACAAACTTTCAAGCCCCTATTATTCGAAATTAATGAACCGATGTTAATTTCATACGCATTAGCAGGATACAAAGGTCTAAAAAGTTAGTAGAGAACATTTTCAAAATGTCTTATTTAAAAAACGATAACTGGA
This sequence comes from Mesoligia furuncula, assembly GCA_916614155.1. Taxonomy (NCBI): domain Eukaryota; kingdom Metazoa; phylum Arthropoda; class Insecta; order Lepidoptera; family Noctuidae; genus Mesoligia; species Mesoligia furuncula. Next base: position 30,000,520 of record OU744799.1, read on the forward strand.
AATCTCTGTTTCTATTGAAAATTTAAAATCGGTCTAATTTGGCTGTAACACTATTTTTCAAAAATGTTCTCTACTAACTTTTTAGACCTATGTATTTTGCATATGCGTACAAAGTTTCATTAAAATCGGTTCATTCATTTCGAAAAATAAGGGCTTGAAAGTTTGTATGAAATGCCGTACGGCGTAAACGCTCTTAAGGGTTGAAATTCTAACAATACCGTTGCGTTACCTTCCAACCATAAATAAGCCTAGATTTTTACGTTGCGTTACCTTTACGTTGCGTTACATTTTTACGTTGCGTTGCGTTACCTTCCAACCATAAGCCTAGATTGAATTTTGTGATTTTTACTTCGAAAATTAAGGACTTTCCATACACAACGCTGAGACACTTGTTAATTAATTTTAAATCCTCAGCCTAAACACAAAACTTGAAGATCCTAACTTCAAAACTGACAGACTTTCATATAAACTTCCATCCCCTATTTCACCCCTTTAGGGGTAGAATTCCCAAAAATCCTTTCTTAGTGGATACTTACTCCTTACAAAGAACAAACCCTCCAAGTTTCATGTCTCTAGGACCAGCGGTTTGGGCTGTGTGTTGATATATCAACAGTCAGTAAGTTTACCATTTTATATATATAGAAGATAGAAGATAAAGAAAATCGAGAAAAGAAATGCGTAACCTATACCAAATATAATACTTATAATATTTATATACATACCCTAAATACAAATTAAGATAAGTATACCGAAAATCAGGGAAATAAGTGCCTAACCTATAATAAATGCTTAAAATATTTATTTACAAACCCTGAATAAAAATTAAGATAAGTAAATACCCAAAAATCCAGGAAAGAACCGCTTATGTCAGTATTCAAGTGAATCGCAATAATCGAAAGCAACTATTCGCCTATACTCTCCAGGATACGTGCGTTCGCTGAATACCTTAACAAATGTTCGCCGTGATTCTTTAAATTGACATAACTTTTTTATTTATGAACCGATTGACATGAAATAAACACTAAATGTTAAGTGAAGCTTACTACAATATATTAGTGAAAACCGCATCTAAATCGAATAAGCCGTTTCTGATATTAGCGTGCACAAACACAGCAGACAAACAGACAAACAGACAAACAGACAAAAAAAAAATTAATTACAATTTCGGGTTCGGCATCGATATAATAACAACCCCTGCTACTTTTTTTAAATATATTTCCATTGTACAGACACCACTTTTCTACAATTTTATTATATGTATAGATCAGCAATATTTGTGAACTTTATGTATATGGGCAGGCCAAGTCAAGGAGTAGCATAATCAGCCTATAATATGTTCCCACTGCTGGCACTCAGACTTCCTCTCTTCGAGAGTGAGAGAGCTGCTACCACGCGGGCCCAGCGCGTTGTCTTCGAATTTTTGGTTTTAGGACATGCCGGTTTCCTCACGATGTTTTCCTTCACCGTTTTGAGAGCAGTGGATGAAATTATGTACTTAAAGAAAATCACCTGCCTGGGTTTGAACCAACGACTTACAACTCGTAAATTGGGCTCGTTACCACTGAGCCACCACTGCTCTACTGCTCTAGTCAAGAACAAAGACAGGTTATTCCAGCGATAATAATTAGAACTTAAAGAACAACATCTTTGACGTCATAGCAGAACCTAGATACCCTGAAGCTTGAAACCATTTAACATTGTTAGGTTCTCCGTTGCCGAGCAACGTCCAATTATGCATAATCATATAATGAATACTGTATACACACGAGTACTGTATGTTAGTGAAGCTTATTATATTCTGTAACAAAGCCCTTTGTTTGATAGTGGAAAGAGATTACAGTGTACTTTTCACCTTTAGGTAATAGGAGTAGGTAGGAGTTCAAAAGTGGCCTCATATGGTGAAACCTCCTCTCAGGCCTCTATGTCATTACGAGAAAAACCATATTTCTGTGAAAACGGCTGTAATTTTGTTATTACTACACTTTCTTTATTTCTTTCCTCACTACACTAACTTTTTTAACGACTCTCGCAAGCCGCTTATTTAACAGCTTCACATCTCTGGGACTAAACAAAATGTATCCAAAAATCGCGCACGGAAAAGCTCCATCAAAAACGTAATCTTTTTATAGAAACGTGGGTTCGTTGAAATGGGCTAACGAAGTAACATGTGATCGTGGAACGTTCCAAATTGGTTCTGACCACAGAGCACGCAGACGCCTCGGCCCTCACTGGTAGAGGCGGCATTGTCAATCATTTTTATACAAATCAAGCGCGTCACCGTTTACTCGCACTACGACACGAATCATCTCCTTTACGTGTCGATTTAACTCAAATGTCCGACCAAGTAGTTGCGTAACACACTATCAGTGTAGCAATGGCTTTCATTTTGACAGTTCAACATCATTCATTACGTTATTTATGTTCGTGTGCAAACAAATTTTTCGAAGATATGAAGCAATGGATTAGCAATATGCTTCAGAATGATTCAGATTGAGATTAATAGTGTGTTATGCAATTAGGGTGCTGAATGTGGCATGGGCAGCTTTATCATTGGCTTAGTTGAAATCCTGAAAGGGGGCGCCCCCTTCACAGGATATGCCTCCCACACTCCACGACAAGAATGACGTATAGAAACTGACAGCTTTGAATGACTGTGATAGAAGTTGTGTGAACAACGCACTTTCGGTGTCTCGAAATTTAGTAGGTACTGCTGTATCTAGACCATACCGCGGCGATCCCGTGCTCTGTGGACCTGATTGTGGACTGACGTGATAGAATTAGAGCTCACGGTGCGATAATCCGCTAATGAGATCACCTGACGCCTGGCCTGTTCATGTTGCGACACTTGACGGATTTGCACTCGGGATATTGTTGTCACGATTATAGGGATTGGCATAAACTTAGTAGGTTGGTGATCTACATCTAGCGCATGTGTTGACACGAAGGTAGGACCTTTATGAAAGCCTATCCAGTCATGGCTATTGATGAATTCCAGTTTTGTTTATGTTATTTTGGTCACGGCATGCATGGTAGGTTTTGACTGATTGATGGACAGCACAGATGAGGAACAGTCCTCTGCTGCTTGCTCTGCTTTGCTTAAGTCCTCTGCGCAAGGTGCTCTCGGCTCATTTTATTATTTCTTCCAAAATCGACTTACCCCAAAACAAACACAAAAGTCCAAAATCCTCAAACGGTTTAACAAAAACATGGCTATCAAACAAAAGAAAGCATAAAAAATTCTTTCAACAACACACATAATCGTGTTAGTAACCCTTTATCTGGCAGTTGTCGGGCAGTGTAACACACACATCGGGTCCCGGACCCTGAGGCCCGGAACCCGTCTAACACGGTCAGATACATCCTATGTCCGCCCCATAAGCCTCGGGGCCTCGGGGCCTCCGGCAAGGGGTAATGTACCGTTAGAATGAAAATGGTTTTTGCAAAATTGATTGCAATTTTCCGAAAGTTTAGATAGAGAAATGTTGGTTAGGAAATGGATAGTTTGGTTTATGCTCTATTTATTGGGTGTATATTTCTAATGTCAGCGGCAGAAGCTGTTTTGTGGTAGCTCAACGAGCGCACTTGCATAGTTTTTGTCAAGTAAATGCCTTTTATGCGCGAATGCACGTGTCCGTAAGTGAGGAAATCGTCTTAACAAGATCTTAGGGGCTCTCTCCACGAGCGAGAGTATCGCGGCGATAGTCTCGCCGCGGCATCAAATTTTCGCGGCGATGATATCGCCGCGTGGAGACACGTTCTAAGAGAGTCTATAGAAATACGTGGCACGACGATAATATCGCCGCGATTCTCTCGCTCGTGGAGACAGCCCCTCAGATAAATGCAATTTAGCGATACTCCTAGATAAAATATACTATGTAAAGCACACGTCATCAAGTCGACAGGAATTCATAATTAAGTACCTGACATACATATGTTTGTTTACTTATTCGTTTGTTAGTCTCACAGTCTTGCTGTCTTCTCCAGCAGCGGCGTGAAGAGGTAACAGACAGACAGACACACTTTCGCATTTATAACATTAGTACGGATAGTATGGAGTATGGATGCATTTTCTGGCACGGTGACATTTCTAAAACCGCCTTATCTACACACTAGCGACCCGCTCCTGCTGCGCACGGTTTTACGACTTGACAAGACACCGAGACTTCTGTATTATATGTAACTTTAATGTTAATGCAATAAACATATATACCTTACGGAATAATTACTCTAAATGATGTTGAAAATTACATTAAAAATCCGTTGCATAGTTCAGAAGAACGAGGTCAGACATACGGATACGAAAAGCGACTTTTATTTATAACATCTATACTTACTAATATTATTAAGAGGTAAAAAGTTTGTTTGTTTGTTAGGGGGTAATCTACGAAACTGCCTGTCGGATTAGGAAAATTATGTTTGCATTTGATAGCCCAATTCTTGAGGAAGGCTATATAATATCACGCTAGGACCCCAAAGAGCCCAGCAAAACTAAAAGAAAAGCGAAAACGAAGTAGGTACTAGCGCGCACAGGCGATGCGATGCGATGCCCCGGGATGGGTGGGGGAACAACAGATTTCACGTAGACGAAGTTGTTGAAGCCTTTTGTATACAACGTTATTTTTAGTATATGCGAAACCTGAATATAGTTTGTTCAGAATAAGTAACTGAATCGATTCCAATAATTTTTACCCCATGTTATATTTTATCCCAAAAATATTTAAAAAAGGTTAAAAGTTGGACACCGAGCGACACTAAGTAGGTTATCCAACCTCCGCGCCGAACGGTTACCTAGGTACACATAGGTAGATTCTTTACATAAAAATACTAGACACGTGTTTCGGGTTTCGCATATACTAAAAATAATGTTGTAGATATAGAAGAAGGGTCGTTAACATACTCCATTTTGTTTGTGCCCAGATTGCTCAGCCTCGATGTATCCTCACTGGAGGACGTGTATTGGTTGGAGGACAGCACGGCGCGGCACGTCCTGGACCCCAAGGACTTCGGCGCCTGGTCCGCGGCGCGCCAAAGTCTACCCACCGGCAAGGAGGCGCTGCAGACCCTGAAGGCAGACCTTTGGAGCGCTGTTGTCAAGAACAGCAAGCATCAGGACGCTTGGACCTGGGGTATGGATCTATTTTGTGAATCTTTAGTTTCTCATCTACAAGTGTGTGTCCAATACTAAAATATCATCCTCTGGGATTAACTGCTAATTACCAGCTTAACAACGAAATCTCTAGACTCAGGTCCTGGCTAAAATAACGAAGTATGTCTATCTTCATGACGACGGCGTATGGCTTTTTCCAAAAGTATCTGATAAAAATGTAAACAAAAGAACGTACCTGTGGATGCACATTTGTAGTGCCATTTACAAATCGAGTGCTTTGATTTGATTATTTGAATACTTAAGTATTCAAATAAACCCGTTATTACAATAAAGATGTTTTTCATTTGACAATTGAGGTTAATTTTATAACCTTTTCTTTTTCAATTTTCGTCGATGATTGTTGAATTACAATTTAATAATGTCAAACAATATTTGTTGGAAAATGTAGTGAAAAGTTGAAACTTTCTAAATAAAGATGAATGTGTTACTAATTCCCGTTAGTTAGATTTGCGTAAGAATTTAACCTGAACAGGATTTGTTTACACTTTTATTAGTTACTTTTGGAACAGACTATAGGTGCTTCATAATACAGTTTCTTGTAACACTCATAACGAAACTAATACTTTCACAACTACTTCGGTACTGGATGAAATTGCATGCAGTCTTTTGGTATATTCCTAACTTTATAAAGATTCTAATGAGAAAATCGAAGTGGTAGATCGGACTTCAAGGCATGATAGAATTATATTTTGACCTTTCATTCTTCAGATATATAATAACAACAATAATCATTTTTATCCTACTGGCAACTTCACACTGGTAAAGAGTAATTTCGATACTTACTTTTTCTTTTTTTTTGTATCTACCTCCGGGTAGGCTCTATGTCGGCTCGTCATTATTTTCATTAGAGATTATTTTTAGGGTTCCGTACCCAAAGGGTTAAAACGGGAAACCGGATTCCCATTACGAAGACTCCCTGTCCGTCTGTCCGTCTGTCACCAGGCTTTTTCTCATGAACCATGGTAGCTAAACAGTTGAAATTTTCACAGATGATGTATTTCTGTTGCCGCTATAACAACAAATACTAAAAACAGAATAAAATAAATATTAAAGTGGGGCTCCCATACAACAAACGTGTTTTTTCGGCGTTTTTGCCTTGTGGTACGGAACCCTTCGTGTGCGAGTCCGACTCACACTTGGCCAGTTTTCGTTATTATATCTTTGAATGAAACGTACTCATATAGGTACCTAATATCGATTGAACTTCACTTTTGCAAATTCGTTTGATCATAATACACACATCAAAAGTGTCTAGGGATCAAGCATTTTTATGCGGATTTCTTGAGATTGAGATGTGGCTTTGTAATAAATTTATGATTTTATAAATTTATATGGATCCTTTTTGGTGCATTTCATAATTTGAATCAGGAACTGTGAATCAAATTCGAGTAAAAGATGAAAATCAGCTGTCAATATTTTCCCTATAAAAACATACAACGCATTGAAGACATTATTAGTGCTACTGTTTCCCTACTACTGATTAAAACCAACGTTATTATGGAGCGGCGACGTCATTTAAGCAGGGAAGAAATGCTCAGAGCCGTGGGAATGATAGAAGCTGGTTCCCGGCAACGTACTGTGGCTTTAGCTCTGAATACAAGTCAGAGTGTTATCAGTCGACTTTGGACACGTTACCGAAGCACTGGTACCGTGGCTGAGCGCCATGGAGGACGGTATCGCTGCACCACACGGAGACAAGACCGATACATTCAAATCTTAACTCGAAGAGCTCCAACAATAACCGCCATGATATTAGCCGTGAGGCTTCATCACTCTTCAGGGAACTTAATTAGCGACCAAACAGTCAGAAACCGCTTGCAAGAAGTGAACCTTCATTCCCGAAGACCGCTACGGGTACCACCTATAGCAATGCACAATCGTAGGATTCGATATCAATGAGCTCTTGAACACAGAAATTGGGCAGAAGAACAATGGCGTTTCGTGTGCTTTTCTGATGAGTCTCGTTTTGGTATGAGACCGGATACAAGACGTATACGACACTGGAGAACCCCTGGACGCCAACAGCGATTAAAATCCTGCCAGGAAGTCCATCCTTATAGTGGTGGAACCATCATGGTATGGGCGGGTATTTGGATCGGCGGAAGAACTGAGTTGATTTGGATCAGAGGCAACGTCAACGCTCAAATTTATGCTGAGACGATTGTATCAGACGTCATCGTTCCTCTACAAGTGCAAATCGGTCCCTTATTTCAGTTAATGCATGATAATGCACGACCGCACACCGCAAGAGTTGTAAGACAGACTCTCGCCGCAGCTAACATCAATGTCCTGCCCTGGCCTGCTCAGTCGCCAGACTTGATACCGATTGAGCATGCATGGGATATGCTACAGGGAAGAGCTCTGCCGAATATGGAGGGTATCCAGTCGCAAGAAGACCTTTTTTTGTTGTTGCAACGAACATGGGCGGCCATTCCACAGCGTGATTTCGATGAACTCATTTTGAGTATGCCAAACCGATGTTCTTGTGTTGTTAGTGTTCGCGGTAGAAACACGGATTATTAATTGTTTAAGTTACCCAATAAAATTTTAAAGAAAACTGTTATTTCAGTCTTTTTTTCGAACTTTTGTGTTAGTGGTTCAAATGTCAAAAATCCCTTTATTAGGAAAATGGCAAATTTCTTTATTAATGCAAAGGTGACTTGGTTTATCGTTACTGTGACAAACGAAAACACTTTATTTGATGAATCCTTAAAGAAAATTTTAATTAATATCAATCAGGAGAAAAGTTATTGCAAAAATATATGTTGATCCCTAGACACTTTTGATGTGTGTATCATCGGTGGTAAACTTAGAAGTCTATAAAATTATCTTGGGCCTATGTCTTGAAGCCAATCTTCAAGCGTTAATAACACCTGACGCAGTAACATCATGGCTCCATGACATAACCCAGGTGGCATGCTGGTGGTGTCGGTGTCTGTGTGCGGGCTGGTGACGCTGGCGGCTATGACACAGCCCTCCCTCGCGCCGGAAGCGAAGCACTCCCTGCTGCAGTATGTCACCGGGAAATATCTGCATCCACCTAGTTGTAAGGTAATCCATACTGCCATATCATACGGACATCCTACGACGCTTGAAAGGGAAAATTGACTAAGCGACAATGTTAGCCCTATGTCGCTTAGTCAATTGTTTTTTACTAAACTTTTTTTATTGTACAGTTTAATGTTTAACTTTTCAGAAAAGAAAACATAAATTCTGAGTCAGGTGATAAAATAACATTTCCAAAACAGTAAGAATTACGCCTGTATGATGATTACAAGAATTTATATAGTTTTTTTTTTCTGAAAAGTTAAACTTTAAACTGTCTTTCTGTAAAGTTAGTCCTATGTCGCTTAGTCAATTTTGCCTTTCAAGCGTCGATATCCATACTTAATATTATTAATTCCAAAGGTAACAGACAGACAGAATTACTATCTGTTACCTTAACGGCTGAACGGATTTTGGTAAAATTAGGCACAGAGGTAGACCATAACTTCTTGTCCCGGTAGTGTTCCCGTGGGATTATTTCCGACCTACACGCGAACGAAGCCGTGGACAAAAGCTAGTGCAGTAATAACGCATGATTTTGGTTTATAAGGGTCTAACTACGCATATCTGGGAAGTTGTTAAGATTGCATGCATACTTTGGGGCCTCAGTTGTAGTAGTTAGTAAGATAGGAACACACAACCCGGACGGCACGGAGCCCGGAAGGCCCGGAACTATAACAGCTATCACAAAACAAGGTTTGTGTTTAGAGCCAGGTTTAAAGCACACCGCCATTTTTGAATTTTTAACTTTATTCCGACTATAATAAAGTTCTTGTGACGCGTTGTTTAGACGGTGCCAGTCAGTTGCTGCTTCTATTATATGGTATGCCACATGCAAAACACTTGCACCGTGTAAATTTGGGGCTTAAGTTGTCAATTCTGTATTAAGAACTAAGTTAAAAACACAATAATGGCTACAAAGTTTGGGCTTCAACGTTAGAACTCTTTGTGTAACTAGACGATAACTGGTGCTCCGTTGTTCAGAAATTAAATGAAATTTAAGTTTAGTGCATGTTTTTTTTTTATTTAAGTACCTAATTAAGAAAAGGACAGAAGATAAATTTTAGTTTAGTCCTGTCACATTAATTTGCGCCTGACGTAAATTTTAGGCAAGTTTTTATTAAAAACTTGCCTAGAATTTACGTCTTTTTAATCACGTCTAAACTTTTATTGAGTAGTGTCAGGCGCTGATTAATTTCATCTTAGTACGAAGAATCATCATTCTCCTGCCCTTATCCCAATTTATTTGGGGTCGGCGCAACATGTCTTTTTCTTCCATACTTCTCTATTAGTCGTCATCTCGGTAGTCACCCCCTTTCTAACCATATCATCATTCACACATTCCATCCATCCATCCATCTTAGTACGAAGAATAGTGTTAGAATAAATGATAAAGTTTAACACACTAATAAAAGAGGAAACTATTAAAAATCTAAAACAAATTTAATTTGTGGGTAACGAATTTTTAAAGTGTCGTCTATTAAAAACCTCTTTTACGATTTGTTTACCTTTATTTAATAACCTAAACCAATGGCTCATAGTAATACGGTGATAAAGTGAATGACGTAGAGCATCATTGATAACATGTTGGCTATGATAGTATATGAGCTGAAAATATTTCTTCTTTATGTATATTTTACGGATCCATACCCCAACCGAACCTTATTGCCTCCGCTGTCCGTCCTTCCGTCCGTCCGTGTGTCTGTCAGCAGGCTGTATCTCATGAACCGTATAGGTAGACAATTAAAATTTTCACAGAGTGTGTATTTATATTGCGGCTATAACAACAAATAATAAAAATTAAATAAAGTTACAAATTAAAGGGGGTTTCCTACAAAAAACGTGTCTTTTGCTGAGTGTTTTGCCTTGTGGTTGTGCCAGAACTCTTTTTATGCGAGTCCGACTCTCACTTGGCCAGTTTTGTACATTCCCCTTTTAAAAATAGGCGCCCTTTCAAACACGCGTCGGATATTATTATAAGTCAAGTTTAGTGTGGTTTATGTAATACTAGCAGCGCTCCACGGTTTCAACCGCATAAGTGTCGATCCCGTAGGAATATCGGGATAAAAACTATCCTATGCCCTTCCCTGGGATTCCATCTATTTCTCTGCCAAATTTTATCAAAATCCGTTCAGTGGTTTAAGCGTGAAAAGATAACAAACAAACAGAGTTACTTATGAATTTATAATATTAGTATGGATTTAACTACTGAATAACAGTTCAATTAGGATTAAGGCCTGGGGCGCTGACTGCGTGGGTGCTCGGGGGTTCCAGCACCCATGAGAAGTTAATACCAGAATGGACATCAAAACTAATTAAGCAACTGCCTTTGATCAATATCTCTTTAACATCAGTCTAGCTCGCTTTCGCTAGCTCTTGCATCGGGATTTTCTTAGTTCTAAAGCTCTTCCGATTTAGTTAACAAAGTAACTCCTATTTCTGTATGCATGGCCAAAACAAAACGGTGCTAAAATGTTCAACAAACTACTTTCGTAAAAAACTGTTTTGGGAAAATTTGGGATAGTTTGCATTATATATTTTGTTAAACTTAATTAATTGGTGTAGGATTAAAACATAAAAAATATGAATGCGTTCTTTATCAATGTAGCATTGTTTGACCTATCTTTTCTACTTCCGGACGGATTTAGATTCAGGATTAAGAAGGCTAAGCAAGCCAAGGAAGTCGACGAAAGAAAAAGAATCCACCCCCTCCGCCCCCCACATAGGCATGACATGAGTATGAGCAACCATGTGGTTTTCTAAAAATCGGCGCCCCTGACCAAGTGATCTGAGTTTATGAGACGTTACTTTGTAGTAGCGTCGCGCGTCGTGGACGGCATTAGCTAACACGAGGGCGAAGTTTGTATTCTTGTTACCCCGACGAGACAGATACTCACAGCAAATAGTAAAGAATAAAAATTAACAATAAAATGTGCAATACATTGGTGTTTAGTTTTCTGGATGTTAAGAAATATTGTTACAGCCCTATTCAAACTTTATGGCGGCTCGAAACTTGAGGAGAGTCACTGTGCAGTAACTAACTAATTCATGTGTTAGCGGGGGTGAGGGGGGAGGTGCTGCGCGGTAAGTAGCGCACTTCAGAGCCGTCATAAAGTTTGAATCGGGCTTTATGGGCTGTTAAGTTGGTTCACTAAAAGTGCATTAGTGGGAATCACACTTACAACATCACACTCGCCAGTACGATCGTTGCTAATACCGCTTCAAACATGGATGCTTCTCACGCCAACCTTCCCACCTCCAGGTGGAATGGGGTTGGACAGAACCCCAAGCTGTGGGTGAGACGATGTGCTTCACGGTGCACTGCTACCAGCGCAACGGACACCCGTACCCCATCTGCGACACGGACGAGCTCAACGTGGCCATCTGCCACGGAACTAGGAAGGTAAGCGCGAGTTGGATATTACTACTGCTTTGGTAACATCCAGTTTCTGAAACACTAGGATAAACCGTCTAGTACAAATGGCTGACTGACTGTCACGTTTTAAGGGAGATACGTTAAGGTGGCCCGCGTGTATCTTTGCGACCGTAACAAATATGGCTTTACAGAATTATAATCAGCATTCTTTCAGACCGTTTCACGTTTAGGCGACAGTTTTCATATTATCAACAGTAGCGCGGAGGCGCGCTATACTATCAAAAGCAGGAGCAACAATGGTTCTCCATCGGAATCCATTTTTTAAATGAAGTGCGCCACACTGATCTAAACTGCGGCGCGGCAGCCGCGCTGCCATCGCGCGGCTGTTCTTATAATGTGAAGGCATCTGCTTCTGCCGCGCTACTTTCGCGCTGATAACGTCCTAATGTGAAAGCGGCCTTATTATAAAGTCCCAATTGAGCCCATTAAAAAAACCGGGTATACGTGTTTTTCGTGGCTACTATTGTGTGTATAAAGACAGGTGTGAGAGCTTCGCGCTATGTCCTCTACTGCAGGTGACGGCAGTGATAGAGCTGGGGTCGGGCGACCCCGCGCACGCCAACACTGCGCGCGTCAAGTTCACCGTGCGCACCGCCGGCGTGTACATCGTGTCCGTTTCGATTGGTGAGCTTATGTTTTTTAAACTAGCTAAAGTGTTGCATTGCCTTTTTTTGTTAATAATCTTCTCTAGCGCGCACACAACAACTTACCATAGTTTCATCACAATCGGTCGAGCCATTTTCGAGTATTTGCGAGACTAACGTACGGCAATTGATTTTCATATATAAAGATACACTTATTATGTACGGTTTCAATATTTTTTACATTATTATAATTTTCAAGAGAAAGTAAGTGTTTCTTAGAATTCATTCGTAAGGAAGAGCAATCTAGACTTGCTTCTATGTACCTAGATATTCTTATTTTGTTTGAGTAAGTAAAGCCATGCAATAATCTACATCGGCACTGTCGTAAAGCGATTTTGACACATTTGGCTATACCCCTTATTTTATCGATATACAAAGGCCAACGTAGTCACTCACAATGGGCCTCATAAGAACTCTGAAAGTCACCTTAAAAGTAATAAAGAGGTCTATGCTTATGCCAAACTTATGTGGCAGCGGGCAGGGCTCATTGCTCGCAGAATAAATGACCGGTGACCGCGTACCAGATAACATAGCGTTGGAAGGCCTCCCACAAGGTGGACCGATGACCCGGTGAAGGCCGCAGGAATCCGTCGGATGCAGAACCGTTCGGAGTGGCGGTGCTCGGGGGAGGCCTACGTCCAGCAACGGACGTCTTTCTGTTAAAATGATGATGAAGGCTAGCACTATGGCTATTTTCATGTTCCTATAACAAGCTACTTGTATGTGTTCGACTGCACGAGCAGGCCTGGTGCCGATCAGCGGCAGCCCGTACCGCAAGTGGTTCACGGCCGGCCGCGTGGAGGCGCGCCGCTCGCGCGTGGGGCGCGCGCACCACGCGCTCGTGTGGGCGGCCGGCCACGCGCGCCAGCTGCACGTGCACCCGCGCGACCAGTACGACAACCCCGCGCCGCTCTCCGACCTGGAGCCGCCCCAAGTGAGTGCGTCCTGCAGTACAACCGTATGTGTTTACCGCTGGTGTGGGCGGCCGGCCACGCGCGCCAGCTGCACGTGCACCCGCGCGACCAGTACGACAACCCCGCGCCGCTCTCCGACCTGGAGCCGCCCCAAGTGAGTGCGTCCTGCAGTACAACCGTATGTGTTTACCGCTGGTGTGGGCGGCCGGCCACGCGCGCCAGCTGCACGTGCACCCGCGCGACCAGTACGACAACCCCGCGCCGCTCTCCGACCTGGAGCCGCCCCAAGTGAGTGCGTCCTGCAGTACAACCGTATGTGTTTACCGCTGGTGTGGGCGGCCGGCCACGCGCGCCAGCTGCACGTGCACCCGCGCGACCAGTACGACAACCCCGCGCCGCTCTCCGACCTGGAGCCGCCCCAAGTGAGTGCGTCCTGCAGTACAACCGTATGTGTTTACCGCTGGTGTGGGCGGCCGGCCACGCGCGCCAGCTGCACGTGCACCCGCGCGACCAGTACGACAACCCCGCGCCGCTCTCCGACCTGGAGCCGCCCCAAGTGAGTGCGTCCTGCAGTACAACCGTATGTGTTTACCGCTGGTGTGGGCGGCCGGCCACGCGCGCCAGCTGCACGTGCACCCGCGCGACCAGTACGACAACCCCGCGCCGCTCTCCGACCTGGAGCCGCCCCAAGTGAGTGCGTCCTGCAGTACAACCGTATGTGTTTACCGCTGGTGTGGGCGGCCGGCCACGCGCGCCAGCTGCACGTGCACCCGCGCGACCAGTACGACAACCCCGCGCCGCTCTCCGACCTGGAGCCGCCCCAAGTGAGTGCGTCCTGCAGTACAACCGTATGTGTTTACCGCTCGAAGCAGACGAAGAGATATGAATTGGCATTTTTTGGAAACTGTGTTTTGGATTTCCGACGTTCACTTTAGCTTAGTTCGATTTTATTCATTTATTTATTACTTTTAATGATGAATGTCAGGAATCGTAACTATGATAACTATATTTCTATGACAAAAAGTGATTGTCAATCATAAATTACCTGAGCCAGTAGAACATAGTATCCGCTCCCCCCAGCCAAACAAAATTATATACATACTGACAATCTAAATAGGTCACCTAGGAGAATTATACCTACGCACAAATAACAACACAAATGATTCTTCACAACTTTGGACACAACGCTTTGCAGTACTAGGGCGCATTCAATTCATAACTAACAGCTCCAAACCATCTTTTCCAGGGCTTCTCCATAAAAATCAACCCTCTCGGCGGGGAAGTAGACGAGCAGCTCTCGTCCTCGGCAACGTTTGCGTACGACGCCGTGAACCAGCGCGTGAGCATGTCGCTGTGCTTCGAGCGCGCCGGAGTGTACCGCGCGCTCGTGCTGTACGAGGGCGTGCTGCTGCACAACGGGGAGTTCGACTGTATCGTGCTCACCGGTCAATACATACATATGAATAAACTCTTAATAACAAAATGCGAAACGAGTATTTTCAATTTTAGTCGTTCGAATTTACGTAACGTATATTCGCGCGTTCGTGTTAGGCCAAGTGACGTGTTTTAGCAAGTGTATCCTCACGTTCCAGCGAGCGACACGGCGACAGTGCAGCGCAACATCTCGTCCAAGCGCCACAACATCAGCTACGAGGCGCGCCTGACGTCGGGCAAGGCGCGACGCGTGTTGTGTTGCATCTCGCCCAAGCAGCTCACCCTCAAGGACTACATCTTCAAGTTCATTCCTAAGCGGATCACCAGCTTCCGGTTGTGTCCTTCTACTAAGGTGAGACCTTCGTCAGGTCAACGCACAGCCTACAGTGATGCGTCTATAAGCTTGAAATTTTGCAGAAGAGTTACAGCAAAAGTGAGCGCTATGGAAGGACTTTTGAATATACATTACCTATAGCCAAAATTTTATCCCCCCAACCCCTTTACGTAATGAGTTTTAAAAATCCTTAGTGCTCACTTTTGACACATACTTGATAATAAATTATTATTACAAATAAATCCCATAAACAAACTTAATAAACTTTTAAGTTCATTGCGGATATTACAATGATGACATCCATAGTAAAGTACATCTATGTTAGTAAAATCAAGACAATGCCGACCTTCCTCTGTCCTCAAACGGACTTCAAGTTGCCATCTTTCGACAGCTTTTAGACCCAGATACTGCAGCATCGTATCACGTAAATAAATGCAGTCTTTGTGTATTGAAGTCTGAACTGTTTAATATTTGAATTATTGATCACAGGACTTTACATACGACTTTTACTTTGACACCCGATATTCTCTTAGATGAAACTGTATATTCTCCTCCCAGTTAATCCTGAAGCCAACGCCGGTGGGCTCGGGGCCCGGCGGCGAGTTCACGCTGGAGGACGGTGTGCAGCCGCAGCTGCAGCTGGTGTCGGCCGAGCGGGACCTCATCGCGGCCACCTTCACGCAGCTGCTCATCGCCAACTGCGGCGGGGAGGATACCTTCAAGGTCTGTGGGGCTTACACACGCTGGTGACGGCCGAGCGGGACCCATCGCGGCCACCTTCAAGCAGGATTTTTCATCATGGGTGTCGTTTTAATGGTTTTTGAAGGTGCTGGAGCCAATAATAAAGTCAAAATGAAAACCCAAGATGGCGGCTGTCATTTATTTTAATTTTTTTATTATGGGTGTCGTTTTCGTGGTTTTCAAAGGTGCTGGAGCCAATAATAAAGTCAAAATGAAAGTCCAAGATGGCGCCTGTAACTCTTATTTGTTTTTATCATGGGTGTCGTTTTCATGGTTTTCAAGGGTGCTAAAGCCGATAGTGAGGTCAAAATAAAAATCCAAGATGGCGGCTGTAACTTTTTTTAATTTTTCGTCATGGGTGTAATTTTTCATCGAAACAAGAAAGTACCTTCCCGTGATCGCATGCTACCATAGCTTATAGATATGTTAGTACAGCGGCATGCGACCATGAGAAGGTACTTTCTTGTTTCATCCTTTTTAGTAGTCGGGTTTTAGTTTTTTTTAACTTATTGGGACATTATAGTTTTTACATTTTCTGGAAAATCAATGTCTGATGGTGTAACCAGACCACAGTCAATCGATGAAATAGTGCAATATGATTATGATATAACAGGTGACAGATTTTGAAACGACGATCGATTATGGTCTGAATCGCATCTTTACGCGTTAAGTTCTGCGTCAATTTTGAGAAACTTTGACAAGTTTTGGCATACTCGAGTCTCGTGAAGTGGTAATCCATTTTTTCTTTCTACCTTTCCCAGAACAAACAAGACTTCTTCTACAGCGAGATCCGCAAGGCACACTCGCGGCACCCGCACGAGAAGCTGGCCATCCGAGTGCTGCGCTCCGAACTGCTGCGGACCAGCCTCAAGGCCACGAGGCACTTCACTGTGCAGGACTGGTGTAAGAACTTCGACGTCACCTTCCAGGGCGAGCAAGGTATGTGTGTACATCACAGCAGACGGTGATCATGTGACATAATCATTCAGAAGAACAGCCTCCCCTTACAGCGCCACACGATGTCTCCCGAGCGCGCCGTGTGCGCTCGCGCACCTGGAACAGAGTCTGGTCTGGAACAGATGTAGGAAATCGTAAAGCTTCTGCATCAGCTCTTTTTAAAATATCCGCTAGACTACTGCTGAGCATTCTGCCTACTGAGATTATCATAAACGCTTGCGTAGATCTTAAAATCATATTTGATGTGTGTTGGGTGTTACTGAAGCACTATAAAATCGTTTGTTTTTTACCACTAAGTACTTTTAATTGTATATAGACTTGTGATAAAAGTGACTGGTTATTAAGTCACACATTGGCTTAAATAAAGGTGGGTACTGACCAGTGTTACGGGCCGTAATGTACCAATCGCAGCGAGCATGTTACGTTACTCCGTGTTCTAAAATCCGTGTAACATGCTCGTTTAAAACTCTTTGCTCGCCCGTGGTCCAGATTCGTTGCCACTCGTAGTCAAGATGTCGGACGACGAGGTTGTGTTGGGAACTTTAATTTTACTCAATTATTGTATAACCTAAATTAAGAACAAAAAAGAAACGATAAAAAAACCGGGCAATAGCGAGTTGGACTCGCGCACCGAGGGTTCCGTAACATCCGGGTTTATGCATAAGGTTTATGTTTCATCATCATCTGCCTAGCCTTTTCCCAACTATGTTGGGGTCGGCTTCCAGTCTAACCGGATGCAGCTGAATACCAGTATTTAAGGTTTATGTTTATGAAATTTAATGTTTTTATTTTATTTTTATATTTGAGTTGATTGAATGAAAGGTAAATTGCGGTTTACGATTTATGACGTATTAAAAAAAAAACTACTTACTAGATCTCGTTCAAACCAATTTTCGGTGGAAGTTTACAATAAGGTAGGTAATGTACATCATATATTTTTTTTTGTTTTATTATTCTCTTATTTTAGAAGTTACAGATGGGGACACACACACATTTTACCACTTTGGAAGTGTCTCTCGCGCAAACTATTCAGTTTAGAAAAAAATTACATTAGAAACCTCTATATCATTTTTGAAGACCTATCCATAGATACCCCACCCCACACGAATGGGAATGAAAAAAAAAAAATTGTGTTTCAGTTCTAAGTATGGGGAACCCCAAAGTTTATTGTTTTTTTTTTTGTGTGAAAATCTTAATGCGGTTCACAGAATACATCTACTTACCAAGTTTCAACAGTATAGTTCTTATAGTTTCGGAAAAATGTGGCTGTGACATACGGACGGACAGACAGACAGACATGACGAATCTATAAGGTTTCCATTTTTTGCCATTTGGCAACGGAATCCTAAAAAGATTCGCCAAAAAACCGACAGTGGGATGGAGCACTCGCAGCGAGCAACGAGTCAAAGTCAAAGCATTTATGGCACGAGCCGCTCGTTGCTCGCTGCGAGTGTTTTGTTTCCCCGTACTGACTGCATGAATTCTCGCTGTGTAACACGTTACATTACACCCCGCAATACCGGTCAGTATCCGCCTTTAAGCGAAACACAGGGCAATATAACGCCTATGTCTTGAATTGACGTTTTAATTACATCATATAAGCAAATAAAATGTAATGTTAAGTAATTCTAAAATTTATATTATTGTTTTTTGCCGGAATTATATCTAAATACTTATTGAAATCCTTCTGGCGCAGTGGAGTAATTACATAACATTTTACTGTTATGGATTTCCGCAAAGTAACGCCTGATTTCATAACTTAACAGGAGTGGACTGGGGCGGCGTGCGGCGCGAATGGTTCTCTCTGCTGTGCGGTCAGCTGTTCGACTCCAAGTTCGGGCTCTTCGTGTCCTTCCACGACTCGCCCACCGGCCTCGTGCACCCCAACCCGGACAGACCGCCGCATCTCAAGGTTCACGAGTACTTAGTTCATAATAATATCTTTCATCTGCTGTGACGTGATCGTTTAAAACTTTCAACCATCCAGTGTATCGTAGATACAAAGTATGAGCATTCGTCGTGTGGCTTTCATATCATTCGCTCGTGGAATACCATTTTTGACATAAAACTTTTGGGTATGATACAGTTGTGAAGTTCGGTACAATTGGGTTCTTACATTCAGGCATACGAATATTAGAACAATATGGTAACTAACTAATGAAAATCCTAGCCTTGCCTATAAAACATTCTGAACTTTAAAGATAAGTTAAGCTTAAGTTATTTCTTTTGAGCATAATTCTTCAACTGCTTATAACTATAGAATACTTATGATTACAGCTAAAACATTTCGAGTTAGCCGGCAAGTTGGTTGGCAAGTGCTTGTATGAGAGCGCACTCGGGGGCTCCTACCGACAGCTGGTACGAGCGCGACTGACGAGATCCTTCCTCGCGCAGATCATCGGACTGAGAGTACATTACAAGGTAGAGTAGCCAACTGACCAATCACCAATCTCCTCGCCCCGCGCGCTACCGATAGGACGTGCCTCATGTGCCCACTATGTCTTAAATAATTTTACGAGAATTTAATGAAAGTATATTCAGAGATTTCTGGTAAATCTGCCATTTCTCCGTTTTGTATATGATGAGAGTCGTGCTCTTTAAACTTGCCTGCTTTTAAAATCGATGATCATCATTATTTTCCCGCCCCCATCCCAATTTATTTGAAGGTCGGCGCAACATGTCCTTTTATTCCATACTTCTCTATTAGTCGTTATCTCGGTAATCCCCCTTTTTAACCATATCATAATTTATAGTCACACAGTCCATCCATCTTCTCTTTGGTCTTGGTCTACTCTTTCACGCTTTTAAAACTCGATATTTTTGCCAATATTTTTCCTGTAACGCGTGTTTTTGAAGTCAAGTTTTATAGACTTGGTGACATTTCTTTAAAACCACATAAATAATAAATTGTTGGTTTCCAGTACTTTGAACAAGACGATCCCGAGCTGTACCTGTCGAAGATCAAGTACGTGCTGGAGACAGACCTGGACGCGGGCGATGCGATGCCCGAGCTGTACTTCTGCGACGACGTGTACGACGCGCAGGGACGCCTTGTGGAGACGCACGATCTGCTGCCCAACGGCTCCACCATACGAGTATGTATAGTGTGTTCTTAAACTTTCTGATTAAAATGTAAACAAATGCATAAGAAAAGTATCTGTGGATGCTAATTTGTAGGGTCACTGATTATTTGAATGTGGGCAACATTAAAAAAATAAGCTGCCATGGAAAATGTCGACAAAAGTAAAATTTATTGCTGTATCAAAAATGTATATTTCATCATTTGTAAATTAAAATGATTAACATTAGTCTGGTTTTCACATCTATCAGCACTCCAAGCGACAACAAACGCAACACTCATCCTACTCATAGCTACAGATATACTGATTGGGACATATTAACATGTCCATTAAATAAATCCATAAAAATTTCCCTTATCAAATGTGCTCAACGTACCTAAAAAGTTTCCAATTCAAAAAACCTGTTATATAATAAAGAATCTAGGATGCAAGAACGCGCGACGCAAAAACGGGATACAAAGGTCTAAAAAGTTAGTAGAGAACATTTTCGAAAAATAGTCAAATTAGACCGATTTTAAATTTTCCATAGAAACAGTGATTTCCAGTTATCTTTGTTTAAATGAAACATTTCGAAAATGTTCTCTACTAACTTTTTAGACCTTTGTATACTGCGTATGCGTATGAAGTTTCATTAAAATCAGTTCATTCATTTAGAAAAACAAGGGCTTGAAATTTGTATGAAATGCTGTACGGCGCAAACGCTCTTAACTGCTAAAACTATTTTACTAAACTCGACCGTAAATATAACAAATCAAGTTTTCGTGATCCAGCACCACGCAGTTGGCACAAGTCTCTTCAAGCTGCAAACTTGGTTTTACACTATTGATTTTTTTCTTTGCAAACTTCGGAGATAAGGGGGACGGTATTTTTTTACATTTTTCATCAAAAATCGAAAACAATGCGGCCTAAAAAAAAGAATAAAAATGTTTGAGAATGTGCAAACTCTTTTATATGATACCCCATATGCCCTAGTAGCCCCACTTCGAATTTTTCAGACCCCTTTTCAGTCCCTGTTGCAAAAAATATACATATGTAGCCAGCAGCGAGATGCAGTGGCGCACTTGACCATTGGACATCGTACGGACAACATATGCTCAAACTGTCGCGCGTTCCGTATCGTTGAGTGTGTACCTACAGTGTGTGATTTGCTAGTGTAATTAGACTGTTCGTGAAATTATAATCTGATTTGAACTGCAAACTGTTTTTCTATTGCGCAATAACCAGCACTACCCATAGTACGCCCACACTATTTAAAATATGCCTGATGATAACGAGACACACTATACTCGTACCTTCTCCGACAGATATATTTTTATTTCTTTCTTATTTGCAAAATAGTTGGGCAAACGTCATCTAAAACAGTAACTATTCCAAATTTCAAGTTGACAGCATTAGTAGTTCTTGAGATATCCAGCTGTGACAGACACCTGCTGTGAGTCTCACCATAAGGGTTCCGTTTTACCATTTTGGTACGGAATCCTAATTACGAGAATTGCCCTTCGGTATCTATAATAACAACATCCCAAAAAATCAGTGCAGTGTATTATTTTGTGACCTACAATGTCTTGCATGACTGACTATTTTTTTGTCTATATTACTTTTAGGAATGATACAGTTGAATCTTTACTGTACTCTTACGTGTCATGAGACATATAATATTGTGGTCCGCGTAACAGGTCCGCAACAGCAGTAAGATCGCGTACCTGGACGCGCTCGCGCAGTGGCGTCTGGGAGCGCGCGTGCGCAGCGAGACCGACGCCTTCCTGCGCGGCCTCACGCTGCTCGTGCCCGACAACCTGCTCGCCATCTTCGATGAGAACGAGCTGGAGGTATGTAAGACCGACGCCTTCCTGCGCGGCCTCACGCTGCTCGTGCCCGACAACCTGCTCGCCATCTTCGATGAGAACGAGCTGGAGGTATGTAAGACCGACGCCTTCCTGCGCGGCCTCACGCTGCTCGTGCCCGACAACCTGCTCGCCATCTTCGATGAGAACGAGCTGGAGGTATGTAAGACCGACGCCTTCCTGCGCGGCCTCACGCTGCTCGTGCCCGACAACCTGCTCGCCATCTTCGATGAGAACGAGCTGGAGGTATGTAAGACCGACGCCTTCCTGCGCGGCCTCACGCTGCTCGTGCCCGACAACCTGCTCGCCATCTTCGATGAGAACGAGCTGGAGGTATGTAAGACCGACGCCTTCCTGCGCGGCCTCACGCTGCTCGTGCCCGACAACCTGCTCGCCATCTTCGATGAGAACGAGCTGGAGGTATGTAAGACCGACGCCTTCCTGCGCGGCCTCACGCTGCTCGTGCCCGACAACCTGCTCGCCATCTTCGATGAGAACGAGCTGGAGGTATGTAAGACCGACGCCTTCCTGCGCGGCCTCACGCTGCTCGTGCCCGACAACCTGCTCGCCATCTTCGATGAGAACGAGCTGGAGGTATGTAAGACCGACGCCTTCCTGCGCGGCCTCACGCTGCTCGTGCCCGACAACCTGCTCGCCATCTTCGATGAGAACGAGCTGGAGGTATGTAAGACCGACGCCTTCCTGCGCGGCCTCACGCTGCTCGTGCCCGACAACCTGCTCGCCATCTTCGATGAGAACGAGCTGGAGGTATGTAAGACCGACGCCTTCCTGCGCGGCCTCACGCTGCTCGTGCCCGACAACCTGCTCGCCATCTTCGATGAGAACGAGCTGGAGGTATGTAAGACCGACGCCTTCCTGCGCGGCCTCACGCTGCTCGTGCCCGACAACCTGCTCGCCATCTTCGATGAGAACGAGCTGGAGGTATGTAAGACCGACGCCTTCCTGCGCGGCCTCACGCTGCTCGTGCCCGACAACCTGCTCGCCATCTTCGATGAGAACGAGCTGGAGGTATGTAAGACCGACGCCTTCCTGCGCGGCCTCACGCTGCTCGTGCCCGACAACCTGCTCGCCATCTTCGATGAGAACGAGCTGGAGGTGTGTAAGACCTCAAAATCAGCCAAAAAACCTTATTCAACTGTTTTTAAGTATCGATGTGACGATTCTTAGCTTATGTCTGGCAATAGACGTCTATTATTAAACTCAATAGCAGAGGTATCGACGCACAAACTGTAATCATGAAGTTAAGTTAGCACATGCTTCTCCATCTCCTAGACGAAATGATCCGACGGTTATTAAAAAAAAAAATTGCTGTTTCATTTTTGATAACTGACGAAAATTTTCTAAGCAGTCGGTTCAGAATCATGTACCGACTCCATGACTCCATAGTAACAGGTTGCGCGTTGATGTCCCGTCACCCTGTATTTATGTCCGTGACTACCGCCGGACCACCAACGCCAATCGCTTTCATATTTGGTAAATAATTAGTACTCAATTGGTACTAATTAGTACTCGAACCACAAAATTGGTACCTTAGTAGTTTTCGAGAAAATCAACTTTGAAGGTGGTCCGGCGCTAGTCACGCTCCCTTCAGCAGGACCACCATGAGCGCCGAAAAAGGGGGCACGCTACAGGTATTCTAAGCATACAAATAATTAGTACCCATAAATATGATTTATTACATTAAAAAAAACAGAACTGTAACATTTGTATTTACTGAGAAATCAACGATGATAACTTTCTCGCAATTGTTCAGCAGGACCACGATTTTGAATGTTGATTCCAAGTTAGAGAAGCTTGTCGCTTTCCTCAAGCCTACATAGAAAATTAGTACCCTGCAAGATAAAATTAGTACCCAAAATTCGACACTAGTACTCCAGTAGTTTACGAGATATACCATGCCATTGGTGGGGTGGCGGTAGTCACGGTGCCAAATTTTCATTTCAAGATTTCCCTAATAAAAACTCTGTGATTTCTTCCCAAATTTATACAAAAATTAGTACTCCTAAAGAAGTTAAAGCGACTAAAAATTCAGATTTCCAAGTGTTGTATTTTAAGAGAAATTAGCTTTCATTACTTTTCCATACTAAATCTTCGCGTATAACCCGACCAAATTAAGTTGCCATGGTATTCAGCTGTTTAAGAGATGTACACTCGTGCACATAAATTTATAGATGTTGGAATAGTATTAACAACAGTTCAATATCTAAATTTTCATACAGTGTATCTAAAAAAAAAAATGTACGAGTGCACATCTCTTAAACAGCTCAATACCATTGACAACTTAATTTGGTCGGGTTATACGCGAAGATTTAGTATGGAAAAGTAATTAAAGCTAATTTCTCTTAAAATACAACACTTGGGAATCCGAATTTTTGGTCGCTTTAACCGTATAGTTCGGCAGCGCCCCCGAATGGACCCGAACACACGAACCTCCGCTGGCTCGGTACTGGGTCCCATTGGACCCAGGAATTACGAAATACGACACCCTTCATTGATTATGTAAATATTTATTATGCTAGCCATCAAATCTTATGAATGTGCGAATTAATATTGCATATTTAGCGCGCAAGCTTATTAATTTACCTTTATTAAATTTAAGCCTGTAAATGCGATAATCGCCATTTTGTTGACAGAGGTGGTCGAGGCTAAAAAACATAAAAAATGGGGATTTCGAACATCCAAACTCCACCACAGGGGCAGTGAATAATACATCATTTAATTATTTGACGAATTCATCCATTGCCCAAGTTAAATAAGTAGCGGTAATGAAGTTTTTTGATATCTAATGTCGAAATTTCGCGCCAATCGTGCGTGTTTACATTTTTACTTTTCACAAATGTCACACACACACATGTAGATAAGATTTAAAATGAGACAAATATTATTGAAAATATTATAAACAACACGAAAATGCCCAAATCTTAACGTAATATTGAAACACAGGTCCAATAACACGTATTATTCATTACCACTACTCAATTTGTGTTCAAAATCGCCGTCCATTATTGTTTTTTTTTTATCGTAATGATGTGTGAAAGCGATTATGATAAACGATTTTTTTTTTAATTTCGATTGAGTCGAGTAATTAATATGTCGAATGTCGGAAATCGATACTCAGAAATTAAAATAAAATCATTTTAATACAAAAAGCACTGTTTGTAACAATGATTTATGCTTTTTTAATGTAATTATAATAGTTTTTTGGACATTATATTAAAACTGAGTCAATAACTGAGGACCATTGACCATAGTCATTCATTGAATTTCGCGCCGAATTGTTTCTATATTTGAATTTATCTTCGGAATGCGCTCGCCGCTTCAAATTATTTTTATATAATGTACAATTATTTATTTTTGATACTTTCCAATAGTTTGCTACAGAATGCCCAGTATACATTTTTTAGGTAGGCTTAACAAAAGTTTGGGAATGATGATAAATTAATTGGATAAATTGCGTATTCCGCAATTACTTTATATTTCAATATGTTTTATTAGTTGTATGAACTTGGTAGTTTTTAGGGTTCCGTACCCAAACGGTAAAAACGGGACCCTATTACTAAAACTCCACTGTCCGTCTGTCCGTCTGTCCGTCTGTCACCAGGCTGTATCTCATGAACCGTGATAGCTAGATAGTTGAAATTTTCACAGATGATGTATTTCTGTTGCCGCTTTAACAACAAATACTAAAACAGAATAAAATAAATATTTAAAGGGCGGCTCCCATACAACATTCCTGTTTTTTTGGCGTTTTTGCCTTAGGATACGGAACCCTTCGTGTGCGAGTCCGACTCGCACTTGGACAGTTTTGTATTTAATAGTTTATTTGAGTAATAGAAATTGTTTTTTTTTGTGGTACTAACCCAACGTAATTTTAAAAACTGACCTTGTTTATGTCGGACCACGCACAGTTAAAAGTTAGGTAGGTAGTTGGGTTGAATATTTACGCATGCACAATGCTCATCATTAATTTGATCGACTGCAAAAATAAGTTTGTATTTCATAAACTCATCATTCATAACGCACCCAAAAATGGAAGTGCCGGCCAGAAAAGAAAAGTACTGTTTTCTTATCCCTTTCGATGTTGACGTCACCCGCGACGGCCCTGTGTCATTTTTAGGGGAATAACATATTGAGCATTTCTTACTATTACAGCGAAACTCTGCAATTAACCCCCTTGGCTGCTATTTGAGATTAAAAATGCCAAAAAATCTTATTTTTGTAACAAGTGTTTTAAGCATAACATTAAAAAAACAAGCAAGCGCGAGTCGGCCTCGCTCTCCGAGGGTTCCGTACCATCATA
This sequence comes from Mesoligia furuncula, assembly GCA_916614155.1. Lineage (NCBI taxonomy): Eukaryota > Metazoa > Arthropoda > Insecta > Lepidoptera > Noctuidae > Mesoligia > Mesoligia furuncula. The sequence goes on from OU744799.1 coordinate 30,026,437, forward strand.
TATTTTTAAATTTTCATCGGTGAGACATATTATTCGTCAGAGAATTTTAACACTGCACGCTGCGGTGTAGAATATTGCAGTTTTAGGTCAGCGCTATCTCATGACCGATAGTGGAACGAATGTATTTATTGTTGATGATTTCTGAAAGAGTGTGCGATTTAGAGACATCGTTTTATTTTTCCTGTAATCGTTACATAAACTTCTAACACATAGAATAATTTCAGGATTTCCTCTATGCAAACTTCGGAGATAAGGGGGAAACGGTATTTGTTCTTTACATTTTTATCAAAAGTCACAAAGCATGCGGCTTAAAAAAATGTTTGAGAATGTGCAAACTACGCTCTTTCTTGATACCCCACATACGTTAGTAGCCCCACTTCGAGTTTTTCAAAACCCTTTTCAGTCCCGGTTGTAAAAAAAAAACAAAAATATTTTTATTTATTTCTTGTTTGCTAAATAGTTGGGCAAACGTCACCTAAATCTATTTCAAGCTGATAGCATTAGTAGTTCTTGAGATATCCAGCTGTGACAGACGGACATACTGAGTCGCAACATAAGGGTTCCTTTTTCACGTGATGCTGACATCTCTTTGAGGCGCGCGTGGAACACGTACTCGCCAGGGCCGAAGCCTGCCGGGTCAGCGGGATTGTCCGCAAGGGTTACCGCTGGCTCGGAACACAAAGGGCTAAGGAAGAAACACTGGTGGGTTTAGTCAGTAAGAGTCTGACGCTCCCTTCCGCCCAGAGCGGGAGGGGTCATATGATGATTTCCCACCCAAAAAAAAGGGTTGCTTTTTACCATTTTGGTACGGAACCCTAATAACAACTTTAAATTGAATATAACATCCCCAACATTCCGAACATGTTTTGACGCAGTATATTGAGAGATTTGCTATGTTATTTTAAGACCAGACTTCTGATAGGATCTCCTGGAATCTATAATCACAGAACTATATTTTGTATTTTTTTTTTTATTTTAGTCACTACAAGCCCTTTCATTTGATATATCACACGGTACCTACAGTATGCAAAGCTTTTTAAATTTTCTAATGTGACCCCAAAAAGTGACCCCATATTATAAATTAATTAATTTATGTTACACGGCCATGTTCGAGTCACAGAAATTTATAAAAGTACCAAATTTCAACTTAATCGGTCCAGTAGATTCGAAACAAATCGGTTGTGATAGACCTACACAGACAGACACACGAGTGATTCTATAAAGGTTCCGTTTTTTCATTCGGACGTAGGGAACCATAAAAAGTTACACGCCTATCCACACTGTACTTATTAAAATAAAATGATTATATTTAAATAAATAATTAATTCATGAAAAATATACCAAAGAGTTTTTATTCAATTTCGACAAATTTTTATTTTTTTTAAATACCGATTATCGATTATGCTTTAAGACATTTTTTAATCGAAATAACAAAATTGGGTGGATGGTCAGCACTAAGAAGTGTCACGCCGCAACACAATTTAAGTAATTTTTATCAAGATTTGATCATGTTTTTTATGTAGCTTATTTATGAAAAATGGGAAAAGTAAGAATGCAGAGAGAATGACAATATCTTTATTTTTCCATTTTGGATATTTTCATCAAGAGATTATGTGGTTTATGTACATATTTTCAGCGATTTTAAGATGCCTACCTTTTGGATAGGTGTAGTAATATATATTTTATACATTTTTCGCAGTAGAATGACGCGGTTTGACCGACATCAGCATATAGTTAAAGATATTTGCCACAAACTTATTGTCCAAATACGCGCGGTAACACATTTTTCTTAATAAATTCGAATGCTGAAAGTTGAAGTAAATTCCTGAAAATCATGACGTAATTCGCAACATCCCGTCGAGTCAGCTGGTATGTCATATGTCAAAATCTAGTCAAGCAGAGAGGTTAACTTCTTTAGGAGTACTAATTTTTGTACAAATTTGGGAAGAAATAACAGAGTTTTTAATAGGGAAATCTTGAAATGAAAATTTGGCACCGTGACTACCGCCACCCCACCAATGGCATGGTATATCTCGTAAACTACTGGAGTACTAGTGTCGAATTTTGGGTACTAATTTTATCTTGCAGGGTACTAATTTTCTATGTAGGCTTGAGGAAAGCGACAAGCTTCTCTAACTTGGAATCAACATTCAAAATCGTGGTCCTGCTGAACAATTGCGAGAAAGTTATCATCGTTGATTTCTCGGTAAATACAAATGTTACAGTTATGTTTTTTTTTACGTAATAAATCACATTTATGGGTACTAATTATTTGTATACTTAGAGTACCTGTAGCGTACCCCCTTTTTCGGCGCTCATGGTGGTCCTGCTGAAGGGAGCGTGACTGCCGCCGGACCACCTTCAAAGTAGATTTTCTCGAAAACTACTAAGGTACCAATTTTGTGGTTCGAGTACTAATTAGTACCAATTGAGTACTAATTATTTACCAAATATGAAAGCGATTGGCGTTGGTGGTCCGGCGGTAGTCACGGACATCTGTATTTTTATATGATGTTGATTCTTGAGCAATACGTTGTCGTTGTAGCTGCTAGTGTGCGGCACGGGCGAGGTGTCGGTGGGCGACTGGCGCTCGCACGCGCTGGTGTCGGGCTCGGGCCGCGACTGGGAGCGCCTGCTGAGCTGGTTCTGGGCCGCGCTGGCCAACTTCAGCACAGAGGAGAGAGCCAGGCTGCTGCAGTTCACTACTGGCTGTTCTCAGCTACCTTCCGGAGGCTTCCAGGTAAGAAAAAGAGTTAATGTGCTTAAGGTTGAAAATGTTTAGACTCAGCCATTTCTTTTGATGTTGTGGTTACTCACACAATCCCTTTGATCCTATGCTCAGCTCAAAAATGAATCGGCCCGTTCTGTTCCAGGAGCTGAACCCGCGCTTCCAGATAACCGCGGCGCCTAACTTCGGCGCGCTGCCCACAGCCCACACGTGCTTCAACCAGCTGTGCCTGCCCGACTACGACAGCTACGAGCAGCTGGTGCACGCGCTGCTGTGGGCCATCAACGAGGGCGGCGAGGGCTTCGGGATGATATGAGGGGAGCGGGGAGGTATGCAGGGGACTTGCTCGAGTTTGTGGTTTCAAGGTTTTGATCTGAATTGTGTTTGTGTTGAAATTGAAAATTCTTGGATGATTATTTGGTTCGTAAAGGTTAAGATTGATTTTAATTTTTGATTTAACCGTCGTGTGAAAAGATTATTGACTATTGTAACGCACAAAACTTGTAGGTTTTATTTTGGGACATCGAGTATCTATATATTCGTTGATCGTGTACAAGTCGACTACAATTTTATTATTTAGTAGTATTATAACAATGTAAAATATCGCGTTACCCTGCAGGCAGATAATGTTAAAACAACGAAGTCGAGCAAGTTTCCTCTTCACTTGTATCTTTCTATTTATCGCACGTTATCGCGTGAATAATTTCAATTTAAACCTTATGTCTTTGGTATAAGAAACTACGTGCTAAACAACAACTAATTAAATTAAGAAATGTTTAATTGTTTCAAATGTTACAAAATCTACATAATGTAAGTTACAATTGACATTGTATCATTACAACAAAGGAACTGTTTCCTTTTAATTTATTTACAGCCTTATTAGTCCTAATGGACAAAGGCATAGTTTAAAATTTAAATATGTAGCATAATATAATCGTGGGATCGAAATCGAGCAATTGGAATACCTATAAATTAAAGTAAGCGAGCGGATCAGTCTCACTAGTCATAGCTCTATGTCAGATTGTTATACGCACGTGTCGTTTGGTTACGGCTCACACTGTGGCCCATGTTGGCCGACAATCGTCCGTTGTATAAAGGAGACAGATATCGGATAAATGGCTGCCTTCTGGGTGCCCTTTTGAGATATTAACACCAGGTTTATAAAATGCCATTCAGCACAAAAATAAATCCAAGATTATCCGTCTATCGCATTCATATTATTGTGTTGGGTCAAGTCGTGACGCCTTCTGATGCAGTTTTAGCCAACCAAAACTGGTTGCGAGGTGTCCTCAACAGATTAGTTTAAGAGTCAACGGAGTTTCTTGCTCGTTCTTCTCCATAGGAACCTACTTCGCTTTGGAATGTGACAACTAGCTTCAAAAGTAAAATAAAAGTGTAAATGGTTTAAAAATTATAATAAATCCTTTGAGTTTAAGAATGTAGATGAACAGTAACACCTTTGATTGGTCGATCCCGCGTCACGACACAACACGACACATGAATGTGCCGGTAGCTTTACTTGTATCAAGTGATTTAATTAGCTGTTGGTATTTCACTCAACCAGCCACAGCAGTTTGATACTCCGAGCAAATCCTGTTGAAGAGCCATTTAGAAACCCGGTGTTTAATATGTATTCAGACTCTCCAAAGTATACTCTTAATAAATATTTTGTACGTAAACTAACATGGGTCCATGAGCCTTTAAATTTTAATGGAATCCTGCCAAAGACGAAGTCCATGTACCTACATTGTACATGGAATTGATATACGTATGACAATAACGAGTTAAGTAAACATCTATGTTTATTGTCAGTGTTATTATTAAGACAGTAAGCCGACCGCTTACACGAGAAAGCTAAATTAATAAAACAATTACAATTGACAAAAATAATTAAAATTTTGAAAGTTGTGACATTTTTGGGCAGAATGAGAAAAGTTTATGAAAATAAAATAGACGATTTATTTATAAAATTGAAATCTAAACTTGAATTGAAAAAAAAAAAAATGCTTTTGTAAGAAATTAATATTGTACATTAAATAGTGTCTTGTACAATAAATTATCCGAGAGTTAGTTCCAAGCGTATTATTAGCATTTTGCTTTTAGTCACTTAATTATTATTATAATTACTTAACACAAAGAGGCCTGTACTTTATTTATTAGATAATTTATTAATTGAGGAATAGAAACGTCTTCATTATGGATACCTGCGAAAGTATGCCTCGATTTGAGTAGAAAATGAGCAAAGATATTTTTTTAAAAGGAGGCAGGAAATTTACGTTCATGTATGTCGTAGCCTAAAATAACCAAATAAATATAGGTTTATCTATAAAATGAGGTAAAGAATATAAGTGGCTATTACTGAGGCTTTTACTTTACGAAATTGCCAAATATAGTGATGTCGTTGACTTTGAAATGTACAGTTAACAAAAGAGATTCGTTACCAGTCAAGAAGATAACATATTTGCACTTCTTGAGTAATGTCAGGCTAGAGAGTAGTGGTGGCCCTGTGGGAACGAACCAGACTTACGAATAGAAAAACCAAAAACCCGGTCGCGGGTTCGAACCTAGGCAGGCGCTTTATTTTGTGTAAATAATTTCATAACCACTGCGCTCAAAACGGTGAAGGAAAACATCGTGGGGAAACCGGCATGTCCAAGAACTAAAAATTCGAAGACATGTGACATATCACCCGCAGTGGGCCCGCGTGGTAGATTATAGCCCACTCCCTGTGGAAGAGAGTGTCCCAGCAGTGGGAACATTTTAAGCTGATTATGGGCAAAGTCAGACAAACATGGTAATTCTTTTTTTTAAAGATTTGAGCACACGCACAAGATTTGTAATACGCTTTTGTAGCCGCCTGGTCCTTTACCCAAACTCTTCTGTTAACTGTGCTCGAGGCATATAATGTTAGTAACCTGTTCCTCACACTGAGGGCTCTGAGGCAGCTTTACTTTATAAATAATTCCTAAGGAGTACTTTTATTTAGATCTGAGCGATTTTTGATTACTTAGGGCTGATTTTTCCATCGCCAGATAACTTTTATTGGAGGAATAAAATTGACGTTTGACAGTTTTTGTATGAAATAACTGTCAAAATTTCAAAATTATTCCTCGAATAAAGTTATCAGTTGATTGAAAAATTAGCCCTAACTCAAATTAAAAATATAATTTAGAAGAAAAAGTAGATTTATTTCGCAAAAAAATAAGGTTAAGATCTATCAATATAATTTATCAAAACAAGTATATTATCAAGTATTTTGCGGTACTGTTCTTAAATATTAAACACTATAAGCCACATGCGAGCTCACGACCGGCAGCTACAGCGGAGTTGAAGCAATCGCCTTGGCCGAAATCGGTCGGATTGCATCATCATCATTTAACACTTAATTTATATTTATTTATTAACATTTAGTTTATTTAATGAGATCCACAGTATTTATAAAACTTCTATGTGAACCTAACAGAAAGATTAAAATAAATTTCAGGTTTTAAATATTTAATTATTTACCAAAACATAATAATAATGTCTGAGAAACATACATTTCCTTTCTCTTTTCTATTATTTTTTTTTATTTGAAGCAATCAAAAAGACAATTTGTAGTACCTATCTAAAATATTTAAAACCCGAAATCTGATTGTAAAATAAAATTGTTCTAGTTTTAATTTTTAGTACAAACTATAATTTGGCCTAAACTGTTTTATGACTCCAATCTAAACTCCAAAGTTGCATTTAATATAAATAATAATAATGATTAATAATGTATGTAATAGTATAAATCCTGTGAATGTATACTTCTGTGTGAGATCGTCGTTGAATGTACACGGTGTTACGGTAATAGTTGTGAGTTGCGTAATTTGGAGAACTGGCTAAAATTATAAATGGAGGAATCTTAATAATTGATTGATTGAGGTGGTATAGCTTTAAATCCTTAGCATCTAGACATTACTGAATCCGAAAAATAAAGTTTTGGAAATTCAGACTACGTAAACATTAGACATTTTTTAATAAATAAAATAAAAACGTTTATTTTCTTCACCACGTTTTTTATTTTTTATAAAAAAAATACCTCATGGAACAAGTGAATAGCCATATGGCATACAGTGGATGTAGCCCCCCCTCCTAAACTCCAAATGACCGAATATGTTTAATGTTGATAGATTCACGTTTCTAGTGGTTCTTATTTATACCCAACTGCGGCATAGCCCAAAAGGAGGGTAATGTTTTTAGACACTTTTCCTAAATTGCGCAACGTCTAGCTTTTATCGTAAAATAAACTGTTATTAACGTAAGATAAAGCAATGATGTTAGTGTTCAATCAAAGTTATTAATTAATGATTATAATTTAGCGACTTAGTTTCAACATTTTTATTATGGTTCTAGTCATAATATTTAATACTCTTAGATTTCGCAATATGATTGCATTTTATGGTGTTGGGGAGAAGACACTTTCATATAAGTATTTAATTTTGTCTTTATATAAGATTATAATGAGTCTACAACATTTTTACCGTCTTTATTTATATACTTTAGTCCAATTATTTTTATTGCGTCTTTGATATATCTCGGGACTCTGGGGTCCAGGACCTTTGGAAGGTGTATCAGGGGCCAATGCCAACTCGCAGGGGTCCATTAGACGCTTTCAATGAAATGGGGCACTTACCGACTCGATAACCCCCGGTTAGTGTATATTGTTAACGATAACTTTGAATATTATTGTTGTTAATAACGTAAAATAATAAAGATTTTGAGTAAAGAGTCTGCTCTCCAAACATTCGCACAGTTTTAAAGCTAGCAATTAGCTATTTATTATTTTATTAGTACATTTTATATTAACGCCATACTTGTTGCTTGATAATGTGTTGATTAAAAACCCAACTACTTACTATTCTAGATTCCAAAATGGGTGACTACTTTCTACTCACATTTAAATATTGTATTTGCAAACTTACAGGTTAAACATGCAAACACAATATTAATTTACCATATAATTAAAACTTATCTTGTATGTTACACATTGTAGCAAATATGGCGTTAACTTACTTAGTTATTATAAATTAAATGGAAGAATAATTCAATTCATACTTATTTATGTAAATTATAAATATCTGACATCTTGTAAATATCTATTTCAAAATTAACGGTTTGGGCTAGTGAAATGGAAATAAGTAGCATCGTTCACAGAAAAAATACAGTGGCACTCCCCATTGGGGCGAATTATAAAGTAAAAACACCATCATTATTCCACTTCGAAAACGGGATGGTGCTATCGGCCTTTTATAGCTCCAACTCTCTCTCACACTGGAAAAATGGTAGCATTAATACGTCATACAAGAATTTCCTGAAAAAGGAAATGGACTGTGTCTCAAGGATTGCCAACGGGCCAGTAATATTATCACGACCGTCAACCAAAGTGATGTTGTAACTCAACCATTTATAGATAAGCTACTTTTCTCCGTGTCACTGACCTAAACACATTCATCTTAATGTTTACGTAGAAAGGGGGCGAGCTGAGCTGTAGGCCTAATCATAATAGTTCAATGGTAGCTGTCAACAAGACTAGCGTCATTCATAATGACTTTAGTGGAGAAGTTCGTTTTATTAAAACTTTTGTGGACTTAAGCTTAATTTGTATTAAAAACAGGTAAATACAGGGTCAAATTAAATTAACTAGCGCAGTGGATATCGATAACTAAACACTCATCATCTACCTGCCTTTTCCCAACTATGTTGGGGTCGGCTTCCAGTCTTAACCGGATGCAGCTGAATACTAGTATTTTACATGGAGCGACTGCCTATCTGACCTCCACAACCCAGTTACTGGGTAATACGATACCCCTTGGTAAGACTGGTTGTCAGACTTTCGGGCTTCTGACTAACCGTAACGACTGTCAAAGATCCTCGAATGATAGCCGGGACCAACGGCTTAAAGTAAAAGTAATGTAAAGATGGTCACCCATCCACAGACCGAGACCTACGTGCTTAACGCGCTTTCTTATAAAATAAAAACAAAAAAGATTTTTTTTTTTGGGGAAGTATGAGTTGAGAAAATCTGTTTTGTTTAGTTTCGTCGAGTTGACATGTCGATACCCATCACGTCCGTGAAGTTTACACAATAAAAATCAGATTTTAAACTGACATTTCAAGTGAGTACAATAAATGAGGTCAGTGGCCCTACAAAACAAATTAATTTCATTTTTGTTTTATCGTTTTTAGATATCGATCACGTCCGCGGAGTTTTACTAGCTAATTTAATTTGACTCTGTATGTATACAGTATTGTTCCCCATCCCCCCATTTGACTCTGTATGTATACAGTATTGTTCGCCATCCCCCCATTTGACTTTATGTATACAGTATTGTTCCCCATCCCCCCATTTGACTCTGTATGTATACAGTATTCTTCCCCATCCCCCCATTTGACTTTATGTATACAGTATTGTTCCCCATCCCCCCATTTGACTCTGTATGTATACAGTATTGTTCCCCATCCCCCCAATCCCCATTTTTATTGCATTTGTTTGTGTAAGATAATTTAATTAAGTAAGTGTGTTGTTTGTTGTCAACCCCGATAATTCCTGTTATCTGTGTTGTTTACATTTTTAGTACGAAAATAGACAAAGCTGTATAATAATTAAAATATTTTGTATATTTTAATTAAAGAATATTTCGATTTGTGTTATTTTCAATGTTTTGTGAAACGATGTCGTCCTCCGTAGCGGTAAACCAAGTATGTAAGTGCATGGCTCGCCCCCGGTGATAGGACCCATTCCAAATGTTGATATTTTGTAGTTGAACCATTGTTGATTAGAAATTTAAGACTGAAATAAATTGATGACGTCGAATGGTACTGTTTTATTATCGTTACTAAATATTTCTAATATATATTTGTTTATAACACATGTATTTCAGTTCGTAAAATTCTTTCCAAAGACTTGCACACACAAATCACATTCACAAAAAATATACAGGTACAAAAACGTATTCTGAGGCGTGCACAAGACCTACTATATACCTAGTACCAATGATATTTTGGTAAACAGATATGTTATGAGCGCGCAAATCGTGAAGACTAGAAAACGTCCTAATTGGGACGTATTTATTGCCTTTAGTCTGTGTCACGCACGTCTACGAGTGAGACGGTGCGCGCAGCTACGTAATTACCATCCAAAATGCCATTTTGTGTATTTAGAAAGTGTACCAATTATGATACCAAAGTTAATAAAACACAAGGGATCTCATACCACACGAAAGTACACAATATACTTCGATTTATTAATATATTTCAATTATTTTCCTAATATTCTGATATATTTGGAGGTTAGAAAAAAAAAAGAGATGGAAAATACATTTTTTGTCGTAAGAACGACAAGGATGCGAGCACTCCGGACATAGAATAAAAGTACAGATGCGAATATTAGGCAGTAAAATCATCTTTTATCGGTAAGTACTAAACAGTACGAAAAATTATTTATGATTTTATCAGAAATAAGCTACCGGTGGCTGGGTATAAACGAGCATACTCGTATGTCGCGCGTGTCTTTTGGAAAAGTCTCGTTCTTGTATTATACAATTCTAATGCATCTATCGCTTTCTTTCCCTTTTATGTTTATCGTAAAAATTTGTGGTGCGTATGATATACCTTTGATAGCTGAAAAATGATATCGAAAATAATAAAATTAAAATTCACTTATGTAATAAAATACCTATCTACCTTAAACTGACTTCAAAAAAACGAGAAGAGTCTCAGTTAGTCGGTATTTTTTTGATGTATGTTCCGGGATTTTTTGTTCTCTCTATCCCCGGGCCGGGACCGATCGGTCCAGGATCATTTATGAATTATATTAATATGTTGCATTGCATATATTTTAACAGCATGTTCGTTTCAAAGCTTGTTACATTTCATGTTACCTTCCACATATTTGTACCCACCATTGATTAGACACTACTATCTACACATGTGTTAGCTCTGACTATCTTGAAATTTTGAGAAAACGAATAGGTACTTATCTCCTCAAAATCATTTCTGTAAGTTTCGACAAAAACACTACCACAAGACGAGCTTTGGCGAGACGAACATTATTATCTAAATTCTAAAGAAAAGGAATGATAAATCTGCAAACTATGATACCCAAATAACAGGAATTCAAAGATTATATTTTTATACGTTTATTAAATAAAACTAAATAATACTTATAATCACTTATAAATAAATTCAGGAATCAAGTACACTATAATGAAATAACATCTAGAATATTGACATTCTTATAAAAATAAAATACTTACCAAACTTACCTTGTAAACGTGTATACTAAACAATAGCTGTATTGCACCTTTCTTAAAAATATTGTATTTTTGTTATTGGCAACATTTGATATTATTTAAGCAAAAAATGACACTCGCGTCTTTCTGTAATTCAAAATGTTTTCTAGAACTAAAACAAAAAGGTCTATATTTGGTTTTCTCTATGGAATGCCGTGTCTAGCTGGTATGAGGGTCCACAGAATGGCTTGAGGAACTGCCTTCGGGCTTCGAATCCATGTTCGCGCTGCACCCAACATTCTGTGATCAAAAACAAATGTTTTAAAATACAAGAGATTATTAGAGAAGATTTAGGTTAGTTCTCTGCTTTTCCGAAACGGCAAAGCAGAGAACTAACCTAAAACGTTGAAATTTGACATTACAGAGATTATTTTATGAACTTGAACTTGCTTACATCTTGTTGCATAGATGTTTGATTACTTTAAACTTGTGAGTAAAGTAATTAATTTAATCTACTAAGGGCTGATTTCTCAATCTACAAATAATTTTTATTCGTGGAATAAAATTGACGTCTGACAGATTTTGTATGGAAGAACTGTCAAAAATTCAAAATTATTCCTCGGATAAAATTATCTGGCGTTGGAAAGTGATTATTATTTCTAACATCTAACCAACAAGATACAAAACATACTGCAAGTTCAAAAAATACGGATGTCACTGTTAGAAATGTAAACGGAACGCAATCATCTTTGATCTCTGTCTTTTATTGTTGTCTCTGTCATGCGCTGTCAATCCGTCATGTCCTGCACTTGTATTCTGCTGAAGTATTTTGTTTTCATTAAATCCCTTTTATATAAAATCAATCTTATTTCTTTTCATTAAACCCATCAGTCACGTGATCAACTTTGAACGTTAATATTTCGGAAAAGTGACAATTTACGGGGTTTGTTCCTATTATATTTTCCGTTTTTCCGTCATTGATGTCATCTATCCATTTATATAGGTTTCATGGGTGGCTACCAGTTTGAAAAAAATCAAAATGGCGCGACAGATATCTATATGAAGGCATACTTGCATCTGCCTTCATATAGAAGTCTTCAAGCTCCTTTATTGCTTTTTCTTTATCTACTTGTTTGACTGAAAACCTCGTAATGCGTTGAGAACAAACATGCACTGCTCTAAAGAGTACTTCGAATGCCTTCTATTGAACCTCAGGGAACGTCAATGTCGGCCATTTTTAAGACAGTTTTAATAATAACGTTTATTGCAAATCACAAGGTGTTCTGCACGGCGACGGTACAGTATTGTGAAGTCCATTGACCACTTACTTAGTGAGTGGTCGCGGCCACCAGTCCAGCTGTTCCCTGGTGAGCTTGAGTTCTTGCTGCATGCGCGTGAGCTCCCCGCGCATGTCGTCCAGCTCCTCCCGCAGCGCGCTGGTCTCGCAGGCTGCGGCCGACACGCGGCTGTTCAGGGCCGCGCATTCACGGGAGCAACGCGAGCGAGCTCTAATGTGGAGTTAATTGAGAGTAGTTAATAATAATAATGACGGGACGGTTGACGTGTGTCGGGCATGCCACCGTCCGGGTGAGTCTATCAGAAATATTATCTCTGGTTGTTCTCGTCTAGCTAACGGCGAGTACTTGCACAGGCATAACCAAGTAGCTAGGATTATTCACCAGCAACTTGCTTTGAAATATAAACTTGTGGATTCTGAGGTACCGTATTACAAGTATGTGCCCGACCCAGTTCTTGAAAATGACCATGTCACATTGTACTGGGATCGGTCTATCATTACTGACAGGACTATTGTTGCCAATAAGCCTGATATAGTGGTGATAGATCGATTAGCGCGCTGCACAATGATTGTCGATGTTACCATTCCACATGACGGGAACCTCGTGAAAGCTGAGAAAGAGAAGCAAATCAAATATCTCGACTTAGCACACGAGGTTGTTGACATGTGGAATGTGAGCTCGGCTATCATTGTGCCGATTGTCGTATCAGCCAATGGGCTGATAGCCGAAAGCCTCGATCAACATCTATCGAGGCTCTCGTTAGGCGGTTGGATCAAGGGCCTGATTCAGAAGGCAGTACTCCTTGATACGGCTCGCATTGTCAGGAGGTTCCTGTCTCTGGAGCCCTAACCACCGGTAGCTTGGACCCTGCTCCCGACACCGGCGGACAACTATTTTTTTATATTTTTAAATGTTTTTTATACCTATTTTTTATATTTTAAGAAATATTTAAAAATGTAATAAAGTAAGTTAGCTAAATAAATGAACGGAATAATAATAATAAAACCTTTATTTTCAGGCTACTTTGGCCCATAGATAAATACCTTACAGACTAACATATATATTATAATAATACAATGTGTGTTAGTGTATAAATTTGAAAACTATGTTAGTAAAACACTTCACTCGAGCACTGTCTTTGTGCGTTCGTGTGGCACTTGTCCGCGGAAGCGACGGAACATTACACCTTGCGGCCAAAAGTCCTCTGCCATGACGAGGTGCAGGTAGCATGTAGGTACTCGCACCACGAACGCCTTAAAGTTGACGTTGCGGCGCGATTCAAGCAACTGCACCCTCGCCCTGTACTTGGTTCTTTGGCACACGTACTCCACGATGTCCTCGGCCTTAGTGGTATAATGAAGGCGCGAAATATACACGGGCGTGTTAATGGTCTGCGGTGGCAGCTTTCTGGGAAAGAATAGCTAAAAGAACAAGACAGCTAGACGAAACAACCCCTGACATTAGAGATCTTGCCTTCCTATGAAATAACCCAGAACAATAAATGACATGCGGTAGCTTCACCAGTGAGGAAAACAAATCCCGAAGTCCTTTGACTCCTTGAAAAGAGGTCTTACGTAACACCAAATAAACACTTGATCATGTGTAGATAAGGATCTAAGGAAATCATGTTACTTATTTTCCATAAGTTATTTTATTAAAAAGGTTTCGACGGATTATGAATCGATGAGCTGTTAGTTCAAATTTGTAAAAACTGTCGCCTGCTAAACAATACCACTGTGAATTGTAGCCCCCAGTCTACCAGAGTATGCTTACAGCTTGAAATGCTATTGAAGTGCTAGGGGGCCAAGTCTTGCTATTTTCAATGATTGGTCATTATGACAACATACCAATTTAAGGCAACGCCTTTACCATCATATTACTAAAAGTTCGTAATCTCCCAAATTCATAATGGCGTGATGCCAGTGGTCAAAATAGTAGGACATTACGTCTTGTCAGTACGAGATTACCAATACGAACAATTTTTCCGATGGAATGTCAGTGGCACGCTATTGGAAAATAATAAAGACGCCTTTCAATTTGGAGGAAATCTACAATGTCGGTGTCAATGATCGGTGATTCCGACACAGTTGCGTTAGCAGACTTGTCCAACTGGAAATAAAGGAAGTCAACTCACTCCTCCTCTTGATTGAGTCGTTCGCTGGTGATCTCCAGCTGCCTTTGCTTCTCATCCGTCTCGCGTCGCAACGTCGCCACCTCGGCCTCCGCTGACGACAGCAGTTCCTCGTGTTGCGCCAGGTCTTCTTCTAGCATCGCCAGCTGAACAGAAAACTTCCAAATTCAATAGTATCCTACGTGTTTAAGGCGAAAGCTTCAGGGTAGACCGTGAAATTCAATTTTTGTTACGATTTTTGCAATTTACAAGTATGTACAAAAATTGAAATTGATTTGATTCGAGAATTTACAGAATTGTAATTATTAAAATCATATAACTCTCTCAAGTTAAAATTACTCCCTTGAACGACTATTAAGTTGTATTTAGAAAACCGTTATAATTATGTACCTTAGCACATCCCCCTTGCAGAAGCCTTACAAGAAGAGACCCTTTTTGGTTAACTCCCAACGAAAGTCCAGTCGCATTTTGCTGCTTTGCAGCTTGCTGATCAATTTCGTTTTCCTATTAAGAGCGTTTACGTTTTTACCCGACTGCGTCAGAAGGAGGGTTATGTTTTTCGAGTGTATGTATGTATGTATATTTCTTTGGCACGCTCTGTAGCCTAAACGGCTTGATCGATTTCAGCTTGAGAGATGCCGTTAGATTCGTCTTAATTGTGAGAGTGACACTGGGTCAGAATTGATCAAATTTTTTTTTTTTCTCGTAACCTATCGAGTGGGGTATCAAAATAAAGGGTTTTAAAAGGTGATTACGAAAATATGTATAACTTATATGGTTAAAAGTAATTCAAAGTGACAAATCGTAAAAAACGTACCTACCAAGAACTAAATCGCTTGCGAAATCTTTCACATTTGTACCTAAACTAAAAAGCTGGAAATAAAAAAAAGTAATTTAAACAATTAAAAAACCCGACTGCCAAACTGAAAAGCTACAAACAAGCCCATTTTAAATTCAATAAAAGTTGGAAGCAGGCGGGACCCACACCATTTTTATTATATTTTCAAATTCAAATGGGTCCCGCCTGCTTCCAACTTTTATTTAATTTAAAATGGGCTTGTTTGTAGCTTTTCAGTTTGGCAGTCGGGTTTTAAAATAATTGTTTTGGTATGCCTGTTGTTTGCAATATAAAAAATAGCATAGGCAAAGGTAGCATGTGAAATTATCGCTTTATCTTTAGTGATCTGTCAAAGGTACTGACACGATAGCATCGAGCAATCATGTAAACTTACATATTTCGACAACGATATTCTTATAACGAAAACAGTCTTCAGTCTTTGAACAATTTTAGAACAGTCAGTCCATTGTAATAGGTATCTTAAATTACAAACCCTCATTCCTTAACTTCCAGCTAAAGCCCTAGGAAGAGATGAAACGCCCGCCGCGATTGGGGGATTGTCTTATGTAATTTTGGCTCTTATGAATTTCTGATTCTCAGCCTCATAGGAATTCCTACAAATTTTATAAATGTGAAAGTTTCTTTCTATGTTTGGATGTTTGTTACTCAATCACTCAAAAACGGCTGAATAGGTTTGGATGAAATACGGAACACAAAATACTTTTATTCCCGTGAGATAATTTCTCACCTCCACGTGGGTGAAGCCGCGAACACTGCTATAAGAGGTGGTGGTAGGCCCCGTGATGGTAACTCATGCACATGCACACAGTTGCACACTCACCCGGTCGAAGGCGTCGTCTCTCGAGACGCAGGTGTCGTGATGCGCGGCGCGCTCCAGCGCCAGCACGTGCTCGCTCACAGCGGCGGCCGCGCGCGCGCCGTCCAGCTCGTTGCGGCAGTTGCGCCAACCTGAGCAGGATACCCACACTCGACAACTTACATTTACATGCAACATAGTCATGGTTCGTGATGAAACCGGCATGTCATAGAACCAAAAATTTGAAGACATGTGACATCTACCAACCCGCACTGGACCCGCGTGGTGGATTACGGCCCGTTACAGGGTGTGGGAATGAGCATAGGCCGCTTATATTACGGGCTTGGTTCATTTTACGACAACTTTTTAGCAGAGCAGTTTAGTTTTGTGTAAGATTCGTTCCTTTGCCATACATGACAATGGCAAAAATACGCGTGTGATTGGCAAAAATACGCGTGTCATTGGCAAAAATGTCGTTTTTTTTTGCTTCTCGAATTTGTTTGGCCCAAAAGCATAATAACATTAGACCATTTATGAAAGCTTATTGATCTGCCGTAACAAATTCACTCACCAATACTCATCTCCGAAGCGCGATCTTCGGCAGCACAGACATCATCTTCTAATGCCGATTTCTCCTAAGAACAAGAATCATTATTTGTTGTATGCATTCTGTACCGAGAGAGCAGAGTCTTATAAATTGACACCGCGCATCGATATACCGCGTTGTTACCTGGCCTCCGTTTCTGGTCTTTCACTATTTTAGTCTAACCACAAGTTTCAATTTAAATTAACAAAATCAACCGATATTGTAGAGGATATTACGAGTACATTGTGAATTTCACGTTATACAATACAATCAGTCAGGTGAGCGAAACCGCGAGCACTGCTAGTTCCTCAAAACCTGCGAATACTTTGAAAAAACTTTTGAATTTGGCTTTGATATGTACGGTACACTTTTTCCATGGGGATAGGCAGGATATACAAAACGCCACATACTTCCGATCCTTACCTACCTTACCTTGCCTTTGTTTCGTTTACGTTCAAACATTAGGTCATACATGCTCGCCGGTTGTGAGTACTACGCACCTGACCTTTCTAAAGAACATCAATCAGGTCAGTATATATTATGTCCTTCTAAGAATCGTGGGTTTTGAATTCTCGTCAATTTCAGGAACCTCGTCAATTAAGTGGAACTTACTCGTTCCAGCACTGCCTTTTCCAGCTCCTTATCTTTGAGCAGCTCCTTCAATCGCTCCAGCTCCCTCATCGCCATGCGGACCTTGGAATTGTCGGAGTCCAACAGAGACTTTAGCGCAGATATCTGGATGCGCAGGCGTTCCGAGTACGACACCTGAATGAGATCAACGGTTTATGATGATAATAGGGGTTCAACACCTTTCTAGATGCTGTCAAACTGTTAGGATGAACACTAATCCAGCATTACGGCTTTTTCACCAGTTCCGGATAAATTCTGTTTAACTTAAATTTGTGAAACATCATATTTCTGCCCTTGTACATTACTTGGGGACGGCGCAACACGCTACATATATTTCCATTGTCCCCTGTCAACCGTAACGCTTCATCCATCTTTTCTTTGGACTTCCTATCCCTCTTTACCTGGGTCCCCCCTTTATAGCAGATATAGCAGAACTTTTTATGTCATAATATTATTTTGCATAACAGCGTATAGCATAAACTTCATTTCGCAGAAAATCGTTTGGCATACACTCATTTATCATACATTCAAAACTCATAATTTTGTAAGTCGGAATCATCTTTAGGCATAAATTTCATATCCATAATAATTAAAAAGTAGAACCATCGTATTGCAGAAAGTTCACAGTCAGAATCGTCTTTTGGCATAGGCGAGTTCGTGCAAAGGGGTCACAGTTTTAACCTAACCATATTTAAAAAATAATTAGTACCTATAGGGTCTAAGTTGGTTTACAAGCAATAATAAATAAGAGGTAGTCGGCGGAGCCCGACTTCGCGGGGCCATTTCTGTCTACAGGGTTTAAAGGAACCTAACCTAACCCAAGTCGGGGTGCCTCAAGTCCCGAGATCGCTTATAGAAACCATTATTTTTATGGTTCATTCAAATACCATGGATAAATACACTGAACAAACAATATTCGTTAAAAAATAATTCTACTGTTATCTTCTTATTATACCAAGTGAAATTATGCCAAATAAAACTCTGCCATCTTCATAGTATTCCAAATGAAATTACGCCAAATAAAATGCTGCACTCTTAAAAGTATGCCATTGTAAATTCGGACATATAGACATTCGGCCAAACGATAATTATGTTAAATAATTTTTATGCCTTAAATATATTCGTTTAAAGAAGATTATGCCAAGTGTGTATGCAAAATAAATTTCGGAGCATCAATATTCTGCCAGATAGAAGGAACCCCCCTCTTTACCCATCAAGATATAGGTATATTCATCACTCTTTTAGTCACATGCGTTTCTGCCCTCCTCATCACATACAATTACCAAGCCAAACGATTTCAAACTTCCCCTTATATACCTACTCATTTCTTGCTTTGTATTTTAATTTTATTTGATTTGAATGTCTGAGTATTATTTTATAGTGTATGTGTGATTAATGTGATTATTATACCAATTTTATGTTTTAATGGAATGGACTTTGTGTGAAAATAAATGAATTATTATTATTTAATCTATGAATGTCATGCAGAATTATAGTAGTACCATACCAACCATAGTTGCTGGTGAATAGTGCCTACCTGGTGTGAAAGTGGTCCTAAGTAAAAAAGAAAGAATAAAAAAAAAGAAAAAAAGAAGAAATTTAAAGAAGGAATTTTGATAGTGGTTAAATAACAAAAGCCCAAGTCCCGCGCTAAGTTAGGAGAACCGACAATATTAGAGTAGGTAAGTATGTCTGTATCATTATGTAAGAAACTCGTAATGATAGTTGTAAAGGATATTTTAATCAATAATAATAAACCTGTTATTAATCCGAATTAATCGCATTGCGTGAATTACCTGAGCCTCCAAAGTCTTGCGGAGACAGCGGACGTCCTCGCGGCGCCTCCTCCAGGCGGCTATGACCATGAACCTGCAGATCTTGCTGGCTGCTAACTCCTCGGCAGAACCGTGGGGCCCTGGAGACTCCAACATTGGGAGACCATTCTTCCTAAGGACATTCTAGATTGTAGATAATATAGTTAATTTAAGCACGGAGCCTAGTTGAAATAGTAATAGAATTTCTCCTACTCTATCGAATCACATTAAAAATCTGCGGGCATAAATCAGAGCACCAAGTTTCAGACATAGCTCACGGGGGAGGCCGGGTAGATTCGGGGTTCATAATCATGAGCAATGTCGTGACGTAAACCACTAGGGTAATTTCGGTTTCGTGACTCATGTGGTCAAACCAAACAAAACAGGAAAATGATAAGAGTAACAAAGCTAAAGAAATCATACGACAAACCTGTCAATCCTAATCCGTTTAGTTGGCGTCAGGTCCTCCATCGAAGCTGCCTTAGTCTTAGAAACAGGTCTGCTGATTGGGGTCTCTTGGTTGGCGTATGCATCCAGACAGGACCGAATCCTGGACAGGTTGGGACTGGGAGCGCACCACTTGGCCGTAAACTTGTTCACTGGTGGAGCTGAGAACAGCTGCTTCTTCGGATGAGCCGGTTGGACGCGACTGTGGGTGGAGATGGTTTTAATCAGTATTTTTTAACTCCAAAATAATCCGATGGGGAAATCCACGTTACTGCAAATATAATTTGCCAACGTGCAATGAAGCGCAATATTCTAGTCGTCAAATACAGACCATATTCGCAACACCACACTGCGCTCCAAAACACAGATTACTGACGTTGCTCAAAAAGCCGCTAAGCTGAAGTGGGACTGGGCTGGCCACGTCTGCCGTATGCCCAATGAGCTGTGGGCCTAAATAACCACCACGTGGAGCCTTGACACAGCCAGAAGGCGTTGCGGCAGACCCCGTAGAAGATGGCGGGACAAGCTGGAGAAAACAAACAACCAGTAGTCCACTTCAGCCCTGGATTGAAAGAGCTGGAAGTCATGGAGAGAGACCTTTGCCCAGCAGTGGGATGATGCAGGCTAACAGTAACCAAATATATTTAAATTAAGGGTTTTTCTTTTCTTTTACAGGAACTACGGGAATTTAGAATTAGTTTGACAATTAACTCGGTTCATTGTCGTCACATACCTACCTACCTATTAGACCAGACCCGGCATTAACCGTTTCTGGAAACGTCACACACCTTGGTCTTTTACGCACATCACAACGCGTCATATTGTTTAGTAGTTTTCCAAAATGACCAATAGTAACTATTTTAAGGAAAACGTACCTATCTATTATTAATTATGTTTTATATAACGTCACGTAATTTCCCACTTTCAGTCACACACTTGTGGTGTAAAGGAAACAAAATTATCTGAACCGTCATCGTGTGTCATTACAAGGAAATGGTAAATACTTACTAACAAAATAATAGAGCATGAACTAGATCACTTGGCAAATGTCTTCCTGCTAATGTATTTGTAAGATCCATCCTTCCATGAATTTATTTTTTTCCTCTTCATGAGTCATTGTCATCATATAATTACATATGTGAATTATGAGAACTTCGAAGGAAATTAAGGGAAATTCACTCAGTACCTTAACGTACTACTATTCTTAAGGCTAATCAGAGTCTGAGAGACCTGAGTCCAGGACCCCACCCACCCCTTCCGGCACATAACTTGCCATGTATCGTGCAACAATTGTACGTGTAGTTTAGATAGTGTCAGTTAATTTAATTTTATGGTATGCTACAGGCAATAAACTTGCACCGTGTAAATGGGGCTTCAATGCGTATGTTTTAATAATTCAAAGTAAGGCTACGTACGCACTGGCAGGTGGCTTGCTTGGCGCCTAGAGCCTAGTGACTTAACGTCCTTCGATACACGCTAAGCGACCAACTAAGCTCTAGGCATTAAGCAAGCCCAAAGTCTACATAGTGACTAAGGCTTGTTCATCAAGCCCATTGTCCTCTGCACTAAGTAGTGATGTTACCGGAAATGTATGAAACCTAGGAATTTTACCCAATTCCTAGGAAATATATGCAATTCCGAGCCTACTTAGGAAACGTGTAAAATAATCTTTCAAAGATAGTGAAGTGTATAATCAGAACCACCCCACACAGCTAACTAATACATCAAACAGTTCATTGAGTTGTGTAAATCTAAATGTATTAAGTCACCTATCGCTTACAGAAGATATGGTCGCTACCAAACTGAAATGTCTGGATATTCGCAAAGGACCAGGTCCAGACGAGATTCCCCCAATTCTCCTAGCTAACTGCGCGAAGTCATTCTCGGCGCCTTTAGCAATACTTTTTAATCGCTCACTTGAAACAGGTTGTTTCCCATCCGCGTGGAAAAAAGCTAAAATAGTCCCAATTTTTAAGAACGGTCGTAAAAACGATATAAAAATTTATAGACCTATATCGATTATCTCTGTTATCCCTAAAGTTTTCGAGTTATTATTGTATCCTTATCTGTATAGCCACTTGAAAAATCACATAGTAGGCAATCAACATGTCGCTTTTTCAGAAAATGTCATAGAATCTATGGACAAAAGGATTCAGGTTGACGCAGTCAATACCGATTTTAGTAAAGCGTTCGACAAAATTGACCACCTACTATTAATACAAAGACTCGAGAGCTGCGGAATCTACGGTCCACTACTGCAATGGTTTCAGTCATACCTTAGTGATCGTTCATCGTTCGTTGTTTTGAATGGGGTCCGATCTGAAGATTTTCACGTGACTTCTGGGGTACCACAAGGCTCCCACTTAGGGCCCTTGCTTTTCAATATTTTTATAAATACGATTATTCACTGCTTCCATCACGCAGAATCATATTTATTTGCAGACGATCTTAAGTTAACCTTGCCTATAAAATCTATAGAGGATTCTTACTTGTTGCAAGCTGACTTGGATAGATTGATTGAGTGGTGTAAGGAAAATAGGATGAGCTTAAACTTACAAAAATGTTTACATATAAAATTTTGTCGCAATAAAACTGTTTTTAAAATGTTTTTAAAAAACTCTATTTCGGGCGAGACACTCAACGAAGTTAATACCATCCGGGACCTGGGAATCTTGATAGACAGCAAAATGACCTACAATGGCCATATAGATAAAATAATATCAAACGCAAACAAAATGCTAGGTTTTGTATTAAGGACCTCAAAGCCATTCAACGACTCTAAAACCAAAATTATTCTATATGAGACGTTGGTTCGCAGTAATTTGGAATATTGTTCACAGGTATGGTCACCCCGTTATAACGTTCATATGCAGCGTATTGAACGAGTTCAAAAGAGATTCTTGTATCATCTATCCTTACAAAGCAAAAATGCGATACAATTAAATTCCTATAAAGAGCGTGTTCAGCACTTCAAACTCCAAAGCCTTAGCAATCGTAGAAAAGTTCTAGATCTTTGTTTCCTTCACAAATTGGTGACATCTAAACTAAACACTGAACTACTATCCAAAATATCTTTCAATATTCCTCGCAGGTTACCACGGTCACATACCTACAATCTTTTCAGACAACCTTTGCACAAAACCAATTTAGGTGACAACTCTCCCCTTACGAGGGCTACCAAATTGTACAATGGTATATGCCGCAAAGCTGAACTAGATATAAATCATGACAGTCTTAACACTTTTAAACGTAAACTATCTAAGCACTTTCGGTTGGAGGACATTTGATTTATCATTCTAATAATTAAATAATGTATTAAATAATTTATCATTTTTAATTTAATTTTAAACTACGTATGCTTTTCAATTCCTATATTTTTTATTGTTTTGTTTTATTGTATTTTATAAATGTATTTTTTAATATTTTAAAGCATGTAAATCTCTTATTAGCACGTTATTGTTTTTCTTTTAATATATTTATAATTTAATTATGTATTCAGAGCATGTATACTCGATAATGTATAAGCTGTGGTTACCTGTAATTGAGTGTGCATTACAGGATAATGTATATTATACAAGTTCTATAATGGTAAAGATAATTGTAATGTATCTCGTTGGTAATCCTTAAATAAATAAATAAGATCCTTTAATACACACATTTCCTGTGAAATGTATGTATTTCCCAGGAATTGTATGCAATTCCAAGATGATACTAGGAAATGTATAAACAGTAATGCTTTCTGTGACTTAGGGCTGATTTCTCAATCGACAAATAATTTTCAAAAATTAAAAATTATTCCTTGAATAAAATTATCTGGCGTTGGTAAAATCAGCCCTAAAAGAAATAAAACACGTACATAGGACAATACATAGCAAATAAAACACGGAGGTACATAGCAAATAAAACACGAAAAAGGAGGCCTCCTATTTCGTGTCCTGTCTGCAGGGTTTGAAGGAACCTAACCAAACCGAACCTCGGGGTGCCCTTCGCTCGTTCTTGCATCCACGTCGTCTAGTAGCACAACGTATTGAATTTTTAAGATTTCCGATTGCTATTTAGGAAATGTATAGATTTCCTAGGAAAAGTGCATATTAAAAAAAATATCATAGATTTCCCATCTATTCTAGGAATTATACACATTTCCTAGGAATTGTATAGAATGACGGATTGCACACTTTTCCGTTACCATATACATTCGTATCCCGGTACAAAATTAGTTGAGCGCGACTTGCCTGTTTCAGAAAAGAAACAAATCTTTCAGATATGTTTACTAAGTATTTACATTTATTACATAGTAACCTACCGAGAACCTACCGATAAACAATGCCAAACACTAATACCATACTGTTTAATTTCTAAGGATCGCGAATTGTATAGTAAATGGGTTTTACCGAAAACGAGAGCAGACTACACGGCAGCCGTTTAATTACCTACATACAAGCTGCGTTCATTTCTAAGGTTGCGGACACATCTATGCAATTTTGTAAGAACCTCCATTTATTGTGTCGCGGATCAAACTTACACCCTAGTGTTGTGGACATGCAAACACGAAAATAATTCCTCAACGAATATTGCGCCATGCAAATTACGCAGGGTTACTGTTGTCTTTTCAACCTGTCTAGCTGAATGAATTAGGTAATATAACTTGCTCGCTAGAACTTTTTTATATTTCTGAAGTTACCGGGTTGATTAGGATCCTCAAAAGGTTTCCAAGTGCTTGCTCAGCTAATTTGCAATGCAAGAAATCAGCCCCTGCCTCTCAGCCAATTTTACACACCCTACCCTAACCATACCTAAACATGTATTTTATGATACATATTTAAAGGAATATTTTAGGTACCTCTCCTATACACAAAACAGCTTCCAATAAAAATAAAGATACACCCAAAAAAAAATCAAGCAGATAACTTACCTATAGGGTCAAATAACACACTGATATCACCTCTTACAACGGGACAGGTATGTACCTAATACTTATTTAATGAATGGGCTTTACCCAACAGTGCGGAAGCTAGGGAAGTCTCGGTTCAGCGTCGAGTTGACTCATGTTTGTTTAGATGAGCTAATATATCCAGCACGCTCACAGACAGCGTGGCGGTCGTTTATCTAACTGTTGTTACCGACATCACGTAGGTTAGTAACTCACAATCTGTGATGGGTTGAACTTCTGATATAGGTCAAGGGCCTTGGGTTTTGTTTGTGGATAATGTTTCAGAAATACTTCGATTTGTAATTTAACTATGTTGTAATGAATTATGAAATCTACAAAGAACTACGATCATAAAGATAGTTTGTGGTGAAAATCCGAAAACTGTGTTTGGCCGTTTTTTTAAACACGATCGTTGTAAAAGTTTTGCACATTATGTAGATAGCTAAGTAGGAAGTTAGGAATACGTATATATCTGATATCTGTATGAAAAATTTGCCTGCTTGTGTGGCCGTAGCTCGTAGCATCGCGTCGCGTAGCTACCTTGTAGCCGGGGCTGCTGCGGGAGCTTTTACCATTGTAACTTATAATATTATTTTCATAGCAGTTTGCAGTATTCGATGTACTGAATATAACGGTCATAATATGGGCAATTGAAGTTGTTCAGTTGTAAGTAAGTAGGTATAGGTAGGTACCTAAGTGATATTAAGTACAGAGTACGATAGGTACCTTCTACCTACATAGTAGTTATTAGCTGTCTGATGGACTGATCACATGCAGAATACCGAAGTGCTACGCAGGGCTAATGTTGGTGGCATTGAGTCTTATCTCATGCGGCGCCAGCTTCGGTGGTGCGGTCATGTGTCACCGATGACATCGCAGCGAGTGGCTAAGCGTATCTTTTATGGTGAACTTGAGGAGGGCAAGCGCAAGCATGGTGGACAGCTCTTTAGGTATAAAGATGTGTGAATGAATGAATGATATATTTATTTGCAAGAATATAGGTAGCTAACATAAGTTCTTAAGATCTCTGGGTTTCACTATATTCGGCATTTCAGCCGTGCAAATATTTAGATTTTACATCTTGGTTAAACTTATAGCATGCAGTACGTACACATTTAGTAATTAGCAATAACATAAAAATACTAATAATAATTTCATCATTTAAATTTGGATTACAATGCAATTAATAAAATTAAATTATACAATTATATTCCTTTATAATAATAATTTATATTAATAATAGCGATTAATAATAATGATGTCATGTCAATGAAAATTGCAAGAGTAATGATAATGTTTCAATATTATTTAAGTAATGTAAATATGTAGATCAGATGTAATAATAATAATAATTAAGTTTTACATTTTACATTCAAAATATTCATTGATGGAATAAAAACATCTCTCACACAACCAGTTATATAGCTTTCTATTAAATTCTAAATCTGTAGCACTTCTAAATTCTTCGGCCAGGTGGTTATATATTTTCACCGCCATGGTATAACAATTTTTGTTGCATACTTTTAGTCTATTACGCGGGACTACAAGTGGCTTTTGTACTACTTTCCTCTTTGACATAGCCTTTTCATCTTTTTCAAAAAGCGAGTAGTTGTTTCTTACAAATTTGCAGGTTTCAAATACGTATAAAGACGGGAGGGTAAGCAGCTTTTGCTTCATAAATACAGGTTTACAAGAGTCTGTCCACTTAAGATTGAAAATTGACCTTACACACTTTTTTTGGGCTATGAATGCCCTCTGGGCATCAGTTGAATTCCCCCATACAGTTATTCCATACCTTAAAACAGAACAAACATGGCTATGGTATACCAATAAGGCTGTTTGAGGGTAATATCAAAAATAATTGTACATTCTAACATGCTGAAATGTCCATGGTAGATTCTATCGAAATAATGCGTTAAATTTATAAAACAAGTTATGATACGTAAACATACAGAATTAGGGATGAATAATATGAATTTTTCAGCACAATATAGCATATATTTTAAAATACACATTTTTGTTTTGTGGTATATCATATTTCTCCCATGTAAATAATAATGTCCTCGAAGACGTGTGAGTTACAAAAAAGACTCTAGTTTTTTGCGTGCTACATATCTCATTAATTCAAGGTAAAACTGAACTTCAGTATTATTAAGACTATCCAGATACTACATTATTTCTTATAAATAATTAAGGAATAGATAATTAACTTAATATCAAATCTTCGTCCACGATTTTTGTCATTTTTGTTATTCCATTTTGTAACATTAATATTTGGTAGTTTTTAAAATGTAGAATTGGCAAAACTGCGTTTTTTGTGAGCAGCCAATCACGTAGTGTTATCTAGTGACAGTCGGCCATTTTGCAATGTGCGTATTTGTGAGTGCAGTGTGCCTAAGGCAGTGGTGTATTATTTTAACATTATTACTTTCCTTTTTGTGCGGTGGTCTGTTTATCACCCGGTAAGTTGTTGAGTTACTATTAGACCATTTAAATATTGTATTACTCTCGCCCAAATCAAAAGTAAACAACAAATTTAGCTAAAGAGCTTTATTTATTTTTAATTCGTTTGAGGTCATATTCAACACGTGTTTTACGTTCCTTTTCGTTACAATTTGTTACATTTTTTTGTTACGTAACAAACATGAGTTACCAAAAAGGAAGTAAGGGTGATTTTATACTGCCGAAAAATTCGTTACACATTGATTTTGTTTAAAAAAAAAATCTAGCAATACCTACCTTACCTACTAGAAATACATGAAACGAAAGTATCAATTTAATAATGATATTTTTATAGTTTTACTCGGGTAAAACGTGTTTTTGTTTCAACCGGCCGTGCCATCACTGCTGTGTTTTGAGCTCATGACTAACATCCGTTTGAGATTGAAACTAGTACCGAAGGCAAAGAATTAGTGAATATGTTAGTAAAATGTTAAATCCTACCTGACATAAAATTTTAAATGTCTCATGAAATGTTCTTAATATAAAAATTATGTGTTAAAATATAACTATATTTTTTTAAAGTTCGTTTTTAATCCCAGATAGTAATCTAACATACTATGTGTTTTTGTGTTTGCTTTTTAGTGTCAAGTTTAACATTACACCTGTCAAATTACAAACTGGGTTAAATGACGAACTATTCAGCTTAATTGGAGGGATTAACAGATTCGTGTTAACCCAATTAAACTGAATATGCTTGTGCTGGGTTCACGGGTTCACGTTTATTAAATAGTGTACTCAAAACCGATATTTTTCACAAAGTTAAAATGCCCAAATGTTGTTCTAGAAAAAATGCCCAAGACACCAGCCGAACGTCAACGGAATTACAAAGAAAGGCTTAAACAAAATGATAAATAATAAAATCCTGAGAAATATCAAGAAATTTGTAAATGAAACTTTTAAAGAGTAAAGTCCAGGTATGTTAAAATATCTAAACTACCAGAAAGTCCACAAAATAAAAGAAAAAGAGACTGGAGAAGGCTAAAAAATAATCAGAAAAAGAATCTCGAAGAAAGAATAAAGAAAACTAGATCAAGAAAACTTTACCTAAAAAACTACTACAAATTGAAAGAAACCATTAAAAAACAGAACAAGAAACTAGAAACCCAAAAGAAACAAATAACGGCACTCAAAAAAAAATATTAGCAACAGAAAATGTTGTTTGAATTTCAAAAAACGGAAGAGGCAACAACTGAAAACCACACTATCACAAAACTTACACCGAATTCTAAAGCTTTCCAAGTTGTATGTAACTAAGTTCAGTTATTATGTGATTGATTATAAATAAAAAAAAACTGAAACCTATTTTATTTTGTTCATAGTGTGAAATTGCCCTATAAGTTCCTTTTTGTTTCCTTTTTGTAACACTTTTCATTTTTGTAACGAAATTCCTTTTCGTTTCTTTTTGGTGACTGTACAATTTATTTTAATATTACCCTTGAATGTCTGTTAGATTTTTGATCCTCCTAAGTGCAAAAACGAATTTGTTTATTTTCTTACATACATTATCTACATGAGCTTTCCAGTTGCATTGTGTGTCCATAACTACTCCTAAAAATTTGATATTATTAACTTCTTCTATGTCATTATTATTATATTTTAAATTTAATTTAATTTCACTTCCTAATTTTTTGTGGTTATTATACGGCAAAAATTTTATAAATTTAGTTTTATTTGTATTTATTTTTAAATTATTCCTATCTAGCCAATTGATTAAATCTGTCAATGCTTTATTCGTAACTATTTTACTGTTATCTAGAGTTTTCTCTTTTGTCAACAAGGTAGTATCATCAGCAAACAATATAGTATATTGGTTCGTGGAGTTGGGCAGTTCGTTTATATATATTATAAACAATAGGGGGCCAAGGACACTTCCCTGTGGTACACCACAGTAGTTTGCTAAGTACGGTGACCTAAAGGTTTTCTCGGTGTTAGTTTCGAAACACATTTTTTTAATCTCCGTGCATTGTTGTCGGCCTTTTAAGTAGCTTTCGAACCAACTATAAGCAACGCCTCGTATACCATATTGCTCAAGTTTACACAAAGGTTTCATGACATACCATATCAAAAGCCTTACTCATATCCAAAAATACTGCTACTGGGATTTCTTTTTTATTGATAGCATCCATAATTTCTTTTACTAGTTTAAAACATGCCAAAGTTGTGGATTTTTGCTTAATGAAACCGTTCTGTTGACTACATAAGACATCATGTTTCTCTAAGAAATTTATAAGTCTTTTGCTCATTACTTTCTCAAATATTTTTGAAAATATGGGAACCAAAGTAATTGGTCTATAATTATTTGCCTCAGATCTGGGTCCTTTTTTGTGAAGGGGTTTTACAACAGAAAATTTTAAACTGTCGGGGATATACCCTTTTCCAAAGATAAATTAATTATGTAAGTCAAGGGTTTTGTTAAAGTTAATAAATTTTGTTTGATCATATTAGTGCTAATGTTATCATATCCTACTGAATTGGTATTTCGTAATTTCATAGCTGTCATAAATATTTCCATACAAGTAGCTGGTTCCAGATAAATTGAGTTTACAACCGTTTTATTGCAAACATGTTTATTTTTTGGATTTTGGGCGTTTCCCTTTTTAGCAATGTTGATAAAATAATTCTTAAAGTATGTTGCTATATCATCACCTTCTTTTAATATATTTTCCCCATCCAAAATTTCTCTAATTTCATTACTATCAATGTTCTGTTTAAGTTTATCATTTATTATTTTCCATGTAGCTTTACATTTATTGTCTGCTTTTTCTATGTATTTTTTATTATTATCCCTTTGTATCGTATTTACACATTGCCTTAGTCATTTGCTATATTTTCTAAAATTTTGTTTATTGTGCGTAGTTTTATTTTTATAATAGATACCTTGTAGTTTTCTCTTTGTTATAAATGACTTTTTAAGACCTTTAGTGACCCATTTTGGTTTAAGAGAGTTACGAGTTGATCTTAATTTTAGTCAATGGGAAACACTGTTCATAGAATAGACAAAGTTCATCGTGCAATAATGAAAAGGCTTTATTGACGTCTGTTTCCAAATATACTTCTGAGGATGATAGCTTACTAATATAATAATTAAATTTTGCTATATTTTCTTTACTCAGGTCCCTTTTGTATGCAAACCATTGCTTTCGAAATATATTATTTTCCGTTTTTAATTTTATTGATAATGTTTGTCCGGTATTGTGATCTGATAGTCCTAATTCATGTGTTTCACCTTTTGCTTCTTTGATGTCACTTATAATATTGTCAATGCAAGAATTTTGCCGAGTTGGTTTACTTATGTGTATGTTTAAGTCATAATTGTATAAAATATCGATAAATGTCTTCTTATATTTACTATCGCTTAAAATATCTATATTAAAGTCGCCACATAGAATATTTTTGTATTTGTCTTTGTTACGTGTCTTATCTAATAATATTTGTAATTTTCTAAAGAATATATTTATATCAGAATCTGGTGTTCTATAAAGACAGAATAAGTTCAGGTTATATTGTTTTATCTTAATACCGCATATTTCAAAATGTTTTTCCATCGCAATACTATTTAACCACTCTATGTTTTCAAATTCAGCATCTGGCTTCATTAGTATGCAGACTCCACCGCGCCTTTGGTCTTTCCTAGAATAGCTACTGACTAATTTAAACGAATGTACTGACATATTATCTTCTTCTCCAGATTTAATAAAAGTCTCACTTAGGCATATGAAATCTACAAAATATGTTTGATCCTGAAGCAAATTAAGGGCGATTTCAATTTCATTTATTTTGTTAATAGCACCTGCAATGTTTTGGTGAAGAATAACATGATTTCGGTTTTTAGCTACGAAAAAAAGATGTATTTTCAACTTGGGTCAAATGATTGCCCTGGGTTAGTTCAGTAATGTCTGATAATTTATTCATTTCTCCTATCAATATATCATCACCAGTCTGTGTGCTTTGGTTTTTAGTTTTAAGAATATTGACACTCGAGTCCAATCCAGTTTTCTTGTTATAATAATTAGAATTTCCGTAAAAAGATAGAAACTGTTTGTTATAGTCTAGCTGATCTAATAAAGAATTTATTTTATAACTTAATGACACATTATAACATTTTTTAAGAAAATAACAGTCTTTAGTCTGACTACAAATTAAATCTAACATTCCATTCAATTTTATCTCATTGGAGCAGATGTTTTTATTCACACCCAATACAATTACAGGACAAGGCACAGATTTTAAAAACAAACATACTTCTGTTGTCATTTTTAAGGTATTGTCATCGTTTTGTCCAACAGATAATATCAATTTATCGTCAGCTTTAATATCGAATAGTTTTGCGCTTGTTAGAATTTCCTGTGTGGAGGCATTCGTTTTAACTATCGAGATAAACAGATAAGTGTTATAGGGATTACTAAACCTAGATTTTGTCAATTGTGATGATAGTCCACTGCACTGACTGCCTCCAATTATAAATGCCCTTTTGTTACACTTATTTTTAGTATTAAGTATCGCGTTTTCCGTGTTGTTTATCGTCTTAATTTCCTTAGTTACCGTAACCATCTGCGAAGCAGTACTTCTTTCCTCACAAGTATTTTCTCGAAGATGTGTGCGTTTTGAAGTTTGGCTAGTAGTCAATTTCTTATTCAATTGTTGCAAGGGGATTAATGGGCTTTCATTTAGTTTTTGAGGAGAGACCCGAAAACTGTCTGTAAGTCGACGTCGTACACTTTTCTTAGTGCTGCTTGACATATTTTGCCTAAAAGTAGTTAGTGGGCTTCTACATAACTGTTTGAGAATGCCCAGTTCTTGATTCATGTTTGCAATAGTTTTTTTAAGTTCTAAATTTTCTAAAATAATATTTTCCATCTCACTCTGTGTACTTTCTAAATTTGATTTTAATTGTTTAATTTCATCTTTCATTTCCGCCATGTAAGTTGAGCATATGTTGGTGGATAAATCAAGGCTTCTACCCAACAATTCATCACAGGACAATGGGCTAGTGTTGCTTTGTGCTTAAGGGTCACTTTAGCAAGTGCGACTTGGAGCCGTTTCGGAGGGAGCAGCAAGCCTTCGACAATTAACTATAATCACATAGATGGTGTGCTCACGTGCCCACATTGTGTGAGGATTTTCTTGAAGAAGATTGGCTACATAAGCCACATGCGAGCTCATGAACGGCAGCTACTGCGGAGTTGAAGCGATCGCCTTGGCCGAAATCGGTCGGATTGCATCATCATCATCAGTTAGCTGTCCCGTCAATGTCGACCCAAAGCTAGTTGAATCTCTGTTGAAGGTAGCCGTAGCCGAGTCGACGTGTCGGAGCTTCTGATCCGCTTTGGTTACGTGCTTACCTTAGGTTGACGCCTGTTTGATGGCGGGGCGAAAGGCGATACGGTGCCGATCCCTTTCCGATTAGATACGTGTGCCCTTAAGAGCGTTTACGCGGTACGGCATTTCATACAAACTTTCAAGCCCTTATTTTTCGAAATGAATGAACCGATTTTAATGAAACTTCATACGCATAAGCAGGATACAAAGGTCTAAAAAGTTAGTAGAAAACATTTTCGAAATGTCTTATTTAAAAAAAGATAAGTGGAAATCTCTGTTTCTATGAAAAATAAAAAATCGGTCTAATACGGCTGTAACACAATTTTTCGAAAATGTTTTCTACTAACTTTTTAGACCTTAGTATCCTGCATATGCGTATGAAGTTTCATTAAAATCGGTTCATTCATTTCGAAAATTAAGGGCTTGAAAGTTTGTATGAAATGCCGTTCTGCAATTCTTCATGCATACTCACGAATGACACAATGACACAATCACATGCAAAAATTTATACTTAGAAAATTCTATTGATAGAGCCATCAAAGGGGCACAGAGAGAACTCATTTCCCGATTATAATTGATTAGTTTTCCACCCATCACACCGCGTAAAGGCCTTGTAACAACTGCGTCTTTACAGAACTCCATAAAAGCTCTACAGTTGAGAGCGAGCTTAACGTGCTATTCGCTAAATGCTGTAGTTCTATTGCTATTACTATCTATATAAAATGTCTATTGGTCCTTTACAGCCTTGTTAGTTTATCCATTGTCTCGTAAATGGCCAGTTAACGGATTACATGTCTAGCAGAAACACCTGTCTACCTTCATCAGATGATGGAGACAGTGTTTTTTCAAGTTTTTTCTTGCACTAGAAATATTATTATAAACAGAGAGAGACTCACGCAGGCGGCGTGGTCTGCAAATTATGTCGCTCCCGGGACAATTCCCGTTCCGATATGTCTCCGGCGCCGGCCCGGGCGACCGGCGACACACTGCGAGGCACCTTGATCGGTTGGATTGGTTGTTCCGGCATTTCACAGTTGATTATATTTCCTTTTATTATATTTTTTAGTATTTGTCGGCACTTTTTTGTATAGCAATGTTAGATTGAAAAGCGATTCGGATAGTATTGACAGTTCGGTGACATAGATTTGAAAATGTTTTTGAATTTGATTTTTGGTTTTTTATTTGAGTTTATGGCTGGAGTCACTGACCTCTATAATCACTGACCTCTTTATTACAGCGTACTTGTATTATAGAGGTCAGTGTCATAATACACTGGAGTGGTGTTTGATAAAGGTCAGTTGAAGTTAAAAAGCCTTGCATTGCTACGCGCTACGAGGCCTACGCTACTTCTGCGAGGTCGTAGATTGTTCGCTACGCTACTTCTACGAGGTCGTAGATTGTTCGCTACGCTACTTCTACGAGGTCGTAGATTGTTCGCTACGCTACTTCTACGAGGTCGTAGATTGTTCGCTACGCTACTTCTACGAGGTCGTAGATTGTTCGCTACGCTACTTCTACGAGGTCGTAGATTGTTCGCTACGCTACTTCTACGAGGTCGTAGATTGTTCGCTACGCTACTTCTACGAGGTCGTAGATTGTTCGCTACGCTACTTCTACGAGGTCGTAGGTTGTTCGCTACGCTACTTCTACGAGGTCGTAGATTGTTCGCTACGCTGCGCTGCTGCTACGTGACTACACCGCCTAGCTTTTTAGGGTTCCGTTGCCAAATGGCAAAAAACGGAACCCTTATAGATTCGTCATGTCTGTCTGTCTGTCTGTCTGTCTGTCTGTCCGTCTGTCTGTCTGTCCGTCCGTATGTCACAGCCACTTTTCTCCGAAAGTATAAGGACTATACTGTTGAAACTTGGTAAGTAGATGTATTCTGTGAACCGCATTAAGATTTTCACACAAAAATAGAAAAAAAACAATACATTTTGGGGTTCCCCATACTTAGAACTGAAACTAAAAAAATTTTTTTTCGTCAAACCCATACGTGTGAGGTATCTATGGATAGGTCTTCAAAAATGATATTGAGGTTTCTTATATCATTTTTTTCTAAACTGAATAGTTTGCGCGAGAGACACTTCCAAAGTGGTAAAATGTGTGTCCCCCCCCCCCCGTAACTTCTAAAATAAGAGAATGATAAAACTAAAAAAAATATAAGATGTACAATACTATGTAAACTTCCACCGAAAATTGGTTTGAACGAGATCTAGTAAGTAGTTTTTTTTTAATACGTCATAAATCGTAAACCGCAATTTACCTTTTATTCAACCAACTAAAAAAATAAAAAAACATTTAATTTCATAAACATAAACCTTATGCATGAACCTGGATGTTACGGAACCCTCGGTGAGCGAGTCCGACTCGCTCTTGCCCGGTTTTTATTATTTCCAAACCTACGAATAATAAATAATGAATCATTAATATGGTGTACAAATCCTATAGTTTCAAAGTATTGGTGGCCCAGCGGAAACGGCCGCAACTTACCAGTAGTAAGCCGTAGGTTCGAAGTTCGAACCCAGTCAGGCACTTCGCTTTGTGTAATTTTTTTCATCACGACTTCTTTCAAAAGGGTGAAGGAAAACATCGTGAGGAAACCGCCATGTCCTATTACAGAAACAAAAATTCAAAGAATTTTGTCATCTACACCTAGGTACACCGGGTGTGTCACTGGGCCCGAGTGTGGATTATGTGGATTACGGCCCTCTCCCTCGCACGAGGCCTTTGTCCCAGTAGTGGGAACAATATAGGCTGATTATGCTATGGTGTACATAATAAAGAGTATTCTATCGATCTAATTCCACGATTATTACAGATCTACAAATGGAAGAATCTTGTCTCGGTTTCAATCATCGCAACTACGGAATTAACACCGTAATCTAAGTAGGTATATGTTGGGAATTGGGCACACTTATAGTGAGTTCTTTCTTATAAGTATGACTGTAGCACAGAATACATAATTCTACAATTACTGTAGACCGTAAATTCGCCGTCGCGTCGCTTATACGCTTCATCACACGTAGGTATTATATACAAAGTATGACATATTACAATTTTTATTGCTAGCCTGCCACTATAATTTTCCAATTACCAGCAGTTGATCTATGACCAAAGCTTCCCACATTAAACTAGCATAAGTTTTACACTCAATTACCATCGTAATTGTAGTCTGTCGAGTAACAAAGCTTTTACAAGGTTATTAAAAAGGCAAAATTATGGAGTACATGTCCCCTAGGTACAGTAGGGGGCAAAACTTATTACAATTAGCAAAGTCAGTTGCTCCTGAATAACCCTCACTCGTGTCGTTTTTCATTTACAAAATGCTGCAAGATGCTAAAAAGTTATTTCTGATAAAGTAGGTACTTATTTATGAAGCTATGTTCATAAATAAGTACCTACTTTATCAGAAATTCGTACTTGAATGTCAAGGTACCTACAAGTAGGCTAAGATAGTCGGACATTTTTGTCCTTGACTACATTACTACAAAAATAACCCCAAAATACATTGCGGAAGGAGGGTGATTCCTTCCGCAAAGTATTTTGGGGTTATTTTTAGGTAGACGCAGATTTTCTTCTTTTATAGGTACAAATCTCTATTAAAACCGTAATCTCAGTAGTTAGTTACACCCTTTTAGCCTTATCATATTTCCCACAGTTCATCCATCCGTTCCTTCGTCTCTCTCTCTTGTTGCCATCCACATTCATACTCAAAACTTTCCTCACGACATTTTCCTCATTTCTCCGCATCGCATACCCATACCATGACAACCAATTTCCACACAACTTTTTAGTTACCGGTGCCACTTTCAGACTTCCTCTTATATTCATGAAAGAAAAAGATAAGCTGCGTCGACAACTAATTAATTAGAGGCCAGAAAACATCATTAATATTTAGGATACTATATCAACGCCGCGCCGGAGGATGATGGATGAGTTCAAGAGAAATACTTATTCGTTGTTACGGTTTACGGTTTTAGACATTTATTTTGTCAAAAGATACACACACACAATCACTTACAGAGAAAATATAATATTATATATAACTTAAAAATACATAAAGCCGATTGGCGTAGCGGGTTAGTACTATGAGAATTACATTAGTATTTCGTAACAGTTTTAGTAAAAGGGTAGTTGTAGAAAATAAGTGCACGACGTCGTATGCGTATCGCCAGTAACCGCCACTGCGGGAAGGTGTGCACCAGTTGAGGGATACAATACATGTTTGTTAAGGCCCAGATTGTTGAATGTCACTGAGCGGCTAGGTCTGTAAATATTTTAGCCCTTGACTGTACTCCTTGGCTATCATAGCGTGTGGCGACGATCCGCTAGTCCGCCACTATCGGCGCGGCTCGGCGACGCGCGGTGCGGCGCGGTATGGCGCGGCGCGGCGCTAGCCCACGAGTCGCCGGCTGCGTGACGCATGGGGCAAGGAACTTGGAACTACAGGTGTTATCGGTGTTATGACTCCTTTTTATAGATTATCAGGGAGCTCATTACTGTGAACTAAAATTGATGAGAGTTCACCTTTGAAAAAATGAAGAAAGCCTTGAAGTTGCTAGTTCTGACCGCCATTATGAGAACTGGCGAAGGTTGGAAAATTAAAAAGAGATCTAGATTTTATCCTATACCTATCTTTAAATCTAGTTAGTAAACGTTTCAGATTCTAAGTTAATAGACCTTGGTCTATCTGGCTGCATGTGTGGTAACAATCTATAATTGATTTATCTTTATTATTAAACTGATAATTTAATTCTTTTTTTCAAGTATAATTTTTGTTAAGCGTATCTTACAGTTAAATTCAGTCATTCCCATTATAATTTCTTGATTTGCCACAGCTGCGTATAGCAGAAAGTTTACATGGCTACACGCATATTGTACTAATGTAACGTGCAACAAAAAAAGCTACGAAATTTATGCGGCCACGTCATCAAATAAAATTGCGTAAATACTCGTATTAAATAATACAAGTTACAGGGGGCACAAAGGGAGGGTCGGACTAATTTAGCGCTTGGCTACAAGGCTAAGCGGCGCGGCGGCGACACGGGCAGTGCGCGGCGCCTCACGCAACGAAGCCCGGCGCGTCAGTGCGCCGCCGCCGCTGACTCATGACTGCTGAATGTTTTTGAATAACTACTCCTCTAGGTACCTTTTGAGGGTTGGGGTAGGCGTAGGCGGCAGGACGAAAATAAATTGTAAGTGGGTGCTTTATAAATTGGTCGGGGAATGGATACTCGTGTCAGCTGCGAGAGTTCTTTAGTATATTATACTTAACTATTTGACCCAAATGGGTTTTTAAAAAAAAATTTTTTTTGGGTTTTGGTAAGCTCTGACATACCTAAATTAGAAAGCACATCCTATCCTATCAATATTCTCAGAGGGTTGAATAAACGCGCGTAGCCCGTAGCACTGTAAGAGCTACGCCGTAGCTGCAGCGCTACGATCGCGTAGGCGCTAAGCTTTTGAAACATTGTAGCTTTCTCTCCCTTCCTGAAAGCCAGTATAAGCCTTTCGATTTTTATTGTAATGTTGTTTGATTTAAAGTTTTTGTCGTTTTGGTCTACGAACGAATTTTCTATTAATGTATTTAATTCTTTTCAATACTTAGAATTTTTATTTTTATAAATTTTCTGTTATTAGATATTATTTCAATTATTCTTAACGGGTTGTATTGAAAATTTTATCACCGCTGCTTGACCCATTGATGTATTTTTGTGTTTCTGCATGCAATAATAATAGTATGTAATGAACACAATGCAAAGTGAATTGTTTTATATTGATACACTTTTAAAACGAAAAACTTCGCAAGCAATGAGAAATTACTACTGAAGGCTGCGGGTATCGACCTCAGGACGAGCTCTTTCGCACACGGACAACTGTACGTCGCTTGCAAGCAAGAAAGTCAGGATTGGTGACGCGGGACGTCACCAGTCCTGACTTTCTTCATGTTTTGGCTGCTGAAACCAAAACTACAAACTTAGTATATAGGAAAGTTTTATAAAAATGTGGCTGTTATTTTAGTAAATTGTGGTGTCTTACGATTTCCAGGCGAATGAAGTCGCGGACAGAAGCTAATGAATAAATAAATGAAATGCTTGAAAGATAGGTTAATACGAATTATTTTGGATGTAAAAGACCAGCCGGTCGATTCTGTAAAAATCTCACCGTGAGAATTTAGGTGAAGTGAGTTTGTTTTTGCTAGGAATTGACACTATTGACAGCTCACTCCACGCTCACTTCACCTAAGTTTTCACCGTGAGATTTTTACAGAATAGCACCGCTGTAAGTACGTAGGTACATATGTGAGTCGAATCAGTCATCTAGATAATATTAGCACGTATCTTGTTATTTTTAGTGTAAAGACACACTGCTTTTCGCAGACATGATGATTGCAGATGGATTTGATCCTTTTATCAATATGTAATAATAAGTTTCAGTTTTCAATGGGTGCGTGTTTACAAAGCAATCCATAAATTAAGTACCTAATTCCAAGGATTCTGGCGTGTGTAAAGGCTCCTTCACACTATGCCGGCGGCCTAGCCGGCATGCCGCCAACAAGCCCGGCGACATTCTTGGCGGGTATTTGAGCTGCACAACTGAAATGAAGTTCTGCGGCCACCTGATTATGCCGGCGGCATACTCGCGCGGCAAAAACCCGCCGGCTGTGCCACCGGCATAGTGTGTAGGAGCCTTTAGTCACCACCACGAAATGCCTTGAATGAAACAATTTCATTCAACATTTACGACTGGTAGAGGTACACACCTACCCACCCCCCAAATGTAGTTTATTCTGGCATAGTATGCGTAGCGCACCCTGTGAGAGGTGAGTCACAGGTCGAATTTACTGAAACATCCTGAAATTGAGACTCATTACCCCCCTCCCACCCCCGCCTCCACGGTATTATTCAGACCTTTGGTGAGTTTGGTGACTCATACACGTGCTCTGAAGAAAATTGGGCATGTAGCATTACCTAATAATGACTGACTCATCTTTCTTTCAGACTTTGGCTTCATAAGTATTTTCACAGGGAACTGGCTATTCCGTGCAAAAAAATGATGTACCTAAGTACAAGTATACATTTGCCCAAACCCACGTGTAGATCGAGCTTCTGTTTGTTGTTGCACCGCGCGCATCACTGTGGTGTGGTACCGTATTAGAAATTTTAATTTTTGTATTGTAATGTAACATAATGATTCCATCAAAGGGATGGCAGGCAGAGGTATGTTTCGTAAATCTACTCAATTAGAAAAAGTTACATTGATGCCAGATTATTTGTGTCGTATTAGTTGGATTGTGAAAGGTTTAGGTCATGCACATTGCACTGATCGTGCAGGTCTGAAGACCAAATTTTTTTTCTATAATTTAATATACCTATATATCACACTATCACCTAATATTATAAAGGCGAAAGTTTGTGAGTGTGTGTGTGTGTGTGTGTGTGTTTATATGTTTGTTACTTCTTCACGCTCAAACGGCTGGACCAATTTGGATAAAATTTGGTATGGAGGTAGCTGACAACCTGGATTAACATATAGGCTACTTTTTATCCCGATATTCCCACAGGATCGACATTTACGCGGGTGGAACCGCGGGGCGCAGCTAGTATTTTTTAAATATTTTGTTCAAAATCTCGGAGCTAAACAAATGTCAAAAATGCAGGGAAAATAGAAAACAAATTATCTTTAATATAGATATTTCTGACAGATTGAGACTGAAATCAGACTGAGAACGTTTTTAAAATTACGAGAATTGTCCCTCAGATCAATCAATAACACCGACGAAGACAGCTACCCACAGACAAGTAGTACTCAGCTTCTTCTGCCTATACCGCAAGGCAATTTTAACAAGCGAACCGCAAACATAAACCGGACAAATTCATAGACGGTAAACTGTGTAAAGGCGGAAACACACTTATAACACACCACGTTACGCGACATCAATGAAGCTTACTCATTGGCCACATTTTTCATCTCGTTGAGCTATTTTCGTCATTTGGCCAATAAGTAAGCGTGGGGTGGCGTCGGGTGTTACAAGTGTGCTGCAGCCTTTAGTCTCTCACTGTTGGTTCTGTTTTATTCCATCTTCTATGTATGACTGATGTAGCATGTAGCCTTATAAAACTGAACGTTTGATAAATTTATTTATTTATTAAAACTTTATGCACAAGTAAAAGAAATACTGTACAAAGGCGGACTTAATGCCTGAGGCATTTTCTACCAGTCAACCTTAGGGTGATGCAGAGACAAAACATGGCAGGTGCAACATACGGGATAAATAGCTAGGAATAAGGAAATGACTTTAAAATACAAGAATAAATACTAAGTATAAAACAAAATGAACTGTGAGGAGAAAAAAAATATCGGTAGAATAGAAAACGAATCCAGCAAATCACTCATTATATCACTTCTTTCCTTAATTAGGTATTAATTTTAGCAACATTTGTATTGAATTGAAATAATATTGTTTTAATTTTGGCGGGAATACGTAAACGACCAATCGTCTGTCACTTGTCAGTGGCGACTGAATAGTGCGACCGCTATCTCTTTCTCGCTCGCACTCGCGACATAAAGTTTATAATTCACCATACGCATGCGCCATGTCCGCGTACGTCACACGGCCGCCATGTGACAGTTCGCGGCCAATCGCCGGCAGTCGTTGCTAGTGTGATGTCGGGTCCTCACGCACACATCTAAGATTTATCATTAGTTAGAGTTTTTGACGTTCACTAACCGGAGTAGTGTTACTTCAATATACGATAGGTTCGCTACCTGAATATTTTTAAACTTAATTAATTAACTGTAGTTATCAAAATTAGTGCCGCGGGTTAAAAATACAGTGTTATAGTTCGCGACATAATCTGTGACAATTCTTGGAAGTACTCAGCGTCGAGACGAGAGACCTTGATAACTAGTTCCTTGGCCGAGCGAGAGCGAAGAAACAGTTCACAGTTATTATTATAGGATCATTCATGCTGGAGGTACGTCTATAGTTTACAATTTGTGAAGTACATCGTGTGTGTTTGCAAATCAGTTGATCGGTATTGAGTTAAAAAGTGAGGTTTAGTGCGTTCAAAGTTCATGAAAGTACGCTCTGAAAGTGGGAAGTGTTATGTTTTAAAACGAAACGAGTTATGACGAAGTTAATATAAATGTGCGTTTTGATATTGTCGCGTGCGGAAGGACCGCTGTGAGGTGTCCGCGGCCCGCGGCCTATTCGTACCGTGCCATGGACATCGGCGGAGGTAAACTGTACGACATGCATGTAATATGCCATACATTTTTGTTTCTGGCGATCCGCATCCGTCATTGCACTTAGTTGTTTGCACTTAAAAGTTTTAAAAGCAAAGGAAACGGATCATTCAGCCTAGTCTGGTCAATTTTGGTGCATTTTCAGCCAGTACTTGCGTAGCTTCTCAATGTTCTAGTTAGCTGGGTGGTTGAGTGTAATGTTCTATTTATATCCTAAAAGCTGGCCGCACACTGTCGAAATAATACATAAAATCTGCTTTCGATGTACGTTTAGTTATTTCCATGTTGTCGTTTCAATTCATTTATTATACACATTCTAATCTCTTCTTTGCCTTTTCGCACTGCTTTTAAATCTTTTGTCAACACTTTTTCTGTTCTTTGGCCTATTTTTAGCTTCTAGTTTCGTTGACTCTTACAAAGGTACAGACGCCAGCACATTAAACCACTACAATCTGTCAAATTTCTTTAATAGATTTTCAACTTTATCGCTAAAGCATAAGGTTCAAAGTTGATTGAGAAAATTTGACATTATCGGGTAACTTGATGTGCTCGCGTCTGTACCTATTTCACTCACTGTGCACATATTTATTTACATTTCTATTATCTGTGGTCATAATCTCAGAAGCAGAATCTAGACACTAAATACCTAAGTGATACCTACCCACTTAGTCAGAAGTAATTTCATTTGTGAATGTGTTCTTTTTCTGTAAACAAAAGTCAAATTAAATAAATGATCATAATAAATATCATGCTGTGCAATTTTGTTTCCTATTGAATGTCAAAGTTTGACAGGCTTGAGTTTTTCTTTATCATCTGTCAAAACTCAAGCATGAAATTTAATGTGGTCAAAATCTTAAAAATCAAATCTGTTTATTCTAAAATCTAAATCTACCCTCCTTTCAACTTCTATATTCAATTTTCATGGCTCTTGGCTTGAAAAAAGCTTTTAATTAAATAAATTCATTGATACAGGACTGATTATTGTTGTAATATTTATGTGAGTGTTAAGTTCAGTTGTTCTAATAGCTTTGTTACTTGGTTCCAAGATAAAACTTAAAACTAAAATTAATGAAGATTGCAGAGCAATTTTAGGGTAAGGACAATATCATGTATTTAACTCGAATCACTTTTGATGCCTTCCTTAACAGTATAGTATAATAATTAACCATAGGTAGTTAAACTTAACAGGAATAATAATAAAGCGAAAACCACTTTTTGATAGTTCAAAGATGACTCGATATTCAATAATTTTTACATTTATTATATTCTGTAAGAAACTTAGTATTGTTACATTATCCAAAAAAATTCTTTGTAATTCCTTACATAATCAGCCAAATAATTCTGGTCAGCAAAATTAATTTAAATGTAATTCATGCAAAAATATACTTATTGATTCGCAAAGGTAGAAAGAACATGAGACTTAAAAATGTGAGAGTAATACCTTTTCACACTATTTGCATGACCTCATTTATCAGAAATGACGTACCCACATTGTATTTCACACATAATTTTACAAATATGCTTCATATTTGTTGGAATGTCTGTACCTAGTGATATGAAGCCTGTCCATCATCTTCATTGGTAATGGATTCTGCTTTCCCTTTTAATGACCTATAATAACTTCACACAAAAAAAAATATTAAAAGGTACTAATACCCTTAATTTTTTTTGTGTCCATTTTTGTGGCATACCTCTTTAATTTTTTTTTGTGGATGAAAGTTTGGTACTTTCCAATGTTATTCATTAACTTTTACTATTTCATTGAAAAAACAGTAATAAAATAGCATGAGCTGAAGTTGTGTGCCATGCAAATGTTCATGTTTTTTGTTTCATACAATTCTTGTTCTAAGCACAGCTTTATTTTCCATCTTGTAATATTTATTTTAAAATGCTAAGTAACCAAGTCCATAATTTATTACAAGTTCCGCGAATCTATGAAATATTTAAAAGCTACCTTGTTGATAAACCGTCAATGTGTTAATAAAATATCTCAGGCTATTTGTGTCAGGCAGCGTGGGTGGCAATAGTAAGGGCATTTACTTATTTAGTTCAATGCAGGTTTATGTGATGCATTACGAGATTACAGTATGATCGAATATAAAATAGTAAATTAATGTGTATGTAGGATCTACTTAAAAATAAGCAAGCCAGAGTGATTATGATTAGGTACAAGCATAATAGGGAAGTTTGTTGCGCCACTTCATAGTATAGAGTAGTGAAGGGCGGGCGATTTTGGAGACTATGTTATGTAATTTTGATGTTCAATACCTAAGTCTTGTGCTGATTCTCAGTCTAATTGAAAACAAATAACATTTGTTTTTTTTATATTTATTTGTATAATCAGGTTTATTTGGTGAAAACTCTAAAGAAGCCAAAAGCATATAGGTAATTAATTGGTTGATTGGCAAAATATAGGTATTTTGATATATTAATTATAATATCAACTTGTTCGTTTCTTTCTAATTACAGTTTCTTTTTAATTATTAATGTTAGATATCAATAGGTGTCATTAACATAATTAACGATGATTTACATACTTATTATATGATTTTCATAAGTATGTCATATTGATGCCCTACCTAATTAACAAGTGAATAAAGCATTTTAACGATATTATTTTTATATCTTAAAATAAATAATAGAAAAAAGTAATTTTTTCCATGTAGTGTTCTAAACCCTAAAGGATATGGCTAAACTTGGATGAAAATGTTAGCATCACATGTCACATGATAAAACGTGTACTTTTGATCTACGAAGGACTCCAATACGGTCAAGAACAATAAATAATTGTTTCTCATTGCTCAGTGATGAGTTTAAACTAACCATCCTATTCACATCTAATTTTTTGCTCATTATTGTTGTGAAATTTTTCATAACAATTCAAAATAAAAAAGGCACTTCATTTGTTATCTATAATATAAAAATGAATCACTGAATGTGTTGCTAAGCGCAAATCTCGAGAACAGCTGAACCGATTTCGCTAAT
Organism: Mesoligia furuncula; assembly: GCA_916614155.1. Classification (NCBI taxonomy): domain Eukaryota; kingdom Metazoa; phylum Arthropoda; class Insecta; order Lepidoptera; family Noctuidae; genus Mesoligia; species Mesoligia furuncula. Next base: position 30,070,969 of record OU744799.1, read on the forward strand.
TCTTTTTTTAGAATATTCCTTGAAGTACGAGGATGGTTCTTACGCAGAGAAAAATTGAATATACACACATCAAAAGTGTTTAGGGATCAACATATATTTTTGCAATAACTTTTCTCCTGATTGATATTAATTAAAATTTTCTTTATGGATTCATCAAATAAAGTGTTTTCGTTTGTCACAGTAACGATAAACCAAGTCACCTTTGCATTAATAAAGAAATTTGCCATTTTCCTAATAAAGGGATTTTTGACATTTGAACCACTAACACAAAAGTTCGAAAAAAAGACTGAAATAACAGTTTTCTTTAAAATTTTATTGGGTAACTTAAACAATTAATAATCCGTGTTTCTACCGCGAACACTAACAACACAAGAACATCGGTTTGGCATACTCAAAATGAGTTCATCCAAATCACGCTGTGGAATGGCCGCCCATGTTCGTTGCAACAACAAAAAAAGGTCTTCTTGCGACTGGATACCCTCCATATTCGGCAGAGCCCTTCTCTGTAGCATATCCCATGCATGCTCAATCGGGTTCAAGTCTGGCGACTGAGCAGGCCAGGGCAGGACATTGATGTTAGCTGCGGCGAGAGTCTGTCTTACAACTCTTGCGGTGTGCGGTCGTGCATTATCATGCATTAACTGAAATAAGGGACCGATTTGCACTTGTAGAGGAACGATGACGTCTGATACAATCGTCTCAGCATAAATTTGAGCGTTGAGGTTGCCTCTGATCCAAATCAACTCAGTTCTTCCGCCGATCCAAATACCCGCCCATACCATGATGGTTCCACCACTATAAGGATGGACTTCCTGGCAGGATTTTAATCGCTGTTGGCGTCCAGGGGTTCTCCAGTGTCGTATACGTCTTGTATCCGGTCTCATACCAAAACGAGACTCGTCAGAAAAGCACACGAAACGCCATTGTTCTTCTGCCCAATTTCTGTGTTCAAGAGCTCATTGATATCGAATCCTACGATTGTGCATTGTTATAGGTGGTACCCGTAGCGGTCTTCGGGAATGAAGGTTCACTTCATGCAAGCGGTTTCTGACTGTTTGGTCGCTAATTAAGTTCCCTGAAGAGTGATGAAGCCTCACGGCTAACATCATGGCGGTTATTGTTGGAGCTCTTCGAGTTAAGATTTGAAAGTATCGGTCTTGTCTCCGTGTGGTGCAGCGATACCGTCCTCCATGGCGCTCAGCCACGGTACCAGTGCTTCGGTAACGTGTCCAAAGTCGACTGATAACACTCTGACTTGTATTCAGAGCTAAAGCCACAGTACGTTGCCGGGAACCAGCTTCTATCATTCCCACGGCTCTGAGCATTTCTTCCCTGCTTAAATGACGTCGCCGCTCCATAATAACGTTGGTTTTAATCAGTAGTAGGGAAACAGTAGCACTAATAATGTCTTCAATGCGTTGTATGTTTTTATAGGGAAAATATTGACAGCTGATTTTCATCTTTTACTCGAATTTGATTCACAGTTCCTGATTCAAATTATGAAATGCACCAAAAAGGATCCATATAAATTTATAAAATCATAAATTTATTACAAAGCCACATCTCAATCTCAAGAAATCCGCATAAAAATGCTTGATCCCTAGACACTTTTGATGTGTGTATCTATGGGAGTAGGGTAGAAGTAGGGTAGGAGTAGTGTAGGAGTAAAGTAGGAGTGGGGTAGGAGTAGTGTAGGAGTAGGGTAGGAGTAGTGTAGGAGTAGGGTAGGAGTAGTGTAGGAGTAGGGTAGGAGTAGGTTAGAAGTAGGGTAGGAGTAGGGTACGAATAGGGTAGGAGTAGTGTAGGAGTAGGTTAGGAGTAGGTTAGAAGTAGGGTAGGAGCAGTGTAGGAGTAGGGTAGGAGTAGGGTAGAAGTAGTGTAGGAGTAGGGTAGGGGTAGGGTAGGGTAAGGTAAGGGGTAGGACACCACGCAAACGAAGTAGCGCCGAGCAGCTAGAAATAATTTATATGGCAAAACAACGTTTGCCGGGTCAGCTAGTTATACAATAAAAAAAAGATGAACTTTCAACCTGGCAGTATGTCTTGTGCATAATAATTATGATCACCACATAAACACATGCACAAAATAGGGGGCAGTAGAAAGCCTAGACCAATCAATGTGGTATTAAAAAACTCACACAACAATCAATGTTTACTGCAATTTCGGTTTTCCCCGTTTTTGTTTTGATATCCGCTAATGTGTGGGTGACTTGTTATCTCTTAGCGTTAGGATCGGCCATCTAACCTAACTATTTGGTGGGAGATGCTGTGGTAGTCAGTGTCCGGCCGCAATCCCGCGAACAAGGAGTGGTAGCTTGAAGTATACAGTCATAAAGTGCTAATAAAAGTCACGGACAACCATATTGGGAAACATGGTTTTGGACGATTTTGAGGAAGCGATAAAAAACTTAATTCAGTTTTTAGGTATGTTTTTATTTAAGTTTATCTACCACTTGATTGAAGACTGGCGGCGCTCTATTGTCTCATTTGACACCACTGTGATAGAGAATTGGAAAATGTTATTGCTAGTTTGCTTAAAAAGAAGAAAAAACATATTTTTTTTAATACCTACCTACCTAAGGCCGGAGGTCTGCATAAATGGCACTCGGTCAATTATTTTAATATGGTTTATGGTTGTTTTAAATGCATTATTTTAAACATTATTTAATACAAAAAAACTAACTAAATAATTAAAAATTCTGAACTTTAATTGAAAAATTAATAATTTTTTAAAATTTCTTGTTAGAAGAAATATAATATTTTATTTTTAGAAGCCATTTTTGATCGCCAACCCGCGTGCCAAGCGTGGCGATTATGGCAAACCCCCCCTTTTGGGGGAGGCCTATGTCCAGCAGTGGACGTCTTTCGGCTGAAATGACGATGATGATGAATTTTTAGAAGTGCTAAGTTGACATCATATTTATTCTTAAGATTGTAAAGCATCAGTAAATCAACAAAATAATTATAGTTATTAGTTGTGACATTAAGCTTATTGTAATAAATTACTTGCTATTAGTTTTAATTTTTGTTTAGATGTAAATTGCTAATTCTTAATACTCAAACAGTTAGAATATTGAACACCGGCAACTTGGTTCTGTTGGATTTTTCCACTTAATTAAAGCAAAATAATTAGGGAACCAGGTAATCTACTCTGCACAAATTAGCTACTGAAAACTTACCTCACTTCATCCTACTATCCTACTAATATAATATATTTTATTAACGCGAAAGTTTGTGACGATGGATGGATATCTGTTTCACACAAAAATTATTTATTTATTTATTTTATAATTTATGTACACACAGTAAAATACAAAGGGACATGACATAATTATAATTTGAGTACAAAGGTACTGCTTATTTCTTAAGAAATTTCTTCCAGCAGACCTGCGAAAGGAGAAGTAAAAAAAGAAATGTAGACAATAGTGTGTGAGAACAAGAAGAGAAAATATGAATGTGTGAAGTCTAAAACTAGAATATTAAATAAACCTACACAAATAATGCAAAATAATAATAATAATAATAACATAAGTATACTTAAATAAATACATAATGCTAAAATAAATAAACATATACATATATATATTGTATATACTCACAGTATAGAGGAAAGGTAATGCTCTTTTAATGGACATTTAAATAGAGAAATAGTTTTTAAATCACGAATGCTAGGCGGATGTGAGTTCTACAATCTTACAGCATGGACAGAGAAGGAATAAGAATAGTAGGTTGTTTTATGAGGATGAGATTTAAGGAGGGATCTTAGGTGTGACCTACACGGTGCGTCGCTAGGGCGAGCGTAAGAAAAACGCTCACGCAAGTAGGAAGGATAAGGTGGGTTGTGTAAGATGTTGAAGAAGAGACATAAAATCCGAGTATTCCTACGAAGGCGGATTGGGAGACACTTGAGTTCTTTGCGAAGGTGAGAAACATGGTCATACTTTCGAAGACCGAAAACAAAGCGAATGCACAGGTTTTGTATGCGCTCAAGCTTGTTTAATAGCTCCTCAGTAGCATCCAGGTAGCAGGCGTCGGCATAATCTATAATCGGTTGAATAAGTGTTTGTGCCAAAGAAATTTTAGTCTTCAAGGGCAGAAGACTTTGAAGGCATTTCAGCGAATGAAAGGAGAAATGCACCTTTCGGCTGACCTCATTGACCTGAGCCCAAGATCTTTAGCGGTTTCAGTATAGTCAATGCGGACACCATCGAGATATAAAGGCATCGGAGATGTTGCATCAGCCGCATTGCGAACGAATCTGCTGCCTATGATCATGGCCTGAGATTTAGTTGGGTTAATTTGCAAATCAAATGACTTAGCCCAAACGCTGATGCGAACCAGGTCATGATTCATTGCAGCAATTGCAGCACTCGCGTTAGCTACAGTAAAATGTCGATAAAGCTTCAAGTCATCTGCGTAGAGATGAAAACTAGAGGAGATTACTCTGGTAACAAAGTTTATGAAAATTGAAAAAAGAAGAGGAGAGAGAACGCTACCCTGAGGAACACCCTCAGTGAGATTACACCAATCAGAGAAGGACTCCTCCAGGCGAACACACTGAGAGCGTCCCCGAAGATAAGAACTGAACCAAGCTAAAGCGGAAGAAGAGAAATTGATAGATTTGAGGAAACCTAGTAAAATGTCGAAATCTACTGAGTTGAAGGCGCTACTAAAGTCAAGCAGTACAAGAAGAGTAAGGGACTTATTCTCCATAGCCCAGCGGATGTCGTCAGTCACCTTCAAAAGTGCGGTTACACTGACTGTGACCCGAGCGAAAACCGGATTGAAAAGGGGATAATTGTCTATGGACTATGTGCTCAAAAACTTTAGAGAGAAATGGGAGAATAAAAATAGGTCTAAAGTGGGTTAATAAAGTAGGATTGTTAGTTTCAGGTATAGGTATTATGTGAGCCTGTTTCCAAACTGTCGGAAAGGAGCAAGAGGAAAATGAGTGATTGAAGATGTGAGTGAGAACAGGAAGTAATGAGGAAAGGATAAGAGTTATCATTCTTGAACACAACTTATCATTACCGATTGCTGAAGAAGTAATCGAAAATATAGACTTCTTAACGTCATCCTCAGTAACATCGGTAAAGTGAGAATATTGTGGTAACGGCAAACTAGAAAGACTCTAGTGTCGCAGCCTTGACAGACGGATCTAGAGAAAAGGGAAGGAGAGAGAAATGCTTATTGAGATCATTGAGGTTCACATTCTTACACTGGTTGGCAGGTGACTTGCCTATGCCTACAGATTTGAGAAATTTCCATACATCGGAAGAACTGCGTTTGTTGAGTTGGTCGTGGAAATAGCGTCTCTTAGCATCCCGACACAGGCACTCCTACTGAATGCATGTTGATAAAATTTTACAGGGCTAAAGCTTTTAGAATAACAATAGGATGCTTTGTATCCCGATATTCCCACGATATTCCCGATATCAACACTTACGCGGGTGAAACCGCGGGGCGCTGCCTGCTACTACTGCTAGTCATTCATATATATTCCTTCCTTGCTCATTTTATGTCAGAAAAATACGCGTACAAATAACATTTTCTAATTTTATATACTTACCACCCCTTCTGTGTGCTAAAAATAGGGTTACTAACCCTGGAAGTAAAACTCATTTATTTTTAATATTCTGAACATGCAAACAGAACATTACCACAGCAACTTAAAAATAATTTCAAGGACATTTTAAATTATGCAAAGGGAGAGTCACCCTAAGTTTCATTCTTACCCTAAAGTAGGTACTATACTTATTACACCCAATGCCTGTTTTCACTAACACTAAGTCTAAAGTTCACACCTAAAAATGTCCAAATATTATTGGTTTGATTTTGATTTAAGCATTACATTTAGGTGTTGCCTAGTCTTTAGTGAAACGGGCACACTGCCTGTGCCTTGCATTAAATAAATAGTCGATCGAATTTTGTTTGCAGTTCATATTTGTAACTGTTGGCCTTGTTGTTTATTTTACCTGTAAGTAATGGTTGTTATTTACTTTATCACCTTTATGTTACTAATGTGAGTAATTCATATATTTTCCTCATCCTAATAAGTCTTTGTCGTTGCCAGGGGAATAGGATTCGTCTTGACGCGATTCATGTCCATAATTGGACGTCCATTTCTGGAGCTGGACATAGTTTCCTTTCACAACACAAATAATCTTTGCAAATAATCATCATCTTGACTTCATTGAGTGTCTGTGGAGTGGCTCATGCGATCGACACATGTTTAGTAACAGATATAGTGAGTCATCTCTGCGGTTGACTCAGGTCAAACTTACTGTACCTACCTACCAGCGAACCATTGGCATGCCGGGTGCTGTGAGGCAGCGCAAATAGCTATCAAACTGCGCTGCAACAGTTTGGTAAGCTCTTTACGTGAATCTGCGACATCAATATATCCGCTCACTATTATTTCTTGTCAATGTGCTACCAACTCCACATAAATTAATGTCGTTGGCAAGTTTATCTTGCCATAAATCCTCGTTGCATTCAACAAAGTATAGCGGGTAGGCTTAAATTATAACTCATCATACAGGCATACAATGTGCTCGCTTATAAATTCAGAATTGTGAATAAAAATAATAAGGGGTCATTTGTATGCAGTACGAGTGGCAGTAAGGCATCCACTGTGCATTGTAATAAGGGCTATTTTCTAGCGCAATCACTTGTTCATGTACTGCTATCTTTTATTGTCAACACTTAAGGGAACGGTCTAATATGTCTATATGGTATTGTAATTTCATTGTTTGAGTCATTCTTCTGATCAAAACGCATTGTCCACACATTGGTCTGAGATTAAGGATCCTTTGAAGGTTAAAAGCTATAAATATACAGCCTCCACAACGGCCACTCTTCTCCAGCCCTAGTATTTATGCTGGAAAGACGCATCAAACTCCCCCGCAACACGTTTTCTGTCTGTTTAGTTTAAGAACTTGATCAATGCCTCCACACGTTTTCGAACTTGTTTTCTCGTTACATTTACCTTAGAAGCACAAGCTACTGTCCTATAAGGATATTAGTGGGGCAATAATACCAGCCTATTATTGTCCCACCGCAGGTCAAGCCTCATCTCATACTGAGAGAGAAGGCACGAGCATTGATCACCACCTGATATCTATGATTACCACGCTTGCTCAAGTCGGGTTGTCGATTTTGGACTTTTATTAGTCTTTTAGTAGTCCAGGTTTCCTCACAATGTTTTCCTTCACCGATGTTTTTCTTCATCCAATAAGGATAATCCTGGAATATCAATTATCGTCATGTTGTTTGTTATCATTTTTAGGGTTCCGTACCTCAAAAGGGGAAATGGAACCCTTATAAGATCACTTCGTTGTCCGTCTGTCTGTCCGTCAGTCAAGACCCTTTTTCTCAGGAACGCGTGGAGTTATCAAGTTGAAATTAATATCAAATACTCAAGGCTGCAACCTCTTGAATCAGTGAAATAATCAAGCTTCTAAGCAATCAAAAGATAAGGGCGCGGGCGTTTATATTCCGAAATCAAAACCTATAGGTTACTTCCCGTTGACCCAGAATCATGATATTTGCCAAGAAGCAATGTCATGTAGCACAAGTAAAGGAAAAAATCCGAAAGCCGTAAATTTGTAATAAACAAATTTGTACGGAACCCTCGGTGCGCGAGTCCGACTCGCACTTGACCGGTTTTTTTTTTCTCTTATCAAAACTGTTGGTACTATTTTTCGTTACGAAATATTTTGAGCTCTCAATGCTAGGTTATTCTCGTTTTCCTGCTTCCCTAGGGTATCCGTAGCCCGGTCATAGCAAAGTCGTAGCCTTTGAACTTCCTTTTTAAAATTAAAAATACATTAGCATATTTTCCTCATTTCATAATCCGATAAAAAGTATCTGTGTTCAGGCAATATTTGTTGCCTACCTTAGTAAGTCATAATGATACCTAACATTTGGAATTCAATCTCGTTAGATTTCACTGCGTCAAAAGGGATGGGAACGGAATTGTGACTTGTCTAAAGACAACAGTTATTTCGGGAAGCCCTAGCCACCTTGATAATACCTTATAAATATCTTCTACCCTTCAAGTTAGTCGCCACTTAGGGCTTGCTTAGTGCAAAGCAGCATTACAGATTAGGGAGGATTTTTTACGTTTCGTTTGAAATGATTTTGATTGTCTAAATAATGTTATTATCGTTTAGGTCTCAACATTGAGCAAATCTGTCGACCGGTTTAGTGATAAATTAGTCCAGAAGCTGATAAAAGATGACCCCGGCACAAAATGATATAACCCCTATTTTTTGCATCAATATGGCTTTGATTGTCGCGTAATCATACATTTTTTATAAGTACCTAATTTAGTGCATTTTCCTTTATAAGTTGCCTTGCTGCGCCCCGCGGTTTCACCTGCATAAGTTTCGATCCCAAGGGAATATCGGGATAAAATGTAGCCTATGTCCTTTCCCGGAACTCAAATTATCTCTATACCCATCTAAATCGGTTCAACGGTTTAAGCGTGAAGAGGTAACACACAGACACTTTAGCATTTACAATATTAGTATGGATTTAATCTCACTCAATGAGTTAGCAATCAGAATCAGTCAAGTTCAAATAATTAAGTTAAAAAACCTATTTAAGCAGATAGAAAATAGCCTAGAATACACATAGGTAACTTTCCTTCCCTGCGCAAACTCGTGCTGACAACATATTGTGGCCGGCATCCAATATCACCAGATTCCACGAACAAGTTCTTGCGACCATCCTACATGGAGCATATTGGTATTCTTTGGGTACACCGGTTGTAAAGGTGCCAAAATGCTAACCCATCTTCCTTTACTCCAACATTCACAGTTTGTCTGTCTTCGAAAATAGTATCATCGTTTGCAGATCCTCATCGTTTAACTAATTTAAATACTAGCTTTTGTCTGCGGCTTCGCCAGCGTGGATGTTGGAAATTATCCCACAAGAACATTCTACAGGGATAAAAATCCTATGTACTAAACTCTTAACCCTGGTCATAGTCTACCTGTGTGCCAAATTTCATCCAAATCCCTTCAGCCGTTGAGACGCGAACAGGTAACAGACAGACAGAGATTCTCGTTGCTAAAGCCGAGCAACATGAACGCGGGTTATGAGAGACCTTTACATTTTCCTATTTAATAACTGAACTTTATCCGTGAACTTCTTTTTAATTTCAAGCAGACTTGTTCTGTAACCGGTTTTGAATTTTGAAGGGACGTATATAAATAAGTCTGCACGCGGCCGAATGAGACGTTTATCATGGATTTTGTATTCATTGTTCACGGATCCCATGACATTTTGATTTTCTGCCTTTTCTGCTACATTCGAAATAAAGCGCCTCGATGCACTAACCCAAATCCGTAGAGACCTAAGCCCTCCTTTTTTTTTTTTGCGGATGGAAAATCATCAAATGACTCGTCCCGCTCTGGGTGGAGCGGAAGGGAGTGTCAGACTCTTACTGACTAAAACCCACCCGTGTTCCTTCCTTTGCCCTTTATGTTCCGGGCCAGCGGTAACCCTTTCGGACAATCTCGCTGACCCGGCAGGCTTCGGCCCTAAGGGGGCCCGTCCTCAATGCTGACATCTCTTTGAGGCGCGCGTGGAACACGTACGCGCCGTCCGGCACGGGCCTGGTCCTGATCGGACGGTGAGCTACCCATTACTCTCCGCCCGCAGGCCCGCGCCTACGGTGGCCGGGAGTCGTCACGCGGCTCCCGACGCCCGGAGCGTCTCCCGCGGCGGCTGGGACGGGAGGCTCTCTCCCTGAGCCGTCCCGCCACCTCCTTCGCTAGCATGACTGCTTCGCAGAAGGAGGTGACTGCCTCCCACTCCCTCTCGCCCCGGACCATGGCTTGCACCAGGGCCGGACGCGAGAGGTCGCCGCCGCTGCCGATCGCCTCTACAAGGACACGGCGGTGCTCTGCCCATGCGGGGCAGACCTCCACCGTATGCTCCACCGTGTCCTCTGGGCGATCCTGGCAATGGTGACACCCGGGCGTTTCCTCCCGCCTGATGATGTGCAAGAACCTCCCGAAACTTCCGTGTCCGGTGAGGAACTGCGTCAGGCGGTAGGTGAGGGCGCCGTGGCGCCTCTCTAGCCACTCCTCAAAGAGGGGTATTATCGCCGTTATCGCGGCGTGCCCTGCGCTGGGTTGCGACAGTCGCTCTTTCCATGCCGCCATGAGATCGCGCCGGAGATCCGTCCTCTCCGCAGCGATTTGCCGCGGAAGCGGAGTTTCCCCCCGGCGTAGTGCCTCCGCGCGCCACTCATACAGGCGCGCGAGGACTATCGCCTCCAGATCCCATGGCGGCAGTCCGGCAAGGAGGCTTGCCGCCTCGCCCGAGATCTTGCGGTAGCCCCGGATTAGCCTAACGGCTACCACCTGCTGGGGCGCGTTCAGGTAGTGGGCGGCTCGCCGCCGCAGTGAACGCGCCCACACCGGGGCCCCATATAGGGCCTTAGGGCCGTAAAGCCTCCTGCAGGAGGCGTTTGGCCCCCTCAGGTTGGGCAAGAGCCGCTTGAAGACGGCCCCGGCCCGTTCCAGTTTGGGGGCCAAACGTCGGAAGTGCTCGACGAAGTTCCACCGGCTGTCGATGACGAGACCCAGATATTTCATCGTCGTCTCGACGCCGATGTGAACCCCTGCTACCGTTAGTTGGGATCCCGTTGGCGGCGCGTTCCGGGGCCCCTGAAACGACATGGCCTCGGACTTGTGCAATGCCACCTCGAGACCCAACTGCCGGATCCTCTCCACGACTATCGCAACCCCGCGTGTCATCGCGTCGGCCGCCGCCTGATGCGACCTCCCCTCCTGATGCGACCTCCCCTACCTAAGCCCTCCTGTAACTAACTATTGCATTCGTTGTGATCGGGTATTTTAAAACAAAATTCGGTCAGGCGAGTCATATTAGGGCACACTCCAGGAAATAATTATTTTCAAAGGGTCGCCATTATAGAAATCAATGAGGACTATACTATTTTCTTTGCCCCTTTTTACAAGAGACTTTCTACTTGGCAGAATTTCAAACAGGCAATCAGTCCTGCCAAATGGGAGCATCTTAGAGAATCCTTATTTAGTATTTTCGTAACCATACTATCGTGTTTTTCGCCTTGGCTTCGGCTTTGTTTTTTGGTATTTTTTATAACTTTTAGAAGAATACGGGATTGTTTTCATTCCGTTACAATTCACACGCTTTTTCACTCGCAGTTTAGATGTGCATATATTTTGATTAGATGATGGATAGGTCCTACTTTGAAGGTTTCTCAATATGCGTGGACTCATTTAGCCATGATCCCCTTCTCAAAGTTCGCGTTGGGAGAGTTTTCCTATTGAGTTTAACAAAATACTTGCAAATATCATGTAATTACTCATATTATTTTTATTTTATACCTAAGTCTTGTCAATTTCATGAAAAATCATGATTGGCAATTTCGCGTAAGGCCTTATTACAATCTACTATCGCTGCTTGTATGATCTCAAAGCCATGGCCATTGAGGAGGTAAAGTTGTTAACAGAAAAACGATAAAACGATTTAATCAGTCGTTAAGCCGTACACCGCGGAGTAAACAAGTGTTTAAGTACCTTGTCATAAATTCGTATGCCGACAGATATCTTTAATGTTTAAGTAATAAATTGTATTTTAATTTATAATTGTTTAGTCTTTTTTACGCTTTCGTCACTTATTTGCTATTTTCCAAAACGTTCAATGAGTCTTTAGGTGTCTCTATCATCCCATTTTGGACCCGTTCCGTCTTATTACAAAACGAGATCTAATTTTAGACCTAGCCTAAACCTTCGAGCCAGTTACTCTATTTTGAACTTTATTCCGACAAACGTAAAGTTCTTAATGCAAAATTGACAACTTAGACTCGGGTTTAACGTCAGTTTTTGTAATATGAACTTTAGCTTCGTTGGATTTATAGTTCGAAATTTAAAAATGGCTGGATGGTTTAAACCTGGGTCTAAAGATAAATCTTGTTTTGTAATAAGGCCGGTTATGTTTGCTACCGGGCAACAAAATACAATCTTGGAAATAAATAACAACGCAATATTAAAAACACAATTTCAATAATCCACCAGCCAAAGTTTTCTGACGTTTTTACCCGACTGCGGCGAAGCCCAAAAGGAGGGTTATGTGTTTGACCTGTATGTATGTATGTATGTCCGTTTCTTTGTTCCCTCGTAACTTCTAAACGAATGAACGGATTTTGATAAATTATACGTCTTTAGATTTGTCTTGGTGGCGCGAGTGTCACTGGGTATATCAAAATTGAAAAAATATAAAATGGCCGATTTTTGGCGTAATATTATGTCTTCAAAAAAAATTATTTTTCTCGAAACCTATCGAGTGGGGTATCAAAATAAAGGGTTTTTAAAGGTGATTACAAAAATATATACAACTTATATGGTTAAAAGTAATTCGAAGTGACAAATCATAAAAAAACACGTACCAAGAGCTAAATCGTCTGCGAAATCTTTCACATTTATTTTATAAACTAAAAAGCTGGAAATAAAAAAAGTTATTCAAAAAAATAAAAACACCCGACTGCGGTAAAAAAACTGAAAAGTTAAAAACAAGCCCATTTTAAATTAAATAAAAGTTGGAAGCAGGCGGGACCCATATAATCATTTTTATTATATTTTCAAATTCAAATGGGTCCCGCCTGCTTCCAACTTTTATTTAATTTAAAATGGGCTTGTTTTTAACTTTTCAGTTTTTTTACCGCAGTCGGGTGTTTTTATTTTTTTGAATAACTTTTTTTTTATATTATAATAATATTGTAATTTTTTTTTCAATCATCTTTTATTGTTTTCGCCATAAATTTTTATTAGCTTTCATATCAGAGACTTTACCGTACTTAGTTTATTTTAATTACAGACATTCCGAACTCCATAATCTCGGATCAATAAGGGCCGGGAGCTCCTTTGACGTCATCGGGAGATGTATGACGTACATCCAGACAGGTTCGTCTGAAGCTCTCTATTTGCTGACGTCATTCCGTAGACGATCGTAGGCGTCTTTATTCCTCCCCCGTACTTTTACCAGTTGGTTATCTTTAGCATAGATTCTTTATTCAGTGTTTTCTCATTCACTGTTTAAATTTCATTGATATTCTACAGTAGATTATCAATGAAATGATAGAAGATAGAATCTCTATTTGTTAGCAATTGTAGTAGCTAATAAAGATCAAATTCGCAAAACACGTATTCTTTTGTCGGAAACTGACAGGTGCCAAGAATGCATTCTCTCGTCGGCCAAACTGTAGTCCTAGTAAGATGGGAATATGTGATGCCGATGAGATGCTTAGCATTCTGCGAGGCAGACAATCCTTTGCAAGATTGTTGACTCACCGCTTTTATGGTATCCGACAGCAAGAAGGCAATGTTATTAACTAGCATGAAATAAGTAGCAGCACTAAAGACAACTGCCGATCAGAAAATCGAAACGTAGGATTGTTGATTTTATGAGTCACTGTCGTTCTAAGTCCTTTAACCAGCAGGTGTAGTGATAGAATCGTTAAAAAAATAATACGTCGCTTATTGTTTACAAATGAGACCATAATTATCATCAGGAGTTATGTCTACATTGTCTATAACGATAAGCGCAGTGTAAAGGTCAACAGCAGCGCATAAAGTGCAACAGATTGCCATGTCTGAGACGTACGAGTAATTGAATCGGCCATAAATTAAAAAAATAGCCATATAGTGTCGTCTTCAATCAATGTTTAATTGAATCATTTAACATCATTAACAGATTCTTCGTGCAACGAATGAAAACTGCATTGATTTCACCTATTTGGGCATTTCCTTAGTTCTTTAATTGACCTTATACATGTGTGTTGAGCAGTGGTGGCCCGGTGGTTACTGCTGCGAGATGTAGGTCGTGGGCTCGAACCCAAGCAGTCACTTTACTTTGTGTAAATTATTTTATCACCACTGCTCTCAAAACAGTGAACATCGTGAGGAAACCAATATGTCCTAGAACCAAAAATTTTAAGACGTGTGAGTCGTGTGACATTACACGCACTGGGCGCGCGTGGTGGATTACGCCCCATTCCGCCCTCTCACCGAGAAGAGGCCCAGCAGTCCCAGCAGTGGGTACTTTATAGGCTGATTATGATGTGTTGACCTCATAACGTTATTTTATTTTGCAACTGCTCGTCCTTCTATCAGTCTTCCATCGTATCGCTATGTCTTGTCCATCTTTGATTATATCTCTTTAAGTTGCTAGTTTTGCTACACAGTTGTCTAATTTATTGCCCCAATTTAGACATGCTATTCAGAGACCAATTTAGATCAATTGAGTGTTAAATACTGCTTTGCTTAGCTCTTCATTTATGCCCATGTGCATTGAATGGGTTCTTTTAGGGATATCTTCTTCTTCAATATATTGTAGTCCAGCGGGGTATTGCGTAAGACACTATCAGTAGCATATAATTGTTATCCGTGATCAGTAGCAATGGATGTTGTTCAACAACATTCATTGCGTTATTTACATTGTTAAACAGACACATTTTTCGAACACAATATGAATATGAAGCAATGGATTAGCAATATACTTCAAAATGATTCAGATTGAGATTGATAGAGTGTTTCTTAATTAAGGTGCTGTAGGCATTCCATGCGAGATCTCAGTGGATCACAGTTATGTCTTGTGGATTATTAATATTTTCATCATTGATATAATATAAATTACATTGATGAATCACTGGCACTCGACAAACCGGCGGCGTCTGTAGATGATAATTAAATGAACGACACTGTAATAGTCATAATCTATTGTTCTTTTGACATTCGCATTAATTCTCCAAGACCTGAGCTGGATAGCAGACTAATAAATAAAGATGCCAGTGCAGTTACGGAGGAACTGGGTTATTTCTGGTTTGCGAGAGTCTTCTCGATTCAGTGAGATTTTTCATTTATAATGCATTTATTTGCAAAATACAATCTTGGAAATAAATAACAACGCAATATTAAAAACACAATTTCAATAATCCACCAGCCAAAGTTTTCTGACGTTTTTACCCGACTGCGGCGAAGCCCAAAAGGAGGGTTATGTGTTTGACCTGTATGTATGTATGTATGTCCGTTTCTTTGTTCCCTCGTAACTTCTGCAATCCTCCTCCAATGCAGTCCTCCAGACCCTATTTCGGTCATGGACTCATGGCGGCCAATCTCTACGGTGAACTCTTCGGCGCGGGAAATATAGTGCATAAGCGTGTGCGCAGACACAGGTGCGCTTTCTCTTGTTCCGAATGGCATGCATGAATGGATTTTGTTTCGGGACTGTATTTTGTAACTTTTGATCTCAAAAAGTGCTGATTCTCTGTTTTATTTGAATGGATTTTTATTAACTATTTAGACTAGCGTTATTAACTATTTAAACCTAGTCTCCTCGATTTATTGGATGTTGAATATATTGATAGTTAGGGAGGTTTAGACCGGGTTCTCACTTTCTGAAGGAGTAAAATCGATCAAAATCAACAACTGAGGTAATATTCAGGTTGGTAGGTACCTGGGCATACTGGTCATGCAAAGTTTAAAGTGACACAAATAACTAACTACACAACAACACAACACACAAGTAACACACCTCCTCCTACTGTAATTTGAAAACATTGTAAAAGCCAATTATTTTTTAAAAGAGTAACCGTGGAGTTTCTTGCCGGTTCTTCTCCATAGGAAACGACCAATTGGAACTATGGACTTAGCTTCTGACTTTTCACAAGTGCCCATGTAGGTTTATGTGAAATAAAATATTTTGATTTTGACACAAGTATTGTAAGTTTTATGTCTAATGAATGACACAGAGCATGTTTTGCTAGATTGCTTACACATTACTTTAATAAAATATAATAAAAATGAATTCATTTATCATTCTACATGTCATCTACATGGTCTTCACACGATCTAACCAAGATTTTGTCTGGACTTTAAAAGAGACTGTGACCTCTGAGTTTGTTTCGGCCTTTCTTCTCAGAGTAGTCAGATAGGAAACGCCGACCACATCTAGTTTAAAAAATATGATGACGTGTAAAAGTGTTTGTAAAAACCTACTTACAGAAAATAAATCATTTATCATTCAATTTGGCCATAAATAAGCAGTTTACTTAACATTTTGGGAATTTACGAAAAAAAAAACATAAATTAGGTTAAAAAAATTGGTAAGACTTCGTCTAAGACAGCCATGGCTTAAATGGTTCCAAATTGTCTGTACTATTTTAGCCTTAAAGCTTTGCACCCATCTTCCAATCACCATGAGCCATCGCCTGATGAGATCTCCTACGCATTGTTATCACGATTCCCTTGCACATTCCAAATGCAACTCGCTGCCACCACACTGACCGCACTCAGACCATTCAGTCCTGAGACGATTGGCCACACATTGTGGCCAATCGTCCCAGCATGCAGAGCCAACGTAGGTGGCTAACAAATGGCCCAACAGATTCTAATGCTGTTTCATCAATCCATATACGGTCAGAACCTGGTAATCCAAACAATTGGGCTACTGTCCGTTCACTGTTATTTTTCCTCTGACAGCAGCAACCTAATAGCAATCTTATTGTAACGAAACTAAAGATCACAGTGACTGACAGACTTGTCAGTGGCAGCAACCCAGCAATGGACAGTGATGCAAAATCAGTGGTAAAGTAACTGTGAAAGGACTAGAGAGCTTATATGGCAATGGTTTCGTTTACAGTGCTTGCCTGCGCGCTCAAAACTAAAATATCAATTACATAAATGAACCTAATACTCGAAACAAGTTAGAAGTAACCTTAACTTATCCTCGTTATGAGTAAAATGCACGCATCCCGTAAGCCAGTCACAGATATTTTGCTCAGTTTTGAACCGACTTCTAAACTGATAATATCGTGAACGATATAAATTATGATGATGTTGAGAATAATATTAAGGTTTAAAGCTAGGTCCTGAATTAATGTAAGAAATAAGATTGAGATTTGAAGAAGCGGTTTTTTTTTTCATGATGTGAGATCAATCTTTCTCGCTTACTTTCGCGTTGATCCATTAGCTTAAAAGCATAATTAGACTAATGTTCCCATTGCTGAGACACAGGCCCTCTCTTCGAGAGGAAGTGGGTTGTAATCTACCACATGTTGATGCATTAAACACTCCTAATTCCTTGTCGACTGTTTCAATCGCGGGTTCATTTTATTGCACTTTTCCTCTAGCCTCAAATTAATTAATATTACAGAAAACTCGCTATTTTCGATTGCCTTGCACTATCATATCTTCTATTTCCTTGTCTGCTGGTATGTTAACATGTTAACCAACTTCTGTCTGTTCTTTGATTGATACTTGAACTTTTGAATCAGACTTGTCAATCATATTGTTTTGATAGATTTAGTAAAATTACAGCTGTAGTAAACTTGTATCTGGTTCAAGTGACTGACTAGTTGCTAACGTTTTAGACAGACCTACATATTTTATCAATCATTGTGATGAGTGATGAGTCTTTATGACTATTGGGTTCTTATAAACGCCTTTAAACTTCGTCGGCATTGTGTAGACCGTTATTTTGTGAGACCAAGCATCCCATTGCTGGACCAAGATCTTATTTCTCTATTTCCAGTAGTGTCTATGTAGTCCTTTCTGAGCCCAGTTTTTTTAAGGCCTGCTGCGAAGCCTCAACGCTTCGTCAATTCGTGTTCTTTCGGACAGTTTGGACACACTTTGTGTTTCCGCTCAAAGCTCTGTTATTGAGGATCCTTCGACGAAATATTCATGGACAACTGATTTGAAACATTTACTTCTGAAAAGATAGTTATCGTACTTTTGTAACTGGTCTACTAAAGTTCATTTCAAATAAACTTGCGATAAAGTTTGTTCACCTCCTTCTACTAATGTATCCCAATATTTCCAAACCATACGAAAAAAATGTATGGGCAGTGTCGGTAACACGATCAAAACATTGACTTACTCCGTGTTTGGTATTATGAAACTCAACCGATGCAATGTTAGCGACAGTTTTGTATGACGAACGATATCTATCGTAAGTTATTTGGACTTTTTGGTACAGGGTGGTTGAATGACATTTATCGCAAGTTTATTTGAAATACACTTTAGCAAAGTATTCACGTTTTAAGTTTTGTGTGTCGATGTCCATGCATTTGTTAATAACTTTACCAGGTACCTACTGTGCATTCAGTTCTTAGAATCTCAACACGTGCTAATCTTATATCTTGTTTATTAATATCATCATCGATTGGCTCTTTGTATTGTGTTTGTATTTATCCTGCTCATGATAATCCGACATGAAATGTTTTCCGTTGATCTTGAACCAGTATAAGGAAGTTTCCGTTATAATATCGTACTAGTCCAGAAGTTCCGATATCTTTGGGTTTTCCTTCCGTATCGTCATCACAGTTTTACAGTTAGTTTTTCAATACCGTGACTTTGTGCGTAAGTTTATATTTGTTCATGTTCAAAACGATCTATGTTGTCACAAATTCGCCTTTTGGAATCTGCGGAGCTGGTTGAATTACCCACCCATTAGGGACTTCACAAACAACTTCGAGTTTGAGATGTGATTCGTTTTTTGGGAGAGTAATTTACCACCACCTTTGGTTGACTGGTAGAGAATGCCTAAGGCATTAAGTCCGCCTTTGTTCCTTTTTGTGCGAAAAGTTTAAATAAATAAATACAACCATTTTACGGATTGCATTTAGGCACCAAGCCACGCGATTTTAGCACCGATTTAAACGCGATCGCATTGCGCCCGGCAAAATTTATTTTTAACTTTACATATTTGAGTTCACACGATGAGTCGCTCAACCTCCGAAAATTGGAAGCCCAAACAAACAGACAAACTTGTTTATGTACCTCATGTAGCAGGTTCTTCACCTGCGCACTACACGTGCCGGCAAGTTTTTGCGCGGCAAGAATGGCCTTAATCATTAAGTACCATTTGTTGGGACTATGTTGGGACACACATCTATTTCCGCGTTTCTTCTGTTTACCTCTACATGCTCGTCGGACTTGTCGTTTAACATGTATTTGTAATATTTACTCCCTTTCTAATAAACGTATTATATCAGATGAATAGTTACACACCGATTTCTCTCTTTCAGTCATCAGTAATTTGACTTTCGAAAGAAGAAGACAAAGCGCTGTGTAACTATATAGACGCTATACAACGTTTATTAGTAAAGGGGTTACAATAAGTATTAGCACTAAAAAGTTTTGGAGTGATGTGTTTGACTTTTTCGTCTGCTCGTTCGTCCGGATGACACAGCCATTTCACTCTGAGACTATTGGCGATATATGATATTGATATAGCGATGAAAATTGGAATTAACTTCATTATTTTTTTAATCTTTCGAACGTGTCAACGCGGACGGAGTCGTGGGCATCACACAATACTTACTATCTTTTAATCTAGCTTTCTCATATGGCTAGTAACACGTACAGGACCCATGAATATCGCTGCTACGTAGCGATTACATAAAACACAAGGAAAACTTTGACGTTGCGAAATCATTCTTAAAATAACCCAATGGACAATTAAAATTATGATGCTAAACCCGCTAGTACCTCAGTAGTTATGAACGTCAGTGTACTTCTACGTAACGATGTTGTGATTGCATAGAGATTATAAGTAATGACCTATCTCAACATCTTAATATACTTACCTTTTACCTACCCATTAGACAAATGATGGTTATATAAAATAACATCGCACCTACACCCTAATTACGTAACACACTATCAATCACAATCTGAATCATTTTGAAGGATATTGCTAATCCATTGCTTCATATGCTAGAAAAATATGTCTGCTTAACGCCATAAATAACGAAATGGAAGTTGTTGAACTGTCAAAATTACACCCATTGCATTACATAGTGTGTTACGAAATTACCCCGCTGTATTCCCCGAAAGGTACAGCAGAGGTGTACGAGCATAAGTATGTTTACACTTGGCTTTATTCAAAGGCAATTTTCTCCTTTATTTTTTAATGAAATTTTATGCTATTACGAACATAGTATTTTCGAAGCCATAGGTTTATGTAATAGTTATGTAATAGTGTCATATTTCAACGTTGCCTTCGTCATATCACGAAAAAATCGCAATTGAAAGTTGCCAAGTGTTGACATATTAGTGCTCGTGTCGTTACCTATACCTACTTAGTATGTTAAGTCCCTTGTAATGGGGGGCGAGCCTATCGCCATCAACCGGGCACAAATCCAGACTCCGGGCTGCTACTGAGAAATTCCTGATGGAAAAACCCAATAACACTTTGTCCGACCTGGGAATCGAACCTAGGATCGTAGCGCTTGCGACCAACGAGGTAATCGATTACGATTGAGAGGATTATGTCATATTGATTAATAGTATGGTATGCGAACCTAAGATCCTCAGCAGAGGTTTAGTTAAGGGGCCGGCGGAGCATGCGTAGTTCAAACAAACGTAATTGATAAGATACTTTAGTACCTATGGTCGGACTTTTAATTAGCTGCCTTGACCAAATGACACTTCTTACTATCAATTCGTAAAAAAAAGTTGCCACACTATCTCTACTAGTGATGTTGATGGTCAGTCTTAGGGGCGGATTTCTGATCCTCCTATGTCGGTCTAAGAAATATATTATATATTTTTTAATAAATTAATGTTTTTACTAGGAATAACGTTTACTATATAGTACAGAGTTTGCAAAACACCAAAAACCGAAAAAAATTGTACATTTAAAAGAAATTTTTGTGTCCGATCACTGATGTGATGATAAAACAATAACTAAGGATTGCATTTTTTTTATTGTAACCTTATGTTAACCTGTATTTCAATAAAAATATCATCTTCAAAAAATATGATTGCCTTTTATAAAATCCTTTAACTTTGATCGATTTTGGAATTTAATAAATGTTTCAGTAATTGATTTTTTGTCACATCACTATTTACATGTCGTTAAAAAGTGGTAACACGGTAACACCTTATGCTGTCATTTTACTGCAGCTAATTAAATATCCGACTATAATATGTGTATTTTATTTTTAAACCTTGGTATGTATTTTAAATAAGTAATAATTTAATGTAGACCAAAAGCAAATGAATAAATCAAAGAAATAATAATAACCATTTTATCGTATTATTATTATTAGTATCGGAAAGTCATTAAATAACTATTAGGTTATGTAATGGCGTTTAACTTATTAAAACCCTATTAAAAATCCCAGACAGCAAGAGTAATAAAGTATTGAGTAGAAAATATATTTAATATCTCATTCTGACACGTTCCTGGGCCAATGCTCTTTAAATTCACCTGAGCCGAATCACTCGACAACGCGGTAACGGTGCCACCCAATTAGTGAAGTAGCTACTAAAAATATGAATAGCTAATGATATTAGCGCGAGATTTGCGCAGTATGCGCACACGCACGCGTCGTCGCGTCGCGCGTCGCCTAGACTGCGTCTGGTCGTAACGCGGCGCGTGGGCAGATGATGTGTTGAAGTATCGACACAACGATGACTACAGAAAAACCACTCGATTAGATGCGCGATGTACTCGTAGGGTACGGTGTGAATTAATGTTCGTGAAAAGCTCGAAGCTGTAGGTGCTTAATTAACACTGTCTACGTTTTGATGTTCAAGAACGAGCGCCGCAGTCAGTAGGTTCTAGTCCTCTCGATTTTACCTCGGCTTATTAAAATTATTAAAATTGTTTCTATCTTTTTACTTTGGACGCTTTTAACGTGCACGTCTTTCTACATCGTTCTCATATGTACAATTTCAACATGAATAATGTAAACCAATATTTTGAGTGTCCATGGAGTTTCTTGTCCGCTCTTCTCCATAGGAATCTACTACGCTTTGTATTGGGCAATTAGCTTCAGCTTTCTGACTGACTTCTTAAAAATCCAAAAGTGCCTGTAATTGGTTTAATTGAAATAAATGGTTTGAGTTGGCCATCTGGAGCCAAAAGACTCTCTTGGAACTGCTCTGGTATCGTATTCTCTTTGACACAATGAACGAAACCGCGCGAAATGAATGTAAAGTTCGCATGATTAGCTAAGGAATTGACGTGGTTAGGAAGTAAGGAATCATAGATATTAATTAGATCGTAGGTAATTAGGGCCCTGATTACCTTTCCTAACACTGCAATCGTAGCTATAACTCTTGTTCTACTCACAGTGTTCAGCGGTGCTATTCTGTAAAAATCTCACCGTGAAAACTTAGGTGAAATAAGCATGGAGTGAGGTGTCAATAGTATCAATTCCTAGCAAAAACAAACTCACTTCACCTAAGTTTTCACGGTGAGATTTTTACAGAATTGACCGGCACATTCTAAACTGCTTGTTGGCCTCTGGGAGTTCATGGACGTTTCTATCTTCCATCATCTTTTTACTTTTTAGCAGGATTTTTTCGGCTTCACTTTACGAACATGCAATGTTTGCACCCATTTTTGAACCCATAAAGAAAGTTTCACGCCACTTCTTGACAATCCTGTTCCTGACAAATCTTTGGTGTATTTGTGTATGACTTGTGCTTCGTACAGTAAAGTGGAACTTCTGCAAATTATATTTTCTGTGTTGACGTTACGTACATTTCATTTTACATAGATAATGCGAACAGTTGACTGTTAATTTATCGTTGTTTCTTTTATAGTCCTTAGGACGTACGAATAAAAATACTAATATTCCGCTGCAACTGGTTAGACTAGAAGCCGACCCCAATATAGTTGGGAAAAGGCAGATGATGACGTACGAATAAAATATTCTCTAAAACTTCTTGTCGATATATAAAATAATAATAACTTAGAACATTTAAGTAATAATAAAGGTTTATTCACAAAAAAAAAAGTAATTTAAAAAATAAAAAAACCCGACTGCGAAACTGAAAAGCTACAAACAAGCCCATTTTAAATTAAATAAAAGTTGGAAGCAGGCGGGACCCATTTAAATTTGAAAATATAATAATTATGATATGGGTCCCGCCTGCTTCCAACTTTTATTTAATTTAAAATGGGCTTGTTTGTAGCTTTTCAGTTTCGCAGTCGGGTTTTTTTATTTTTTAAATTACTTTTTTTATTTCCTACTTTTTAGTTTACAAATGTGAAAGATTTCGCAAACGATGTAGTTCTTGGTACGTGTTTTTTTACGATTTGTCACTTCGGATTACTTTTAAGCATATAAGATATATATATTTTTGTAATCACCTTTTAAAACCCTTCATTTTGATACCCCACTCGATAGGTTTCGAGAAAAAAAATTTTTTTTTGAAAACATTTTGCGCCAAAAATCGGCCATTTTAATTTTTTTTCAATTTTAATATACCCAGTGTCACTCTCACAATTAAGACGAATCTATCGGCACCTCTCAAGCTGAAATCGATCAAGCCGTTTAGGCTGCAGAGCGTGCCAAAGAAATATACATACATACATACATACATACATACATACATACATACATACACTCGAAAAACATAACCCTCCTTCTGACGCAGTCGGGTAAAAAATACAGAAACACATTTACAATGTACAGTATATTCATTAAAAGTTGCAAAATCTGTAGAAAATGTATACAGGGTGAAATTGAAAACATGCGACAAATCGAAATGGGAGATTGTACTCAACTTTATGAACAAGTTTTACTATGGGACCAAATCTGAAATCGTGAAAACAAAATCAGCTGTTCCCACATTTATGTTCGCATAACTCGTCAAAATGTAGGGAACAGCTGATTTTTTTTCGCTATTGCAGCTTTGGTCCCTTAGTAAAAGTTGTTCATACTTCACGTTCGTCACTCTCTTTCGAAGAGAGAACAGAGAGACATTCATCATCATTCATCATTTCAGCCGAAAGACGTCCACTGCTGGACACAGGCCTCCCCCAAAAGGGGGGGGGGGGGGGGTTGCCATAATCACCACGCTTGGCAGGCGGATTGGCGATCGCAGTATGGTATGGTGGTGGAATGCATAGAGAACGCTGCTGCCCATTCTCCGGTACGCCCCTTAGACGCCTTTTACGCCACCCACGGGAAGTATGGGGTGGTGCTATTCTTTAAGTCCGGCACCACACAGACTGAGGACATTATAAGCTGATAATGCTATCATACTCATTCGGAACTGACTGGCTTTGAATGATTTACCTTTATAGTACCTATGGTCCATAGTGATCAAATGTAGCATCTGCTCTGTTACACCCACGTATTTAATTTGTATGCACTCGGTAGCGATTTACCTCAATTATGGAACAGCGTTAATGACTATTATAATATGTTTTCTGCGCACTTATTACCTTTTATTGCTATACAGTTGTAGACTCTATTATTATTATTATTTTTATATGTACAGTCACGACCATAAATACGCAAATATGACCCATGACCATTAAGGTTTCGATAATACAATGGAGCTGTGGTGGCTCAGCGGTAATAGCCCCGACTTACGAGTTGTAGGTCGTGGGATCGAACCCAGACAGGCGCTTTATATTGTGTAAATAATTTCAGCACCACTGCTCTCAAAATGGTGAAGGAAAACATTGCGAGGAAACCGGCATTTCCTAGAACCAAAAATTCGAAGACATGTGAAATGTACTAACCTCCACTGGGCCCGCGTGGTAGACTACAGCACACTCCCTCTCGAAGAGAGGAGGCCTTTGTCCCAGGAGTGGGAACATTATAGGCCTATTATGCTAACTATGTTTGTAACACCATAAAATATCTATCAATACTTTAGGAGAAAATCGCTTTTAAATCTGAAGTTTGCGTAACGAAGGTATTTATGCTCATCACTGTACTGGGCACTTGAGCACGTAGGGATGGCTTTGCTTGTTCAATGTCGTTTGATTTATGTGTGTCTTCTTTGTACCTGTAAACGATGTTTTAAATAAACCACACACTTGTTAACGGGTGATAAATCAGAAATGATTAAAGTAATGAACTATTAACTTCTCAAGAAATGCATATACATAAGTATACTCGACAAAAGAGTTTGGTATGCAGGCATAAACACGTGTTGCAGACATGCAGAAATTTCATTTCATTATCATACTAGTTAGTTTAGTTTTAGTTTCATACTTTTTAAACAAGAACTGTGTTCTTCAAAGATATGGCGACCGAGCATAAGCTTAACTTGGAAGGGTACCAGCTGTGGTTAGCTGCCTGCATACTTATTATTACTCTTTGGTTGGATGTACACATACGCACGACGACACATCAAGCTATACATTAACTTGGCTAACCTAACCTAACTTCGCATTGTACGAAAAGCCTATACAATGCGAGGTCAGCTAAAACTGAAAATGCTAAAACTTGATATGTCGTCGTGTGAGACTATAGGTACGTACAATGCGATTCAAATAAGAATAGGAACGTCAGTGACCTTTATCTGTCAAATATTGATTGAAAAGTACGGTTTGGGCAGTTGCGCGCGGGCGCTTGTCAACGTTAGACGCGCGTACTGTGTGATCTCGAACCGGTTTCGACTCACATTGTTCGACCGTGCTTATGATTCATCTTTTAAAAATGCTAATCACTAATGGATAGCAGCGAACTTGAATATGACCATTCAATTGAGACAGCTAATGTGAATAATGGCATAGAATATTGTGGTGAGATTATTAGTAACAGTAATAGTGAGAATATGGAGTTAACAGAAGAAGTTATACAAAATAGTGGGGAAAGCGACGCAGTGAGAACGAGTAAAAGGAATAGACAGATAGATCAAGATGAAGTGTGGATTAACATTACGAGGCGGGGTAAACGTTTTGCCAGAAGTAGTCATGCTCATGATGAGATAAGAATACCTGAAGATAAAATAGAAATTAGCATAACGTCTAACGAAAAGTTACCAAAACAGGTTGGATTAGCAAAATTATTAAAAGCAGAAAATATTCCGGACATAATAAGTATAAAATATATTAATGCGTTTAAGGTTCTTATCCAGTTTAGTAACGAAGAGAGTGCGAATAAATTATTTGAGTCAAAATGTTTGAAAGAAAAAGGACTTAGGTGTCAGAAAACACTGGAGATTAGAGAAACTTACGGCGTTATTAAAGATATTGACTTAGAATCATCGGAGGAAGAAATACTGGAAGGTTTGAGCTGTGACACAGAGATCATAGGCATTAAAAGATTAAAACGTCGCAACACAAATAGTGGACAGTGGGAACCTGGAGAAACAGTCAGAGTAACCTTTAAAGGATCTTCCTTACCTGCCTACGTATACATCTTTGATACCAGGGTGAAAGTGAATCCCTACCAATTCCCCGTCACGCAATGCTCACGCTGTTGGAGATATGGGCATACTATTAGAGTATGTTCATCAATCAAGGATATATGCCCAAAATGCAGTAAGTCCCACCCTAATTGTGACACTACGGACTATAAATGTAATAACTGCTCTGGAAAACATATGGCGTTATCTCGCACATGCCCAATGTATTTAAAGGAAAGAAGGCTAAGAGAATTGATGGCAGAGTTTAACTGCACATACAAAAGAGCTTTAACACTGTACGTGCCGCCGGAACCAAATTATGAGGAGAATTTCGAAGAAAAAGGACAGGAAACGGAAAAAGAACAAGAAACCGAAAATGAATATCACCAAGTGTTAAGTCAAGAAACAAATACAGAAATGGGACCTATAACACAACCCCAAGACACATATGCTAACACACTGAAGAAGGCGGTAAGTTTAAAATCTAAAGCAGATAAGAAGTCTACATTATTACAACAAGACAGTAATAAAAAGGATGGGGTCAACCCGAAAAATAAACAAAAAACAGATACTGTGATTAATTGGGCGGCACTTTCTGACAGTGACTCTGAAATACATCATGTAGAAACAGGAAAAACTGATAATTCAAACAAAAAGAAGAAAAAGAGTTGGAAATGGTTATGGAATAAATTAAAGGAAAAAATTTGGGATAGCGGGACCAGTCTGGAAAATAAAGTGTTAGATTGCGCAAAAGTGATGTTTGACTGGTTTACATCGTTCATGATGGATTACATAACGGAGATGCCTTTCTTATCTAACATAAAACAATGGATAACAACAACAAACACAGACATTTAAAAATCAATATAATACAATGGAATGCCCAGAGTTTACGACCGAAATTTACTGAATTTGAAGCTTTACTGAATCAGGAGAAAATCCATATAGCTATAATCAGTGAAACTTGGTTTGACCCAGAGAGTACAGTCAGACTCAGTGGATACAATGTATTCAGGGCAGATCGTGACGATGGATATGGAGGCACAGCTGTTTATACCCACCATTCTATCAAGGCTATACGATGTAACGTAAATATTTCAAATACTCAAATACAAATTATACACATAAAATTACTCAACTGCGCTCATCTGGAGAATATTATTTCTATCTATTGCCCATCGTCAGTGCACACGTGCAGAAGTGATTGGGATGAAGTTTTTTCAATAACACAACACAAGGCTCTCGTTGCAGGTGACTTGAACGGTCACCACTCAAACTGGTCTTCCAGAACTGATACAAGAGGTAATCAGATTTTTGATTCTGTCATGGACAACAACCTATTCACACTTAACGACAACACACATACACGTTTAAAATTGGTCAATGGGGCTATACAAAAATCTTCCCCAGATGTAACTATTGTTTCAACAGATTTGGCTTTAAAATTCAAATGGTGGGTCATGAATGAAAACCTGGGAAGTGACCATATGATAATTAAGACTTGCTTAGATAATAATAATTCAGATAAGTTTAAAAAACGGAGGAACTTTAAGAAAGCAGATTGGCAAGGTTACACTCAGAAAATAGAATCGGAATTAACAAACTTGGAGCTACCTTTAGATCATCAATCTGCATATAATACATTTATAGATATTGTAAATTCTGCAGCTGATCAATATATACCTATGATTAGAGTGAGTGAGAATCCTCTTCAGTCAGACAAATTCATACCAAAACCATATTGGAACCAAAATTTATCACATATTGTTGCACAGAGACGACTTGCACTGGCAACTTTTAGAGGCAATCCCAACCCACAAAATCTTGAAGCTTTACAAAGGAAAGTGAGTGAGGCGCAAAGACTAATACGACAAGCCAGGAATAAATCCTTTCAGGGTTTTTGCAATGACATAGATAGTGTAACTTCTTCAAGAGAAATGTGGAAGCGCATGAGATGGATCAAAGGGTACAAATCAGCTACATCTTTTGTTGACCAAGGTAAAGCCGCCAGATTGTTGCGCAGTCTGGCACCAGATTACGTATCTCCACCAACTCCTACATTTACCTCTTGTAACACGCAATTGGCCAACCCGGTTTCGGTACAGGAAGTAATTAACTCAATAAAAAAAACAGATTCAGCTCCAGGTCATGATAATATTTCATATTCTATGATAAAACATTTACCCCATACTGCTAAAATTATGTTGACTTCCATTTACAATAAGTTTATGGTATCCGGATTCGTACCAGAGCAGTGGAAAAAAGTTAAAATTATTCCTATACCAAAGCCGGGAGGTGATCCAGGCTCAAATGCGGATGTTAGACCTATCGCGCTTATATCTTGCTTTTGTAAGATACTTCATACCATCATAACACGCAGGGTTGAATGGTTTTTAGAGAAAAATAATTTACTATCCCATGACACCACGGGCTTCCGAAGATGCAAGTCATGTTATGATGGTCTATCTAGGTTGGTTACTCGGGTGGAAACTTGTTTTTCTAAAAGTGTACCAGCTGTTGGCTGTTTCATAGACATTGAAAGTGCCTACAATAACATAAATCTGACTTCTCTTTTAGGTATTTTGGATAACTTGGGAGTGGGCTCTGTTCTTTGCAATTATCTTTGGCAGTATCTTCATCAGAGACATTTATTCATTGAGCTGCAGGATAACAACCTAATAAGTCGAATTACTGGTATAGGCATTGCTCAAGGAGACCCTTTATCCCCTTTACTATTTAATGCGGCCACAATTAACGTTTGTAAAAGTATAACTAATGTTTACATTTCGCAATATGCTGACGACTTCATTTTGTATGACACACAGAAGAGATTATCCAATTCAGTATCCCATATACAAAACGCGTTAAATATTTTTCAAAGTTTGATGACAGATTTAGGTCTAAATATTTCCCATAAGAAAACGAAGGTATGCCTTTTTAGTAGAGGGAGAAGAAGGAATAATATTCATCTAACTGTTAATAACAGCCTTATTGAACAAGTCAATTGTGTCAAATACCTTGGAATGTGGTTGGACAGTTCCTTAAAGTGGGGTAAACATGTAAACGAAATCCGGGAAAAAGTTTGTCGTTTTTTAAATATTTTTAAAATATTAGCTGGTACTAAATGGGGTGTACATCCCTTACATCTTAGAAGGCTATACATAGCTATAATTCGAAGTAGGATGGATTATGGTTGCTTTTTGTACGGAAACTGTGCCAACTGCCACCTTCTTAAGCTTGACAAAGTGCAAAATCAAGCAATGAGAATCATAGGAGGATTTATTAGGAGCACGCCTATCCATGTAATGGAAAGTGAGCTGTGCCTCCAACCGTTATTTATTCGAAGACTGTTTCTAACAGGTAAATTTTATTTAAGAACAAAATCGGTTCGTAATAATATTCTTATAAGCACTTTAGGGGAGCTGTCTGACCAATGCCAAGGTTTGTACTGGAGAAACAAAAAACTGCCATTATTGGTGGATGTCCACAGAGTTTATTCAGAAATGCCTTTGCACTCTAGCCCGATACTAGATATTTATTCCTTGGACACTTGGGTAACCAATATAGATTTATCTAATGTAATAAGTGATATAATTAAGGGTATAAGTTCGGCAAAAAGACTGATTAATGTAACGGATCTTAATAATACGTGTGTAAAAATGATAGATGATAAGTTTAGTCGACACTATAAAATATTTACGGACGGCTCCAAGGATGGTTCAGACTTGGGAGCTGCTTTTTTTGATCCTCAACTTAATACTAAAGCTAAATTCAAAATTAACGCCAAGATTTCTATTATGCATTGCGAACTCATAGCTATCTCTGAAGCCCTGTTGTATTTACTGAACATAGATCAAGAGAACTTTGTCATATTTTCGGATTCAAAAAGCAGCCTCCAACATTTGGCTCGAGTACCCTCGACTCTTCGAGGGAATCCGATAGCCATAATTATTTTGGACTCAATTTGTAAGATGCAGTCAATGAATAAAATCGTCACCATTCAATGGATTCCCTCACACATTGGAATCGTGGGTAACGAAGAAGCAGACTTAGCAGCCCAACAAGCATCGTATGAGGGTATTAATTACACATGCACACCGTTATACTCAGATTGGCTTGGTCATGTCAAAGACCTATGTAGACAAAGATGGCACGAATATTTTGATGAACGATCAAAGTTAAAGGGAATCTGGTATAAAACCATCCAGTCTGAACCGCTTCGTTACCCATGGTTCGAAGGAAGAGAGATAGATAGGAAACATGTAGTAGCTCTGTTGAGGATGCGTTCAGGCCACATCCCATCGAATAAGTTTAAATATTTAATGGATAAAAGTGCCTCACCAAACTGCGAAGTTTGTGGGGTGATTGAGGATATTTACCACGTGCTGATGGAATGTGACCGGAACATACACGATAGACAATATTCGCTTGGTGGGGGATTCGAAGTGGGTGCATGTAACAGCATCCTAGCATCTCCCTTGTCGGAGGAGGCTAGGATGTTGTGTCGACTGTTGTTCGTTATCTACCAAAACGAATAGGGACAACTCATAAAAATAAGTATAATATTAAGTAACTGTTCATTACTCATTGTTTAGTTTTAAGGTGTTGAATGTTTTCTGTTACGAGGGTGACATTATCACTAAGTGATAAAACCCTTTCAAATAAATAAAGATTAAAAAAAAAAAAAAAAAAGTACGGTTTGCAAAGAAAACTTATTTGCGTATCAATAATTTTTTTTTTGTTTAACCGAGTCTTAGATAAATCAAAGTGAATAAAACATCAAAAAATTTGTCTTAATTAGTTTTTTTTTTTTTTAATTATGCTACTTTCTTTCTTATTTTTATTGTGGACAACAATTCACCAGAAAGTAAAGAAGATGCCAGCCGCCATCTTGTCGTTGTTGGGTGTTACATGCTCTGTGGTGGTTGGTGTGCTTCTTCGTGAGACTGAGTGCTTGTGGAGTGTTACTGTTTCTTTCGTTAATTCTATATTATATGTTACGTGGTTGTTTCCTGTTAAATTTGTTATTGTTGTTATTTGTTGACGATTACCACTCAAACAGTGATGCAGACATGAGCGGAATTGAATAACTAAATTCAGATTAAAAATTCTTCGTTCATGATTCGTAAATAATTAGTGTTATTAAAAAAATATCTTGTTGTGCTCACCCTACCCAATTTATTCGATTTGACAGCTATGATTTCACAACATGGCGCTAAGTCGATCCCATTCTTATTTGAAACGCATTGTATAGTCTGTCCCAAAATTATATGATTAAAATGTAAACAAACCCTGTTCATGTTAAATTCTTATGCAGTCAAATCACTCACGAAAGGGACTTTGAACAGACAATATTTGTAGGCACAATTAGATACTTATCTACATATACTATAATTATTTTTTGTTTGGGTTGGGTGAAAATATAAAAATATAAAAAAATATTCTAAAAATAAAAATATATTCTAAAAATAAAAATTATTCTATTCCTATTCTAAATATTCTTTTCCCTTGCCTTTATTTAGTTTGAAAGTTCTAACTATTTAAATGGTCAAAATAAGTTGATCAATAATAGTAGTTTCATACTATATGTATAATATAATTATTATAATAACCGTTGATAACATGCAATCATTAGCTCGGTTTAGTCGTACGTACATAATTAATAAGTATTGGTAGTTTTGGCTAAATCAAAAAGCCGAAATTAGCTAAGCAAATGTCCTGTTGAATTTGAGTGTGTTTTTAATTAATTTATATTATATAATTGGTATTTGTCGACTAATAGGTAGGCACTTATGTTTTTTAATGTTCACAACAATTCGGACTTCTCTATTTTTAAGATTTTGATGTTCATAGTGTGCATAGTACTGTGTCACCCTATAAATTGCTGTTTTCATTACGGTATCCAATCATTACCATTATGCATACTTAATTGTCGTTGTTGTATAATAAAATAACCTAAGATTTGTATTCACGTGTCATGTACAGTCAGCGACAAAAATCTATTAACACTGCTACTTTTCCACGTCACCTAAATAGACACAAAATTATTCAATACGGTGTTTAGTAGGTATTTTAATAATAGGAAACAGTTATTAATAATAACTCTTGTTATTATCCTTTTTTTACTTCTGTTTCGATTTCAATTGAACATTTTAAGATAAAAAAAACTGCAATATTAATCAACTGTTTTTGCTGCCTGTAACTATGACTGACCTAATAATGTTGAATACGCATACTTTTGTTAGAAGGTACCTATTTTCTTTAAATGTTGTGCTACCTGTGGTTGTGCTTAGTAGATATAATTTTTTTCAAGTATCCTATGGGTATTTTAAATTTATTGGTTTTAAATGTATAATTTGGAAACATATTATTTTTTTTCTTCATTCTAAAGTAATATTTTCACTATGTATAATTGAAGTCTACTGTAGTTAAGTATTTAATTGGTTTAATTTTGTTACATCGGACAATTTTTTGAAAGTATTATTTTCTCTCTTTTTCAGAAAGCGCCATATGTATAGGCGGTCCCCACAATGAGGAACAGTTAAATATTAGTGATGTTTGTAAGTACCAAAGTTTATGTTTTAAATAGCTTCTAATCTGCCCGTGACATTTCCGCGTGAAGTTTTTTGTTCCCCCGATCCACCCCGTCGCATCACCCGAGCGCGCTATTACTTCGTTTTCGCTTAGCACGCTTTCTGACTTAAGGGTCCTAGCGTGATGTTAGCCTATAGGCTCCCTCAAGAATTGGGCTATCAAATGCAAAAAGAATTTATCAAATCCGACTGGTTGTTCCAGAGATGAAGGCATTCAAACAAATTCTTTAGCTTTATTTATTATCATCTGCGTTATTTAAGAGAAGCTATGGAATCCGCTGGGTGCGGGAAGCACAGAACCGGTTGAAGTGGCGGTGCTTGGCCTATGTCCAGCACTGGACGTCTTTCGGCTTAAATGATGATGATGATGATGAAGCAATGGATTAGCAATATTCTTCAAAATGATTCCGATGTGATTGAAGGTGTTTTACGCACATAAGATGCTGACTATCCTTCAATTAGGAACAGACTAGTGTAAATTTATTCGGAAACATCCATCGGTTTCTTATTAAACTTCAACTATATCCGACGACCCTGGTTAGTTATCTCATTTGGTGACTGTACAGGTATATGTTATTGTATTACCCGGAAATAAATAGGCATATTTCTATTTCTAAATAATTAAAATGTAAGGTTGTGTGCTTAGTTCATTAAGCTTTATAAGAAATCACAACACACGGCAACAGTGTTTTATTACAACTATAAGTATTAAATTAAAATCCATAATCTCAATGCAATTAAATTATTTATTCAACCGCTAAGTAGTCCATGCTCCGTAACTTCCCCAAAAACTAGTTTACCGCCACCATCTTTGCAATAAATATCTTTAATAATGTAATATGCTAAAATGTTCCGTCGCATAGGCGACCTTCGCAGCTAAATGTTTTGTTTTTAACACGTGTTGTATGTTTTTTTGAGGTTTTCTCCCTAAAACCTGTTTTATATCTGCATATAATAAAGCTGAAGAGTTTGAACGCGGTAATCTCTGGAACTACCAGTCGAGGAAGGCTATAAATGCTATAATCTATTTAACATCACGCTAGGACTTTTAGGAGCCGAACGAAAATTAAGTAATAATGCTATGGAAAAACGAAATAATAGGGCTGGCAGGCGAATGGCGATACGATCCGACGGGGTGGGTCGGCAGAACAAGAAATTTCACGTGGACGAAGTCGCGTGCAGAAGCTACTATACAATAATAATTATATGGTAATTTTTAATATGTATAAATTGGTTTGTGAATTCAATGATTTATACATTTAACTATTGTGATGTGATGTGAAGAGGTCTTTATGAGAAGCTGCATATATAAAAGTTGTTTATGACACTTGCGTAACAGGGACTATTAAACGACTGTGCGTTTAAAAACCGAAACATATAAAACAAAAAAAAATCCGATGTTATTAATTATTACATTACCACATCCATGTTTAGCGTGATCCATGACACTTAATATAAGGCTGTGAACACATTAACAAGTAGCACAGCTCGTTGGCGTTGGCGCCAAACCACGCGATTAAGGAAAACTATAAAGTGCATCCGACTGCTGTAATCTGTAGTATGATGATGATTGATGTTGTAATACACGTTCCCATCACCTATCCAAACGCCTCGATGCTTTCGAGTTATTTTTGCAATTATACAGGCTGCTTTTACTCATAAACTATTCAGGGTACCCATCGCGCATTCGTTTGCGCTACTAGTCACTCTTTAGCTTCTAGTAATAGTCATAATTATAATCTGTGTGGTTCTTTCCTCAAAAGACCATTTCAGATACCAATCTACATGGTCTTCACATCATCTGACCAAGATTATGTCTGGACTTTAAAAGAGACTGGGACCTCTGAGTCTGTTTCGACTTTTCTTCTCACAGTAGACCTCATCTAGTTTTTAAAACATGATTGACGTCAAAAAGTAAGTAAGTACAAACCTATTTACAGAAATAAAATCATTTATCAATGAATACAGTTTTGAACATAGCTACTTACCTGTATATTCCGGTTGCCTCTTCTTCGGTGCATTTAAAATTGTCGTGCATTGCAAATTTTCTAAAGAGCCATCTATAGGTAATAATGTGTACCTAATCTCCTAAACGATGATTATTGATGTTTTATCGTTTCCACCAGTTGAGGCGATCACATTGGCGGATCCGTCGTTCGGCGTGGGCGCAGGCGCCGTAGACGAGAACATGGCGCGCCGCGACCTGCCCTACGTGGAGATCGTCGAGCAGCCGGCCAGTAAGGCGCTCAGGTTAGTACCGCTAGTAAACATTATAGCTGACAGTCAATTAAATGTACCTATGGTCTGTTCCAAAAGTATCTGACAAATGTAGGGTAAACAAAGCCTGTTCAGGTTAAATTCTGTGTTCCTGATATGGATCAGGAACACAGAATGTGATGAAAATGTAAACAAATGGTTGTTTACATTTTCATCACATACTTTAATAACAGGTCATATATAGTTTCGGTATCGAAAGTTGGAACACAGAGGAATGTTACTTTTTATAAACAATCTTTATTACTTACAAAATTATTTGATAAACCCCTTTTCTGCATTTCAACTATTCACGTTGCTACGTGAACAGCCAGAGTCCGGAATTGTAGTTTGTTAAAATCAGTTTTTTTTTTTCAAAATTTAAAACTACTTGTTAAACAACTTTTTTCGCTGATTGTACCTATGATGAATAAATGATTAAATTAAAACAAAGTAAGGAATACTCGTGCGCTTGCATTTTAGCGCTAATTGTTTGCAGGGTGTTTTCATTCATAAATTAATGTAACAGACACGGTGTCCATCGCGTGCGAGTTGACCACGTGTCATATGCACTAACTTAGGTACTTATATGAAAGCAGGAACTTCCCCTTAGTTTATAAAAGGCAATAATAAACATATCTGTATTTGACAATAATGTGTAAAAAAGCATTAACAGGTAATTAGATACATATTCTTTAGTCATTGGTAATAATCAGTGACACTGTGTTTGTTAAAATGTACCATGTCTTATTTATGTTTAATTGATTTGGTTGACCGCAGAGATCGAATGTTCACCTCAATTTTTTTTCCTTAAGCAGTCCTCGGTCATACCAATATGCCGTCATTTCACTCGGAATGTGTGGTGACCACTCTGTAGACGTTTACGTGCACTTATACTATATTATAATGATTAGGTACTTCTTACACTGAATAAGTTCACTGTAGTTGTTAATTAAAAACAATTAATAATTTCATGCTTTCTCTAGCTAATCATAAACCAAACGTCTAAAAGGGATGTATGTGGTTCCGAGGTTTCCGTAGTTTTTGTCAATTTGTGATAAACTTGTCATTGGCGCCGATTCTGTTGTTCACAAACTAAACTAAATTTAAGTTCATGCATCTTTTTCTTTCTATTTCATTAAGAAAAGGACAGAAGATAACTATTAGTTTAGTCCTGTCAAATTAAGATACTCCATAGACAACTTAGACGAGATTATAAAATTGGCTATTCAAAGTACGTCAATTTACATCAGGCGCTGACTAATTTGGTAGGACTAGACTAGTCGTCAGCTCGGTAATTAACCCTTTTCTAGCCATAACATCTTTCACGCAGTCCATACATCGTTCCTTCGGCTTCCCCTTTACATTTTCTAAATAGAGAAAGGTCTAAGAGGAAATGCGGCCAGAGAGACTTTTGAAAAAGCTTAAGTAAAAAAAAAGTAATTTAAAAAATAAAAAAACCCGACTGCGAAACTGAAAAGCTACAAACAAGCCCATTTTAAATTAAATAAAAGTTGGAAGCAGGCGGGACCCATTTGAATTTGAAAATATAATAAAAATGGTATGGGTCCCGCCTGCTTCCAACTTTTATTTAATTTAAAATGGGCTTGTTTGTAGCTTTTCAGTTTCGCAGTCGGGTTTTTTTATTTTTTAAATTACTTTTTTTTATTTCCAGCTTTTTAGTTTACAAACGTGAAAGATTTCGCAAACGATTTAGTTCTTGTTACGCGTTTTTTTACGATTTGTCACTTCGAATTACTTTTAACCATATAAGTTATATATATTTTTGTAATCACCTTTTAAAACCCTTTATTTTGATACCCCACTCGATAGGTTTCGAGAAAAAAATTTTTTTTTTGAAGACATTTTGCGCCAAAAATCGGCCATTTTAATTTTTTTTCAATTTTAATATACCCAGTATCACTCTCACAATTAAGACGAATCTAACGGCACCTCTCAAGCTGAAATCGATAAAGCAGTTTAGGCTACAGAGCGTGCCAAAGAAATATACATACATACATACATACATACATACATACATACATACATACATACATACATACATACATACATACATACATACATACATACATACATACACTCGAAAAACATAACCCTCCTTCTGACGCAGTCGGGTAAAAAGTCGTAGGTAATTCGAGGTTTGGCTCTCGCCTATTTCTTCCTCCAAAATTGGACCAATTTAAAAGATATTTCATAAACTGAATAAGAAGGGTATACTGTTTCCCTACGTTTTTATTTCTTCATTAATAGTTGTAAAATTTGTACATTTGGCCTCTGTTGACAGCGGTTTAAATCGGCATTTTTCGAAAGATATAAAAATATTGTATCATCAAAAATGAAAACGTAGGGACATACAAGTAGTTAATATTTATTATTCTGTAAAATGATTGCTTAATGGTCATTAACCAGAAAGAAAATAGGCGAGAGCGTTTCTATAGAGAAACGACCAGCTGGATAGTTTTGGCTAAACGGATTTGCGGATGTCTAGATGGATGCATCTAGTAAAACTGGAACGTTGAAGTCAAAGTCAAAGCATTTATTTCAAATAGGCACTTAACAGGCACTTTTGAACGTCAAAAATTACTAAAATAGAATTGATTCTAGTCGCCCATTCCAAAAGGTAGTTTTCGTATGGAGAAGAATGGGCAAGAAACTCCACCGTTACTCTTTTAAAATGTTTTACAATATTTTGCATGTACATTAATTATATAATATATATGTGAAGACGATGCACCTAAAATAAAATTACTGTACCACAATAGGTAAAAGAATTAAAAATGAAACCATAACATATAAATTAATTATCTGATAGATACATGGTGCTCACATATTTACAAAAATGGTAAAAATAAACGATTGTCATTAAAAAAAAAATAAAAATAAATAATAATTAATAGTAATAAGTCAGGGTGTGAGTTAAAATAATTACAGAATGTAAATCAATGTAAAAAAAAGAATAAATTTTACAATTAAATTAGCAACCAGTTTGATTTTGTCTTGACTCTAGATTGTCCTATGGAGCAGGACCAGCATGTTTCCAAGCGTTCTTATCTTGGATATAATCTTCTAATTTATAGTACGCTTGTTTACAAAGTGTACGTTTAATGTGAGTTTTAAATTTTCTTTCATTTAATTGCAATACATCATTAGGTATTTTATTGTAACATTTAACACAGTACCCCATAAAAGATGTATGTACTTTGGCTAATCTGAAAAATGGTTGATGTATTTTATCTTTATTTCTAGTGTTAAAATTATGTCTATCACTTATTTTATCAAAAAGATATAGATTTTTTCTTACATACATAATATTTTCATAAATGAATTGGCAAGGTACCGTCATAATATTAATCCTTTTAAAAAGTTCCCTGAGAGATTCGCGGCGACGTAGATTATAAATGGCTCTGACAGCTCTCTTTTGCAAAATAAAGATGGATTCAATGTCAGCAGCTCGACCCCATAGTAAAATGCCGTACGACATAATGCTGTGAAAGTAGCTAAAGTAGACTAAACGCGCGGTTTCTACATCAGTTAACTGTCTTATCTTTCTAACAGCATAGGCGGCCGAGCTAAGCCGCCCCGCAAGAGATGTTATGTGAGGTCCCCATTGTAATTTCTCGTCTAGCGTGATTCCCAGAAAAACCGTTTGATCAACAAATTCCAGTTTTTTTCCATTCAGTATGATGTCACATTCGCTACTTCTAACATTAGGTAATTTAAATTTAATGCATTTGGTTTTCTTTTCATTTAGTACCAAATTATTTACCATAAACCAATCTTGGACCTGAAGAATAGAGTTATTCACGTCGTCAAGATTTTGTGCCCGTCTGTCTATCTTAAAGATCAGTGATGTGTCATCTGCAAATAACACCATCTTTGGTTGATTTTGAAGTAATTGCGGTATATCATTAATGTAAACTAAAAAGAGGAATGGACCCAATATCGAACCTTGAGGAACACCCATTGTCATTTCAGACCCTAATGAGTTTACGCCGTTTACTTGAACTTTAACCTTTCTATCTTTCAGGTATGATCTTAGCAAATCAAGTGATGTTTTTCTAATTCCGTAGTGCTCCAGTTTCATCAGAAGTGTTTCATGGTTTACGCAATCGAACGCCTTAGAGAGGTCGCAAAAGATTCCAATGGCATCCTTTGCTTCTTCCCAGGCATTAAAAATGTTCTTTATTAGGGTAACACCGGCGTCAGTAGTGCAACGCCCTTTGGTGAAACCGTACTGGTGTTCATGAAAGATGGAGTTTTTATTGAAGTGACGTAACATTTGATTGAGCATCAACTTTTCAAACACCTTACTGAGAACTGGCAGAATTGAGACAGGTCTATAATTGTTAGGTTCTTTACTATCACCGGATTTGAACAATGGCACTACCTTACTATGTTTCATAAGATCCGGAAAGACTCCTTGATCAACACTGGTGTTAAATATAAAAGCTAAATAGGGCGCAATGGTTTCGATGAAAGATCTACATACTTTTACAGACATTCCCCAGAGATCTTCTGTTGATTTAATGTTAAGATCTTTAAAAGCTGTTATAACAGCCTGAGGGTTTGTATGCTGAAACCTAAACTCCAAAGGGCATGCCTTTACATTCTTTCTAAGTAAGGCAGCAGAAAGCGTGGGGGATGAATTTAAAGCTTCAGTAGTTTTAAGGGGAATATTAGAAAAAAAGTTTTCAAATTCCTGAGCTATTTCTACATCTGAGTTGATGGGGCCATGTGCAGTCTCTAAATTAAATTCAGTATTACGCTGTTTTTTCCTACCTGTTTCATTATTTATTATTTGCCAGGTAGTTTTTATTTTATTTATTTGAATCCATCGCACCGCATTATGCTGTATTGGAACTTCTTGCGTAGACACCCATGATATAGATTTTCAATGCAAGTCTCTCAACGATGCAGGTACACTTGCCAAAACTGTTGAAACTAGAATGGATCCTAAGCTAAAACACGGACAAGGAAAATCCTATTGAAACTGTAAATGAGACGATGGCATTTTGCAAGGTTTTGACCGGTAATGTTATGCACACTTCATACATAATCCTATTTCCTGCTTATATAATATAATATATATTTATATCTCACTAATATTAATAAGGCGAAAGTTGGTGAGTGTGGGTGTGTGTGTGTTTATATGTTTGTCACTTCTTTACGCATAAACGTCTGAACGGATTTGGATGTAATTTAGCACACAGATAGTTTATAACGGATTAACACACACACATAACACACAATAACACATAGGGTTCGACACTTATGCGGATGAAACCGTGGGACGCTTCAAAGATTAGATATCATTATAATATGAAATACTAGCTTCCGCCCACGGCTTCGCCCGCGAGGCATGTCGATAAAAACTATCCTATGTCCTTCTCCGGGATGCAATCTATCTCTCTGCCAAATTTTATCGAAATCCGTTCAGTGGTTTAGGCGTGAAATGGTAACATACAGACAGACAGAGTTACTTTCGAATTTATAATATTAGTATGGATTATTTATGAAGTATGCATAACATTACCGGTCAAATACTAGATATGCCACAGATCAACTAATCAAGTTGGCAGCGTGTAAGTCGGGGGCGTTCTCTCGCCGGAGTTGATTTTTATTAGGTCATCCACCTCGACACCATCTACTATTGCGGCGGAGTCGCTTCTCTATATATTTGTATTTTTGTGAGCACCTTCATCTTCTATCAGTCTGATAAAACTCACATGTAACATTTTTTCACAGCTTTTTCGTAAATTCCTAATCCAACGTTTCATATGTTTGAAAAATCTGTCTGCTCGACAGAATCTGTAACGCAATGAATATTGTTGAATTATCAAAATTAATTGCATTGACATTGCAAGTGTGTTACGCAATGACCCTGCTGGTATATATTAAATAATAATATTATTATATTATATTTAATATATTACATATTCCTAAGTCTTACTTAAGAAAATTTACTTCGTTGGCCAATTTCTTCCCTATCTCTTCTTCATCTTCAAATAGCATCAGTTGTCGTTAGTCTGTGTGTTTACTAAACTACTTGACGAAATTATGTATTAATATATTAATATTGCGCTGTGTTCATAAGATTGATATGTCCGATTGTATAATTAATTTGTCATTTGCATAGTGCTGTAAGTTGTTGTAAGTTCTCAGATAAGATTTTCAATCTTATCTGAGAACTTACAAACTTACTTATTAAGATTTTCAATCTTATCCATACTAATATTATAAATTCGATAGTAACTCTGTCTGTCTGTCTGTTTGTATGTAAGTATGTATGTTACCTTTTCACGCCTAAACCACTAAACGGATTCCGATAAAATTTGGCAGAGAGATAGATTGCATCCAGGGGAAGGACACAGGATAGTATTTTATCCCGATATTCCCAAGGGATTGACACTTATGCGGGTGAAAACGCGGGGCGCTGCTAAACTTATATAAATTCAAATAATAATCAAATCTTATCTGCAAATGCACTATGAAAATGACAAATTATTTATTGAATTGAATTGAATTTATTTACTAGCTCATCCGGCGAACTTCGTACCGCCACAGAATCAATAAGAACGAATGTATGAGAAAATGAAATATTTTCACAAATTTTTTTCGTGATTTTTTTCCATATTTTAATAGTTATTCTGCTATTCGGGGCGGAGTCAAATCCAACAAATCAAAGATTTTAAAAATCGGACTAGCTGCAGCCGTTCTCGAGTGTAACTAACCCGACTTTGTTTTATACAGGGTTATTGGAAAAACACCAACAACCTCTTAAGAGGTTATTGTACTCAACATTATGAACAACTTTTACTATGGGTGCAAACCTGAAATCGCGAAAAAAAATCAGCTGTTCCCTACATTTACATATGTTCGTATAACTCGTCAAAATGGAGGGAACAGCTGATTTTTTTTCCGCGATTATTTTTTATTAATTGTTTTTAATTAACAACTACAGTGAACTTATTCAGTGTAAAAAGTACCTAATCATTATACAGGGTTATTGGAAAAACACCAAAAACCTCTTAAGAGGTCAGTGTACTCATCATTACGAACAACTTTTACTATGGGTGCAAACCTGAAATCGCGAAAAAAAATCAGCTGTTCCCTACATTTATGTTCGTATAACTCGTCAAAATGTAGGGAACAGCTGATTTTTTTTCGCGATTTCAGGTTAGGTCCCATAGTAAAAATCGTTCATAATGATGAGTACAATGACCTCTTAAGAGGTTGTTAATGTTTTACCAATAACCCTGTATACCTATACATATAGATAGATTGAGGTACACCAACAGATTCTGTGTATAATATAACTTAGAACAATAGCAATAACAATAGCCTCCGACTTACACAGTACAATAACAATAGCCGCCAATTACAACAGGGTAATTGCGTAACACACTCAGTAGCATTGGGTTTTATTTTGACAGTTCAACAACATTCATTGCGTGATTTACCTTGTTGAGCAGACACACTTTTCGAACTTATGGAGCAATGGATTAGCAATATGCTTCAAAATTATTCAAATTGAGAGTAATAAATAATAATGTGTTAGGTTATACATGTTTACTTACATATCCAAAATCTGCGGTCGTGGTGTTGTCACTATAACAATGCAGAGTCTACAAACTTTTTGTCAAGCAAAAACATATAACTTGTTACCACGCCCGGGTAAAGGAAAACGATAATATTAAAGTCCATTCATCTATTTTTTAGCAAACTCGATGAATCACTGGAAAATTTTATTTTTACGCACGCGTGGATGTCGAATCAATATTGGAGATAGAGGCTGCCTAGAAAAATAACGGTAAAACATTTGCGAGAGCTGCTTTGTAAATGGTTGTTTTATGCCAGAAGCAGCCAGATTGAATAGTGTATACCTGCTGCCTATTTTACCTTCTGGACAAAAACAGGGTATAAAAGGTTAACGGAATAGAGAAGCATATATGGCACAGAAACCTCTTTTTTTACAAAAAATGAAAATAATACATTTTTTTGTACATCCGTCCTTTGATTGAAGCCAGCCGATGGCTTCAATTAAAGGATTGAA
Organism: Mesoligia furuncula; assembly: GCA_916614155.1. Classification (NCBI taxonomy): domain Eukaryota; kingdom Metazoa; phylum Arthropoda; class Insecta; order Lepidoptera; family Noctuidae; genus Mesoligia; species Mesoligia furuncula. The sequence goes on from OU744799.1 coordinate 30,114,053, forward strand.
TGTCGGTACAAACTAATTGATGATTTTCGCGCGTAGAGTAGGGGTCTATAAAAAAAAATATTATTTGCCGATATACTTGTTTTTTTTTTGTAAAAAAAAAAGAGATTTCTGTGCCATAGGCTTCTACTCCGTTCACCTTTTATACCCTGTTTTTGTCATTTTGTGTTTATGGTAAAAAAAAAGTCAGCCGGTATAGTATACCAACCGATTCAACAGATTAAAGCCCTCTTCCTCTCTTTTACTTTGCTGTGCCCGACAGGGTCCACAATAACTATGGCTTTGTAAAACCTATTGAGATAATAAAATAAACAGTTCGCATGGCAGAGCTTCAGTACTGTTACCATTTACTTGGTTTCAGAAACACGATCTCGCCATCGAAAAGTTTTTATTTCCGTTTTACCCAAATTAACGCATTCTTCCCAAAATGTTAAATATTTATTAACGTCGGAGTTTGCCTGCACGTGGGCTATATTAATGTTAACCTTACCAGTTCGCTATTCCCTAACAGGACGAGGATAAACATTAATAAAAACCGGCCAAGTGCGTGTCCGACCACGCACCATGAAGGGTTCCGTAGTTGGAATGAATTTATCCCAAGAACAAACTTAACATTGTAGATGAAAATCACGTTCTCCCACGTTCTCCAGTAAATTGCAACTACAAATTTAAGTAGATCGACTATTACTCGTAAACTTGTAAAGTCTACTTAGCTGTGATAGTTTTCCTTTTAATTTCGTTATTATATGCAACTATTTAGCTGACAGGTGGGAGGACACTTGACTAGCACTTTAAAGCTTAATATTTCATAAACAGTCTCTGAATCTAAAAATGGCTTTCACAAACCCGCAATATTTTTGAAAGACCTATCCAACGATACTCCACACCATGGGGTAGACGAGAAAAAACATCCCCACTTTACGTGTACAGGAGGTACGGAGGTACCCTAAAAAAATATATTTTCATGATTTTATTTGACCGCTTTGTCGACGTGATTGATATGTATAATTGTATATCCATGCAAAATTATAGCTTTCTAGTACTAAGAGTCTCTGAGCTAAGCTGCGGACGGACGGACGGACATGGCTGAACTTTATGGGTTCCTTGACTACGGAATCCTAAAAATGCGATAACTGAATAAACTATTTTAACCGAGATAGAAACAGTAGAATCATATCAGTAACATAAGAGTGTAAACAAGACGTGAATCATTCGCCGATATAATATTTACATACAACATAGCAATCGCCTAGAAGTTAGTTATGTAAACATAGAAATTCTAGGAAGTCATTATCATTGCAGTATCTGTTACCACACATGGAAAGACTGGCAACTAGTTGAAGTAAATGTAAATAAAGTTCCAAGTGCTCAAAAGCTTGTTTCCAGGGAGTCAAGAAATCTTGTTCTGCTTGATATCTTGAGAGATTCCGTAGAAGTAGGTCGAATACTTACAATTTCCTCCATTTATTACAAACTCTTACAGATGAAATATCATATGAATAGGACCACGATCCTGCCCTTGAGCATATATCAGCCTATAATGTTCCCACTGCTGGGAAACAGGCCACCTCTCTGTGAGTGGGAGTGGGCCATAATTTACCACGCGGACATAGTGCGGGTTGGTAGATGTCGCATGTCTTCGAATTTTTGGTTCTAGGACATGGTGGTTTCCTCACGATGTTTTAATTCACCGTTTTGAGAGCAGTGGTGATGAAATTGCTTGCCTGGATTCGAACCTACGACCAACAACTCCTGCCCTTATTCTGCCCTTATTCCAGTTTATTATAACGGTCGAAGCATCATGTCTTCTTCCAAACATCTGTAACAGACGTCATCACAGTATTCGGCCTCTTTCTGGCTATATCATCTTTCACACGATAAATACATACATTTTATTAAATGAATTAATTGAATTTGTTAGCTAGCTAGTATCCCAGGAAGGGCATTTGGAAATAATTCATAAATTCTAACAAGATGCTGCAACTGACCTTCGACATCAGGCTAAGAATATGATGCATTTAACAATTATTTATTTTATCAGTTAAATTCATGTTTATGTACTACTGGGTTAGTCAGTGTAGAACAAACAGCTGAATCGATTTGGACAAATGCCATGTTATAAATAAATAAATAAAATTCATTTAATTCAGGCAAGACCCATATTTACATATAGATAGCTAATGTAATGTGCAATTCGAAATTGAATACACCTGATTTAAAATCAATATTTAGGTTGTTAAGATTAAGAACAGTTTACAAGAAGCACAGTACCTACCTTCTATGAGAAAATGTTTGGACCTCATCATAATCATCAAATGTTCCCACTGCTGGGACACAGGCCTCCTCTTTTAGAGAGGGAGTGGGCCGTTATCCACCACGCAGGCCCAGTGCGGTTGGTGAAGGTCACATGTCTTTGAATTTTTGGTTCTAGGACATGCCGGTTTCCTCACGATGTTTTCCGTCACCGTTTTGAGAGCAGTGGTGATTGACAAACCTACTGATTTTATGCATCTTTTCATCTCAGTTAGATTCATTTTTTCTGGGACCACTTCTTCTGGAAAGTTTTACTCTTGCAAACTACCTAGTGTTACGTAATCTATCGTGAATCGTGATGTTCTATCGGCAGTCGGCACTTTACCTCCGTCTGTATGCTCTACTTACGTCACGTCACATATTGGGAGTGATGGTCGGCATTACAATACAGAACCGTTCGGCTTTTGTTCCGTTACACCGCCGCTAATTCTGATGGTGACGCGCCGAGCTATTTCAGGGTTCATCAAGTGCTGGGCAGGCAACCAACTGGTGCTGGTCTAACATGTTGCAATATTAAACGGTCGAGTTGGTATGGAAATTAAAGTTGTTCTAGTGTGGAAACTGTCTTCTCTGGAGCAAATAATGAATGTAAATTAGGATATTAATAGATGTTATAAATAAATAAATGTTCCGGAGCATTAGGAAACATCAAATCATTTAATTTTAATTTCGTGTTTTCATTGGTTTTCTTTTTCGGGGTTCAAATTGTGTATGAAATAGGTCTTGTAATGAGCCATTTCATTTCTAGATTTCGCGAATCATCCACAACATTGCTTGAATAGTTTTTTGCTTCTAAATCCGGCACAGCAACACAAGAGGAAGTGGGATATAATTAACAAGTTATACAATCAAATGCGCTGCCGGGGGTTTACCTACTGAACTCAGGTACAATAACATCCTTGAAGGTGATACCGAAAACAAGAACAGTGACTGTGTGACGCATTCCGGCGCCCACGCTTATCTCGTTACTGCTTTTATATTCAAGCTTTTTAATAAAATTCCCGGCACGTTTTGGATTTTTGAAATGAATGCGCGTGCAGCACTTTCTATGAAATGAGACTAGAAGCAAGCTTGGCGTTTGATTTTATGTAATCACGGGGGGTCATCATGATCCTTAAACCCTGCACCCCAGGGAGTATGATGAACCCCTGGGATTACACAATACACCAGTTGGAAGCATAAAGAGGGCGGGCATAGCATCAATAAGCACAGAATAACTAATAGTTCTATAGAGACCATAGAGTATATTACACGAAACAAGAGTTCATAATATTGGCGGCAAACCTAAATGAGTCACACATACACGATGAGATGCTGATGACTTTGATTACGTTTTTGTTTGTACTGATGATACCTCTAACTCGTTTGTATTTTGAGAGATTTAAATAATGAAAACGGTATTTTGTTTTATTTTTTTATTTCAAGTTGTGTTCAGACGCTGTACGTACCTAATCTTTAGGATATGTTGGAGGAATACTACGATCTAAGTGCGTAAAGCCTCCTCTACACGTCGTCAGATTCATCAGCAGATGGCCATCTGCGAATGCCTCCGCCGGAGTGTAGACGGGGTAATTTGCTAGTCTGTGGTAGGTATTTAGCATCTGTCGACGTCAAACCTACCACAGACTAGGAAATTACCCCGTCTACACGTCGGTCGGCGGAGGTATTCGCAGATGGCCATCTGCTGATGAATCTGACGACGTGTAGAGGAGGCTTAACGTACTAGAACAGTAGGAATAGCTTTCATTTTGACAGTTCAACAACATTCATTGCGTTATTTACGTTGTTGAACAGACTTGAATTTTTACCCGACTGCGTCAGAAGGAGGGTTATGTTTTTCGAGTGTATGTATGTATATATGTATGTATGTATGTATGTATATTTCTTTGGCACGCTCTGTAGCCTAAACGGCTCAATCGATTTCAACTTGAGAGGTGCCGTTAGATTCGCCTTAATTGTGAGAGTGACACTGGGTATATCAAAATTGAAAAAAAATTAAAATGGCCGAGTTTTTGTGCAATATTGTCTTCAAAAAATTTTTTTGTTTTCAAAACCTATCGAGTGGGGTATCAAAATAAAGGGTTTTAAAAGGTGATTACAAAAATATATACAACTTATACGGTTAAAAGTAATTCGAAGTGAAAATCGTAAAAAAACACGTACCAAGAACTAAATCGTCTGCGAAATCTTTCACATTTATTTTGTAAACTAAAAAGCTGGAAATAAAAACGTTATTTAAAAAAATAAAAAACCGAAAAGCTAAAAACTAGCCCATTTTAAATTAAATAAAAGTTGGAAGCAGGCGGGACCAATATCATTTTCATTATATTTTCAAATTCAAATGGGTTCCGCCTGCTTCCAACTTTTATTTAATTTAAAATGGGCTTGTTTTTAGCTTTTCAGTTTTTTACCGCAGTCGGGTTTTTTATTTTTTTAAATAACGTTTTTATTCGAACAAATGGAGCAATGGATTAACAAATTCTTCAAAATGATTCAGATTGTGTGACGCAATTAGGGTGCTGGTCTGTAATGTGTTTATTTATTTATTTAATTCGGGAAAACAAACAGTTACACAAACATCGTAATAAACATGTAGTGAGAAAAAGAGACATTACATATTATGTGTAGCTCATGACGTTATCCACATCTTAAAAATGTGTTGCGAATACTTTAAAGTTGGCTTTATGAACTTGGATGTAGTTTATCTATTTACTGTGCTGTACTAGTCCTACGACTACTGTTATACTATGTTCAATTATAGGCGAGGACGCTGGCACCCTAAACACAAGTTGAATCTTACTTTGGGTGCCAGAGTTCATCGAAATCACTCTAACCCTTAGTTGTAACGTAGCATAGTGTTTAGATAAGTGTTTTTGTACAACGGAAGTTAATAAAAAAACTATTTTTTATTTTTTTATTTAAGTAAATACAACAAAATAATATCAACTTTTTCCCGCCATTCGACATGTTTTGTGACATAGACGTTCGACCAAAGATAATAAATAAGAATGAAGCGTTCGACCAATATTGTGGACTGAGCATTACATGAGTTGCGTAAACTGTTAGACGTGGTTACATAAAAGCTTTCCGTAATATTTGCAGTTTGTCAAGAAAGTACAACAAAATTATTATTGAAACAAGGAAAAAAAAATAGGTTTTCCTGTTATTTTCCTTATCGATTTGCTGAGAATATAATTTTATATTTAGCTATGCTAGTTCTCGTTTACCTTATAAAACAATACGAAATCGAATTTATTTTTCGTACATAGATAAAAAAAAGTAATTTCAGGGTGATAACCCCCATTGAGCAAGCGTGGTGATCAATGCTCATGCCTTCTCTGTGTAAGAAGAGGCCTTTGCATCGCAGTTACAGCAGTGCGATTCTGTAACTATCTCACCGTGAAAACTTAGGTGAAGTGAGCGTGGAGTGAGCTGTCAATAGTGTCAATTCCAAGCAAAAACAAACTCACTTCACCTAAGTTTTCACGGTGAGTTTTTTACTGAATCGACCGGCTGCACTCTAATTGCGTAAAACACTATCAATCACAATTTGAATCATTTTGAAGGCTATTGCTAATCCATTGCTTCATATATTATGTTCGAAAAATGTGTGTGTTCAACAAACGTAAATAACGCAATGAATGTTGTTGATCTGTCAAAATGGAAGCCATTGCTATTGTTAGTGTGTTACATACTCTGTGGTTAGTGTGTTCCTCAATGAGCGGTTTTTTTTTGAGTATTAAAAAAAAAACATAGTTTCCAAGAATCCTGAAGATGGCATTGAACTGACTTCGTTACCTAGGTACCAAAGCCAAAACGCTTGGAAAAAAAACATTGCGTCACGTCACATACGCTCGATGAGTGACACTTTCGTTTGCTTTCGTTTTACGATCTCAAAATTACATCCAAGTGAATTCATAAAAAAATTATGTGACTTCCGTTCCTTGCAGTACTTACCAAGTTCAGCGCCATCTATCCAGCGACTAGGGAAGCGTTAAAAAAAAAAGTAAAAGAAAATCCCTCATTACCCCGCAGGCTGGTAGTACTATTATAACGTCAATTTTACAAGTCGCAAGTTTTTGTTTTCCAAGTAAATACAAACTTTCGTGTAAGTATTAAGTCCTTGACCACGGTTTTGTTTGTAATTTAAAACTGTGTTTATTTTTTAATGTTGTTAGTCCAAGGGCACGAACACATGCGACTATTTTTAGTCTGTGGTTAAAAATGTATTAGACTACAATGTGTTTTGCTTTGACGATATTACATCATAGGTGTACATTGTTAAAAATTAGAACATCATTGAAAACAGTTTTATACGATCGTCAACTTGAGCTTTTAGTACAAACTTTGTCGAGCGCGGCGTGATTTGCGTTGCTCGAAATGAGCTTAGTGTCGAGTCGACGCATTTTCCGAATCCAACGTAATTTCAAAGTCTCAGCGACTTTTTTTTAAATTGATCAACAACAGGGCCTACACAATAACATTTATTTATTTATTCATTTATTAAACTTACACACACTATCTTTGCATTATACATGCAAGAATACATAGAACAGGGACGAATACAAGTGTGCGCTTCCAGTTATAGGAGACCACACCATTTACTTATAATCTAGTAGTAAGATCACCAAGGTAAACACATTAAAATAAATAAAAAAAAACATAACACGAAAATCATACAAACGAAGCAAAGAGAATTACCTACATAACAAATGAAGAATAAGAAATAAAGAATAACAATAAAAGACAACAGACAAAAATAACAAAATATTACGACTTAGAAACCATAAACGACTTTTATGTACTTATTTAAAAAAAAAATATAATTAAAATTAAAAATAACACTCATTTTAGTTTTTTTACCATAGCAGTCTATTCACCTCATAGGTAGCGGTACATTCAGTAATATCAATTGTTCCACTGTCGTGTCTTCTACCCACAAATCACCACAGGAAAACAATGACTGCAGACAGCAGTACAGTCAACCACATCATGTCCATGTTCACATTTTGACTTCGACAGCGCCTGTGTTGTCGTTGCCGTAAGGACGGTTTTCGTAGTTTCAGTTTTACGTGCGGTGGCCGTACATAACGTGCCTGCACACAATTTCAATGTAACGATAATTGCACAGTACCTATTAGTACCAGTAGGCATTTTTTTTGTTGTTGATATATTTTATTTACTTCCCCTGTTTTCCTGTAGTGGCAGACTGCATTGCAATCAAATACTTTGTAAGATAATTATGTGCATGATGTTATCTTATGTATTACTAGCTTCTGCCCGCGACTTCGTCCGCGTGAAATTTCACCCTCCCCCCATTCACCTTCTTAGGGGTGGAATTTCGAAAAACCCTATCTTATTGGATACCTACTCTTCAAAAAGAACACACCATCCTTTTATGTCTCTAGAACCAGCAGTTTAGGCTGTGTGTTGATATATCAGTCAATGTTGGTGTTGTGGCATTTCGTGTTAAGGGCCCTACAAACAGGCGCGACACGCGATAAAATCGCGCGCGACCCAAAGGCACCGCTCGTTGCGCGACTTGCGGTGCCTTTGTGTAGCGCGCGCGCGATTATATCGCGTGTCGCGCCTGTTTGAAGGAGCTAAAGGCTTCTTAGTTTGATGTACAGAATACGTAGATAACGGCTATGACATGGGTTGTTTTACACCCGGTATCACTATCAGCTCACAAAGTTTCCACTTGTTGTACACAGGCCTCCACTCTATGACAGAAACATCGTGAGGAAACCGGCATGTCGTAGATCTAGAACCAAAAAAAATCGAAGACGTGACGTACCCCGCACTGGGCCCGCGTGGTCGATCACCCGGTAGTTTGTTAGAAGACGGCTTTAAAATACTCGTAACAGCATCAGAATCTCATAAGACCATTTCAAATTCACCATGACGAATTTTAAATGGTCTTATGAGATTCTGATGCTGTTAAGAATATTTTAAAGCCGTCTTCAATTGTTATTTATTATATCAAAGTCCCGCCAGTTCAACGAATGCTAACAAAACCTAAACAAACCGCAAAATGTAATTAAATATGTAGATACCCTCTTGTGAATGTAACATGCAATCTGTAACGATTACTTTTAATTCATCAATTTGACTTCTGCGACGTATACTTAATAATTAGCAGCACACGACGTGGAACATAGATAATTAGACTGTAATCGAGGAAGAAATCAGTCTAGGCGTGTAGGATCTGCTAATTTTACTGATCTGTAGACGCTGATGCTCGTCAAAGATGACGATTTTACCCAACAACTTCAAAATAATTTTAGCTACAGTCAACTCTGCACCCTCTAATTGCATAACACACTATCAATCTCAATCTATATCATTTTTAAGGATATTGCTAATCCATTGCTTCCTATGTTCGACAAAATTGGCTGCTCAACAATATAAATAACGCAATGAATGTTGTTGAACTGTCAAAATGAAAGCCATTGCTACTGATAGTGTGTTACGCAGTTACACCGCTGGTATAACTGGGGTAGGAAAAGCTTAGACTCTGATAATATTAGAAAAATAATCAAATAATGCAGCGAATGATATTGCAGTGAAATTCTTGATTGTGTGTTCGGATAGGGATATCCGAAGACACAATCAAACATTTTACTAAACACATACAAGGTAAGTACTTAATTGTATAGAGTAGTACAAATAAACCCCACAACCGACCGCAATCGCAGAATAAATAGTACCTACAAGTACGCAATGTCAAATACCCAACTTTGAGGTAAACGTACAGGTCTACAAATAGCGTTAGGATATCCCATGGAACACTCATACGCATTTGACTGATAACAACAAAAAACCCATGGTCGTGCTACAATATCCATATTTATTTGTAATTAACTGAAGTTTCTTATGCAGGAGTCATTATAACATTACCCATGTTACAAAACATAGGGGGAAAAAAGTTCAATTTAAAAAAAAAAAGAGTTACTCTTATTGTCATAGTTACTGAAAATGCCAATTTTAGATGTTAATTGATTAGAATTGCAAGTGACAATGTTATTGGTATGTTTATAAACAAACAGATGAATCTCTGCAGTTATATGTATAAGTACATTGTCCAACAGCCGAGGCGCCTAACACAGCACGTTCACTCGCACCGAATGCTTAGCGTTCCACACACATAGCACATAGCTAATCTGCTAGGCTCTAAACGGTTCAAGTGCCAGGTCGTTTTATCTTAGAATGCAAGTCTCGCATTACGTTGTTATGTCAGAGGCATCGTGGCGGCGCACGTGAGCAGAAGCAATGCTCGCGGAAAATCATTATCACTGCTAATAGAAACCTAAGACGATGATAAAGTTCTTATTAGAGTTATTGTTTCTAAGATTGTCCTTATTCTTGTGCCATATTATGTGTAGATATACTCTGTTCCAAAAGTACTTGATGAAAATGTAAACAAATGGGTCAGGAAACGCGTACCTTATCATCTGTCTCATCAATTTCGTTACGAGATACAGATGATGTGTAAATTATCCGTTTAGTGAGTGATTGCATAAAATTGAACATGAACAAGGTTTGTTTACACTTTCCTCAAAAAGTTTTGGAGCAGATTTTACTTATTTCTGTTTAAATTTTCCTTTGACTGTTGCTCTTAATTGGGATCAGCAATTATTATGAATTAGCTAAAATTGTTAGGTTATTGTAATTGGTAGAACCGTAGAATAAACTGCCCTCGATCGGGCCCAAAGCTTACCTGTTGTTCATAACATCAAACCGTGTTGTCGACTTACAAACGCAAGGTGACCCAGACAAATCGCAACGATTTAACGCTTTATAAAAAATTAATTAATTTATTATGTATGTCATAAATATTCAATAAAATCTTCTAACTGACTTCAATTAACAGATTGAAAAATAAATATAAAAGACGTTACAATACAAACCTATGTCCTAGTCCAAAAAATTCGAAGATATGTTACATCTACCAACATGTACTGGGCCCACGTGGTGGATTACGGCCCACTCCCTCTCACAGAGAGAAGGCCTGTGTTCCAAAAGTGGGAGCATTATATGATGATTATGCTTTATACAAGCCCCTATTCTTCACTGCATCAACCTTGAAGATTTTGTCCAGAATGAGAAAGAAGAAGAAACTATGAAGACTTTCATACATTTCCATAGGCTTCAAAAAATCTACGAAACTATCCTTCAAAAGATTTGGTATATACACGATTTGGTATATAATTATATTTTGTATATGGCTTTTCACGTACAGGAAGCCCCGCAATAGTCCGTTAAACTAAAACTGGCAGTTTTAGTTCACTAATAGCTTCATAAACTAAGTTAATTTAGTATGTTTACACTGGAGCCGCCGGTTCCGCTTGGGAATGCGCAGGCGGCTACAAATTAACCGTCGATGGCTGCCCAGAATGCATTCTTATATAGGTCGCAACACTTGGGAGATTATTTTTAGATGAAGGAATTCTGTTTTGAATTATTACTATGCACCTATGGGATCTAATTGCTATTTTCTTTGTCCACAGATTTCGCTACGAGTGTGAAGGCCGGTCAGCGGGTTCGATTCCCGGCGTGAACAGCACTTCAGACAACAAGACTTACCCTACTATTAAGATATGCGGCTATACGGGGCAGGCGGTCATCGTCGTGTCGTGTGTCACCAAAGATGAGCCTTACAAGTGAGAACATATATCCTTTCATCTTACCAAGCCTTTCGCCCAGGAAGTTGAACAACTGACTTCTTGGTTGTTGAATTTTCCACTACCATATGATTTCAACCTGAAAACGAACCCAAGATAGAGTAGAAATCTTGTATAACAAATGATTTACTAATCCAGAACTTAACTTGAAATTTTTTCATGCCTGTTTGTTAGCTATGTGTCAGTTATAAGGGCAGCTGCTACATACCTAATTACCTCGCATGTTTATTCATGATCAGCTTTTTATGGAACAAACAGTGCTCACCAGCATTGTGTTGGCTTAGCGGTCTCCGCCATAAAACTGTACCGCAGACATTGTGCAGACATTGTTGAATTTGTTTTACGTAATCCTATTTAAACGCGGGTGTACTGGTGCTTCTGTTCTGTTACTATAGGGAATGTAGATTCGTTGAGTCGTATGCCCACGTAGAACGGACGAAAAAATATCGCGGCGGGGGTTTTTTTTTTCATCTCGGCTGTTGTAAATCCAGTGTGCAAAAAAATCGCCGCGAGAATCGCCCGTACGAACTTGGGCTTACTCGAGTTTTTTTAATTTTGTCTTATCACCATGTTCGGCAGACTGGTGACTGACCAGTAGACAATAAGTACCTAGACCAGTGGTCTAAGACTCGATTACAGCACACACTTTTCAATCTTGTGAAACTGTGATTGTAACACCTAGTAGTATTGATAGTTGCCTTGTGAATCAATAAATCTGGAATCACACATAAATTACAAACCAACGAATGTGTTATATGAGACAAATAATATAATATTAATAATACAAAATAAGTGGTAAACTTCTGTACAATGTTCATAATGACTAGTATCCAAAATTCCAAACCAATAAAAAAAGCTTATATTTATATTGCCCGTTTACCACAAACAATCTCGCTATAAAATAAGCAGCCCACACTTCAAAGAAAAAATAAAAAAAAGAGACTACAATAACCACCATGTTTCCCCAGAGCTCACCCCCACAACCTGGTGGGGAGAGAGCACTGCGTGATGGGCGTGTGCACCATCCCTCCCCTGCGCGTCACGGAGGAGACGTGCGAGTACCAGTTCAAGAACCTCGGCATACAGTGCGTCAAGCGGCGGGACATCGCCGATGCCCTCACCGCCAGGGAGAAGCTGAGGGTCGACCCCTTTAGAAGTAAGTGGATTACGTTCAAGCTGATGTAAGCTGCTGTGCTGCTGCCGAATCATAGTTTAATCAACAGACAACCTGATACTGATCTGCAAATTGCAGAAAACCCTAGAAAATTTGAATTTAGCGGGTTTATCGGCTGTTCTGTTCTGTCCATTCAACTATACGTGACATACTAATCCACAGGTACATAATATGAATGCGCACACGGCACACGTGTGTCGTGCAGTCAGAGACAATGAAACTCCAAATACAGAAAGGGAACGTGTTCAAAATGTTCCATAAGCTTGTTAAAGAAACAAAATGTTCCATAAGCTTGTTAAAGAAACAAAATGTTCCATAAGCTTGTTTAAGTGGTGGGATTGACATTTTAACACCACTGCTCTCAAGACGATGAAAGAAAACATTGTGGAGAGACCGGCATGTCGCAGAACAAAAATTCAAAAACATGTCACATTCTCTAACTAGACTTGGGCTCCCGTTGTGGATTACGGCCCACTCCCGGATCTCACTGAGACGAGGTCTATCCCAGCAGTGGGAACGTTTAGGCTGATTATGATACCAACTTTCTTTCAATTAATGCAGACGACCCAATGTCATAATAATTGCTTCTCATAAGAAGCTGTTTCACTTGAATGGCATGCGCCAATGTCATGACGTGATCTTATTTCGACATCCGAGCGAGTTGACGTCAAACGGACACCAATAAAACTTACTTCCACTGAAATTGCATTGAAATGTCTTGTAAAAGGGACCATTAAAAGTCCAAGTTTCACGCATCAGTAGCATAACATCGCGAAGCTTTGGTAATATGCCAGAAACATTATAATAAAGAAATCCTATAAGACAGGGAGTGCAATTTTTTTAATTTTTGGCACTAAAAAGTTACCATATAATCATCAGCATATTCTAGACCACTGCTGGACATAGGTTTCTCCAATTACACACCACTGAACTCGATCTCCGGTCACTCTCATCCATCTCATACCAGCCGGTCTGTAAAAATCCTACTTTGGAAACTTAGGTGAAGTGAGCTAGTAGTGAGATTCCGCAACTGTTCTCCTAAGACCGATTCGACCGTCAGGCCTGTCGTTGAAAGTGACGAAGATGTAATGTTCTGTCGGCGAAATGTCCGTAGGTGAAACACTCTGCTGGGGAAACGGAAATAAATGAATGATCCTGTCGACGAATAGTAGCTCTCCCTTAGTCGCCTTTTACGACATCCACGGGAAGTATGGGGTGGTGCTATTCTTTAAGTCCGGCACCACACAGACAATATATACATGTGTCAATATATACTTCTGACAAATGCGTGCATTGACTGGACAGGTCCACGCAATCTCTGTGGTTCTTTTCTCAAAAGACAATCTCAGACATCGATTTACATGGTCTTCACATGATCTGACCAAGATTATGTCTGGACTTTACAAGGAACTGAGTTTGTTTCGGCCTTTCTTCTCAGACTAGTCAGATAGGAAACGCCGACCTCATCTAGTTTTTTTTAAATATGATTGACGTGTAGAAGTGTATGTGCAAACGTACTTACTGAAATAAAATAATTTATCATTCCGAACATCAGCTTCAAAACCCTTTTTTACCTTTTAGCAGGCTTAATTGCCAAACCTACTTAACATCTCTTGATCTTGATATCCCCAGCCGTCGCAGGCGCACATTCATCACAAGCACAACACAGTATTGAGCTCAAATCTCGCATAATTACCTGTTAAACCAGTCGTCAAGGTCGGTCGATGACCCTCCTTTGTCTCAGACCTTTACTATTGACATGTCTGCTAAGCGTGTGCTAGTTTCTTTGTTTTGTTGAAGAAAGCAGTTTCCTTGATCTTAGGTGCTTTTATATGTCAGTCAAGATGTGACGTTTGTAAGTCGATTAGCATTTAATTGTTCCGGTTTGAAGTTCGATGTGGCTTCAATTCCTGGCAGCGAATTGACAATGCAAGCGTTCATAAATCTTCTTTTGATGCCACTCCTCTGTTAAGGGGCTTGTAGCTAAGTAATAACAACCGCAGGGGAAGCTGCGCTTGCCGCGGTTGGTCCGTGGATGGATGACCGTCTTTATACAAGACCAAGGCCAAGACCCCTCTGTGGCTCGGAAAGCACGTTAAACCGTTGGTCCGGGCTGTCAACCGTGGATCTTTGACAGTCGTTACGGGTCGTCAGAGACCCGAAAGTCTGACAACCAGTCTTGCCCGTATTATCTGATCTCCACAACCCAGTAAGTCTCTCCATGTAAAATCTGGTTAGACTGGAAACCGACCCCAACATAATTGGGAAAAAGTTAGGTAGATGATGATGATGCCACTCCTCTATAGAAGGTCTCTATCAGCTCTGCGAAAATAACTCTGTCCTTAGCCATTGAGCGTTTTGTGATTTCAGTCTACTCTCGAATATTGTTCAGAGAATATTCTTCTAGTTCCTGCTCTCAACGGGTTGTTTCCATGCATATGCTGGCAATGAATCCATCACGAAGGCCGTTGCCCTTGCACACTCATCCAAGCATCTTCTAAACACCTGACGGCCTCGCAGTTTGCCTCGTACATCTAACGTTGAAGCGTTTCGAAACATTTATTTTAAATAGAGCCGATATCGGTTGCGTGGTCGAAAGGTTTGATTGAGGAAAATAGTGTAACTTACGTATTCGTGGTTAGGAAACGAACTGCTGCTAACTAACTGGCGCCAAGGGCTACGCAAAATAAACATAAATTAAAAATTAAAACATAGTGAGTGTGTATTTGTCAACTTACATCAAACATTAAGGTAAAAACCAAAACTACTTCACTAATAACATGACAAAGTATCTTTGGAAAACGTTACATGATTACGTGTAATGACGCGAAAAAATGGAAACGGCACTCAATAAACAAATTGTAATTATCATCTGAGGAGATAGCTTATCATATCAGCACTATCTCCATTCTGATAACGACATTATCACGATCATTCACATTAACTTCATTGATGTCGAAACATTGCAAATTAAATTTTAATCCTTGTTATAGGTGTCAGGTATGATAATGGGCCTAATTCGGGCGTTGTCACAGTTTTATGGGGAAAGCCTCTCTTCAGCATTGTCTTGGGCTTTCCCGATTACTCGCTGAAAACGGAAAAGCTATCTGATAACCTAGCGTGGGAATACCTACTAGCATGAATCAGAAAAGATTTGGGATAATGATAGTAGAATTACAAAATGACGTCACGATTACGGTCCGTCTATGTTTACAGCAAGAAACGTTTTTTAGACTGCCCAAATACCAGCAATGTAGTGAATCCAGGGGGTGGGAAACGCGCTTGAGATTTGAATGAACCAGGGAACTCCGGTATCCGGTAACGCCACTGTTATGCTGGGGAGTAATCTTTTCATAGTCCGGATTGATGATCGCATTATTATAACATTTATGTTTTTGTAATCGACCCTGGCTTTACTTTGGGCATTCTTCTTTCACAAATGATGATGATCAGCATATTATATCTATCCCGTTCAAGAGTTTCATTGTTGTGGAATATGACACTGACAACTCTTGAACGCACTTTAGATGTGCTGATGACATAGAATGTCTTCTTGCCAAGCTTCCAGTAATTAAATCTAATAATAGGTCATTATTTAATATCGATCGTTAGCTACACTAATAAACATAGAGCGCGTGTTCCTTGTCTCAGATTTACGACCGCGATTAAATAAATGTGTCCAAACACATCGAAATAAACTAGATTTATTTACTTCCTGTGAATGAGTGCACACTGTGACAGAGAGTTCTGCTCTAAGGGCGTTGGCAAAGTGATCTACATCTATACAAATAAATAAAATTTAAGTGTCTGTAATGTCAAAATAACAGCTTTTTTACTTAATGATGAAAGTTTATACGGTACTTATATAACATAAAAACTATTCTTAAAATATTTTTCTGTCTGTTCCGACTCATCTATAAACGGCTGGACCGATTTTGACGGGACTTTCACTGGCAGACAGTTGATGTTATAAGGAGTAACATAAACTATTCTCGTCCCGGTAGCACGTTCCTTTCCGACATCCACGAGGGCGAAGCCGCGGGCAAGAACTATCAGTCATAAAGATGATGGAACACTCAAAATTGTACTTATTTTATTGACGTAAGCAACCGCAAACTTATGTCAATCGTTGTAGAAATACGAAACGCTTTGAAAGCGATTGTCACTTGTCTAGGACCGAGTGAGAGGTTCAAATGTTAACTCCATATTCTTTGCAATGGAATGTGTACATGCGGTGTCCATTGGTTCTTCAATTGATGATAGATTTTGGGTTTGTTTGATAATCAAGATAAGGTTAATAAAAAAGGTTAATAATTTGTCGAATTATTTGGTCTTTTTTTATTAGCTGTAAAGCATAGCGTGCCCATTAGTATGTGCTTCAGTATCAAATTCTTTATTTCAAATGTAGCTGATAGGACGATGTCTAAGCTTCTCAGTCCATTCAGACATATCTATGTGTTTGCGATCCACAGATAATTTTTTATTTTATAACAGTGTAGGCTTCCGCAAACAGGCTTCACCACCGGATATTTTTTTTCTTAACAATTACGTCAAGGGAAAGTTAATTATAAGTCCCGTACCATGTAGGCTCCTAAACCATCTAAACACCATCCTCTATCAATTAGGCCCTCCAACTCGTTTACGAATCATCCGTTTATAGCACAGTAATTAAATTAATTACCCTTACGTGTCTGGTTGGAAACTACGTCCATATTCGGACCTGCTATATGAACGCAAGCCGGAACTTGCCGTGCAGACTAGCCTTACCTAACAACTTTCTTATGTGGAAGGGGTTCGGCTCTGTAACCTGTATCATTTTATATTAGGTGGACTTTGATCGCTGACGTTTTGTGTAACTGACGGTAGTCACACAAAACCTTAACGACTTCTGGTGAATGGGAATGTTTTAAGATGATTCAGAGTTAAACGCCTATACAGGGTTATTGGTAAAACATGAACAACCTCTTAAGAGGTCATTGTAAATACTCATCATTATGAACAATTTTTACTATGGGACCAAACCTGAAATCGCGAAAAAAATCAGCACCACAGATATAGATATACCTAGATAACGCAAGAGTAACTACTTCGCGTGCCAAAAAATTGCACCAACTTATGATTACAAATCGTAAGCCGCCCCTTTCGCGCTCAGTCCTTTGTACTGCTGGCTGGGTAAGTGTGAGCGAGAGCGCGAGCTTGTGACGTCATAGTAGGTAGTTAAAAAATATGGCACGCTTGGTTTTCATACAGTTCGTGATACTTGCGTTATCTAGGTATATCTATATCTGTGATCAGCACATTTTGACGAGTTATACGAACATAAATGTCCCTACATTTATGTTCGATGATTTTTTTTCGCGATTTCAGGTTTGGTCCCGTAGTAAGAGTTTTTCATAATGATGAGTACAGTGACCTCTTAAGAGGTTGTTATTGTTTTACCAATAACCCTGTATATTCTAGGACTTTGTTATTTCTCGAGTTCAAATAATATTGAAGTGGAGGACTGTTCCTCTGAAATCTATCAGTTCTGACCGAGGAAAACTTCTTCGTGCACATTATTATTTCCGCTGACCGTGCTGTTTTTTTTACTTAGATTGGCCACTTGAAAGTTTTAACCAAAATAATGATCTCGCCATATTATCCTGTTTAAATTTGTCCCCTGCCTTTAAATCCAGAGTCATCATATTCTTGATCTGACCAAGATTATATCTGGACTTTAAAAGAGACTATAACCTCTAGAGTTTGTTTCGGCCTTTCTTCTCAGAGTAGTCAGATACAAAACGCCAACCTCATCTAGTTTTAAAAACATGATTGACGTGTAAAAGAGTTTTTACAAACCTACTTACAGAAATAAAAATCATTTATCAGCATCAATTTGCCATACGGGTCCTTAAAATTCGCGAATGCGTGTACCGTAAGCGTTGAGTGCATCCATTTGTATCTACATGTAAAGTCGTAGCGTGTGAAGTAGTAAATATGAGCGAGAAAGTAACAAACGAGGTGCAAGGATAGCGTTTATAGTTTTTTAGTTCTGACTACAACAGTGTGGCGTGATGTATTGTGTTGTAGTTGTTTGGCAAACGGTTCGTCGGTTCCAATTTCATAGAAAGTGTATAGCGCCGATTTTAACTATGTTAACTTCAAATGGTTTTTGTATTGCATTGCTATCTTACAGATTAAAGTGCCATAAGCCCAAGCCCCTTCAATCTGATTAATATTACTTTGCAGCAGAATCTTGTATAGTGTTGTACTTACAAGATTCTGGACAATCTTTGGCAGTTGGAGATTTGCTGCAACAAAAATACATAGTTTATTAGTATGTTATGTACAGTCTGGGAAAATAATTGCTAAGCAAATTAACACTCTACAGACGTAAATTTTATAGCCATTTCATACAAAGATTTGAATATAATATATGGAAAATTTGAGAAGTATGGAAGAAAAATATGTATAATTAAGTTGCGCTGACCCCAAATACATTGTGATAAGGGCGGGAGAATATTGTTAAAGTGACTTTGGGTGGTGGAGGTCAGACAGGCAGTCGCCCGAAGAAGCTCGAAAGTCTGACAACCAGTCTTACCAAGGGGTATAGTATTACGCAGTAACTGGGTTGTGGAGGTCAGATAGGCAGTCGCTCCATGTAAAATACTGGTATTCAGCTGAATCCGGTTACACTGGAAGCCGACCCTAACATTGTTGGGAAAACGCAGGCAGATTGATTGAAGGGCAGGAGAATAATGATGATGAGATGACTCAATATATATTTTCAACGAAGTTTCCTGGCTGCGTACTAAACAATTCAAAGTCAAAATCTTCGTTTTTATTCATTTATTCCCTGACGTAAAGGTCTGGAATACCAGTCTACCTCTATGACTAACGTAGAATACCTGTTGCATATACAGCATGAATTTATACAGCTCTGAAACACACATGAGCAAGTAATAAATAATGCATTATTCAGTAATCTTCTGAAAGTGAATCATGTCAGTATTGCCAAAAAATAATGCTTTTTGTGAATTTTCGACTGAAATTTTGTAAATGCTTCTAACACTGGCTTCAGCAAATCTTTTACATAATTTAATTTCTCAATATGTTTTGTTGCATCCTGTTCTGTTTATTTTTTTATTCGGTAAATGTCTTGGTCATGGTCAAATAATGAATCAGCGATTTACAAATAAAGACAACTTTTTTGGCACCTTGCTTACCTACACCCTTTGGTGGTGTTGTTTCTCCTGACTTCACGATTGCCATATGAATTAAATCTGTCAAAAAATCACAAATTTCTAACTAAACAGCTTACATCGATCTGCGTCTGCGATCATACAGAAAGATTTCCACAATAAAACGTGTTCAGGTGGCGAGCGAACCACATCTATCGGATCACATTATGCGATTGACTGGAACAGCTGCACACAATACAAATTAGTCTTTAAATGTTTGAGTTAAGGTTGGATCTTGGTAAAATGTTCTGATAGCCGTCGATACAGAAATAGCTGAGCGGCCAGAAATATCCATAAACCGCGGCCGGCCTCTTTCAGCGACCTATTAACCCGTTAAACATTTACTTACATCTTGTTGACTGCTAACCCAGTCTAGATTGTCTCATTAGGAAGTACTGAAGAACTATTTTCGATTCAAGAAATATTTGGAAGTATTTGGATCGCATATTTGTTTGGTCCGGAGTGTGAGAAAAAGATTAAGAATAGAGGAGAATAGTATCAAGATTTTTCATTGGAATATGCTGTTTGTACCGTGTAAATTGTCCCCATCTTCTCCCGGAATTTTATTTTTTAATTCAAACAAATATGCAACAGGAAAAATGTTCAGAAAATTTATGAATTCAAACAAATCCGGTCTAGTGGGGATAAAAAAAAAGAAAATTAACATTATTAGGGCAAACCTATAAATCTGTCTCCATTCAAAGTATTCCATTTTTAAATGCAACAGGAAAACTGTAAACAAAATACGGTAAAACTTACAAAGTGAGAAAGCGTTGTCATTTACGATTCCGCGCATGCACACACTACCGAACCGGTTTGATTACGATTTACGAATCGTGAGCCACTATAATTGTCCACGCCAAACATTATTGATGCAATCTTTTATTTATGGCATTAATTAGTGAAGTCTCTTCGCAGATATGACAATGCTAGCCGCATAATTTACCACCGGAACTCTTGAGAAACAGAAAAATTCCAGAGAAACATTTGATTTGGTTTCAAAAATAGATTAAGATCTTATATTAATCGCCAATATTCCTCATCTTTATTGATTCAAAAACCATTTACCTATATTTACCTGAAAAAGGACTAAAATAATTAAATAACCGAACAAAGATTTGGTTTTAATTCAGTTATCATCTCAATATATCAAAGGCGACCTCTCACGCGTAAAATAAAAAATCTGATTCATGGTACACGCGGCTACATAACCAAGCTATATATTTCCAGTACCTATAACCTCGCATTGGTACTGCTTGCCGTTTAATAAGAGGTCAGCTAGTACTGGAAACGTATAGCTTGATATGTCGTCGTGCGTACCTACCTATATCTGAGGTTTTATTATACCTTTATCTTGACCACGGTAAATTGTGCTAGTCAGAATGACTATTCAATGCTCAATAATGTATATAAACAAAATAAGAATGGTGGGCGCAACGCCAAATGTACCGACGACCTGACGAAGGTAGCTAGGTTAACACTCTAAATGCGGAAGACTGAGGATCGAGAGTTGTTGCCAACAGACTGTGGTATCCGTTGTATCACACTAAACACCAAAGCAAAGCATAATTACAGGCACTTTTGAATTGCCAAAGAAGCGGTCAGTCAGAAAGACGAAGCTTGCCCAAGGGTAGTAGGAGAAGAACAGGCAAGAAACTTCACGGACACGCCTGATACTGTCCTCTTATATGCGGAAATCATAGATACAATACAATTTTCATTGTATCGGGTGCATTTCAATTAGCGAAAAATACTACTAGATAACCACTAGAGAACCAAAAATTCGACATCTACCAACCCGCACTGGACCCGCGTGGTGGATTACAGTCTTCACGCTCTCGGACAGAGGAGGCCTGTGTCCCAGCAGTGGGGTTAGAGGCTGATTATGTATGATTATGTACTACTAGATAAAGAAAGGCTATTGCTTTCTTTTACTAACAGGAATCATAAGAGAGAGATTGTAGAGGTTATGACTTTAGTTCTCTCTGGTAAACTAGTTTAAAGTAGCCATCGCACGGCGGTAGTACTTTCTAGCCTAGAATAACACCTGGGTGTGGAGAGCATAGGCCACACAGCACACTAAACCGAACGCTTACGAATAATACGAGTAAGTCACTTTGTACAAAATAAAGGCAACAGCCAAAACAGAAAAAAAATCTCAGCAAAGATCTCTCCGGAAACTCCGTTTGTTTCTTTTTTCATCTTCAAGAAGAAGATGGAAATTATTTTAAACTAAACTAGTTTCTGCCCACGATTTCGTCCGAGTAAAATTTCTTGTTTTAACATAAAATGCTATAATAACAATGACAGTCGGGAGGAATACACAGAAATAACACACAATTCCTTTACAACAGTGAAGGAATTTTGGAACTGAATCAGTAGTTCCGAAAATATTAAAGAAGATTACCCTCTGTATACAAACAAACTCTAAAATCTACCTCTTTAAAATATTAGTAGATAAAGAAGATAGATAACATTGGTTGTCAACAGCCATCAAAGTTTTACACGAGCCTCATTTGTTTGTGTCCAGAGCACCAAATAACCTCGTGAGGTGTCTGGCGATGTAGTGTTTGTAATCGCGACATTGATTTCCGCATCAGAACAAATATTAGCATAAGGCGCACAATATTCATTCGGCAGTATGTATGGAATTTATCGTGGCGTTTACAAGTAGTTTTTTGACTACTGTGAGCTGTGGGACTAAGACTGACTGACTGACGGACTGTGATTTTTACGTAATTATACAATGACATTGAATGGCATGAATAATAGTTACTTTGTAAAGTACTATATTATTTTAATTATTGTGAATATGAAGACTATGAGGGTTTTTTGTTTTTTCTCTGGTAGGTAGTTTTAATCATGGTCTGGCAGTTTGAGTAATTTGTGCGGCCTACCCAAGTGTTCTTTCTTTGGTATTGTTTTTCGAATTGTTGAGCTCCTTGAGTTCTGAGTCCGTGCACTGATTGGACAGGTTCACTCAGTCTCTGTGGTTCTTTTCTCAAAAGACCATTTTAGACACCAACAATCTACATGGTTTTCACATGATCTGACCAAGATTATGTCTGGGCTTTAAAAGTGACTAGAGGGGAGAGAGTAGTCACATAGGAAACAGCGACCTCACCTAGTTTTTAAAATATGTAATTAAAAATTTGTAGTATTGCCAAGTCACGTTATTTGAGATCAAAAATTAAAAATAGTAGTAACATTATTAAAACGACTTGGCATGTCATTAATAGCTAAACGGGAAGGTCATGCACCCGAAGTAGTGACTACAGCCTTGCTATTGATGACAATATAATTAAATCAGATTCTCAAGTCGCCGCGGCCTTTGAAAATTTCTTTGCAGAGATTCCTGTATCAACTACTAAATCTCTTAACTCATCACACGCTGCCGCAGACTCTTTACTTAAAGAAAACGTTCCAGTTTGTGATTCTGAATTTCTGTAACGATGTAATTAAAACCTTTCACACGTTAAATGTTAAAAAGACCGCAGATCTATGGGGTAATTCTGTGGATGTTGCTAAGTCGATTATAAACATTGTAGCACCTACTTTAGCTGTTATATTTAATAATTGTATTGACCGTGGTGAGTTTCCTGATCTTATGAAAAACGGTAAAACAATACCGTTGTTTAAATCGGGTAGTACATCAGACCCTACTAATTATAGACCTATTTCAGTACTACACCTTTAGTAAAATTTTTGAAAAACTTATTTTAAATAAATTGCAAAGATTTTTTAATAAAAATAAGTTACTGCATAACAAACAGTTCAGTTTTACAAGAGGTCGTTCGACTACCGATGCAGGAGTTGAACTTTTAGGACATATTTATAATGCATGGGAGGACAAATGCGATGCCTTGGGCGTCTTTTGCGATTTGTCCAAGGTATTCGATTGTGTTCTTCATGAAACATTAATCAGGCAGCTGCACCACTACGGAATCCGGAACGCCTCTCTGGATCTTCTTACTTGAGTGTTAGGATTCAGAGAGTTGATGTTAACGGAAAAAGTCACCCGGATCTGTAGTAAGAATGGGGGTCCCCCAGGGCTCAATTTTCGGCCCATTTTCATTTATCTATATACAATATATATAAGAAAGTCGTGTTAGTTACACTATTTATAACTCAAGAACAGCTGAACCGATTTGGCTGAAAATTGGTGGGGAGGTAGCTTAGAACCAGGAGAAGGACATAGGATTTTTCTTTTTGTTTTTTTTTTTACTTATAGGAGTAGTGTAGGAGTAGGTTAGGAGTAGGGTAGGGTAGGAGTAGTGTAGGAGTAGGGTAGGTAAGGGGTAGGACACCACGCGCGCCGGGTAGCTAAAAATAATTTATATGACAAAATAACGGTCAGCTAGTTATTTATATAAATGACTTGCCTTAGCTCATAAGGGATAAACATGATATAGTGTTGTTTGCAGATGACACTTCACTTTTATTTAAAATCAAACGTCAGCAATAATAGCTGGTTACTGACAATGTAAATAACGCCCTTGCAAAAGTAGTTAACTGGTTTAATGTCAATAACCTACATCTTAACGGAAAAAAAAACGAAATGTATTAAGTTTACACCCACGTTAGACAAGTAGAAACTAGTGTTCTCATTAAGGATGAAGAGTGGAAACCCGAAGATACCACAGTATTCTTAGGCATAACCCCCATATAGATAAATTGTCCAAAAAGCTTAGCTCTGCAGCATACGCTGCCGCCGTTAGGAAAATTCGTGATTTGACTGATTTAGAGGCAGCCCGTTTAGTTTACTTTAGTTGTTTTCATAGTGTGATGTCGTACGGCATTCTGTTGTGGGGAAATGCCGAAGATATTCAGACAATTTTTATTTTACAAAAAAGGGCAATTCGTTCCATTTATAAATTAAGTCCCAGACACTCCCTCAGAGACAAATTTAAAGAGATTAATATGATGACTGTGCCTTCTCAGTACATTTATGATAATCTTTTGTATGCACATAAAAATATTAATCTGTTTAAAAAATACAGTGATATCCATAACATAAATACTAGGAACAAACACAAATTTGTTGTTCCTACAACAAGGCTCAAGAAAATAGGTGGTTCGTTTAGATGCCAATGTATACATTTTATAATAAACTTCCTAGCCACATTCAAGAACTATAAAATCTTTATAATTCAAATCTTTTATAAAGCGAAAACTATGCCAGAAAGCTTATTATACTGTAAAAGACTATATTGAGGACAAAAAGGCTTGGGATTGAGCTGCTCCAATAGGTTTAGTTAGACAGTGAATGTTATTTTACACTTTAATATTTTCTTTTTTTTAAGTATCTATTTACTTAAACAATGACATGTACATTTACTGTATAAAGTATTATATTATTTTAATTATTGTGAATGTGAGGACTATATGGGTCATTGTTTTCGTTTTAATCATGATCTGGCAGTTTGAGTAATTTACGCGACCTACCCAAATGTCCTTTCTTTGGTATTGTTCGTCGAATCGTTGAGCTCCTCAAATTCTGAGTTGAGCTGCACGATTTTTGACAAATGCGTGCACTGATTTTACAGGTTCGCTCAATCTGTGTGGTTCTTTCCTCAAAAGACCATCTCAGACACCAATCTACATGGTCTTCACACTATCTGACCAAGATTTTGTCTGGACTTTAAAAGAACTGTGACCTCTGAGTTTGTTTCGGCCTTTCTTCTCAGAGTAGTCAGATAGGAAACGCCGACCTCATCTAATTTAAAAAATATGATTGACGTGTAAAAGTGTTTGTAAAAACCTACTTACAGAAAATAAATCATTTATCATTTATGTATGACGTGTAAAAGTGTTAGTTCAAACCTACGTACAGAAATAAAATCATTTATCATAAATTGGTCAAATTTCTTTCTTGAGCCAGCAGTTGTTAACGTTGAGCCTACGTCAAACTTCTCTCAATTTCTAAAGGAATAAAACAGTGCAGAAGCAAACTTTCATAATCCTGATATTTCCAGCGGTGGCGGATCCATTATAACTTCAACATTGACGAAAAGAATGAATCTCCCATCCCATTACAAGCACCACAAGCACGTATCTAATTTTTATTTTGTAAACAAGCCGTTATTCCAAGTTCCATTAGCGTTTCATTGAAGTCAGAGCAGGGAATCCCAGGACACTTTCACTCGGCACCGTTGGCCGCCATAACAGTTACGATGATCGATGAATTAACACTAACCTACACAGTCACCTGCACGGTCGCGCAGTTATAAAATAAACAAATAAACGCCGGTGTGACGTGCGGCAACTTGCCGAGCTCGGTAACTACGTGGGCATACAACTTTTGGCATGTCATCTTTACTTGCTTAAGATATATTACTGGTATTCCTAAACTCCAAAATGATGTCAGTTTTACGTGCACGGTCCATCTTTAAGCAGTGACAGTAGGGGAAGATTTGGGTAAAGATAAATGTATAGTGTGTCAGATGATATTACACCTAGAAAGGGGGTTAGTAGTACTAACATAAGGGTTGATGGAGAAGAATAGGAGAAAGGGCCAAAACTACAGCTGCCCCAACTTTCTGACCTTATTCCAATTAAGGTTTGGCCACACTGAGGTGAATCCCGCGCGGGATACAGGACAAAATACACTCACGGTGGTTGTGTCAACTAACTTGTCTGGAGGTGTTTAAACTGGCGTGAATTAGTCGTGTGACTTCCGAATCATTACAACAATCGACGCACACGTTCCGCGCGAGGTTTGGAATAACGACCGGAAGATGATTACGATGTTTCATTTTTATAAAGTTCTTTATCGACCACAAATGTGACGATATCCACGACTACATTCCAAATTCCATAAATAAAGGGGCTAATACTGTCGCGCCATTTTGTTTTTTTTTTTTTCAAAATGTCGTCCACGCATGAAACTTAATAAATAAATCGATAGCTGACATCAATGCAAACAGAAAATATATCCTGTTTAGATCTTGTTGGAAAGATGTTGGATTACTTTAAACTTTCAGAGTGATTATTTTAAACATTTAGGCAACAAGATGTTGAAATAATTACTGGATTTTCAACTTGCTTAAAGTTGAAAAAATATGGAAGTCACGTGATCAACTTTGAACCATAATATCTCGGAAACGTGACGCTCTACGGGGTTTGGTCCTATAATGTTTTCTATCATCGAGTATTTCAGGAGCCATTCTCGATTATGAATTCTGAATAGGTACATACGTGATATAATCTATGTTGCCTTACCTTTTGTCTAGTGTGCCTACCCACATTTTCCTGGTAAATAAACTATGATTTTGCAATGTTGTACATATTTATTTTTTATCTGTAATTATGGTTGTATTGAATAGCTTAAGTAGCCAGTACCAGGAAAAGGTAGAATCAATAATAAACACAGGTATAGTTTTATTCTTAAAGGATAACCACAGGTCTCGGTCATTCTCATTACTTTCAAGATGGTTTTTGTGTCTTAATAAGTCGAGGCGATTTACTGATCAACAACCACGAAAGCTATCCCCAAGAAACCCCTTAGATATTAATAAAAGTTAGTCTCTTCGACTGCTAGGTACTCAATGTTATGATGCCCAAAGCTCGGAAACAACTGAGAAGGAACTGTTTTGTTTTTTTTATCACAATTTTAATTAGATATATAGATTCACCGTTAATTGGTATACACAAAAGACGGCACAACATACAAAAGCACGATTAAATAATAAAATGAATGTTAGGAAATAGCTACAAGGT
This sequence comes from Mesoligia furuncula, assembly GCA_916614155.1. Lineage (NCBI taxonomy): Eukaryota > Metazoa > Arthropoda > Insecta > Lepidoptera > Noctuidae > Mesoligia > Mesoligia furuncula. The sequence goes on from OU744799.1 coordinate 30,141,160, forward strand.
GCCGATAGGTATACAAATAAAAAACAGAAGTAAACAAGAAATGATGACACTATTGGCTATGACACACTTTAAAATAATGAATAACGAACATACAAAGTGCGGTGTGCGTCTCAAGGTCATTACTATTTCAGCACCCTAATTGCGTAATTTAAAAGTATATTGCTAATCCATTGCTGCATATGTTCGAAAAATTTGTCTGCTCAACAACGTAAATGACGCAATGAATGTTGTTGAACTGTCAAAATGAAAGCCATTGCTACTGATTGTGTGTTACGCAATTACCCCACTGGACTCTCAATGTTTAGTTTACTCACTAAAGCACCAGGAAGTGGTGAAGGGCGGGCGGATTGCGGATACCGGGGGATTGTCACACGTAATTTTGACGTTCAAAAAGTACTGATTCTCAGAGTAATTTGAATAAATTACTTTTGTTTCAATTATAAAGAACATTTTCCATTTTTTCCCCAGAAAACTTCGATCACAAGAACCATCCTCAAAGCATAGACCTGAACGCAGTCCGGCTATGCTTCCAAGTGTTCCTTCCGGACGAGTCGGGCAGGCTGCGGCGCCCGCTGAGGCCGGTGGTGTCCGACGTCATCTACGACAAGAAGGCCATGAGCGACCTTCTCATCATGCGCTCCAGCCACTGCTCCGGCACCGCCAGGGGCGGCACGCAAGTTATTCTGCTGTGTGAGAAGGTGAGAAATATTAGATTTCTTCCAACAAGCCCACATGTATTGGCCTGTAATGGCTGCACGACAAAGCTCTCTTTTCATACAGAGAAGGATTGGAGGATTAATCCTCAATTCCTCACTGCTTGTGGGTGATTTTATAGACCATTATCACGGGTCGGACACGTCTGCCGCATGTCGAACGAGTTATGGGCCAAATCTACCACCATGTGACCATGTGGGTCCCAGAAAACATCTGGCGCCATCGAGGCAGACCCAGGAGAAGATGGCGGGACGAGCTTGACGCACTAGCTCAAGACAGAGAGGAGTGGAAAGGAGAAAGGGACGCCTTTGCCATGCAGTGGGACAACATAGGCTAAAAATATTAATAATAATATTTATCAAAAACATTTTTGGAAGGTGGTGAATTCCTCTTAGCAAGCACGACTAGATATACAAGGTGTAACAGAATAAACGCAAGTCCTGAAAGTAGTTTGTTCATAATTGACTACTGAATCGATTTCAGTAAATTTTGATATAGATATTTTTTTAAATTATGTATTTTGCCATACTGACTGCCGATTGAGCCAAAGAAAATTAAATCTTATTTTAAGGCATTAAGACTCAATTTTAAATGCATAAAGTAATGCTGGAATCTACACTATTTTCTTTTTAATGACCAATACTTATGGTCATTGTATTATGCTTTTAACTCAATACTCTAATTAGGGTGTATGAGGTCTTGCGTTAATTATGTTACACGTTGTATATCTTATTATAATGCCAGGTCGGTATTTCAGTGGTGATGCTGCTAACTGTTGCAGGATCCCTAATTAATCATGTAATGTAAGATACAGAGATTAGTCTCTGTATCTTACACTTAAACTTACGCGTACGAGTTGTTACAGCTTCGTAGATTAAGCTACAGTAAGTGCTGGTATTGTGCTGTTAACCTGATTCTCAAGTAGTAAAAATATTTTTATGAACTTTCTAGGTGACCCGCGAAGACATAGAAGTAGTATTCTACCAGGAGGAGAACGGTATGGTTGTGTGGGAGGAGGTGGCTATCCGGATCCTCGTGCACAAGCAGGTCGCCATCGCCTTCGAGACGCCCCCGTACAAGTTCCCTAACACTACTGACCATATCAATGTAAGTACCATACATCCACCTATTTATTTGCAAAGTATGGTTTGAATTCCAGTAGGAACTTTATAATGAAGTAAGTTTATATGTTTTTATATGTTTCTAACATTTTGTCTTCTAACTTCTTACTTTCTGATGATAATCTCTCAAAAATTCTATAAAGTATTACGTCGTCGTCGAACTAATCCATTATTCCAAAAGAGTTATATTAATATCTAGCTGAAACAACCCAATCATCCAAAACTTATACAATGAATAGATTTTAAATTAAACATCGTTAAAACCCAAAATTATTTAAATCTTTAGAAAATGAGAAAAGCCATGTTGATTGGCATGTTTTTGTGATAACTGGGCTTAATTTTAAAATAATGACGTCAAACAATTTCCTTTTAATTTGCCAGGTACACTTCCAACTGAAGAGAACTTCAGACAACGCTCGCAGCAACTCCCTGCCGTTCGAGTACATCCCCGAGCTCAGAGGTACCGCGCGCAAGCCCCTCCCTGACCTCTCCCTATTCTCTCTCCTCCTCGACAAACGCACCGACACTAACAACAACAAGCAAGACAAACCCGAAGTCGTCAGCTCCACAACCGACTCAGTCAGCGTTAACGTTTCCGATGAAACCGATTCCGCGACCGTTACCGATGTAAACGGTAACCTCGAAGTCACGGATGTAGAAATAATTGATACTAATGAAAAGAGTTTAAATGAACTTCTTGATCAGGTAGCGGAATTAGATGAGATTTACTCAGAAAATCGTACGCGCCTCGAAAATATTTCCACATCTCTAACTAACGATAATGAGGAAACAGAGGATTTCAATGATGCGGGAACGTACACTAGCTTGCAACTTGCCTTTAAAAATCCGGTAGAGATTTCCGAACCGGACCCGATGTCGTACGAAGACGTCCAAGTCCAAACTTACCGCGGTCCTATAATTGAATTCAGTCCCTTAAAACGCGATACAGATGACGAACGCGCCCCTCCACTACCCCCCAAACGCGTTCGCAAAGCCGCCTCCACTGAACCTTTTAAAACAAGTCAGACTTCTGTCGATAGTATCTTGAAACCTGGTCGCCAGATACCTGTTACCCGTAACCCAGATAACTTGAAAATTAACACGGAAATGACGGTAGCTAAAAGCGAGCCAGCGTTGCCGCCCGTAAAGAAACGTTCGTTCTTCTCCCGCCTGTTCAGACGAAAGGAGAAATCTCCTGCCCCTAGCGTGAAATCCGAGGGTAGGAAAGATGCTAAAAGCAAACCTGTAGGTCGATCCGTAAGCAGTATTTCAGGGATGCGTCCATCAAAGTTCAAATCATCAGTATCGCACACTTCTCTGAAGGATAACGCGTCTGGTACAGGCTTGAGTTACGCGGACAGTATCACTCATATATCCCTCCATGGAGATGAGAACGATAAGACAGCTTCTCAGTCATCTTTGCGACGTCCTGCCAGCCTAGCTCCGCTACCACCGACAGATGGCGGCACTATACTTGTCGCTGAAAGCGTGTTAGCTCTAGACGCAATTCAATTTAAAAAGTTACAAGACGATTTAGATCTTACTGACGCAGAACACTATGCTTTGTATATGGCAGTAGCCCCACACGCTACTGTGTCGGAGTTTGACGAAACTAGTTGCTATTATTCGCCGATAGATGGCAGCAAGTATCAAAATAATCAATAGTTGAGATTAGCTTGCGGGTTAATAGATATTGGAATTTAATTTTGTAGTTCATTGCGTGACTTCAAACCTTGAAAGGGTTTGAATTTTTATTTTAACTTGAGAAAAACAGGTTGATGACGAATCTTGTAATCTTAAGAGTTTTAAAATATTGTATTAGTAAATAGAAGATCCTGCGACGGTAAAAGTCTCTCTATAAGCTCTATTTTCCGCCCATAATGCCAAATTTACTAATTTTTTACAGGTTTTCGACATGTTTACATTTTTTACTATAAATGTATTATTTTCCTAAATAATTGTTTGACTTAAAGTATAACATCTTCGATAGAAAAATATGTGCCGTAAAATAACCGGGTAGTCTTCGGATTACCCGACGTCTTTACGAAGGGATTATGCAGAATCCACTACTTTTTCTTGTACAATTGATTGATTTTTGCCAATAGTACTTTATGATACGTGTGACTTAATGAGTCCCATATTGCGTGGCGTGAATTAATAGATCACTTAAGTCACACGTATCGTGTACTATTTTATAGCTCGTGTGACCTAAACCCGTACTTATGTTACGCATGCTAATGCGTAATTAATACAAAACGTAATACAAAAATAATTTGTAAATAAACATATTCATAAGGTAGTGTGTATTTATTCCGATTGGATTGTAGAATATCTAGGTTCCCAAATATATATTTTGAAAGGGCTCTGACATAAAGACGAGATAAGTATGAGGAATTTCAAATTTCTTTAGAAAACTTATTTTTGGTATAACTCGTCTTTAAATCAGTGTCCATTCAAAATTCAATTCAATTTGGGAACCTGGATATTCTGCAATCCAATCGGAATAAACACACACTACATTATGAATCTGTTTGATTTACAAATTATTTTGGTATTACATTTGTATGAACTACGCATGCTCCGCCGGCCTCTTAAGTCACAGATAAGGGTGACTTAAGTGCGGGTTTCTCATACAGCGCTATAAAGATATTTGAATGCTACCGTTGTTATATTTATTAATAATTGTAAGTAATGTGTAATAACAATGTCAACTTTAATGTTCTAGATAATATGCTTCCTAAGCGGCGGAAGGTCGTAAACGATATGTTACGAACCTACGAAAGTAAGTTCCGTTTTACTTTATATATGTTAGTATACAGGATGTATTTGAACGTAACCTTAGAATTTTGCGATGGTATCATCGATCATGAAATTGTTTTATAGCAGCTACATCGATGTATTTGTCAGTCACAGAAAAAAAAAATAGAATTTTTACATCGGTTCGCATTCTAAGATGTTTAATTTCCCTTATACATCCTGTATACTTCTTTGTCTAAGGTTCTATGATGGTGATGGGAAAAGTTCTAACATGGTGTCAATCGATATTTCAAAGCCAATATATAAAAATTATTTCCTAAGGTGTAAGCGGACATGTCATGTTGTCTTCTATGGCTAAACCATAGACTATCGTGTCTATTTTTATTTTAGCTATACGTTATGGCACAGATTAAATATGTCAATGTTGTTTAAAAATAAATAAGTTTTTTTTTTTGATAATGTCCGTAGGTTAGATCTGGTTTTGACGAAAAATGGTGGTTTTACTAATAAAAACTTAGATTATAAGTAGTAAAAGTAATAATATTATTAACGACGTTATTTATCTATGAACAATGTATGACAAGTATCTACAATATTAATATGGACCTTTAGGTCGTTGTGGCGACCTTATATTATGAATAATAACAATATTAATTTTAATATGTATTTAATTATATTTACATAATTAAATATTCATTACTAACTTGATAACATGATCTAAGTTTATGTACTTATGTATAAAACATTAAGAGCAGGAGAATGAGGTTGGTGTTTCTAAAATGGCGATGGTTTTTAGGCAACGCTATTTAAAAATAAGCGTTATTTTTGCCTCCTACGAGTTTCTAGTCGTCTTATTTATTTGAAGTTTTTGTTAACTCATATTTTAGTTATTTATTTTTGTTAATATTTCGAATATCTATTGGACGTTTTTGTTTATTTATTTAGATTTTTAATTTTTTTGTTTTATTTCGAATATCTATTGGACGTTTTTGTTTATTTATTTAGATTGATTATGTTTATTACAAAAAAAAATATAAATATACAGGGTTGACCGGCGAAAGGAAATAAATATAGCTAGTAAATGCTTATTTTTGAGAATAGTCCGACAAAATTATATGCGACCCTGTTTAAAGAAATTATAGGGGCAAATATTATTTAATGGGAATGAAAATGCAGCTATGGCTATAATGCAACTTTCAATCAAAGTGCTATCAGTACAAAGTTTAGTTTCACATAACAGCGAGCTAATGTGGATATGTGTGTGAGGGAGAGTCTAATAGTATTAATAACAAGCTAAATATTGTTTAAAACCATTTCCGTGAAGAAAGGACATTCGAACCAAAAATTTTGGGCGATGATGAATTTTGTGGTCACTTTAGAAAATAGGTTTTTGTGTACTTAATGTTGGAAATCGGTTATTTTCGATTGTTATTTTGGCTAAATCGGATATGTATTTTATAATACTGTGCAATTTTACAGGGTGTTTTTATCACAACTCTTAAAAATAATGTAAATCTTTTTCGGTTAAATTTTGACTCAGTTCACGATGAAAACATCCTGTAAACAAAATTTTTGGTACAGTCAACAAAAGAGATAAGTATGCAGGATCGTCGGATATAGTTGAAGTTTAGTAAGAAACCGATGGATGTTGTCGACTGAAATTTAATTTGATAAATGAGCTGTTTGTTTTCTATTAATAAAATAAAATTTTATTCGAGAACATCCATCGGTTTCTTACTAAACTTCAACTATATCCGGCGATCCTGCACACTTATCTCTTTTGTTGACTTTACATGATGCTTTGAGTAATATAAGGTACAAACATATCTTTGAAGATGTATGTCAGATATTAGATAAAGTTTTAGATGAATTTACAAATAAATAACAGTGTTGTCTTTTGGTTAGTAGCGGCTCAGTCGAAAATGTTGTCAAAATTGTTTATTTTAGTTCAGTCAGAGGCCTACATTTCGTTTATACAGCCAAGCTGTTGGGCAGGTTGTCCCCATAGTTTATGTGACTTTCGATTTACTTGCATTTGTAATATTTTAAAACAATTTGTATAAAAATCTGTTTTTTTTTAACGTTTTTGTAAATGATAAGAGTTCAATAGCGGAGCTTGATTGATGCGAAATTCTATATTAATATGCTAATAAAACACATGGGTTTTATTTACTGATCGCCGAACCCTAAACCCCGAATGACGTCAGAGGTACGAATACTTTCATGTGGCATGATTTGATGTTTTCTTTTCGTAATTTTTTTAAGCTTGTTTTTTGTTAATTTTTTTTTCACACATATTCATGTTAGCCTTATGTCGATGTAGATAGGCATATTTTAAACGCATGTCTGTTTTTATATCGTTTGCAAGGGTGTATTAATAATTTATATTAGTTCGATGAAAGACGGATAGTAGAACAGTGTTGTATCGATAAAAATAATTGGCCAAGAAGCACTTTAGAGAAAAATTATAATCTGCATTATATTTCTTCTCTCTCAACAACTACAAAGTGGGCTGACCCCTTTGTTGATTGGTCGTTCATCGCCACACTTCAAGTCAAAAGATTTTTGTTTCAACTATTGTTTCTAGTTTCTATGAGAAACGAACCGATTTGGGCTTCATCTGCCAGAACTGTTTGAATACCTAACTTATTTTGATTTTACCAATTTCAAATAATTAACGAGGGAACAGTAATTGTAACAATTTTTCTTCTAACTGACTGGTAGTATGGAGTGTGACTATTATAGATTATCCTATTAGCCATAATAATTTTGTTTAGCCTTAATTTTGCATGTTTTGTGTGTTGGTGTTATTTGTTAAATAGTAGCATAGTTTAACTAGTTAAATATGAAATGAATACAAAACTAATGTTTTTGACCGTTTCCAGACCTCTACTCGTCAGAGCAACAGCCAATCAAATCGGAACCCAGAGGTGAGCAAAATTAACTTAAGTTTATAACCTGGCTTCCTTAGTCATAAAGGTTTTCGGTTTATTTATTTACGATGCTTAAAGTTAAGTGACGTTTAAACGTTAAAAATGTATGGTTAAACAGTCGCTAATCATTAGTTAACATTAAGCAACGTTTGTGAATCAAGGGGGCTTCATTAAAATGACAAGGATGGGTAGAATTTTTATGAAAAAAGGAAGTCAAGTTAGCTTTGACCAGCGCGTTCACTCGCGTTACTGTGATAAAAAGTTGCCCATGTGACTACGTCCTACGTCTCTGTTTTTGCAAAAATCTTTGTTCCATTTCACAACCATTGTTGAAGTGTGGACAAAAAATCGAGCTCGCTTTTGTTATTGTTAATTATTTACACATACACACACTCACACACTCTCCCATCCACACACATACACAAATTCAAGCCCTTTTCCCACGGGGGTAGGCCGAAACACATGTACTTAAATAATCCCCCTAAAAAATACATCGACTTGTGTAATGTTGCTTATTGTGCTAATATTCATTATGTGTCTTTACAGACCGGACTCCGCCTCATCATAACATAAGCAGTCCGCCGCTTCATTCCTTCGCCCCACAGTATGAACAGGTACTTACTATCATCAAATCATCTGCGTAGCCTTTTCCCAACTATGTTGGGGTCGGCTTCCAGTCTAACCGGGTGCAGCTGAATACCAGTATTTTACATGGAGCGACTGCCTATCTGACCTCCACAACCCAGTTACTGGATAATACGATACCCCTTGGTAAGACTGGTTGTCAGACACAGGGTGAATTTTTCAAGTGGGCGTGGATGGCCAAATCTGAAACTATGAGGAATAGCGAAAAGTACTCAAAGGAGTCGTGGGCTCGATTTTTATGAAAACTAAAACTGCTTCATTGGAGTTTTGAAAAATCAATATTTCAAGCCAGGAATCGAACCCGTTGATTTTGATTTAAAAAAAAACACATATGTACTGTATTATTACACCACTCGATAGTGTCCCTAATAAGGATCAGATTCTGGGAAGTAATGACATACGGCAAACTTGAGGAAAATGTTAGATTTTAATAAACTGCTTCTTATTTAAAAGTACTCATACCGACATTACCTGTACCTTGTTCGAAATGATGCTCAATACACCCGCAGCATGTTCTAAATTCATATTTTGAATGCAATACAATCCTTGAGACGTCGAATCCAGTTATGTATTGAAAACAATGGAAAATATAACAAACATTTTGAACAATTTATTAATCAGTTAAGGTGTAATAGGTAGGTAACATAAGAAAAATAAAAAAGTATTTTGTTAAAAATGAGCTCTTTTCTTTATTTTCCCGTATGACATTACTTCCCAGAATTCGATCCTTATCAGCGACACTATCGAATGGAATCGACTCCTTTGAGTACTTTTCGCTATTCCTCATAGTTTCGGATTTGGCCATCCACGCCCACTTGGAAATTTCACCCTGTATATACATAACCTTTGCATATTTGTATTTAAAAATAGCAACATTTTTCCAAAAACAAAAGATATTCATAACGTAAACACACGCCATAAAAACAGGTTACATCTTCCACCATAGCCCTTATTACATGGCAATAAAAATTTTCAACGAATTACCAAACAAATAAAAGAAGAAACCTTTAATCAATTTAACAGAAAATTAAAATAAAAGAATATCTAACACAAAAATGCTTTTACTCGGTCGCAGAATACCTAGAACAAAATAATTTGTAGTTATAATTAGTAGAACTTCTTACCGCCAATTAAAGTTGTCTTTACTACTTTCATTGCAATTTCTTTATATTTTCTCACCTTTTAAACCTTCCTTGTATTGTCAACAAATACTTCAAAACCAAAATTAGGCAAAACAGTTCAGCCGTTCTCGAGTTTTTGTGAGACTAACAAACGTCAATTCATTTTTATATATTTATATTTTTTTTAAAATAGATAGAAAATAGATTATGTTAAAATTATTATATGTTGCCGTGCCCTAACCGGGTTTCATGTTGGAGCTTACTTATATTGTAACAACGAAATGTATGTACACATGAGTGCAATACAGAGTTTGAGTTTATGTAAAGATGGTCACCAATCCACAGACCAACCGCGGCAAGCGTAGCTTAACCTGATCGATCGACCTGTGCGGCTGTTATTATTTAGCCGCGGACCTTAAAATTTAATTCTTCAAAGTATTTTGTCTTGACCCTAGCCCATTGTGATGCATATTATAATCACACAAAGTCTTCGAATAAATTGGTGATTCTTTTCAGACTTCACCAACATAAAAATATCACGTAACTTATTATTAGATGCCTATACTCGAAATAAGCTGTTGACTTAGAATTGTGATTTTAGGAAATTGTTTCTGTTTTATCGTATTGCTATTAGATACCGATATTTATCACTTCTTTGCAGTTAGCTCATTAATATTAATAAACAAACTTGACGGCAAGATATAAGTACCATATTTTTTTACCTTAAACCTATCTTTCCAGAACTGGGGCCTAGACAACCTGCCACCTGGCTTGGGAGTCCGGGGACCCAGCCACGTCAACCCAGCTGTGACTGGCCACGGGAATCCATTCGCACAGGAAATGTGGCAGAACCAGTCTTATGGCCAGGCCTCCCCCGGCCACCTGCCCAGTACTATGCCGCTAACCGTGCCAGGTCTCCCGCCGAATATGGGCCAGGCCATGTCCCCCCACATGCAGCCCATGTCCCCCAACATGCAGCCCATGTCGCCCAACATGCAGCCGCTGTCGCCCAACATGCAGCAGACGTACGCGGCCGAGCGCATGTCGCCCAACATGAACGTACTGTCGCCGCACGCACAGAGCATGTCGCCCAACTTGGGCGTGCTGTCGCCGCACGCACAGAGCTTGTCGCCCAACCTGAGCGTGCTGTCGCCCGGCATGCACGGCGCGCCCGCCCTGGGCCGCGTGTCGCCCAACATGCCGCAGAACTTGGGCCACATGTCGCCCAACATGCCGCAGAACATGGGCCACATCTCGCCAAACCTGGTGCAGCATCAGCAACCTACCTATGCACAGGTCAGTTTGAATTTCTATATATTTTCTTAACAAACATTTGAAAAAATTCTACAACATCTATAAGTAATAGACTGAAAATCAATGATTGAGTTTACTCTACACTCAAGTGTCGATTTCACTCAAGTAAAAAATTAAAGTAAACTCGCGAATCACATCCTATTTGCTTGAGTACCTTTTTCATTTGATGAAAGATTGCGCAATCCATTCAAAAATAATATTGCACAATTGTAGCTCAAATTACACATTTGAAATCAATATCAATAGTAAAGAGTAGTTGACTATTCCAGTTATGTCATGTCAAAGCTTTTAAATATATTTTTGACTCGTGTCGTGGAACCCGTTCTTTTCTGAACTAATCAAAATATAATTTGTATTATCGTTGCAGCAGCAGCAAGCTCAGCAGAACCTAATGGACCAGGAGGGCAACAGCGCCGCGTCGCTCACGCACCTGCTGCTGGACCGCGGCGACAGCTCGCTGCAGCTCAACTCCAGCGAGCTGTCGGGCTTGTCCGCGCTCCTGGGCGACCGCGGCCAGGAGCCGCAGCCGCTCGACTACTGAGCGACATAGCTACTCCTGCGAGCTGTCGGGCCTGTTCGCGCTGCTGGGCGAGCGCGGCCAGGGGCCGCAGCCCCTCGACTACTGAGCGACACAGCTACATCTGCGAGCTGTCGGGCCTATCTGCGCTGCTGGGCGAGCGCGGCCAGGAGCTGCAGCCGCTCGACTACTGAGCGACACAGCTACTACAGCGCTGCACGATCGCTCGACTACTGACATTTTTTTCCCCCATGAAACAACGCGATCAGCACATCTTCACCGTGTTCAAGAGATGTCGATGTCAATATTCCATAACAATGACAACACTGACAGTGAGAACCTCGTAGCTTAATAATAACAGCCACAGGGTTGCTCGAAGGTTAAGCTACATTAGCCGCGGTCGGTTCGTGGATGGAAGACTATCCATTACATATCGAGACCCCTTCGTGCCTCAGAAAGCACGTTGAGCTTGCGTTGCTGTTGATACCGGCTAGCGGCTATCATTCGCAGATCTTTCACTCACAGTCGTTACGGGTAGTTAGAAGCCCAAAAGTTTGACAACTAGTCTTACAAAGGGTATTGTGTTACCCAGTAACTGGGTTGTGGACGTCTCACGTGAAATAGGCAGTCGCTCGCATGTAAAATATGCAGCTGCTGCCGGTTAGGCTGGACGTAAGCTACCCGGTTTAGATGTGCTGAACGAGTTCAGTGTCATTGATAAAATTTTCTCTGAGCCAGGGGCGATGCTTTGAGCACTACAACGCTACAAGGTTCTTTTGACACGTGGCCAAAATCAGAACTAACAGCGCCATCTTGTTTTTTGAATACATTTCAAATGACATTTCACAAAATAATTGCAACCAACCGTGCTTTCCTGTCATTGTCATTCAGGCGCCAAAAGAATCTTGTACCACTGTAAGATTTAGAGGCCCTTTTACTACTAGCAATTTAATTGCCCGATTAATGCAATAGTTGAAAGCAATATATAAACTTGCAACATCCCGCAAACACTGTTTAGATTTAGAAGATTTAAATTATGCTAATTGCATTCTACGGGCAATTACATTGCTACAGGATTCTTTAGAGAAAGTTTAACTTTGCAGAGCGTCGTCTGACAGTCTCTAAAACTTAATGGTTCGTAGCTAGGCCTAGGTGCTGTAGATAGTTTAGAATAATAACTAAATCTTGCTATGAAAATGATTGACATTACTTACTTTTGTTATAGGAGATTAATTTAATGTAATAATTAAGTTTCCTAAGATAAGCTACAGTGGCGCACTCCACATTTCAATTACGAATTTAATTCACGGACTTGCAGTTACGGACGAGTGACTGAATCCCGACTCGATTTGATTCCCGGTATCGATTAGCGGGATTGCTGTGTGTGTAATCTATGACTTCTTCTTTAGTTGGTAATTACGTTAAATATGTAGTTATATTTTTACCGATCTGGGATTTTATAGTAAGTAATTAGCAAAGTGTGAGTGAATGTTAAAATTGTTACATATTTGGACGCAGCTTCGTCAGAATTTGTATTTCTTCACTAGCATAATATTATGGTCTTTAAGATTTAATAGCCGACAGTTACTGTTAAAACCATTTGGCATGACTATTAATATTTAATAACAACGCACATTCTTACAGTTCGTTTTTTTATGTTGCTGAGTTTTGTAATCTTGAATGCTTTCAAATAAAATACATTTTTACAAATAACGCTAAAGTCTTCCAGATCCCTGAATATTGTTATTTATTTTTACATACGGTTGATCTCCAAAATGGATTAACATTACATTTTATGACTCGGTGCTTTTACTAACTGCTTTCCAACAAATTATTTTGTATAAATTTTTCAAAGTCTAACACAGTCATTACTGAACCAGAAAATAATAGAAAATAGATAAAAAATAATTCTAATTTATTGAAGTCATCAAATTATAAAGTTTATTAGAACAAAACATTTATGTAAATATCAAAATACTTTTAAATTGCATCTACATTATTTTCTGCGTTAAATATTATGAAATATTTTAACATTTAAGAGATTATGTACTTTGATATTAATGTTGATTTCACCCAATACCATTTCTACTAGATAGAAACGATTATTTGGGATGCTTTTTGTTAGAAAATCTAAGAGCATGTGAATTGGAAACAGCACAACACATACAAGTTCCTGACACAATAAATATCTGAAGATAAGGTTTTTTAGAAGAGGCGTTTCCGTCGTATTTATAACGGACTAGCAGCGCCCCGCGGTTTCACCCGCATAATTTTCGATCCCGTCGGAATATCATGATAAAAAGTATCTAGGGTGTCAGCTAACTCCATACCAAGTTTTATCAAAATTGGTCCAGCTGTTTGTGCGTGAAGAAGTAACAAACATATAAACACTCACAAACTTTCACCTTTATAATATTAGTGTGATGTCATGAAAAACTGTCATTTTCACTAGCATTTGACAGTAAGGTGTCAAAAAGACGCTCTGCATTTGAACATGACGGCCGCATGAGGCGGTCACAAGGAACTTATAGGTTTTTCTACCTATAAGTTCCTTGGGCGGTCACCACTCTTTTAGGAAACTTTAGCTTAACAGACTGTCAAACTCATGTCAAGTGTTTTGGTTAGCAGTTGTTAAGCGCACTTATTCGAATATTATTAGTTTAGGTTCCAAATACCACAACCTTATTAAGTTGCATTCAGCATCGTCCTTCTTGAAATTAGCAGATAATAACTGTCCAGTTTTTTCCCATATGTTGCGTGCAGTTTCTTAGTAACATGGTTTTAGATTTAATTATAAGATGTAACGAAATGACGAAGGAAGTCGAGATATTTCGATAAATGCGTAATCGTAATTGAACGTGATACGAAAGGATAGGTAATAAATATGTCTAGAAGGCATTGAAATTGAGAATTGCACGGTATTAGTGACGTAATAACAAAATGGTTGAATTCATGAGGGAAAGTGTTTTTATAGAGGGTCATATTTGTTACGCTCGCGAATCATATTTTAATCAACATTCAATATGACACTGACCTGCAAATTGCAAAAAACCTAAGAAAAATTGATTTTAGCGGGCTATGCTGGCGCTTCCCCCTATCTAAGAACTTTTGTTTTGAAAAATAACCCTGTTTTATTATTTGAAGTATCTTCCATATTTTTTCTAGCCACTGAAAACCACAGGATATGTTGAAAACAATTTTAATATATTTTCCCTTGTGTTGTAATGATGAGATTTTATAAATCTTGATTTTAATGAAATTAGTTTTATTTAAAGATTTGTTATCATTTAAGGTTTAGTTTTTATTATTAAATTCTTATTTTGGTTATGATTTGTTACCAAATAGTTTGTAAATATTTTCTAAAAGAAAAAACTTAACATTTCGTGACGGTAAACCATGAAAACATAATCATTTGAAATAACCGGCAACTCGCTTCAAACCCGTATGTTAGCGGAAGTTAAAATCAAATCTCAGGTTAATTTTCATTGAATTTGAAGCAGTTTATATTACACATTGCTTGTAAAAGTACACAATTGACGTCGATCGTTGTAACTTGCGCTTACATCGACAAAAAAAATAGCGCAAATCCTGGCAATTTCTATACAATCTTGGAACTGTTGCTAATCGCTCGGTGTTGCCATAATTGCCCGCAATTGTGTTGCCCGTGTAAACGCAACAATAAACTGATCACAGATGAGACATAGCCTTAGTTTCCCTATTGCGACATGAACAAACATTGTTTCAAGCTAGTTTTAAAACATATGTCTACTATAATCATTACAACCTCCTCGTTTTAGATATTTTAGGATAAGACCAGACATCACAAGGTTATACAGTTATGATCGAATGTGCAATGATATGAGAGCATTGAAAATGCCAGTTTTGTTATATTTTTGAGAGAAAAATACAATAAAAGTATATTATTTGAATATTGAAGTTTTTCTTACCTTGTAAGTAACATAATCCACAACATCATGTGGTTAGGGATCAAGGTATTTCAAAATGCATTCATGCTCTAAAATTTCGTCTTATGTTGTGCTTAGGCGACATAAATACTCTTTTTATGCTCTACTCATGGAGAATAGAAGCAAGGAGTGCTGACTCATGGGGCGAAAGCTGAAATGGTGTCCAGTGGGGCCTTAGTGTGAGTTTTTACACTCACGTTCGATTGCGAGCGCGCTTCGATCATTAAAAATAACGCGTTAGAATTTTATATGGGATAAATGGGGGTGTGGGTTATAGCGCCACCAGTGGTGGTCACTAGGAGAAACCTAATTTTATTTGCATTTGCTAGCAGTAAATAACAGTTCAAAAACCCTCCACAATGGCGCTAGCGTAGGCAAAGGGTATGGTATGAATGTAGCAGTTGACGGATTGAAGTATGCCGAGTTAGAAAATTTAATATTTTTTGTGACTAGAGAGAGTAGTTAGCGACAGCCCATATACTAAAACTCAACTATTTACGTAGTCCAAAATAATTTTGTAAACATAACTGAAAAAAAAACATTTAAACCCTCCTTCTGGCGCAGTCGGGTAATTAATGCCGACTACTCTATTGCTTCTGTGGCGCCATCCTAATTTAACGCAGTTTGACCGGACACTTTACAGAGTCAGTTCTCCTCTAGGAGCACAGACTACAATAATAATGAAGATATTAGGAGGACAGGGCCCTATTTCTCGAAACTTATTAGACTAATAATAAGAGTCCGATGAGTCCATGAACGAAGAAGCTACGCGACGGTATTAAAATATTAGTTACTAGTTGCGAACTAATAAATATTAGCTAAAATTACCCCAGTAAATTAAATTTGGTTTTATAAATAAATGTGTTATTAAATACTCTTGTAAATTACACTAATAAAAGTGATAAAACTATTAGTCTCATAAGGTTTGTAAAAAAGATAAGCCAAAATTATTAGACTTAAATTTACCAAACAAACATAAAATGTGGTCAGATTCGGACACTTCCGATGTAAAGGAGATACAATAATTTAATTCGCCGTCGACATCGAGTCTTTTTATCTAGTATCTAGAAACACTTACGAAATATTGATAAAACGTTTGAGAAACTCCCAAACGGAATGTATTTTGCTTCTAATACACTTCTCAAAACCATTAGCTTTAGATACATGGTAAATTCAATTTAATAAAATATTGTGCACACAGACAAAATCAAACGAATCCAAAAGTGGCGGGAACTTTCCCCAGTGTGCACACAGACAAAATGAAACGAATCCAAAAGTGGCGGGAACTTTCCGTATTTTTTTAATAAGTAAAGAGGCGTGGGTAATATGTGTATTCAGCCAAGCCAGCCTAATTTTTTTATTAGTATTTACTATTAGGTATTAGTCCAGTGAGTGTTTTTGATACACAGGAAATATTAGGATTTGTAATTTTTACACTAGTAAGGTAACTAATAATAACTAATATACTTTTCTACTTTCGACGACGTGGGTATCGATGCATCAAGATGTAGTCATAGTAGACAAGGGCCTCACCCCGCTTTCCTTGGCTAAAGAGAACTGGCGCAAACCAGTAGTGCTTGACACTAATGATCGCATGGAGGTATGGCAGAGTAAGGAGCTTCACGGACGCTTTTTCCGGGCCCTACATGGACCCGTGTAGATCTACTAGCGTCCGTAGCCTGGCTGCGTTTCGGTGACCTCTTTGGAGAAACCGAAGGTTTTGTTTGTGCAATTATGGACGAAGTTATGATGACGAACAATTACCGGAGATTTATTGTGAAAGACGGCACGGTTGACTTCTGTCGGGCATGTCACCGGCCAAGAGAATCAATCAGGCATATCATCTCCAGGTGTTCTCGTCTGGCTAACGGAGAGTACTTACTTAAACACAACCTTGTAGCCAGGATAACCCATCAGCAACTTGCTTTGAAATACAGCCTTGTGGAATCGGAGGCGCCGTACTGTAGGTATGTGCCCGACCTAGTTCTCGAAAATGGTAATATCACATTGTACTGGGATCGATCCATCATCACTGGCAGGACTATTCTTGCCAATAAGCCTGTTATAGTGGATCGATCAGAGCGGCGCGCAATGATTGTTGACATAACCGTCCCGCATGATGAGAACCTCGTGAAAGCCGAGAAAGATAAACAGATCAAGTAGTATCTTGACTTGGTTCGCGAGGTTGTCGACATGTGGGATGTAGACTCGGCGATCATTGTGCTGATAGTCGTGACAGCAAATGGGATAATAGTCAAGAGCCTCGACCAACACCTAAGGAGACTCTCGTTGGGCAGCTGGATCAAGGGCTTGATTCAGAAAGCGGTAATACTGAACACGGCCCGCATTGCTAGGAGGTTCCTCTCTCTGAAGCCCTGACCGCCGGTAGCTTGGACCCTGTTCCCGATACCGGTGGGCTACTACTATTTTTTATATTTTTAAAAGTTTTTATATCCTAAAATTTAAAAATATAATTTATAATATGAGTACAGACATATTGTGTTGTAACTACATAATGAAATAAAGGAACTAATATACTAGTATAGTTTCGAGAATTAAGGCTCTGTTCATAGAGTCACAGATTTCTGGTGTCAAAAATTGACAGAAGTCATCAAAAGTGAAGGTTGAATGTGTCGGTGTCATTGAGGTATGTCAATGGTCGGTGTGTATCATAGTGACACGAAATAGCACATCCATAGCATGGTTCGGAAATTAGAAAGAGATAGCGAAATGCATTGTGTATGTATCAAAGCAAAAGGCTAAATACCAAGTGCCCAATAATCTGATTTTATTATACTGGAACGTTTGTAAAAAATGTAAACAGAAAAATCACCGACGCGACGGTAAAAGTTAAAACCAACCACAACAAATTGTAGTAGAAATTTAGAAAAGAGATGTTTTAAATAAATTAACTTTTTTCAAAATGAATGACATGAACGCAAGTGTGCCTGAGCCTAAGAAAGTGGGTGTATGGGCTGAAGGCACCCACATCGAAGCGAAGTAAGTGTCGCCTTTTTTTAATGTAGTTTCGAAACATACATTCTTGTCCTATGATCAACCTGAACTACATTTTCATTGTAATCCGATGCAATAAGTATATTGGTGTTTCTACGCAAAGAAATTTGTACATCTTCTAGTCAAACTAAAAGAAACCACGGTTTTTTTTATCATACATTGCCTTTTTTAGGGAATTCGTGATACCCAAGAAGTCACCGGATTCTAGCGATGATATACCAACGATACCAGATCTAGACGACTTACAAGATATATTGGAGAAAGAAATATCTATGCCACCAGTGTAAGTCAGTACACAGTACAGTATTATTAGTTATCACAACTTTTGTTGCAGTTATTTATAATTTCTATCATTTGAAGTCCTCCTTACTAGCCTTGTTTCCATTGATTTGGAATCGGCTCAGTAGGTGCGTCTTTTTCTTCTATCTTCATCAGCTGTAAGTCTTTTAAGTTACATAAGTAACAAATAAGGCAGAAAATAATAATATGTCTAATATGTCTACTAAGTTCTTATATTTTCTTTCTCAGCCCTGATCACAAGGACACAGAAACAGTGAATGCCCTCTCAGAAGTTGGGGGAGGCCTATCCGGTACTGCAGACAGCGTCGAGGCAGTACTAGACGTACTGAACTCTTATATACCCCAGGAAGAAATGGACTCTGCTGACACCGTGTGGACAGTGGACTCCTTGCTGCAGGAACTGGCAGAGGAGAGTCAGGAATAGGACTTGAATAGGAATAGGTTGTTTTCTTGAAATGTGATTAGATTTCAAACTGGGAAGTTGTGAACTGTGGTATGACAACCGAGTTTAGTTTATTTGGAGGCATTACCATCATTTGCCTAGCCTTTTCCCAATGATGGGGTTAGCTTGCAGTCTAACCAGATGCAGCTGAATACCATTGCTTTACATGCAGAAAGCTGCCTATCTGACCTCCACAACCTAACTGCATAATAAGTAACAAGATACATTGGTAAGACTGGTTGGCAGACTTTCCGTCACTGCCTTTGTTGGTTATTACGCACTGATATAACCATGACGTATCCTACCACACAATACATGATGATAAGTTAGTGGAGGGGTTTGACGCCGAATTAGCTGAGGGGCACAATAGGCCTATTTCACCAGAGCCTTGCACTGCCAGAGCACTGCGACACAGCACTGCAGGCCTACAAGTGCATACTTCTTCCTGCTGGAAGACTTCATCCTGCAGTGTCAGTTCCAGCCAGTGTCCTTCCACCCATTAGATGCCCTACCAACCCCTTCTCTCGCAAATCCAGTAGGGGCCCCTCGGGGTACCATCCTCATGGACCGACGTCGGCAAGCGTAGCTTAACAAATATCGTAATGATATCGCGAGAACTTGTCCGAGGTGTTTGACTATGATTTATCCGAGGGGCATCATAATCAGCCTGTAATGATCCCGCTGCTGGGACACAGGCCTCGTCTTGGTGAGAGGGAGTGGGCCTTAATCCGCCACGCGGGCCCAGAGCGGGTTGGTAGCTGTCACGTCTTCGAATTTTTGGTTCTAGGACATGCTGGTTTCCTCACGATATTTTCCTTTACCTTTTTGAGAGCTGTAGGTACTTAATGAAATAATTTACACAAAGTAAAGCGCTTGTCTGGGTTTGAACTTCTCATTTTTACCGAGGGGCATAAAAGGCCTAGGTATATAACCAGAGACCTAGATGCCGCCAGACTTGTTCCATCCAGTGCCCTACCAGTCGCTGCTCCAAGGGCGACGCTGGAGTACCAGCCCCTGCCCACCTCCCAAGCCACAGAGAGCGAAGATAAGTAAAGAGCATCACGGAGCTTTTTATTACAATAAACTCTGTTTACCTCGTCAAAACTCATGGGATTCAATGTCATATATTACTAGAAGAATAAAAGTATTCTGTCACGGCCTCAAATAGTTTTCTTTTCTCTATTATAAACAACTAGCAGCGCCCCGCGCTTTCACTCGTATAAGTCTCGATCACGTGGGAATATCGGGATAAAAAGTATCCTGTGTTAATCTTGGTTATAAACTATCTTTATGACAAATTTTATCCAAATCTGTTCAGCAATTTGATGTGACTCAGGCTGGCTGGACAAATCTTCAAAATAGCTCGCATTTAACTAGGTCAACAGGGCACTTTATGTGACGGCTAAACACCCTTCTTCCAGAATTTGTGACGCTACAGAATCTTAGATAATTAATCGATCGAAAACGTGTCCAGCCAGCTTGAAAAACCACTTTTCGCTGGTCTCTCAGTCTCGGTAGGTAACGGAAGTGATTTTGACGACTTTTTGCATATCAACGGGCGTCACATAAATTTGTGACAGGCATCGAGCTAAAAGTTTTGTGATACGTACAGCGGTTTAGTAGAAAAATACAAAAATCTGTGTCCAGCCAGCTTGAATTTACGTAAGTGTAAAACTTCTGGCTGGCACTTCCGAATCTCAATAACGGGAGCGTTTTCGAATATGGTTCCTTTACTAACATTTAGTGACCGTAATAACGTTTGATTTATGGCGTCACATGTACGGGTTTACGAGAAATCAATAAAAACTTAATGTCCAGCCAGCCTGAGTTCAAGTTGGCTGGACACATGTATCTCCGCTGCCTGATGATCTACGGCCTTCGAAATATGTTCAAAATTTTGTGACGGGGACGATAACGATAACTCGAATTTGTGACAGAGAAACTGAGTGGTTTCAAAGATATTGATCATTTAAATTTTCTCATACTTACCAGCCACCAGAACCATATAAAAACTGCCGATTTAATAACCAAAAAAAATGACCAGGAATTAATTGTGGCGCGCAACAATACCTACCTATATATTATTATATAGACTGATATTAAAGCTGAGTTTGTTTGTTTGAATGCGCTAATCTCTGAAACTACCTTCGGATTCGAAAAATTATATACATAGGTAGTCTAATTCTTGAGGAAGGCTTTCAAGCCTTAACATCACGCTGTGACCCTTAGGAGCCGATCAAATAGAAAAGAAGTCAGAAATAACGCTAAGCGAAAACGAAATGATAACGCGGGCAGGTGAGATGCGACGAGCTGGGTCGTTGGGGGAAGAAATTTCACGCGGATTCAAGCTAGTAATTGAATAATGAGCGAAGCTTTCTATAACATTTGATCAAGATAACCAAAGGATTCATTTAGATGTAATAGATAAAAAAAAAAAAACTAAAATCGTCCGTCATCATTTTATTTGTAAAAAACTTTTATTTATATCTAAATACTGTGCTATTTATTATAACAGTTAGTTATTGTAACGAATCCTCCATTCAAATTATTAATAGACTATGGAATGATTTCTTACTTAATAATAAATAGTAGTAATTTGAAATAATTGTTGTTATTGTACAGACGTCAGCACATCAAGCTACTACAATCTGTCAAATTTTTTTAATAGATTTTCAACTTTATCGCTAAAGCATTGGGTTCAAGGTTGATTGGGAAAATTTGCCAGTTTCGGGTAACTTGATGTGCTGGCGTCTGTACCTAGATACATTTAATTCAGTGTGTTTTTTAATTTGCAGTGTTAAGGTATGTGACATTAACTTTTTCATTTATTTATTAGTTTTTTAGGTATTTTATTTTATGTAACAATAATAGTGAAATAACACTATTTACATTATAGTAGTACTTACTAATATTGATGCATTTAAATCGATTAAATATTTCTCATAATCGTTCCTAGATTTCGATGCTGATAAAGTTAAGTTTCGCATGGAAACAATACAGGTATGTTCATCAGCATCATCACCCATAGCCCGACTTCATCAACTGCTGAGCCTCTCTTTTAAAGTACATACATGTCTTTTATCGGCCTGGACAAGGAACAAACAGGTTCACGGGATACTGTACCTACGATTTACCTAACTTGCTGGACTTCAATTTTCATGCAGCATAATTTTTCCACAATCAGGTCGACGTTATTAACATAATGTTTCGCTAAGGGCAGTTACAATCGACAGATAATTTTTATTCGTGGAATAAAATTGACG
The DNA here is from genome assembly GCA_916614155.1 of Mesoligia furuncula. NCBI lineage: Eukaryota > Metazoa > Arthropoda > Insecta > Lepidoptera > Noctuidae > Mesoligia > Mesoligia furuncula. The sequence goes on from OU744799.1 coordinate 30,163,267, forward strand.
TCTGACAGATTTTGTATGGAAGAACTGTCAAAAATTCAAAATTATTCCTGGGTTAAAATTATCTAGTATTGGAAAAATCAGACCTAAGATGTCAGTCCATAGATTACAATCATCTTGTATAGTACTTACGAGTTCCATAAGACGGTAAATGTTACCAGTCAATCATGAACACCTATTGATTTGAGAGACAGGTTCTACAAAACCTAAAGTACAAATATTGAGGATAAGCTTAACAAGCAAACCAGTTCTTGTGAATCAGCCACATTCATGAACAAAATCTTATCTATTGGCAATCAAAAACAAAGCTTATTTAATTTTTCGGGCTTAACAATTCAATCATTGTAACACTAATATTAAACATAATACACAAACAAGTGTTATAAAGATTCTGCGCGGAAGTCAAGGATGCTCCTCATTTACATGTTATAATACATCTCTATAAATGACAAAAAAAAACTAAAATGTGAGCTATTTATAACCTGCTATCTTTACAAACCTCTAAACATCTCTAATTTTACATTTCTCTAACTACACTGGCAAAACATGAAATAATTTGACCTAACTAGAAAAGGAATTTGTTATTATTTCAATGCTATCCTAACGAGCTGGGGAAGGAACAACAAGTCAACTAGGCACCCTATAAATTTTACGTCCTGGTCGCTTTTGCGCTTGTAAAGCCAAATAGTAAATAATTTTAAATGCATTTGTCAATGAAAACAAACCCTGTATTGCATTTAAAAGTCAGCGCAAAATCTAATAAATTCTTCGAGATCTATTCTGAATCAACAACTTAGTTCTATGACCTAGTAGAAATACTTTGAATTAAGCTCCTTGTTGAGCCACCGGCTGTTCTGAATGCAATATAAGCTGTGATACCTAAAACAATATATGAGGGCAATATAGTTGCTGCGTACAATTCTTTGCTATTTAACAAACTGAGTCCAGAAACAAAGAAATGTGACACTATGACCCAGCCCACTTTGATGTAGTTTTTGTCGTCAAATCCACTGAAGAATATAACGCTCCAGAACGTGTTGAGTAATATCATGCAGAGGGTCATGGCAGCGCTCGTCACAAAGAAGTACTCTGTGCCGGTGTGGAGCCCTAACGTGCCTGGACCAACCTGTAATATGGAGAAAAAGATTTGGTAAAAACAACCATTATTAGATGTATTCGGATGCTTTGCAGTCTTACAAGTGCATTCATGCAAAGATTTTTAAGTTATTTAATGTTTGCAATGTTAAGTGTTATGTTAATTGATGTCTTCGTCTATTTGTAAATACCTACGTCCTACACAATTAAACAAATAATCTATTAAATTTTATGCTAAAAAGGTTGGCTCAAGAAAACTGTTAAACAGACATATTACTTTATTTTATTTTATTCTGTTCGGGAAACTTACAGCTAATTTAAACAGTGCTCTTAAACAATATGCATCTGAAGGCCATTTACAAGTTTCCACTAATAAACACTTGAAACAAAAAAGACAACAAAAAAAAAAGGTCGGTACAAAATACCTAAGAATAACATAAATTAGGAAACAAAATAACACGGTCGATTAATAGGTACAAACTAGAAACCACTTAGACGCTAACAATTACTTTTCCGTAAAAAAGCTTTTCACTAACAAATTTAATGCTTAAGGGGAATGCTCCAACCAGCCCGCGAAATTCAAAATTTCCTGCGTTTTTTGCAATTTGCATGCCAGTGCTAGGTTATATGTTGATTAAAATATTATTCGCGGCTGTAAGACGTATGTAGTTACAGAATTATAATCATCAAAATCACCAATACAACCCTCCAACTTCATAAAGGTGTAAGAACAAAAAACAAACAGAAAAAGTAATTCTTACAGCTTTATGAACTTAGAGCGTTTTATTGATGATTTTGATGATTATAATTCTGTTACTACATATGTCTTACAGCCGCGAATAATATTTTAATCAACATACAACCTAGCACTGGCCTACAAATTGCAAAAAACGTAAGAAAATTTGAATTTCGCGGGTTGGTTGGAGCATTCACCTTAAGCCGAGAAACACTGGTATTGAAAATGTCCAAATCATGTTCACTAATTAGTTCATTAAAAGTTCTGCTCGCACGAAATACGAATTCTGCCTGTACGCGGACTTGGAGTGAGGGACATGCAACAAGCTAGGTTTGCGAAATATTTTGCAGTGTGTAACTAACCCTAAACTGCCTAACAGCTCAGGGCAATCTATAGTACCATTTGCGATTTTAAATTAATACGCCATATCAGCAATGCGTCTGCGCTCATGCAGTGGCAAGATATGAAACCTCTTACATCGCGCTATATAATTGGGAGTATATTTTCTAGTCTTGTACTGTAAGAAACGAAGGAACCGCTTTTGAATTCCCTCAATTCTATCTATATAAATATTATAGCTAGGGTTCCACACTTGTGAGACGTACTCCAAATGGCTGCGGACAAAAGCACAATAAAGGATTTTATACGTTTTAACATTTTTAAAATCCGCTGATAACCTCAGTATAAATCCAAGTGCTTTGGAAGCTTTATTAACAACGCTTTCGATGTGTGCATCAAAGAGTAACTTAGAGTCAAATGTTACACCAAGGTCCTTAATGACACTTATCCTGTTTATATTAGTATTATGTAACTTATACTGAAACGTGATTGGATGAGGTTTGCGTGTGTAGGTACTAACAAAACATTTAGAGACATTCAGTTCGAGTTTGTTAAGGAGACAATAATCTTGAAGACCATCTAAGTCCCGCTGTAAACTAAAGCAGTCGGAAAGTTCTGATATAGGGCATAAAATTTTCATATCGTCGGCGTAAAGAATTATTTTGGAACGGGTAAAGCACGAACCAATGTCATTTATAAAAATTATGAAAAGTAAAGGGCCCAAAAGGGATCCTTGTGGTATTCCTGAGGGTATTTTAACAGTTACAGAACTATACCCATTCAGTACAACTGTTTGACAGCGATTCTCGATATAAGATTTGAACCATCTGAACAAATCGCCTCTGATACCAACTGCAAGCAGCTTACCAAAAAGCACACCGTGGTCTATACGGTCAAATGCCTTGCTATAATCAGTATAGACCACATCCACTTGAGAGGGTTCAGACATGCTTTATTTATCATTGATAGTTCTGGTTTCCTTTTCCTCTGGAATATATGGTGTTTGGGCGAAGTCCAAACACAGAATGTATGTTGAAGTTTTATATTTCGCCAGTTTTTAGTTTACAGGTAGGTAGTACTGATACGCTATATTGGTAAGTAGACGTTCACTGCTGTTGTTTGTGGCCGACTCTCGAGGCGGCGCGCGCGCTGGTGTCGCGGCGACGCGATCCCCTCTCGGTGCGGAGCGCCCCCGCGCCCGGAACTCGTTTGCGGCGCGAACATCCTCCACGGCGTTGAAGGAATCTTCAAAGACTTTCTTCCTCTTCTTCTTCTCTAGTTTTCGATTGGGCAGTAGTTTTCACGGGTTGGTTGGCAGACATTGGCAGCAGACACAGTTTGTTTACAGCTCGTCTGATGATTCCCTTGGCTACGTAGACGTCCGCCACTCTAGGTATGCCGTCTCGTCCCGGGTATAGTTTGGTAACTCTCCCCATTCTCCATTGAAGAGGCATCAGGTTGTCCTCCTTCACGACGACCAGGTCTCCTACTTGCAGGGGCGGGCAGTTCTTCTTCCATTTGCCTCGCTGTTGGAGCTCAGCCATGTACTCCCGGCGCCATCGCTCCCAGAATTGCTGTCTTATTTGTTCGATGCGTTGGTATCTAGTCGGGTTCTTGATGTTGATGGACGGTGACGGAAGTGATACCAATGGTCGACCGATTAGAAAGTGCCCTGGAGTAAGAGGGTTTAAGTCCATGGGATGGGATGACAGTGGGGTGAGTGGACGGGAATTAAGTATAGCTTCTATTTGTGAAAAAAGTGTAGTCAACTCCTCAAAGGTAAGATAGGCATTGCCAGTTGCGCGTTTTAAAAGGTTCTTTGAGGAACGAACTCCGCTCTCCCAAATACCTCCGAAGTGAGGTGAGTAGGCCGGACTAAAAATGAATTTAATGCCTTCGTTTGCTGCGAAATCTGACACTGACTGACGACTGGATTGCAACATTTTGCCCAACTCATTATTTGCACCTACAAAATTTTTGCCATTGTCGCAATAGATCATGTTAGGTTTGCCTCGACGTGATATGAACCTGCGTAGACACATAATAAATGCCGCGGTTGAAAGGTCGCTGACTACCTCAAGATGCAAGGCTTTGACGGATAGGCAAACAAAGATGCATAAATAAGCTTTTGTGACACGGTTTCCTTTACCTTTTTTGGAAGAGATCATAAAGGGACCCGCAAAATCGATCCCGCAGGCACTGAAAGGAAAACTCTCATTGACTCTAACATCCGGTAAGTTACCCATTATAGGCTGTATTGTTTCAGCACGCATACGGGTACAGATAGTACACTGTTTACTAATAGCGCGAACCAAGTTTCTGCCTCCTAAAGGCCAGAAATTCTCACGAAAAGAGGAAAGAATAAGCTGAGGACCTGCATGAAATAGTTTGTTGTGCTCATATTGTAGCATTAATTTGGTAAGATGATGCTTTGCATCAAGTATGATAGGGTGTTTTTTGTTATAGTCAAAAGCAGATTGTTCTAACCTACCCCCTACCCTAATTAGACCGTTACTGTCAATAAACGGATTCAAAGATAATAGTCGGCTTTTGTTGGGAACTGGTTTGCTTTGCTTAAGATAGGATATGTCATTGGGGAAAGATGCTAATTGACTGAACTTTAGTAATAGTGTCAGTGAGGAATCTAATTCGGCTGTCGTTAGGGGACCGCAAAGCTTGTCTGTGTTTGGTGTGCTGTTCTTAATAAACCGTAGTACGTATGCATAAGTTCTTTTTAATTTCAGATAGTTGGAATGATCTTCAAAAGTAACTATAGGCTGCCTATTAGAATTGTTATCAACTGCCAAATTAACTTTAACTTCGGCTTCAGGTAAGTCATGAGGGTTGAGATGAGGTTGGGTAGGCCAATCAGAAATGTCTTTCTTTAAGAAGGAAGGACCCTCCCACCACAACAAACAAGAACGCAGATGCTGTGGCTCAACACCCCTTGAACCTAAATCGGCTGGATTCAAATTGGTAGGAACATGCCTCCATTGAAAGTCTTGAGTAAGCATATTTATTTTATTTACTCTATTGCGTACGAAAACTGGTAGTGTTTTGCTTTGTGATTTTAGCCAACAAAGCACCACGGTTGAATCGGTCCATAAAACCGTATCTCTGACACTGCACGGTATTGCTTCTAAAACCTTTGAACCTAGCTGACTACCAAGTAACGCCGCGCACAACTCTAATCGCGGAATCGTCAGGCTTTTTATGGGTGCTACTCTTGTTTTGGCACAAAGCAACGTGACATTAATACTGTTATCTGCATTGAAAGATAGTGCGTAACAACACGCAGCGTACCCGCTTTGAGAAGCATCGACAAAGATGTGTAAGTCTACCGGCTTTGCGGAGCAGTCACTCAACACATAGCGAGGTAAGGATAATTTTGAGATGTGGTGCAAGTTATTAATAAAATTTAACCATTGCTTTAAATACGGTTGTGGAACTGGATCATCCCAGTTCAGTTTTGCATTCCATAAGCTTTGCAAGAGCATTTTAGGTAGAATGATACAACACGACACCAAGCCTAGAGGGTCGAACAGCTTGCATGTGGTAGAAATAATTATTCTTTTAGTTACCTTTGGATTAACTTCAATACTACTAGGGAACTGAAGGCTATCTTCTTTGGGTGCCCATTTTAAACCCAACACATTACCTTCGGTGTTAAAATCGAGTTGCGAGGGGTTAATATTAAAATCAAGGGGACTGTTTGAATCATAAAATATTTGTGGGCAATTCGTCTTGAACTTTCTCAACGGAAACCCAGCTGAGGCTAAGACTTTGGTTACATTTGTGTAAATATGTTTTAATTCTTGCTTAGTGAAACTACCAGTATTTAGATCGTCAATGTAAAAATGAGATCTGATAACATTGGCCACTATTTGATCTTGACATTCGAGTGCAAGCTGAAGAAGACACCTAGTACTTAAAAACGGGGCCGATGCCATGCCATAAGTGACTGTGTTTAATTGTTTTATTTTTATAGGATTATTAGAATGTTCTCGCCACAATATCAGTTGTAGATGGCGCTGCGATTCATCTAAATTGATCTGCCGATACATTTTCTCTATATCTGCAGTCAGTACAAACGGATAAATACGGAAGCGAATTAGAATCGAAAACAAATCGCTTTGTATTACTGGGCCTGCTCTCGAGTTTGTGGCCGACTCTCGAGGCGGCGCGCGCGCTGGTGTCGCGGCGACGCGATCCCCTCTCGGTGCGGAGCGCCCCCGCGCCCGGAACTCGTTTGCGGCGCGAACATATGGTATACTTATCCTTGTAGTTACTAATTTTTTTTTAAAGCTATATGAACTACAGCACTGTTCAAGGTTTACAGTAAAACAGTATTATCAGCGGTCTATTTCCTGTAACAATTCCTAGGGTTTGCTTTGTTGCAATTTTCCTCCAAAATAATTGTTATAATATAATGTTTTATGTGTATTAACTCTTTAAAAATCTTATCTTGATTATATTTTGTGGACTCATGCTCTCAAATTACATTGCCAATATGGTGATTATGGATAATATTGGATACTATAGACCCGCACCTGCTTTCCACAGGTCTTGACAACAGCACTACCTATTGGGTTCAAAAATATCCTGTCTTTCTTTGAAATCAGTTGGGTGGTTTCAGAGTTTAGTTTGTACGAACATAGTGACATAGATTTTTATATATTAAGAATAGCCTTTGACCATTTATAGAGGGCCATTTTCAGAATGATGCCTAATCAATAGGATAATCACTTGCCTTCTTTATAACGGTATCAAGTTTTTAACCAGTCAAATTCATGCCTACTAGAAGCCTAATATGTAAGCACTTGTTTTCTCGATCATATTTATTGTTGTTTCAAGTGTATATTTGTCATGAAGTGGTGGGGTTCATACAACATTTAAGAGATTAATAACATTTGGAACTAGAGACAATGAAATACATACCGAATCAGCCAGTACATTAATAAGGGCAAAGGCTCCACTCATAGTGCCGAAACCCAGTCCTGACACATAAGCCAACTCTAGCTTATTGCTGCCTATGCTGTGGTTTTCTGATATCTCTTTGAGTCCCGCTTCCGTCTTCCGTAGCAAGACATACATGCCATACCGGAATGCTTCCTGAAAAAAAAAGACAATAATAATATAAACAGAATATATACTAATATATTACAGATGTATGAACATAACAAAACATGTTTTTGCAAATAAATGAATCTTTATCTTTATCTCTAAACAAGGCAAAAGAAATCTTGTATGTAAGGATCTTAGCAGGCAGCGTTCTGAAATGAAATTTTTTATATCAGCTAACTTTTACACATATTACAAAAATAAGCTAGATGAGGCTAGCATTTCCTGTCTGACTATCTGAGAAGAAAGGCCAAAACAAATGCAGTGTTTGTTACCACTATACATATAGAGGCATAAGTTTAAATATTTATCTATTACAGGTAGGTACATCAAAATTATTTAGCCTTTATTGTGCCACTGCTTGCTGGGCAAAGGCTAAAAGGATTAAAAGTTTTTTAGTAGGGTCATTTTAACCACATAGAGAAGAAAGAGGTTTTAAAATTATTGAATATCATGTTACCAAAGCATTTTAACAATGAAACTTGCTCTTTTGGGTGGATAGCCTTGGTTGAATATAATGTAAATCTAGAGCTGAGGAATAGAATGTATAGCGTATAGCTCAGCTCAACAATAATATAACTGTATCTTGCATGTTCGTATTGCATATTGCCTATAGTCACATCACGTGCGATAACAAGGTAGCTTCTTTATTAAATGCAATTAGATAAGTGGAACAGTTAAGTTTCACTACATAATAAAGACTGCTGTCAGTAAATAATATTATCAACAGGGAAGGCTCATATTAAGATTACAAATGAAATTATATCAGTCACTGACCTGGAATATGATAGCAAAGACCATCCCAAATGCCAAATGCGTTCGTAACGGCACCACTGCATACCATACGACAGATGAAATTAGAAACGATAGTAGCCATCCAAATGCTGCTACTATCATGATGATGATGCGCACAGGGTCATTGGCCACCGTGAACGCGAACATGACCAATGGAGCCCCGAAGGCAAGGAGGGAGCAGCTGAAGAACTCTGCGAGAGTCATTCTACGCGATTCTTAACAATTTTGGACAGTAAACTTAACTTAAACCACCAAAAACTGTTTAACTTAACTAAACTAAGAACATTTGGACACGATTAAATGAAATGTTATTATGATATACTTAAAAACGAAATTAGTCATGAATCACAGCAAAGCAAAGCAAACGCAGTTTTTCAGTAATGTCAATTGTCAGTTCAGTTTGACATTTTTGATGAGTCCGATGAGCGATGACTGATGATGAGTCGTTCAAAATTGACGTTTAGAAATGATTGGGCAGGGGCCGGCTTGAGGTGCGTATTGTTTCAGAATAATTTTAGTTATTTTATTTGTAATCATAATTATTTGATTTTGAACTCACTTCAGAATAGATCTTTGAAGTTTTAATAATATTTTACATTTAAATTCGTTGATCTATCTGCGTTTCGTTCGTTGTTGTTGATTTCGATGTCAACCATGAACCAACTGTCAGTCAGTAGTAGAAAATAACCTCACTTTTAGCCTGCTGGTGTGATCAAAATAGTCTCATTTTAAAACAACAAAGCAATATTTTTATCTTTACAAGTAGCTATGCCACCAAAAGGCCCAAAGAAAACTTTATGGGTGGACTGCGAGCGATGCGGCTGCAGTATAACTTCAAACGATAAAAATATTCACATCGAGTTGAGCTGCGGGAAAGATCAGTTGAAATGTCCTTATGTTGACAATGGGAAGCTATTTACTTGGCTGCAGAGGGTAGGGGCGGTGCCCGAGGGGGCTCCGCGGGACGCTGTACTCGTGCACCCGTCGGCTGGATCGCTTATAGGAGCAGTGCTCGGATGTCCCCTTCAGTTGAGCAGAGACGGCGCTCCTGTCATGGTGAAGCGGATGTGGCCGTCCAAAGCGTCTGCGCCGGCCGCTGTTATAGTACCAGCAGCGGGTAAGTGTGTCTACACCTACAGTTACTTTTTCAATTATACATGGTTGTAGTAAGAACATGTTGCCGCCAAGCCAGGACAACGCAAGAACATTAACCTCCCTTTAACCGCTTACGCCTGATTAATCCGACAAATAGTTTCGTGTCCATCCAGCAGTGGACATCTTTCAAGCACCTCCACTTCGACTTCGTATATTTACGACCAAATGCCACAGCTTGTATGATCTGCTTTTTTTTTAATTAGGCTGTATTCTATCAGGTATTTATTTTTACAACTGATATAAAGTTGGGCGGTTAAAAGGTTAACAAGATGGGTCACGACTCGGAGCACTGAGGCAACGAGTATAAAGAAGAAGAAGAATTAAGTATTTTGGGTATCTACAGATATTTACCTGCGTAGACTTGTTGAACCTGAGTTACTTGTGAACCTCATTTTGAAAGCTTGGAAGCCAGTCCCTTCCTTTAAAACAATTTTGCACAACAATAAAACTCTTCCCCAGTTTAATAGTTTTTCCCCAAAAAACAATTCATCATATCAAACAGTTTTACTTTTCTTTACAGATCTATCCAGTGAATGGAGTAATGACTGCAAGAAGGTGACAGTCTCCGTGATCAAAGATGAAGTTCCAAAGGCAACTCGCCTCAAAATCAGATTAAAAAACCATAAAACGAAATCAGATATTTGTGATATTTTAAAACACCATTTTTACAATAATTTTGTTTGTATTGGTAGCATTTTAGTTTACTACTACTTTGGTAGGAAATTAGAAATCGAGGTAGTTGACATAAAATCTGAGAATTTAGAATATACAGGTTGGTATGTTTTAAGTGAAAGTAGCATCTGGACTATGGAACAGGAAGCAGTTGCTAAAACAAAGAAAAAGCCACAGATACTGGGTGGTGTTGATGATATTTTAGAAGAAATACAGACATTTATCAAGATATCATTTAACGCAGATGGTCTGACTGCTAATTTTCAACCCACAAGGGGCTTGCTAATTTATGGCCATTCAGGTATAGGAAAAACAGCAATTTGCAAGTATCTAATTGAAAATCTCAACTGCTTTCACACAGAAATTAATGGCCCAGCCATCTTTAGCAAATACTTTGGTGAAACTGAAGGTACAATGAGAGGCCTATTTGAAAAAGCTATACAAAACCAACCAAGCATCATACTGGTTGATGAAATTGAAACTATATGTCCTAGGCGGTCTTCTAGCAGTACAGAACAAGAGAGAAGGATAACTTCAGCATTTGTGAACATGCTAGACAGTTTACATGCTGAAGAAAGCAGGGTTTTTGTATTAGCAACAACAAGGAAGCCAGAAAATATTGATCCAATGCTCAGACGTTTTGGAAGGCTAGACAAGGAAATAGAGATTCCTGTACCAGATAGAATAAGAAGAAAAGAAATTGTTTATAGTTTGCTCAGAAACCTGCCAAATAAAATATCTTCAGAGGATATTGAAAATATCTCAGACTTGGCCCATGGTTACGTCGCCGCGGATTTGGTCAATCTCTGCTCACAAGCTACCATGAAATGTATAAAACGATCCAGTGATTGTATTGAGCGTGAAGATCTGATTGCAGCATTGACCATAGTCAGGCCAAGTGCTATGAGGGAGCTATTGATAGAAATACCCAACGTAAGGTGGACGGACATAGGAGGGCAGGACGACTTGAAGTTGAAATTGCGTCAAGCTGTTGAATGGCCTCTGAAACACGCTGAGAGCTTCCGAAGACTTGGAGTCAGTCCTCCGGGCGGCGTTTTACTCTACGGACCCCCCGGCTGTTCTAAAACCATGATAGCCAAAGCTCTAGCAACCGAAAGTGGTCTAAACTTCCTCTCCATAAAAGGTCCGGAATTATTTTCGAAATGGGTCGGCGAATCTGAGAGGGCTGTTAGAGATTTGTTCACGAAAGCTCGTCAGGTCGCGCCGTCTATTATATTCTTTGATGAAATGGATGCGATCGGTGGGGAAAGAGGGGCGGGAGAGGCTGGAGTTCATGAGAGAGTTTTGGCTCAACTATTAACAGAGCTCGATGGAGTGGTGCCACTAAACTCCGTGACAATCCTAGCGGCAACTAACCGGCCTGATAGAATGGACAGGGCTTTGCTAAGACCGGGTCGTTTAGACCGTCTGATCTACGTCCCATTGCCAGATTTCGAAACAAGGTTGCAGATAGTAGAGTTGAAGCTAAGCAAAATGAGCATATCTGATGATGTGAATTCTCATAATTTAGCAACAAGGACTGAAGGCTTTTCAGGAGCTGAGCTGCAGGCTCTTTGCCACGAAGCTGCGTTAAGGGCGCTGGAGAAAGATCTGGACTGTAAAGAAGTAACTATGGAGCATTTTGAACATGTTCTGAAGGATTTTAAGCCAAGAACACCCGAGTCTCTGTTGAAGGTCTACCAGGAATTTTCTCTGGGACAAAAATCTGGGTAATTGTGTGTACAGATGACCAACATTTACAGGCTAAAGTCAGCTGCAGTCAGCAGTTGGTTAGACCATAGATTGATTTGTAACTGCTAGCTCGCATAAAATCCAAAAAATAAGTATTATTTTATCTACACATTTTATAACTAGCTGTTGCCGGGACTTCTGCGATTCAGGATAAAAAGCGTGCCAAATTACATCCAAATCTGTTGAGCCATTTTAGCATGAAAGCGTAACAAACAAACCAACTCACTTTCGCATTTATAATATTATAGTTAGGATTAGGTTGCATGCCTATAAATCTTTTAATTGGCTTCCAATCTGCAGGCTGCCATAATGACTAGAACGCGTCAAACTTTATGGCGGCTCTAAAGTGCGTTATTCTAGGGGAATTAAATGCAGTGTGATGTGTGCATTTTTATAACAGTAGCCTAATTATAAGTAAAAGTGCCTTACTTTCTAAATCATTTATTTATTTAATAAGAATTCTTACAGCTATTTGTATATAAATTAATATTAAATCTAGTCCTTATTTTAATCACATCAATTTTAATAATACATGTTTTACCTCGACTTTAGATACAAGTACAAAATTGCTGATTACATGTGTTTAAAAAAAATGGATTTCTTAATAAAAGTTTGAAACAAATGTGAGATTATTATTATTTAACAATTTATACGTTTTGTGAATCACTTTGTAATACGTCTAATAAATTATACTAAATGAGTCGATGACCCATAATTATCTGATTTTGCTCAGCAATTAGAATTTGGGTGTTGGAAGCCTATAAGCATACTTATGCCAGAAATAAGTGATGCGTCGTATTATTAAATGTTCTTCTTTGTATACAATGAACATATAAACACACAAACAGTCCTACACACACGGGATTTTACAACACAACAGTTTTTGTCAGTTCGTGAACATTGGCGTAGCTAAAGAAAAATATAGATTCTAGGTGACTTTAGAAAATACTTTGTGACGCTTTGTCTATCTTTTTCACTTGGTCAGCTTAAATTCAAATAATTATAATTAATTCATTGGATTTACACATTCACGAAGTTAGTGAAGTAGGTCTACCAGAATCTCATGGCAAAAAAAAAAACTTTGTGGTTTTCATACATTTGACATTGCCAATGTTGTCAAATGTATGAAAACCACAAAGATTTTTTTTTTTTTGCCATGTGATTCTGGTAGACCTATAAGTACCTACACGCGACTATTTGTTCGCGTAACACTACACACTACTAAGCACAATCTGAATCATTTTGAAGGATATTGCTAATCCATTGCTTCATATGTTGGAAAAATTGTCTGCTCAACAGTGTAAATAACGCAGTGAATGTTGTTGAACTGTCAAAATGAAAAACATTGCTACTGTTAGTGTATTACGTGTTACGCAGTTACACTGCCGTATCGAAAGACCAACACAGAAAAGTAGTTGCTTGTGCCAAGTATCTGAACTAATGTAAAGGTTAAAAATATCAGAAAGTAAAATTTTCAATAGAACGCCAATGTTACTGAAATAATCACATTTTAAATGCAAGTTTACACACTATGGTTTCTAATACAATCGACTAATCCACGTATTGTCTTTATAGAGAAGTCACACGTGTGTTATTAAATACGCCGGGCGTATTGCATATCCACGCTTTTCGATACGCCGATTACGATTCTTTGTTTTGCTACGGAGAAAACTTAGGAATATTGCAATTGTTAAAGATAGACACGGGACTTATTATTACTACTTAGAAAGTTATTTTTACATAATTTTATTAAGTTTCACTTGCTTATAATATCAAGTCGAAACTAAATAAAAAATGTGAGTAGGCTAGGTGTTTATGTGTCACCAGCAAAGCAGAACACTGCTTTGCTCAGAGCAGAACACTGCTTTGCTCAGAGCAGAACACTGCTTTGCTCAGAGCAGAACACTGCTTTGCTCAGAGCAGAACACTGCTTTGCTCAAACAGAACACTGCTTTGCTCAAACAGAACACTGCTTAGCTCACAAGCAGAACACTGCTTTGCTTGCTTGCAGCACAAATAGGTGACGAGCTGTTTTGTCAAGGCTGCTGCGTTAAGACAAAAGCGTCAATGAAGCCTGCGAAATCAAATTTCCTTACGGTTTTTGCAATTTGCAGGTTGCCTGGTTGGTTACCTTGCAAATTGCAAAAAAACGTATCAAAATTTGAATTTCATGAGCTACCTCAGTGCATCCCCTTTAAAGTCTACTTTTGCAGCGCGAAAGAGAGATGGAGCTACACAAGACGAATAGCACCATCCCCTTTTCGCAAAAGACGAAGGAGGCTTTAACGCTTCACAGTACGGCCTAAAATCTTCTCTCGACAGTTTGTCTCCTAGCTACGACACACACAATAAAATCTCATTTTTTTTCCCTCAGAATCTCAGGAAATTGTTAGTGAAACCTCAGAATTTAGAAATGTTAATTTTTCATCAGTCTTTTGATAAAAGAGATATCAGATAACATTCAATTAAGTATTTTTAATCACGATCTTTTCTTTTGACAGTCGTTTTGGCAAACGGTTGTCTTTGTTTCCAATTTAAAGTTATTAATGCAAGTATTGCACTTTTTTTTTTGTTTTTCGAAAACCTGATGAGGTATTTCGATCCATAATTATTTGGAATACCTACAAAGGCGGCACCAACATGTTCATAATTATTTGGAATACCTACAAAGGCGGCACCAACATGTTCATAATTATTTGGAATACCTACAAAGGCGGCACCAACATGTTCATAATTTTTTGGAATACCTACAAAGGCGGCACCAACATGTTCATAATTTTTTGGAATACCTACAAAGGCGGCACCAACATGTTCATAATTTTTTGGATCATTGTGGTCTATCCACTATGACCCAAGTCATTGTTACGTTAAGTTTTTTAAAATTCCGAATTCGTAAGGGCATGTTCACATCTACGCACGCACAGAACGCACCGTTTAGCCTTTAAACACGCTCCGGCTACCAGGCAATCGGCTCTTGGTTCCCGTAGTGAAGTGTAAATAGGAGATCTTTCACACTTCTTTGCACAATTTACCGCCGTATTACACTTCGATACCGGGTACCCGGAGCGTGTAAAAAGGCACATTCTGACGTTCGACTCGCGAAATATTAATTCAACCGAATATAATTAGCTAATACCGCACGCATTTCATGTTCAGACGAAGCAGCGTCACATATAAAGCATATCACATTCATCGTATACAGCAATACTCAATACACAAAATACCTGCGAACATTACAAACTTGCGCGTTCGTCGTGCGTGCGTAGACGTGTAAACACCCTAATAGGAATTATAATGTGTAAGAGTACCCTTTAGGTACTAACTGATGTAACCACTAAGTTAATCAGATCATAATGGTTTCTGGTACAAGGAACACGTATTAGGGAATGAAACTAGCTTCATGATTTTTTTTTTATGACAGCATCTTATAGATGTTAGACATAGAAAGAAATTTATGGAAGCCCGAACAACCACAACATGCAATCTCTTTAATGACATACGTGTTCGACAAAATTATTATTTGCATATCAGACGATAAATAGTTTAAAAGTTTCGTCAAACACATTGACATTTCATTTCCGAAAATAAAGTAGTAATAAAAGAAAATATAACATAATCAGGTCAATAATGAGAAAAAGTAATAAAACTATCTACTAACAATCATGCTGAAAAGTTAAGGTTCTTAGGGCGCATTTCACCAAGCTTTTATTCCTAGAATAAGTTTTTTCCTAAGAATAAATTTTGAATTTTTGGCAGTTTTATCATACTAGAACTGTTAGACGTCAATTTATTCCACGGATAAAATATATCTATCTGACTTTGGTAAAATCACCCCTTAGTAGCATAGAATAGGTACCATTTTCGCTAGTGGTACACTTCGAGACAGAGAAAAGAGGTCTTACCCCCCCAAAAACCCACAAAACCAGTTCCTTCCACATACAATCCTTATCAACCAGAAACCACTACGCAATCAGTTCATTCTTATACGCGCAGAATCTCCGTGTGTCTGTTATAACAGATGGCGATCCAGTCGGGCTGGGTGGCTCCCCACTGGATCTGGTTGACCTCGCCCTCGGCCGCCGTGTAGGCCAGGATCGGGTCCTCGATGGCGCGCGGCATCTGCTGGATGTCCCAGATCAGCGCCTGGTGGTCGTCGCCGGCCGTGCAGATGTGGCACGAACTGGGGGGAAGGAGTTCATAACTTAGTGGTGGCACTTAGCAAAGCAATACAGGCGTATGAGGTTTTATATCTGCACACAGTGTGAGTGACATAAGAATTATTGTCGTCGAAATTGGCAGAGGTGCTTCATAAAGCGCAAGTTCATGATCTGAAGGGCAGTGGGGTGGCCATGTATGTCGGAGGACCGATGGCCGGAGGAGCAGACGAGTCCTGGAGTGGAGACCGTGTATCGGCAAGCGTAGTGTGGGACGCCTGCCCCCCAGCCAGATGGACCGATGACCTTAAGGTGGCTGATGCAGACTGGAGCCGGAAGGCAGAGGACAGGGTTTTGTGTCACACCCTGGGGGAGGGCAGCAGTGTACTGCGATAGGCTGAGTTGATTAAAGTTCATACATCCAGCTACCGATTTTCATGCCGAATGTGTAGCTTGCGCATCAATCACACAAACTACCCGATGACCCACAGCCGGTTATTTGCAATACCAGAGGCACAGCAGTTGCGTTTTCGTCTCAGTGAAAAACCTTTCGCCATCTCTTCAACTGGAACACAGCAACACTGCTTGTAAAAACTTCCCTGGAGAAGTTTCTTCACAAAGAGCTTTGCTACTACTTCAGATGGGGTCCTATATGACTATCAGCAGGTGACATACCTGTGTGGAGCCCAGGCGATGCCGTTGACGCATGCGCGATGGTTGTTGAGCCTGGCTACTGGCGTGCAGGGCACCCTGACGTCCAGGATTATGACCTCGCAGGCGTCCATGGCGACTGTAGCTAGGTAGTTGGGGTCCTGTTTGTTCCAGGCTAGGCGGAGGAGTGGGGTGTGTTGGGGGTCCTGAAAAGATTGTGTTTGTAATTTAGTCAGTGGCGTAGAATCCTAAAGGGATTCTATCAATTTTTTTTAGCAAATGCTTTCGTTTGTCTAATTACCTCATAAATGATAGTAGAGTGCTCAAGATGCCGTAAATCGAACATCCTGACGGAGCCGTCCGCGCCCACCGACGCGAACATGTCGCGTCCGCCGCCCGCGCGGCTAAATGCTATGTCGTACACCTCCTGTATGCAAAATGATCATACGAACAGATTAATAATGAGTAGAAGGATGTAAGATCAAGATGAAGATGGAAGGACGAACTCGACCCGTACCGAATGGACTGGCTCGTAATGGCAGAAGACAAACGTGTGTGGAAAAGGGAAAGGGAGGCGTTTGCCCAGCAGTACATTACGGGCTAAATAAATAGATAGATAAATGTAACAATCAAATAAAAAGAAGAATAATTCAAGGATTTCGATGTGAGAATTATACATAGCATAGTTCTCACATCTGAGCATTGTATTGCATTGTTCGGCGTTTAATTTCAAGTCGCCGATAAATATCTTACTGTAATTGTAACATTGCAGCCGAAGAAAGACTATTAAACACTTAGAAGTTATTTGATAATTTTTGGGATTGAAAAATACAGATCTTGATTGAATAAAAAAAAACTGGCCAAGTGTTCACGAAGGGTTCCGTACCACAAGGCAAAAACGCCGAAAAAAAACACGTTTGTTGTATGGGAGCCCCCCTTAAATATTTATTTTATTCTGTTTTTAGTATTAGTTGTTATAGCGGCAACAGAAATACATCATCTGTGAACATTTCAAGTGTCTAACTATCACGGTTCATGAGATACAGCCTGGTGACAGACGGACAGCGGATTCTTAGTGATAGGGTCCCGTTTTACCCTTTGGGTACATCATTCATCATCATTTCAGCCGAAAGACGTCCACTGCTAGACACAGGCCTCCCCCAAGAGGGGGGGGGGGGGGGGCGGTTTGCCATAATCGCCACGCTTGGCAGGCGGGTTGGCGATCGCAGTATAGTACCACCATGGAATGCATAGAGAACGCTGCTGCCCATTCTTCGGTACGACCCTTAGTCGCTTTTTACGACAACCACGGGAATTATGGGGTGGTGCTATTCTTTCAAGTCCGGCACCACACAGACTAGTCCTTTGGGTACGGAACCCTAAAAACTAAATACCTAGATCGGAAAAATCTAAATCGCCTTGATTAGTGCAATCGTGCCTAAGTGTGCATAACCACGAGCGCCACGCGTCGACGAGACAACTGCAGCCGTCGACTCGCATCGTTATCTATGTCGTCGATGCGTCTCGCTCGTGAGTATGAGCACTAAGTGTTTGGCATCAAATCTCGCACAAAACTCTGGAAACTAAAAGGGCAATTTACCTTATCATGAGCAATAAGCTGCGTCTTCACATGTCCTGACACCTCATTCACCCTTCCCAGTACCTGCCCAGTCTCCAGCCCCCATATAGTGCATGTAGTATCAATACTGCTGGTCCCAATTAGGTTGGGGTCCACCTCGTTCCAGTCAAACGAAGTCAAGGGAGCACAGAAATCCGAGTTCTTGTTGTTGTTGAGAACGCACTCGAAGAGAGTGTACGGTTCACCTGCCCGCCATATGCGGAGGTAGTCGCCTGTAGGAAATAAACAATTTTCATTAGATTGCGATTTTAGAGTAGTTTTTTTTTCTTCTTTGGCAAATGGGCCGATGTCGGCTATTCCGCCGGCGTCATGTGGTGACGGCAACGTAGCAAGGTGAGCCGTCAAAAGCTTGTGAACATGTTTGTAAGATAAACTGTAGAAGTATTTCTAAAGATGTAATTAATTGTCACTCAGAACAGCATTCACAAAGCAAAAGGTGAATATTTTCGTAAAATGAGTTTGAAAAATGTGGGCAAAAAATAGCAGTTACTCTCTGCGGACATAAATCTATGGAGCAGCAGATATTTTTCTTCTGACTAGACCTTTCATTACTGGATTGCCTATTTAGCAGTAGTATGTATGTGTGTGGGTGTGTTTAGCAGTAGTAGTGTTTAGTATAGTAGTATGTTAAATCTTAAATGGATATTTTTAAGAAGTGGCATATCTATGTATATAGTTTTGTCCATTACAAGCTATGAAAGACATGAACAATACGAAGCTTTGCTTTCTCTACTTACCGCTAGTAGCCAGCAGGTCAGGGTAGACTCCCTTGCTGTCCGGGATCCACATGATCTTGGTGGTGGGGTACGGGTGGTCGAAGGTGCTCTTAGCACTGAACTCACTTGTCTCCTCATCTAGAGATATGATTTGTACCTAGAGAATATAAAGTAAGTCTTATGTTAACAATATAAAACTTGATTACAGTTTTTGAAAGCCTGAACAAGCAATCAGTTAATGTGCAGTGATCTTAAATGATTTTTTTAAAAGATTGCTGTTTGCTATTCTATATTTTATACAACTACAAGCAGGCCGTAGCAGCGCCCCGAGTTTTCACCCACATAAGTCTCGATCCCTTGGGAATATCGGGATAAAAGTATCCTATGTCCAACTATCTCTATACCAAATTTCATCTAAATCGGTTCAGAGGTTTAAGTGTGAAGAGGTAGCAGACACACACTTTCACATTTATAATATTAGTATGGATACTATACAGGGTGATCAATGGGTAGGGAGGTCGTCGCGTAAATTGTAGCCATGAATTCAGCCCATGCTTCTAGACCACATAGAATAGCAATTTATGCTGGTTATTAAAAAAAAAAAAACAGCTGTTGTTTTTTTTATAAGCAACGACAATTTCTATGCTAGGATCATAATTCATAATTACAGGTTGAGCATTAATGTTCTTGCCACCTGTATAGTTTACGTTTTTCTTGTAAATTGTGATGTTCATATCTTTTAATGGTCTTATTGAAATATACAAATTAACTTTGACATGAAAATTTTTACATGAGACTAAACAACATAATATTGAAACTGAGTGTAGCGTTGGATGATTTACAAGCATTATTATTTTATTGCAGCTAATGAGTAATGTAGCCTTCATACCATAAAGTGAGAGTACCTTACCCACCTTATTATTGTACTCTTCAACAAAGCTCCCAAGTGCGAGGCGGAACCGTTTGTCTGGTCTCACGGACCAGTTCATTGAGTACAGTGGCCATGGTGCCTGATACCTGTAGGTATTACAATAGCTTGTTATAAACTTAAAACTAAGAACAAATGATGTTTTTGAAAGAAAGCTTGTAGGGCACAAGCTTTTTAAGTTTAGTACGAAGTGATAATTGTAAAGTGATATGCTCATGAGTTTTCACAATATTTTATGTCTAAAATCTAGTGCACAATCGGTCTGGAACTTGCTACAATAATATGTATCATGTCACCAACATAGATGCAAATAGCATCTATGTTGGTGACATTATAAAAGTAATACTTATAGAAAAGCATAAAACTTACTAAAAGATGTGTCTTGTTAACTTTATTGGTTAAAATTACAAACTGTTTGGACTTTGATTCACTTCATTAGTCAACAACATACTGACTCTGCAAGCATGTTGACAATAAAGTTTGTTGCGCCTATGGGTAATGTAGGGTAACATGATACTCACTTGTATATTTCCTTGCGTTTTGTACTGGAACTTGTGGTACTTGAGCTACTATGTGGCATCGACATCCTAAATGCTTAAATTTTAACCCTGTAAAACAATAACATATATTTAATTATGTTTTACTACGGATCTTGACGATGAAACTGCTATAAAGCAACTGAGTATGTTGATTATCATGTTTAATTATGATTTTACAGTAAATAGTAAGATATAAACAATTAATTCGCAAAAAAATAATGCGAAATGAGAACACAATATTGTTGCAAACGAACCTCTTTCTGCACTGAAATTAGCGCTAACTTTAAGGTTTTAACACATGTGCCGTATTAACACAGAAAGTTATAGATGATTAAATAGGACAAAGCCTAGTTTAAAACTTTATTTATAAACTAAATTCCATGTGCAATGAACGAAAGCATTATTTTTACAATTTTGACGTGACCGTTGACATTTAGATGTTAATGTTGCAATAATGATAAAATGTAGACATTGATTATTGATTTTAAAATGGTGTTGCCATAAGTATCTATTTGTGGCTTGGGGTGTGAAATATTTAGCTTTGAGCAGGCAAGAATGGAATCCAGATTCAAAACCTTAATTTTGCAAATTGATGGTTCTGACTTTTTCTAGGGTAAGTGTAAGGGGAGATTCGTATGTAGGTACTACTTAGCAAACTATACATGTTTGTTGCGCCTATGGGTAATGTAGGGTAACATGATAATCACTTGTATATTTCCTTGCGTTTTGTGCTGGAACTTGTGGTACTTGAGCTACTATGTGGCATCGACATCCTAAATATGTATTAAGTATATGCTTACATAACCAGTATAAGCTGACTTTGATTGTACGAAAAACCTATACAATGCGAGGTCAGCTAAAACTGTAAAATTTTATAGTTTACGGACTTAGATGTTTGTGGGATCAGAGTGATTCAAGTTATCACTGACTCTTACGTGTTTTCATATGAAAATTCATGTCTTTTTAAGTATATTTCACCCACCAATTCGGTTCTACGAGAGCAATGACGCCGCGGCAGTCTCTGAGTTATATGAAGAAGAAGATACAGACTATTTATCGCGTTCCAAAGAGGACTTCACGAGTGCAACATCACCGGAATACCACCTATCTGACGGAAAAAACGTATTCAGTGTGCGCACTCAATTCGTATACCTACGACCACGATCATACGTTCACATCCGATACAAATTCGCGTCCAAAGTGCGCGCGGCCTAAGGACCCGCGGTTCCTCCTGCTTCCAATGCTACTAGTCAACTATGGCTTGACGATATTGGCCCACCGAGGGTTGGTTTGGCAACCTTTTAAAATGTTATAGGTACCTTTTATTTGCCGCAAAACTATATCAAGTAAAGCAGTTTCTTTATAGCATCATTAAGGCATAGGTACCTATGTACCTACCTACTTACACATAATAACTAATAACTATTAATTCAAATACCTAAAGGAAGTTAACTAATAGAAAACTTTATTTTATTCATAGGTAATTTATGACATGACATAATCCAATGAATTCTATTTTATACTTCTTCAGCAAAAATCACGAATCTTAATGTTTGTACGGCTAACGTTAGTTTCCCGGATGTTACGTATCTCGTGTCTTATTGGATGAAATAATGTTTATTACATGCAATAAATTAGGAAAGTTCTTGTGTTCGATTTTACTTTACGTGTTATTTAGATAATTGTACCCTATTTTCACCGACTGCTAGGTAGCTCTTTTAACAACTTTCTTAGGTACGTAATAGTTTGTTTTTTTTGGTATGTAGTATTAAAGTCACTTTATAAGTGCAACAGACAATAGAAAAGCGCGTTTAGGAACAAACGCTGAAGTGATTGGCGCCTGCAGAAAAATATTGAACAACACTGATCTACTACGAAGAACAAATCGTAGGCGCAGTCAGCAACATAATTTCGATGGCTCCTAAGTATACTGAGTCAACTATATCTACCTCTATAGAATTATAGTTGACTCACTATACTTAGGAGCCATCGATTTGCAAGTGATCAAAGTGGTCGTGTCAGTCAACCTCGGAGCATAATCATCCTATAATATTCCCACTGCTGGGCTGCTAGGCCTCCTCTCAGTGAGAGGGAGCAACCTGGGAGCCCTGCGCCAACATTTCCACAATAAAAATTATATGAAAAAAACTTTGATCAAAATATTAGAAGTCTAACTGACACTCACCAGTCCTGCTCACGACTAAATGAGATGAGGATAATGTTACTAAGTTAGTAGTAGTCAAATGTTTTATTAGAATAAGCTAGGTAGGTACTCTTTCAGTTAGACTTAAACCGCGACGCGACTTCAGTAGAATAATTCCTATGAAAACTTCATTGAAATTGTACTACCAGAAACGCGTCGCACTCGTCGTTTCACGCGTTTCTGCGGAGCTTTGATTCCCTAGACAGATTTTCATGTAGATTTCGCCAAGCTGATACAAAATTGAATTGCATTGTCGTACCTACCTATGAAAACCAGTCCCAGAATATTCAATCTTTGTTTCATATTTTACTCTGGTAGTTGCTAGACATAATTATAGTAATTAAACTTAGGTCAAACCTAGGTCATGTCGACAATAAATCGTTTAATTTGTTTCATTGCACACACGCAGCGCAGCATGGTTTAAATAAATGTTAATGGGTCTTTTCTCCTTCTGATTCATGCCTAGATAATTTTATATCTATTGCACACGTATTGAATATGAATTAAATTGTTAATACATTAGTCACCTTAATCCGAATTTTGACCTACATAATATAAATATTTCAGACGTGCGCCTTGCATTCCTTCTGCGTGCACGCAATGATAGTGTTGCTAGACTGAAAATGCTTCCATAAAATTGGGTAAATGGTAAGACGTAGTCATAATAGGTAGATACAATATTTTGATTTAAAACAGTTCCCGTTTAGTTTCTTGCCCGTTCTTCTCCCTAGGAACAAACTATAGGCTTTGGATTTGGCAACTAACTATATCTTTGTGACCGAACCGATCCCTTGGCAATTGAAAAGTGCCTGTAGGTACCTAGTTGGTTTATTTGAGTTTGACATACTTGCAAAGCATAAAGTAATTATTAGGCATACTCCAGTCAAAGTCTGCTTCGCTGGATGACTCGAGTTCTTTTAATAATATAATTATGATATGTATATTTATTTGTAAGTAGATCCTGTTTAATCAGATAGGACGATTGACAATGATGGGCTTCGATCAGTAATGATAGGGGATAAAAAGCAACATTTTTCTGGACAGTATGAAGATCATCATCATGCAATGTGTTACAGGAGAGGGTATCCCCAATGCAGCTATATCTTGTTTTTTTTTTCAAGTTTTTTGATAGTTTGGGGTAATTTCGACATCTACGCATGGCAATCCATGGCACAACCGAGCTTATCATTCAGAGCGCATGCGCGTAGCAGCCGGTTAAGGACATCACTTTCTTTCTTACATCAACATTCGTTTAGGGACTCATGATATAATTAGTGGCGCAAGAGTGGTTCAAGCGTTTCAGATGGACACATAGATCATAATAACAAACTCGGTTATGAATTTATGATTTAATCAACCATGAGGCATGGTCCCTTTGCCCAGGAGTTGGTCATTGTGTACAACGTGGTAACTGCGAAACTACCTAACACAGTACCTAACAGTAGCAATGGCTTTCATT
The DNA here is from genome assembly GCA_916614155.1 of Mesoligia furuncula. Lineage (NCBI taxonomy): Eukaryota > Metazoa > Arthropoda > Insecta > Lepidoptera > Noctuidae > Mesoligia > Mesoligia furuncula. The sequence continues at coordinate 30,187,218 of OU744799.1, forward strand.
TTGACAATTCAACAATATTCATTGCGCAGACAAATTTTTCAAAAATATGAAGCAATGGATTAGCAATATCCTTCAAAATGATTCAGATTGTGATTGAAAGTGTATTACGCAATTAGGGTGTTGGTTAGGTACAGACGCCAGCACATCAAGCTACCAGAAACTGTTAAATTTTCCCAATCAACCTTGAACCTAATGCTTTAGCAATTAAAGTTGAAAACCTATTAAAGAAATTTGACAGATTGTAGTAGCTTGATGTGCTGGCGTGTGTACATAGATAAAAAAAATTGACCTCGCAGCATCAGCAGTTGCATGGCGATTGTATTAAGAAGATATAATTGACAAGCATTGCCATCCAACGTGGTAATGCTGCCAGCCTATTGGGTACTTGTGCCATTGACAGCTCCTGTCTTTTTCTTTACCTTTTTTTAGGGTTCCCAAAGAGTAAAAACGGGACCCTATTACCAAGACTTCGCTGTCTCTCCGTCTGTCTGTCACCAGGCTGTATCTCAAGAACAGCGATAGCTAGACAGTTGAAATTTTCACAAATTATGTATTTCTGTTGCCGCTATAACAACAAATACTAAAAACAAAATAAAATGAATATTTAAGGGGGCTCCCATACAACAAACGTGTTTTTTTCGGCGTTTTCGCCTTATGGTACAGAAGCCTTCGTGTGCAAGTCCGACTCGCACTTGGCCACTTTTATTTATATATACTTGTATATACTATATAATATGTATATTTTAGTGTAAATACTGGGGTTGTCAAATAAACTGGATGATGATAAAAAAAAAAATATTGACAAGGTGCAAAATAATATCCTATGAAATTTAGCCTCTTTCAGGTATAGGACAGCGGGATTGTCCGAAAGGGTTACCGCTGGCCTGGAACATAAAGGGCTAAGGAAAGAACACGGGTGGGTTTTAGTTAGTAAGAGTCTGACACTCACTTCCGCTCCACCCAGAGCGGGAGGGGTCATTTGATGATTTCCCATCCAAAAAAAAATAAAAAAAGGTAAAACCTTAGGTAAAAGTTCAACTTGCTTGCTTATAGCTTGTAGAAGGACTTCGGTAATTATATACATTATACACGAGATGTTTTGCAGGGCGACTCAATATAATGTAATCATAACTTCATTATGCGAAAGTTGTAGTAGGTAGGTACCTACTTAGAGTTTAATTATCTGTTGCAAATAATTAGGGGAAATGGAGTAAGCAGTGTGCAAATGCAAGTGAACGTCGACATTCGTTGTCAGTGTTGCAGTCAGGTGCATTGAGTAACTTTACAGTTAAGTAATTAATTGGAAAAGCTTCGGTGAGAGGATTTGAGAAAGTTGTTTCAGACGCTGAGGCGCTGAAGATATTTCGAGTCCTGTTTTTGGACAGGGCCCTAATTCACATTGAGTCCTTACTTTGAAACCACGCTAATTAACATGACATTGGCTAAATGCACAAACCGTGCGAAGCCAAAAAGAAAAAAAAAAAAAAAAAAAAACACGCTAATTCATTTCGCGCGGTTTCGTTCATTGTGTCATAGAGAATATTGCCCCAGGTATAACCTCAAGTTAATTCGGAATCAGACCTGACTCGGCTGACCAGGATGAGGAATCATTCCACTTTGCCCCACCAGTGGGGCAGCTCGGTGGGACAAAGTGGAATGATTCAGGATTAGCCATCTAAATAAATTAGTGCTAGCTATAGCCCAAAACAGAGCTACGAGATAATGACATTTTCAGTGGGTACTGTAGAGGTCCAGACGGGACCTCTCCAATTTAATTAAAAGAACCGCGACTTGGAACTGATATATTTATAAGAAGACTTTACATTATCACGTTATTTCTAGCATTCTCAATTTCTATTATACTGAAATATTTGACACTTGCTTGAACGTTCGAATGGAACACCCTGGCAATTATGACCAGCCAGCATCTAAGTATTGCTAAAAGTAGGTCTACACAGACCCTACAGTACCTAATAGTATCCATAGATCCCTTTAACATGACGGTTGCTATTATATATACCTACTCGTACCTATCAGCTCGCAGGGCAAAATGTTAGTGTCCAATCTTATGCGAAACAGCTGTGCGATTCTGTAACCATGTCACCGTGAAAACTTAGGTGAAGTGAGCGTGGAGTGAGCTGTCAATAGTGTCAATTCCTAGCAAAAACAAACTCACATCACCTAAGTTTTCACGGTCAGCAGTGCGATTCTGTAACCATCTCACCGTGAAAACTTAGGTGAAGTGAGCGTGGAGTAGTGAGCTGTCAATATTGTCAATTCTTAGCAAAAACAAACTCACATCACCTACGTTTTCACGGTGAGGTTTTTACAGAATCGACCGACAGATTTTTACAGAATCGACCGGCAGCACAACATTTGTCTCCAAATTATTGAACGAAGGTAGGTAGGTACTGCCTTAACAGAGGTGCTTTACCAATCTACGAAATCGCACGAAAAATTAACCAATCAAAGTTTTATCTTGCTAGAATTTCCAGAAGTTTTGAAAAAGAAAGCTGTAGAATTACCAAGAAGTATAGGTAATATTTTATCTTGTTTACATACATATTTATTCGCTAAATAGAAATCCCCATCAAAACAAGCTTCCCGCTATTAATACGCCGTAATATATATAGGTAAAACAAGCGACGTCCATATTAAATTCTATAGAACTCGAATCTACTGATAATATCTTTGACCTTTACATTTATATGAACTTTACAATATAACGGACATTGCTTTATGTCTTTATCTATGCATTATGACTACATGTTTCTTGAAGTACCTACCTACAGGCCGATTGGGGGGTGCCTCACCCCCTGACAGGTGAATTTGTTACTACGCATCGACTCGCCTCATGTTCTGCTGAGCGCCCATATAGTTTGAATCGGGCTGTACCTAATGCTGACTTTTGCTGATGCTGTTACAACGCGGTCACCTTAACTCGACGCTTGGCGTTGATGACGTCATTTTGGTTTTTTGGTAATATACCTAATTATACCTAATAAAAAATTTAATTAAAACAACAACAGACAACTAGCCAAATTATCGACGCGCGTATCGGTAACAAGGACAAAGACAAAGGCCTAACACTTGCTGGGCGAGCTAGGGAATGCGGGCCTCGCATTCCAGAGATGCGTCGAGTTAATGTGACCGCGTCGTAAAAGCTGCAAATCATGACCAGTAAAAGGCCAGTTGCTATCTCTATTTCAATGTGATCTCTACGAAATTCAATTTGAAAAGAAAAATATCTTGAAGACATAGATAAGTGTCTTTTAATGCGGTACAGTTAGACTCTTTAGACCCTACACAGCACTCCTATTTACAGTATTTTCCAGAGAATCTAGCTCTTTTTATGACCTTACACACAGACCACAGACAATCTATGGCACACTGTATTATCTGTCAGGCAAAATGGACAACAAAACCCGCAAGAAGTTGAGGCAACTCGCCTTTTTGTGTGCCAGAAACCAAAGCTTGTCTTCTACATAGGTATAGCCCCAAAATCTATTAACATTATACCTAAACAGTAAATGCTTGTACAACACGATCACAAGAACGCAACCAGTCCATTCATCTGGCTAAACCCTCGTTAGGTCAAGGTCTCTAATATTAATAGCAGTCTTTTGTCCGGCCGCACCATTCGTCATGTTTTGACAACTCACACGCAGCTCGTCAAAGGTTAATATTTAATAGTAACCGGTTAGATTGACTCTTCTGAGAAATGCGGGGTTTCGCCTTGATATGATTGGTAGGTGTATTGTTTAATTGGTGTTAATATCGTGATCAGGGTTCGATCGTAGGCTTGTATGTCGTCCGTCGCATTTGCGCAACGTTGGCGCTGCGCAGACGTTGGAGAAGCGCCAACCCTTGTAAAATGCCAGTGGGATAGCGGCCTTATAGTCGCTTCGCATATGCGGCAGTGTTTGGAGACTAAGGTCTTCAACCAGTGCGTCCTGCCCACGGAGTATAATATGGTCTTGCCCGTCAAATCGAACCTATCCGAGTGTGCAAAATTTTCTACTTTTGAAATCATTGATCATATATAGTTGCTTGGGCTTGCCTGCATAACTCGACAATGCTTAACTCGTATTTCCGCTTGAAAATATAAAACAAAACCTAACCAAACCAAAATTTTAACAACCCGCCTCGGTTGTTAAAATTTTCGATTTCGGTTCGCTCGCTCTTCCCAATTTGTGCAGCATTAATAAATACCACTCCCCCTCCATGTAAAAGCAGCGCCCCTGAATAGCTTAAGTAATGTGGAGCTGGAGATGTACATGAACCATAACATAATGTCATGCCTTTATTAACGGTTAGGCAGGGGTATACCTTGATATAGTACTTACACCCCCAATATCGTAGAGAGCGAGCCTACTGCCACCAAACGAGCTCAGGCTGCTTCGCAGAAATTTCAGATGGAAAAACCTGATAATACTTTTCCCGACCTAGAAATCAAACTCAGGACCTCATGCTCAGTAGTAACGCTTACAACCACTAGACAAAGGAGGAGATGAAAATATTACCTACTCGCCACCCATGGTGACCCCTAAATCTTGGGCTGCGACCGCGTCTGCAAAAATAACTAGTTTAACAAGAGTTAAACTAGTTATTTTTGCAGACGCGGTTTAAATAAGAACCTAAGAAGGTTCTTATTTAAATCAAACACTATGGTCATCACTTCATCAGATCCTAATTCTGTGTATTGTTAAAAACTATATGATTTCATTCCATGTGCATTGTACGTGTCTAAGTAGATAATAATGCTTACCCTCGGCAAATATAAACTTCTCACATTACTCTATCAATCGAGCCGGCAATTCCCTCGTGCGGCGCGTGTTCCGCGGACCAGTGTTGCCACTAGATGCTGCGGGGTTCTCACACGCGGCGTCACGGGAATTTGAAAAGTCGCGCGTTACACTAGCGCAATGTGGGTATAATATAGGTGCAACCTCTGCCTACCCCTTTGGGTAATATATAGGCGTGATGGTATGTTAACAATATCTATCGCTAGCCCAAGTAATAAAAACGGTCTCTAAAATTTTACCAGTCCTAATTACTCTAAGCTTTACCAAACACAGCCCTAAGGGCTGGAAAGAATTAAACTTGACGTTATTTAAAAAGAAACTTCGAAGTTGTTTAGTATATTCCGCGCCGCGCGCGGAATATACTATGCGGTGGGACGGAGGGGCGGGGCAGGGCCGGATTAACCATGTCGGGCCCCTTAGGCAATGCAATTCTCAGTGCCCCTTTTCAGCCGTTTGAAGATCTTCAGCTTTTTTTAAAGTTGAATCCGTTGTGTTTGATATCATCAGACTTCTTCCCCTTTGTGACTTACTATAGGAATAATTAATGTAAAAAACGTTCTGCTACTTCTCCATTTGACGTAACCTATCTCAGCAGTACAGTCAACTGATCAGTATGAGATATGTCTGGTTACGAATCGACGCTTACTGAGGAATATTTGATTTTACAATGAATTTTAAAACCGTACTTCCCAATATGTCAATAAGTACCTCGCAAATCGTTGAAGACAATTATGATTGTCTTCCTATCCCAACTACCATATTTGGCTAAATGCGAACTAAGGAATGGATCGTACTCGGCGATCCGCGTAATTCAGCATAATTCTAAAATTCCCAAACCAAGAACCAAGAATGTTGACCATTGTTGATTTTTGTTGTTGACCATTATGTTGAGAACCAAGAATTTCATCATCACCACGAAATGCTAAATTAATTTCGTGCGCGCACGGGGGGGCCCTTAGCCGATGCGGGGCCCCTAGGCAGTTGCTTACTCTGCCTAATGGTTAATCCGGCCCTACGGGGGCGCTTTGCAGTCAGTACGTGCATTGCGAACAATAGGCAAGCATTTTTTTTGTTTTTTTTTTTTTGGGTGGGAAATCATCAAATGACCCCTCCCGCTCTGGGCGGAGCGGAAGGGAGTGTCAGACTCTTACTGACTAAAACCCACCCGTGTTCCTTCAGTTGCCTGTGCCAGGGGCCACGGTATCTCTTTCGAACAACCCGCGACCCTGGCGGGCATCGGCCCTAGCGGACCCCGTCAGTTGGTGCTGACATCTCCTTGAGGCGCGCGTGGAACACAACGCGCCGTGGACCCGGGCCTGGTCCTTACCGGACGGCGAGCTGCCCATTGCTCGCCGTCCGCAAGCCCGCGCCTACGGTGGCCGGGAATCGGCTATCGATTCCCGACGCCCAGGGCGTCTCCTGCGGCGGCTAGGGGCGTGAGGGCGCAAGGATTGCCTCTCCCTCACGCGCTCCGCCTCCTCCTTCGCGAGCATCACTGCTTCGCAGAAGGAGGCGACAGCCTCCCATGCACTCTCGCTCCGTACCATGGCCCGGACTAGGGCCGGACGCGAGAGATCGCCGCCGCCGATCGCCTCCGTGAGGACACGGCGGTGCTCTGCCCAAGCTGGGCAGATCTCCACCGTATGCTCCACCGTGTCCTCCGGGCGATCCACACAATGGTGACACCCGGGCGTTTCGTCCCGTCCTATTCTGAACAGGAACCTCCCGAAGCAGCCGTGCCCGGTGAACAATAGGCAAGCCTGCCGCCCTCACCCCCGGCCCCACCCAAGGCGAGGCCAACCAGTTCCGCGTGGACTATAGACAAAGCATATTACCTATATTGTGACGGAATTTTTAATGAAGAAAGTTATTTCTTGATAATATAATGATTAGAAAAAAAAAAAATGTTATTTTTTATTTTATTAATTTAAATTTAATTCCAATACGAAATAAGTTGACTGCAGGAGAATTGTGTAGGTATAATTATCATACATAACTATCCAATCTTTATATTGACATTGTTTATCTTTATTACTATGTAAGTACCTTTAGCTGCTCTAGTGTATTTAGTACTTTTGCATGCATTCTGGTTAATTATGGCTGTTGCTAATTATATTTTTTTATGTCACCGTGTTTTGTACCGATATTTGCAAAATAAATATCTTATCTTATCATAATCTTGTCGCTCCAATTCAAAAGCCACTCACTCAATTATTTCACAACTTCAGTACAGGCCACCTACCTATCGAGCAACTCGATCAGTTGCGACCGAAGTCTACGGGAAGTGACCTCAGCTGATCAGATTAATCGAACAATGCCCATCAGTAGGTACCTTGACCTGCGACCTTTCGCTCTGTGCTAAAACAATTACTACTCGATGAAAGGTTGACCATTCGTACCGAGATTGCAGTAAGATTATGTTATGAAGGATTGTTGGGTTAATTGTGTGTTTGATATGAATTCGTATGTAGCTTGTAATTATCAATTTTAAATGGTGTCTTGACTCTTGAGGTGTGGTTGCATGCTTTGTGTTTTGTCATTGGTTTGCTGGTCACCTATTGCAGCTACGATAGGGTTTCATACTCTGACATTGATAAGCCAAAGTTTCATAGAAATTCGTGGGATAAGAACCGTTGCAGTGTGCAAAGGTTTGGTCACTTATGGGGCTTACATGACCTAAAGCGCGGTCACTGTCGGACTGCATAGAAAAGAAAGAGAAGCGCGATAACACAACGCTGCAAGCTGGTAATTTATAGCAAAATTTGAAGCAATTATTTAATTTCAAAAAATCTATTGTTTGGACCAAAAAATTAAACCACTAGTATTTTAGTATGTTGCTTATAGAATAATCTCACGAAAAATCAGAATGTTGTATGTATATTAGTATGGTATTCATTGTAAAAAAAAGTTTTTAGAGGTATCTTCATGATTTTTTTCTATCGTATCAAATTAGTTGTATTATGTTTTCAACACACTATCTATCTAGCATATATCCTGAAGAATATCATATATTTTTCTGATTTTGTTTACTGTAGTCGATCATATACTTTTTTTGTTTCTAAAACTTGCGTTTTTTGTGTTTAGGTTCTGTAAGTCCCTTAATGAAATGTTATTTCTTTGCTTGCCCCGAACTTCCTTAATTTTGTTTGTCCTTCTTTTAATCCCTCAAACTATTCACCCTGAAAGGCACACAGACAGCAGAGACAATTAAGAAGATTTAGTTATCCATACTGGTGAAGATCCGGGAGCAATTTCTTAGTAGAAATTTCAATAATATCAAAAAGTGAGAAGGCCTGTGTCTCAGCAATAGGGACATTATATATTTCTTAATTACAAATTAAACTAGCCTTTATCTTCAGGATATATGAAGTTATCTAAAGTTCAAGGATTTCGTGTGATCTAATCTGTATAAGGCGGATAGTTTTACTAGCGGTAAGTATTGCTAATGTTTTGTTTGTCTACAATTTTACACAAAAGAAGGCGTATCAGGAAAACTTAAAAGTGTTTATATCAATCGAATAAAATAACATTTACGCTCGAAAGTATTGCAATGCCGAAGGTTATTGAGTTATTTGAAAATACTTTTTATGGGTAGGTAACGTGGAGGTATTCCAGCTAAGTCATGATCGCGCTTTGCTGGCCAAAGTAAAAGGGTATTTGCACTAATCCTTTCAGGGGGACTAAAAAGGCCACTTTGGAGAATCATAAAAGGATAACATTATGAATCGTAATACGGCGAAGACAGTCTGTGTTTTTCTTTTTTTCGCTGCACTACGTAGGTATAATCAAAGAGATTGGGATTGGATTTGGATCGGATTGATTAGTATTTTAGCACATACAAAAAAAAATAACTGAAGAATGCTTCACCAATGGGATTTGATACGATTAACTTAACGGTTAACTGTCCATTATGTTATCCTTTTATGATTCTGCCAAAGTGGCCTTTTTAGGCCCCCAGATCTAAGAGAGGAACCAATTTAAAACCCTTCCAAAGCCAAATAGAAGAAGCTTTTCGGCTCCCAAGACTATTACCGCTGTCGAAAGAGCAGTAAGTACATAATGATATACCAAGTTCTCTTGTGTTCGTGTCGACACACGCTAACACTAATTAAAACGCATTATTTATGACTCGTTGTCGTGCGTGCGACAACGAAACAACACTACCTACCTATTTACGACAGCGTCGTATGACGAGTCGTGTCATCGTGTCATTCATGATTTCCGATTAGTTTCGTAACTAGTATCTATAGTGCTCCTTGGTGTTTAGTAAAGTACCTACTGTGTTTTGAGGATATAATTAGTAAATATATATGTGTTGTAATTGTCAATTTTGAGTTCTTTCTGGCCTTTTCTCAAAGTTGGTTGCACAGGAACTGAGCAAGGGCATCCCGACCAAATGTGTAAGGTTAGGTAAGAACTGTGACCAACCGCGCTACATCCAAGTTAGTCGCCATTACTTGGCTATTTAGTATTTTAGGTCACCAAAACAGGAACTATTGAGGCTCACAAAAAGAGGCGCATTTATTTTATTAGAATATTTTAAAGAAGTATTTCTAAATGGAATTATTAGGGGTTCGATTAATTAAATGCCAAGGCGAAATTGGGAAAAAATCAATGGTACATTATATTTAGGAGACGCAGCATTTGCTCCAAGCTGTGCCCCGCACTAGGTTGAAAAACTTCGAAACTCGCATCATTCATCAACTTAACCTTGTGGTTGCACATGAATGTAAAAACTCCTCATTCCGTTAAGGCTCCACTACACAGGCACGACGCGACTTCGCGATACGACTTTGTGCTATCAATCCGTATCACAGTACCCGCACACGTTAACATGGCACATCGTGTTTTAAAAAAAACCTGTATGATTGACAGATACGAAGGTCTACGAAGCCCCGGCTGCCCCGTTGGTCTCGTGGTCGGAAGCGCGACTGCTGAGCGTTGTGTCCTAGGTTCGATTTCCAGGTCGAGAAAATGTGTTATTGGCTTTTTCCATTAGGAATTTTTCCGTAACAGCCCGGAGTTTGGAAGTTGGCGGTGTGATACCCCATCAATCAGTGACGCGGAAAGCACGTTAAGTTGTCGGTCCCACGTAGATATATTATCCTCTACGCGGGAGACTCCACTGAGATTGGCTACCATGGCTGAAATTCGGTCTGGAGGTCTATGTTTATAAAGCCGAACTTTTTCTGACTACTAGCTCCTGCCCGCATGTCCGTTTCGACTGCACGGCCACAGTGTCGTAGAAGAAAAACGACTACTTCAACACACGAAGGAATTTGTAAAACACTAACAATGAAACTCGGTTAGCAAAAAAAAAATGAGACGAACTGCGCGGCCGCGCGGTTCTCCACGTTTCGACCGCGCAGCCATGGTTAAACCTTTACAACTTTCTGAATATTGGATCTACGAATTTGCGAGTTTCATTGTTAGTGTTTTACAAATTCCTTCGTAATGTTATCTTCGTCGTTTTTCTTCTACGACACTGTGGCCGAGCAGTCGAAACGGACATTTTGCCCGCGACTACGTCTGCGTGAAATTTCTTGTACCACGAACCGCTTGCCCGCGCTGTTACTTCGTTTTTGCTTAGCGTTCTTTCCGACTTTTTGCTCAACTCCTAAGGGTCATAGCGTGATGTTAAATAGCCTATAGCCTTCCTCAAGAATTGGGCTATCAAATACAAAAAGATTTTTTCAATTCCGACCGGTAGTTCCAGAGATTACCCCATACAAACAAACTTACAAACTTTAGCTCTTTAGTGTAGATGTATTATATTGAAGTCGCTTTAAAGCCCTGCCTGTGAAGAGCCTTTAATCACATCATGACAGAGATAATTCGGTTCCCTACAAAATGGTTGCGCTGGATGGTGCTGAATCTGATCCACGCGTCATTTTCGTGAACGGGCGCCGTTGTTGAGACTGTTTTAATCTTATTTATTTTGAATTGTTTCTTCATTTTATTTTTAGATTGTTCTCACATAAAGAAGCAACAAGAATTTTCTTGCCCGTTCTTCTCCATATAGATCTACGTTTTGGAATGGAGAAGCTTCAACTTTCTGACTAACTGACCGACTATTTGATAATTCAAAAGTGCCTGTAAATGGTTTAATTTAAATAAATGGTTTGAGTTTGACTTGTTACTTGTACCTACAGGCCTACACTGCCCTCCGCATACCATTTGGAAACATTGCATTGCATTTCCTATTGTTACTATATTATTATGTATACTTAGGTTAAGGCATGTATCTATGGGTATTTGTAACCTGAAAATAAATGGTTTATTATTATTATTGTGAAAGTCAATTATTTTTAACCGCTTGTGTGCCGTAATTACAGACACAATTAACAAGCCATTGTGTCTCGCTTAGATCTACGTTTCGGCAGACTAAGGGCTAAAAGAGTAACCGTGGAGTTTCTTGCCGGCTCTTCTCCATAGGAAACGATCAATTGGAACCATGCACCTAGATTCTGACGTTTGTGCACCAGTAGGTTTATTTGAAATAAAATATTTTGATTTCGATTTGATTTTAGCCTAAGAAAACCTCACTTTAAGTAGTGTACTACAAAGTAAAACGCAAAACAAAAATCCAAATTATATGTCATTAAAAATTATTGGTTACTGGCGCATCTCGGTATGTCGGTGTATATGTTATACTGAGAGTGTCTGGGCTCTGTACTTAAGGTACACGACGTAGATAATGACGAACAGAACCAGCCCGCTGACGACAAGGGTGTTGCTGTTCAGCTGGATCTTGCCACTTCCTTTGCGTTTACTGCTCCTCATGTGGATCGATTTCTTAATCCTGTATAGTCGAGTCTGCTTTGTTCGGTGAAAATCGATCAATCGCTTCGAGAAATTGCTTATATTTTCAGAGCTTACATAAAAGTTCTGGAACAAATGATGATATTCATTAGTGATGCGCAGAGTACAAGTTTTACCGTTTATGTTTACTGAACCGAGTATTCTGCCGAATAACTCGGTATTGGAAACGTACGAAACGCTTCAAATATTAGGTATGAACTCAACTGTCATCAATGAGACACAATTAATTTTCCTATTGTTACAGAACTTAATAAGTCTGCCTAACAGACTATGGGGTATAGAAGAATGACATACAAGTTTTTGGCATTTCATTTTTTTCTCGAGGAACCAGTATCAACAGCGCCGGAACAGCATGAAGATCCAAAAAGTAACATCGCAATAGAGTTAGATCTATATCTTAGCGAAAATTTATTAGGTACCACGAAAGACTGACTATTTAATTAAATATGTTCGTTTTTTTCCACGAGATCTTTCTGACAATAATCTACATTAATATTGTAAAGAGGTCAGGTTAAAGATTTATGAGTCCTTTCGACTAACTCGGCAGTCCAACCGAGTTATTCGTCCGATAACGAGTAGAATATTAATTAAAAGTGGCCACAGATAACTTGTAAGACAGGGGTATATTGTGTGTCTTTTAGTTTGTGCTATATAAATGTATTTTCTTTCTTCTTTCTTTCAAAGAGAATAGCTTGTCTTGGTATGGAGAGGGTTGAGAATAAATGTGGATGGATGGAGACTGAGAGAGAGGCCATAGAAAAGATGGATGGGTTGTGTGAGTAATGATATGAATGATATGACCGTGGAGTGAGTGACAAATGGTTGTGAACTGACAAGGGAGGATAGAAGAGAAAAAAGAATTTAAGCGACCCCAAGTGACATGAAACATGGCCAGGAAGTAGGAGAGTCTTGCACTTGGGAAAAAAAAAACTATTTACTAGGTACTGACTTTCACAAATTCTTTTAAATTCGAGTTACTCCCACCAGCAATCGGGCGTCTAAGCAGTGTCCGATTTGATAAACATCAAGTACAAGGATCTAAGGACTATAGCGATGACGACCAGAGCGCCTGTCATAGCGACCACAGTGGACAGCTGTGTCCCACTGTTCCACCTGTCCTTCCCGTCCGAGTGCATCAAGTTGTTCACCATCGCCCTAAAGTGCTTCTTACATCCGCGCGGTTGTCGAGAATAGCCGAAGTTCCACTTTTCTGATTTCGAACCCATCTTTGGTTCAGGTTTATTCATCTTATTATCATTACTGCACCGAAATTGGATTTATATTCCTATTTTATTATGACAGCTATGATAGCCATTATAGCATTTGTGAGCCGATTGTGGCTGTGGATTTTTATTCATTTAACTGTAATTTGGGTAGAATTTGGTTCACGGCTTGTTTGGTGACATTTTGGAGAAGTGACGTTAGTTTTCGTTTTAAATGGTGCTTCTGTCAGGTGGTAATGTCAAGACTGTGATGAAAGAAATATTAGTATCCAATCACCGACCTCTTTAATACACTTGTATTATAGAGGTCAGTGTATCCAATGAAAACAACATTCAGAAATAGAGTTTTTCTTTTTCGAAGATAAATAAATAGCTTAGTTGGTTTACAGCCAATGTTTGCCAATTTTCAAGATACATTGACTGACTACTAATAACATTTGAAGGATGCCTTGTGCACGAATGAAGCAATGGACTTTGAAACACTTTTAGTGCGTTGCTACCGACCTTACAGAGTTACGGTGACCAACGATGTCATTGCGTTGCGTAAATGCGTAAATGAGGGTTTTTTTGTGAACAAAATACGTCGATAGATATAAGAACAACGCCTTCTGCTAAAAAACAATACACTGTGTTCACACACACAATCATTTATTCATATCGTGTATTTCGTGGGTCCTTAGTTCGAATCCCAGGTCGGCAAAGTTTTATTGGGTTTTTCCATTAGATATTTCTTAGTAACAACCCGGAGTTTGGAAGCCGGCGATTTGATTCCCCCGTGCCTCGGACGGAAAGCACGATAAATCGTTGGTCCTGCGCCTGATCTCTTTCTGGTCGTGTCGTATTGCCGTTACATCGGACTTACATTGATTTTGACTTTGACTGTAATAATATCTCCCGCGCCGAATGTTAGCCTCCGTTGAGATTGACCACCATGGACGAAATGCGGTCTGGAGGACTACCCAAGTAACACATCAAAGCAGTATAACGGCCGACTTGCAGCATTTCTGTATCGTTTTCGCATTTTGAGTTAGTTCTAAAGTAACATTACAAACGTTTATACGGCTACTGTAATGCTTATTTGGGCACAATTTATACGGCTTTAGATCCTAAATAGGTTCACAATAGTTGTTTAATAGCATTACAGGCGCATTATATTAGCATTATTATGGTCAAACAAGTTACCAATCGCATTAAAGAAGAATTATTACGGTCAATGAAGTTGCCAATCGCATTACAGAAGCATCATACTAGCAATATTATTGATAATGAAGATGTTAATTGCATTACAAAAGCATTACACTAGCATTAGAATGTAGTAAAAGAATGATTGGAGCTATTTAAGTGTTCACAGTTAGAACTTAAATAAACCCTACATCATTGCAAAAACATCTCTAATACCACGGTACAAATATTATAATACAATTAACGTTGTAATTTAACTACTTTGTATCGCAACATAATATGGATGAACACGGTCAAAACTGAGTGACACCATATTTGTTTGCATCAAAACAAAATGTATAATACTGGGTTAATTTTTGACTCTTTTGCTATTTCATGCCTTCAAATATTACTGCGCAATGTAGTTTACTGTAAATGTCTATATAAGTTTCATTGAGAATTTTCACGCGCCTTCGATATTCTGTGGTTTTGATATAAAATGTGATTTATAGATATTGTGTGAAATAATCAAAACAATTGTGTATTCCTGTTTAGAACGAATTTTGCATAATTAACATAATATTATTGGTTGGGCAGTATTAAATTAAGTTATATCATTATTATATAGGTCTATTGCTTTTATAAATAGGTCCGAATGATAATATTTTTTGGTTATAAAATATTTACAAAATGGTGTCGGTCTATAGCAGCCCGGTGAGCCTTTAAAAAGGCTAATTAATGCCGTCAGCAGTATAAACACTCACACGTGAACAATTATTAAGCCAGAGGCCAGAGAGAAGACTTTTGATGAACAGTGTAGTGCCATTGTCTATAAAGTAGTTTTATATGGGTTCACCGGTATACCAGTAGACTTGATGTAGACTGAAATAGTGCCATAGGGAACCTTGAGTAAAACGGCATTGTATGGTTGGTACAAAAATTACTTTTTGTACCAACCATACAATGCCGTACGAAATAAAATATATCAGCTTGCCAAAGCTGAATTATTAAAAATGGAAGACAATTTAATGTATATACAGCTTTACGCATTACAACAACTCACTTTTATTTGATTAAAGAGCTGTTAGCTGTACAACAGAACTCGGTTGATCTTTAAAAATGCAAGCATTACATTGATTCACGTTTATGCTGTCCAGCAGTACTAGGCATTTATTTACCACTTTAAAGTGCTATTACACAACAAAGGGCACTAAAAACAGCCCAAAGCTTTATAACGGATTTACGGTGCATTATAATGGTACAAGTTAATGCTATTAAGCAGCATTAGGCATTATCTTACTACCTAAAAATGCAACTATAGACCCTAAGGCACTAAAAACAGCTGAAAGATGTATAGCGGATTTACGTGGCATTATAATGGTTCATGTTTATGCTATTAAACAGCATTAAGCATATATGTACTACTTAAAAATGCTACTGTAGATCCAAATGCACTAAAAACAGCTGAAAGCTGTATAGCTGGATTGTGGTTTACTGTAATAAAGCTAAAGGCTTTACAAAAGCATTTTGATTAGCCACTATCCAACTGCTATACAGTGTAAAGCATCATAATGGTTTTTAAATGCCAATATAAAGCGTCAAGATGCCCGGTGAACTTATATAAGAGTTTATACGGATCTTAAGTTGTACATAAGTTTACTATTCGTTTATTATAATGCTTTCTGTGTTACTTGGGTATTTATTCATCTCAGAGAAGAGAAAACCATTGATCACTACTCTTGCTAGCTGGGGATGCATTATGTTCAGAGGCAGACATTTTTCGTCACTGTTGTAAATAATGCCAGTGGTAAGATTTGCTTAGAAAGATGGTACATGGTACTGGCTGCTTTACATGGTCTCATTTGCAAACTTCACTTGCTTGCTGGACCAATGGCCTGATGGAGATAGTAGGAATCTGCTGAATGCAAGAAGCACAGGACCAGTCGATGCGGCGATGCACACGGGAGGACTATGTCCAACAGTGGATGTCTTTCAACTAAATGATGATGATTAAACTTATATACCTATCCTACTCTGATACTCAAAGTGGTTCTGTAAACCATTAAACCATCACGAAATTAGGATAAGGAGCAGAGTTGTATAATAAATTGCCTAACGACATTAAAGAGATCCAGTCCTTTACTCTATACAAAAAAACCTTAAAGCTGGTTCTATATATGATAATATAGTTTAGTGCCTAAGAGTTTTTATGTATTTAAGAAAGTAATAATTTAATGTAGTAGAAGCAAATAAAAGAAATAATACTGACTTTATAAATAGGTGAATGTATTAAAATCGAGAAAAATCTTTCAAGATGTGGTCATGATGTGGTTTCAAGATGTGGTGTGGTGGTTTAAACATTAACAAATTAAAAATATTATCACCTTGCTACTAATAACAATGTGTAATTGCTATTACCTTGCTATCAAGAAACGATATGTAATGGTACACTAACTTTTTCATATTAGCCACAGCTTTGTAAGAAAAATATCTGCGCATCTACTACTTACTAGTTTATTTACGAGTACCTACCGTTCTTCATAAGTTTGTGTATCGAGTATTATGGATGATTAACTTGTATTTCTCATGATAAGTGAATTGTATTCTATTTGAGAAATAAATGTCTTAAACCGTAAATTAAAAATCAAAAACGTGCCCTCGGCGTCAAAGTCTGTCATGTAGACGAACCGTGGCGTGCTGGACACATTTTAATTTGTCATCTATACATGAGTGTGGCGGTCAAAAGGTTAAACGTTGTTTTACTAAGGGGAAAGCCTACAAGTTGGACAACAAATCTTACCTAGGGGTATCCTGTTATCCAGTAAATGTGTTGTGGACCTCCACAATATTATTAATTATTATTATGAGCCTGTTATGTCCCACTGCAGGGCAAAGGCCTTCCTTCCGTTTTTCCAATTTTTCCTGTCTCTTGCTACATCTGGCCAATCCTTTAGATAGGCGTCCAATACGTCACGCTATCTCTTTCTGGGCCTACCGCGTCGCCGATTCGTGTTATTCGGAATCCAGTCAGTGGCTGCTTTTGCCCAATTCTGTTGCCACATGTGGCAGATGTGGCCTGCCCAATTCCACTTTAGTTTGGCTGTTGTGGTGCCCACGTCTGCAGTTTGTGTTTTGGAGCGAAGTATACCGTTCCGAATGCGGTATATATAGTATACTATATTAAATTAACAATTATTAAATTAAATTGAGATGCATGAACAAGCCTCCTCGTGTAGCGCAGTTTGTTCCGCCAATTGCTCAACTGAACGCTCGCGCTCGGCGCATCCTGGACAGTCACACCCAACACCTTAGTTGACTGGACAATTTTTCCCTTGCGGTGGTAGGGCTAACGTCCGCCTGGTTTGTGACCACCCTCCCACCGGAGTCCGGCGTCAAGCAGCCTGTGTGTTTCGTCGATGCGTTCCCAGTTCCAGTGCCTTAGGCCTCATTTACGGAGACGCGGGGCGTCGCGCGTTGCGTTGAGCGGCGCGGCCCGCACTGAATTCAAATATATGGCGTTGTATGAGTGCGTTTACGGAGAAGCGATTTTAGACGCGTTTGTTTGAATTAGGGCGTTTTTTGCGGCCGAGCCCGCGGATGGCACCGACGCGTCCCACGCGGCGTTTATCGCGGCGGCGCACGCAGCGGCAATTCTCGATGAAGCTATGTCCTATGCTATGTGCCGCCGCGATGCCCGCCGCGTGCTTCGCTACACGCTAGAGGATTCGCCGCGGGCGCCGCGGCGGGCACCGCCACGCTTCCCGTCTCGCTTCTCTATGAACATGGTCGTTTATTGCTATGTTTGTGTTTACGCGTGCGATGATGCGTGCCGCTTCACGCGCCGCCCTACCGTAAACAGAAAAACGTCCGACGCGCCGCGAGACGCCACGCCACACGCGACGCGAGACGCCCCGCGTCTCCGTAAATGAGGCCTTAGGCATCTTCTGGGCACAAAATTAAAAAACAAAATTGCTTCATGTAAAATTCTGGTATTCAGCTGCATCCAGTTAGATTAGAAGCCGTCTCAAGCATTGGGTAAAGGCTAGGTCGATGCAGATGACTGTTACTCTTTCATGTGGAAAGGAAAGCGTAACGGTGTCATACAAATAGGTTCCTATTCTTTATACCGCAACATCCGTTGTGTGAACAATGCGCATACGCATCACCTTAGTTTGTTTACAGATAGTGTTCAACTGATGAATTGAGTCGTTTATTAGGTTACGTAATTGTGCACTGAATTGGAGTATGTTAGTATAGATTTTTAGGAAATAATGTAGTACCTAAAATGTCTACTTTTTGTTTGTAGTAAAATTTCAGGGATCGAACGAGAGCCCACCAGTCGTATTATATATAGTCAGTATTAAAATAGTCATAAATAGTCATAATTATGGTGTATATAATAAAGAGTATTCTATTCTGTTCTTTATGTAGATGACTAGCTCAACTAGGCAGTCTGGAGTACTTAACGTATTTTGATGTTCTTCTAAAAATTTGTTAGGTACGAGTGTTTACCTTGTACTCTCAAGTTAGATCAATTCTCAGTTACATAAGTACAACGGTAATGTGTGAATGAAAGTTTGTCCACTTAATGTTACATTACCTCGAACATGAGAATGAAATGGTGTGTTCTCTTTCTTTCTTTTTTTGGAGGTTTGAGTAAGATTTAGTGGTCTTTATTTCTTGTTTTTGAATTTGTATTTTTTTTCATATCTGGAGTAGTCTGGGTGGGTAGTCTTCAGAATGAATAGATTTTCTTATAGACAAGCGTCCATCATCAGTAATCATCACTGACTGCACCATTATCTCAACTCAGTGTCGCAGTCTCTCCCATGCTGTGTGCACAACACCCTGTCCTTCTCCAACATCTAGTCTGTTCCAGCCACTTTTTTAAGTTCGTCGGTCCATCTAGCTGGGGGGCGTCCCACACTACACTTGCCGATACGCGGTCTCCACTCCAGGACTCGTCTGCTCCACCGGCCATCGGTCGGCCAGCCCATTGCCGCTTCAGTTTGCTTACTCTGCAAGCTATGTCGGTAAATCCGGTTCTTTTCCCAAAAATTTCATTTCTGATTTTACAAAAGTTCCTTCAAGCAAACTCCGAGTATAACCCGCTCCATAGCGCGCTGCGGATCATTATCTACCATGAGAAAATGATTCGCAGCAAAAAGAAAATTCGCTGAATAAAACACGTTTCTTTCTTCGAGACCCTGATATTTTTAAACTTTGCTTTAAGCATGTCTTAAGTATTATTTATTGTTAAAGCGGTCATTTCAACTGTCTACCTATATGGCCCGGACTCCACTGAAGCGGAGCTGGGCGGAGCGGAGCGGAGACGCGCAGGAATCGACCAATCACAATGGTTGAAATCCTCATCGCGTCACTCGTCTCGTCTGTGATTGGACGATTCCTGCACGTCTCTGCTCCGCTCCGCACAGATCCGCTTCAGTGGAGTCCGGGCATAAGGCTGCCTTTCCACCAGAGATGAGCGAGGATGCGTAGCGAGGGATGTGTGTAAAACTAACCAATACCTGCGCTAACTTAGTTCAAGCTATAAAAATGAAGCGATGTTATTGGTTTCACACACATACCTCGCTACGCGTCCGATCGCTCCTCTCTGGTGGAAAGGCAGCCTTACGGTTCATGAGATACAGCCCGCTGTCAGTCAAACGGACAGATGGACGGACGGACATCGGAGGCTTAGTAATAGGGTTCCGTTGGCACCCTTTGGATACGGAACCCTAAAGCATTCTAAAAGGAGGGTCGAATAAACTGAAGGAATCATTATTGCAAGCATCGATCCCCTTAACCTGATGAATCAAAAGCGTTTCATTCTAATATAGCATGCAATGGAAAAAAAACAAATTCCATTGGAGATTTTATCGGCGTATATTTGTAAAGATAAGTATTGAAAGAAAGTATTTTTACAAAACAACAGTCCTTGACATATCTGGAACAAGTCATACGTTGAGGCAACTTGCATGTAAAGCAACTGTGTCGATTCACAATCTCTTTTGCTGCAATACGACCTTTAACACCACAGAATAAAGTGTCTTTTATAGTTTTGTGAGTGTAATAGTAACTTTGTACAGATTCATTTGCGATGCGGCCCGCGGCAAAGTTATTCGATTCGGTTTCGGAACGCAGCACGTTATCGTAACATTTTACTGGCTGAATAACCAATGGCCGTTGCCTTGGTTTGTTTTGTTTGACATATGTCATTGCGGTCGATGGCGCCAATTTCTACTTTTTTTTTCTATGCGGCTGCAACTATGAACAGATTTTAAAACACTTTATTTCTTTTCGCTAGAACCAGTAATGGAGGCTAGTTTTTTAACTGTGTGAGTAATAAAAGTTTTCCTAAATGCATCAGCGTCCTTAATATTTACAGACAATACGGAAACTGTTATTAAATTCCTTTGTTGGATGCAGAAAAATGTTTTTAATAATAATTACGGGCAATTACTTATAAATAAGGTAGTCCGATATTAAGACAATAATGCTTCTGATATAAAAGGATGTCCAAGGGTGACTGCCTCCCGGGGCGAAAGGGAGTCACCTCCTTCTGCGAAGCAGTCATGCTAGCGAAGGAGGTGGCGGGACGGTTCAGGGAGAGAGCCTCCCGTCTCAGCCGCCGCGGGGAACGCCCCAGGCGTCGTCGGGAGCCGCGTGACGACTCCCGGCCACCGTAGGCGCGGGCCTGCGGGCGGAGAGTAATGGGTAGCTCACCGCCCGATCAGGACCAGGCCCGTGCCGGACGGCGCGTACGTGTTCCACGCGCGCCTCAAAGAGATGTCAGAATCGAGGAGGGGCCCCCTTAGGGCCGAAGCCTGCCGGGCCAGCGGGATTGTCCGAAAGGGTTACCGCTGCCCCGGAACATAAAGGGCTAAGGAAGGAACACGGGTGGGTTTTAGTCAGTAAGAGTCTGACACTCCCTTCCGCTTCACCCAGAGCGGGAGGAGTCATTTGATAATTTCCCATCCAAAAAAAAAAAAGGGTGATGATTTACGTCTTCGTTTTGTAAATAAGTAATTAGTGAGTGCCAAAAGTGGAGATGGTTGATTGTTTTGGTTTAAACTTTATATTAGTTTTAAATAAGTTTTTTATTATACTTAATTATCATACTGTCACGGTGTGAGCCCCTGAGATACCGATGAGGTCGACCGAGTAGTAGAGGTCGTGACTATTGCCATCACCCAGTCAATCCAGACTCAGATATAAAAACAATCAATTAATCAATATCTTTATTGTGGATCATAGGTAGGTACAGACGCCAGCACATCAAGCTACCTAAAACTGTCTAATTTTTCCAATCTACTTTGAACCTTATGCTTTAGCCATAAAGTTGAAAATCTATTAAAGAAAGGAGAAATCCGTTTCTGGGCCTAAGCGTTACACGAATGAGATATGTACCAAAAAAATCGTCTATTTTGCTAAATTAACCCATTTAAATCTTAGCCTCATTTACAATGGCCAAGTGTAGAAAATAAGTAGATTTCTATTTTTTTTATTTTAAACCACCGTTGTAAACCGTTACAACACTTATTTTATTATACGTCACTAACTTTACAAATGCTGGTATTCTATCAATAGAGCGTACCCTAAGAATATGATCGATTTAGTGGAAATCGATGTTGATACGAATAATTAAATAACACTCCATTGTTTTAGTATAAATGACTTTTTAGATAATAAAATCAACGTAAAATGATAAAATCTGGAAAATAATTGATTTTGAACGTTATCGCCATCAAAAAAACATTAAAAGAAATAAATAATCGATAAAATCGACTGCACCATGGATTGCACTAATAAACGGCAAATGTCAATGTCAACGTCGGTCAATTGTCATGGTTGTAATGTACAGACGCCAGCACATCAAGCTACTACAATCTGTCAAATTTCTCTAATAGACTTTCAACTTTATCGCTAAAGCATAAGGTTCAAGGTTGATTGCGAAAAACAATAAAAACCTACTAAAACCAAGTATTCTGATTCCCATTAAAACCACTAATAAAGAGGTGAAAATTTTCAATTATCTGTATATAATGTCAAATAATAAAGAAATTATGTCAAAAAGTATATAATGTCAAATAATTAAGAAATTATGTCAAAAAGTAAGTACTTAAAAAAAAAAAATTAATAAAAATTAAACATCGTAATTTGAGAGCAGTTAATAGACATTTACATAGTTATGCCGTTAATGAGAAGCCAGGGAAGCCACATGTGCAGAAGGAATTATTGCCAGGCTACCTTGTCTTCAACGTAGTCTTTAATCTTATAATATGCTTTTTTGATAAGGACACGTTTAATGAGGGTTTTGAACTTTGTATCGCTAAGTTCTGTAACCGGCTTTGGCAAATTGTTATAAAAACGGATGCTGTTTACAAGAAATGACTTGCTAGTTTTAGTTAATCTAAATTTAGGTAACACAATTTCATTTTTACTACGTGTATTTATATTATGGAAATCGCTTCTTATTTTGAAGAGTCTTAAGTTTTTGCGAACATACAAAATACTTTCTAAAATATAAAGAGAAGGCAGAGTTAGTATATCAATTTCTTTGAATTTGTTTCTAAGAGACTCGCGAGGACCTATTTTATAGATTGCGCGGATTGCCCTCTTCTGTAAAATGAAAATTGAATCTACGTCAGCTGCCGATCCCCACAGCAGAACACCATAAGACATAATACTGTGGAAATAAGCAAAGTATACTAACCTAGCTGTGGCTATATCTGTCAACTGCCTTATTTTTCTTACTGCATATGCAGCTGAACTTAATCTACTTGAGAGAGCTCTAATGTGTGCGCCCCATTGTAATTTTGAATCTAAAGTAATTCCTAGAAATACAGTTTCCGTAACAGCATCTAGTCTTTTGCCATCAAGTTCTAAATTCAGACCCACTTGAGGTACATTTGGTAATGAAAACTTAAGACATTTAGTTTTGTTTGCATTAAGTAAAAGATTATTAGCTGCAAACCATTTCGAGAGAACAGCCAGACTATCGTTAACATGTAAGACATCCGTATCTTTTCTATCTATTTTAAAAATAAGGGAAGTGTCATCAGCGAATAAAATGATATCCGACAAGTTAGCCATCATGTAAGGAAGGTCATTAATATAAACTAGAAATAGGAAAGGGCCAAGAATTGAGCCTTGAGGCACGCCCATCTTAACTAGAGACCCCGAAGACGTCGCCCCGTTAACGTTTACTTTTTGCTGGCGCTTTGACAGATAGGAAAGAACAAGATCAGCAGCTTGTCCACGAATTCCGTAGTGGAATCAGTGTATTATGGTCAACGCAGTCAAACGCTTTTGAGAGGTCACAGAAAATGCCAATTGCATCCTGGGACTTCTCCCAGGATTCCAAAATGTGACTGATGAGTTTTACTCCCGCGTCTGTCGTCGACCTACCTTTCGTGAAACCAAACTGGCGACTATGTAAAATCCCATTTGAATTGAAATGTGACAACATCTGGTCCAGCATGATTTTTTCATAGATTTTGCTCAATGCTGGTAGCACAGATATAGGTCTATAATTGGAGGGATCAGACTTACTACCCGATTTGAATATCGGTACTACTTTACTATGTTTCATTAAGTCAGGAAACGTACCGCTGTCTAAACATTGATTAAATATGCCTGTTAGAGCAGGGGCAAATGTGTCAATAATATCTCCAAGAACCTTAACAGAAATCCCCCATAAGTCTTCAGTGTTTTTTATGTTAAGACAGCTTGGCAGACTTTAATCTGCCAAGCTTGCTGGAATCATGCCAATG
The DNA here is from genome assembly GCA_916614155.1 of Mesoligia furuncula. Lineage (NCBI taxonomy): Eukaryota > Metazoa > Arthropoda > Insecta > Lepidoptera > Noctuidae > Mesoligia > Mesoligia furuncula. The sequence goes on from OU744799.1 coordinate 30,211,005, forward strand.
CTGTATCTCTTGATGGAAATAGACCAGAAGGGAGTGAACAGACACCTACAGGACACCAACGAGTGTGTATTCACTGTGGACTTTCTCTTCTGAGAAGAGTTTGTTGCCATCAAGTTATACGACTACTGGTACAGTGCAAGAACACAGAATACACGAAGTTATAAGAGGATGGATCCTACCACGCACGGTTAATATATTAGTTTTTTCATGCATTTTTAATAACATTTTTACTTTAGTTTTGATATAGAACAAGGGCATTCAAAAGTTTTATTTTATTTGGTATGCTAAAACATTTAAGTGAATTAGAACAGTGTGATAATGGTCAAGCTAACTCAGGATTACTAACCTACATCAGGATTTCTTTAGATCATTCTTATTCAAAGTGGGCAATAACACACCACACACCTCTGGTGTAAAGGCACCCTTTAATGTAGATATATTATTTTCAGGTGGGTGCTTGGTGGTGGGTGTCTGTCACTCTTGTTGGGTGCGAGCAAATAGAGCATCCCGGCATTTCCATGATCTACAGCAAGAGCTGTCAACATCGGACTCAACCTGGATGTTAAGAGGAAGAATAAAGTCAGGCATATTAGTAATAGGATGTATTTCGTTTATACATTAGTCGACAGCTCTCTAAGTGGAAGGGATAACCGAACCTGTATCATTGGCAAAAGAACGGTTGGATGCTGTGCCCACACCGTGAGCATAATATGGTATCTTGGTTAGGCACGGCACCAGGTTTGTCAATTGCCTCCTGCACAATTTCTGGATACCTACTGTATTATTATAATCCTAATGAAGAAAGTAATTAATAAAACCATCACAATTACCTGTGTTTTTTTATTATAGTATATTATTGCAATATCAGATTACTTACTTACTGAAATCTGAGATTGCATCAAATCCCTAGGTATAATATTAACAAATGCAAGCCAGTAGTGATGTAAGTTGGCTTTGTATAATAAACATAGTTTTCTGCTGAAGTTTTCAGTACCGCTACAAGATCAATCAGATAAATCGGAAGTCATCCCCTAAGCGCTTTTTATATAAGTACCTAATACCTCATCGTGATAGGCTGTAGGTGCTGCATGTGCGTTCCAGATTTACGTAGGAAACGAAAGTCTCAAAAATATCATTGTTTAACTAGGTACTAAAAATAACCTAAAAAGTGAACATTGTTGTCTGATTTTACCAATTTGGCCATTGCTGGGAGACGTAAAAATTGGGCTCGTGAAACCTTCCTAAATGCTCTAATTTATGGCCAAATTCCAGCCCTGTAACGCCAGGCCCAAGTTTCTATGGAGTTTGGGTTTCTCCTTTGACAGATTGTAAATTACTAAAAAATTAAATAAAAATGAAACGGAACGAATTTGAGTAGGTACATATCAGTGGGCCACTGAACGCATCATGACTCTGAGGGACACTGTATTGGAGCAGTGATGTCTTTTTCTTTGGCCTCGCCTTTTCCCGTTACGCTGGGTCGGTATTATATCATGCGACGCCATTTGCAAAGAGTAAAGTAACTATAGAGCGCGTCATCTTCCGTAAGTCTCATGCGGTGGAAGACCTCAGTCTTCCGAAGAGGAATCTCTTCTTCTAAAGCCACTTTTAGATATAAAAGGTAATGTAAAAATCGATAGAAAAAAATATAATCATAAATTAATAATTACCTAATCTTAATCTTAAAATCATTTTGGGAACTCCAGATGAGTGCAATGGCAGATATTATCACAATTACAGAATAGCCGGTCATACTTAGAAGTTAATTCTGTACAAGGAAACAAATTAAATGGCAAATATTTTTATAACAAAAACTGGCAACACGAATGTGACTCAATGGATCACGATTTAACCGAAGTTATCGACAAAAACTGAGATGACGGGGCGTGGGAACTGAACACAGTAAACACGTAGGTACACCTAAATGAACAAACAGGGGTTTACGTAAAAACGATGATTAATTAAAGAGACGTCTAAACGTCAAAAATCTATGGTTTAACAGTCGCCAATCACTACCTATCTTTATGCAACGTTTATGAATAAAGGGGACAGTGTCTAAACTTACTAGCTGCAAATATTTCGGTAGAAAGATTTTTTTTCGATGATCCCGGCCTTGTCAAAGTTGCCATTGCAATGGCAACTTTGACAAGGCCGGGATCATCGAAAAAAAAACATGTAAGGAGTTTTCTCCACTTTTCTATATCTGTATTTCCAATAACAAACGTATTTTATTCTATCTAGATATTTAGCCTCTACTAGACTAAACCACTTTATTGTAACTTCAACCTTATAACTTGTCCCTCCTTTTAGTTCCTTATTATCATTTTCTGAAAATACACAGTACGCGGTTGTCTACATCTCTTTTTATCTACTCTCCTATCGCACCTGGCTAATAAGAAAAAGATAATAAGGAATTAAAAGAAGGGGCATACCTATATGCTAGAAGAGAGTTTTTTTAGAAATAAGCATCAATTTTGTACGTATTTTTCTGTTTCTTTTCTATTTGTCTGTTTACAGGTGTGTATGAAAGAGATAGGTATGCAGGATCGTCGGATATTGTTGAAGTTTAGTAAGAAACCGATGTATGTTCTCGAATAAAATTTTATTTTAATAATAGAAAATAAACAGCTCATTTATCAAATCATATTTCAGTCGACAACATCCATCGGTTTCTTACTAAACTCAACTATATCCGACGAGCCTGCATACTTATCTCTTTTCTTGAGAGTTCATAAATGGTTAAATAAATAAGTAAATCAGCGACAATATAGAATTTGAGAATACGAAGGCCTTCTCTACTATCTATAAAAAGTCATGCGCCAGAGCATGACAATCCATTCAGACCACCACGACAAAAAAAACGCCATCACTTGTAATAATCCACCATCGATAATTCCAGGACAAAAAATCAATAGAACAAATCTACGTGTCTATTATTAGATACAAATTATATTAAATGGACCAGATTGTAGATCACGACCTTGCAAAGTCAAAGATTGACAATATGAGTACTTTGAAGTTTGAAGTGACACAGAGTCGGAACACAACCGGACATTTGTGACCTTCAAGTGGACAATGAGCTTATAATAGAAATTAATTCGTGGGATTACTTGAAAGCTTCTTTCTGTTGAAATAGCACTAATTTTCGTTAGGGTAAAGGACGATTTTCGTACAGAGAAATGATGAGCAGAATTCGTCACGCATACGTTTTTCAGGATTTTGGCCCAGTGGTGACTTGCGAGTTGTAGGACGTGGGTTCGAACCCAGCCAGGCGATTTACGTTATTTAAATCATTTCAAAACCGAACTGGTAACGATTTTTTTAAAATTTCATCACCACTGCTCTCTAAACGGTGAAGGAAAACATCGTGAGGAAACCGGCATGTCCTAGAACCAAAAATTCGAAGACATGTGAGACATCTACCAACCCGCACTGGGCCCGCGTGGTGGATAGCCCACTCCCTCTCGAAGACAGGAGGCCTCTGTCCCAGCAGTGGGAAGATTATAGGCTGCTTATGCTATACAATTTCAGACCATTTGTGACTAAGTTTCTTTCATCACGAAAAATCATCGGAAAATTCACATGATTGGAATCTACTTTAGAAGTTCCTTAAACATTCAAATCATATCAAATCAATTCAATTTATCGGTTGGTAGAATATCGGTCACAATATTATTATTATGGATCCTTAACACTTAGGGCTGATTTTTCACAATCATCTGATAAATTTATTCGAGGAATAATTTTGAAATTTTGACAGTTATTTCAAGTCATATTAATGTGACATGCAAACTTTTATGTTCTTAATTAATAATATAAGAAATCGATAAAAAAAAATTAAGATAGGTATGATTCTATTAAAGTGATTCAAATTGCAATTGGATAGCAATATTACATTATTAGAAATATGTCATAAGGTAATTAAATTATTATAATTGTTATTTATTTTCCAATGTCTTATTAAATATATCGTTCAAGCCACAAACAAGTTTTCATTAACAAGTGTCATCATTCTATCAGTAGGTGCTATGAATATGTAAAAGTAGTATTTGCCTCACTATCATACGGTAGAAATGCAACAAAAAATTACAATATGTTACACATACTGTGACGCAGATGGAAAACCGGACCTAGTCGACCTTCTAAAGAATTTTTTGCATCAAGAAATCTTAAGTATTTAAGAGTGGTATTTATTCTCCAACATGTTTTCAGGATACTTTGCGATTTCCATTATATTTCTTACTAGCTACGCCCCGCGGTTCCACCCGCGTAAGTTTCGATCACGTGGGAATATCGGGATAAAAACTATCCTACATCCTTTCCCGGGACTCAAACTATCTCTACCTATACCAAATTTCATCTAAATCTATTCAACGGTTTACGCGTGATTGAGTAAGTAACAAACAACCAAACATCTTCACAAACTTTCATATTTATAATATTATTAGGATAGTAGGATTAATGTCGAACTGCTGGGAAAATGCCTCTCTACTCTCTTTCTACCCCTCTCTATCTACAGTTGCCAAATGATGAGCTGGACTCATAAAGATTGGATACTAACATTAGTTTAAAAAAAGAGGAAACGAAGAACAAAGAGAAAAGAAAAGAAGAGGAGAGTATTCTATTGTATTGTTAATGTTTTCTTACTAACACTAACACTAAGATAAGATAAGATGATTTTATTTTGCAAATATAAATAATAATATAATACAGGTTAACAAAAAATAATACACGATTAAATTATCTTATCTTATTTTATCTTACTAATTAATGTATGGATTCTGCGTGGTCGGATACTAATGGTTTATTATATCATAATGCTAAGCGTCATGGATGGGGCTTGTGGCTAAGTCATAACCGCCGAAGGGGTCAATCGATCAGGTTAAGCTACGCTTGCCGCGGTTGATCCGTGGATGGGTGACCATCTTTAAATACCAAGACCCCTCCGTGCCTCGAAAAGCACGTTAAGTCGCTGGTCCCGGCTGTCATTCGTGGGTCTTTGACGGGTCGTCAGAAGCCCGAAAATCTGACAACCAGTCTTACCAAGGGGTTTCGTATTACCCGGTAACTGGGTTGTGGAGGCCAGATAGGTAGTCGCTCCATGAAAAATACTGGTACTCAGCTGCATTCGGTTAGACTGGAAGCCGACCCCAACATAGGTGGGAAAAGGCTAGGCAGATGAATGCTAAGCGTCATTACCGCCACACCTCCACAACATCAACAGCAAGTCATTCAAGTGCTCCAGTTGGAGCATTCACATACGTGGCCCAGTTATGATAGCTTGACAAAGGGCGCGGTGACAAGGTCGGCTGGCTCCGGTTCAGAACGTCATTAGCCTCTGGCTATGTAGAGTACGTAGTAGGTGGGTACCTACTACCGTACGTAGTAGAACCTACCTAAAGATATTTTTGTCTCGTGTCGAGATGATCTAAACCAGAAAATCTCATACAGGGTTATTTGTAAAACATTAACAACCTCTTAAGAGGTCATTGTACTCATTATTATGAACAACTTTTACTATGGGACCAAACATGAAATCGCGAAAGAAAATCAGCTGTTCCCCCTTACATTTATGTTTGTATAACTCGTCAAAATGTAGGAAACAGCTGATTTTTTTTTCGCGATATCAGGTTGGTCCCATAGTAAAAGTTGTTCGTAATGATGAGTATAATGACCTCTTAGGAGGTTGTTAATGTTTAATTAACGATACTTAAATTGTGCGCATGCAGTAATTATTTGCTAATTTTATTTTCCAAATGGCTGCTACTAAATGAGAAATAATAAAAAGAACGTGATTGCTTACTACATACATTAGTTATTCCGGTTCCGCCTACCGGAAAGTCTGAATCATACGCACTTATGTACGTACATAACATGCGTAGATAAATCTATTTTATAAATCACTAAGTACTGATTATTATTTAGTACTAGCAGTGCCCCGTGTTTCACCTGCATAAGTATCGATTCCGTGGGAATATCAGGATAAAAAGTATCCAATGTGTTAGTCCTGGTTATAAACTATTTGTGTGCCAATTTTCATCCAAATCCAATCAGCCGTTTGTGCGTCAAGAAGTAACAAATATAAACACAACCACAAACTTTCGCCTTTGTAATATTAGTGCGATTCATAATTAATTGAGGATGCAAAGTACAGAATGTACCTCATTTATGTTGAAAGTACTTATAGTGGAAAATGGGTTAGGAGTGGAGGATAGAATAACAGCCCTTCTTCCTTGTACGGATATCAACAGGATGCAATTGCCGGAAAGTTATGACATAGGTTTAGTAGTCTGGCGACACAATTTCTGCGTACCGCTAGACGCCAGGATACTTATGGTTGTTTTTTCAAGTAGGTACTTGCCTCCCACCCCATATAATTGATAACTCATTGAACATAGGCATGATGGGGTATCGACATGTTATTTGCTGACAAAAAAATCCTGCCGCGGTAATCATCAAAGTTGCCAGCTATAAAATAGCGATGCGAATGTTTGACTGTAGTTCAGTATTATATGACCAGACGCTCGATTCTGTGAAAATCTCAAATCGTAAAGGTGAAAACTTAGGTGAAGTGAGTTTGTTTTTGCTAGGAATTGACACTATTGACAGCTCACTCCACGCTCACGTCACCTAAGTTTTCACGGTGAGATTTTTACAGAATAGCACCGCTGTACCTTAATTGCGTAATACACTATCAATCTCAATCTGAATTATTTTGAAGGATATTGCTAATCCATTGCTTCATATGTTCGAAAAATGTGTCTGCTCAACAACGTAAATAACGCAATGAATGTTATTTAAGTGTCAAAATGTAACCCATTGTTACTAATAGTGTGTTATGCAATTGCCCCCAGCCTGTTAGTTTGCCCTGCATAGTGACTCAGCGACAACCATATCCTTGAAGGTAGAAAATCCAGTAGTAAAAGGTCTTTATCAAAGTTAATTCATACGTTACTACTTTAAACAGACCACATTAACACCACAAAAAGGCATTAACAGGCATATCATTCATTTAATAGTATTTATTACATATCCTGTTGCAATAAATCTAGTTTATAATAGTAGTCTATGGCGGTATATAAATGAAATACCGCGTGTATGACCTCGTTGGTATAATTTTCGTAATCGCTACTGTTGAACTTGAGCTTAAAAAAAAAAAATCTACAAATTTTTAATAAAATAAGCGATAGACATAATTTTATTACTAGAAATAAAGATAAAATACATCAACCATTTTTTAGATTAACTAAAGTACATACATCCTTTATGGGGTACTGTGTTAAATGTTACAATAAAATACCTTGTGATATATTGCAATTAAATGAAAGAAAATTTAAAACACATTAAACGTACACTTTGTAAACAAGCATACTATAAATAAGAAGATTATATCCAAGATAAGAATGCTTGGAAACATGCTGGTCCTGCTCCATAGGACATAGAGTCTAGACAAAATCAAACTGGTTGCTAATTTTATTGTAAAATTGATTCTTTCTTCTTTTTTTTTTTGACGTTGATTTATATTCTGTAATTACTTAACCTCACACCCTGACTTATTACTTGAAATTTTTAATTTAAATGAAAATCGTTAATTTTTACCATGTTTGTAAATATGTGAGCACCATGTATCTATTAGATAATTAATTTATGTCATGTTTTCATTCTTTTACCTATTTTGGTATAGTAATTTTATTTTATTTTAGGTGCATCGTCTTCACGTACTCGTATTATTATATAAGTAATGTATGCAAAATATTGTAAAACATTTTAAAAGAGTAACGGTGGAGTTCCTTGCCCATTCTTCTCCATACGAAAACTACCTTTTGGAATGGGCGACTAGAATCAATCGTAATTTTTGACGTTCAAAAGTGGCTTTTATGTGCCTATTTGAAATAAATGTTTTGACTTTGACTTTGAGGTCCTGGGTGCGGTTCCCAAGTCGGGCAAAGTGTTATTGGATTTTTTCATGAAGAATTTCACAGTAACAGCCCGGAGTTTGGATTGGCAGTAGGCTCGTCGCCTATTACATGGGACTTAAACGTCCTAATTGGCGAAATGTGAGTGCTCACCTCTGCCTAACCCCTTTTGGGAATACAGGCGTGATGTTATGTTATGAATGAAAGTTTGCTATTGGTGAGCAGCGCGACCTTGACAGCGCGCGCGCAACGAAAGTGAAATGAAATGAAAACTTGACAGCGGTTCTGTTTGAAGAGAGTTATTTAAAGTTAGCATAGACATTAACTTATTGCTTACCTCACTGCTTGTTTTTTTGTGGTTTTTAGATTTGGTACTTTTGTTTTTATACTTCTCTTCTCTCCGTACTTCCTCTCCGTATCGCTGGCACGACTGTATTTTAGATCTTATTGGATCAACACTTCGCCACTTCCACGGTGTCGTCGGTGACAGCGCAGAGGTCACTTTGACTGCATGTTTTGGGACATAGAGGGCAGGATAGGAGGTGGATCTTAGTTTGCGACATCACCCTGCTGCCGCACCGGCCACAAGTGGGAAGATGTAACTCCAATCTGGTAAAGTGGGACGGAACGGCAGTGAGGTGGATCATAGGTACTGATAGATGTACAAACACTGGAATTAACAGCCTCGTTGATCTTGTTCGAAAGCGCGCTATGTTATGTTATGTTGAATTAAGTACTTTTCGGCGTGGTTTACAGAAGCCGCCAGACCTCCAAATTAAGTGAAAAAATAACTTTTTTAAACATTTAGGTCTTCAGCAACAATCACTTAGCCTAAACAGGAGGTCTACTCCCCAGGGACATAAGACCAACTACGGACATAAGATTAGTTTGGGGCCCGACGCAAGAATGAATAACGCCACGATTTGACACTTGTCCCTAGTCCCGATGTGTTTTCACCTGTCCGAAAAATTAGTGTTCACTCCGAAGTTTCGAACTATGTTAGGACGGCCCCGTATCTTCGTTCACAAATTTAGAGAGATGGCCACCCTGGAGAGATCAAAAGTATGTAATCTTACGACGTACTTTATTTTACTTATCAGTATAATAAATCATGTCTGTTCTCCCCGTCAATTTATAGGTACTTCTTTTTCACCCCGTGGGTGTTAAAAAAGATAGCTTTGTTTACACAGAGGAATGCTGCCTGTTTCGACACCCACGGGATTTAAATGGAATAAAAGAATATGGCTGGTTGAGAGCAGACAACCTTCGCAACTTGACCGGGGGTCAAACACAGTAACTCTGGTTATTGTATTTACAAGTATCGCTTACAAATGCAACTGATACGTAATGTTCTTCTTTTCATCTCAAGTCGGATACTTTGTTATAAAATACTGTATTTTTTTATAATGACACATACTTTTTGAGGCTTGAAGGTCACGGATGATATTACATTGCAATAGGTATTATATTTATTAGGTGTATTGTTATTTATAAGTTAGTGTCCGGTGTCTTTGTATTCGGATTAAATAGAAATATGTTACCTACATAGTACGCGGTTAATTACAGAATGTTCAAAGACTAGGCTTTAGTAAATTCATGGGGAAAATCATACAGTGTTACAATTTAAGTTTCAAAAGTCTCATCCTCTTTTGCACACGACTTTATGGAACTGTGGAAAAATAAATGATTGTAAATATGTAGAGAGTGGTCCTGCACTCTCTACCATTTACAATCATTTATTATTTATTTATTTTTTTATTGCTGATTGTGTCCCGCTCTTGACCTTAATCACGCCTGATGGAAAGCGATGAATGAGGTCTATGATGGAACGAGCGTTCCCAGAAGATGCCTAAGGCACTGGAACTCCCACGATCGACGAAACACAGCAGACTGCTTGACGCCGGACTCCGGCGGGAGGGTGGTCGCAAACCAGGCGGGTGTTAGCCCTACCACCGCAAGGGAAGAATTGGCCAGTCAAATAAGGTGTTTGGTGTGACTGCCCAGGATGCGCCGAGCGCTCGGTTCTGTTGAGCAACTGAACCTTACGACTGAACCAACAGCTCCTTCATGCATCCCAAAAATTTTCATCGTCATTTATTTATTTAACGCTTCAAGCACATAAATGTACAGAGGTGGACTTAATGCCATAGGCGTTTTCTACCAGTAAACCGTCAAGGCTTCAAATCGTCATTTGAAGCCTTGTTCCATCTGCTGCTGAGTACAATGCTTCCTCCCGTTTGTGCCATGCTGCTCTGGTCTGTGGGAATCTCATGCAGGTCGTTCCCAAATTTTACAATGATGATCATAATAAAATTGTAACCAACACCATTACTTAACGACTTACTCTAAAAAAAGCCTTGCTAGGTAAGGACAGATCTAATTGGAAGCCAGTAACCTTGAATCTCACCGCAAGTGACAGCCTCCCACCGGTAGTTCTCGTCCCAAGTGATAGGTGTCGCCACCATCGTCACGGCCTTTTCTAATGTAGAGGCTTCCTCGCATTGTTTACTGGAGGTATTATTTTGACAGTAATTGGGGAAGTATCTACTTCTAACAATAGCTTTTTGGTGACCGTTAAGTCAGTGGGATGTCTCGTATCCTGGAAGGTAATTCGGATGTCAAGAAAAATAAATAATGGGTGATACAAATAACTATAAACGGCAACGGCAAACGTGAGGTAGGACGGGCTAGATGGAGCGACGATCTTCGCAGGGTGGCTGGGAGCAACTGGTTGAGAGTTGACGAGAATCGAGCGAAATGGCGGGCAATTGGAGAGGTCCAGCCTTCGACTGGTGTAGGCTGATGATGATGACAAATAACTACTTCGCTGCGGTCGATCGGCGTGCGGCGGCCCCTGGCGGCGAATGTCATGAGTCTATGTTAGGGGTGAATCTTGAGAGGCTCAATTTATGATGTCCGGAGGTATAAAGTACCCGCAATATTGAAATAAAGACCCAAAGTATTTTTTTTACGTCTTATCACTATGGTATCTAATTGATGCACAATAGTTACTCTTTTCAATTTGGGTGTAATTATCGAAAAAAAAAACAAAACGTCACAAAAATTGATAACCCTGGCGCGTCCTTTACACATTTTTTAATGAAAACTACCCGAAGTCGCCAATTTATAAATGTAAAATGATCAATTTATGTAGTTTTTCAACAACTAGATTAGTATGTGTTGAAAATAAAAATATACAGTTTTTATTTTATCCCATAGTTTTACATAGAAATAGTTTTAAAGTTTTGTCCAGAGCTAAACAGTGATTCCTGTGGCGCGCTACATAACTAGACATAAATCGCTAGTGGAGCGGTCGCGAAGTGCAGTTATTCGTTCTCGTGCGAGCTCTAGGCGCGCTTAAAACGCCGTGGTGGAAGGTCGCGTCTCACTTTGCTCGGGGACGAAATTACGAAGGTAAACATTTGATTCCCCTGGTTTTGTTTCACTAGGTCATTGATTACCCTGACGGCATAAAAAATTGTATAAGTTTTTTCTCGGATATATCTTTACTAATCTTTTTTATTATTATTACTAATCTTGTTATTATTGATTTAATAATCTTATTATTATTGCTTAGAACTTTTAACTTTTTACGTAATCGATAAAAAACAAACTTTTATTGATTACCTTGGTGTTGATTCCCTTGGCGTTTTTGCCAGGGTAATCAATATTTTCTAGTTCGTCTAGTACATTTTATTTGTTCATTCCAAATTGCACGGTCTGCTCAGACAGTGTTGAGTGTTTTGTTTTGCCTGATTATCTAAGTATTTATTCAAATAAGTTATAATCTGTTTGTATCGTATCTTTATGCGATTTATACCTATTGCACGCAGATATTACCAAAAAGGACCTACGTGTACCCTCCGATGATAGCTTTTGGGCAGAACTTCCTTCAATAAATGAAAATCTGTCAGCTTCTACAACTAACGCTGTATTGACAGCTCTTCACGGCGAACATTCCAGTGCTAGTGATTCTGATTTTGACTTAAATATTTTTTTGACAATAGGCAATAAAACAAGGTGATTCTGATCTGATTACTACATTTTTTTTAATTGTGTCATTCAAAGAAAGGTTCCTAATTTTTGTTAAAATTTTTGATTATGTTTAAAAAGAAAAGTTTTAGTTTCAATTTTTATTATTTAGTATGTATTTTTATCATTATTAGGTACTTAGGAATAAAGTGATTGATAATTAGGTGTAAAAGTGCCAATAACTGAGAACAAGAGACTGATTATTAAATAAACAGTATGTTTTATTACTTACCTTGGTTTTAATTTTGATTCCCTTGTCATCGTATTTTGATTCCCCTGGCCCAAAAAATATGTTTTCAAATATCTTTGTAATGCGTCGTTCAAAACTGACCCCTATTTGATAAATGTGTTTATAATTCGGCTAAAAATCATACTAAACTATAATTTGTAAAAAAAAATAATAATAAAAATGCGCCACGGGAATCAACTGAATATTCTCAATCTCAAGATTTACCCTTAGCTTACCTTACACTGAGTATGTACTATGTGATGGTCTCATGATATTGGTTGACTGATGCCGCAAAGTATGGTGGATTTGATTGTAGAAGTTATGGCTCTGTATCCACATACGGGCAGTCCTGGGCTACAGGGCCATAGTCTTAGTCTTTTAGTTTTAACCTAATTTTAACTTAGGTTTCGTTCTAATTTGAATTTATTAGTTAAACAAACATTCCACGCAGCAGCAGTTTGGCAGATGTGTTATTTAAGAAAAACTTTTTAATGGTGTGGATTAAACAAATAAATAAAACCTACAAAGTACATGCCTTGAAGAGGCTAGTCACAGGTTTTATCTCTAGAAAAAAATAAATGTTTTTTTTTCAGTACTTAATCAGCTACATACCTACAAGGCTTTTTTTAAAACATATTTTAATTTTGCAATGACACTTTCAGCCGTATAAAGGGGCCCGTGGCTAAATAATAGCAACCGCACAGGTCATACGCTTGCGGCGGTTGGTCTGTGGATGGGTGACCATCTGTACATACCGTGACCCCTCCGTGCCTCGGAAAGCACGTTAAGCCGTTGGTTTCAGCTGTCATTCGAGGAACTTTGACAGTCGTTACGGGTAGTCAGAAGCCCGAAAGTCTGACAACCACTCTTTCCAAGGGGTATCGTATTACCCAGTAACTGGGTTGTGGAGGTCATATAGGCAGTCGCTCCATGTAAAATACTGGTAATCAGCTGCATCCAGTTAGACTGGAAGCCGACTCCAACATAGTTGGGAAAAGGCTACTTACTATAAAAACTACCTACTGGCTGGTATCATTCCTCAAGCATAGGATGATACATACCGGTTCAATATTGTGCGCCATTCATAAGTTCGCTAGTTCGCTAAGTTACATTCAAGCTAGCAACAAAGTTACAATCTATCACTTTAATTTCGCAAGAATTTCCTGGAATTTATAATCTGCATAATAACTAGAAGTAGTTAACAGCCTTAACTCGTTTCCCGGGCTTACGTAAAGTACAACAGGTTCGATTCCGATCAAGTGAACTGTGGCAAAAGATTATTGAGTGTTATGTGGTACTCTTGGAATGCACCGTGACGCCTGGTTAAGCAGAAAATGTACTTATTATTTTTATGAATAATTAAGAAACTGAAAAATAGGTCGCGTTTCTTCCGGTTAGTTGCATAAGAAACTGTTGATAATCAGCCTATAATATTCCCACTGCTGGGATACAGTCCTCCTCTCGAAGTGAGGGCGTGGGTCGTAATACACCACGCGGGCCCAGTGCGGGTAGGTAGATATCACGTCTTCGGATTTTTGGTCCTAGGATATGCCAGTTTCCTCACGAGTCGTTCAGTTGATTCAAACTCAAACCGTCTTATTACAAAACGAGATCTAATTTTAGACCTAGCCTAAACCTTCGAGCCAGTTACTCTATTTTGAACTTTATTCCGACAACCGTAAAATTCTTGATGCAAAATTGACAACTTAGACTCGGGTTTAACGTCAGTTTTTGCAATAAGAACTTTAGCTTCGTCGGATTATAGTTCGAAATTTAAAAATGGCTAGATGGTTTAAACCTGGGTCTAAAGATAAATCTTGTTTTGTAATAAGGCCGAAAGTATTTACTTCAGTTAAACCATTTACAGGCACTGAGTTGTTAAAGTGTCTGTCAGTTAGTCAGAAAGTTGAAGCTAGTTGCCCATTCCAAAACGTAGATCTCTATGGAGAAGACCGGCAAGAAACTCTGATTTCTTACATTGTGTTGTCAATTCAGTGAATAATTTCAGCACAAAAATTTCAATGGAATAAATATCTATTTACAGATGCTTTAAGAATTCTCAATAGGTGTCGTAGCTCCTTTAAATTATACAAAAACTTAACAATTGTATTAACACAAGTATTAGGGGTTTATTTATAAACGATGAATAAAGTTAAGTGACGTTTAAACGTCACAAATGTATGGTTAAACAGTCGCTCATCACTACTTAACTTTAAGCAATGTTTATGAATAAGGTGGCTAGGTTGTGGGTTCCAGACACCTCTGCGTTGAGTTACCGGTCTCTTGTCTGCAGTGGCTAAAGCAAAACCGAGTTATGAAGAGCTGTTTTGGTTTGTCTGCACAGCAATAATAAAAAAGTTTGTCCTCCTGAAATGCTAGAATGCCAGTAATTCAAAAACTCCGTGAATACTGAAATAATCGGTCCAAATGTCTAATTTTCAGGGCCATTGTCATTTAAAAACTTGAATAGTAGACTGAAAATCTGTTTAATATCCAAATAATTCACCTAGTTATCTCTATGCGGATATGCATGTTGACCACAAGCGTCAGTAGCCAGTGGCGCAACTGTTGCGGTCAACACTCGAGTGGTGTCTGTTACTAATTGAGCGGTAGCCGCCGCAAGAGATTTTTTAGGGTTCCGTACCCAAAGGGTAAAAACGGAACCCTATTACTAAGACTTCGCTGTCTGTCTGTCTGTCACCAGGCTGTATCTCAAGAATCGCGATAGCTAGACTGTTGAAATTTCACAAAGTATGTATTTCTGTTGCCGCTATAACAACAAATACTAAAGACAAAATAAAATAAATATTTAAGGGGGGCTCCCGTACAACAAACGCGATTTTTTTGCCCTTTTTTGCTCGATATCAAAAACGGCAACAGGTAGGCACTTGAAATATTCACAAAATACTCAGTTGTATTTTAACTTTAATAACAAATAATAAAATTAAAATAAAATAAATATTTAACAAACATACAACAAACATGTTTTTTTTCGGCGTTTTTGCCTTGTGGTACGGAACCCTTCGTGTGCGAGTCCGACTCGCACTTGGCCAGAATTAAATAAAAGTATTGTCAAAAGTAATCGTGTGTGTTTTGTTTTTGTGGAAAATAGAATAAGAGATGGCACTGCTAACAGAAAAACGTCATTTTTCGTATAGTGACAGTCTTCTTATCAATGTGCGATATGGTGTGGCTTTTTTTTTTTTTACAGGCGCCACAGACAGCCCCCTCTGCAGGGGGCTGCCTTGGCGCTGAGGAATCACCGCCCACGTCATCCTGGAATGCGAGGCCGTGGCTTCTCAACGTACAGAAATCCTCGGAACAATGAGGTCGCTCCGTGAAGCCTGTGAAGCTCCCAGGAAGCTTCTGTGCTTTTGGGCGGAGCTGGGCTGGCTTTGGTAGCCAGAATCCCCATGCACAATGGACCGAATGGGAGTCTAAGTGCGGAAAAGGGAGCCCCATCATCATCATCATCATATGGTGTGGCTTCTTTTTATATTAGCTGTATGGTTTATGAGAATTACAAATGTCTTTTAGTTTGTGGATCTAAAGGTGCTTTTAAATAACCTTTCGCACAATTGGTGTAGGAAAATTTCACGGCCGCGTTTGAAAAAAATTAGAATATCTAAGTAATGAACTTTTACAAAGTAATTTATTTATTTATTTATTTAATACTTCAAGCACATAAATGTACAGAGGCGGACTTAATGCCATAGGCATTTTCTACCAGTCAACTTTTGGGTGATGCAGAGACAAACAGTGGTAGGTGCAATCAAGAACATAGAACATAGTAATTATTTATTTGTAACAATTTTATGATTTAAAAGAGCATCCGAGGAGTTTCTTGCCCGTTCTTCTCCATCTTTGGAACGGGCAACTAGCTTCATCTTTCTGACTGACATAACAATATTCAAAAGTGCCTGTAATTGGTTTATTTGAAATAAATGCTTTGAGTTTGAGTTTAAGTATTTTATAAATCTTTAAAGAGCTAAGATCGTTTATTAATCACACACATTCAGGACAGGATGTGTAACATTTACATTAAAAATAATACGATCATTCTTAAACAACAGAACATGATCCTAGATAAAAACTTATTATTTATTACACTTAATAGATAAATAATATATTGTTACTTCCTTATTTGAGGGTTATCATATAATAATTATATTTTCAACCCGTATTTTTTTACAATTAACGAAATCGAAATAATTAATTTTTAATTAGTAATGGAATCGTTAAGGAAACTAGTTCTGAGTTTGATAAATAGCTTGTTTGACCTTAAATAAATAAATCAACCTGTAATGAACAATTTCTACTTACCCAAACTATGTCTGTAGGAGGTCCAAAATATATTAACTGGTAAAGAATATGCCTTGTGGCGTAAAAACCTGGCATGAAAACATGTGTGCATGTTTAAATAAAGCAAGTTTAAAAAAGGGTTACCGCTGCCCCGGAACATAAAGGGCTAAGGAAGGAACACGGGTGGGTTTTAGTCAGTAAGAATCTGACACTCCCTTCCGGTCCACTTAGAGCGGGAGGGGTCATTTGATGATTTCCCATACACAAAAAAAAAGCTAATAAACTAATATAAATAATTTTAAAGAGAAATGATTTGATTTTTTGTACGTTTGTTTGTTACGCTTTCAAGCTAAAACAGCTGAACGGATTTGGATTAAATTTGGCGCATGGGTAGTAGGGATGAGAATATTGGTTGAAATTGTATATTGAATAATAGTTAGGCAATTGTTAAAAAAAATATCGATATTTTTATTGGTTGAAAATATTCGTTAATATTTTTATTCAAGTATCTGCAACATGTTGAATAGTGGACTAATGCATGTTGAAATTGTTAAAAACTTGAATCAAATATTAAAAGAAAATATCACTTCCTTTGTTAATAAAATATCCCCAACAGTAAATGTGTTTTATCGTTGAAAGCACGTAACGGAATAAATATTTTTAATTAGGTATTAGTTCAACGTTGCCAATTTTGCGCCGAAGAAATTGATATGATATTTTTATTTGATAATGTTATTAGGGTTCCGTACCAAAATGGTAAAACGGAACCCTTATGGTGAGACTCAGTCTGTCTGTCTGTCTGTCACAGCTGGATATCTCAGGAACTACTAATGCTATCAACTTGACTGAAAGGGGGTCTGAAAGATTTGAAGTGGGGCTACTAGGGCATGTGGGGTATCATATAAAAGAGCGCAGTAGGCACATTCTCAAACATTTTATCTTCTTTTTTTAGATGCGGCCTAAAAAAAGTTTTCGACTTTTAATGAAAAATGAAAAAAAAAATACCGTTCCCCTCCTTATCTCCGAAGTTTGCAAAGAGAAAAATCTGAAATAATTCTATGTGAAAGAAGTCTATGTAAAGATTACATAAAAAATTAAACGAAGTCTCTAAAAAGCACACTTTTCAGAAATCATCAACAAAAGTTACATTAGTTCCACTATCGCTCAAGAGATGGTGCTGACATAAAACTGCAAGATTATACACCGCAGTGCACAGTGTTAAAATTCTCTGACGAATATAGGCCTCGCCGATGAAAATTTAAAATCACATGATGGTACGGAACCCTCGGTGCGCGAGTCAGACTCGCTCTTGCCTGGTTTTTTGTTTATTAAATATCATAGTTAATTTTAAATAAGTATTGGTTAATTTTATTGGTTGATGGTTATATTCAACATCTTTAATGGGTAGGCAATGCCTTGGATTGGGAGTTAGGAAACTTTTTATCCCGCTAGGATAAAAAGTATCCTATTCTATATCACTAGTGCGTAAGGAAAAAATAAAATGTTATATAACTTCAAATTGTGCTTGGTACACAAGCAGGTCCAGCATTCCCAGATCTAGAAAAACATAACATACCCAAAAGTTTTTTCTAAGTTTATTTTGTGTTTACTTTAACTCTGTCCTATTTTGGGCCTAAAATATCAAGTTGACAAGTTACTTGATTAGTACAAACATACCTAAGCAAGAACTTAACTTAACTTAGTTTATATTTATCATTTTAAAAGTAGGTCTAAAAATAAACCAACTTTTTTAAAGGCTTTAAAAAGTGTATCACCTAAAATGTGTAAGCAACCTACATAGCCAAGTTGAATGTAATACGTTATATAAGTTGTTTAATTACTTATTTATTCGTAGGTAATAGTGTAGCGTAATTTTGTAAATTAGGTGGTAATGCCACTTTGTACACGCGAGTGACGCGGGCTGTGTGCCTGCGCAGCGGGACGCAATCATCACGTGAACGTATTTATGAGATTAGCTAGTTTTTATACGTGCTATTAACCGGCCATAAATCCAGCATTCGGGCTACTACTGAGAATTTCTTAACTCAGACAGTACTGTGAAGGTCTGAACTGAACCTCCACAGTTTATAATTAAAAGACCGTAGACTTGGAATTATTATATTGTTAAAAAGAACTTTACAGCTTCAAGTTCGTCGTTTCAGCCGATAGACGTCCACTGCTGGACATAGGCCTCCCCCAATTTGGGGGGAGGGGGGGGGGGTTGCCTTAATCGCCACGCTTGGCAGGCGGGTTGGCGATCGCAGTATGGTATGATGGTGGAATAAATAGAGAACGCTGCTGCCCATTCTCCGGTAAGACCCTTAGTCGCCTTTTACGACACCCACGGGAAGTAAGGGGTGGTGCAATTCTTTAAGTCCGGCACCACACAGCTTCAAGGTAATTATATCAATCCTATCTATTCAACCAAAAACACCATATTAAATTATGTGACACTCGTTTGAATCTTCGAATGGAACTTCGATACAATTATGACCAGCCTGTCTTACTAAATGTAGGGCTACACATAAAGCCTCTACAGTACTGCCGAACTTGGGAATCAAACTCAGCATCCCATGCCGCAAGTTCAGTTGAGCTCGCAACCACTAAACCTAAAAGCAGTCCACCTTCAGTGTCCTAGTTTAATTATTCTTCTTAATTATCATTTCTCTTTCCATCAACTAATTAGTGATGGTTATTTCAGCTAATACATATATTAATTCGAATGTCGTCCATCTGTAAATAAACAACTTACATTCGCATTTAGCCTCGATAATTAAATTAATGACCGTCGTTTACCCTTTTAATCATCCTCCTTATTTTCCCCTCCGCCCTACCCTTTCTTTTATTTTCCCTTTTTACTTGAGGATCGTCGACTTGGGGGCTAATTGTCCATGAAACACGGTCTCAACACTCATCACTGTCTTTAAAAACTTCCACCAGACTAGGCACCCAGTGAATTTCATCCAAAATCTAGACCAAGGCTAGGTCTGGGTCTTGATGCAACATGGGCAATGAATCTAAATACTACACGCATAATATTACGGTCATTTTATTAAGCTTCGTTAGGTAACTTAATGCCAATTGAAGGTGATAAATTACAGACTGAATGTGTGACATTATCGTAGTCATCAAAATATTTAAACAGACTAGATAGGTATAATAGGTAGAAGAAAATAATTTTCTCTTCATTTTTTTAATTTCCTGAAAAAATGTACGTAAATAAATTAAGAATAGAACTAAAATTTCTTGAGACATGAGAGACATTAATGAGTAGCGATGTACACTTTGCAAAGTCAGGAAGTAAATTAGGTGTCAAGGACTTGTCAACGTCTTATTGTAGGTACTCCAAAGCTGCACTAATGTCTGACCCTTTACCCTTTGAACTTCCCTCTTTCCTTCCTTTGCCCTGAAAATTAAAAAAAGCTCTATTAGTTTTAATAAAAAAATGTATCGCTGAAAGAAGCTTTCAGACTTTCAGTGACCATCTCGCTACTCGTTTCTTGAGATCAATGTTCGAACAAAACAGACCTAAATCGGAAGTAGTAGAAAATATTAAATTACACCTACATAAACTTCGTACACTGGCCGGTGACGGTTAATAAATAGCATACGAGTACAATGAATAAAAAATAATAGATAGACATGTATTTTTGCGTTGTTAAAGTTATAATAAAACTAATTGTATGTTGTAAATCAAATGTAATGTCGGTAATGTGTGTCGGAAACTTTCTACGGGCCATTTAAATTCCGTATTTCGGGATTATCGCAGTAGGAAGTAAATGATCCAGATCGATCCGTTCGACACCGTGTAGTGAAAACATTGAATGTAATTAATATAATAATAGTTTGGGGGGGAGGTTATATAGTGAGCGCGAACGCTCGGCGGCCATTCGGCGCGCGTACCCTTCGCGCATGTGCATGCCTCGCGAGTGACATTAGTGACAGTTTAACCCCAAAATGGCGGCCAAATTTTACGTAAGTGTCAAAATTAAGTGCAGATTTGTGGTTTTAGAACGCACCCTCTGGATTTCGGATTCGCGCTCGAGTGATGCTGTGTTTTTTTTAGTGGAACAAACGAGAATGTCTATCGTAAGGTGGTTCTAAGCCACATTTCTGCGTCCATTGTTTTGCATGTGAATAATTGATGTTGCAGTTTGATATTTGGTGAATTGTAAGAGTTGCTTGTATCTGTTACTTGTGCATAGTTCATTTAGTTCGAGTTTAGATTTTTTGCGGTTCTATTTGCTATTGTATAAACAGCGTAACAATTGGTTGAATGCTTTTTACTTTAACACAAACGTTTTTTTGTGTCACTTATTTAAATGTACTTTTTACGAACCGATTTATTTATTTTTAAACTTATCTCTTTCGGATTTTGAAATAATAAGCGTTTGTGCAAATAAAACTTGTTTTTGGAATAGCTAGGAGTTAACTGTTTTTCGTCAAGCTACCCTGTATTATTAATTGAAATATGCGTAAGTAAACTTTAACAATAATATATCTGTAGAGCATTTCAACTTTGAACTTATTTTACATTCAAGGACTCGAAATAAAATGAAAGTTAAACAAATGTGATATATTCCAGAAATGTTAGGCAATAAGATTCATGCCTAGGTCTAGTCAGTCGCACTCAGAAAGGACAACTGGTTGTCCGGGTCGATAACCTTTTTCCGTATGTTTTATAGGTCTAGTGATATTCACAGACCACTTTCGCGTTTGCAGGGGTGACGTGCTCAAAAGAAAAAAAAAACAATTTGGAAAATTGATTGAAATGCGTATTAATTACACCCATAAAATATATGAAAAAATTGCACACATAATAAAAATTAAAATCAGTTTCGCGATGCATTTTATTAGTTATTAATTTATTTAAATCAGATAGTAGTAGTGTTATTTATTAGTTATGTATACTATTCATATAAATTAAGCAATATGTTTATATTAGTACCTAATATAAAATGCTTCTTATGAATCAAAACATTTTAATCATTGCAAAACTTAGTTTGACAATAATGTATTTTTACAATAATATTTCTAAACAGTTTGCAAAACCTAATCCATAGATACTAATTTTATAAATGCGAAAGTGTGTCTGTCTGTCTGTCTGTTACCTCTTCACGCTTAAACCGCTGAACCGATTTAGATGAAATTTAGTATAGAGATACTTTGAGTCCCGGGAGTCCCGATATTCCCACGGGATCGAAAGTAATGCGGGTGAAACCGTGTGGCGCAGCTAGATAAAAATAATAATAAGGAAATAAGTTCCAACTTACGATAAATAAGTAGGTACCTGCTTTTTATACCTCGATAACAATCTAAATCACGAAGAAAATAAACACGAAACAGTTCTCTATTAAAATTCGCACGTAGTTAAAAAGAATTACCTAACAAATGTTAAAGCAATCGTTAGAGAAAACAACGAAAGTTAACTTGGATGTACGGAAAGTGAAACCTATCGCGGCAAGTGGACGACGACCGCTGCTGTACCTACAGCTGATGTATGTTGTTTAGATATAGGCGCGATATTTATTTATATTAACGTTACATCCATACTAATATTATAAATTTGAAGGAACTGTCTGTCTGTATGTTACCTTTTCACGCCTAAACCACTGAACGGATTTCGATAAAATTTGGCAGAGAGATAGATTGGATCCCGGGGAAGGACATAGAATTGTTTTTATCGACATACCTCGCGGGCGAAGCCGCGGGCGGAAGCTAGTTAAATATAAAGCATATTTTACAAGAGCTTAATTTCTAAGGAATTAAAACTGTGAAATATGTTTTAGTAAAGTATGGATGAAAAAGTTGTAACTGAAATCTCTGGAACTGAAAGCTCACTTCACCTAAGTTTTCATGGTGAGATTTTTATAGAATACATCGGCTGAAACCGTGTTTGTTTTTAGGTAATCTGAAGATCATTTACTTTTCTTCATTTAATATCTATCATAATAATAAGGTCAAATGAAAATAGATTGTCCTGAATTCCTGAAGAACTTCTCTGATTTTTATGAATGTGGAAATTTGTGGTTAAAAATATTGTGTACCATTCCTGTAACCGGTTCTCTTACTTAAAATATTTTATTATTTTTGGAAAACTTACAGATAGGCATGTACAATAGTTACCTATATGTTAATAACACGAACATAGACAATTATAAGTAAGTTTTCACGTTTTGCAGGGTTAGGCCAAAACAATCTCCACTACACTTATTTCAATATGAAAGCTTCAGAAATATTTTCAAGGCCACAGGTCTATTAATATCCGTCACGCCTCCATAATAACTAATTAATCTTTCATTATTTCTATTAACCTATTCGCCTTACATCTAGATTAGGTCCGCCCATGCGCGTGGGCAATGCCTCAAGTTGTCGGCCATTGCAACACAACATGATATTATCATATTAATGGCTATCAGTTACCAGCTGTAGTGTGATTCATATGATTGATATATAGCCCGTCAGTCATGGGAGTTGGGTGGTATTATTTGAAGGAATAGGTCTTATTAACAATTTGTAACAGTTCAGGGGGATAAATTCTCTTAATTTTAAGAACGTTCAGTCAGGGCCTCAAGTCTGCTATGACAATAGTGTCAGAATGGTCTATCATTGATTTCATAATTGTCGATTTTGACAAGTTTGGTAATCTACTAATATAATGGCGTCATTATGACTTTCCAATGGTCAACCACTGACACTCCATTGAAAGAAATGGCATAGAATGGTAATCTCGTACATAATAACAAATGAATAACTGACTTAGGCGTTAATATGCTAAAATTTTGACAGTTCCTTTGATCAGTGACCTACCATTAGAACGTCATTGTGTAGTCATTGCTTTTAATTTGTTACGAGTATCGTATAATTTCTGTGCCATTGACCGACCAATGATCAACCATTATGAATTTAGCAGATTACGAACTTTTAGCAAAATGACAATGGGATGACAATGGGATCGTGTTGGAATGACGAATTTATAAAAATAGCAGACTTGGGCCCCTGATCTGAGTCTCAAGCTGTCAAAAAACCTCTAATTTCCCTACATTTTTGACAAGTTTTTGACATGTTTTTGACATTGATGATCGCTGAGATAAGATTGCGACTAGATTTTGTACGTTTTTAATAACGGGGACCGGCCTATAGGTAAATACTGACGATATTGGAGTCACGGTTGTCGTCTCAATAATGATAAGGTGTATGGAAGGAAACATTTTTGTGACATGCCAAAGATGGAGCAGAGTTCTTTTTACCAGAGACTACAAAACCTCTAACGGAATAAACTCTAAGAAGCGGTGACATCCTCATTTTCACATAAAAAAGGGTAACGAAAATGAAAACACAACAGTTGAAAAATAATTTGGAACCTTAGTTAGTTGAATACATACGCTAGTTTTAGCCATTTCTCAATATACAAATTAATGCTGACCTTCTAAATATCTCAACGAATACCAATCAGCTGTTTTAATCCAATCGAGCCTGTCCCTTGCTACCCTCCCTCACCGACCGACGCTCTAAGCCGAGCTCCGTACCTCACAGGGGGTGCCCTTAGCGTGAAGTCGCTTAGTTTTTAAGTTTTTTAAGCCCTGTCTGGAGGACTTAATTTATTCAGGCATCTAGAGGCAAGCCCAGGCAACGTGGCAACGCAGCCGACAACCTCCTAAGTTGACCTGCGAGACGCCATTAAAAAAAAAAAAACAATCAGCTGTCTTGTCTACGGTTGTCCTTCCATCCTTCCAGAGTCTATCTAGATGTAAAACTCCATCTTTCTAACTTTACACTTCAAAACTTCGGGTCTGGAAACTTGCTGTAATATTTTGTAGACACAATATAAACTAAAACAATTCTAATCTGCATGTACCACCTTCGTGGTAGGCTTGTAGGTCAGGCGCGGGGCTAGAGGGGGACGGGGGGCGGGGAGAGGGGGGAGGGGGTACTGGCACGCTCTGGCGCAATCGTCCTAGTTCCCAGCCAGGACTCGGAAGTGTACTGGGTCATATTATACAATTTTGTTTGTTTAGTTCAGATTAGTTAATTTACAATTATCTAAATTGAAATGGTGCCGTTTAACAGTACCACTTAATACACCAAAAAAAAAAACGCCTTGGCTCATGGTAAGTTTATGAAATATAAACAAAAAAAAATTATTAAATTTTCATCTGAAAACATGAATTTGGCGACAGGGACACTTTGAAAATTTTTTCTGATACCTAGTATTTACTAGCATAAACAATCATCAACAATGCTTTTCTATCCAAAAATAGCTGTTTTACGAGTATTGTTTTAAAATTAGCCTTCCATTCACTCATTATTTTCTAAAGCTAACTTTACATCGTTACGAGTTTGATCCTTGAGTATCTTGTCCGTCCATATATTACTGCAGAGTTAATTTTTTGACAGACAAATCTTTATCTGTTGTATATCTGTGTCGATCTAGTTTTATATCCTAAAGATCTGTTAGTATCGGTGCGCGCGCGCAATCGCAACCGGCCTCGTTCTCAGATAGGACGCGGAAGTATCGATGGGATCTGTGTCCTTGCGAAATGTAGATCTGATAGCGATGTAAACCTACATTCTGTACGTGTGATATATTTGCATAGGATAGTTAAATGGCGAGGACATAATAGTACTTATATACAAAATGAAATATTGCCTATGTGATTATTTTTTGAAAGAGTGGAGTTGCTTAAGTATGTCAAATAAGATGGAGATACAACTATAGAAATTGAATGCGGATTACTTGACAAACTTCAAGCGATGTAGAAATTATTACTTAGCGAAGCTCGCCGGGACAGATTGGATGTGGAAGGCGAGGGACAGGGTGTTATGGCGCAGCCTGGGGGGCCTATGTCCAGCAGTGGACTGCGATAAGCAGAGTTAATTGCATAGTGCCAAGAGAACAGGAATTATTGTCTGCTGGAGTATGGTCTTCTGACTTACAATAATCGGCATTATGGACTCCAAATAAAATTTAGCAACGTTTAACTTCTTGAAGCTTTTCATTTCGACGGTATATCTACATCATCCTGTTTGG
The DNA here is from genome assembly GCA_916614155.1 of Mesoligia furuncula. Classification (NCBI taxonomy): domain Eukaryota; kingdom Metazoa; phylum Arthropoda; class Insecta; order Lepidoptera; family Noctuidae; genus Mesoligia; species Mesoligia furuncula. The sequence continues at coordinate 30,236,515 of OU744799.1, forward strand.
GCCCAGTAGGTGACCACGTTTATTGCAGCGTTGTTCAGATCGTCAAGAGTGAACGGACATCTAGGACATTCCAGCAGATGGAACATAATCTCTTCTACACTCGCACTGTTTAACTGAGATGGAACAACGGAACGGAACCAAGGAACGAGGGCGAGTGTAAACTAGACGTAGAAGGCATTAGTGTTGCAATTTGGGAGAGCCCTTTATCTAGCGATATATTGCAATAGACTGACTGACCTGATGCATCTCTAATAGCATAATGAGCCTATAATGTCCCCACCTCTGGGACACAGACCTCCTCTCGTTGAGAGGGAGTGGGCCGTATTCCACCATGAGGGCCCAGTGCGGGTTGTTATATGTCATGTGACATATGGCATATGATAATAACATATGTCATGTGACATACGTTCTAGAACATGCCTTTTTCCTCACGATGTTTTCCTTCACCCTTTTGAGAGCAGTGGTGATGAAATAATTTACATAAAGTAAAGTGCCTGCTTGGGTTCCAACCTACCTTTTGGTAAATCGCGGCTGTCGGCCACTGGGTAACCACTGTTCTTCATCCCTGCATCTGAATTATTACTCCTGAATATTCAAAAACCTTCAGTCAACAGCATTAAACAGCAGTTAAACACACAATCATATTTGACATTATTCTCGTGGGATCTGGGTCGTTCAGCATCTATGTGGTGCAGCTAATAATTTGAGCTTTTTATCTTACGCGTGATTATCATTAAGGAGGTTACTGCACAATGGGCTCGCTATTACTGTCGATGGTATCTTATCTTAGCTTTGTATCTCTTATCTGTTTGGTGTTACTATAGTTTTTTTTGTAGAGTTTGTTGTGCTAAATAGTTATGTATATATTGCTGTTATCTTTTCTATTTATAATCAGCTTTTAATGTTCACACAGCTGGGACACAAGGCTCCTCTCTTGGAGAGGGGCTGTGATCTACCACGCGGGTCTAGTGCGGGTTGGTAGATGTCACATATCTTTGAATTTTTGGTTCTAGAACATGCCCGGTTTCCTCACGATGTTTTCCTTCACCGTTTTGAGAGCAGTGCAGTGGTGATGAAATAATTTAGACAAAGTAAAGCGCCTGACCGGGTTTGAATCTACGACCTGCAACTCGTAAGTCGCGACCGTTAGCACTGGGCTACCAGTGTTTTTTCTTGATCTTTTCTATTGATTAAGTTTAATTCAGATTCTCTGTGCATCCAGATTTTGGACTGTCTCTGCATTTATTTTTATAAATTTTGCTTCTTTATATTTCAACTTGGGTTTCAATAATACTGCTTCTTTATCACGTTCCTTTCTTGTGAAATTACGAGTTTAAGGCTCAAGAGAATGCCCAACGATATTAATATTCAATATACTAAGTCTAGTACTTGCGTTTTAGTTCAATCAAGTGGGCTTATAAAGTGCAAATCAATTATATTCACTTCGCCATCTCCACTTAGAACAAAGTGTAGCAATAAAGCTAAAATGTGTAACTTTAAAGATCAGGATTGCTCACAAAAAGCGGTGGTAGGCTAGTTTGGAGCAGTATTTAGTACAAAAACTACGTTGACCAACTCTAGATTGATTCTCGCAAGAAGGTTGTAACAAGCGTCTCACTTACCTACCAAGTATATGTTTACACCGGGCTTAATTTTCTAAATGATATGTGTCAATTTTTACTTTAATAAAAGTTAATATTACCACACATACAAGCAGATAACTCCTCATCATTCTCCAGGCTTAATCCCAATTAAATTGGGTCGGCACAGGGTCTTGTACTTCTAAATTCCTCTATTAGTCGTCATCTCAGTAGTCATCCCCTTTCTAGCCATTTTATCTTTCACACAGTCCATCCATCGTTTCTTTGGTCTTCCCCTTCTTTTACAGCCACCAACATTCGTACTCGAAACTGTACGAGTAGGTATCTGTGTCGCTCAATATGACGACGTTAAATATGTCACAGTGTTAAATTAATTAACTGCTTGTTTCACTTTACAAGTCTGCTACGTGTGTAGTGTACTGCATGTAAACAGTAAAACAATTAACCTTGGTTTTATTACAATTAATTACCTTTAATTTTCCAATTTGGCTAAAACTGCCATTGCATTGATGCCAACAACCGAGGACAGATTCTTCACCACAAAAAGGCTTAATTCTCTAAGAATTAGAAACCCAACAAACATGTCATCAATTAACGATACCTAAAAAGACAAATTAACACAGAATATATCAAGAGAGGTACTTGTTTTTAGAAGACATCTCAATGTACGTGGGAACGCTCTAGCAAGCGAAACTTTGATAAAAACACAATGTAGACGTCCCGAGCTGTGTACTGAGATACATGAACTGTATAGGTAACACAGGTCATGGAAAGAAAGGGCAAAATGTTGAGATAATCAACTGACAAAAATGATCCAACTGTGTTCAATTTGTTCTTGAAGCAAAGGTCTGTGGGCGATGAAAAAGGAGAATTAAAGTTACCTGCGGGGTAATTACGTAACACGCATAAAATAGCAATTGAACGCAATGCCTTTCATTTTGACATTTCAGCCATGTTCATTGCGCTATTAAAGTTGTTAGGCAAACGAATTTTTCAAACCTATGAAGCAATAAATTAAGAATTTCGTTCAAAACCCTCGGATTGTGATTGAAAGTGTGTTTCACATTGAGGGTGCTGTTTTGTCTCCAAAAAACCTTGAAAAAGGTCTTAAGGAATGTATAATGTAGAAGAAAGTGTTCCAGAAGAACATGATAAATTAATGAAGAAATAGAGAAAAGAAACAAAACACATTTTAAAACGAATGCATTTTAGAGAATAAATAATCTTTTGCAGTACAAGGACAAGCTACTCTATGCGTCAAGGTTCTTCAAAAATTACGAACTATGTTAATCCGCATCTTCACGCCTCATTAAAAGATGTTGAGAGGGTAAATAGAAAAGACACGCATTTTAAACCTCAAGCATTCCAATGAAATATGGCTTTCAAAACACCACTTGTATTTTGAACAATGGACACAGAGACCGTTTGAAATGTTTACAGTAAATAGAAAATGGAAAAACCATAATGAAAATTACATGTGGAAAATATTGCAAAAGTGTAGCGAAAACAAATTCAGACAAAATATGAATACAAGTAGGTATACTTTGTTACCTAAGTTTTGTCAACTTTACTTGGGTGCCAACAAGATTCGCGGTCTCCACTCAAGAATACGTCTACCCCAACGGTAACCGGTTCTACGTCCAATATGGCCTATTATTCGTAGATACTTTATCCAATTTTTGTTAATTCAACAATCTAATATTTCAGGGGGCCTAAAAAGGCCACTTTGGCAGAATCATAAAACGAAAACAGAATGAACAGTTAACTGTTAAGTTAATCGTATTAAATCCCATTGGTGAAGCATTTTTCGGTTATTTTTTTTTGTCTGTGCTAATATACCAATCAATCAATCCAAATCCAATCCCAATCTCTTTGATTGTACCTACGTAGTGCAGCGCAAAAAGAAAAACACGGACTGTCTTCGCCATTTTATAATTCATAATGTTATCCTTTTATGATTCTCCAAAGTGGCCTTTTTAGGCCCCCTGGTCAATAAAAAAGGCAAAGACCCAATCAAAATAATCGACTTAGAAAAAGTAAAAAACCTCTCGATTCTATTGAACAAGATTAGCCGTAATCCGATTATCGATTGCGAAGGCACATACTGATCTTTTATTGTGTAATTAGATATAATATAATGGGGCGACTTATCTCCGTTGTGAAAGCCTATAATGTAATGGCTATACTTATATTATTATTGGGCACAAAAAGGTATTATGTAAAATCGAATAATATTTTGCAAACGTGTCGCCTTTGTACCTGGTGTAGTATGCGGTATGGGGCAAGATGTGCCATATTTGTACCCATTTTGTCCCAAAACAAGACTACATTTAAGGGGACACCTTTTGAGATTAAGATATATATATGTTACAGATATGTTCTGTTCATCTTGATCCTTCTAAATATTTTAAAATTTTATTTATTTATTGCCTGGAAGAGATCGCAGAAAGTGATAACACTTTCTGCGATCTCTTCCAGGTAACCTTGGAATGGACAGTCATTTGCCCGGACATAAAAATTTAATGCTTTTTCCAGCAAGATTTTATGCATTTAACGATAAAAGGATCATCTTTTTTTGCTATAATTATCTTTTGTAACGAAAACTTTACTAAGCCAATTATCTTTAATAAAAGTAGCTCCTAGTCGTGTGAAATAATACACTAAAATGTCTCTACATCGTTCTAAACGAGGTAGTTAATTCCGAAACATTGCCATGATTTACTTGAGCGTAATAATCTGCCTAAACTGCGTGGAATTTTAATTTTGATTAGTAAAGCATGTACTCATTTTAAATCATGGCATTTACTATGTGTTCATATGTCGTGTAATGTCTTAAAAGTATGATAACATTATCTTAAAGATATATAAATTACTTAAATAGTATTGACTAATGAGATTTTATCTTATTATTTTGTTCCCCAATCTAGCTCGGGGCAATTCATGTCCAGCATATTAATCTGTCTCCAATTAAAATTTTATATCTGAATGTGGGGCAATTTGGCACCTGATGTCCTAAAGGTGTAATTTATAGATTGGCTCGATATATTACTAGCAACATTCTCTAGAGATGTATGTCAATTCATCATATTTTACTTACAACACTATTAATCAGTTGGTAAAGTGTAAAGTGTTACATTAGTGACCCATTACTTTGTAATGATGTAGAATTAATTTGAGCATGTTTTTATGAAATGTTTTTATTGTTGTGATTGTGATTATAAGCGCATATCTTTGATATTGTTGTGTAGTTAAAAGGTCAGTCATTTATCTTGATGATCGCTCGAAATGATTTGAAATCGATTCTTTGATGTCTTCAAATAAATCAAAGATTATATTATTTATTATTATTATTCAGTTAGAATTTAGGTGTTGGAAACATGGAAGTTGGCGTTTATATACGCTTCTAAAGTTAATTGTATCATCGTTTTTTGGTAGCCTCATACTTCGTTTTTTTTGGCTTATAAAGAAGGGAAGTTTCCGATGGCTAATCCTATCGGCTTATAACATACATATTTTGTAAGAGACAGATTACTTAGCAATTAAAAACCAAAACAAAGAAACAAAAACATTATTTTGGCCACAGAACAAGCCTCAAGAACAATTCAAAATCAACTAAGAGCTGAATAAAAATTCATGCTCAATAAAATCGCAGGCTTATCATCAAAACCTTTTGAACTGCACATTTAAAGTTAAAACTGAAACGATATGTAAAGCCCGTTGAGCATCAGTTTTCGTAACGACGACATCTGCAAGGCTAGCTAGTGTGTTTCCCACGACCTGGTTCGTTGCACGTATTACTTACTATACATTTGGCAATGTATTGGGACATCTCTTAAAATGATCTAGATTTTATTTACTTTTTTAACTGACTGATGTTTTTTGGTGAGTAATTAAAATTTGTTTATTTTTGACGTAAGTATTTAGCATAATGTAATAATTTCGAATTCTGGAAATAGGATTGTAAGCACGACCTATTCGATCGGCAATACTTGCAGTTTTATATATTATTTAGGCTTAATCTTATTCAAAGCTTTCGTATTAATCAACCTGGCGATAACGTCCGTTAATAGACTTTTACACTTCATAGATGTTCATCTAATCTAAACAGCTGTAATTTGTTCTCAAAATGACTTTAGAGAAACTGCAGTCAGTTTAATGATGTCTAGAACAAAATATTGAGTATATTCTTATATTGGCTGGTTGTAGCATAATTATAATATAGCCATTATCTTAAAGTTGAGACTCTCTCTGCCCAGTCAGCTGTCAGCCAATCATCATCATCTGTCTGCCTTTTCCCAACTATGTTGGGATCAGATTCCAGTCTAACCAGAGCCAGCTGAATACCAGTATTTTACATGGAGCGACTGCTTAACTGACCTCTAAGACCCAGTTACTTGGTAACACGATACCAATTGGTAAGACTGGTTGTCAGACTTTCTGGCTTCTGACTACCCGTAATGACTGCCAAAGATCTACAACCATAACGAACTTAACCTGATCGATCGACTCTTGCGGCTGTTATTACTAAGACACGGTCTCAGTCAGCCCATTCAATCAAAATAAAAAGTTTCCGCCGTGACCCCGACTGCCCCTGACTGCCCCCGAGTGACCTCTCGTGACAAAAAACACGAATCTCTTCCACGTTTTGGTTAATTACTCGTTAAGTGCCCGTTTGCACGATTAATAAACGGAAATCACGTTTAATGTTATTGATATTGATATCTTTTTCTTTTAGATATGATTGGCTTTTTCTTTTAGATAATTTTGTGTTGTTGCTCGAAACATTTGAGTTCTTAGTTCATTTTTAGTTGTTTAGTGCAGTATACAGGGTGATAGGGACATCGAAGCCCAAACTGTAACCATGAAGTCAGCACATGATTCTAGACCACCTGGCGTAGAAATTAAAAAAAAATCTGCCGTGCAAAGCCTACGCGGTCAAAATATATGGAGCAGCAAATATTTGTTTTCATAACCGACGAAAAATTTCAACGCAAGGTGTTCAGAATCATGTGCGAATCCCTGGTAACAGGTTGTTGTGGTGCGTCCATGGTCACCCTGTATGTTACCAGATGTGATTTTAATCACATAAATATTATAAAGGCGAAAGTTTGTGGGGGTGTGTGTATATGTTTGTTACTTCTACACGATCAAACGGCTGTACCGATTTTGATAAAATTTTGTATGGAGGTAGCTGACACTCTAGATTAACATATAGGCTCCTTTTTATCCCAATATTTTTACGGAATCGACACTTATGCGGGTGAAACCGCTGGGCGCAGCTGGTTCGTTCATAATTTTTGTTTCTTCATCAGTCCACTGTTGGTTAGGGCTTGTCTAATAACTCGGCTACTCTTTTAGTTGATTTCTTTTAACCTTTTGACCACCACACGTCAAAAAATCAAAAACGTGCCCTCAGCGTCAAAGTCTGTCATGTAGCCGAACCGTGGCGTGCTGGGCACATTTTGGTTTGTCATCTATACATGACTGTGGCGGTCAAAAGGTTAATTATTGCTTAGTATCATGTTGTTACGATAATTCTTAAGATTGCTAATCAACAATTTATTAAACGCAGTTTATGAAGCAATTCCACAAGTTTATACAAGTGAAACCGATGAATATAACATAAACTGCATTCAGATAATAAAATAGATAAAACAAACTTTCTCCAAGAAATGTTAACGTGTGCTGTTAGTAGTTAATCTTAGATTTAAACTGCAGTTAAACTTTGAGGTTAACTATTATCGGTTCAATTGACTGCCGATTTCATGAATTTGTTTTGTTTTATTGTTTGATGTTAAGAAGAAAAGAAAAAGTTGATTTGATATTCGGAGCTATATTGAAAGATCGCCTTTTTCACTTAGCACTTAAACTGCCAAGGCAAATACCTAACTAATAGTATTTAGTTAGTTAGATATGTATTATGTGCCAATACTAACAGTCTTTCCTAAAACTCAGCATTTCCAAAAGTTGTGCATTGGATGTTTGCAAGTGTGATAGTAACTCATGTTAGTTTACAAAAGGAGTCGGAAGAATTAGCTACTCTTAAAAAGTCTTAACTCGAGAGTAGTCGAGAGGTGGTACCACAAGGCGGATTTCACCAATGAAACAACGCGAGTAGCGCATCTTAACCGCGTTCAAGAGCTGATTATTGACAGCACCAGCTCTTGAACGCAGTTTAGATGTGTTGATCGCGTTCAGTTTCGTTGGTGAAACTGGCACTTAGTGAAACAGCTCCTGCCATACTAAAAATAAGCCTTTTTAATACCTTGTTCAAATCAATCAGCAACAATGCGTTGATATATTTGTATAACAACACCCGAAATATCATACAGCTTTCAACGAAATGTGTCTGCTTGCACGTCAGTCGTGACTGATGCATAGGTCACTTGCTCATATTAGTTCATTCACTCATTCACTGGCGTCTTGTCCACACTATCTCTTGTGAAACTTCGGTTCCTGACCTTCTGAGCTATAAATATTTATTGATGATGTTTATGTTTGTAATGCTTACCGGTTGAAAGATTAACAATGGGCTAAGTTGGTTATCCTTTTCTTTGGCAATAGTAATAAGACTTAGCAAATGCTAAAGTTAGGTTTAATGACAGCTGTTTCCAACATCTTAGAAAAGTCTGCAGTTTTAACGATATGTAGTTATCATTATCTGATTTTGAAATCAGTTTTTTTTAAAGCTAGTTTTCCAATTTTCCAGTATTTGATCAATAGCTTCACCAAATTTTGATGGAGTCGGATCACAATAAGCAATAGAATTTACTTGATGATTGAGATTGGGTGATTACATAGAAAATTACGCAGAATTGCAGTTATATTCGCAGTAGGTACTAACTACACCGTGGAGTAGTGTGGGACGCCCCCCAGCTAGATGGATCGACGACCTAAATAATGCGGAAGGCGGAGGACAGGGTGCTGTGGCGCCGGAAGAGGCCCATGTCCAGCAGTGGACTGCAATAGGCTGAGTTGATTGACTAACTACACTGGCTAACTATAAATGAGTCTCGATATCAAAGTCATGTCAAACTATACCATTTCGTAGTAACATAAACACTGTTCTAAACACTGGAGATGAGTGAACGAGCTTTAATAAACACTAAGCAATGCAGAACTCAACTTGAAAGCACAAAATAAAATCAGAAAGAGACCCAAAACATACTTCACAATTAAGTAGTAACCAGCCAAGCTAAAAAAACCCCGTAACAAGTGTTACCAACAATTACATAAGCACAAATCGTTTCTAGAACGTTACAACACTCGCACATAAACATCACGTGGCTCCGCAGACAGAAGACAATATCCTCGCCTTCAGAAACAGCGCGTTTTTACGGCAAGGTTGATACGCAGATAATAGCTTGAATGCAATTGTGCATGCTACACAATGGTCGGCGCTGTATGAATCAAGTTTTACAATAATTTTGGATACTACAAGGTCGCTTTTGAAAGTTTATGAAATAATATTAGTTTTGTGTAAATGTTATTAGATGGTTTTTTTGGCGGAGTTGATTTTTTTTGGTAATTGTTTGGTCGATTGTCATAATTGGCGTCACAGTTTACTTTCATTCTTAGGTTGTTTGTTTAACATAGTTGGGAAAAGGCTAGGCAGATGATGTTGTTTGTCCAAAGATTGCACATGACTCATGTTATGTTTTTGGATGGCAAGTTAAGTTTTTATACGGTTAAAATTATGCATCTTACCTATGTCGATAAGTTGAATTTTAGTTATTTAAATTATGATTTTAAAATAGCATCATCTCCCTAGCCTTTTCCCAACTATGTTGGGGTCGGCTTCCAGTCTAACCGGATGCAACTGAATACCAATATTTTACATGGAGCGACTGCCTATCTGACACACAACCCAATTACTAGGTAATACGATACTCCTTTGTAAGACTGGTTGTCAGAGTTTCGGGCTTCTGACTACCCGTAACGACTGTCAAAGATTCACGAATAACAGCCGGTATCAACGGCTTCACTTGCTTTCCGAGGCACGGATGATTTCAAAATAATAATATATCAAAATGTAGAAGAATTTATTAGTTATACCAATTTTCACCAACCAGAAAAATAGTAAACATACGGAAGTTGGCTATTCCACTTCAGTCAACTTAGCGGGGCGGCTGGGTCCAACTAGTCGTGGCAAAATACAGAGTGTACACTTTTCCGCGGTCAGCAATCAGTTACATAGCGGCAAACATTATTACGGTGGTTCTTTTAAAGGGGCGTGGTTTGTCGCAGCTTGTGGTTAGTATCTTACATATATTTGTTGTATCTAGATAGGGAATTGATATTGTTACTTCTACAATCATCGGGCGGTCAGATATTACGGTGATGCGCCATCAAGTAACTACACACGGTGTCTGAATTGAGAAGAAGTTGAGAAGTTGTAACACAGGGCTTTAGCATTAATTAAATTCATTGAAGAGTTAGTGGTTAAACACGAGCCAATATAAATGCTTGACAGATGTCAGGAGAGCACGCCAACGACTGGACCACAGATAACATTTGTTTTTTTTATGATGAAGGATCTTTAAATAATGTGAAAATAAAAAAAAGCACTCATTGTTCTACAAATAAAAGATTAATTTAAAAAATCAACCTCTCACGTTATCTGCCTCACTAAATCATACTTGTTGCATCCTCTTTAATATTACACAATCAAATAATAAAAGATGTAGATAATTAAGCCGCGGTAGGCTTTTTGAACGATCCGATTAGCTAATGTGATCACGAATAATTGATACAATCGACTGTACCTTAAATATAGGTATCAATCATTTGTATTTATGTGGTTTAGAAAGTTTATTTTATGGAGCGGAGAGCCGATGTTATTTTGTTATTATTATGTTACTGTATTATAGTATGGGAAAAAGGCGTGAGTTTGTCAGATGCCAGCCAGCACATCCAGCTACCCGAAACTGTCAAAATTTCCCAATCAACTTTGAACCTTTTAATTTTGCGATAATGTTGAAAATCTATTAAAGAAAATTGACAGATTGTACTAGCTTGATGTGCCGGCGTCTGTACAAACGTATACAGGGAAGTTTTATAAAAATGTGGCTGTAGTTATTTTAATTTGTGGTATCTTACAGCTTCCACGCAAACGAAGTCGTGGGCAGAAGTTAGTCATACATAAAAGATGTCATCATTAATCAAAAGTAGACTTTAGGCCCATCTTGAAATTCAACCGATTGCCAAAATAGTATTTAAAGCCAAGCGTCAGTTTTAGTAACATTTTTTTGGAATAAGTTATTTTACTTTTAGTGCTGAATTTACATTTTGAAAAGATAGATGTATCTTTTGTCGAAACCGTACTTTACTTGGAAGCTTGAGAAACCTTTTTTTTTACCAATCGTAATTAATTTTACTTAAGTTAAAGAAGTTTTATGTCCCAATCGAACAATAATTGTTGACATGATTCAGCTACTTCAGCAAGTCTGCAGCAAACGGGTCGAGGTCACGTCCGTCTGATATCTAGTGTTAACAGCCATTGTGTTGTTATCAGCGTGTCACATCAGTGCGGTCGGTACGCCTACGCAGTTACAGTGTTGCGTGAGGCTTTGTTGTGGTTATAGTGTGATAAAGGATATATTTTGCAAGTTTTACCATGTTAATTTTTTTCCCTCTACTTTTCTTTCCTATACGCAAGGCTACTACCGTCATATTCACGGTACTCATTTCCTTATAAGTGTATATAGTCTTGATTTAGTTTTCCTATAGATTTGTTACCAAATGGTTGACTAACTTTGTCACAAATGTACAGATAGTTTACTTTCGAATGTAATTCTATAGGAATCCAATATCCGCGTGTTTATGCTTGCCTACCGCCATGTACCCTTTACTTAAAGTTAGTCACTGCCTTTACAGTTAAGGAGTGTAGGTATGTAAGTGGTTACTAAATGTTTAAAATTCTTGTGGGCTGACTTTTCAATCGACAGATATTTTTTATTCGTGGAATAAAATTGACGTCTGACAGTTTTTGTATGAAAGATAAAAAAGAAAGATAAGACGTTTCTTTAACGTCTCTTCTTTCTTTTCTTTTTATTCGTTTTTTTTTCTTTTCTTTCTAAAAACACAAAAACAAAATAACAAGAAGGAAGAAGAATAAGAAAGAAAAAAAGAAAGAATTAAGAATTGTCAAAAATTTAACATTTTTCCTTAGATAAAATTATCTGGCGTTGGAAAAATCAGCCCTTAATGACACATAAAAAAAAATTTAAAATTATTAAACTGCATTGCACCTTTTTAGTCGACGCGTTGATGTCTTTTGTTCACGCGGGCGCTACCGTCTTCATTTTTATGGAGGACATAATTTTTTTTAATGTTTAGTGTATTGGAATAGGGCTAATACTACAAATACGAATGACGTAATAAGAAACACACACTTCTGTCTTTATCTGGTAGATATGCTTATACCCGGCTACCGTTCAGCCTCGTACAATTTTTTTTAATGGCCAATTATAGCATTCTTGTTATTACGATCATAACGGAACCAATAAGTTATAATATTAAATAGAAAATAGTCCAAGTTGACGGCGCGGGCACCATCGGTTACCTAAGTGTAAGCGATCGAGAAACGTTTCCTAGATCAATAATACTTACTTACAAACTATTTCAACTATCATACACTTTCTCTCGACAGTGAGTGATGCAATTAGAGCTAGAAATAAAGTTGAGAGATAGATTTTCTATCTATTTATATATCTAGTCTATTTTTCGTTATTTGTCGAAGCACATGAGTTGGGCAATCAGCCAAGGTACTGAAATGAAAGCCGCGCTTTTGTTTTGCTTGTCACAACTCACTAAAATTAGTAAAGAAGTGTCAAATTTTGTCTAAATTTCACGATTGTTTTTCTCAGTAAATATTAAATAATGTAAGTCATTTCCTAAAAAGGAAATAACTTTTATTGTAACAAAGTGATAAAATGATTGGCTTAAACAAAGAGTGTCTATGTTTAGAGTATACTCGTAATCCTAACCATATCCACCTTAAGTTAAGCAATTAATACTGAGTAACAACGGTTTTCCCACCTAAGCGATTTATATTGTTTTTGTTAGGTATCCTATACCTAACCACAAAAATAATAATACTTATATTTGTTTAGCTCCCGTTATCGAAATAAATGACTTGCGAGAATTCTCCATATTTACATTTTGTTTTTCGAAAGAGGAAGGCCCAGTATTTTGTAATGATGTTAACGGCCTGTTGGTTAAATTAGGCCATGAGCATGTTCCTTCCGAATGGCGACTTTTCATCGACTCCTCTAAGACTAGTTTAAAAGCCGTGCTACTAAATAATGGCAACAAGCTTCAATCCGTTCCTGTAGCGTACAGTACTAATTTAAAAGAAACGTATGAAGTGATAAGACTTGTTTTAGACAAAATAAACTACAAAGACTTCGAGTGGGCTATCTGTGCTGATTTAAAGGTAGTTGCTTTAATATTGGGACTCCAAACTGGCTATACCAAATTCTGCTGTTTCTTGTGTGAATGGGATAGTAGGAATCGGTCGGAACATTACACTCGAGAACACTGGCCTGAAAGAACAGCTTATATCCCTGGCCAGAAAAATGTAAAAAATGTACCATTGGTCGATCCCAAAAATATAATATTGCCACCTTTACATATAAAGCTAGGGCTAATAAAAAAATTCGTTAAGGCCATGGATAAAAATGGTCCTGGGTTTCAATACTTGAAAAAAAAATTTCCTTCTCTTAGCGATGCCAAGATAAAAGAAGGCATATTTGTTGGACCCGACGTAAGGAAACTCATGAAAGATCCCGAGTTTCTGGCAGCATTGAACGACGTTGAAAAACAAGCCTGGTTGTCCTTTGTAGAAGTGACCAAAAATTTTCTCGGCAATCATAAATCTCCGCAGTATGTAAATATCGTCAAAACCATGTTACAAGCTTATCAAAGAATGGGATGCAATATGTCCTTAAAAATACACTTTTTGCAATCACATCTTGATTTTTTTCCACAAAATATGGGAGCCGTAAGTGACGAGCACGGAGAGCGGTTCCATCAAGACATCGCATCATTTGAAAAGCGCTACCACGGCAAATGCGAACCCTCTATGCTTGCAGATTATTGTTGGTCCATCGTTAGAGAAACCCCAGAGTCGTCCTACACTAGAAAATCCAAAAGATCTAAGCAATCGGAACCTTTTCAACCATTATAAATATTATAATTTGTAAATATTCGTTCTTTTTGTTAACAATCATAAATATTAATAGAAAAAAAAAACAAGAGCTAACTCCGACTTTTTATTTACCGTGCGTATATACCTTGGCTACGAAGATTTAAAAAATATACGCTTTCCCTAGGTGGGAGAAAAAAGTTATTATTTTGTTGATAATTAACGAAAATTAACGAAATTGGCGCAAATTAAGGTAACAACGCGCCCGTAGTTCTTGTAAGGGTAGGCAAAGTTGTATAGTCCATCCAGATTTCATCAATTAGGTATAAGTCCCATATAATATGGGGCAGATCCATTGCCCATTACACACCACATATCCCTACTATGGTACGCTACTGATTATTATTTATTATTTTCTAATGAAAAACCTAACATAACATATGTTTACTTGACGTGAGGATCGAACCCAGGACTCCGTCACTTACAGCAATAGAAATTAAATCAATGAGACAGGTAAATACAGCAGAATTTTTAATTACTACAATATGGTGCCTACATAATCAGCCACTAACGTTCGCACTTCTGGGACACAGGCCTCCTCTCGGCGAGTGGGAGTGGGCCGTAATCCACCACCAGTGCGGGTAGGCAGATGTCACATGTCTTCTAATTTTTGGTTCTACGACATGCCGGTTTCCTCACGATGGAATAATTTACACAAAGTAAAGTGCCTGTCTGGCCTCGAATCTACGACCTACAAACACGTAAGTCGCAACTTTTACCACTGGGCGACCACTGCTCGTTAATATATCGTGCCTTATCTAAACTTGGTTTAGTAATTAGTAGAATTTTAACTAGTTTACACATTATAAATCACTAAATATGACGTAAATCACTAAACAGCTACTTATAAATACGACTTTTCTTAACATTCCTAACTAAAACAAAGCCTATTACCTAACTTTGTTTGCACAAACCGGTCTCTGCTAACTAAGGGCGACATGTAGAGCGGTGAGAGCACAGCCTTAATGTAGAGTTTATGTAGAGTAGGTTAAGAATTTCGGGTGAGGTTCAAATGTAATGTAATGTGTACTTTCACTGAAATGGTTTTGTAATGTGAAGTAATGTTAAGGTTAAGTAAGGTTTGTGATTGTAGGCTTTTGGGGTGGTTTACTTCAGCTTGGTACAAGGTCAGGCTTTGCAGTGCAGAGAGTTCTAAAGAAAGAATGGGTTTAGGTAGGCTTATTTTGGGATTTCTTGAAATCATGGGTTGGAGAGTGGCTAATTGTGGTGGAATATAACCGTCTACAGCTGTTAATATTTTCTCAATAGATATGTTATCCTAGCTTCCTGTGGATGTGTATGTGCGGTCAGCAACAAAAGTCGATTAACACTTTAGTTTTTTTAATCTCAGTTATTGAGCAAAATATTTGTTCAAAATTGCATTGTACTTCTGCTGCAATTTTGAACAAATATTTTGCTCAATAACTGAGATTAAAAAAATTGAAGTGTTAATCGACCTTTGTTGCTGACTGTACATCATTGTATCATGCATCAACCGTCTAGTGAACTGATATCTACATAATGTATTGTCATAATATGTATACGTCGAAATTAAATTCTATAAAAATTGCCGAAGTTACTTTACTGATTTTTTGGGGACCACTATAATCTTTTAGAAAACCAGAAAGATGCTGCTACCCTCAAATTTACTAGAAATAAAATATTATCAAACACACTTAAACAGACCGGGTGGCCTTTTACAAACCAAGGACAAACGTTCCACAATCACAAACTTTCTTCTCCCTAGTCTAAACATTGCACACTCTGCACAGTGGTCTATATAATACCCTTAGGACCGGTTTATGCGCAAGCGCAGGACGGTCGCCAACTGGCACACTGTTACATAAAGCCAACCATTGCGTTCTTTGTTGAAACTTTGAAAGTAATATCTACGACTAAGTGCTCTGATTGCATTTGGGTGAAGTTAATTGTCTGGCAAATCGGCCAATGCTTGAATCACCAACCAACAGTTTTCCTGATGAGTAACTTCCTTGGAGATAAATTTTAAAAGTGTCGTGTGATCAACATATCAGTCGAAAGATGTTAACCTTCTTCGGCTTCAGACGTCCCTGATGCATCTTCTAAGTCTCAGGTAGGATCTACCTTGCCGCAATGACACAGCTCTGCTGTCTGGTGGATGAAAAAGGTTTGATGGTAGTTCTTATCTTTACAGTTCATTCACAGAGACAATTAAATATTGTCTACGCGTCAGCGGCAGAGCTAATTTGACTACGGTGCTTAAAAACATGAGCGGAACGTTGTCGGCGGCTTGCTGCCGCCCGCGCCGGTGTGTGTCGTCGGCTACTGTTGCGTCTGCCGTTGACGCGCGCTGCTCGTGTGTGTCAACCTTAGACAAAGAAAAGTATAGACGGCGGGTAGCTCCATTTCATTTCCACAAGAAAGGGATAAAGTATTGAGTTATTATAAGTAACAGAAAAGGATAAAGCTATACTATTTCCGTCTCTCACTGCGTGCCAGTTTTTTCAAGGCAGCTACTTATGTAGCCTATGTTAGTTAAGTTAGTTTTTTGTCTCATGTGTGGCCACGCTACCCGATGCTCTATAGCTTTCTTACTCTAAGGTGTCAACACTACTGCTACTATGTTCAAGGCTTAAAAAAAATTGTTTTCAAAGATTGACGAGACGATACTGACGATTAAGTTTTCAATAGCTATGACTATGGGGTTATTATGTCAAACACTCATTTTAACGAACTCTCTGGACCGATGCTATACCATGTTAATAAACAGTAAATTAAATAACAAGTTAATTAACTCTCGTAATATTTATGAGTGTGATGTGATAATGTGTGCAAATTAATGTTTGTGTGTGTGCAATCGTGCGCATCATCACGCTACTTACGGAAATGGAACGTGATCAATTAATCAGCTGGTTTACAGTTTACAGTTTTTAGTTTTTAGCATTATTGCTTTACTATCACGCCAAGTAATTAGAGGGTAGTAATATTTATTTTACCGTTTAACTTACGATAAACGTTTTATTCATAATTGGATGACTAGTCGATTTGTACAAATTTACTCGTCCGAAACGGGCGAATCGACAATTTTAAATAATATTATTTCTTTCGTTAATTTATAAACGTGATTGATCGAACAAATGAATTTTTTTTGGGTATCCAAAAAAATACCAAAAATTTTATTCAATAAAGTTAAGAAAAAGTACACGTTTCAATGTGCAGTTCGTAAAATGTGAACTTGACGCAGAATATGCACTTCACAAAATGTGAACTTGACGCAAAATGTGGACCTCGCGGAATGTGAACTTCACAAAATAGCACCTCCTAAAATGAGCACTTCTCAAAATTCATACAGCCGTATCATAAGTGATTTTTTAAAATTGAGTAACATTGTGCTACAAAGTAATTTGCGATAAAACGAATTTACTTAATTATCGCTGCATATTACTACAGCTTTAGAAAATCACACAATCATTAATTGTGAAATTCAGTTAGCTACTGAGACCGAGAAATTATACACTAGCAGTCGGCATCACTCATTATTTGTTTGACCTATTACCTATTGCAATGATATAATTATAGCTAGACCTAAGGTGTTCGCAGACAGACTTACTAAAGTTGGTCTGAAAGTTTTCTGGTCTAGTCATTCTTTTTTTTTTTGGGTCGGAAATCATCAAATGACCCCTCCCGCTCTGGGCGGAGCGGAAGGGAGTGTCCTACTCTTACTGGCTAAAACTCACCCGTGTGTCTTCTTTAGCCCTTTGTGTTCCGGGCCAGCGGAAATTCGGACAATCCCACTAACCCGGCAGGCTTTGGCCCTAACGGGCCCCTTCATCTAATGCTGACATCTCTTTGAGGCGCGCGTGGAACACGTACGCGCCGTCCAACACGGGGCTGGTCCTGATCGGACGGTGAGCTACCCATTACTCTCCGTCCGTAGGCGGACGCCCGGAACGTCTCCCGCGGTGGCTGGGATGGGAGGCTCTCTCCCTCATCCATCCCGCCACCTCCACCGGTCATTAGGTCTTAGATGAAGGTTCAAACCTGGCAAGTAAAGTTAGTGCAATGGTGGCCCAGTGGTAACGGCCGCGACTTACGAGTTATATGTCAGTCGTAGGTTCAAACCCAGGCAGACGCTTTACTTTGTGTTCATTATTTCATCACCACTGCTCTCAAAACCGTGAAGGAACACATCGTGAGGAAACTGGCATGTTCTCATCATCTGCCTAGCCTTTTCCAAAATATGTTGGGGTCGGCTTCCAGTCTAACCGGATGCAGCTGAATACCAGTATTTTACATGGAGCGACTGCCTATCTGAAACTGGCATGTTCTAGAACCAAAAATTCGAAGACATGTTGTGACATCTAACAACGTGCACTGGGCCCTCGTGGTGGATTACGGCCCACTGCCTCTCATCGAGAGAAGGCCTGTGTCCCAGCAGTGGGAACATTATAATAGGCTAATGCAAGTAAAGCGGGGGAAATTAACTTCTTATCAAATTGAAAATCCTATTCAAATTATATTGTGCGTATAATATTCAAATCACAACTGTCATTGTTTGACAGTTTTATGAAACTACACAAAATATTGTAAAAATTAAAAGAGTACTGATAGTTTCTTGCCCATTCTTCTCCATACGAAACTACCTGTTGGAAGGCACTAGAATCACTTCTATTTTATTGTAAATGACGTTCAAAAGTACCTTTTTCGTGCTTATTTGAAATAAATGCTTTGACTTTGAAACAGTTTTTCTGACTGTTCTAACGTGACGATGTCTCATGTCTTGGACACTCCTGTTTTCATTAAAGAAAATGAAAGTGACGAAACGTCAGTCGTAATTCCCTAACAATTAATTTCCTTCCCTGTGTGAGAAGGGCCCATTAGCATGCAGGAAGCCAATTACTGCTGATAATGAAAACATTAATATAAATGTTTGCATGCTGAATGGTGCCGAATGGTGGTGGAGCTCAGCCATACATACATACCTATAGCTATTAATGAATCGTTACTTTAAAATCAAATGTCATTTATTCAAATTAGGTATAAGACTGTCGCCCAAAACGCCCGCCCTACACCACTTCCTAGTGCTTTCACTGGGAAGATAGAATAGTCACTGACCTAATTTATAAAAACTGGCCAAGTGCGAGTCGGACTCGCACACGTAGGGTTCCGTACCACAAGGCAAAAACGCCGATAAGAACATGTTAGTTGTATGGGAGCCCCCCTTAAATATTTATTTTATGTTAATTTTATTATTTATTATTAAAGTTAAAATACAACTGAGTATTTTGTGAATATTTCAAGTGCCTACCTGTTGCCATTTTTGATATCGAGCAAAAAAGGGCAAAAAAATCGCGTCTGTTGTATGGGAGCCCCCCTTAAATATTTATTTTAGTTTGTTTTTAGTATTTGTTGTTATAGTGGCAACAGAAATACATACTTTGTGAAAATTTCAACAGTCTAGCTATCGCGGTTCTTGAGATACAGCCTGGTGACAGACAGACGGACAGACAGCGAAGTCTTAGTAATAGGGTTCCGTTTTTACTCTTTGGGTACGGAACCCTAAAAATGGCTCTAACATTGTCTTTTTAATTTGAATTTATATGGTGTACAATTGTACATAATAAAGAAAATTCTTTTCTATTGCCCTACGCGATATCTATGAATTACATCTGAGGGGCATCTCAGTCTCAATCTGTCAAAAATACCTAAAATTTCCCGACATTTTTGACAAGTTTTTGACATTGTCTGTCGCTGAGATGTTTGCGATTAGATTTTGAACGTTCAATACGAGAACTGGCCTGAGATTCTCGCCACAGTGTGCTTTTGGGTAACACGTGTGTTCGAATTTCTGTTGTTTTTCTGTGATATTGTGCTTATTGTGACTTGTTATTGTGATTGTTTGTGTTTTGTCCTGTAGTTGTCTGCTGTCAGGTTTGTTTACTGTTTCCGTTTTAAAGATATTGGCCACGATTATCCGTATTCAAGATGAATATGGATAAAAATAAACCCCCAGATCCTCCTGATGATATACCCACTACCCCCCCATCCGGCTTTTCTATATCTAACCTCAGTCCCACTCCCAACCCATTAAGCCAGTTTGCAGATGTGGTCTGTAACCTGGAGTCACAAATCCTCCCTTCCCAGCCTAACATTCGCAAACGCCCCGGTAATGAAGAGGATATACCAAACCGTCCTACCAAACAACCGCGAACCCATGTAGGCCGTCTTAGGTACTTAGTGACAGATAAAGGCCCTTTCATTGTCCATGTTTCCCGTCAGGAAACTCAAACTAATTCTGGTACTACCTTACACCCAGTTACATTTGGGCGCTTCTTGGCAAATCACAAAATTTCAAATATTGTTGCAGTCAAGCGAGTTGGTAGAAACCGTGTCTCAGTTGAGTTTGCATCCCCTCAGGATGCAAACGCTTTTATTTCAAATAACATCCTAGCAACAAATTCATATGAGGCTGTCATTCCATCATTTAATATAACCCGTATGGGTGTTGTAAGTGGAATTCCTACTGATTTCTCAGAAGAGGAAGTGTTATCATATTTAAAAGTCCCAGTAGGCTGTGGTCCTATTATAAAAGTTAGGCGATTAAACAGAAAGGTTCATAAAGACGGTTTAAATGAATACAGGCCCACAGAAACTTGTGTCATCACGTTCGATGGCCAAGTTTTACCTAAACGAATTTTCTGTTTTTATACCGCTCTTGCTGTAGAACAGTATGTCTACCCCACGATTCAATGCCGCAAGTGTTGCAGATTTGGTCATGTAGAATCTCTTTGTCGTTCCAAACCCCGTTGCAGCAAGTGTGGCAATGATCACCCTGGTGATGGTTGCAGCATTGCTGAGAGCGAAGCTTTCTGCGTGTTGTGCTCTGGGGGCCACTTTGCAAATAGCAGGGCCTGTCCGGAGTACAGCAGGCAGAAAACCATTAAAACTATTATGGCTGAGAAAGTGATTTCATATTCTGAGGCAAGTAAAACTGTTCCCATTTCTACTCGTAGTTATGCAGACATTGCTAAATCACAGACTCAATCATACCGAAAAACTGTGTTCCTAAAGCCAAAGACCCATGCTCCCCTTTCTCCCTCTTTTGATAAAGCAGCTCACCAGCAGCTCACTAACACTCCTCAGTCTTCTCAGCCTAATGGCTGTGCTCTCAATAATCAACTAACAGAATCTCCTGAAAACTTGTCTTTAATAATTGAACTTCTTAGTAAACTCTTAGTAACTTTAATGTCTTCATCTAGTAAAACTCAATTACCGTCCAACGTTGCTACTTCACTTATCAATTCACTTTCATCTTATAATAATGCCTCGGTTAGTGTTCCTTCAGTGGAATGTGAGGAGCGTGTTTCATAAGAAGCATGAGCTCACATTCCTATTGAACAAATATAAACCCTTAGCTTGTTCCCTCGCTGAGACTTGGCTAGTCCCGAGTCTTAGTTTCCGTGTTCCTTCTTTTAATCTTCTCAGATGTGACCGATCTGATGGCTATGGCGGGTCGGCTCTCTGCGTGAACAATCGTGTTTCACTTGCGGCTGTATCTTTGCCTTCTCTAGGTGATGATATTAGCATCGTGGCTGGTGGAGGGTATAACTCTCCTATCTGTCTACATTGCTCACCCTCACCAAAGTTTCCTTCCAATCTTAAAGCGTACCTTGGAAAACATAGACGGCCCTATACTTGTTATGGGAGACTTCAATTGCCATCACTTTAGGTGGGGTTCTGAACGTTGCGACTCTTTTGGGGAAGGTTTAGTTGAAATCTTGGATGACCTTAACTTGTGTATCCTAAACAATGGTTGCCCAACCCGTAGGTCTCTTCCTGGACAGAATAAGAGTTGTGTTGACCTCACATTTTGCACATTGGATATCGCAGCGGCGTGTCATTGGGAGTGTACCAGTTTGTCACATGGTAGTGACCACTATCCAATTATAATATCTTTGGCTGATAAAACTTACTTAGAAAAATCAAGCCCTCCACTCTTGAGGTATAATTTATCAAATCCTGATTGGGCAAAGTATTCCTCATTATTGGAGGACAAAATTGACTCACTTCCAAATTTAGTTTCTGGTGATTTTGTTTCCCTTAGTCCCCTCCATGTGTCAAACTGTTATAATAACCTCATTACGGCCATAACAGCTAGTGCAGACTCGTGCTTCCCTGTCAAGAACTCAGCTCGTGGAAAGATCCCTCCTCCACCATGGTGGGATCAGGAATGCACATCAGCCATTAGGGAAAGGGATGATGCTGAAATGATATACAATGAGGCAATGAATAGTGATAACTTAGTGGCATTCAACAGGACCCTTGCTAAATCTAGAAGATTGCTTCGAAGGAAGAAACGCGCTGGTTGGGCTGACTTTTGTGGTTCTCTGTCCCCCTCCACTCCTTTATCAGTTGTATGGAAGAAGATCAACCGTTTTAGATCTGGATGTTCCCCTTCAATTTCTGCTCCCATCCCTCGAGAGACCGCTGAGCAGTTCTTTGATAAACTGGCTCCTCCGTATGTTCCATTGGAAACAGAACATAATCAGCAGTCTTTCATTCCCTCACAGGATCCTTTCGATGCACCATTTTCAATGCAGGAGCTTAACTCAGTTTTAACACACGTTCATGACTCTGCCCCCGGTATAGACGGTATTGTCTATTCTTTTATGTCACACGCAGGACATAGAGCAAAAAACTATTTTTTAGATATTTTAAATTTTTGTTACACTAATGGCTGGGTACCCGATCAGTGGAAAACTCAAATCATAATACCTATTTTGAAACCTGGCAAGCACACTGATGACCCTAACAGCTTCAGACCAATCGCTTTGTCATCAGTTCTTGCAAAAATATTAGAACACCTAGTGAAGAATCGACTAGAATATTTAGTAGAATCCAGAGACATACTTCCTAGATCTCAATTCGGTTTTAGAAAGGGACTCAGTACCATGGATAGTGTAGGGGTTTTGGTGTCAGATATACGCTCAGCGTTTTCGAAAAATGAATCCGTAGTCGCTGCCTTTTTAGACATTTCCTCTGCGTATGATAATGTCCTTCTTCCCATTCTCAGGCAAAAATTGCAACAGCTGAGTATACCGGATAGAATGGTACAGTGCATATGTAGTTTACTCATGTCTAGGTCTTTGGTTTTGAGAGTGCCGGGTGAAGAATTTGACGTCAGGATGTCATGGAAGGGCCTACCACAAGGCTCAGTTCTTAGTCCTTTACTGTACAACATTTATACAGCTGACATCGGTTCCTGCCTTAATAGCAACTGTCAAATTCTTCAGTATGCTGACGACTTGGCTTTATATGTCACCAATAACTCTATTAGCGACGCTGCAACATCTCTCTGCGTATCCCTGGACTCTCTAAACCAATGGCTTAATTCCCACGGTCTGAGTTTGTCTGCCCCAAAAAGTGCCGTAGTTGTGTTTTCTCGCAGGAGGCTCATACCTCAAATTTCAGTGGGCATCCAAGGGCAATGTATACCGGTTTCTCCAAAAGTAAAATTTTTAGGCGTTTTTTTAGATTCGAAATTGAGTGGGTTACATCATTTAAATTATGTAGTTAACAGATGCGAGAGAACTATTCCCATATTAAAAGTGCTTGCCGGTGTCTGGTGGGGTGCACATCCTTACTCCATGAAATTGGTATACAATGCCTTAATCCGGAGTGTTCTGGACTACGGATCTTTTCTCTTAATTCCCTGCAACAAAGGTGCTTTAGCAAGGTTGGACAGAATTCAGGCTAAGTGTCTACGGATCATATCGGGTTGTATGAAGTCCTCACCAATTAATGCATTGCAGGTAGAGTGCGCAGAACCACCGCTGGCCTTGAGAAGGCAGTATCTGGCGTCGAGATTTTGGGCAAGAGTAATTTCCAAATCGTCCCACCCTCTTGTTCAAAAGGTGGATGACCTGGATGCCGCATGCCGAAGTTCCAATTATTGGAACCATAAAGAAGTCCCTCTGATTTTAAATTCCTTCCGTTGTTACCAAAATTTAGATTCCCCCATTATTCAGCATCCGAAACTCCCTGTTTTCAATTTTGATTATGAAGTTATATGTTTTAAACCAGATATTTTCTACAATATTGGCATTTCGAAAAGGTCACCTTCGGCGGACTCTATTTTCAATGCGGCGGTTGGTGAGCGATGGTACAATTTCGAGAGATTTTTCACGGACGCCTCTAAATTATCAGATGCAAGTTGCACTGGTGCTGCGGTATACTACCAAAACTCCAAAATCGTTTTGAAATTTAAATGCCCAGTACAATCATCGGTGTTTACGGGTGAGTGCGTGGCCATATTAGAAGCGTGCTTATTCATTGAAGCCTATAGCATAAGTTTTGGTGTCATCTTTACAGACTCACTTAGTTGCTTGCAAGCTTTGGAGCAGAGTCCTTTCAAGAGTAGACTGCACAGTCCAATTATATTAGAAATCAAAAAGTCTCTTTTCTCTTGTGCCAAGAATCACAAAACCGTTCACTTGGTTTGGATTCCAAGTCATTGTGGCATAAGAGGAAACGAATATGTGGATGCTCTTGCCAGGGATGCTGTTACGTCCCAAGCTGCTGACCTTAAGCATTTTCAATGTCAGGGCTACGATCTGCTGAACCTTCCAAAAAAGAGCTTGCTATCCTCATGGCAGGTACAGTGGCAAAATTCGAGTAAACGGAAAGGTGCTTTTTATCACGCAATACAACCTAATGTTACACCCAAGCCTTGGTTTTACCCCTATAAAAAAATTGCCAAGAAAGTAATATCTGTTATTTGCCGTCTCCGCATAGGTCATTGTTGTTCCCCGGTATTTCTTCACAAAATACGGGTCAGAGACACATCTCTCTGCGAATGTGGGTTGGATGAAGGTACTTTGGAGCACATCTTTTTCAACTGCTCCAATAATAACCCAGCCCATGACTTGTATAGCCATCTCCCTAAATTAAAGATCCCTGTCCCAACTAACTTTCCATCCCTACTAACATATTCTTCCCCAAAGCTCCTTGAAGCTTTGATGTTTTTTATCCGCGTCAATGACATCAAATTATGATCATTGCCTTATTTAATACTAGCGGATTTTTGTGTGTTCATTTATGTATAGTATTTAATTATATAACTAACATTAATTTTTATTTGTTTGTTTCAGTGTACCTACTAATACTCGTCAACAAGTTTCACATTAAACCCAATTATTTACTATGGATGTAGAATTTTAGTTTTAATTTTTATTATTTTGTCTCCCCCACGTTTTCTCATATCACATTTGACATTGGCAGAATTGTCGACATCGGCACCATTGCCATAGAGAAAAATAGAATAGAGAACTGGCCTTCTGACCCACAGCCTTACAGTTGCTCAATAGTATGCACATGCTCCTTTGTTTACACCATCATTCAAGAGTGAATGATACACACAACATACATTCACTTTTCATTCATAAACCTACATTACCTTCAACTACTGACCCTTATCTCCACTACACAAGGTCCAAATTCCCGAAACATTTACCAACGCAAGTGTTAACAATAATTTTATTAGCATACCTTCCTTATGAGGAATAAGCGTTAGTTTCTTAGTTTTCTATTGTGACTTGTTGCGAAGGAAATGTCAAATTTATTATAGTAGTTATGCAAAATGTTGCGTTTTACAAAAACTGGCCAAGTGCGAGTCGGACTCGCACACGAAGGGTTCCGTACCACAAGGCAAAAACGCCGAAAAAAACATGTTTGTTGTATGGTAGCCCCCCTTAAATATTTATTTAATTTTAATTTTATTATTTATTATTAAAGTTAAAATACAATTGAGTATTTTGTGAATATTTCAAGTGCCTACCTGTTGCCATTTTTGATATCGAGTAAAAAAGAGCAAAAAAATCGCGTTTGTTGTATGGGAGCCCCCCTTAAATATTTATTTTATTTTGTTTTTAGTATTTGTTGTTATAGCGGCAACAGAAATACATCATCTGTGAAAATTTCAACTGTCTAGCTATCGCGGTTCTTGAGATACAGCCTGGTGACAGACAGACGGACAGACGGACAGACGGACAGACGGACAGACAGCGAAGTCTTAGTAATAGGGTCCCGTTTTTACCCTTTGGGTACGGAACCCTAAAAATGGTTGAATGTTCATTAGGGAATACCGGTCGTAGAAGGTGAATGCACTAAGTAGGTACATTGTTAGTCTTCCTGGTTTGATTTCTGGAAAGGGCTATAGAGAGTGGTGGAGATACTTGACACTAGAATCTGCCCGTGACTCCGTCCGCGTGAAAGCTAACTATACCATAAAATGTCATAAAGCACACGGAAATCGTGTAGCTTTATATCAGTGAATCAATTTTTGAAATCGGATGAGTAGTTTCGGAGATTACCTCCTACATACAAACTTACAAAGTTTCCCTCTTTATAATATTAGTGTAGATAAAGTCTACACTTTGGTTTAGTTTGGTTTCTACACTTTAGTAATGCCTTAGTTCATGCCTAAAACTCATTAGGACCCACTTGCCATAAAATCTATCATCATCACCTATGACCTCATCTATCACTTTCCATCAGGTGTGATCGGGGTCACGAGCGGGCCCATTTAATAATAAAAAAAAATGCGTGTGCATAGGACATTAAAATACAACTTTGTCTTTAAGGTCGATAACGTCAGGCAGCACATAATTTTATTAACACCTTTCTATCCACTACAAGGTAAAAGTCTTTTTCAATCATTGAAGTTACCGATCCATTCACTTGCCATAAATAACCAATCTATTACAAAACAAAAACAAACATCCCACAATTCAAGATCAAACAAAATAATGATAGCCTAGTTATCGTTAGTCATAACTCATAAGTCTTATGTTATCTCGTGTGCCAAGATCGCATGGGGCAATAGAAATCACCAGGTCACTGTAATGACAGGTTTCGTCATAGTAGTAACGTGTTGTGACCTTCGAGCTGGCATCTGTTTCGTACAGTTTCGGGTTCATTCGGAAATTATGATTTTTTAAATTTTTTTATTGCCGATTGTGATTGGGCCCGCTCTTGACCTCCATCATGCCTGATAGAGGCGACGGATGAGGTTTATGATGGAACGAGTGTGCCCAGAAGATGCCTAAGGCACTGGAACTCCCACGCATCGACGAAACACAGCAGGCTGCTTGACCTTTGGTTTGCGACCACCCTCCCACCGGAGTCCGGCGACTTCGGTGGGAGGGTGACGCAAACCAGGCGGGCGTTAGCCCTACCAACGCAAGGGAAGAATTGGCAAGTCAAATAAGGTGTTGGGTGTGACCACAGATATAGATATACCTAGATAACGCGAGAGTAACTACTTCGCGTGCCAAAAATTGCACCAACTTATGATTACAAATCGTAAGCCGCCCCTTTCGCGCTCAGTCCTGTGTACTGCTGGCTGGGTAAGTGTGAGCGAGAGCGCGAGCTTGTGACGTCATAGTAGGTAGTCAAAAAAATGGCACGCTTGGTTTTCATACAGTTCGTGATACTTGCGTTATCTAGGTATATCTATATCTGTGGGTGTGACTGTCCAGGATGCGCCGAGCGCTCGGTTCAGAGTAAGGCCTCTTTTCCATTACACGGTTTCTCGCCGTGAAAATCTACGGTTAATTCGCCGCGTGTAGGCACGGTCGTCAGTGTGGTATGGATCACTATATGAGCTTGTCGACATGCACGGTGGCGCCAAGGCACGGCGCCGCGGCCGCGTGCGCCGTGACTGCCCCTCGGCGCGCCGCGTCTACGCACGGCGTGATTTTCACCAGTGTTGTATGGCAGTCTATCGGGGTGTGTCGACGGTGCCGGACGTACGCACGGATTCGTGACCGCTTATATACGCTGTTTCGCGATTTTATTATAAAATGAACATAAATCAAGAATTATTAATTACGTTGATTCAAGAAAGGCCTGTTATATGGGATAAGACCATCGACGATTATAAAAATAAGCGAATTGATTCTTGACAAGTGTATGAAACGCGCCATATTCCTCCCTTTTTTCTAAAATCGGATGTATCCAAAACCTTACTTCCCTTTTTTTTTCTATTTTCTTTTTCCTATACAACGTGCCGCTACAATGGCGACATTAATTTAACACACGGGTAGGGCTAGTGCCCATTAACCATATATATAAGTATAGGTTAAAATAATTCGTAAATTGAAAAAAACATTTTTTCAAACAAACTAAATAATATAATAGTAACTAAAATAGGGATCACCCTTGCAAAAATTCATTCATGAAATTACTTACCTACGCTTCGCGCGATCGTACTCGTGGTGATTGGTCCGATTCTTTGTCGGCATTTATCAAAGAAACCGAGCTGCGCGGCGCGGCGCAAGTGGTAGGTACTAGAGCGGAGGTACTACAGCGGAGGTGCTTAGTCTTATAACTATCATCATCACTCATCACAGTCATCACTAATCACTGCTTTTATTTTGTCTGTTTTGGGTTAGTCTTCGAAATATTGTAGCAATATTCACGACGTAATTATGCGCACTAGTTTGACGAAGTGTGTCAAGGACACGGGTTCGGCTGAGACTAGATTACTAGAAAAGCAAAAAAAGAATTCGAGTGCAGTGCGGGGCCGCGGCGGGCGGGAGGGGGCGCGAGCCACCTGCGGCGGCGACTTTTGGCGGCGAGCGACAAAGGCAGCAACGGCGGCGAAAGGAAAGAAATATCCCTTTACGGCGCGCCGACAAAGGGAATGTCTTTCCTTCAATTCGCCTACTCTTTGCATTTGTTTCATACTAATAGTATTGCTTATTCGTTTTATTTCATTGATGCGATGTTATGATCCGTGACCCCGGCAAATGACCGCTGCGCGACAGTTCTTTAAGTACAGGTTGCTCTAAAATACTATTTTCTAAAATTTAGAATAAATCGGTAAATAATAACGTCTAATGGAAATATAATTGCTTCATGAAACGAAAATGTGAAAACGTATATGTGTGTTAAATTAATGTCACCATTGAAGCGCCACGTTGTATATGTAATAAGCAACTATAATCTTTTTTTTCGTAAGAAAATTCATGACGCAGCACGTCCTACACAGCCCGAGTAAAAAGCGCTACTAGCCAGTACTTACCAATGTCTCGCGCGGTGATTTTGCCGTATCATGTACAAGCTAGCACGTTTTTTCAACCGTACGGCTTACACACCGTACGTTTGAACAACCGTGTAATGGAAAAGAGGCCTAACTGGCGGAACAAACTGCGCTACACGAGGAGGCTTCTTCAATCCCAATCCTAACGATTATAGACTTACGGTAGACTTAGGTTGTTCTGATTTAAGTGAGGTTGAAGTCGGGTCAGCAGTAAAGTCGGGTCCCCCTGCTGGGCATACGCCTCTCTCTGGTTGTGCTAATATCCTCGCTCCTGTGCTAGTCTCATCCAGGTAATACCTGCGATGGCAACAATGGCGTCTGCCCATGTCGCCTCTCGCTCCTCCATTTCTTTCAGTTACTTAATATTAATCAATCTAATCACAAACAAATAAAATTTAAGTGTCTGTTTGTAATGTCTAAATAACAGCTTTTTACTAAATGTATATTATTTTGAAAGTATACACAGTACATATAACAAAAAAACAATATTTATATCTAAATCTTTTGCTAGATTTTACAGACACGTAGAGTGCTAATCTTTTTTCTATTTGAAACTAACTGCGATTGCGATACTTATTCTGTGTATTCTAACAGACTTAATACGTAGACAGTTTTAGTCCAATATAATTTGAGATGTTAATTTTTCTTCAGTCTTTGTATTTTCATTTTTTATTGATGGCAATACTTTAGTTGTAATTGTATCCCTGCAACCCATTTTAGTCTTCTGAAAATGGCTTTTCCCAACAGTTTGTAGAAGTTTCACCATTGAAAATGTTTATAATACCTATGTTTTAATAAGTAGGTACCTACACAACTAATACGTTTCTCAGAACTTCAAGCAAGCCCAGTTTTCTTATAAATTTCACTGCTCATGACTCGAGGTCGAAATTGAGAAACAAACCCTCCATAATACACATACAAGTTTCTGACGTAAGTTCAAACAATAGGAACTTAAAAATTCGCAATTTCACACTTACATTTTAGCTCCTTAATTAAAGTTTAATACGTTATTACAACAATAGTATAAGTATGAATCTCACAAAATAATGTCAACAATGTTTTGGTTATTTCTCAACGCGTTTTTATGGTTTTTATATTTATGCCTGTTCTGTTGAAGTATTCACACGCATTTGTTTTGTTTATATTGCGTTATTGTAGTACCGATTTTCTAACGCAAGTGATCGAATAATGCGTTTGAGAAAGCCGTTTTAGCGTCACCAAGGGGGTGTAGTAAAATAGGGTTTTCCCATGACCGTTCCTATGGTGGTCTTCAAGAAAACTTTCTATAAGTATTTGAAAGTTTGTGTACGTTAAAACTAAGATAAATATACCATCACGCTTGCATTCCTCGGGAGCGTTGGCAGAGGTGTATAGGAGGCCATAGTTTGCCAGTTATTTTATTAGTCACATAGCATTTATTTTAAATGAACCAATTACAGGCACTTTTGAATTGTCAAGGGGTTGGTCAGTCAGAAGAATGAAGCTAGTTGCCCATTCCAAAGCGTAGGTACCTATGGAGAAGAACGGGCAAAAAACTCCATGGACACTCTTTTAAATCAAAATAATATGGTTACATCATACATGTTAAAAATTATGCATGTGAGAACGATGCAGAACGTTAAAAGCGTCCGTAATTAAAAGACGAAAAAAAAAAACCAATTCAAATATTAAATTAAATTAAAACAAGTTATAGCAGCAAAGAGATGACAAGATAGAGGAGAGCTTATTGCTATTAACCGGACATAAATTCATATTCCAGGTATTATCTTATCATCTCCAGCTGAGCTACTACTAAACTCTCAAAAAACAGCATCTTTTCGCCTAGTCACCGTTTACGCCAGCCACAGTAAATGATAAGGTTGTTTATTAATAACCCGATATCAGGCGACATTCCGCATCGGTAAAGAGAAGCAAGGCATTCCGCATTCCCCGTGCGTAAACAGTTCATACAATCTAGGTACCTATAGCTTATTTAATTATGAATCAGCATAGTTATATAGGAAGTATATAGTTGTATATTATATAGACGTTCTTGAAGTTCTACAAACTTCCAGTTTAGATCATTTTCATCGCTGTCGAAGATAAGCATTCGTCCATCATTGTGTCTTTTATCCCCTTCTGTGTATTTAAAAAAGTTACATTTTTAAATTCATATCGAACTAATCACACTAATATTATGAAGGCGAAAGTTTGTGAGTGTGTGTGTGTCACGCTCAAACGGCTGGACCAATTTTGATAAAATTTTGTATGGAGGTAACTGAAACCCTGGATTAACATATAGGCTACATTTTATCCCGATATTCCCACGGGATCGACATTTACGCGGGTGAAACCGCAGGGCGCAGCCAGAAATATCTATATAATAATAAAGCTGAAGAGTCTGTTTGTTTGTTTGAACCCGCAAATCTCTAACTACTCAGATTTTAAAGATTCTTTTTGCAATTGATAGCCCAATTCTTGAGGAAGGCTATAGGCTATTTAATATCACGCTAGGACCCTTATAGACCGAACAAAAATGAATAATGTCAGAACATTACGTGATAACGAAGTATTAGCGCGGGCAGGCGATGCGATGTGACGAGTCGGGTCGGGGAAATAAGACATTTTACGCGGACGAAGTCGCGGGCAGAAGGTAGTTCAAAATATTTTATTACATACTGTCGATAAGTGTCGATCCCGTAGGAATATCGGGATAAAAACTATCCTATGTCCTTCCCCGGGATGTAAAATACTGGTATTCAGCTGCATCCGGTTAGACTGGAAGCCGACCCCAACATAGTTGGGAAAAGGCTAGGCAGATGATGATGATGTCCTTCCCCGGGATGCAATCTATCTCTCTGCTAAATTTTATCGTAATCCGGTCAGTGGTTTAGGCGTGAAAAGGTAACATACAGACAGACAGACGGACAGACAGAGTTACTTTAGAATTTATAATATTAGTACGGATAAACCTACATGGACAATTAGGGGAGAGTAGCCCAAAACGGGTAAGCTAAGGTTGATGATAAATAAAAACAGTTTATAGATACAAATTGAACATTTATTTGTACATTTTGAAATGTTTAGTTATCAAGGACTATAAAATAAATGACATATTTAGTAGTTTTGTACATTAAGAATAAAAAAATAACAAAAATCTTTACCATTCGAATTACCCGTTTTGCCCGTAGGGGGGGCCTAAAGCAGGTAGGGCTTTTGGGCAAAGCGGGTAGGGGCTGAATTACATTAGGTCAACGTCAATCAATGACTAAAACTGTTTCTTAACAATCATAACTCAGATGGAGCTCCACCAGGATCATCAGCTACTTGCAGTGATAATGGTTGGATCAATGGACCAGTATTCTTGGAATGGTTACGGCACTTTGTAGACAACGTAATGAGTTGGCAACGTAAACAGATAATCCATATGAAATAGATACTCAACTAGCTCTAATTCTTGAGCTGCTGTAAAAACTGTTGTGAATCTTCCTAGATTTTTTTGACATCCTTTCTTTACATGTATCTGTAAAGTCGAAAAGTTGATGCAATATTTTTTTGCTGCACCATTGACGGAAGTTTTGAGAGCTTCTTCTATCGCAAGCTTCATAACTCCCTCATCCCACGATGCATTTGCAGTATTTCTTATGCATTTATTAACCATCTGCAAAAATAAAAGAACTAATAAGCAGTCAATGAAATTATACAAGGCAAATCGGGTATGGGCAAAACGGGCACCCGCTTTACCCCTACCCTTTTTGCCCACAAGCATGTATTTTTTTCAATCGACTCATATCCTTAAAACCTAAATAATAAACGCCAACCTATTACACAAATAAAACGTCGATTTATTGCAAAATAATAACACAAAACTAGTAAGAACATATTGTAAACCATTTTCGAGTATTCAAAAGTAATGTAACTCCATTTTTTTTAGTGGAAATAGCAAAAAACTTCTTTCTTATCTTACCGTGAACTCGTGTCCGCCAGAGAAGCGCGCCGACTCCCTGTGATTGGCGAGCGGCAGGGTTCGCGCACTGCACGCACACATTCTAATTAGCAATAACGGTGCG
This sequence comes from Mesoligia furuncula, assembly GCA_916614155.1. Lineage (NCBI taxonomy): Eukaryota > Metazoa > Arthropoda > Insecta > Lepidoptera > Noctuidae > Mesoligia > Mesoligia furuncula. The sequence goes on from OU744799.1 coordinate 30,269,455, forward strand.
CAATTTTAAAAGCATACCCGTTTTAGGCGGGCTACCCGTTTTAGGCTTACCTCCCCTACGAAATGTCAGAAGCTAGGTGTACGGCTCCAATTGGTCGTTTTCTTTGCCGACAAGAAACTCCACGGTTACTCTTTTAAAAATATTAAGGTTCTCGATACACTTTTAAACCGAGAAGGATAAAGAAGATGCTACCCAGCTTCTTTCAATATAGACATTAAAGACTCTCTAAATATAAGGTTAGGTTAGATTTAATGCAAGATCCCTTACATCACATACCTTCGCCAGTAAATAAGTAAGTAAACACGCGAATCTACATGTAAATAGTACTGTGAACCTGTTTTCGAGTGCGTCCATATAAAACAGTGCCACGAAAGGTCGCAGCCGGTTTGCCTACATTACCTTTTACACGTTGCTCTTCTCATAGTATATAACTGCCATTAATTCTGAGATTCTAATCAGTGAATGAGTAGGCATATAGGCCTGTGAAGTATTTGAGAACTAGATGAGACTTGTTTAAAGAACATTTTCGAAAAATTTTGTTATAGCCAAATTAGACCGATTTAAAATTTTCCATAGAAATAGAGATTTCCAGTTATCTTTTTAGAATAAGATATTTCGAAAATGTTCTTAACTAACTTTTTAGACCTTTGTATCCTGCTTAAGCGTATGAAGTTTCATTAAAATCGGTTCATTCATTTCGAAAAACAAGGGCTTGAAAGTTTGTATGCAATGCCGTACGGCGTAAACGCTCATAAAAATTTACCTATCATGCCTATAGGCATATAGTACCATATAATATCATAAAAACTAATACGGTTTATAGATGAAAATCCTCCCTTAATAGATTTTATCTGCTTTATTTATTCAACAGGCCTTGTATTGTATATTACCCTATGTTTTAACTTTTAAATGAAGTAATCTAATGTCAATGGCCGGAAGTGGGCCTATTTAGAGCGAAGGCTGTTTATCCGACGATCGTAGGTTCGAATCTTGTGCATTGAACTTTGAGAACACTATACGTGAAGCGCAGTTAATTACGTTTTATGAGGCTTAATTTGTAACATCTTAAAAGTATTTATTTTAGTTTAGAGACAAATAAACCTTCTCGATCATTTCAAGAAGGCTATGATCTCGCCCATAGGTCAGTACATTGTGATTAAGCCTTGCAGCCAGCGTGCCTTGCAGTTTGACTATTGGCCGTTGACTATTGGCTGTTTTTTTTCATAATTACTTATTTAAATGCTTCAAAAATTGTTATAATAACGTTGTACTCATAATTTATCTTTTATCTTTTCAGGTAAGTACACAGACCAGAAGGAAAAATACTTCAACGCATTTATGCGAGTCAAACATGCAGAAACTACGTACCGTGAGCCTTCATTTGTCTTTTCCTAACATTGCAAGCGATACGCACATTCTATTCAACACAATTGCAGCTCGAACAGAGAATGTTGTAGTACTTAGGTACTTATAGGTTAGTACCTAAAAGTAGATACATAAAGGTATTTTGACCTGTATGTCTCAAAAAAGGGGTCAACTCTGGTCTAGCTAAAGTTAATGCTGAAGTTCAGGACTTCGCACGGCCTTTAATAATGGGGGTTAGGTTAGGTCATCTCATGTACCAAACGGCTTGACAACTGTATAACTATTTAATTTTTCTACTTAATTATCAAAGTTTAAACTTACTACCTTTTTTATTGTCCTACTATAATTATTAGGTACTATACCGTGGGACCAAAACGATATACCTACCTAGATGTTTCGATAAATAAAACTGCGCAGAAAGTATCAGATGCTTTTTAAAAGGTTTCAAATATTTATATACAAAAAATTGATAATGATTGATGCCAATTGATCATTGATTTATTGGTTCATTATTGAGTGATATATCCTCAATCAATTCCTAGCTTTGGGCTGGTGTCTTTCCATGACAAACCAATGTCAACTAACCATTAACCCCATAAGACCAACCTATGACACAGTACTTACATTGTGTAGCGCCACCGCCGCGCGCCGCGCCGCACCGTGGCGGACACGGTCCGACCTTGCCGGGATCCTTTCTAATGCCATTCCTGCGCCCGCGCCGCACAACTGTTGGTTGTTAACCTGTTATTTGTTTAGGGTAATGTGTGGTTGCGTTTATGGTTGCCGTGAAATATGTAACACGTGGTAAATTATATGTTATCTCAGCCGATCTTAAGCAATTTAGCGAGGTATTGTTTGGCAACGGCCTGAATTTTTTTAGACTCTTATCGTTTTCATTTACAGTTTTTAGCACATCTAGATTATTATTGGAAACATTTTCTAGTTCTGATTAATGTAATAGGCGCATCCACAAGGGATAAATAACTTTAAGATTTTTTAGTCCTATAGACTCTTTCCGTCTTATTACAAAACGAGATCTAACTTTAGACCTAGCCTAAATCTTCCAGCCAGTTATTCTATTTTAAACTTTATTCCGGCAATTGTAATGTTCTTAATGCAAAATTGACAACTGAGACTCGGGTTTAACGTCAGTTTTTGTAATAGGAACTTTAGCTTCGTCGGATTATAGTTCGAAATTTAAAAATGACTGGATGGTTTAAACCTGGGTCTAAAGATAAATCTTGTTTTGTAATAAGGCCGTTTAAGTAGAAGAAAATCATTCATAAAACCATGAAGGCCTATCGGAGACACGAACGTTAGTTATGAAGACGCGACTAAAAAGAGGTGATGAGAGATTTGTATTCATTTATCAACTAGCTGCGCCCCGCGGTTTCACCCGCATAAGTTTCGATCCCGTAAGGATATCGGGATAAAACGTAGTCTATATGTTAACCCAGGGTGTCAGTTTCTTCCATACCAAATGGTATAAAAATTGGTCCCAGCCGTTTGGGCGTGAAGTAGTAACAAACATATAAAAACACACACTCACACACAATTTTTCGCTTTTATAATATTAGTGTGATTTCATAGTTGTTGGGTAAATACAAGCTTCAATAAAAATATCCACAGCACTTAATACATTAATTTCTGACGGAACCTGGCCCACGTAAGACATTACTCTATTCTCAATACAATAAATTGATTCTAAGCAGCTGATATTTCCATAGGTCATCATCTGCCTAGCCTTTTTCCAAGTATGTTGTGCTCAGCTTCCAGTCTAACCGGATGCAGCTGAATACCAGTATTTTACATGGAGCGACTGCCTATCTGACCTCCACAACCCAGTTACTGGGTAATACGATACCCCTTGATAAGACTGGTTGTCAGACTTTCGGGCTTCCGACTAACCGTAACGACTGTCAAAGATCCACGAATGACAGCCGGGACCAACGGCTTAAAGTGCTTTCCGAGGCAAGGAGGGGTCTCGGTATGTAAACATCCCATCCACAGATCTACCGCGGCAAGCTAACTTATTTAGCCACGGGCTCCTGATATGGGCCACAGGCGGCTGATGCCTCCATAGGTCCATAAATAAATCATATTAATCTTATCACTGACCACAGAAGTTAGATACCTTTAATTGATCGCCGGCGAAAACTAATAATATCACGACCTTACTACAGTTGACATTTCGCTTCCATTTCGACACAGATATTCGATCTAAATGTCGGTTCCATTTAGTTAATTCAATAAAGATTGAGGCCGGTATTAAAATTTGTTAATTAACGGTGATTTTTGAGAAAATTTGTTAATTAAAGGGATCAACGGGGTTCAGGGTGCCGTTTGATGAAGTAGAATTGTCTCGCTAAGTTTCAAGGACTTGTTGCAATTATTTATAGTTAGACGCATCTGTTTAATATATGTATGTAGATTATCTAGGATTTAAAATAGATGGTCTTTAGCTAAGCTAACATTTAATTTTCACATCTTTAAAAGTTTATTACTAGCACGCAAAAAACTGGGAATTATTTATACTTAGCTTAGATAGTACAAAAGAAACCGCATTAGGTCTGCGTGAAGGATTACGGCCCACTCCCTCTCACAGAGAGAAGGCCTGTGTCCCAGCAGTGGGATATTTGTTTTAATTTGTCTGGCTGACACGTCGAGAGAGCTAAATAGATTAAGAAAATATTCTTTATTATGTACAGATGCCAAGCACATCAAGCTACTACAATCTGTCAAATTTCTTTAATAGTCGTCGTTTCAGCCGAGTGACGTCCACTGCTGGACATAGGCCTCCCCCAATTTTGGGAGGGTTTGCCATAATCGCCACGCTTGGCAGGCGGGTTGGCGATCGCAGTATGGTATGGTGGTGGAATACAACCTCAAATCTTTAATAGTATTTCAACTTTATCATTAAAGCTTAAGGTACAAGATTGATTGGGAAATGACAGTTTTGGGTAGCTTGATGTGCTGGCGTCTGCACATCATAAAAATTGCAGACATAAATGTAGAAATTTTACAAGGGTGACACAATGGACGGTCTTATCGCTAAAAGCTATCCTTTCAAGAGAGAACATTTTCCTTGAAAATCTGAGCTGTTATCCTACCTAACATAAACTCTATTAACCACCTTTCTTCTGCTCAGCCTTATCTCCCATTTCTAGCCATAGACTTTTGCAACACATGGGTGCAACACCCCTCTATCTTCTAAATCCACCTTAACAATATTGACATAATCATTACCTCTTTATTCACCCCCAACTACACAACATTTATCCCACACACATTCGTCTCGGCCCATTTACACGTACCGTGACGGTTACGCAACGACACCGTGACGTGTCGTGACAACACGTTGCTACACGGATGTGTGTCTGTCTGTCCGCTGTGCGCCGTGACTTGACAGCACGCCACGATGGTAATGTGGCTTGTTTGTACAAGTGTTGCGGACGAAAAGTCGTTTTATTATGTGTTTAGTGTGCAAACATGCTGCTTTTGCTGTGATTAGGTACATGTCGTGTAAGATAGGGATGCTGAAATATCCATTCATGCTTTGGGTGCAATATTGTGTCAACCCGAATCAGAATAAAGTTTACAAAATAAAAAAAAGGTTGTTATTATATAAGTTAGGTCGCTTCGCTAAATACGAGGTACAAAACAATAGTACAATACAATTACATTACCTACTAGAAGTTATTTTAGATAAACTTAAATGTATAAGTTAAAAAACTCATTGAATTGTCTGGTCATCATTTCAGAAAAACGCGCAAATCATTTTCACTTTCACCCAATTTTTCATATCATTCTATCTTGCGGTTACCCACGCATAAAATTTGTAATTTTTTTTTAACAATGAGTTATTGTGTTTTTACGTAACATAGATTATATTATAGATTAAAAATCTTATAATCAAAGCTCGCATGGAGAAAGTTTAATGGTTATCGCCATAATTACGAATTGGAGGGAAACCCATTATTTTCTATGTGAAGAATGATGAGGAAAAGCTGATACAGTAATTATTTATTACCTTAATTGTCTATTACCTTTTTTAATAGTAAAGGAAGTCTGCTGGGACAAAAAAAAAAAACACATGCGACGCGACGGCTCAGTCGCCGATTTCTATGGCAATGTTTATTTTCCTAAGGTCAGAAAAAGTGTTATTCCGTTTTTCTCAGTAGCAGTCCAGAGTCTGGATTTATGCCTATACAGATCACCAGCACACCATATCCACAGAGGTCAGCTTATTCCTAAATATCAGCATATAATATTATGTTGTTAAATTTATGACAATACTAGCTGCGCCCCGCGGTTTCGCATAAGTTTTGATCCCGTGGGAATATCGGGATAAAAACTATCCTATGTCCTTTACCGGGACTCAAACTATATCTATACCAAATTTCATCTAAATCGGTTTAGCGGTTTAAGCCTGAAGAGGTAATAGACACACTTTCGCATTTATAATATTAAGTATGGATTTCTGATTACACAAGCTTCTTATCACCAAACAACCACTCTTCTTAACCCAAAGCTCTTCATCATCATCCACAGCTCAACGTCATCCACTGCTGAGTCTAGCCTTTCTGTTCTTATGGGATTCCCCACACTCTTGTGCCTGTCAAATCTCTAACTTCGTCAAAATAATCGGCGTAAACTACGTGGGAGGTCGTGCCACGAAGTATAACGATTAATGAATTAATGATAAATCATGAGGATGCTACAAATACGAATTGCACTATCAATCAGTGTAACGATCGTGCCGGTGACCACTTTCGCTAGATCTTGACCCCGTGCGACTCGGAACTGGTTCTCACGCGTGTCATGTGCTGGGCATTAAACTTTGTGGGAATAGGGGAATGGATGGAGTCGTGTTGGTTATAGTTTTTTGTGGAAATAATATTTATGATATACAAAAATATAAAAGTATTAAATCCTAAATGTTTGTAGATAGAAACATTAGTGAATGGGTCAAACGAGGTGTACAGAAAACGAAATTTCGAATGTGAACCAGCGGCGGACAGTTTAAAATATCTCTGCGAACGAAATTGCGTACCAACCAATTATACCTAATTAAAATCGAATTAAAACACTTCACAAAAACGGCGACACCTTGAACTTACCTATTTAACATGTAAATAGAAACGTAGGTAATTATCTACAGAATATCACGAAAAATCATGACATTAACAGACAGGCTCCGGGTAACCCTAGCAAGGGCAGGCCGTTCACATCAGCCAGGCAATTAATAAAAAAAGTGACGTTAATTACAAGATGGCGGCGGGAACTGTCAAGGTCAGCTGTCAAGTGAAAGTTTTGGCGGGAAGTTGAATTGACGTGATTATCTGAATTAATATTGTTCTGTTGATTGATTTTGGTAAAGGTCGAGGTTCCTGCTTAGGCGATAATGCGTTTCGATTAACTAGAGTAGTTTGGTGGGAGTTTTTTTTTGTATGATTGGTCGTAGGAAGTTATTAGCGTTCTACTAATAAATACGTCCTTATTGTGAGTATTCAATTGAGTTGCACTTGAATGTGAGGTTTAAACATACTTTTGAGATTTTATAAATTATAAAGAAAGAGCTTTATAAATTGTAATTATAAAACGAAGGTAAATGTAACAGCAACAAAAGTAATTTATCATTGTGGAATTCTTCTTATGAACTTAGTTCTTTCGCAAGTAGTTACGTTTCTAGGAAAATACCTCCATTATATAAACCACAAGGTGACCATAGAGCAGCACACAGTAATCTCGTCGGCCAATCAAAAGTTCACGTTGATTAATATTTCCAGCTACGAATGTATGAAGACAATCATTTTTGCTTTTGGCTACCCTTGAATCTGATGTTTTGATGGATGGGCTGTATCTTGTCAACAAGTAAACGAGTTCTGTATGCTTGGACTGGAAAAGTATTTTGTTAAAAATATAAATATGATCTTGGTGAAAAGATTAAGTAGCCACAGAAATTAAATGATGAAATTAATTTGTTCTTAATGAGGTGAGCACTTCTTCTGGTAAAATTAACATTGCAACATTTTCATTGTTCTAGCTAGAGTTTATTCTGATCCTAATTCCTATCAATTTAAAAACCATTATTTAATTAAACAGATTCGAGTGCCTTAAAAGTTTCTCAACAATGCACGTGATTGAAATAAAAACACCCTGTAATTTTCCACACATCGCGGTAAAACATTGAATAAAAACAAAACAAGTCGCAGTATTCGATTCTAAGTGCATGCGTTACCGATTTTTCAATAGTGCGTAAGAGTTGCGACTTGCGACACGTTTTTGTTTCGCAACGTATTATTCAATGTTTTTGCTGACCGTTTAGTACGGTTCACACTTACCGATCAAGGATTTTCGTTATAAATATTTATTTGTTTATCGATTCATTTGTTGTTAATCGATTGGAAACAATCGGAAATTAGTGCGACTGTTAGTGTTATGTGTGGATGACCTACATATTTGATTTGAAACGTCCATTGTCCTTGTAGCTTGAATTGAACTTACAACTTAAATAAGGTACCTGCTAACTTAACTGAAATCTTTAAAGGGTCTCGCAGACGAGCGCGACGCGAATCTAGTTGAACAATTTCTATGAAAAATTCATGGAAATTGTTCTACCTGAATTGCGTCGTACTGTAGCGTCACGCCTGGCTGCGGGAGCCTTAAATAGCAAATTGGCTGAATTACATTATTTCTCTTGGGCTTGGAAATGATTATACGTCATGTGTCATTTTATTAAGACTGTAGGAAGTCGCTCATGAGAAATATTGGTAAATATTAATATTAAAATATTATTAAACTTTTTCAGCTGCATCTCGTTTGACTGCAAACCAACCTTGATCTTGTGGTGGCATTTTATTCATTTATTGTTTGATAATTGAATAAAATTACTTCTTTGTTCATGTCACCAAATAAAACTTCTTTTTTTGCTGCTAGCAAAATTCTTGGCATTATAAAATAGCTTATGGCGTCTATAAATCATTGCTATCATACAAGGAAGCCCATACATCATACAAAACTCATGTATTTTTTTAGATACGGATCTAATAGTAGCTTAGTTGTTAGTATTGTATGTAAATGTTACAAGCTTATGCTTGTATTCGTTTTTGAAGATTATGAAATCATTCTAGATTTTTCTGAAGTGTGAAAGTGGGTTTCTAGCTTAAACAGATTGCTTTTGACCTTTTTAACCTAGAAACTAATAAAAATTACTAGGTTTGAATTAATAAGTTGATTTTGTTTCCTAATTATTTTGTTACAGTAAAATTTTACAGTGTTATTGTTGAATACAAGTGTGACCATGTTAGGTTTTGTAAAATCGTGTTGTGTCTAAAAGTATTATCTATGACTTTAAACTTTTATTTAATATCCAAGTCAAAACAATATCTAAATAGTTCATTACAATTATTACCAAAAGATATAGACTCCAATAACTATCGTTGATAAAATGCATTCCTATAGAGAGCTGTTAATGTAAATGATTCGAATCAATTAAATAAATCAACTACTTTATCTACAGCTTTAGTCGTATGTAGACTACATTCGAATAAACCTAAGTATTATATTATCTGTGCCTATAGATTATATTACATTCATGACAGCTGTAAAACGTTATAACTAAACCAGATATGACAGCCAACCAACTCGATATTATTATAATAAACTAATTTCACAATACCGATTCTTAAACCGATTATCGAGAATCGATTCCGACTTAGAATACAATTATAGTTACGATAGCAAGTTGTGAAATATACGCTCATTCATTAATAACAATTTCTTCAATTGTAGGATGTTGTATACAGATGAGGTTTTGAAAGAAAACATTGAAACAATGTAACGATGGCCCGCAGCTGTGTTACAATGAGACCACTTTGAATGATATGTTTGGGTGGACCTTTATTTTGTCTATATTATTGAGACTTTTGACTCCTGTAGACCCTCGTTCTCTACACATAGTAGATGTTATTAGTAGTAGACTTTGTAAAGAAGCACGTCTGCCCACTAGTACTATAATTATTTCTTTTACCATACCTATCATGCATTCGTGCTGCGTTCCTGGTTTGAAGGTATAGAATGCTGGTGAAAATGCACATGGTAGCATATGGTACTTGTAAAATTTGCCTCGAGATCTTTATGACGTATGCTATGCTCTCTATATATAGTGCGTCTTAGGTGGTCCTGACCACGAGATACTGCAGTTAATATAGGCTTGCAATAGTTAATAAAGGGTTGCTTTTACCTAATCACAGAAAAATAAATTCATTGGCCTTAGTTGGTTTAATCCACATTAGAGATTCTGATCTAGAGAAATTGCAATTGTACTCACACATTTCTCATGGGTATCTAATCTTTAATTAATCCTCAAGATCTTTAATTCAAAATCTTTATCTGCTTTTATCCATATTAAACAGCTGTTAAATAATAATCAATCCCAATTAATGTCAAGATGTGGTCCATTCGTCCATCGTAGTCTATCGTCCATCGTCTGTCGGCCATCGGTCAGTGAAACCGTTTGCTTTCTAAGTCGCGGGGCGCATGCGCGATGCGAGGACTCCTGCGCCGGACGTATAGTGAAAGCGACAGTGATCTAGCTTATTGACTTGTCATGTTTTAGAATAGGAAACTGCAGTGGTAGTGCAGTGGTTGAAGTGAGGCGTAGTGGGTTGGGATTCAATTCTCAGATTTTAAAAGTACTCGTAAATATTTAATTTGATTTCCTTGAGTCTAGTCAACAACGTATTAAAACCTTATCGCCTACGCAGGCTCATGTCTTTATTTTACATGGTCCAAAGCATTTAACCACTCATATGTTTCGAAGTGGTTCGACTAGAATCACACACTTTTCATGACAATGAATTATCTCCGCACATGGTTGATATTCCGACCAGTAGTACTTAGCGTTTCTCCTTCACACTTTTTTTATGCGCACAACCATAGTTATGCGCACACGGCACAACCAAAGTGTGGAACACTCTGTCAGCATCTGTGTTCCCTTCCACATTTAACCAGTCTACCTCCAGAGTAAGAGTGAACAGGCATCTTCTGGGCACGCTCGTTCTATCATACACCTCATAGCTTTCGATCATCAGGCGCTATCGAGGTAAACAGCAGGCACAATCAGCAATAAAAACAAACCTGCCACGTTCCCAGCTAAGCATTAAAACATTGTTATTTCCGGACTAGGACCAATGTTCGTTTCAGAAAATCTACACTAGCCATAAACAACATTCCTCTACCAAATTAATATTCTAACTACCCACATTACAGAGCATTACGTATGTAAGAGCCTATTTAACGCCAGCACAACGGCCACCACACGATTATGTGGCGTGTCATACATAACCAATGAGTTACGACCATTATGCGCAGGCGCATGACATGCTTGGTGGTCATCTGGTGCACTCAAACTCGATTAGTGAAAAAGTGGCTTGGAATAATGGTGATGTGGTTATAGCGTGGGGCAGCTGGGTTGTTATATCTTCGAATATAATTGAGTTTGATTCGAATGACGCTAATTAAATTTGACGGTATAAATCATAGCCAAACCTGTGCACAGGGCTAGGTCATTTTGAAGATGTCTGGAGTTACCGTTTGCAGGTCTTTCAAAAGGAAAACGTTTAGGATCAATCTAGGAAAAAGACAGTGTTCTCCTGACTTTTATAGTAACAGATTTTCATGTAGCCGTGTCTGCTAGATAAGATAACAAAGTCAATGGCCAGTTTTCAGAATGTGCACACTTATATCCTGAGAAGTTATATGTTTATCAAAGCAAATCTAACTTTTCCTACGATAGTTTATGGAGGTGATCATTATTGATAAATTGCTAGTGATGGTAGCCAGTACTAATTATAACTGCCAGTAAAATATAATATACAGATCGCTACTGATATAGATTATTGAGACGTTAAAACCAGATATAGATAGGTTTTTCTACCTCCAGTATGTCAAAACTGGTGATAGATGGGTAATGGGGTGCGGCCATTACTCTGATACGATTGTAAAATGTGCAATAGTTCTGACCACGCTTACTTCTATTTTATATTCAATAAAAACTTTGGTCCTGCCATGCACTTGCACTTTAGCATCAGTCCAGGTGTGCAAGTTTAGCCTGCATTCCTGTAAGTTCAATCCATTTGGCCAGATTAATTCTGCTTGTTCCTTTGACATAATGAACAGCCAGAATCAACCTCAAACTTGACTAATTTGTTATTCAGTTGTAGTTCGGTATATATAGCAGGTTCAAGGTGTGAACCTCATACACTGTATATTCCATTCATAAATTCTTCTTCCTTTTCTTGAATCTCTTTGATGTCACCAGTTAAATTATTATTTTCTATTATTAGTTTATTTTTTATTAGTTTCTATCAGTAAAATGTACTTCACACTATCAAATTCGACCTACACTACTCGCTAGATACTTTACGTTAAATGGTGTAATTTCTACAATCGTGCACACTTACTGTCAATGAATCAAACGAAGTAATTCGTGCCCGCAATAGCCTGGTCGTGTGTAGCCAGCGTTTGTCTGACTTGTCAGAACTGCGGTAAGTGGGCTGAACGATTTCCGATTGCAATTAGACAATTGTCTGTCGCTAATTAGGGGTTGTAAGGCAGTTTGTGAATGTTTGTTTGAACGGTTTTGTTTTGTAGTGGCCGTGGTTAGGGCAGCCGTTCTCTTTTCTTGTCCTTTCACAGTTGTAGGCCCAAACAGTTAAAATGGTTAAATTATATTAGGTATACGCGACCTACACAAGGAAGGAAGGGAAGGAGAAAGAGACGCCTTTGCTCTGTAGTGGGGCAACATAAGCTAAAAATCCATACTAATATTATGTATAAATTCGAAAGTAACTCTGTCTGTATGTTACCTTTTCACGCCTAAACCACTGAACGGATTTCGATAAAATTTGGCAGAGAGATAGATTGCATCCCGGGGAAGGACATATGATAGTTTTTATTGACATAACTTGCGGGGGAAGCCGCGGGCGGAAGTTAGGAATGAATAAATAAAATGATACGCGACCTCACTGTTATCAATACTTCTTATGTTTTATAGAAGGCGGAAATGTAGCTATGTAAAGCTTTTCTTTTTACAACATCTTTGTTTACATTTAAGATTGATCCCGAAAGTTGCACTGTATTTCAATAATTGTAATATGAAAACGCATTGTTAAACTTCTGCTTTATAAAAAAGTGAGACTCAGGTCTATCAGGCTATTTATTTCCATCCGAAGTTTCAGTAAACAAGTGCATATCAGTACAAATGAATGCTGCAACTATAGTCACATGATTCACAATGAGGAAAAGACACCTCCCATTCTTTTAATGATCGAAAACATGCAACAGCCTAACAGAGAGCAGTGTCGAAAGTATCAGAAATTGTCATTTGATTACGTCTATTTATATGTCGTTTGTACCTTTCATGTGTTGCGCTTGCGCATAGGTCGCCTGTCGACACACTGCACAAATTACCTAGGCTGTGACGCCAATGTGCTGAAATATGAATGAATATTGCCATCCATGAATATTTACATCCCATACGAGTACTTTACTATGGAAACTTACCAAGAACTCTATATTAAACAGATAGACTATCAATTCTAGGAACTCAAACACAAAGCATTTAATTCAATGTTTACACGTTAGAATTGTCAAGGAGTCATCCAGTTACTCAGAAAGTTGAAACTAGTTGCCCGTTCCAAAACGTAAATCTCTGGTTAGAAACTCCATAGACACTCAATCAAAGTATTACAAATGGAATATATATATATATTTACAATTGAAAGGTCTAGTGATAATGGGAAATAATTTCTAGTTCTGTCTCTCATAGTACCCATGCTTAATTATTATTATTATTATTCCGTTCATTTATTTAGCTAACTTACTTTCTTACATTTTTAAATATTTCTTAAAATATAAAATTTAAGTATAAAAAACATTTAAAAATATAAAAAAATAGATATCCACCGGTGTCGGGAGCAGGGTCCAAGCTACCGGTGGTTAGGGCTCCAGAGACAGGAACCTCCTCACAATACGAGCCGTATCAAGGAGTACTGCCTTCTGAATCAGGCCCTTGATCCAACCGCCTAACGAGAGCCTCGATAGATGTTGATCGAGGCTTTCGGATCAGCCCATTGGCTGATACGACAATCGGCACAATGACAGCCGAGCTCACATTCCACATGTCAACAACCTCGTGTGCTAAGTCGAGATATTTGATTTGTTTCTCTTTCTCAGCTTTCACGAGGTTCCCGTCATGTGGAATGGTAACATCGACAATCATTGTGCGGCGCGCTAATCGATCTATCACCACTATATCAGGCTTATTGGCAACAATAGTCCTGTCAGTAATGATAGACCGATCCCAGTACAACGTGACATGGTCATTTTCAAGAACTGGGTCGGGCACATACTTGTAATACGGTACCTCAGAATCCACAAGCTTATATTTCAAAGCAAGTTGCTGGTGAATAATCCTGGCCACTTGGTTATGCCTGTGCAAGTACTCGCCGTTAGCCAGACGAGAACAACCAGAGATAATATGTCTGATAGACTCACCCGGACGGTGGCATGCCCGACACACGTCAACCGTCCCGTCCTTCATAATATGTCTCCGGTAGTTATTCGTTAAGATTATTATTATTTATTCATTCGAGTTACAAAGACTCAATAGACAATATACAAAATTCAATACAATACATCAAAAAAATAAAATAAAACACATTAACAATACAAACCAAAAACAAAAACCACCGTACCTCCGATCCTTACCCACTTAATTACCGACGACTGTAGGTGACGTGCAAGTCACTACAGCGTCGCATGTATGGACAGTCGAGCCTGTCCGCTATCATCATCAGCACGCTGTTGGGGCTGCCGCGCACCCTGCGCACCAGAGACGCACACCGCTTACGCATCGTTGCATAGAAGCAGTCGACGCTAGCTTCGGCAAACATGCCCGAGGCACTACAGTGTCGCGGCAGCCCCATCAGCGCTCTAAAGGCGTTGTTATATTGGACGCGGAGGGCTTCGTATGCTTTTCGGCTGTGATTCACCCACTGGCTGCACGAGTAAAATGAAGTACAATAAGCTCTAATTTACCGCAAATAAACGTATTTTCTTTCTTTCTCTAAAAAGTGTTTGCTTGACCGACTTTGAACAGCGTGCAAACCTGCGGGCTATCATATTAGCTCTTATTCACAACGCCCTCCGCTCCCTCTCGATATCGATATCGTCTTTGAGCCCGTCAGTAACTAAATGCCCCAGGTATTTAAAGTGGTCCACTTTTACCAAAGGAATCCCGTGGCGTACAGTTTGATGGGTGGTACTGTTATAGGACATTTAGAGCCGGCCTCAAACACCATAAACTGACTTTTCGTTGCATTATATTTCAGACCGTGTCTCTCAGCATATGCCTCACAAATCTGCAACAATGTTCTAATGCCACAAACCGAAGCGCTCAGCAGAACCATATCGTCTGCATAGCTAATATTATTCAGGCAAACTCCATCAACATGACAACCGACATGGGTGCTGCTGAGAGCAACAATTAGCGCATTAACATATAAGTTAAAAATTGGCCATCAGTTGCATAGTCCTGAAACTGCGTCTAAAATCATAGCATGCAAAATTAACCACGGGCACACTTAAGTCGTAGGGGCTCAAAATAACAATAAGCTAACTCAATGTGTACACTTTTAAATGTTGAAATTATTACTTATTATTTATACCTTCTGACTGCCACACGCACTGACCTCTATCATACAAGTGTATAATACAGGTCACACGTCAAAAAATCAAAAACATGCCCTCGGCGTCAAAGTCTGTCATGTAGTCGAACCGTGACGTGCTGGGCACAATTTGGTTTGTCATCTATACATGACTGTGGCTGTCAAAAGGTTAATGAATAAAATAATTATTTTATATTAATTAATACAAGGTTCTTTGAATTATCAGCAGCGTATCTTCTCCAAAGTTTACGTAATTATTATGCTAATGAGAGCGAAAATTAAATAATAAATCACATAAGTAATCATGCTTCCTAAAACAATCTAGATTATAATTTCAGTCTAGCTAACCGCTAGCCACAAACCTCAACCTTGGCCAGATAATTACTAGACCAGTAAATATTTTGTTTTGGATGATTTTTTACTCTTTTTAAATTCGTTTGTATCTTGTATTGCATCTGTTGAAGAATGTTACATCTACTGTTGTATTTAAGGATATTCTAATGTTGTTAGATAAGACTTGGTTTATTGCAGTTTTGATTCATATTTTGTTCTAAGAGTAATAAATCAGGCTAGAATTGGCGATGATGAGAGGCTTTTCATAAGTTTTCAATCAATTCTAATTTCTGTATAAAAAAATTATTTAGGTAAGTATGCGTTATTCGCAACAGTAGAACCAAAACTGCAACCATTAACTGTAAAGTCAAAAATCATCTTAATAAGTCAGAAACCAGCGACAAAGCCAGAAACCATGCGTAATCAGCCTAGAATGTTTCCATTACTGGGACACAGGCCACGGGCTAGAAACCCCATTTGATACTCTTTTTTAGGGTGCCGTAGTTCCTACAAGGAACCCTTATAGTTTCGTCATGTCCGTCTGTCTGTCTGTCTGTCTGTCCGAGGTTTTGCTAAAATACCGTTAGTACTAGAAAGCTGAAATTTTGTAGGAGTACGTATATCAGCTACGCCGACAAAGTGGTAAAATAAAATTTTGGAAAATATTTTTTTTTAGGGTAGCTCCCCTACATGTGAAGTGGGGATGAATATTTTTTTCATCATCTACCCCATCGTGTGGGGTATCGTTGAATAGGTCTTCTAAAATTACTTGGGGGTTAATGCTCCATTTACGAAATATTAAACGTTAAAGTGCAAATTTTTGTTCCAGTAGGGCGTCGCCCCCCTCTAAAACCTAAACTGCTGGAAAAATCTGGAAAAATTCACGATGATAGTGCATTTCATGATCTTTAAAGGAAAACTATAGCGGTTAAGATAACTTTATTAGTTTAGCAGTAATAGTCGTTGAACTTGGGTGTTGGATAATTTTGTACCACATACAAAATCCTTAGCATTAATCCTTTATAGTGACTGAGATGAAATAGTTGCTTGTTTATAACGGGTAAAGCCTTGCATTGAAAATCAAAATATTTTTTTATTTTTTATATTCAGAATAAGAACAACAGAATAGTGATAACGGGCTACTACGGAACCCTACACTGTGCGTGGCCCGAAATGCACTTGGCCGGTTTTTTAAATAGAGATATATTGAGGATATTACAAAATACAGAACCAAATAAGAACAATCAGCCTATAATGTTCCCACAGCTGCAGCTGGGACACAGCCCTTCTCTCTGAGAGAGAGAGTGATGTGTGTCAGAAACCTAGCGCGTGGTCGAAATTGTATTACCTATAATTTTCAGGAATTGTCGTTTAAATGCACTGAGCCATTACATTAGCACTATTCATAATTTAAAAGCAAAACCTACTTTCTATTACCATATTTTTCTCAATACGCCACCGCAAACTATTAAACCAAGCCTAATGTCCAAAAAAAAAGGTATAACTGTCGGCACCCAACCATTAAATGAGCTTCGAAGTTACACTTAACATGAATAAATACTTGATTACATCATGACATTACACTCATTACAAGTTACATTACATTATGCTTATGATATATTCGCCCCAGTTTTTAAAACTTACTCGTTTTTCTTGTTGCGGTAAATTATATGCAAATGAATTATGACACAGTGGTTATGACACGCTGCCGTGACAAGACTTGTCTCAAATGTTTGTGTGAGAAAATGCAACGAAACCTGCGAAATACCATGCTGGCGTCTTGTCACGTGCTGGTGCTGGGGTTTCAGAAGATCAGATACATGTTCCAGTCATCATCTTCATCATTTCAGCCGAAAGACGTCCACTGCTGGACATAGGGCTCCCCAAGCACCTCCACTTCGACCGGTTCGGTGCTGCTCGCATCCAACGGGTTCCTGCGGCCTTCACAAGGTCATCGAACCACCGCTGCAGCCACTCCAAAACCTTTCGGCCCCATCGGCTATCATCCACAGACATTTTCCAGTACCTACTCTGTGAAAACAACTCTCGTCCAAACATTAGCTTGTCCACAAGATAGGCAGCTCAGCGCAGGATCTAACTACCCAGTGTGCCAGATTTTCGATCAGGTGTTCTTTTGACCGCCAGATAAGAATGTATAGTTGATTGATGATATCAATCGATCAATCCGTGTCTGAGTGAAAATTATTCAGTGTTTAAAACGCTTTCTGGGCATTAAGCCTTTATAATCATTGGGTGCCTTGTTCCCTCCACTGTGGAGTATGGAACCTCCTCCTGTGCGAGTCTCATTCAGCTCTTCCCTACTTTCGATCTTGCTAAACAAATTAAAATTAAATTAAATATTTGTTTATTTATGGCAAATAGGCCCAACTGCTAGTAACATTGTTCTTAAAAACTGTTGTTAGTAAACAAAGACAGGAACGAAAACAAAAAGAAAATTGTAAGGTTAGCTGTGGGGTCTTCTGACCAGCACCTCCACAGCATACGACAACCAGGGTGCGTCGTACTTCTCTATCAACATACTTAGGATGCCGTTAGAACTAGACCGCGTTCTTGACAAGTTGAAATTTGTTTTTTTGCGCATTATGGCGTAAAAATCATCGGTATGCGCAAATGCGAACATACCGGACGCACTACAATAGCGCGGCAGTCCCAACAGCATCCTGAAGTAGTTATTATATTGAATACGCAGGGCATCTACCGATCTCTTAGTATGCCTTACACACAGGTAACTCATATAGAATGATTGGCAATACGCTTTAAGGGGATTATAGGATCTAAACGCAAAAAACGCAAGTTTTAGAAGCAATAAAAGTATATGATCGACTACAGTAAACAAAATCAGAAAAATATATGATATTCTTCAGGATATATTCTAGGTAGATAGTGTGGTGAAAACATATATTACAATGATACGATAGAAAAAAATCATGAAGATACGTCTAAAAACTTTCTTTTTACAAAGAAAACCATACTAATATACATACCTACAATCATTCTGATTTCTTGTCTGATTATTCTACAAGCACTAGTGTTTTATTTTTTCAGTCCAAACATTATTGATTTTTGTAAATAGATAATTGCTTCCTATTTTGCAACTGTTCCTTGTTTTTTTTTGCTAAGTCATCGCGCTTCTCTTCTTATCTATGCAGTCCGATAGTGACCGCGCTTTAGGTCATGTAAGCAACTTAAACAACGTAATCTTTACCCCAATACTACAACGAGCGAACCTGTGTTTCATCTAAGTTGCAGGTAATATTTTTACCATGACATAATCTTGTGTAGCTCATAACGACACGAGAGAAGAAAAAACTTGCACTTCAAATAATTATATGAATCTAAATAACACTTCACAATTTCTATTTCCTCAACGTTGCAAGACATCATAACTATCATAAGCAGCTCATTACTGCGGTCAGTTGTTTTAACTTCCAGATCAGTGGGAAGTTAAGAGTAATTAGGAGATTATAAACAGTTTAATATGTTGCATGCTCTGGTTAACATGTGATACGTGTTGAATTCCACGCGGTCTAAGCATATAGTCTTATTATGACATTGTAATCTAAGTTTATGTAGTGTAGGTTTATCAAAAACTCAAACTCAAGCTCAAAGCATTTATTTCAATTAAACCAATTACAGGCACTTTTGAATTGTCAAGGGGTCGGTCAGTCAGAAAGATGAAGCTAGTTGCCCATTCCAAAGCGTAGGTACCTATGGAGAAGAACGGGCAAGAAACTCCATGGACACTCTTTTAAATCAAAATAATATGGGGTAAAATGGTTTGAAATTCTGTAATGGGTAATATGGCTTGACGAACGTTTTCGTCCAGTGACACCCTAATCACACAGTAACCCCATAGGTACGCAAACTAAAAGTGTCTGGGCGAAAAAGGTTGTCGAGCTCGTATGTATCAGCTACTTCAGACCGTTATTTGATTATGTGTTACATTATTTCTTGACTGGGAAAAAGCGTAGGAAAAAACTGCCGTCAAATATACGACTAAACGGAAGTCATATTGGTATTTAATCGTGGTTTTTCCTGCGGTGTCTGTTAGTACGTTCCGCATTCCAGTCAACTACAGAACAGATTTTGATTCAGTTTCCTTATTCCTGGATTCCAAAAATGTTGCCTAAAATGCTATTTTCAGAATATTAATTTCGGCAGATGAATATGCTTATTCTTATTTTATTTTGGTATTGTTTTACCTAAGGACATATCATTTATTAAAATACATAACTAGCAGCGCCTCGCGTTTTCACCCGCATAATTTTCGATAGCGTGGGAATATCGAGATAAAAAGTATCCTATATGTTAATTCTGGTTATAAACCATTACCACCCACCACCCCATACTTCCCGTGGGTGTCGTAAAAGGCGACTAAGGGTCGTACCGAAGAATGGGCAGCAGCGTTCTCTATGCATTCCACCACCATACTATACTGCGATCGCCAACCCGCCTGCCAAGCGTGGCGATTATGACATACCCCCCCCTTTGGGGGAGGCCTAAGTCCAGCAGTGGACGTCTTTCGGCTGAAATGATGATGATGATAATAAACCATTTGTGTACCAAATATCTTCCAAATCCGTTCAGTATATTTTGCGTGAAAGAATAACAAACATCCATCCATCCATCCACAGAAACTTTCGCGTTTATATGTAATTTTAATAGGAAGCAGGATATCTTGACTTTAACCGTTGTATAAAGTAGCTTGTCCTATCTAAGAGAGTCGGGTGATCTGTAACTTAGGACCCTCCTCAGACACCTCTCTCTATTTAAGATTGTGCATTATCATCAGTTCCTGAAATTTGGTGTTGAGATAAATAAAGATCTATGATTTTGATAATACCTGTGTAACAGATTCGATCAGCGATTTCCAATAAAACTTTCTATTTCTGAACACCTACTGAGATCCCTTTATTCAAACTACCAGGGCGCCAGAAACCGATAGAAGATAACAGATACAACATGAATGAATGACTTAGAGGGACACGACAATCTCGTGACTTACGTACCAGCCGGTACAGTCCACGACGAAAGACGATTTTCATTTCGGACCATAGAATAACTTCCATATTCATATTCTTCAACCGTCTTGTTTTGTTGTGCTGAGAGTTCTTAGATTCGATTCCCGGATCGGGAAAAGTGTTAATGCGGGTTTTTCTGTCAGAAATATCTCAGTTGCAGCCTGGTGTCTGGATTTGTGCCTGATTAACGGCATAAAGCTCGCTGCTGAAACATTGGTACCTAACTTACGAAATGTGGGAGTTGGTACTATTTAACCATTAGCTAGTTTAACCATACAGTTTTGACGTTTGAACATCTTTAATAATCGTTTATAAAAAAAAACCCAAGCTCTGCCTGAAGGCGTGATATTTGTTCCACCAGTAAGAAAACATTTTTGTACATAAATCCTAATCTTAACCTTCGTTCTTATTTTAATTCTAAGTATCTGACCGGAATCAGGATTTGCGTCCGTCTGATCGCAATAGACTCGCCCCTATTACAAGGGACTTAAAAGCGTTTACGCCGTACGGCATTTCATACAAACTTTTAAGCCCTTATTTTTGAAACTTCATACGCATTACGCGTGCAGGATACAACGGTCTAAAAAGTTAGTAGAGAACATTTTCGAAAAGATAACTGGAAATCTCTGTTTCTATGGAAAATTTAAAAGCGGTCTAATTTGGCTGTAACACTATTTTTCGAAAATGTTCTCTACTAACTTTTTAGACCTTTGCATCCTGCTTATGCGTATGAAGTTTAATTATAATCGGTTCATTCATTTCGAAAAATAAGGGCTTGAAGGTTTGTATGAAATGCCGTACGGCGTAAACGGGTGTACTAGTTAAAAGCATGCCTCTGTCTAACCTTTCGGGAAATAAAGGCGTGTCGTTACGTTATCTCAATCTTCGGATACTTTTGTCGCCGTGTGACTGTACCAGAGCTCAAGACATAATTACTTGTTAAGTAACCCTCGGTCACGACTTGTCGAACTTCGTCAGGATGCAGGCAGTAATGTAAGTTAGGTGATGAAATTGGAGCGGTCTGTAGATCTTGTTAGCTGATTGCCCTTTTTGGTAGTGGCTGTGGAGGCGGGCGTAATGGTTTGTATTACTTTCTCCCTTTAGATATGAATTATATCATACTACAACATTTTTGATAGATTGGTATCACCTTTATTGCCGAGTCGCTATTGTCTGGAACCCATTCTCTCTCGAAGAGAAGAGAACTGTGTTCCAGGAGTGGAGACACTATAGGCTAATTATGTAGGCTTTCGAAAGAGCTGGAATTCATTGGGGGAGGTTTTTGCCCAGCTGTGGGATGATGCAGACTAACTTGCATTTGAGCACATTTTATCCCGTACCATTTACTTGCTCCGGAACCCAAATCTGAAAGGATTTTTTTTATCCAGCAAACGCCTATCTGTCCAGAATAAAATATAGTCAACAGAATTGCGTATTGTGAACTTGATTTAGATAGTAAGTAAGAAAAAGTATTTATTTATTTTAAAACCTGTTTCCGTCAGGTCGAGGTCAGCAGCTATTTTATGTAAATAATCAAGTTATTAGTCACACTCCGTATTGATTTGTTGTTGAGTTTATTTATAAAGAAAATGCATTTTTTATTATTTCCTTCCAAAATTGGTAAAAGGAATGGAATCACTCCGTCTGTCTGTCATAGGGGTTTTTCTTTGTACTTATTAGATGTAAGAATTAGAACTCGAAACGCTTCTGAGAACGATATTTTAGTCGCGAAGTAGGTAAAAGAAAAACATATTATAAAATATTATATGGTAGGTAGGTACCTACATATTTTTTTATTTATAAAAATAAACATAATTTAAATGCTAACAGTCTTAAGAGTATATAAAAAGGAAAGACTTATAGAGCATCAAAAAAGGATACATTTCAGGGGACATTTTTAGGAAAATGGAACAACCTTATTCAGACCAAAAGCTCTACCGGTCGTCCCCAAAGTAACACGTCCACCTACTTCCCTGCTTACCCTCCAAATCTTTCTGAAGTAAGTGGCCAACAAGACATTGTTAACAAAACGCTAGTCCAACATTGCACAACTTGTTAAGGACGATACACACGTTCCTTTCTAAGCGCCGACGCGCGACGCATCGATGACGCGCCCTTAATGTGTAATGGATCTAACGTGATTTATTTGCGTTAATCATGTCTGTTTAACTTTACATTGGATGTGCTTGGATGTGCTTGGATGTTAACAAGTAAAAAACCGGCTAGACTGCTTAATAGTGAAGTGGTTGAATACGGTAAGGGTCACTAGTTTGATTCAGGCCGAGTATTTGTATGGTCTACAGATAGTTTTTCTGGGTCTGGCTGTCTATCTCTGTGAGAATTGTGTCCGAAAACGCATTCATGACAAGAAATGAGGAAAAAAAATTAAGTTGATTTTATTACGGACGGTTATATCACTTAGGTTATGGATTTGAACGAACATAGTTAGCTGACTAGAGGAAGAAATAGTTCCATAAACACGCCTTCTTCCGATTTTCCTAAAATTAACAACCAATAAATTTTCATTAAAGAACAATGGAGAGGGCTATGCTTGGAGGTTCCCTGCGTGATCGAATCAGAAATGAAGAGATCCGCAGGAGAGCCAAGGTAACCGACGTAGCCCGAAGAATTGCCAAACTTAAACGGCGGTGGGCAGGGCACATTGCTCGCAGAACAGATGGCCGATGGGACCGAAAGGTTCTGGAATGGCGACCGCGTACCGGAAGACGTACCGGAAGGCGTTGGAAGGCCTACCACAAGAAGGACCGACGACCTTGTGAAGGCCGCAGGAACTCGTTGGATGCGAAAGCCACAAAACCGGTCGAAGTGGAGGTGCTTGGGGGAGGCCTATGTCCAGCAGTGGACGTCTTTCAGCTGAAATGATGATGATGAAATTTTATTTAGAATCTGGGTTAAAAACTGGATTGCAAACTCTACCGCCACACTAGAGCAACTACCACCAAATTACATTAAAGTGCTAAAGTTAACTGATCTTTCTCTAGTTTTATAGCCATCCATATTCATACTCTAATCTTTCCTCACGATATTTTCCTCATTCCTCGGCATTCCTTCCATACTGCCTCAACTGATTTCCACAACTTTTAAGTCCCCGGTGCTGCTTTCAGACTTCCTCTTATACAAGGTGTTAAAAAATTAACCTGACAAACTTTAAGAGGTGCTTTAGACCATCAAACTGAACAACTTTTACTATGAGACCAACTCTGAAATCACGAAAAAAAAATCTGCTGTTTCATACATTTTGGTCAAGTAGGTGTTGAACTTTTGTATTAAACAGCAGATTTTTTTCTTCTTATTTAGATACACTTGTAGCACAATTAAACCACCTACATTTTTATACTACTACAATCGTAACTATTCATAACATAGCTCTATTTAATATTACTATCGCGTAACAAACTTTCGCTACATTAAGTAACTTCGTTGTATACGACATTTAAATGTGGTCCGCTTTTCTAAACATGGCTGGGTTTTATTGTCCCCTTGAGGGTAGTCGCGCGCGCAGCCTTAGCGGAAACGTGCTGGTGTGTGTCAATTTTTTTTACTGACTTCAAATATGGAAGGTTAGATATGTTTTTATGAGTGGTGTTGTGAAATAAAGTGTCACTAAAATGTACGGGATGTCTGTTACAGGACAGCTTAGCAACCGCAATAGATTCTGTAGATTTGCAATGAATACAACTGCAGGCAGGTCGCTTAATAAGTCAGGATTAGGATGATTTAAAAAAAAACGAGAACATTTTTTTTAACTCCATCTTTTTCTATTAGTTTTGTCTGCAGTAATAAGTTAAAATATTCAGTAAGGAAAAATGTCGTATGTTTCCATTGTATGTTTCAATAAATATCTTCCACCAGAAAGGCATATTAATTCCATTATTTTGCATACCTGCCTGAGGGGCCCGTGTATAAATAATAACAGCCGCACAGGTCGATCGATCAGGCTTGCCGCGGTTGGTCTGTGGATGGGTGACCATCTTTACATACCGTGACCCCTCCGTGCCTCGGAAAGCACGTTAAGCCGTTGGTCCCGGCTGTCACTCGTGGATCTTTGACAGTCGTTACGGGTAGTCGGAAGCCCGAAAGTCTGACAACTAGTCTTACCAAGGGGTATCCATATTACCCAGTAACTGAAAGAAAGAAAGAAAATACAGTTATTTAGCACAGACTAAAAGACACACAATACACCAGATAGATAACAGCCGTACATCAGATAAAGTCCGATGTAAGAAACTAGCATGGATGCGTGCCTCACGGCTGCGCCAAAAAGGCCCAGTTCAGCAAAAAAATTCAGACAACTAGTGCCTGACGCTGGTTTTCAACTGGACCTGAACTGGGTTGAGGAGGTCAGATAGGCAGTCGCTCCATGTCAAATACTGGTATTCAGCTGCATCCGGTCAGACTGGAAGCCGACCCCAACATAGTTGGGAAAAGGCTAGGCAGATGATGACTTTGCATACCTGCTATAAATTATTGTATTGATAGCACTAAGAAGAGGTGAAGGGCGGGCGTATTAGGGGACTGTCTTATGTAATTTTGACTTTCGAAAAATGACTGATTCTCAGCCTAATTTGAATAAATGACTTTTGATTTGTCTCTAATATTACTCTTGGGAAAAGTTTGCACCAAAAAATTATACAGGGTGAAATTGAAAACATGCGACAAATAGAAATGGGAGATTGTACTCATCATTATGAACAACTTTTACTATGGGACCAAACCTGAAATCGCGAAAACAAAATCAGTTGTTCCCTACATTTTTGTTCGCATAACCCGTCAAATTGTAGGGAACAGGTTCCTTTGTAAAAGTTGTTCATAATGATGAGTACAATCTCCCATTTCGTTTTGTCGCATGTTTTCAATTTTAACCTGTATATTCATACACATTCCATGGCCGGAGAAGCAAACCTTGTCATAAGCACAGCTCGGGCGTTAAATAATGTATTCGCACATAAATCGTAAGTTCAACCAGTTCCACTAGTTATCCTTGCAAACACCGTCGCTAAGGTCTGAACACACGGTGGTGTAACGTTTTCTGTCTGTTGTGTTGAGTCATAGGCACATTTACATTTAATAACATAGTGATAAATTGTCACACCAGTAATTTCTGAATGTTAAATAGTGGGTACTAGAAGACTGCCTGTTTAGCGTAGGTTCTTTTTATAGCTATCCTTGGGTCCGGGAAAGTCTTACCCATTGGATTTTTACCCGACTGCGTCAGAAGGAGGGTTATGTTTTTCGAGTGTATGTATGTATGTATGTATGTATGTATGTATGTATGTATATTTCTTTGGCACGCTCTGTAGCCTAAACGGCTTGATCGATTTCAGCTTGAGAGGTGCCGTTAGATTCGTCTTAATTGTGAGAGTGCTACTGGGTATATTAAAATTGAAAAAAAAATAAAATGGCCGATTTATGGCGCAATATGTTTTCAAAAAAAAAAAAAATATTCTCGAAACCTATCGAGTGGGGTATCAAAATAAAGGGTTTTAAAAGGTGATTACAAAAATATATATAACTTATATGGTTAAAAGTAATTCGAAGTGACAAAACGTAAAAAACAAGTACCAAGAACTAAATCGTTTGCGAAATCTTTCACATTTGTAAACTAAAAAACTGGAAATAAAAAAATTAATTTAAAAAATAAAAAAACCCGACTGCGAAACTGAAAAGCTACAAACAAGCCCATTTTAAATTAAATAAAAGTTGGAAGCAGGCGGGACCCATACCATTTTTATCATATCTTCAAATTCAAATGGGTCCCGCCTGCTTCCAACTTTTATTTAATTTAAAATGGGCTTGTTTGTAGCTTTTCAGTTTCGCAGTCGGGTTTTTTTATTTTTTAAATTAATTTTTTTTAATTAGAAAATTCTGATTAGCAACCCAGAGTCGAGGTGGTTATTGACAAAAGGCGAGTCTCAGGGGAATTAGAAAGTTTAAAATAACTCGTGAAATGTGGGTGTAATTTGCACAAATCTGTAGTTTATTAACGAAATCTGAACTTTTGTTTGGTCGAATAGGAACTAAGAAAATAAATAATAAAAATATTTTACAATGAAACGCTCTCTATGATTTCAGTTTTTTACTTTTGTATCCTCGATCCATAATATTATTTTGCACGGATTTTTATTATCAAATAAACGTTTGCAAATGTCCATAGCGTAATTAGAACTGTTCATAATTAAATGGACAATTACCTTCACATATAAAACATAAATTACAACATAACTAGTTTGATTTGTAATTTAACACTAACATAATTAAACGATTAAGAGGCGATTAATTCAATGTTTGTCATTAACTTTGATTTAATTTTGTAACATTAATATTTATGGAGATGTAAATGATTTAAATTATGACACAAAACATGCTGATTTATTAGTTATATGGTGCTTAAAGATGTTCTGTTTATTATTCAATACTATAATGTTTATGTTTTCGATTGCTTTGTATTTTATGAGCTTATTCTCACATAATATTACTACTTAAGCAGTTCCAATAATACATCACCCACAGACATACTTCTCTATATTTCGTCAGTTTGTTTTAAGTCCATGGGAGCGAGCCTATTATGATTTACCGGACAGGCATCCAAACTGGAGGCTTTCACTGAAAAAATCCTAATGGCAAAGCCTAATACTTTTCCGACCTGAGAATCGAACTGATTTCCACACTTAGCAGTCTCATTTCCAACTACTAGACCTAGCGATCTATTCCGTAAAAATCTCATCATGAAAACTTAGGTGATGTGAGCTTGACGTCAATAGTGTCAACTCCTTGTCATAAAGTGGAATGACAGTTCATGTCATTCCACTTTATGACAAGGAATTGACTCTATTGACAGATCACTTCAAGTTAACATCTTCTAAGTTTCATTGTGAGATTTGTACGCAATATTTTCGTAGATTTTTGTCGTTTTAACGTTTAATTTGTCACACTAATCTCGTATTAAAAAGGCGAAAGTTTGTGAGTGTGCGTGTGTGTGTTTATATGTTTGTTACTTCTTCACACTCAAACGGCTTCACCAATTTTGATAAAATTTTGTATGGAGGTAGCTGACACCCTGGATTAACATATAGGCTACTTTTTATACCAATATTCCCACGGGATCGAAACTTATGCGGGTGAAACCGCGGGGTGCAGCTAGTTTATAATAATGCACACTTGCTTTTCCAATTCATTTTTGACTTTGGCATAATAGCCGACATCGGCTTTAAATACTTGCCATAAATAAAAATAGAATAGAATCGGCAGTAATATCGTAAGAAAACCGGCATGTCCTAAAACCAAAAATGCGAAGACTATGTGACATCTACCAACCCGCACTGGGCCCGCGTGGTGGATTACGGCCCACTTCCTCTCACCGAGATTAATTTCCTTAACACACGCACATGCAGTGAAAGCACAAAACAACTGTACTGTAACAATAAGAGTAGGCAATTGTCATTATGACGTCACTTTATCTGCATTTTTTCCTCCAAATGTGTTTTATAAAGGCTATTACCGTGAAAGTGTCATTGTGTTCTTACGGCATCCGCTGTGAATATTTTAATGTGGGCATTCATTTGAGATGAAATCTTAACAGGCAAATAATAGCGAGTGATGAGAGAAGACAATGTTGCTTTTGTAAATGTATACTTTGATTTTGCGCTACGTTTAATTCTTAAATCCTATGGACTGCAGGCAGCTCCCTAATAGCTACCTATCTCACACAACAAACAACCCAATCAGCCTATAACATTCCCACAGCTGGTACAGAAGCCTCCCCTTCTTCGCCAGGGAGTGGGGCGCAATCCACCACGCGGGCCCAGAGCGGTTGGCTATGGCACATGTCTTCGAATCTTTGGTTCTAGGACATGCCGGTTTCGTAACGATTTTTTCAAAAAAGGAAATACGTTGGCCAACAACACTTTTTTTTTAGTTCTTCAAACGCAATCTAAATAAAATCTAAGGCAAGTAAATAACTAAATTCCAGCTACTACCCATACACACCGCAGCACAGTGAGCACGTCTTAAACAAAAATGAGGACAGCACCGAAGTAACTCAATTATGTTTTAAGTACAGCCTTTTTCGGATCGAAGTAATTTTCGCAGTATTTTCGGTAATTCGTGAGAAACGTTTACCATTTTCCTAATAAAGTTCGTTTTAATTGAGCTGTGGTGTGGTGAGTGACAGGTGATTGGGACCTTCAAATACCATGGAAATAATTTTCCAGTTCATTAATTATAGATCTCAAGGATTCATGATGTTGAAGTTTATTTAATTTGCGAGGTGTGGATGGTTTGCTATTTTAATTGGTAAATAATTTACTGCTTTTTAACCTTTTAACCGCCCGACTTCAAATCAGTAGTCGTGCCCCCAGCGCCCGGCAGTGAATTTAAAAATAAATACCTGATAGAATACAGCATAATTAAATAAAAAAGCAGATCATACGAGCTGTGGCATTTGGTCGTAAATATACTACCTTGGCAAAATATTTGTCGGGCAAAAAACACAAGTTTTAGAAACAATAAAAGTATATGATCGGCTACAGTAAACAAAATCAGAAAAATATATGATATTCTTCAGGATCTATGCTAGGTAGATACTGTGTTGAAAACATAATGCAACTAATTTGATACGATAGAAAAAAATCATGAAGATGCCTCTAAAAACCTTCTTTTTACAATAAAAACCACACTAATATACATACAATCATTCTGATTTTTTGTCAGATTATTTTACAAGCAACATACCAAAATACCACTGTTTTAATTTTTTAGTCCAAATAGTAGATTTTTTGTAATTAAATAATTGCTTCATATTTTGCAATAAATTACCAGCGTTGCGTCATCGCGCTTCTCTTTCTTTTCTATGCAGTCCGACAGTGACCGCGCTTTAGGTCATGTAAGCCCCTTAAAGTACAACCCGTTAGTTTTTAATACAACATGCGCAACACCGAGCAAGCTTTAGCCTCGTAGGCAAAGTTAAATAAGGTTTAATTTCCAGACGTTACTGTTACTATTAGCCTGTAATAACCCACTACTGGGCATAGGCCTCTCCCCATGACTTTCATCTCTTTCGATCCAGGGCTAAAGTGGACCACTGGTAGTTTGTTTTCTTCAGCTCATCCCGCCATCTTCTACGGGGTCTGTTTCCAGACGTTACAAAAACAATACGTAATATTAAATAAATAATAAATAAAAAAAAAGTAACATCACACTATACTTTCCAATTCGGAAATGAAATAATAACTACCTACATAAAGTTTTTATATATCGTTATAGTATCACTTTTCCTTGCGTCATGGTCTCCCTGGCGTGCAAGTGGGTCGGTCGTCTAGTCGGTATGCGGCCAGTTTTGTAATTAACCACTATTACGACAATTGTATCATGTCATTACAATTACGTGTTATTCGATTCTCTACTTATTACCTGGCTTTGTGGCCATTTCTCTGGTTAGATATTCTGATACGAAGTTTATCACCGTTTCTATTTTTGACGTAAAATTAACAGATGAAGATCGCCGTTCAGAAAGCTTTTTACAATAATTAGTATGCTTTATACATACACTATCGTTGATTAATACGTTCTGTTAAAATTCCTAACTGACAGCCTAGAAAAAAGCCCGCTGAATGATTGACAATTATCCTTTTAGAGTGAAGGAGCAAGAACCTGGATTTACGCGAAGGCAATCCAATCTTTAACGCCCAACCCTTGAATCGAGTTCAGTCACTTCCTTAACCATTTATAAATAATAAAATTAATAATAATCTTTATTGCAAACCATATGATCCATAAAAACGAACATAATTAACAAATATAAGTAGGTAGGTGACAATAAAAATGGCAACATACCCACAAACATATTTAAACTACCTACAATAGGTATTAAATGCTCTTTTGAAAGAAAAGGGCAAGGCTACCTATATATTCCTATTATAAACTCAAAGACATTATTGTCACCTCTTCTTAACTCTCCACAGAAACTCGTCAACGATAATCTGCGCGTACGCATTATATAAGAGTTGAATGTCCGCGATGAGCCTGACCTTAGCTGAGGGTCATTATCATTAATGAAGGGCTCAGGTCATCGTGAAACGTAGTCATATTAATACATAACATCACGACCGTTTGCCCTGAAGGGTTACACAGAGGCACCTGTAGTACTTACATTTCGCCAGTAATAGAGGGGCGAGCCTATCGCTACAAACCGGGAACAAATCTCAAACTCCGGGCTGTTACTGGGAATATCCCGATGGGACAGCTCAATAACACTTTGTCCGACCTGGTAATAGAACCCAGAAACTCATGCTCAGTAGTTTAGCGCCTGCGACCACTTGAACAAGGAGGCAGTCAAGTTGTTTTAATAATATTTGTAGTTAATATTTCTGGTATTACTTTCTAAGAGAGTTGAATGTCCGCGATGAGCCTGACCTCAGCTGTGGGTCATTATCATCAGCGAAGGGCTTAGGTCATCAGTATCTAGTTATTATAATATTGTAGTAAATATTGATGGTGTTACATGAGGTTATAGATGATTGACCTCTGGTGTTATTAGTTGGAGTTGGTTAGAAAGAGGTTCGGTGTTTATCACACTAATATTTTAAAGGCGAAAGTTTGTGAGTGTGTGTGTGTGTGTTTATATGTTTGTTACTTCTTCACGCTCAAACGGCTGGACCAATTTTAATAAAATTTTGTATGGAGGTAGCTGACACCCTGGATTAACATATAGGCTACTTTTTATCCCGATATTCCCACGGGATCGACAATTACACGGGTGAAACCGCGGGGCGCAACTAGTCTGTCTATAAACGCGGCCTTTTGTACGAGTGCTCGTATTTGACTAATTGTTGGGCAAGAAGGTATAAGAAAGGTATACCTTCCTGCTAATTACATTTTTGATTTAACTAAGCTTATAGAAAACCAAGATACCACTGCTTAGTTGAGTTAAGAATATTGGCAAAAACGTTTTATCTAAATATATAAAACTCAAAGGTGACTGACTGACATAGTGATCTATCAACGCACAGCCCAAACCACTGGAGGGATCGAGCTGAAATTTGGCATGCAGGTAGATGTTATGACGTAGGCATCCGCTAAGAAAGGATTTTGATAAATTCTACCCCCAATGGGATAAAATAGGGGATGAAAGTTTGTATGAAACTTTGTCAATTTTAAACCGATCGGGCTGAGTCTTCGCATGCATATAGCTACTATGACGTAGGCATCCCCTAAGAAAGTATTTTGATAAATTCAACCCCCATGGGGATAAAATAATGGATGATGGAGGATGTAAATGTATTAGTTTTTTTTAATAATACTTAACGCGAGCGAAGCCGCGGGCAATAGCTAGTTGAGAATATAATTCATCTAAAGGTGTCGGATCGAATAAAGTAATCTGAACCCAATTGGTGTTTACGTGTCACGATCACCCAAAATTAATTACACACTGTGTCTTTTATCTATTTAGTAGCTTAACTTTCGACCTTTGTCCACTAATGCAGATTTCAGCGTGGAAATATTTCGTTTCAAAACATTTCACTTAAATCGGATACACACTCGAACTAAAGTTGGTTATCATTATAATTTGTTCCGCCGATAGCGGCCTTCTTTTGAAACAGAAATATTTGGTTTCAAAAGAGCATCGTTGCTAAATATTTAAGCATTTTTCAGCAATACGGATTTACGCTTGAATGGTAGTTGCAAACTTTTCGTTACTCAAACTTTATGACTTCCAGGACACATACACACACACACACACCACACACAATAACACTAACACTTGTAATAAAGTTGAGGGATGAATAAAATAATCCTACACTCATTTTGAGGCACCCAAAACCATGGAAATATGATCTTGCTTGACCAATCAAGGTTATTATTAGGTTCAACTCTATAATTAAGGCAAATATTATGGTTTCAATCACTTAGAAAAGATCTGGCTACAGGAAATAATTCTATGTATAATTCCCTCATCAGCTGTAATATTACCTACTGTCTGGAAGTCGCATGCTCTCTCTAGATTATATTAAATTATATAGGAAACCGGCTTATTTACCTAACTTACAACCAAGTACAACGACTTTGCAAACACGATAGAAATAAAGCTGCAATCATCAAAGTTGCTCAATGTTAATTAATCCGAGCACAACATCCAGGCGATTAGTCACCTGTCCGTACAGTCTAGAACAAAATAGACACACATTAGTTTAATTTTCAGTTTAGTTGGTGTCGAAACTTTGGAGATGGATTGTATGAGACCGGCCTTGTATGCAAATGTAGTTGCTCTGTTTTGTAATGTTGTAGGAAGCTGACTGAAATAAATGCAACTTTTTTATTATGTAGGTAAAACGAAATCGTGTTTTAATTGTATGTTAACTTTGATTGATTAAGTCTGCTTATCCACTTAATTAGACTAGCTCAATGTTGGACGTAGGCGTAAATAATATGCATAATATGGTATAAATAAAACACTTAATAATAATAATATAATAATAATAATGATTTTTATTTCGGACCAAAGAATCCATAGAGTAACATAATATTAAAACAACTTATTATCTAGTGTTAGTACCAATCACCCTCCACACAAACTGCTTTAGAATTGGAGAGCTGAAACTCTCCGCTACAGTTCTCAGGATGCTGTTGCGACTCTCTCACTCTCCTCAGTAGTGATGCTGTATTTTTTCTTATAATCGCGTGAAACCCGTCGGTACGAGCTTGCGCAAACATTTTCGATGCGCTGCAGTAGCGAGGAAGTCCCAACAACATCCTGAAACCATTATTGTACTGGACGCTCCAGACTCCGGATACCGGACATCCAGCGACCTTTTAGTGCATTGATCCATAGATTACTCGTGTACAGACTCTGGCACGCCTTGAAAATAGTTATTTTTACTAGGTCTGTGCACCGAGCAAATCTACGGACCAGCATGTTGCACCGGACAGCGAGTGCCCTGCGCTCCCTCTCTATATCTACGTGGTCCTTAAGGTCGTCGGAAAGAAAGTGACCTAGGTATTTAAAAGTGGATACCCTCTTAATTACTGACCCGTTTACAAGTAGCTCGGGTCCCACTTCACGGCATTTGCCGCCGACCTTAAAGACCATGTATTCACATTTCTTCATATTATAAATTAATCCATGCGCGGCAGCGTAGGCTTCATAAGTCTCAAGCAACTCTCTGATTGAATACCTACATGAAATAAAGCATCCTGCTCCTTATCCTAAACATTCTTCATTGATTTAACGCTCCCTGTTCAAATCTTGCCCTAGAATTTAATAGAATATTTTTTCCCTAAGACAAGCAAACCAAATCATTTCTTGATTGTTGATGACCAACATAATGATAAGTTAAAGAAAAGACAAACGAAGGACCTTACAATAAGAACTGAGCATCTTCCCTTCCAATCAAAAATCTTCAGCTAGTAAAAAAACCATATGCTTTTACGTCCTTCTGTTTCAAACTTCAAACGGTTTTGTAACTCCGCCCAGCTAACCAATCTCCTCTTTCTTCCAGATGCTGTGCGTACTTCTGAGTGTGGGCCTGGCAGCAGGCGCTCGTCCCCGGGCGAGGCTACAGCAGCCCATCCAGGATGAGTACGATTACGAACCGCAAGCGCAGGACCGCGCCGCTGGTGATCAGGTGAGAACTACTTCTCAAGTAATATTATTAGAAGATTATTTTATGTAGTACAGACCTATAGATACTGCAAAAGCAGACAGGTATGCTGGTGAATGCTGGTGCTGCTGACAGGCATGAAAGGCTTGAAAACTATATTAGGCTCGTATGAAGTAGTTTATGATTTCCAGTTCAACATAATTATTATTTTTATTAACGTAACAAGTATTTTATTTAGAGAAAATGTAACTAACTATTTACATTAGATACTAAATGAATTTACTAACTAACTTACTATACAAATAAATACAAAAACAAAGGACACTTAGGCGTCGTCGTCCGCATCGCTGTCATCCGGAAACGTGCCCAGAAGACTGACAGCATTACCACGTTGAATGGCAATGCTAATTCTTTGGCCAAAGAACGACCCACATAAATATTGAGTTTCGCCAAATATGTATGTTGATGACGAAATAAAGAAAATCTCGTTTGGTTTACTACCTGTACCTATACTATGGATTTGGAAAGCTTAACCATCATCCATCGCGGATCCCGTGGAAATATCGGGGAAAAAGGATCAAATTCAAACTCAAAACATTTATTTCAATTAAATCATGTACAGGCACTTTTGAATTGTCAAAATTAAATAGTCAGTCTGTTAGTCAGAAAGTTGCTGGTTGCCCATTTCAAAACGTAGATCTCTATGGAGAAGAACAGGCAAGAAAGTTCATGGACACTCTTTTAAATCAAGATATTACAAAATCATGGGTATATATTTGAGAACAACGTATGACCGTATGTTCTAATTTAGGTCGTGGTCTACCCCTGTGCTAAATTTCATCCAATTCCGTTCAGCCGGTTTAACGTGGAAGCGTAACAAACATTCAATCAAGTATTTTCTCTTTATAATATTAGTATAGATTTAGATGAGTAGGGCCCAGTAGGTGGCCACGCCAATCGAGATATCAGGGAACAATAATATAGTACCCCCGAATAGATACAATGGATCTTGAATGTGGTGTATAACAATAGCCATCTTGAAAAGAATGAGATATTACTTGCGATTTTACTTGCCACTTGCAAAACCAATTATACCTAAAATGCAAAATCTAACCGCTCTACCAACTGCTTCCAGGTGGTGCTAGTAGCAGCGGATTCGTACGACGGCCTATACCGAGCCTCGGACCGACTGGACGAGGAGTATGAGCCCAGGGCTCTGCAGCGTCAGCCCGCCCCTAGGCTTAAGCAGCAGGAGGGACCCAAGCAGCCGCCCGTGCAGACTATCAGGAACTACAACAAGGTACGATGAAGATTTTGAAAGTCTTCAGTTTTAGTTTATACTCTAACTCTCTACTCTAATTTGACTAAAAAAGGGACAAAAAACATGAAAAATTTAGAAAAAATAATATCTGTTTTGTTAGCTGTATTCTGGTACTCCTATAAAAATAGTTTTTCCCATTTTCCAGGTCAATGATGACGGTAGTTTCACATTCGGTTACGAGGCAGCCGACGGCTCCTTCAAGGAGGAGACGCGAGGCACTGACTGCGTCGTCCGCGGCAAGTACGGCTACGTCGACCCCGACGGCAACAAGCGAGAGTTCACCTACGTCTCTGGCAACCCCTGCGACCCCAACAAGCCTAACGAAGAAGAAGACGATGAGCCGTCAGCCCCTAACTCCGCCGAAAGGGACGATCCCGAGCCCAACTACCCCAGACGACCAGTAGTGGCTCCCCGCCCCACGACCCCACGACCCCCTACGACCTACTTCCAGAACGACTTCCGTGATGCTGATGAAGATGAAGTTGAAGAGGAGCCTCTCCAACATATTAGACAGAGAGTTGTTCAACGCCCGCAGCCATCCAGGAGGCCAGCCTACCAAGCCCAGCCTATCGCTATCACTCCTCGCCCCCTACAAGTGACATCGCCCAGAACTCTGCCCCCAGCGACTACTTTCAGGCCACAGCTCATCCAAGTGACCGCTAAGCCTCAGATACAGTACAGCCCTCAGCCGAACTACTCGCCATCTCCCGCTCCTCCTGTGATCACCACCGCCAGTCCTTCCAGACCCGGCCAGATCGACTTTGCTGCTGAGTTTGCCAAGTTCCACCGTGACAACCAACAACAACAGCTGCAGTCAACAACATCTGCTGGTGCCATCCCCACGAAGGCCACCTCTCTGGCCGCGCCCGTTCCCAGCAGCAACCCTCTGTACTCCACCGAGCTGGTCTACGACCCCTCAAGTGGCTCGTACAACACCCAACTGTACCAGAGCTTGCCTCAGACTAAGGGAGAGCTGAACTTGAACCAGAGACTGCAGCCTTACGTCGCCACTCAACAGCTGCAGCCAAGGCCGTTCGTGCCCTCACCTCAGCTGCCATCAGTTCCTTCATCCTCTGGGCCTCTGTATAGACACCAACTGCAGAACACACAACAAGTGTACCAGAGGCAACAGTCTGAGAACCAGTTCCAGAACTCGCAGCAATTGTTTGCTCAACAGCAGCAGTTGCAGCAGAGTCAGCTGCAGAGAGACCGCGCGGCGGCGAGAGCGCAGGCCCAGAGGTTACAGGTATCGTCGCAGCAGCAGGAGGGCTCCCCACAGTTCTACTACGTGGCGCCTCGCGGAGAGTCCGCCTCCTCCGGACAGATCGACGCCTTCCTCAGAGGGCACGGCATCCAGTTTTAGTCCGTAGAGCTAAACTTAGCTGAGCTAGTTAATCGCTATCGACCAGTCAGCAAGTCTCCCAGGTAAGGCCATAAGCAATGTACAAGTCTCCGATTGGTCGAATAGTAAAATCGAGTGCGAAAGTGTGTATGTTTTATATCTAGTGTCTATGGACGGACAGTCGTCGTCTCGTGTACATAATACGCTGTGTCTAATCAGTACCTTAATGTAATTCTAGGAAATAGTGTTTTAAGTATAAAATAAATATTGTAACGTATGGAATGACTTTCGTGCGTGACAGTCCCCGACGCGTGTTATTGTAAAAAAATTACAAATGATCATTTGTAACATTTTTGTTTTAATAATAAATTATATTTTTTATAACAGTGTGTGTGTTTATTTGTTGTTTGTTCGATGTTGTACTGTTATTGTTATTGCAACAGCATAACAATTAGTTTTTTTCGCTGAAGCGTAGCTGAAGCGAGTAGTGAAGGCGAAAAACATTACGAAGCGCACAAAACTATTACTGCTTACATAACTTAGTAACAGATTTTTCCCATGGACATAGGACCTTGTCGGTAGCTTAGTGTTCTCTGAAGTGATACGAAATGATCTTGCGAACAAAAAGCGATTCAGCCGTAAAACATTTAGGTGACCTACCATTGGGTAGGTCACCTAAATGTTTTACGGCGGTGAATTGTCACTCTACTGTAAAGTACAAAAGGTATAGCTTTTTAAAGATTAAAGAGTTAGTTCCGAATTGAAACTTCAAAAAGAAGCTTCCGAAAATGACAGCTAGCCTAGACAAAAAATAAAATATGGAATAATTAAACAATAACAGTTTCACGTACAAAATAACATGACCACGTGAAGCAATCTTACAGTTTAATTCATAAAGAAATCGACAAACATTCATGGGAAGTATGGTACCTACATTAAATATAAGTAAGTACCGAAAATAATTACCTGACAACACCCACCTTACATAACCAGATCACCACCGTGCCTACCTCACCAGGAGACTTACAAGGCAATAATTAACTCGCTTATAATTATAATTTACTAGTTGCCTGCGCCCGCGCACCGAGCCTTCCGCATTTTTATTGGAGAAAACTCGATAATAGTCAAATGAGTTGCCACTTTCATATTTCTTAGAAATACTTTTCTATTTACTTCATTATTATCACGTAGCTGTTACGTTTATGATGTTAGAAATAACTCAGGGTGTGTCATAGACCACAAGAGGCATGCAATCCCATCTACATACTAATTAAATCATCTGCCTAGCCTTTTCCCAACTATGTTGGGGTCGGCTTCCAGTGTAACCGGTTAGACTGGAAGCCGACCACAACATAGTACGTACGTAACGTAGTAGACTGCATCCGGATGCAGCTGAATAACAGTATTTTACAAGGAGCGACTGCCTATCTGACTTTCACAACCCAGTTACTAGGTAATACGATACCCCTTGCTAAGACTGGTTGTCAGACTTTCGGGCTTCTGACGACCCGTAACGACTCAAACTCAAACTCATTTATTTCAATTAAACCAATTACAGGCAGTATTGAATTGTCAAGGGGTCGGTCAGTCAGAAAGATGGACCTATGGAGAAGAACGGGCAAGAAACTCCATGGACACTCTTTTAAATCAAAATAATATTTTTCAATTAAAGGATGTCTTACACCGGGTTCATTCATTAAGAAAAATCTAGAATGAATGTAAAAAACCCGTGAGTAGAAAAATCACAGCTGATAAAGAAATATAAGAAAATAGTAAGAAATATGGGCTATCCACTTAGCAGTACCCAGGTGATATTGTAGTTCTTTGCTGCCGCTAGTCGATATTTTTTCCATACAAACGGGAGAGTATTTCTCCACTGTTTGACATTGTGCATCCAAAGTTAAACATGATATCGTTTTGTCTTATTATTGATGTTTTCTGTACGGAAACATAATAGTAAAATAAAAGCCATTAAAAAGTTATGAGCCAACAAAGATTTGTTTTTCTTGCTATTTTTAACGTAACTGTGGGTGTAAATCACACTAATATTATAAAGGCGAAAGTTTGTGAGTGTGTGAGTGTGTGTGTGTGTGTGTGTTTATATGTTTGTTACTTCTTCACGCTCAAACGGCTGGACCGATTTTGGTAAAATTTTGTATGGAGGTAGCTGACACCCTGGATTAACATATAGGCTACTTTTTATCCCGATATTCCCAAGGGATCGACACTTACGCGGGTGAAACCGCCCGCGCAGCTAGTAAGTAATAAAATAACTAAAATCTTCAAAACCACGTACCTACAAAGCTCACTTGTAATCGATTTATGCTGTGGTTTTTTCATAAAACTCGATTTTCCGATGCAATTTTCGAATTTTTTTACGCGCCTATCAGCTCGGAACGGTGTTTCTGCGCGTGAGAACTAGACGTTGTTCGTGTAGACTAGCGTCCAACTGCTCATCACTGATACTAGCTCTGTCGGACACGAAGCCAGGTGAGACAGCGTGCTTTTTGGCCATGACCATCAGAGAGTTGGAGCTCGCGACTAGTTTACTCTTAAGCTTAAGACTACAGTCCTATTAAGGGGGAAGCGCTAAGGTAGCCCGCGAAATTCAAACTTTCGTACATTTTTTGCAATTTGCTGGTCAGTATTAAGTTGTACGTTGATTAAAATATGATTCGCGGCCGTAACAAACATGTATTGACAAAATTATAATCATTACAATCAGTAATACAACTTGTTAAGTTAGTATAATCCCCAAATGTCAAGATTTCATGAAATAGTAATCCTTGGGGATTACCTGGTCTTAGAGAGTTGTGTTGATGATTTTAATGATTATAATTCTGTAAATACAGATTTGTTACGGCCGCGAATCATATTTTAATCAACGTACAACTTAATACTGACCAGAAAATTGCAAAAAACGTAAAAAAAATTGAATTTCGCGGGCTACCCTAGCGCTTTCGCCTTAACACAGTTATTTTTCGATATCCGTTTTTTACCCCTATGAGCAACCCAAGCTGTAACACACCAAGAACCTTATTTTAACGAGAATAAAGATCAACAAGCACAGTGATTGTCATGGATTCGAACCGAGGGAGGCGCTTTACTTGTGTAAATAATTTCATGACCGCTGCTCTCAAAACGGTGAAGAAACATTGTGACGAAACCGAACTAGTTCTAGAACCAAAAATTCGAAGACATGTCACATCTACCAACCCGCACTGGGGCCGCGTAGTAGATTACAGCCCACTCCCTCTCAAAGAGAGGGGGCCTGTGTCCCACTTTTTTAATTTTTTTTTTAAACGTTGCCCCACACTAGGAATTTCTCCTGTATTGTGGGTGCGTTTACAAACATTTAAACTCACATACACAAACAGCCAGACCCGGAACAACTACTTGTAGGTCATACAAATATTTGTTCCGTGCAGGAATCGAACCCGCGACACGCAGCGCAGCAGTCAATCGCTTAACCACTGTGCCAAACGTGCCGTCAGATTTACAGATTTACATTATCATGGGAACATTATCGGCTGATTATACCGTGATTTTGAGTGATGTGAAATCAGAGAGAAAAAAAAGAAAAACAATAAAAAGAAAATGAAAGTACTGTATTTGATGACAAAAGAGGGCTACACAAATCGTAGTGTCGAAACGGGAATCGAAACTGCGGCCCATCAATATTGCAATTGCCGGTCTGCCACTGCGCCCAATATCATCATCTGCCTAGCCTTTTCCCAACATAGATGGGGTCGGCTTCCAGTCTAACCTTATGTAGCTGAATAACAGTATTTTACATGGAGCGACTGCCTATCTGACCTCCACGACCCAATTACTGGGTAATACGATACCCCTGGTAAAGCTGGTTATCAGACTTTCGGGCTTCTGACTACCCGTAACTACTGTGAAAGATCCACGAACACCCAATAGATCGATATTATTCAAGCGCCCTCTAGTGTTATGTCTTTGAAACTCTTTGTAACTAACATAGCATGCTCAATAGATACATACAGTAGTTGCAGAAACTTTCAAATTCTTCACTCGGTTCTCGTGGTTGAAACCAGATGGTGCTGTTTTGCTGAAGTAGTGAATCATACTGATCCATGATTGGCAGGCTCAGCGGAGCCATGGTCGGATGCTCAATAGATGGAAGAATGATCAATAATATTAGTTATGCGGACGACATGGTTCTGTTGAGCCCGTCAGTGAGTGCGCTTAGGAGACTTCTGGGCATTTGTAAATCATATGCCCTGTCACATGGACTCAAATATAATGCTAGTAAGAGTGTTCTCATGCTTTGCAAAGCAGGGAACAAGGCTCCCTCAAACGTGCCGCCAATTAAGATCGGTGGGTCGGTACTAGTGAGGGTGGCTAAAGTAAAATATTTGGGTCACATGATAACAGATCGGCTACAGGACGATGAAGACCTAGAGAGGGAAAGGAGGGCGTTGGCAGTCCGCTGCAATATGTTGGTCCGCAGATTCGCACGATGTACCACAGATGTAAAACTGTCACTTTTCAGAGCCTTCTGTCAGTCTTTTTACACGTGCAGTCTGTGGATCAACTTTACGCGGCGGGCTTACAACGTCCTTCGTGTTCAGTACAATGACGCGCTGAGGGCAGTGTTGAGAAAACCCCGGCACTGCAGTGCTTCCGCAATGTTTGCGGATGCTTCCATCGATGACTTCTTTTGCATCATTAGGAAAAGAACTGCATCGATGATGAGCAGGGTCCAACAATGCACCAACAATGTCCTCAGAACGTTAGCGTGCAAAATAGACGGTCCTTTTACTGTGTACCTACTGGGCAAGTGTACACCTGCACAGAAATAGGAAATAGTCTTAGTGTGTAACTTGTTTTGTTTACTAACAAATTACTAACACCTTTTTTTTTTGTGTGTTCTAATAACAACCCTGCTAATACTTTCTTTGTAAAAATGTATGGACGTATGTCTAAAATAAAGATAAATTATTATTATTATTTGGACCTGTATTTTAGTTTTTTGTCACCGACTTCCGAAATTTAAGTTATTTTTCACTTTGTAGTGTTTTTTGGAAGTCGGTTGTTTTTTTTTTGTAAAAAAGTATTTATTGTTCTCTTTTTAGTGGGTCAGTTTGTAATTTACAGAAACCACAGCTACAGCCACAAAAAAGCAGTAGAAAAGGTACAAATCGCTGTAAATCAAGTTTATGACTAGACCAAAAAATGGAGGATTAAACTTAATGAATCGAAATCTGTTCACATAGATTTTACCAACAAAAAACAACAGTATTCTCCAGTTTACATTAAATAATAAACAAGTTTCATACGAGAATACAGCCAAGTATCTCGGTATGACCCTTGACGCAAAGCTACGCTGGAAAGCCCACGTCAAGAAGAAAAAAGATGAACTCGACCTCCGATTCAAAAGAATGCATTGGCTACTTGGAAGAAACTCCAAGCTGTCCGTGCAAAATAAATTGTTGCTATACAGACAAGTCCTGATGCCAGTTTGGACTTATGGTATTCAGCTATGGGGCTGCACCAAACTGACCAATATATTAATTATACAACGATTCCAGAACAAAGTGCTAAGGGAAATTGTAAATGCACCTTGGTACATACGAAATGATGACCTCCACCGGGACCTAAAAGTTGAGTTCATCGAAAAAGTGATCCAGAAACATGCAGAAGCTCACGAAAAGAGACTTCATCAGCATGTGAACGTCGAGGCAATGCAGCTTCTCGACCACACAAACATAGTTAGAAGACTAAAAAGAACAAAACCGTTCGAGCTAGTGTTTAGTGTTAGTGAATAGTGTAAAGTACAAAAGTGCCAAACCAACACAAGAACGAAGTGTATTCGCCTTAATAGAGACAATAAGAAAAGTGCTATTGGACACATTCTTACTAAAGACAATTTTTAATAGTTTAGGTTATAATTAAATTACTTATTAGTCTATTTAAAAGGCTAGATTGTAATAAGATTAGGGTGCACCCCATTGTTGAACCCTAGGACAAGGAAAAAAAAGAGTTTGTAATTTATCTAAGTTTACAATAGCATAATGTTAACAGCTCATCACCTTTTACAAAATATTGCTTTTCTCAGGGACGTTAGTTGTTGAGGAGTTCTCCTAATAAGAACCAGGAGAACTGGAGCTCAGAAGTGACCATCAGCTCCACTTCACCATACGCATTGTGACGAGCATAAATTGCTTATCGTTTCCCTCGATTTCCATGGGATCCCTTCATATGATTCCGACTTGGTGACAATGAGGCCACTTCGAGACCATAACCTTTCAAACAAAAAATAATTTTTGGAATCAGTCCAGTCGTCTTCGAGTAATCGGTGAACATACATAAAAAAAAACATACATAAAGTCGAACATATAACCTCCTCCTTTTTGGAAGTCGGTTAATAATTTCAAGGTTTGTACTTTTTCTGATGCTCCTGGCTTCAGCATCAGGTCTCTATGTACTTCAGTGTTCCTCATTAACAGTACGTTTATCCACCACATCGAGCCCTTTCCACTGAGCC
Source organism: Mesoligia furuncula (assembly GCA_916614155.1). Classification (NCBI taxonomy): domain Eukaryota; kingdom Metazoa; phylum Arthropoda; class Insecta; order Lepidoptera; family Noctuidae; genus Mesoligia; species Mesoligia furuncula. Next base: position 30,312,721 of record OU744799.1, read on the forward strand.
TAAACATATAACATCTGCTGTTAGTTGTCGAGGAGTCAGGTACTCTGCAGACTATCCTGACTGCAGCATCAGGTCATGACTTGATGATCATGAGACCAAATGTGGCAAATGCCCTATCAAACATCAAAACAATAAAATTTACTAAAACAGTCCTTGCCTGTTCGAGTAACTTCTTAGTGTTAAGAACCTTCCATCATCAGCCCAGCTACCTGAGATGGTGACAACCATACGCAAATACACAAGATACTTCATAAAATATGCGAAAAACAATAAAAGAGCTTATAAAATTTGAGGGTTGCCCTCGATTTCTCTAAGATCCCATTATCAGATACTAACTTGGTGACAGTGGGACCACCTCAAAATTATCTACTTTCGAACAAAAAAATAATTTTGAAAATCCGTCGACAATTGGCGGAGTATTCGATGAACAAACATACAAAAAAAAAAAACATACAATCATCCGACCATAGTACCTCCTCCTTTTTGTGAAGTGGGTAAAAATGAAGGACTTTGAATCCAAAGGGGATTCCAATTTGCAACAATAATTATGTACTACGTAATTCGACATTTTCTTTTACATGAAAATGTGTCTTGCCGTCTTTCCTTCCCCCAATAGCTTACAGTTTTGTGCTGTAAGTTTTTATTTATGGCATGTATTTCAGTGACCCTCAGTCCCTCACATAATTCTTTATCTCAAAATTATTGAACACAGTCATATTATAATGAATGCGCCTTTTTTTGTGAACCAAATTAATTCCTATTTTGCCAACGAACTTGTATGTAGCGCTCGACGGTCGCTACCATGACACCGGCCGTTTCGTTCGTTCAGCTAAATTAAAAAAGCATAAAACAAAACTTATTGTAAAATATGTTAGATATAGATAATCAGTTAAATATTGCCCTTTATTTACAGCGGTTTCTACAGACCTTCGACCTAATTCGTTAGTGTGGAATATCAACTATGTATTATTAATATTAATTACTAGCAGCGTCCCGCGGTTTCACCCGCGTAAGTTTCGATCCCGTGGGAATTTCGGGATAAAAACCTATATCCTATGTCCTTTCCTGGGACTCAAACTATCTCTATACCTAATTTCATGTAAATCGGTTCAGCAGTTTAAGCGTAAAGAGGTAACAGACAGACACACTTTCGCATTTATAATATTACTAGCTGACCCGGCAAACGTTGTTTTGCCATATAAATTATTTCTAGCTGCCCGGCGCTACTTCGTTCGCGTGATGTCCTACCCCTTACCCTACCCTACCCCTACCCTACTCCTACCTACTCCTACTCCACTTCTACCCTACTCCTACCCTACTCCTATCCTACTGCTACCCTACTCCTACCCTACTCCTAACCTACTCCTACACTACTCCTACCCTACTCCTACCCTACTCCTATACTACTCCTACCCTACTCCTACCCTACTCCTACCCCACTCCCATAGATATATTAAATTTTTCTCTGCGTAAGAACCATCCTCGTACTTCAAGGAATATTCTAAAAAAAGAATTAGCGAAATCGGTTCAGCTGTTCTCGAGATTTGCGCTTAGCAACACATTCAGCGATTCATTTTTATATTATAGATAGATAAAGTAGGTATGTATTATTTGCTTTTCTAGCTGCTTTAATTGGCAAACTTCTGCAGCAAGTTTTTGTATTATTATGGTAAAACTTTATTTAGCTTGGTAGTGACACCGTTGAGTAATGGCTTACAAAATTCATAATTTTGTAATTGGGCGTACTTCGAACGATCACAGAATCCCCGTTACCGCAAAGCCACACAGCAGTCTTATATAGGTTTCGTCCAAATTGTGAACCTTCAATGTCCTCGCGGTTTTCACCTTATGAAGCAGAAACAAAATTACCAAATTCATATTAAAGACCCTTCACTAGAAGTATATTTGCAACCATTCCGTGGGAACCCCCCTTTGTGAACACAATCACATGTAAGTCACAACAACAACCGTCATTGTTAATAGTAATACATAGATTTATTATGTGCTTAATAACTTGTTGATGTTTTTATAATGATCCCTAGTTTTAGTTTTCGTTGTTAAGCTCTACTTTTGGAATGATTATACGGATATTTAGAATACTTTCGTAGAATTTGGGGGCTGATTGGTTTTCTCCTTATAATTTAAACTTGTGTAGTATACCTATAGTTTGTGTATGTATTTGAAGTAATAGGTACGTTTCCTAGTTACTATTGTAAACCAATGTTGAAAGAATATAATGCTTGGTGTTCTTTTATCAAATAAATTGGTAATTGGTTGGTAGAAAATGCCTATGGCATTAAGTCCGCCTCTGTACATTAATGTGCTTGAAGTATTAAATAAATAAATAAATTTAAAAACACAGCCAGATTGCGTCGAGGCAGACCACGTAGAAAAGGGTGGGACGAGCTAGAAAAAACTAAACGACCAGTGGTTCACATTAGTCTTGGATCAAAAGAGCTGGAAGTCATGGGGAGACGCTTTTGCCCAGCAGTAGGATGGTGCATGTTAACAGTAACAGTAAATAATTACTATCCTGCGGCAACATTTGATTCGATCATCATCTGAAAGAAAGAGTGTATCTACTTTTATAACCAACACTTTCAAAACTTTGCATGACTGGAATTCGAACCCAAGAGTTCATGATTCACGGCTGCACTTACTACCACTACACTAATGAAGTGATATACTCGTAATAACTAACAAAGACAAATGAACAAACGTTTATACTGCCCGTGAGACCACTGATACAGATCAACTGTCAGTTTGAGCAGCAAGGTGAATGAATTGAATCGCCTACAGCGGAGTTTCAGAGGCCAATTGCTACTGCAGTGGTATTTGATGATGCTGGTGAATCTAATCAGAGTAAAGTCAAAAAAGAGGACCGTCACACCAATAAAATGGAATTATGAAGAAGAGAAAAAAGTGCAAAGACAGATAGATACGACAGGCTTGAATGTAGATAAATTTTTGCAAGAACAACGATTACTGAACTTAGAAGCTCTTCAATGTTGATACACACGCTCCACAGGTATGGTAGTAATTAACATTGGCATGACCTAAAAACCGCAAGTGGTTATTACGAATTTGACTTTGACTACCGTGGGAGCAGACAGACAAACAGACTGCCTTCAACCACCCATAGCATACGCACAAACAATCGAACAATTAAAATAACACCAGGTCCGAAATCTATTACGCCCTAAAAAGTGAATCTGTCCACATGCAAGTAATTTAACAAAACTATTTGGACAATTAAACAATTGGGAGCTTACGGCACAAGTGTAGCTAAAGAGAAAAAGATTTTCCGTTTCAGATAATGAAATGACAACAATAGTGGCGCTTGCGCAATATTCGCACGGTGGCTTTGAGAGTGGGGCGATATTTTTATATAGGGGAGCCGCGGGCGCGGCGCCGCCGTAGCGTCGACATGCCGACAACCAGCCTGACGAGATGATCGTCCTCATCATCATCGCGTGCATCACAACAGCAGCTGCGACCAACTCTACTGAACATGCCACCACAGAGTCACCAACCAACTCCACCAAAGAGATCCTCAAAGCAAGTGAAACTGCTGACCCGAAAAAGATTCAAATAGTGAAACAGATCCGACGCTTGAATGACGATGGATCATACACCATCGGTTATGAAGCCGACGATGGCACCTTCAAGATCGAGAATAAAGATGTCCTTGGCAATGTTAAGGGCACTTTCGGCTACATAGACCAGGATGGCGAGATCAAACGTGTGACGTATACATCTTCGAGTGATAGTACACCGGTCCCGGTTAGCACTAGTACGACGCCAACTACTCCGACTATGATAGTGAGGGTGAATAAAACAGTGTCATCGACCACGAGAAGACCTTTGCCTACCGTTGTGTACCCTACGAGAGGGTCGTATACCACACGAGGGACAGTGATTCAAGCTATACCAAGAAGACGAGTTCATGCCAGTTCAACACGAGCCCCGTACGTGGAAACCACAACAGACACTCAGAAGGTTGAAGAGACAACAACAAACATTCTAAGTTTGTACAAAACGAAAGTCGATGATATGAAAACTCGAACGCAGATCTTAAAACCGATGTCGGCGACTGTGAAAGATGACTTGATTACAAGACAAACGACAACGAAGATTCCCGCGACACTGAAGCCAGTGTACGAACGTGTTACTGAGAAAGATCAAGAAAGTGATGCGAACAAAGCTAATACTATCCGTCGCGAGCTAAGTGGAACCAGCCCCAACCCCCGCATGATTAGCTTACAGCAATCAGTGGGGGATGATTCAACTGACGTTTATGGAAGTCATCTTTCTATGGGAACTGTTCGACCTTTGTTCACAACTACAACTCCTCGACCAAGATTAGTGCCTATACACTCCTTAGTGGCTGCCAGACAGAAGATCCATCAACAATACCAAGATGTGCCTATCCAAGAACAGGAAACCACAATTGAGGCTAGTACGGGTCGTGTGTTTGATCAAGACCATGTATTGACCACAAACGCAGTGCCAGTGGTTCATATTCAATCTCAAAGACATCATGAAGACCAAGACTACGACCATCAGCAGCCAATCTACAGACGACCACCATCAGCCATCCACTTCCGCACACGAGAATATTTGAGAGACAACCCTGGCGCACCGGTGCCTATTGGGAACACTCGACCCTTTATCCAATACGAATTCCAGAACAAAGTGTTGGAGCCTCAGTATGTGAAGGAGACCTCACAACACCCTCAAAGACCTCAACCGACCGCAGAAGTTACACAACAACCTTATGAAGTGAGACCAGTGACCAGAATCATACCAATTCCTGTGGACGACAGAGGCGTGCCTCTTCAGGGTTACCAAGGACGCTATGTGAACCCCTACCAGAGACCGGCCCTCTTCCAGCCAAGATACAACCCCGTGGAGGAGATGACTTCCATCGCCTCCCCTGTGAGTACCAGAGATTTACGTCGCTTGCTTCACATTCTGATATTACGACAGAATAAGTTGCAAGTGTTAATGGACCAGATGATCCCTGGCCCGTCCATGTATCGTCCAGAGAATGAGTACCGGTACCAGCGGTACCAGGACGACGACCGTTACGATTACCGATACGACCAGTACAGGCAGGAGTATCAGAACCAGGGTTACGAGAACCAGTATGAAAGTCAGCGGTATGTTCCCCGGAGGAGGTTGTATCCTCGGCCTTACGATACAGCTGGCTCCTCCTCCAACCATATCGAGGAGATGCCGGAGTTCCTCCCACCAGAAATAAGAGAGGCTTTGTTGTTGAAGATGCTGATTCTGGCCATCAGTCCTGACTTCATGCCCACGGTGGCGCCCCCCACTGAGCTGACCACGGCCGCTCCCCCCAGGAAACAAGTGAGGAACATCCAGATCCTGGGCGAGGAGGGCTCCATGGATGACAAGCGCCAGAGACACTGAGGTACATATTTATTTTTAAATGTTTTAATAGAAATACTCATGTAATGTAAATAGTAATTTTTTATGTGAATTTTATAGTAATGAAACGATTTAAAAATTTAGTTTTGCTGTTTGATTTCAAATCTTTTGATAGAACCCTCGAAAGTTGTAGAGTCAATTAAAATAAGCTATGACCCTACTAAAAGAGCTTACTTAAAGTACCTAATCACTACAAACTATAGATTGATAATATCGAAACTATGTGATACCTCCATGCATATGATAACGCAATTCCAACACAACGGGATGTGTTCCCCAACCATGAAAGACAGAAGTTATAAAATTGTCCAACATTTATAATCGTGTGTGTAATATAACATACCGTATCGTAATATCGCAACTTCCTGTGTACGCATCTAATAAATGCGCCATATTAGATACGCTTCCATAAAGATCTATGGTAGGAAAACAAAAGAAAGACATAAGGAACATATTAACGTAACCCTTACACAAACTTAACAGTATCATTGTTGCTGTTCCACAAACGATGGGACACTTAATATCGTGTCCTGCATGTCCTATCAGCTGCACGTTACAGGAACTGGTGATGACGCCAAACAAGTAGCCGAATTCTGGGCCGAGCCCATATAAATTGCTATCGACATGCCAAGAAGAAGACAGTATCATTGCCCCATTGTATCATATCATCATCATCACCTAGGTTCTGCGAAACAGACCTTCCTACAGTAAATCAAAAAATTTAAACTGCCCTAATAATTGATCTTAGGTAATTTGTATTAAAGTACCTAATGTAAATTGTCTGTGCTGGTTCTCTAAATTAATTATGGACCATTTTACATAGATAATCCATTTAGCCATTCTTCATATTGCTGTACTCTGAATAGAATTATTTATTTATTTAACTCTACTATTTTTGTTTTACTACCGTGGTTCATTCAACCATCACCGGTATAAACTGTTCTAGAAGACATATTAGCACATCTACATACAATCTTACCTACATTGCGACAATTTCCAAGCCCCTGTCTACCCTCTATTTGCCAAGAGTCGCAGGCGTGAAGGTTGGCTATTGTTTGCACACCTTCAGGCAATATTTTGGGAAAAAACCTTGAAATACAACACACAGTTTCTCTAAGATTAATGAATGGTAATTACAAACTTTTGTTTACTTTTTCCCATGCATTGGGGAATAGGTTATATGGAGACAAAGTGGAGAGTAGATTGCCATCTAGCTTAAACATTTTTAGAAGGGCCAAAATCTACTGTTGGTACTCTGACATCGACTGTAAAAAATTTCTTACTTTTTCTCATTGTATGAAAAGTAGGAATGGCCAATACCAGATGCTTCCATTTCTTGATGATGGAATGACCCACTAGACTTACATAGTTTCTGTATGATCATCATCTGCCTAGCCTTTTCCCAACTATGATATGGTCGGCTTTCAGTCTTACTGGATGCAGCTGAGTACCAGTATTTTACATAGAGCGACTGCCTATCTGACCTCCATAACCCAGTTACTGGGTAATACCATACCCCTTGGTAAGACTGGCTGTCAGACTTTCGGGCTTGTGATGACCCGTAACGACTGTCAAAGATCCACGAATGGCGTCCTTTTCGAGTCACTAAGGAGTCTTGGTATGCAAAGATGGTCATCCATCCACGGACCAACCGTGGCAAGCATAGCTTAACCCATCGTGCGGCTGTTATTACTTAGCCCCTAGTCCGTAGCTTCTGTAAAAGTACACTTTAAACTTTCGCTTTTATCTACAGCTAGTGCAATGGCTAATTTTAAAAGTTTTCCCAAAAATATCTCACTGAAGGAATAACGGTGACCTATCTTTCAAAGATCATCAAAAATAGCTTAATAGTTAGACTAAAACAGCAAGCAGACAACCGGATTCACTTTCATGATAATGACGTCACTTGCTGACCTGAAAGTCTTACACATTGTGTATTACATGCATCATCAGTATTTAAGTATTACATGAGATCGAGAAGAGAGCGTATAAAAATAAACATACACGATGCATGTAATTCTGTCTAAAGATAACTTTCATACACAAACACACTGCACAGCATGAGAACCCATTAAGTAACGCATTTCCTTGATGACTTAACTGGAAGAGATATAATCACAAGCAGGTAGGTACCAAAGAGCGCGTGAAGATCTACACTTACACTATCTTTACTGTAACTTGTAGCAGGTAGTCTGTGTATTTAATGTGTCTGTATTAAAGCTAAAATGGATTTGGGCTGGCCACATCTGCCGCATGTCATACGACCAATGGTCCAACAACTCAATGGGTCCCTTTTAATGGCAAGCGACATCGCGGCAGACCCACACGGAGGTGGCGGGACTCCCTCCACAAGAACTGGTCCTTAGCAGCTTTGAACAGAGAGAAGTGGAAAGAGAGTAGGGAAGGCTTTTGCTCTGTAGCCCCAACACAGGCTTTTAACAAACACGACAAACACGTTTTTTGTCACACAGTGTCTGGAACATTGTGTATCCAAAAGTATACTTACACATCTTTCTGCATAGTAAATGCGCTGGGTATTCTTTAGGAACACGTTTTCTATAGGTAAATTTATTACTCAAAAATGAAAGACCTGACCTGACACATTTTTTTCGGTGTAAATGGTCTGCGAATCGGTTATTTTTCATAAATTAGTCAAAACTTGAAAGAACGGCCACTTAGGATCTGGCGCTGAGGGTGTTAATAATATTGAAGCTGAAGTACAGCTATCAAGTACTCAAAAACTGTTGTATTCAAATCATATGGCTAAATTCGTTGTTATGGTATGGGCATGTGATGCGAAGGAATGAGGAAAATGTGAGGAAAGTTTTGAGTATGGATGTCGACGGCTGTAAGAGTAGGGGAAGACCAAAGGAACGGTGGGATAGACTGTGTGAAAGATGATATATTATGGTTAGATGGGACTACCGAGATGACGACTAATACAGAAGTATGGAGGAAAAAGACGTTGCGCCCCAAATAAATTGGGATAAGAGCTGGAGAATGATGAATATGGCTAAATCTGACTAAGGACGAATTTCACCAATCAAACTGAACGCAGTCAGCACATCTAAGCTGCGTCCAAAAGCTGTATACAACAACGATGACACTGGCAGCTTTTAACTTTTTCATTAGTGAAAATCGCTTTAAATCATTATAGCACACTAGCTTTTGCCTGCGACTTCGTCCGCGTGAAATTTCATCCTCCCCCCATTCACCCTCTTAGGAGTGGAGTGGAATTTCGAAAAATCCTTTCTTGGTGGATACCTACTCTTCACAAAGAACACACCCTCCAAATTTGATGTCTGTGGGACCAGCGGTTTAGGCTGTGCGTTGGTATATCAGTCAGTCAGGACTTTGAATTTTATATATATAATATAGATTGTCACAGCTAAACTTTGTCCAAAACATATTTTTTGAGCATTCTCAAAAAAGTTTTGAATTCTGAAATCTTTATGCAGTACCTAAATGCAAGCTAATTATAAGTGTACAAGTAAACAAACCCAAGGGTTGCCAACGGCATTGCTTATAAAACAGCTCTGAATCATGAAAACATGGCAACGTAAAACTTGTATATTCCTATCAGGGTACAAGTTAATGAACTCTGTCTACTTTGTATAAGAAGTGTATATTACATTGAGAGCATCAAACCGTAATAATCAGATTTCCCAAAGAATGCGGACGTCCGATTACATTTCCTTCACGTAAATTCTGAAAGGCATCCGCCTAACCAACCGGCTAACCAAGATGTTGTCCAAAATGTAGATCATTTTATGGGCAATTATGTGTAGTCACCAGTTTTAGCCAGCAAAAAATTGTAAACATAGTCAAATGTTATCTCCGATTGTGTTGATGAGCATGAGATACCCACCTAATTATTGATAAATAAAAAAAACATTTTCCCAAATCAACAGCAGGGAAATTCTCATAATTTTAATAACGTTCACAGTCTGATCTCAGTCTCAATCTGTCAAAAATACCCTCTAATTTCCCTAAATTTTTGACAAGTTTTTGACATTGATTGTCGCTGAGATGAGATTGCGACTAGATTTTTAACCGACTTCAAAAAAAGGAGGAGGTTCTCAATTCGGTTGTGTTTTTAGGGTTCCGTACCCAAAGGGTAAAAACGGAACCCTATTACTAAGACTTCGCTGTCTGTCCGTCTGTCCGTCTGTCTGTCACCAGGCTGTATCTCAAGAACCGCGATAGCTAGACAGTTGAAATTTTCACAAATTATGTATTTTTGTTGCCGCTATAACAAAAAATACTAAAAACAAAATAAATTAAATATTTAAGGGGGGCTCCCATACAACAAACGCGATTTTTTTGCCCTTTTTTGCTCGATATCAATAATGGCAACAGGTAGGCACTTGAAATATTCACAAAATACTCAGTTGTATTTTAACTTTAATAATAAATAATAAAATTAAAATAAAATAAATATTTAAGGGGACTCCCATACAACAAACATGTTTTTTTTTTTTTTTTTTTTTGCGTTTTTGCCTTGTGGTACGGAACCCTTCGTGTGCGAGTCCGACTCGCACTTGGCCAGTTTTTTTTAAATTATGTTTGTTACCTCAGTACGCCGTCATTTATAAACCGATTTGGAAAATTCTTTTTTTATTTAAGAGGATATACTTCTTGATTGGTCCCAGTTTTATCAAACTCCAGTTTTGATGATGGGATCCATGAGGAATTGAGGGAACTCCTCGAATATTATAGGCGTACCTACAGCGATTTGGGTATTTTTTATAGTAACTCGTGCATTTGCTCTCGGGAACCACCATTTGGTGAAGTGGAACTGATGAAAAAGACCACTGTTGGCCAACGGAACTACTCAATAATAAGTATCTCACGGGTTGCGAGTCGATTACTTTGATAAGCAATTTATGCTCGTCACAATGCGAATGTGAAATGGAGCTGATGGTGGAATACTAGGAGATCTCGTCAACAATTAACGTCCCTGCATCGGGAAAACCAATATTTTGTAAAGGCGATAGGCAAGTTGACATTAGACTAATGTAACTTACATACATTATAAATAGACCCACTTAAAAGCGAGAAATAAAATATTTATAACAAAAAAAAACCGACTTCCCAAAAAAACGAAATTGGCCTTCAGATTACTGGTGACAGTGCCTATGTTTTATACAGGAGGATGCTTTGGTTACCAAAAGGACGCTACGGGTCTGTAATTAAAGACTTTTCTCTTGCTCGTGCTCTTCAGGCGATTTTCTCAAAATAATTGTGAAGAGTATTGCAAGCGTAGTCTAGTCGCGTAGAACTTCGAGATTTATTACGTGTCATAAACTTTAAAGCATTTAAAGTTTATAACACGTAATAAACAATCTAAAAACTACTTAGTTCCAGGCACAACATTCTAAAGTAATGCATAACGACTTTTGTAAATTGCGCAACGTTCTTGAGAAATATGCCACACATACGTACATACACACGAGGCTCCCATGCGTACAGAATGGTGGGAATAAGTCCCACGTGCCAGATGCGAGGAACTAAAAAATGACACAAAGGTGCATTCAATAATGTAAGGTGTTTCGTCATTGTCTATGTTTTTCAATCGATGGGGAAGCTGTGTACTCTGTGGCTCAAGGTCGAAGGCTCGTGGGTAAATACAGCTGATCGATCTACACTATTAATCAACTCATTATCGCAATCCACCGCTGGACATAGGCCTCTTTGCTGCACCACAACATCCTGTCCTCTGCCTTCCTCATCCACTCTATCCCAGCCACCATTTAAAGGTCGGCGGTCCATCTCTCTGGGGGAGTCCCCAGGACGCTTGCCAGGACTCATGTGCTGATCGATCTACACTATATTCACCATATTTAAATGATAAACTATAGCTGCTTTAATAATATTACTCACGTAATAAAGATTAGTACAGAAATTATGTTATTAGAAAATTCATACAAATTACCTGGATATAAATTAACTTCTATTATCTAATATGTAAGTTTTGGAGCTTTCTCTCTCCTATTTTCTCCTACTTTGATTTGCCCGACATGGTTCGTAATGATCGTAATATACAGGGTGACTTATAATTTAACGTATTGTTTCCAGGACGTGATAGTGTGACCCATTTGCAACAGATAGGCACTCCTGGTCAGTGGGTCGTCTTAGGGGCGGCACTCCGTAAAGCCTAGGCGAAAATTCATGGGATTACCCAATTTTTATGTATTTTTGAAAAATTCCCATAATTCGTTACTAAATATCACTTTTTACTAGCTTTTTTTAAGAAATAGCTTCTGGCTTACTCAGTAATGTAGATCGGATATTATAAAAATCATCACCATCATCATCATTTTTTTTTTTTCCAATCATCACCACCACGACCATGGGAAGTCTGAAGCTGAATACTAGTATTTCACATGGAATTTCCTTACTTATTGTTAGCACTTTTAGGTTTATAGGTATGCCACACATGTAGATTTCTAGTCCATGAGGCGTAAATGACTGCCGACATGAGTGCCGACTGACATAATTGGTAGACTGTAGTCTGTTCTAAAAGTATCTGATGAAAAGGTAAACAAATGGATCAGAAAACGTACCTGTTGACGCCAATTTGTAGCGCCAGTTACAAATTGAGTGCTTTGATTATTTGAATACTTAAACTTGACATTATGATTTAAATCACTTTAAAGAAGTTTTTTATTTGACAATTCCGATTAATTTATAACCTCAATTTTCATAGATTTTTTTTTACAATTTTATAATTTTGGAAAACGTATTGACATGGATGATGTGTTACTCCCTTTTGTGAGTAATTGCGTAAGAATTTAACCTGAAAGTGAATACGATACCCTTTGGTGAGACTGTTTGTCGGACTTTCGGGCTACTGGACGACCCGTAACGACTGTCAAAGATCCACGTATGACAGCCGGGACCATTCCGAAGGACGGAGGGGTCTTGATATGTGAAGATGGTCCACGGACCAACCGCGGCAAGCGTAGCGTGAGTCGTTAGTGAGCAGTGGTAGCCAAGTGGTAGCAGCCGCGGCTTACGAGTTGTAGCTCGTGGGTTCGAACCCGGACAGGCACTTTGTGTAAATTATTTCATTACCACTGCTCTCAAAACGGTGAGGGAAAACATCGTGAGGAAACCGGCATGTCCTAGAACCAAAACTTCGAAGACGTGTGACATCCACCAACCCGCACTGGGTCCGCGTGGTGGATTACGGCTCAATCTCTCTCACCGAGAGGAGGCCTGTGTCCCAGCAGTAGGAATAATTACGCTTTGTGTGGGGCTGATTATGCTGCCTAACTTCCTTATAAACAGACTAGCTGCGCCCTGCGGTTTCACCCGCGTAAATGTCGATCCCGTGGGAATATCGGGATAAAAAGTAGCCTCTATGTTAATCCAGGGTGTCAGCTACCTCCATACAAAATTTTATCAAAATTGGTCCAGTTGTTTGAGCGTGAAAAAGTAACAAACATATAAACACCCCCACACGTTCACAAACTTCCTTTATAATAATAGTGTGATCATTAGTAGAAGGCCTATCTACTATTCCTATCTTATCTACCTAACTCTGGTTTTAAAATATAGTGGAGTATTTCATTTTGACGAGTCTATCGTACCAAGGATCGGTAGCAGTTTTTGTGTTTCGAACCTTATTTCGATTACCTAACGTAAAGTTCTGAATACGAAATCGTCAACTTAAATAAAGTCGAATTTCAAAATTGGTTCGATGGTTTCAGCCTGGGGTAAAGATTAATCTGGTTTTGTAATATGGCCGTATAGATTTTACTTGTGATAAGTACTGGCCTAGCAGCCACGTGCAGGTGCAAACAAGGTGTACAGTCACGAGCTCTATCTAATATGTCAACACTTGGCAACTTTAAATTGCGATTTTTTCACGAAATAACGAATGCATCGTTGAAATACGACACTTTACATATACCTATGAGTTCTGAAATACTATGTTCCTACTAATATAATATTTCATTCAAAAATAAAGGAGAAAATCGCCTTTGAATAAAGCCAAGTGTGTACACTTATGCTCGTGACTGTACTTAAGAAATTGTTCGTGTCCAGCTGGGGACAGTACTAAGCCTATCTCATGGCAGCCGCATTAAGTTTCTCCACCACGTGTCATTGATCTCTTCGATAGCCTACTTAGTTTGTAAAGTTTTTGGACCATTATCACCATTAAGGCCAGATGCGCTCTGATGCGACAACGACGGCCACGATCAAGACCCGGCTCGCCGCATACGGCCAATAAAAACTTGAACAACCGAACAAGCCAAAGATTTTAAAGAGATTTCAAGAATCAATCTTTGGAACAACCTCAGCATCTCCGTGCGTGTCACGAACGGCGTTCCTAGTTTGAAATTCTCTTTCATTTGTTTTTTTTTTTACTTTAGTACCTATTTCGAAAGTGGTCTAAATATTTATTGGAAAACTTAATTATTTCCCTTTGAATTTGATTATTTTGAACAGCAACGGGTGTTCATTAGTGGAAAGTAAAGTAGCAATACTATGCGATGTAAGGCATTTCTCAATGCGTTCCATATGACAAGGCTTTCAATTCTTACATAATAAGTGTCCAAACACACTATACTGTGGCTGATTTTACGTTCCGACGTATTCGGCTGATATGACACACGATAAGTGCCGAACTTACGCGGCAGAAATTGTTGCGCACAAGCGTGGCGAGGGCATGCCTGCTTCCCCGAACTTCGGTCGCGTATAATGTGTGCTCTACAGAATACTTTGGCGCCGAATTGCCGCTGAACTTACGCTCGACCGAAGTTCGGCTGTACGCTATAACGCACGTATGTAACGGCAAAATGTGTCGTTAGGAATTCAAATAGCATTGTAGGCGTAATCATGCCGAACTTCGGTCGCGTACCTTTGGCATAGTGTGTTTAGACACTTAGGGACTCGAGTATTGTCTTTGAAACCCAGTGCGTCCGCGCGCAATGGGAGACCGCATAGTAATGTTTGTACGGGTATAAGCCAACTGTTAAAACCCTCATAATTAAAAATCAAACCCATGATTATTTAACTAAACAAGTTGGCGGGATTCCCCACTTAAGGGTCAAGGTCATACAACAAACCAACATACACATTCAATTATTTTCTTTTACCAAAATCAATTGATAAAAAAAAAACAAAACAAGTTTGTTTTTAATTAATAAAAAAATAGTCTACATATTTACAAAATGAGAGTGAGATTTATTTTTAACCTAGTAGGAGCCAAACGTGATATCGTGTAGGGGAGCAGCTCCGTTCTTCGGCAAGCCATATTCTTTGAGGAGTTCGTCTAACATGGAGTATGGTTGGTTCCTCTGGGGAGGTTGAGGGACGTAGTCTGATGGATTGAACTGGTTCCGGGAAGGCGCTGCGTCAGTGAAGTCCGGGAACTGGACAGGAGGCCTGTAGGCTGGCTGCTTGTTCTGCTGGAAAGTTCTTCGCTGAGGAGCTGGCTCAGGGTTGAAGAAGTTGTCCTGTGCAGGCACTGGGGCGGCGCCGGAGAAGAACTGGGGCTGGAGGAGTGAAGAGATTATTAGAACAAAGAAAATTAAAAGTACTAGCACGATGTTTTTGTGTGTATATCATCGCACTTCGGGGAACAAATGGCTTCTAAGACACATACTTCTTGCCTAGTTTAGAAGTTAAACGTTCATTCATAAATTGTCACTGCTGTACAACCAAATCCTGTCACTAAATTGTATTGTTTGGTTTTTGTGTACAAATAAACATTTACGAGATTATGAATAAGACATACTCCAATTGTTGATGTTTAGAACAAAGTTTTTAAGTGTTCTTTTTTAAACAAGAAACTATGCTGTAAATCTATTGATGACTTTGCAATAGTTGATGGACATCAACAACAAGGCTGCTGATGTCTGTACAATGGGGCTGATAGCTTGCAAGCTAGAGTATTGTTCATGAAGTCAATTCAGGTGGAAATTATCAATACTGTTGTTTTCACATTTGTTACAGCTGTGGTTTAATTAGCTACTGAAAGACTGGTTAAACACGAGGAGGTGTCAAAAACTTGTCAAAAGTGTAGGGAAATTAGAGGTATTTCTGACAAATTGAGACAGATCAGGGGACCTGAAAAGGCCATTTTGGCAGAATCATAAAAGGATAACATTATGAATCATAATGTACAGTTAACTGTGAAGTTAATCGTATCAAATCCCATTGGTGAAGGATTTTTCAGTTATTTTTTTTTGCAATCCAATCTCTAGTAGGTTCAGCGAAAAAAAGAAAAACGCAGACTGTCTTCGCCATATTATGATTCATAATGTTATCCTTTTATGATTCTGCCAAAGTGGCCTTTTTAGACCCCCTGACTGTGAACGTTCTTAAAATTATGGGAATTGCCGCTCTCAAGTTATGGTGAGATTCTCGGTTCTAGGCGGTGGTTTGAATGTTGATGAACTCAGGCCTTACTGTGGTTACTAAGAACTACAATGAGCAGCTAGGATGACTTTTAATACTTTACCTTCGGCGGAGTAGGGCTCTGCTGAGGAGAGGGCCTGTACTGCGGCGCCTGCGTGGGCGACGGCACGCCGAACTGGTGCCTCGACTCCTGCTGCGACGCTCGGTACTGCTGCTGCGGGGCGGGCTGCGGACGGTACTGAAATTAAGTTAAATTTTGTTTATTTCTGTAAGTAAACCTTTTAAAACACTTTTAGAAGTAAATTTTTTGATCAATATTTTAAAACTATATGGCGCTGGCATTTCCTAGCTGAATGATCTCTGAGAAGAAATATAGAAAGGAAGTCAGAGGTCGTGGTGGTCTCTTTTAAAGTTTAAATATGGTACAGGTTGCAGGAATATCGACGAGCAAACTATAACTATGAATTCAGCATTTTATTACACCCCTAGAGTAGAAACTATACATCACACTAATATTATAAAGGCGAAAGTTTGTGAGAGGGTGTGTTTGTGAGTTTATATGTTTGGTACTTCTTCACGCTCAAACGGCTGGACCAATTTTGATAAAATTTGGTATGGAGGTAGCTGACACCCTGGATTAACATAATTAGGCTACTTTTTATCCCGATATTCCCACGGGATCGACCCTTATGTGGGTGAAACCGCGGGGCACTGCTAGTCGATAATAAAATTAAAAAAACAGAATTATGTAATGGGTAACAGGTTCCTGCCATCCTGTTTTATTAGGATTTCATGTGAGTCTGGATTTGGGGTCCGTGGCTAAATAATAACACAACACACACCACACACTGTGTGCCACAGTTGGTCGGTTATTGGTCGGTGGCTGGTCAGTTGGTTGGTTGGTTGGTCGGCTGTCATTCGTGGATCTTTGACAGTCGTTACGGATAGTCAGAAGCCCGAAAGTCTGACAACCTGTCTTACCATGGGGTATCGTATTACCCAATAACTGGGTTGTGGAGGTCAGATAGGCAGTCGCTCCATGTAAAACACTGGTATCCAGCTGCATCCGGTTAGACTGGAAGCCGACCCCAACATAGTTGGGAAAAGGCTAGGTATATGATGATGATGTGAGTCTGGATTTTTACCCGGTTGATGGATCAATAGGCTCGCCCCCTGTTAAATGGGACTTAAACATAACTAAAGACAGAGAGAGGCTTATAGTACACATTTTGTAATGTGTACTGTAAGCCTCTCTCTGCCAGACCCTTTGGGGAATTCAGGCGCGAAAATGTAGTTGTTTATGCTGCCGTCAGTACGAAAAGTGCAATAACTCGAGTTTTGCCCCAAATAGAGATAATGTACATAATTGGAATCTGCAGAATGAGATCTATATTCTTTTTAGACACTTTTTACGTATCCATGACGTAGCCGGTTTTAATACTAAGCATAATATAGTGATGGAGATACAAACAAAACAAAACAAAAAATCTATAACCGCGTTTTTCTCGAAATCAGGTTTAACCTAGTTATTACACTTTTCGTTAAGACGGCAGTATGTTTGTCTAACAATGCAGGGCCAGGTCTGGAAGGGTCTTTTGAAGAAAGACCCATCGCAGCTTTGAGTTGACCTGTCCCATCAGGTGGCATGCACCGGTCATCCTGTAGCTTACCTGTTGCTGTTGCTGCGGGGCCGGCTGGGGCCTGTACTGCTGCTGCTGGGGCCGCGGCGCCGGGCGGGGTGGCGGCGCCTGCGCGGGCTCGTCGTTGTAGTCGTAGTCTAAGGCTTGCGCAGGCGCGGGCTGGTATTGGTTGCGGCGTGACTGTGAGTGATTGATTTAGATTAGAAAATGTTGGCTTTTAGCATTGTTATAGTATAACCTATAGAGGTATGAGGAACAGGGTGTAAAGTTCACTCATACTCTATAGAAAAGGGAGGATCCTCCGACCAGACGGGTGTTGTGTCTGGCGGGCAACTGCCCGATGATTCATGTTGGGCCGTTGTATCTTTGCTGGTTGCGCGGTAAACTCTGCTTGCGAGATGCAGGATTTG
Source organism: Mesoligia furuncula (assembly GCA_916614155.1). NCBI lineage: Eukaryota > Metazoa > Arthropoda > Insecta > Lepidoptera > Noctuidae > Mesoligia > Mesoligia furuncula. The sequence continues at coordinate 30,330,593 of OU744799.1, forward strand.
GCGTGACGTCAGTATGACGCGTTGTTTGCATGTGGCGTTGTAGATACCGCTACAAGTATTTACGAGCGGCGATACTTAGGTAAATACACGTTTCACGCGGTCAGTCCCATAACTATCTTGCTGACTGATAGGTATTTATTGTAGCTATCATATCATTACGTATAATTTGTACGAGTGAAAAAAACTATTCATGTTTTCTTTTGAAAAAAAACATCGAAAACATAACTTCTCTATGGAGCATTTCGAAATCGAAATCGCGAGACCAAACTCTTACCATTTCAAAAAGAAAGTGATGTTTAATCAAATCAGATAATAATTTATTTTCGAATAAACAAACACTGCTTCTGCACTATAAAACGAAATCTTAGCAGCTATCTTCAATTTATATGGCTTTTATTCTAGAATAGTGTATATCTATGCTAGTCGTTTCAGCCGATAGACGTCCACTGCTGGACATAGGCCTCCCCCAATTTTGGGGGAGGTTTGCCATAATCGCCACGCTTGGCAGGCGGGTTGGCGATCGCAGTATGGTATGATGGTGGAATAAATAGAGAACGCTGCTGCCCATTCTCCGGTAAGACCCTTAGTCGCCTTTTACGACATCCACGGGAAGTAAGGGGTGGTGCAATTCTTTAAGTCCGGCACCACACAGACAATCTATGCTAGTATTTGTTATAAATGCTATCCTATAGATAGCATTTATAACAAATACTAGCAACATGTCTTACCTGCGGTTGCTGCTTGTCTTGCCTCTGCCTCTCCTCTCGGGTCTCGTCCACCAGCGTGGGCGGCGCTACAGTGATGCCCTCTCCTGATGGCTGGAAACCGAACTTGTTCGCTCCGTATTCTATCACTCGGACCTGGAATTGACATCAATTCATTGTTAAAATTCCCGCAGAAACGTTTAAAGCCTAAGAATAACATAAAAATATGCTTTTACCCTAAGTATTGGATGACGAATGTCCTGAACTCGTCTTGTAGCTCTCAGGGACTAGCTGGTACAAATTTGTACCGCTTGTAGAACACACGAGTAGAGTACCAGCTCGTTCTAATGAAGTTAACAATGACATGAAAGACATGGAAAGTTGTGATACAATACCAATCAGCAACGAACTGGTTCATACCTCAGCTATTGAGGGATGATGTCAAAGTGAAAAACAACTTAGTGATCATCTACAATTCGGTGATCGATCAAAGTCTGCGATCATTAAATCCTGGTTAGCCATTCTCTCTGAGGGTCATATGGAGGTAGGTTCAGCATAATATTGCTGAACCTCTCATTTGAATGTCATCATCATCTACCTAGCCTTTTCCCAACTATGTTGGGGTCGGCTTCCAGTCTAACCGGATGCAGCTGAATACCAGTATTTTACATGGAGCGACTGCCAATCTGACCTCCACCACCCAGTTACTGGGTAATACCCCTTGGTAAGACTGGTTGTCAGACTTTCGGGCTTCTGACTACCCGTAACGACTGATAAAGATCTACGCATGATAGCGCGGACCAACGGATTCACGTGCTTTCCGAGGCACGGAGGGGTCTCGGTATGTAAAGATGGTCACCCATCCACAGACCAACCGCGGCAAGCGTAGCTTACCCTGATTGATCGACCTGTGCGGCTGTTATTATTAAGCCACGGACCCCTCAACGCCTCACTTGAATGTACCGGGGCTATTCATAACACTCCATCTTATCTTTATGCCTATCGTCGTTTCAGCCGATAGACGTCCACTGCTGGACACAGGCCTCCCCCAATTTTGGGAGGGTTTGCCATAATCGCCACGCTTGGCAGGCGGGTTGGCGATCGCAGTATTCCACCATCATACGATGGTGGAATACATAGAGAACGCTGCTGCCCATTCTCCGGTACGATCCTTAGTCGCCTTTTACGACACCCACGGGAAGTAAGGGGTGGTGGTATTCTTTAAGTCCGGCACCACACAGACAGCCTTATGCCTTTATGCCTATATTATAAGCAAATAAATTATTTATTTTTTCTTCTTCTTGCTAGCCTTTTTGCTTTAAATTTTTGAATGCTCTAGCCATTTCTAACCCAACCTAACTTATACCTACTTATATGAAAGTGATCAATCCTTACCTTGCCAGTATCATCTTTGTATCCGTATTTGCCCTTGACCTCTCCGGCGGGGGACTTGGTCTCGATCTTGAACGATCCATCGCCGGCCTCGTATCCGTATGTGTAGGATCCATCCTCGTTATGCCTGTAATGTATGGTGTACAGCGTTAGATTTTGTTTGGTTTGTTTCATTGGTACAGCAAGCCGCGCGTCAGAGGTATTTAAACCTGTATAAGCTGGCTTCGTATTCTATTGAAACTCCCTACTGTGTTAGGCCAGCAAAATGCGGTCGACTGTTTAGTTTTAAAATAAAATATATTAAAAAGTCCTAATCACAGGTTTTGTAAAACTTGTTTGCCAATCGCCTTAAAATATTCATTCTTCAATTCTTGCCCTGATATTTTAGAACTTTCACTGTCCGATCTACAACTATTCAGGATACCTAATGTTCCGTCCTGTATTTATATACAATTTTAGAAGGTAGGTATTGACGTTAAGTTTGTATGGCAAAATAAATATATTTTACTTCCACAACTATATAACTATATGTAGCAGTTAAATAGATTCCTTCGCCACAATGTATTTTAGCAACAAATAAAGAAACAGAATGTAACATTAACAACGATAAACTGCAATCAAATTGTATTATGACTGCACTTACTTCTCTATAATAAATAACAAGTTAGACTTGAAACCAGTCCTCTACGTTCAGGTATTTTAGAACTACGCCTTGCCCAATTCGCTGTACGTAGGTTTATTAACAAATAGTCAAGGTTGTAAGTTAGACTAAGCCCGAAGAAAATGTATCTACTAGATTATATTTATTATAACACTAGCTAGAGCTGCGTCCCACAGTTTCACCCGCATAACTCTCGATTCCGTTGGAATATCGGTATAAAAAATATCCTATGTCCTAATCCAAGTTATGGTCTACTCATGTGCCAAATTTCATCCAAATCCGTTTAGCTGTTTTAGCGTGAAAGCGTAACAAAAATATTTTAAAAAATCAAATCTTTTCTCTCCAGAATACTAGTTTAGATAGTTCAAGATTAGACAAAAGTGGCACAAAGAATAGCTTTTAAACCTTTTTTTTGGTATAGAGTTTTAGCATCATCTAAGTGATAATCGCTTTCAAAGCGTTTCGTTGTCAACAGGATTGACATAAGGTTTTCAGTCGCTAAAAGAATGTCATTTATGACAAGATCCTCTTATCTTTCGTAAAGTTCAACTGTGGGGAATCCCTGCGTGAGGCAAAAATATTGGTTATTCCACATTTCCTTCTTGAAATGGGTCTTATTTATAGATCTTAGACATTATCACTAGAAGGACACACTGTCACACAAAGAATAGAAAAAGAAAATAAATGATTCTGCTCTTGCACAGTGAGTGCGACCAAAAACGATCATTGTCAGTTTGTGCTGCAACCATAGAAATGTTGCAGCAACGCTAGTTGCTTATCTATGGCTGCAACACTAGTTTTATTTTTTCTAGTTTGGTCGATCTAGATACGATCACGGAAAGTTGCCAAATAATGATGTGAATATAACTTTCGCACTCACAAACGTCTATAACTAATAATATCGTCGTAAATAATCGTCTAAAAATCTTATCTCATTTTTTAGCTGATTTGAGTTGGGATTGGGACAGCTACATTATACTATTCGTGATTCTTTACATTTTGTTGCCTTTCAAAATGGTTATATTTTGAGATCCAAATAACATAGAGGTACGACGCTTAGTGAAAATGTAAAGAATCACGAATGGAGGAGAGTGGTTGTCAAGACTCAGATCAGCTAAAAAATGAGAAAAATGAGACTTTGAATCATGCGAGCGACGATATCATGTTGGACTGTACATTTTAGCACACTGAGCAATATGCCAAATCACGATAAATTCAAAATCTTTTTTTTTTCGTGACCCTTAAATAGTTTGAAGGCTTCTTCTATTCTTCAACATTTGTGGGCGAAACATACGTTTAGAGTAAAGATTAAAGAGAAAGATACTGAGGTCCACTTGCATCACAAATCACTAAATACGTTTAAATCAAATCAAATCAATCAAATCAAAAATATTTATTTGCTAGAATATGGTACAATAAGGTGTTACAGTGAATTTGTTTCAGCATATCCTGCCATAACATGGCGTGCAAATGTATTCATAATCAGCGATGTCAATTAATCTAGCTTACAAATTACAGCTTCTATTGATTTGTCATCTAAATAGTCCTTAATGGTATAATATCTTTTAAATAGCAATAGTTTGAAAAGTATTTTTTTAAACATTGTCAGCGGTAAGTCTTGCAAACTATTTGGTAAGTGATTGTAAATAATAATCGACATGCAGTATACATTTTTCTTAAATAATTTTAGTTTTATTGGTGGCAGCCGAAGTCTATCTTTATGCCGTGTTCGGCTATTTGGCCTGTCCGTGCTCTTTTCAAATAAATTGTAGTTCCTCTTAACAAAAATACATATTTCAAATATATATAAACATGGCAAAGGTAGAATGTGAAGTTTTTGAAATAGTGGCTTACAGCTGTCTAAAAAGTGAGCACCACAAATTGCTCGGATACATTTTTTTTGAGCTTTAAAGACTCTGTCAAGGTCTACTGAGTTACCCCATATTACAATGCCGTATCTAAGTACGGATGATACATAACCATGGTAAGCCATCAATGCAGTATCACAGTTTACTGTTTGTCTGATCCTTTTCAAGGCATATATAAAGCGATCTATTTTTGTCAGAATTTTATCAATGTGCGTTTTCCAGTTGCAATGTTTATCGACGGTTATACCTAAGAATACACAATTATCGACAGTGGTCAATTGAGAGTCTTTATAAAGAATGTCTAGTTTATTTATGTTTGCGTTGTATGTTTGAAATTGTATTATGTTTGTTTTAGTCATATTTATTTTTAAGTTATTTTTTTCTAACCAGTCGATTGCATTATCCAGAGCTTGGACGATTTCATTTTCTAAATTTTTGTCATTGTCACTCTTAATCATTATTGTAGTGTCATCAGCGAACAGTATGCACTCTTTGCCTATCGCCTCTGGAATGTCGTTGATGTAAACTAGAAAAAGTAGTGGGGATACGATACCTCCCTGTGGCGTGCCATAATTATTTTGTTTAAAGTCCGACCTATAGGTTTTTTTTTCATTTTGACAAGTTTTTGTAATTTCTACGCATTGTACTCTCTCAGAAAGATAACTTTTGATCCAGTCGTTGGCCTTACCTCGGATCCCATAATGCTCAAGCTTTGAGAGTAGTTTTTTGTGGCAGACAAAATCAAAGGCTTTTGTCATGTCTAAGAATACGCAACTTATCTTAGATTTTTGATTTAAACTTTCAGTTACGTATTTTATTAGCGCAAAACATGCTAAAGCAGTGGAACTGCCCTTCCTAAAACCAAATTGTTCTTTTTTAAGAATATCACATGTTGTTAGAAAGTTCTCTATTTTAATGCACATAACTTTTTCAAAAATTTTGGATAGGATTGGGGTTAACGTTATTGGACGATAATTGCTCATGTCAGTTTTTACACCTTTCTTATAAAGGGGTTTAACAATTGACCTTTTCAGACGTGTTGGGAATACTCCTTCTGTTAGAGACAGGTTTATGATGTACGTTAAGGGAGACACTAAACTCTTTGCACATATTTTTAACACTTTAGTGCTCAGGTCGTCATATCCAGTCGAGTTTGTGTTTCTTAGACTGTGAATTATTTTATAAACGTCTGTTTCATCTACTGGTGTAAGGAAAATGCTTTTAGGATTTTGTGGAGTGGCTATTTTCATGTCATATTGCATGTTTGTATTGGTCGTCTTAGTTTGGGATATATAATAGTCATTAAATAAGTCACATATTTGGTTTGGATTGTCATAAATTTTACTATTAGCACTAACTGCGTCAATTTCAGAATTACTTGTCATATTATTTGTGTTTGTTTTAATCATGTTCCAGGCCGCTTTACTTGTATTTTTGGCCTTATTAATGTAGTCTAAGCTATTAATCTGCTGAGCCTTGTGTATACATTTTTTCAATATTTGAGTATAGTCATCATATTTTTTTTTGTTTTGTTTTTTGTTATGTTTGTGTAGATGGTATTTTAAATATAGTGTTCGTTTTTTAATGCAGCATCTTTTTATACCCTTGGTGAGACCTCTATTTTTCGCTTGTTTATAAGTATTTTTTACTTTAATTATAGGAAAGCATAGCTTGTAGAAAAGGGTAATTATATCGTGTAGTCTATCGAAGGCGTCATTTGTTGTTTGAGCTTCGTAAACTTCGGAAAAAGATAGATTTGAGATGCAGTTATTGAATTTAATTATATTTTCCTCACTGAGCTCTCTTACATTTTTAAACCAAAAGCTACGTACGTCTCTTACTCGAGAATCAGTTTCTAAGCTGACCGTTATTGCTTGTGCTGATTCGTGGTCTGAAAGCGCTAGATAGTGAATTGCGGATTTAGCGTCGTGTATGTTACTTACTATTAAGTCCAAGCATGCGTTTTTTCTCGTAGGCAGTTTTATGTGGTTTATTAAATTATTGTTACTAAGTATAGAATTTAAGTCATTGGATGTTTTATTAGTTTTAAGTATATCAATATTCCAGTCGCCACAGATGATAATTTTTTTGTTACCTTTTTTACATAATTTATTGGTCAGAAGTTCCAAATTATTCAAGAATAGTGTGGCATCGCGTGTCGGTGTTCTATATATGCACACTATAATTAAGTTATATTTTATTATTTCGATGGCACAGCATTCGAATTGAAAGGGAATGGGTAGAGGTAGATTTTTTATTTCTTTAAATTGTAGGTTATTTTTTAATAATATACACGAACCTCCCCGTCGTTGGTTAGTTCGAGAGAAGAAGGATACCAGTTTATAGTTATTTAGTCTAAGGTTTGGTTCACAACCACTTTTAAGAAAAGTTTCAGTTAAACATATAATATCTACGGAACCCTGTTCCTTTTGTAAATTTGAAATGGCCACCTCTATTAATTCCTGTTTGTTCAATACCCCAGCAATATTTTGATGGATTACCGTGATTGTAGAATATTTAGGTTAGCACCAAACGTATAAGCCCCGCACGTTGATATTGCGATGGAACCTTGTCACAATAACAGCTGCGTGACGTCATTTTGACGTCATACACCGCACATACACTTAAGCGCTGAACGGTACTGACAGTTCGATTACGTCACTAAGATGGCCGCCAGCCGCAATATCAACGTGCGGAGTTTATACCTAATTATTTAAAACATAATTCTGTGTCTGTCAACTTCAAACGATTTACATCAATACAACGATGTTTTAACTTCGTTTAGCGCTAAATGAATTTAGTGGCTGGTGGTGCAAGCAGCCTTTAGTATAAAATAAACAACAACAAATACCACGATGGGTCTGTGGTTTCCTTTTTTATAAGATGCATTATTTTTTTGAGATGGTCGAAAAAATATGTTCGTTTCGGGTAAGCAGGTGTTGTAATATTGTATTCCAGTTCCTGTTGAAGCCTTGAAACAAAACCCATATCTTTAGATTATATTATCGATTATACTAATCAGATTACAATGTTCCCACTTTGCTGAGACACAGGCCTCCTCCCTGTGAGAGGGAGTGGGCTGTAACTCACCAGGCGGGCCCAGTGCGTGTTGGTGGATGTCATATGGGTTCGAATTTTTAATTCTATGACACGCCGGTTTCCTGACGATGTTATCTTTCACCGTTTTGAGAGCAGTGGTGACGAAATAAATTACAGAAACTAAAGCGCCTGTCTGGGTTCGAACCTACAACTCGTAAGTCGTTACCACTGGGACTCCACTGCTCTATGCTCGGTTACCAAACCCTTAAAATGAACGGTTTTCTAAACCATTTGTTTTAAAAAACTCTCTCTCCACGTCCCATTACCACTGGGACTCTACTGCTCTATTCTCTATTCTCGGTTACCAAACCTTTAAAACTAATGGTTTTCTTAACCATTTGTTTCTTTTGAGATAAGTACCTTACTAGCCCTTGTTTTCGGGTCAAATAAATCATCATCATCATACGTTTATTTATTTATTTGAGTACCGCCACTAGCCGTGGATTCCGTGGAGTCTTATTGACTTATCTCTGTCCTCAGGACCTCAACATTGACCATCCACGATATCTTTAGTAGCTCTTACCCAACATATAAATCAGCCTATATCGTTTCCACTGCGACACAGGACACAGGGACACAGGGACACAGGGCACAGGGCTCAGGGCTCCTCTCTGTGAGAGGGAGTGGGCCGTAATCCACCACGCGGGCCCATTGCGGGTTGGTAGAAGTCACATGTACTCGGTTTTTTTTGTACCAGCTTAGGTTCGAATTCGAACCCATAGTCTGTTCTAAGAGTATCTAATGATGTACCAAAAAATTGACCTGATATGTGTGTTTGACATTACCTATTTATCTGCTTGAGGATCGACACGGGGGTGGTGACGGACACCTTGGACTCGGACGCGATGTACCGCGGCGCGCGCTCATCTGAGTACTGAGCGTGCGCACACGCCACTAGAGCCAGCACCGCCTGCGCAGGAAAAGGGAAATAATAGTTTAATACTTAAGAGAATATGAAGGTTTTGATGGAGTACCTAAAGATATTAAGATGAGCGATCATTCTTTAGAAATTTTGATTATTTGATGAGTGCCTTTTTATTTTTTTTGGGTGGGAAATCATCCTGCGCGGAGCGGGAGGTCATGTCAGACTTTTACTGACTAAAACCCACCCGTGTTTCTTCAGTTGCCTGTGCCAGGGGCCACGGTAACTCTTTCGAACAACTCGCGACCCTGGCAGGCATCGGCCCTAGCGGACTCCATCAGTTAGTTCTGACATCTCTTTGAGGCGCGCCTGGAACACAACGCGCCGTCGACCTGGGCCTGGTCCTGACGGGACGGCGAGCTGCCCATTGCTCGCCGTCCGCAAGCCCGCGCCTACGGTGGCCAGGAATCGACACTTGATTCTGTTTGATGAGTACCTCGACCACAAATCAAACGTAGGGACAAAAGTAGAAAAATAACTGAAAGAATTTATGGTTTGTTTAAGAAAATGTGTACTTATTTAATTTCGTAAAAATATCCTATAAGTTTTATAGCTTTGGGGCTTTTCAACGCGACCCAAACAAAGTTTAGGCGCAAAAGATGGGAAAATAAAGATTTTGACCCACAAGTAGGCAAGGCATATTACAACTAAATAGTAAAACACACCTTCCAATATATAAAAAAAACTGGCCAAGTGCGAGTCGGACTCGCACACGAAGGGTTCCGTACCACAAGGCAAAAACGCCGAAAAAAACATGTTTGTTGTATGGGAGCCCCCCTTAATTTATTATTTTATTTTTATTTTATTATTTATTATTAAAGTTAAAATACAACTGAGTATTTTGTGAATATTTCAAGCGCCTACCTGTTGCCATTTTTGATATCGAGCAAAAAAGGGCAAAAAAGTCGCGTTTGTTGTATGAGAGCCCCCCTTAAATATTTATTTTATTTTGTTTTTAGTATTTGTTGTTATAGCGGCAACAGAAATACATAATTTGTGAAAATTTCAACTGTCTAGCTATCGTGGTTCTTGAGATACAGCCTGGTGACAGACAGACGGACAGACGGACAGACAGCGAAGTCTTAGTAATAGGGTTCCGTTTTTACCCTTTGGGTACGGAACCCTAAAAAAGGATATTAAACGTATTATGTAATCCTTAGAACGGCCTTTCCTTTGGTGTACCCCTTAAACCCAAACAGGTTGTGGGCCCTGAGGGAAGGCCTTTTAATAATAGTTTTATTGATTATAAGACTAAAATATACATATAATACAGTATATACAAGTCTATAAAAAAAAGGTAAAGAAAAAGAAAGGAGCTCATTGGGCATCAAAAAATTCGTCCGCATCGCTGTCAATTGCACAAGTGCCCAAAAGGCTGGCAGCATTACCACGTTGGATGGCAATGCTTATTCTTTGGGCTAAAAATAGGCCAGCCCTCTAGTCACGTGAAGAGTCAACCAACCGCTTGGCGATGTCCCGAAATATTCATTATAAGTAATAATTACTTGGATATATATATTAATATCGTTTTTGATTATATTATCAAAAACGTCACTGTCATTTTTCAGAAGATTTTTCAGGAGATTTCGATTGTAAATTCGACATCCTAATAAAATGTAGGTATAATACATAGTTTTTCTTGACTAAACAATAACGACACAACTGCCCTCTCGTAAAAAGTATACGCACTACAAAAATAACAATAAGGCTATTGGCACACTGCTGCGTTTCACGCAGCGGTGAGCGGGAAACGGAGCCAAATTCCACGCGCGTGAGTGCGTTTTTATTGAATTTGTATGTAAAAAATCACGCGCGTGGGTGCGTTATCTGCGCCCCGCTGCGTGATGCGGTGCAGTGTGAGAATCGCCTAACTCACCAGGTAAAGTGGTACATTTAGAGATGTGCCGTTGCCGGCAATATTGCCCAAAGTGGAAATATTTGGGAATATTGCTTAATTATAAGTCAAATTAACTACGGAAATTATGTATAATACTTAAAATTAGCATTTAAAGGCCATAATCTACATTGTGTACAATAAAATATTGTTTTGGGTAAAATTGCCAATTATGCCAGCATTTTTAACAATATTCCCGGTATTTTACCGGCAATGTTGCCCATATTGCTATACACGGTAGTGATTAAAATTGAGATGAGAATTGAAAATCGTTGTGTATTGAATAAAAGGTATAAATTCGAAACATTTCTTTTAATGTTGTACTTGTTTTTCATATACATATAATATACACCGTTTAGACTGGAAGCCGACCCCAACATAGTTGGGAAAAGGCTAGGCAGATGATGATACAGGTATATAAGTAATATAATATGGAAATAATGAAAAATCTTTTTGAACGACACGCGTGTGCGTTTTTCAAATATTCTATGATCGATATACTACACAAATATAACTAAAAGATAATTACAATTGCAGTAATAATAAAATATATTGGTATTATTTGACAGGCAACATTGGCAATATTTCCAATGTTGCTGGCAATATCGGTATTTTACCGGTAGTGGCAACATTGGGAATATTGCCGGCAGTGGCAATATTGCCACCAGGCACATCACTAGGTACATTAGCTACTTTTTCTCATACTCAGATAAATTTTGACGAAAATTGCACAAGTGACGTTTTTGCACCGCAGGTACGGTATGATTGAGTAGAAAGTAGAACAAGCGTATCAAAACAAAGTGCTTAGAAAATATCGAAATGAAACAACAACATTTTCAATCCAATTTCTTTTACTGCCAAAACATGAGTTACTGTCTAACGAAATACCAGCCACATTGAAACGATATTAATTAAAATGTCTAGTTTGTTACAATTACTTTGTTGAGAAACAGACAGCCTTGACACCCGCGTTTGTTATATTAAAGTGTAATGTGTCATGTTGGGGTAATTGGGGGCTGTGGCGAAATTTATAGGCGGACGCGATTAAGGGAAAATTTTACGAATGTTGTAGAAATATTTGTGGCTTGATTATTAGTGATGGAAGTTTTTAGATCGGAATTCAATAAAACAGTGTTGATAAATGATTTTATTTCTGTAAGTAGGTTTTTACAAACACTTTTACAAGTCAATCATATTTTTTAAATTAGTTAAGGTCGGCGTTATTTATGAGGACACATAAGGTCTATTCAAATGTTGGCAATTGATGTTCTTTCCAATATGAACTTTATTTCAATGGTAATTAAGTTGATTTCAGAGTGACTAGCACCATTCAAAAAGTTATAAAAATGTTTGAAGTTGTAGCGTAAACTGAACATTATTGTGTAGGAATTAAAGTTATTTTTCCATTTTTAATTCATATTTGTTTACATTTTTGGCAAATAAGTCACGAATGCAGATTACATTAATTCACGCCTTTTTCCCATACAGGTAGGCAGAAACTACAGAAGGCCACCTGTTACGATCTTTTGATCAATTGATAAGTTCTAAATAGTTGGTGTAAGTAGATTTATGAATCGCATTCTTGTTATACATAGAGAATCAAATGAAAATCACAGAGCCAGGCGGATTTTGCCGTGTAATATGTTCATTTTCAGCATAACAGGCTTTGTCATGCGGTATTCCCCCGAAATATTACGTCTTAAACCTATTTATAGATGCTTTGATTATCCTGAAACTTATAGACTTCTTATCAATAGCCTTATCTAATAACACCGACTTACTGACCTCTCGTGTTAGTAACACGCCTCATTTTGTACCTTGTACCACACGACAGTTACGAAAGTTCACGCATAGATGGCTTAACGTGTCAAATATAACAGTCTGTCACAATGTACTGATCTAGACTTAGGTCCAACTGTAGCAACAGTAACTATTTGTACCTTATAGCTGTTGCTTCATGTGGTTGCACAATGCAGCTGTGTTTCTTTGATATATAACATTATTTTTAGTATATGCGAAACCCGAAACACGTATTTAGTATTTTTATGTAAAGAATCTATGTACAAAATTTCAAAACTGTATCATGAAAAATCACAAAGTTATAAGCTTGTTAAGTTACCTGTTTGTCCATACAAAAACATGCTCACCCGCGCCGCGCCGTCTTGCGCTCATTGATAATAGTACCTAGGTACCTAACCGTTCGGCGCGGAGATTGGATAACCCACTTAGTGGCGCTCGGTGTCCAACTTACGTTTTTTACATATTTTTGGGACAAAACAAACATGGGGTAAAAATTATTGGAATCGATTCAGTTACTTATTCTGAACAAACGTTGTATAGGGTGTTTGAAAGCTGAATGCAAAGCCTTAAGGGGGTGATAGTTGACATCATTTAGAGGATTTTGAGTCATACATGTCTTAGACGAAGTAAGTTTTTTATTTTTTCCCAGTTAAAGCTGGTATTTATGTTATTTTTGACTAAAAGTTTGCAGTTAAAAATAAAAAATAAACATACTTCGTCTAAGATGCACTTATGGCTTAAAATGCTGTAAATGGTGTCAACTATCACTCCCTTAAAAAGTCGGGGATACACATGCCAGTAAATCGGGAAAGTAGCTGACATGAAAGTTACTGGCATGTACGAGTAACTGGCACACTGTGGATACATTTTCAAGTAATACTGGCATGCAAGTTGTGCCCTTGCATGCTGATGCTAGTATAACCATCGCGTCGCACAAAAGTATGCTTTGGCAACCCCCCGCGACCCCTCCCTCAACGGGCATGCAAGTAAATCAAATGTTGTGCTAGCTACTTGTATGACAGTTACAGGAATGCCAGTTAGCGTATACACATGACAGTAGGTGGCACGTGCAAGGAGCTGGTATGCTAGTGTGCAAGCTACGGGCATGTGTATCCCCAGCGTAAAGCTTTGCACTCAGATTCCAAACACCCTGTATTACAGTGATCAATACGTGAAACTGTTTCGTTGGTCTAGTGCTCATAAGCGTGACCGCTGGGCATGAGGTCTTGGGTTTGATTCCCGGGTGACAAGTGTTAATGTGCAAATAGCAGCCCGGACACCGAATTTGTGTCCGGTTGATGGCAATCGCCCCCTATTACATGTGATATAAAAAAATACTGGTGAAATGTGACCCAAACCCAACCAATTCCCTTCAGAGAAACATGTCGTCATGTTATTTTTCTTTAGATTTGCGGTTGGTAGAGCAGATGTTTCTCCTTTTAATTTTTGTAGTAGGCCATACAAAAGATTGATTTGAATGATGCGATTTAAATGGCTGTGGAATACCATAAAGGCTCCCGCAGACAAACGCGATAACGGTGCGACGAAATTCTGGTAGAACAATTTCCAAAAAATGTTTATTACAATTGTTCTACTACAGTCACGTCGCGCCTGTCTGCGGGAGCCTTAAGTTGAAGAAACCATAAAATAATGTTTCACAGACTAAACAGTGTTTATATGATGCAGTCATTTGCTGTTTTAATTTTATTGTATGCCACAGGCATGATTCGTGCCTCGCGATTCGCTGTGATTCGCGTGGCATCGTGTATCGGCTTTAGTTTGAATTGGACTTGGTGTAAATCATCATCTGTCTAGCCTTTTCCCAACTATGTTGGGGTCGGCTTCCAGTCTAACCGGATGCAACTGAACACCAGAATTTTACATGCAGCGAATTCACAACCCAGTTACTGGGTAATACGATACCCCGAACCTCTTGCCCTACCTTGGTAAGACTGGGTTGTCAGACTTTCTGACGACCTGTAACGACTGTCAAATATCCAAAAATGACAGACAGCCAAGACCACCGGCTTAACGTACTGTCCGAGGCACGGGGGTCTCGGTATGTAAATATGGTCACCCATCCACGCACCGACCGCGGCAAGCGTAGCTTAACCTGATAGATCGACCCGTGCGGCGGTTATTACTTAGCCACGAATCCCTTAAATTACGAAGAACAATTACTTAAAATTATTTGCCATGTCAGTTAGCACACGCCAATAAGATACCAACAGTTCACCTAAGTATTTCTTGACACTGATTTCATTCGCTTAGTTTTGCCAATGGCATGTAACCAAATCACTATTAGGTAAGATTAAACTCAACAATGTTATGCGTAGTTCTTTTTACCATTAAAATAAAACGCCAATAAACGATTCGTGATAAAAATAAGAGCGCTGCGTGTTTGTTGCGTAAAATCAATTTGTTGTTGTTGTTACAAAATAAAAATTGATGTTTGTTACAAATGAAAATAACTTGTAGCATAGCATTATGAAGTGGTTAACTGTTACAGATTCTTTTTAGAATAAAATAGAATAGAATATTATTTATTTATTACATAAAGCTCTGGGTGGTTAACAAATAAAGTTGTTTAATATTTTTTTAAAGTATCAAACTCAAAGCATTTACTTACTTTTGAATTGTCAAATAGTCTGTCAGTTAGTCAGAAACTAGTTGCTCATTCCAAAACGTATAGATCTCTATGGAGAAGAACGAGCAAAAAATTCCAAGGACACTCTTTTAAATCAAGATAATACAAAATCTTGGGTACATTATTTTTGTTCTCAATCTGTATCTACAACATACTTCTAGGGTGTATAGTAATTCGTATCTATCTTTGTAATAAACAATTAAACAAAACTTTAGAAGCATAATCATATCATCCTTATTTAATTTAAGTCAAAATGCATAATTTCACGGTTTATTAAACTTTTCACGCCATTCAGTTGGCTCATTCAAAAAAAAGCCTGAACATTTTAATCGTAACTTTAGAACGACATGCACGACTCCTGAATAATGAAGAATCGTGACATTATAACTCCTGCCCATATCAAATGAACGCGACATAACTGGATCCAATTTCAATAAAGCTTTTTATTTCCTAGTGTACCTAAAGGTGGACCAGTATAATATTATAAATGATTATAATACAGCACAAAGGGGCTAGGAAAGTAGTCGTTAGAGGCCACGGCCCGTTCACTGGACACAGAGCAGAATATCCAGTATAACAAGTCTGCCACGCCCTTGAATTAGCAAAGATTGACAATCAATTTTGAACTTTATTTAGTTAATATATGGTTTATAATCATTTGGCTTGAAAGTCGGGACTAGTTTGCAGTCGTTTCCGATTTAATATAGTGCATATAAGTGTTTAGCGGTTTTAAATATTAATCCAAAGGCGTAAGATTGAGATTCGGTTGTGTTCGATTGGATTTATTGCAAAGAAAGCATACGGAAATATAATGCATGTATCGAGACAAGTTAATGCTTTTTGCTTTACTGTCAAGGTCGTACTAAAAGTTGTTTCAGATTAATTTTGTTTTATGTTTATAGCTGCAGATTATGAGCAGATAAAGTTATAACTGTCATGATTTAAGATTATAAGTGGTTTACTTTATATTGATGACACAAAAGTTACATTGAGTACCTAACGAAAACTTTAAGTAGATGTAATCAAAATAAATGCAGAAATGTTTATCATTGTTCATGCTTACTTGACTCACATAATTTATTGGTAATTAGTGAATTACACACTCTCTTCACATTTAGATCCCTTGAACGCAACACAATCGCTTATTATAATATTAATATTATGTTATAACTGTTTATTTTTTATGGCAGTTATAAATTCTGGTGAATCTAAAGGTAAGTTAGAAATTGACCTATCTTTCTTGGTTGACATTAATTAGCGTGAAAGGTATTACACATTTTTATTTCAAATAAAAATCTCTTTACACAGCTTATTGACGCGGTTACCCTACTGCACATCTGCCTACACTGTGACATGGCGCGGGCGCGAGTCCCCGGTAGTATGGTATGTCACAGATTGATTTACAGCTTATTGCTACCAGTAACTTGATCATTGGCACTGCATTGACTATAACTCGAGGTCTATGGAATATGACGTGGTATTTTGGCAATGAGTAAAGAAATGATCCTTTTTAAACGTTTTATAATGATGCAGGCAGTCATAAATGCGGATACTATGCTGCTAGTATTCACAATTGGATTTAGGTGATGAAATAGTTACATAATCAGTTCTACCTATTTTTTTTATTTTTTGTATACAATGTGGAGGCAACAATACGAAAGCACTGGCAATACTAATGCATTGGATTGTTTTGGAACTATCAAATTAATCCTAACACCGATATAACAAATGTGATTTTTTCAAACAAACGAAATAGTAGTGATGGGCCGACTGTGGGTTTTGCCAATCTTTAACTGACTAAACTATTGGATATACCTATTTGATTGAATTTTCTTATGCCGACGACGGAACATCATTATATATACGAAGTTTAATTTTTTGTCGTATTGTCGTCTCCGCCTCGTATAATAACTAATCATTTGAAACATTAGTTTGTCTTAAAACGAAACCTTGTAAAAACATTGCAGCAACTGTTAAACTATCGTTATCTCTTATCGCCAAGTTAGCATTTCGCAATTAACTGGCTAAGTTTGAAACAACTTAAAATGTACTAAGTAGGTAACTCCTATCAGAAACTAGCACAAAACTCTAGGACAACCGCATTTAACACTACACTAATCTTATAGGTACATACGTCTTGTATTCAACCACAGTAGGTAATAAAAAGTAAGAATATTTTTCATGTGCTAGTTTAACAAATTACTTACTATTTAAAGAACTTCTGATACGAGCTTTACAAAATAAGTTAACATTTGCCATTGATGATGTTATAAGTTGCAGTTTTCATATCATAGTTTCATCATCCTTTATCATAAATAATGTTCATCATAATTTCACTAATTACATTATCAAACACACGCGACTCTTATCAAACACATCACTTAATTGTTAACAACTGCTTAACAAAGAAACCACCACTTTACGTCACTTTTCCATTATCAACTTTCACTTAATAACAAGTTAAATCACACTCACTGAAATAAAACAATTATTAAAGAATAAGTAAATACAGTTAAGAAAACAATGGCGTACCTTAGTATTACGGCATTGTTTGTGAGAATATTTTACAAAAAATGGGGTTATTTTGTAAGTAAACCACATTGCTTATCAAACAAAGAGATAATAGTTTTATTTATTATAATAACTGAATAATTAGTTACTATAGCAACGGAAAACCAAACGTTATCCCTGACAGTTTATTTTTTCTTAAATTAAACTTTTTTTTGTGACCAGCCAGCATTTTGAACTGTCAAAAATGGTAATTATTACCAAAAATCTACAATTGTTTTCTTTTTTTTTTAAAAAAAGGTTTAAATGAGCGAGTAACATACCAATCGCGTGAACGGCGTCATGTCGGCAAGTCGGAGGCGCGGTGCGGGCGCACTTGTCTTTTATATCAGCCACGGGGCGAAACCTTTCACTCAATTTTTATATATCTCAACTTTAGGGGTGATGGGAATTAATATAATCAAAAATGTACCTCCCAAACCAACACTCATATATTGAACAGTATCGTTTTAGAAAACTATAAAAACACAGATTTAAAATAGCAAAAAAAGTTTTTGCGCAGCCGTTGCATATCTGCTTACATAAACCCAATTTATTTTTATAACAAATAAAAACCACGGTAACTATTTTTAGTGTTTTAACAATAAATAGCTATAGTCTATAGTATCATTGACCTTCTATGTTGGTATAAGGCATTTGAGATGCAGATTTTGATTCACAACCTTGGATATTGTAGTTAGTTATCACTGAGTTTCTTGCAAATATTCTTTGACACTATTAAATTACTGAGGTACGCTCTCTGGATTATAATAGTGGCCCATAGAGCATAGTGACCAGCTATTACAGAAGGTATCTATAGTAGGTATTGTGTTGCAACCTACAGGACTGGTTAACACAAAGCTGGAAAACTGGGTTGGTGACACAATTTCGGAGACAGCCTTTGATAAATGAAACAAATAATGATTATCCTGACTATTAACATCATAGATTTATCATTTTCATTATTTATTATGAGCAGTGGTGGCAGTGATAATAATAATAATAATATAATTAATTTATTCAGACAACCATTCATATTTCATTGATGAAAATATTCATTACATTACATTTAAATTTATATTGTTAGTATCAACTTAAAAACTATGTTAGTACCTAATAACTAAGAGAGATTTAGCCCTCTGGGTGAGGCTCCACACCAGTGGGCTGTCTAACTTATTGCCTATTACCTACAGGATGCTGTTACTGCTTCCACGCAATCTGCTTAGCAGTGAGGCTGTCTTTTTGCGCCCGGTGGCATCAAAGCCGTCTGTGCGCGACTCAGCGAACATTGTTGATGCACTGCAGAAGCGTGGCAGACGTAACAGCGCCCTGTAGGTATTGTTAAACTGGAGAGCTGTGATAGCTGCAACTTAGGTCGTGGGTACCTAGGTAGGCACTTTACTATGTGTAATTAATTTCATCACCAACAACTGTGAAGGAAAACATCGTGAGGAAACAGGCATTTCCTAGAACCAAAAATTCGAAGACATGTGACATCTACAAAACTGCACTGGGCCCGCGTGGCGGATTGGAGAGCCCACTCTTATAGAGACCAGGCTTGTGTCACAGCAATGGATACATTATAGGCTGGATTACGCTTATGCTCCTGTTCATCATTAGCTGGATGTGTTCCTAGAAATTCGGATGGTGCAAATGGTTCAGGCAGTAAGGAGGAAAGTGTTGGAAGATGCTACAAAACCAGAGTGTTATATGACCTCTTGAGGTTAGTGTTTGAATGAAGTTGGGCTCCTCTCTTTATATCTAAGAAACACGTTGCCGTGGCTGACTTGGAAAACTTGAAACAGACTCCGTACTACAAAGAAAATCTCCACAGGTGGGTTTTCTCGGATGGATCCGATCCTCAATCTATATGCGGCATCTCCCTGCAGACCACACCTGCACACGCACCTGTACACGTGAGTACTTTATGTCTGCGTCAGTGGTTGGTGTTAGAGTTGGTAAGTTCTGGGCCAAACAGGAAATTTAAATTATACCTATTTGCCAACACTCTAAGAAGATTTATGAATGATTACGTCTTATAGGGCCCTCGTCTTTTGTGTTTCTAATTTGAAGTTTTCCGTGTTTTAATTGATATAATAAATAAGATGTGAGATAATTTGTCAATACATCGAGGTGAAGTTTGTAAAGAATGTATGAGAAAATTCCTCGAAACACGTCCGATTCCAAAAACTTTTTGAACGAACTCGCGGGCAGAAGCTAGTCTATTCTATTTGCAATGTTATACGCTTTAGGTACACATAGGTTCTAACGTTATACATGTGAGGGAAGCGGGTCAAACTGTACAAAAACATCAGAGCTGAGGCTTGGGACTTAGCTCACCTGATGTAACATGTTGAACAAAAACATGATTAATTCACAAGTTAGTTTACCTACATCATCTAGAAAACCGCTAGACCTATGTAGTGACCTAGATATATTTGAAGCACAGATGTACAAAACGTACGTTTTGTATGTCGTGCAAAATTTAAAATAGATCAGGAAGAATGCCGAGAAAGAGTCATACCGCGTTACCAAAACCTTTAAACATTTAAATTGTCAAAATCTGGTTGAAGAAAACAAAGGTTTCGAATTGTCCCAAAGTTAGCACGGTGGGCTATGCTGAGGCGGCTGCTGCAGGAGTAGAAAACCGCAAACGGCACAAATATAACAACCTTATTGGGAGCTATATGTTTGAGCCATTTGGGGTTGAAACACAAGGGCCTTGGGGTCCGAGTGCTCGTCGAATATTTCGGGACTTCGCCAAGCGGTTGGTTGACTTTTTACGTGACCAGAGGGCTGGCCTATTTTTAGCTCAAAGAATAAGCATTGTAATCCAACGTGGTAATGCTGCCAGCCTTTTGGGCACTTGTGCCAATGACAGCGATGCGGACGAATTTTTTGATGTCCTATGACCTCCTGTCTTTTTCTTTACATTTTTTATTATTTACATACTTGAACTATATAATATGTATATTTTAGTGTTAAATTGTAAAATAGTAACATTATAATTACTCCCAAAGTTATATTTTTTTTCCTGTAAATTAGTTCTGCTTCAAATTCTTCGAATCTGTAAATGATACCTGAAAGGAAGAAAAAACACTTATCCATACATACTCTTTTACATATTATACAGGGTTATTAATAAAACATTAACAACCTCATAAGAGGTCATTGTACTCATCATTATGAACAACTTTTACTATGGCCGAAAAAAATCATCTTTTCCCTATATTTTGACGAGTTATACGAACGTAAAATGTAGGGAACATCTGATTTTTTTTTGGCGATTTCAGGTTTGGTCCCATAGTAAAAGTCGTGCATAATGATGAGTACAAGAACCTCTTTTAAGAGGTTGTTGTTGTTGTTGATTTAGCTACCTAGAAGAGCTTTTCGTCGTCATCACACTCAGCACCATCATTTCATTCTTATCCGTCTGTCATTTTTACCGTCAAAAAATGCTGTGTATTTGGACATTACGAACACAAGTGGCGGGCACCAGTCTTCTAGCAAACCGTAGCTTTAGCCTCTAAACCGATCGTTATGAATTAATGATGAAATTAACGGTGTGAACTTCTGGTTGTTGTTACACTTAGGTACATATAATTTACTTGTACTTATAGGTAATAATCTGTGGAAACTGTTTCTGGATTGTGTTGAACTATTTGTATACATAATATTTGTTATTGCATCTGTTTGTTTCCCAAATAAAATAAAATAAAGGATATTTGTATTTAAAAAAATGTGAAATCGCTCCATGTAAAATACTGGTATTCAGCTGCATCCGGTTAGACTGGAAGCCGACCCCAACGTAGTTGGGAAAAGGCTAGGATGATTTTGATGATATGTATTTAAAAAAAATCAAATACAAAACACGCAGAAGAAATTGCTGTCAACAGTCTGTAATAAAGTGAAAAAATAATACAAAAGAGAGAAAGAAAATACATGTATTCAGCACAGACTAAAAGACACACATTACCATCACCAGATACATAAATCACATTTAAAAAAAAAATGTAAATACCTAAATCTGATCTTGAGAGCAATACAACAGCGGTAATCTATACATAATAATATAATAAATCTGTAGAAGGGTCAATTCTGTACATTGAAAATATTGAAAAAATAAATAGCGGGGGGTGTGGCTGGATCGATACCAAAGCCAAATATGTGATTAAAAAAAATTTTGTCTGTCTGTCTGTCTGTATATGCAGGCATCACGTGAAAACTAACGGTTCGATTTCGATGAAACTTGGTATAATTATACCTTATTATCCTGGGCATAAAATGGGATACTTTTTTTCCTGGAAAAATACGTAGAAAAAAAATATAATTTTTCAGTTTTATTCATAGACGTTGTTCTGTAGAACCGCGAACACACGTTGCATTACCCGCAGTGGATTCAGCGCCGTAACTTTTTCACACGGGCAACTTTACGTAGCTCTTTCCCGTGTGAGCAGTCCAAGAAATCTTCATGTTCATATTCCGGACGAGCTCACTAACAATGTTGTGTATGCTGAAGCTCTCAATTAACTTTCTGTCGCATTGTCACGATCACTTTTTTATTATTGCAAACTTTTCGTCACTGTCAGTAATTTACTGCTACATGCTACTTATCAAGGTCGGAATTACTATGAAAAAAATACTTACTACAGAACGCGAGCTCAACAGCAGTAGCTCAATAGAGGGATCTCCTTAATTATTATAGGCTTAGCCGTATTTGGGTCCAATAGATATTTATAAGATGTCATTGTCAGAGTTACTCAAAATGGAGAAATAAACCATCCACGCGAAGACCGACATCCGCGCGGACGGAGTCGCGGGCGGAAGCTAGTTAATTATTAATAACATATAATAGGCGAATTCTCGTTTATTCAGTAACTCGCACGTGAATACGTGAGCCACACAGCCTTCGGGCGGGCGGAAGAAAGTCGCGCCACACCTCACACATCAATGTCGAGGCTAGCCTAGCCAGACTGATTGCCTAGCTGCCTGAAATGTAGAGAATGGCTACCAGTCCAACTAGGCAATGAATATAAAACACAACTATTTACCCTAGGTACTAAATCTATACAAATAAATACAAAAACAAAAGAACACTTGAGCGTCAAGGTACTCGTCCGCTTCGCTGTCATCCGGAAACGTGCCCAGAAGACTGGCAGCATTGCCACGTTGAATGGCAATGCTAATTCTTTGGCCAAAGACCGAGCCAGCTTTCTGGTCACGTGAAGTGTCTATTAGCAATTGGATTGCTGTATTGACCCTTTGTTGGAGCAGCCCAGGTTATAGGGAAAAACATAGTGATTATAGAAGAATAAGTGGAAACAGACATAATTATAGTAAAAGTGCGCAGTGCTGCACAACCCCACCCTATTTCAAGTTAAACAAATATCAACTTTATTTCAATGACAATTAGATAAGTTGATTTTAGAGTGACTAGCACTATTGAAGAAGTTATAAAAATGTTTGAAGTTGTAGCGTAAACTGAACTTTATTGTGTCGGAATTAAAGTTATTTTTCCATCAATACCTAAGTATATTTAAACTACAAAGTCCTGACTGACTGATATATCAAAACACAGCCTAAACCGCTGGTCCTAGGAGGGTGTGTTCTTTGTAAGGATTAGGTATCCACTAAGAAAGGGTTTTTCGAAATTCCACCCCTAAGAGGGTGAATGGGGGCAGGGTGACATTTCACGCGGACGAAGTCGCAGGCAGAAGCTAGTTAATTCATATTTGTTTATATTTTTGGCAAATAAATCGCGAACGAATATTAGTGCAGACCATCCACTTGATGTAGTGATGATAGTGTAGGTATGTGTTTAAAAAAAATGTAATTCCTTAGTTGCCTTGTATAACAACCATGCGGAAGAGAAGGTCTATCCAGAAACCCTACGTCACCAATATACAATCAAAAGAAAGTCCTCTTCCTACACATACCAATACTACATATCGCAGTCTAGACCTATTTCCTGGCTGATCTGTATTGTAGTACCGTATGTTTTGCGTATTCAATCATGTCATGTTGGTACTACATTATTGGTAACGACTTCTAACAAGACTATGACGTGAAGTGTTAGCTAGCGTGACTGCGTGTTTGCAGTCCTAAGTGTTACATATTCACTGGTCAAAATCGGACAGGTCTTTCACCATTTTACGGAAGTCTGAAAATGGCTCAACACTCAATATATTTATTGGTTCCACATGTGTGTGTGTGGCTCCTGTTACCAAGAAGTTATATGGAAATTGGTTTGTGGAATGACGCACAACGTCGTGAGAAAAGTAGCTATCTTGATCTTGATCCATATGGATGTGGAAGATACAGGAAAATTGACGCATAGAATATAAAAAGATGATATGAGTAGAAAGGAATTCATACTTAGTTAACCGTTTACAAATGTTAAATCAGCCTATCGCCGTCCACTGCTGGACATAGGTCTCTCCTATGCTGCGTCACAACATCCTGTCCTCCGCCTTCCGCATCCAGTCTCCCCCAGCCACCTTTTTGAGGTCGTCTGTCCATCTAGCTGGGGGGTGTCCCACACTACGCTTGACTATCCGCGGTCTCCAGTCCAGGACACGTCTACAAATTTTACAAATGTATGGAAGAAGTATTTAAGACATCCCCAAATAAATTGGTATAATGGCCGAATGATAAGCAACACAAGTCAATGATACCGATTTCCTGACTAATCCAGATTGCACTACCGTGCTTGATCGCATATTCATCGAAGGCTGCACTAGTAATTGGTAACAAACTGCAAGAACAGTTAATATGCTGGGGCTGTTCACTTTCATCTTACTTGGGCTTTAGTATCACGTGCTGGGGTTTGGCCATGCATGCAGGAATGCTTGATGTAATTAATGGGCCTCGCTGTCAAGGTGTTCTTGAAGACGTAACCCGCCCAAGGAGAATTAATAAAACCAAAGACTGGCTGATAGTTTCAACTGCTTTATAGGAGTTCGTTGTAATAGGTAAAATCGCATATCTGTTCCACGTAATTAACAGTTCCAAAAACCTGTTACAAAATAACAAGCTGTTTTTTAGTCACAGTTACAGTCTGTTATCTTGTGATCCCTATTATATTTAGCTGTTACGATATATACGCCTCACTCCATTAGGTGTTAATACTGATAGAGTCTTCGATTAGAAACAGGGAGTATAATCAACCCATAGTGTCTACCGCAGACAGGCTGTGTGCCCTAATAGCACAGAATTGGTGCCTTGAGACAGTGAGGCGGGGTCGCGGAAGACCACGTAGGAGATAGTGGGACGACCTGGATAAGTTACATCAAAACTGGTTGGAAGACTTGCGGGCTCGCGAAACATGGAAGGAGTGGAGTGAGACAGTGTAGCATAGTAAACAAAAAAAAAAAAAACATACAAACAGCCGAACATAGTACCTCCTCCTTTTTGTGAAGTCGGTAAAAACATTCCTACTGCTGGGACACAGGCCTCCTCTCTGTGAGTGGGAGAGGGCCGCATCCACCAGGCGGGCCCAGTGCGGGTTGGTTGACAGGCAGGCAGATAGAGAAATTGTTTAAGAAATTCTTAAAAGGATTCCTTTGTGTTATGTCACGAACATGCCTATCACATGTAGCCGGTTACAGTTAGAAGGCGTATAGACAAAGTAACATAGCTACAGGTTGCTAGTTCGCTTGCGTGAGGCGATGATAATAATCTACTCATCTGACTTTCATATTTGATTAGCTTCTGAAACACTGGCAGGTAACCAAGCTGTAAGGTTTCCATCTTAACGTCGTTTTCGTCGCTAAACCTTTGCTTGACTATTCCTTAACAGCACATACTTGTGAGAACCGACACAATTGTACCTGCCAGGTTATCTCTCGGGTAGAATCGGCAAAATACTTGGGGGTGATAATGGATGATGGACTGAGGTGGGACAGGCAGATTGGCTCGATCATCGCCAGAACTAGGCGACTTATAAATGTTGTCAGAACCCTAAGGGATTCTGCAACACTGGAAAACCTAAAACTAGTCTACCTAGCCCTATGTCAGTCCATTTTCCAATACTGCATAACAGTGTGGGGAGGTGCAGCCAAGACATACATGTTGGGTTTGGAGCGAGCACAGAGAGCCGTGCTCAAGGTTATGACCAAGAAACCGTACAGGTTTCCCATCTCGCAATTATTTTCTGAACTTAAAATCCTCACTGTCATCCAACTCTACGTGCTCAAATCCATCCAGAGAAAGCATGGAAAAGTCCCCTTGCCCGACCCGAAAAAGCGTAGCAAATCCTCCATATATATATACTATACCCTGCCGGACCTCATTTGCCAAACACCAGTTTAACAACTTGAGCAGCAAACTTTACAATCTCGCTAACAAAAAGCTAAGCATAGCTAAAATGTGCCGACGGGAAATAAAAAAGGAAACAGCAGACTGGCTCCAAAAGATGGACTATCAGGAGACTGAAAGTTTATTCAAATTCATAACATATTACGATCTAAAATCCACACACACTGTCATCCATTCTTACTTCTTTAAGTCCTTACACACATTTAATGTTGCGAATCAAACCAGACCCTCACTTACTCCCATATGCACACAACACACTTCCACCGCATGTACACTTACACACATACACTCATCAACTCACATAATTTCACACACATACATACAAACACAAATTTTTTAACATTATTCCTTTTTTTTTTCCTTCTTATGTACCTAACGAAAAAGCTTTTTAACCTTTTTTTGTTTAACTTATATGTGTTACCAAAATGGCAATAACCTTGGCTGTCAATTTTAGAGTGACACTCCTATAAATGCTTTTAGACTGGAAATAGAACCCATGGCTGAACGCTGACCCCCAAAATACAGGTTCAGGCCTAGTGTGGGGGTTAGGATCAGTTTTGTGGCAATATATTCGTGTTTATTTTATGGTGACTGGTTTGTAACATATTGTCAAATAAAATTTTTATTTACTTTTTTAGTTTTCATTATAATTAAACCATTAATGAACTTCTTGCAAGTGAACCTAAGTACAGAAATAATGCATAAACAGTAGTAAATTCAAAAAGCTTGAACAGGTTGATATAGGTAGGTACCTACATTATCTCAACCGGCGAATCCTGGGAAGTCGGCCTACTCAAACTTGCTGACTGACATCTTTTTTTTACTACAGCATCAACAGTCATATGTAGGGAACCAGCTGCATCCGCTAAGACTGGAAGCCAACCCAACATAGTTGGGAATAGGCTTGACAGATAATGATGAAATAAACATAAGTTAGTCTTTTAAGTTTTCAGAAAAAACTCTTTGACTGGTGCGTACTTACATCCAAAATTAAGCACCACGCTGACATCCATTACGTAAGTTTACATCGTGATTAGCGTTCGGGTCGCGTATTCGTGTCTCGGTTAAAATCTGCACGATTTAGGTGCGATGCGCCAGCACAAATGACGTAGGGAAGCCGATTGGAGATCGATGCAAGCCTAATTGAGTATTTAGTGTCGGAAATAAAGTGGTTTTATTAAGTACAGACCGCTATTATTTGTATGTGATGCAAATAGAGTTCCTTCCACTTCCTATTTTTTGAAAATCTCTGATCATTAGGTAATTCTCATGTTCGATGCTTTCAGAAATTACGTGATTACTGTGTTCGATGTCAACATCTGTACTAATAATAAAGATTGTTTTGGTGTTTGTTTGCTTGAACGCGCCAATCTCTGAAACTAGTTGGATTTGAAAATTATTTTTTGCTTTTGATAGCAAAATTCTTGAAAAAGGCTAAAGGCTATAATAGCGTAATGTAAAGACATTACGCTATTTATGACCCTTAGGAACCGAGCAGAAAGAAAAAGTCAGTAAGAACGCTAAGTGAAAATGAAGTAATGATGCGACACGACGCCGATAGTGGGTCGGGAGAACAAGAAATTTCACGCGGTGGAAGTCGCGGGTAGAAGCTAGTGTATTTATAATACTAGATATTATAATTAGCCACTTTTGATTAAGTAGATACTAATAAAATCATTAACAATACTCATACCAGCTTTAAGAATTTTTAAAAGACCAGTAAATGAAGCTACAAAGTCGCATTTTCATTAATTTACAAACAATTATAACAAGATAATATTCCATTCGTGATACCAATTACAAAATACCTCCATAATCTATCTGACCTTGGCTCACAATTTTCTCCGGCAGCTCTAGTTTATACGGACCAAATGGCACAGCAGTGCACTGTCCTCTTTCTGAGCTCAAGGTCATGGGTTCTGAAACAATGGGACAATGACTGAGACGATAAATTATATTCTTAAGACTATAAATATCATGATTATACTATAATTTTCCTTATTGATATTGATAAATGCGGCTCTTTGAACATTTAAAAAAATTAATTATATCTTGATTAATGAGATCAGAAAGACTTACAGCATGACTAGTTGGCGACAAATTAAGCTTATCGGCAACCCCTGGATCAAATTGTAACAAAATTGGAATTAATGGCGGTAAAAGAGCAATCATGCATGAATGAGGGAGACCTCTTTATAATGTCTCCAGGAATATACCTACCATAAAAGGCGTTGTTGAGGGTCCAAGTCTAGTCTCTGGTCGGTTAAGAGAACCTTATTCCTATAATTCATATGCTGGTCGTGGTTACTGGAATGGTTTTAGTGAGATAAGAATTTCACACTAATGTCTAGAGGAAAAAGGGGTCTTCGCAAAGAGGGTTCGGAAAGAGAGCCCAGCATTCGGGGCAAAGTCTCTCCCTCTTTCCCTAGACATTATAGTTATAAGATGACGAACACTGCGGATGATGATGATTGAGATTAAATGCTTTGGTGTAGGTACAGCTGTAACAAGTCTTGTTTTACTTTTTGTTGACAGCCCTGATTAACCTCCTCAGGGCTTCACTCGAGCCTTGAATACCCAATCATGCATTTAGCACAGAATTCGTGCACAAAAAACCATTTGTTTAATTATTTTAACATCTGGCCCGTTCAAGACATAATGGTTTGGTGAATCTTGCTGTATTAGGTGATTAAAGATCAATTAGGCAAACAGTTTGAAAGAATTTAGGCTGAGGGACATAATAGTTTAGCATTACTTAGAATAATGTTAGATGGATAGGTTATGTCAGAGAATTTTAGCGTTTTTTAGTTGCCAAGCCTTTTAGAATGGTGTTAGAGTTTATAAAAGGTCACTAATTCAACGCTGGAAGGTCTGCCTTTGTTTGGCAAACATTAACTCAGTGATGGAAAACGCAAGAATCATCATGTCTCAGTAAAGAAAAACATTGCCCTCCTTTTGGGCTTCAACACAGTAGGTAACAAAATGAAGACTTAAGGCTCCTTCAAACAGGCGCGCGATACAAAGGCACCGCTCATTGCGCGACTTGCGGTGCCTTTGTGTCGCGCGCGATTTTATCGCGTGTCGCGCCTGTTTGTAGGAAGGAGCCTTTATTCTGTACATTTTCATAACGACCTCGTTTTTTTTTTTTATTTTTTTTTAAATTACTAAATGGGCCCGCTCTTGGCCCCGATCACGCCTGATGGAAAGCGATAGATGAGGTCTATAATGGAAAGAGCGTGCCCAGAAGATGCTTGTTCACTCATGCTTTGAAGGGACGGGTTAATTGTAGGAGGGAACACAGATGCTCTCTCTGAGTTCATAATAAAAGTGGAGGAGAAGCGCTGAGTACGACTCGTGAGGATATCGACCAAGTGCGGATGGTACGCAGCAGTACGTCTGGTTGTCCAGTGGTAAAAAGGTATTGATAAAAAGGTCTAGCAATCCTCAACTATATATAATAATAAAACTTCTTTCTTCAAGGAAACCTATGACAGTTAAATAGAATACATTTCTATTATATACTAAGGTTGAAGTTACTACAAACAATAAACTCAGAATCCTTGGTTCCGAATTCTCACAAAATATATTTCGTTACAGTGAATGCAAAAATGCTAATTATATTCCTTTAACAGCATCCGATGTTAGAGATAAGTCCTCATATAAAACGTTAACGTACGTTTGTTCCTAATTGGTATAATCTTATCTGTAAGGAATGCGACGGTACAGCCAGTGTGCTTATAATTTACGTTGTCCGAAACTTTGTTGAATTCAAACATTACACCACGCTTGTATTCATCCTAGGGACAGACAGTTCCACATTTTGCCAGTTATATTTAAAACCCAGTAATGAGGCAACGGGGGTGGATGCATTGATGAAATTAAGAGACGTATGACGATAACTAAAGCATCGATGAACAAGCTGAAAAAAGCCTGGAGGAACAGAGATCTTACAAAAGCCACCAAGATCCGGCTTGTTCAATCTCTGGTTCTTCCTATCTTCCTATACGCTGCTGAGACGTGGACGCTTCGAGACATCGAGAAGAAGAAGATAACGTTCTGGAAATGTGGTGCTGGAGGAGAATGCTTCGGGTGTCGTGGACTGAGTTTCACTCCATCACCTCTATACGCCAAGCGCTCAACATCAAAAAGCGTCTGTATGTTATGGTCCAAACGCGCATCCTCAAATACTTCGGACGTGTCTCGAGGCTTGAGGGAGACTCTATTGAATGCCTTGTCGTGCAGGGTAGAGTGGAAGGACCACGCGGACGCTCACCCATGAGATGGACTGAACAAATTAAATCCGCAGTGGGTAATTGTATGAGTGCACAAAAAACACCAGAAATTGGAGGAGGTGGCGAGAAATCGTGAGGCGAATCACATCAGCCCCTAAACAAGAAACTACTTGAGGACCACGACCGCGCTGACAAGAGTGCTACGAAGAAGAAGAATGAGGCAAGCCTATTTCAATAAACCGGACACAAATCCTGGAAATACTCAATTGTACCTATCACTTGACCGATTTGGGAATCTTACCGAGTAGTCGACCAACTTACTAAGGAGAGGACTTGACAAAAGCGTTGAATTTGAAGTCAACTTCTAACAATCTTGCTGGCTGCTTATCTACCTTATGTACATAGTTCTGGATACACATAACACAAACTTTGCTTGCATAAATCATAACGCTACGACAGAAGAAAACTGCGTAACGTCTTTTAGGGTTCCGTCGTCAACAAGGAACCCTTATAGTTTCGTCATGTCCGTCTGACCGGCCACGTCCGCAGCTTAGCTCAGAGACTCTTAGTACTAGAAAGCTATAATTTGGCATGAATATACATATTAATCACGCCGACAAAGTGGTAAAAAAACCTGGAATATATTTTTCTTTAGGTTACCTCCATTGCGTGGGGTATCGTTGGATAGGTCTTAAAAAAATATTGGGGGTCTATGAAAACCATTTTCTGATTCAGGTTCCGTTTGTGAAATATTAAGCTTTAAAGTGCTAATTTTTGTTAGAGCCAATTGCCAGCTAAATGGTTGCTTTTGGACAAGTTTACGAGTAATAATCGACCAACTTAAATTTGCAGTTGCATTGTATGGGAAAACATGATTTTCAGTTTGTTCTTGGGATAAATTCATTCCAATCACGAAACCTTTCATTGTGCGTGGTGCGACACGCACTTGGCCGGTTTTTTTATCTTATCATTCCCACTAGATGTGAAAGTCAATCAAGGCCTAAAAGTAAAACTATCTCATTTAATATTCCTCGATTCTCAGACACAATCCTTGACGCAGAACAAAGACTACACCACATCGTCCATTCGGTTGACGAGCGTGAATGATTAATATCTAAGTCGCGTTGTCTACGGCCACAGTCTATGGTCCACAGCTCTTTATTACAAAGACATTAACCTCCTTATCAGAGATCACGAAATTGTTCACGTGAATTCTAGTGTAATTGGTTGTGATGTAATTAAGTTCGAATTAATTTCAAGTATATAGGTAGGTAAGTGAGAGTCTAAAATTTATGTCAGACCATTGATGATGAAAATTTTATTTTAGAAAAGAGTAGAGGACTTAAATAACTATTTAAAATATTTAAGTCATTTTCGCCTGTGTTCCAGCAGTGGGGATATTATAGGCTAATTATGCGTAAGTAATTTTCGGAAGCAATCAGGGCTTGATATTTTATCTGGAAGAATTCTTTAGGGGATATCACCATCATCGCAATACCTATAGTACTGAACCACCGGAGTCCGGCTTCAAGCAGCCTGCTGTGTTTCGTCGATGCGTGGGAGTTCCAGCGCTTTAGGCATCTTCTGGGCACGCTCGTTCCACCATAGACCTCATTCATCGCTTTCTATCAGTTGTGATCGAGGTCAAGAGCGCCCGCCCATAGAGCAATAAAAAATCGCCCATAGAGCATCTTCATTCTCTTCTCGTTTTCCGAGTTTAACAAAATGGGGTATCAATGTATGAAACTTTACACACTGAGGATCTTTTGGCTGAAAATAATGATGATTAAACTTTTAAAGTGACACAAACATAGCACAGTATCACGCCTATAATCCCTGAAGAGCTAGGCAGAGTAGTGTGTGCCCTGTTTATTTATTTATTTATTTAATACTTCAAGCACATACATTTATAGAGGCGGACTTAATGCCATAGGCATTTTCTACCAGTCAACCTTTGGGTGATGCAGCCCTGACCTGTTCTTTTCAAGTATCTCTCCATCTCAATTTTATTGGTAACTAGCTGCGCCCGCGGTTTCACCCGCGTAAGTGTCGATCCCGTAGGAATATCGAAATAAAATGTAGCCTATATGTTCACCCAGCTACCTCCATACAAAATTTTATCAAAATTGGTTAAAAAGCCGTTTGATCGTGAAGAAGTAACACACTTATAAACACACACACACACCCCCACTCACATACTCACAAACTTTCGCCTTTATAATATTAGTGTGATTTTCAGGGCGTTACACTTGCAGGTAGCAATAAAATTCCCTGAACCATTAAAACAAGTGATTTTAATAAAATAAATCCAAGATGTCGTCATGCAGGCTAAAGCAGCCCACCTCGACAGCTCTGCATTCTTCGGCAAAGGTCAACAATCAGGGCGAGACTGCGGCCAACTGTCTCAATCACTATTAACTTAGGTAAGATAATTGTTTGAATGTGCAACGTCTGGTAAGTTGTAATGGTCTTCTAACTCAAATTTTTGTCGTCACGAAGCGTAACTGAAAGTCTGAGTAGCTATCATTATACGTCGAGAAAAGTCACTATTTATAATATCTCGATATTTCCTAGGCTCATTATCTGCTATCCAAGTACTTTAGACAAGAGCACTCCAAATTGAGCAGTAGGGAAAAGTGATAATCCTCAACTCCCTAACTAAACAGCTTGGTTGAGCAGTGGGGATTCCCTACTGCTCAACTATTCGCAGTTGGGCACTCACAGTTGAGCAGATTTCAACGGGGGATTAGCCAGTTATGCAGGAGATATTATAGTGCACAAGTGTGTGCGTAAACACAGGCGCACTCTCTGTTCCTTTACTCTCATAGTCCGATGGGACGGCAATCCGACACGACCGTGGAGAGACCAGGCGCAGGACCAACGGCTTTA
This sequence comes from Mesoligia furuncula, assembly GCA_916614155.1. Taxonomy (NCBI): domain Eukaryota; kingdom Metazoa; phylum Arthropoda; class Insecta; order Lepidoptera; family Noctuidae; genus Mesoligia; species Mesoligia furuncula. The sequence goes on from OU744799.1 coordinate 30,363,564, forward strand.
CGTGCTTTCCGAGGCACGAAGGTGGGATGAGTTGGACACCTTCGATAAGGATTGGTCCTTAGTAGCCCTAAACAGAGAGAAGTGGAAAGGGAGGCCTCCCTTTCCTCTTTCCCCACCCTGCAGTAAGACATTGCAGGCTTATAATAGTTTTAAGCAATCATGGTTTATTTTTTATCGTCCCAGGTGTCTTCCTGCGACAGCACTGTACCTTCACCCTTGCCCGTAGCAGCGTAGCAACAGATATTCTTGAGGAGTTACACATACAACAAATTATATTCTAGTTCCTACACACCACCCATTTTTTTCTATAAAAATCTCCAATTTCTTGAAATAAACCTTAGAATTAAACTTTTCACACCCGTGGCCGTGCTGCACTGATAAAGTAATGACTCACCTCGCCCACTAGATGGCGTTACAAATCATTTCACTTGCATTAACTTACATACAACTTGCAAGTTAAATGTAAACCAGTTCGAGCTCAAGTTATGAACTTAATACCTGTGTGACATAGCCAGGAAGTGAACACGACCTTGTGAGCACTTTCATACATATGTCACGGCTAAGTTATGCTGTCAGTAAGTTTAAGTTATGAAAGTTATTATGGTTAAGTGATGATTATGTTGATTGTTATTTATTGACATGTGAATAATGTCTGAATAAATGACATGACAGCATAACTTTTCTCGTTATATTTTTTTATCAAGTTATTTCGTTATGGAGCGGATAATGAATAGGTATAAAAATAACTTGAATGTTATTTTCCTCAGCTGAATGTTTCTTTTATTGTATTTTTAGCTCTCTGGCCTTTACTGCACTCTGCACTGCTTTGTGCAGTTTTTACGACTTCACAAAACATCTTGATTTTTTTTCAGCGCTGGGGCTCTGTCTGTCATAAGGTCTTAGTATTATGCTGAGCGATGGCATTTTGCGTGGATGTGACGCATATTTCCCCTAAACTTGTTCTTTTTTTGTGTTTGTGTTCTTTCTCAGCAACATCTTTGCCGCAAATAAACGTATTTTCTTTCTTTCTTATTATATAAAAATACATTATAAAGCTTTCGGAATAAATTCTCTAAATGGTGGTGAAAACTGCATCAAAATCATTGCGTAGTTTAGAGGAACAATGCGGTCACACAGACAGACACGAAAAACGACTTTAATTAACATATAGTAAGTATGTATAGATCACCATCATCCTCCTGCCCTTATCCCAATTTATTTGGGGTCGGCGCAACGTGTCTTTTTCTTCCATACTTCTCTATTAGTCGTAATCTCGGTTTTCACCCCCTCATCATTCACACAGTCCATCCATCGATGTATAGACAATTTCACATATTTTGATGATGATAACCGTTAGCTTAAACAATAAAGTGAGATGAAAAGAAAGCTGACTTTTGAAACTTTTTTGAGATGTTTTTCCATTATTTCATAAATATTTCAGACTAGCTGCGCCCAGCGTTTCACACGCGTAAATTTCGATCCCGTGGGAATATCGGGATAAAAAGTAGCCTATATGTTAATCCAGGGTGTCAGCTACCTCCATACAAAATTTTATCAAAATTGGTCCAGCCGTATGAGCGTGAAGAAGTAACAAACATAAACACACACACACACACACACTCACACTCACACACTCACAAACTTTCGCCTTTATAATATTAGTGTGATTATAACTTTCACAGTGACATATAGACTACAACTTACAAAATTAAATGCATAATACAGTTTAAAGTTATTTTTTTGCGCAGCTTTTTTATTATTTTGATATAGAAACGAACAAGGAGACGGAAGTGGACACTGTTTTTGTCTGCAACTGACATTTAATTTCGTGTTTAGTTTCATAGGTCATATATAGGTAACATAAAGCTTTTACTTTTATTATGATCTAAATCAGATTATGGATCACTATTATAAATAAAAAGGTGCATAATTTCAATACGGAAAACGGAACATTCTACGGCTCGTATCCTGAAAATAATGAGCATATCTAGGTATATCAACTATTCTATGTATACATAGTAACAGACACAGTCGCTTTTCGGGTCTGTCTGTGTGACCGCTTAGTTTTTCTAAAGTAGGTACACAATGGATTTTTATACAGTTTTCACCATCATTTAGAGAATTTATTCCGGAAGGTGATATTACACATATCTAAGTGTATAATTAATACATAATTAACTTAGATATAGCAAAGAAATCTCGATGTTTTAATGTGTCGCCACATTAGTAGATTGCAGTCTTGCGAAGCAGGGAACCCGCCACTGCTTCGCAAGGATGCAAAAATTTTTGAGCTCGCTTCGCTCGCTCTTGCATTCTACGTTCTCTTAATTCTTCAGCTTTTCTGCATATGTCGACAAAGTAACGGTTTTTTTTTTATAAATGTGTAAGTATAAGAAAAATGTTACGTATCCGAAATTGTGGAAAATTAATCAAGCTTGGTTTCGGTCGCCTTTACATTCCCAAGTTTTTCTGCATAGTCGAGAAAATAACTCGGGGGGGTCATATTAAAAGGTTAGGAACCCCTGTATAGAGAAGCCTGCACTTTGCAAACAGCAACAAAACCATGCTGCACCGCAAATAAATATGGCGGGCGTACAAAAGACTTAAGAGGAGAAGAGGGACTAAAGAAGCCTATCAAAAGGTGCTCTACCGGTTCTGAAATTAGGTGCAACAAAGATTCTCGATCTTTCTTCTTACGAGTTTGTTATCTATCTACAAACATCCATCAAAACAATAGCCCCCGGACAATTGACATTAGGCAGCTGTTTGTCGAAGATGTATTCACTTCTGGGACGGGCGAGGACATCAATGAGGAATTGAGGACACAGCTGATTATGGTGTATGAGCGTATGTAGATGTAGTACACTGGTGCATAATAAGGAAGTGACATTTAGTAAGTATACAGCTTAATTTAAATTGTGTGCACAGAGTAGTTGAGTGACAGAGGTTTTGTTTATCAATTATAAATTACTGATCATGAGTTGAATGGACTGACTGTATGTATACTGTTTTAAAGGTGGCAAATACTTCATTCTAATTTTGTTGTCCTATAATACAAAAAGTTATTTAAAAAAATCAAAAAACCGGGACCCATTTGAATTTGAAAATACAATAAAAATGATGTGGGTCCCGCCTGCTTCCAACTTTTATTTAATTTAAAATGGGCTTGTTTTTAGCTTTTCAGTTTCTTTTAACTTAAGTTTTTTACCGCAGTCGGGTTTTTTTATTTAACTTTTTACGCAGACGATTTAGTTCTTAGTAGGTGTTTTTTTACAATTTGTCACTTCGAATTGCTTTTAAGTAATGTGTTTATGTTGTATATATTTTTGTAATCACCTTTTAAAACCCTTTATTTTGATATCCCACTCGATAGGTTTTGAAAAAAAAAATTTTATATGGCGTCCAGTAGTCGCCATATTGAATTTTCACTAACGTCATGTCTTTAGTGACACTCGCCGGACTAAAAGGAATCGATTAACGTGTGAATCATAAAAATCGGCCCAGGCGTTTGGTCTGTATAGTGCTTCAAAGGAACATACAAACATACATACATACATAGGCTGATGAATACATTACCACTCCTTTGCGTCGCGCAGTCGGGTAAAAATAGCCAATTAACTGCGACAACTTAAATATATTATAGCGCTCGCCGGCCGCTGCATGTTCAAAGAGGCAGTTCTATAAAAAAGGCGAGTGTCATTAGGTCAATAGGTTTTAATATAAACGAGCAGTTAAATATGTCCCTTTTAAAATCGTTTCGCACAGTTATGTATAGAAAGAAAGAAAGAAAAATTGTTTATTGTGCTTTATGTATAAATAGTCTGTTTGTGTGTAAATAGTTATATGTAGTAGTGTATGTGTAGTAGACTATTTATAGCTCTTACGAACGTATATAATGAATTATAGAAAACTTGGACGGGTTGAAGGCTTTTCCCTCGTCATTATATATGTTTTTTGTATTTCTGTCAACTATAATAATATTTGAGTAACATTTAAATTAACAAACAAATTAGCGGGTCTTCATTAGCTCACCACAAGAGTCTCTGTCCTCACACTACTCTGTTCCTACATACATACAGGGTGTGGTCGACATTACGCGACCAATTGAATTCAAGTCATTGCTCGAGTTTGGAGGTCTCGCTGACCTTAGTTGTTAGTCGATTAGTTCGGTGCTTATTTAGTTATTGCCTAAACCTTTTACTGAGGTCGTTTCTAATATGCCAAATGCATTTACACGTGTATTGTGAGTTTGTGACGTCAGTTTTTTCTCAGGTCGGTCGACATGTACCTAAACAAAATTAGCTGCCTATGATTTTTCATTTGTGTTTATAATTTAAGATGTAATCTTAAATTCACTGACATACAACGCACATACTAAGTCGCTGGGTCTAGTTTCTGGATGGATGATTTTTTCCTAATACATATAACGAATGTGAGCACTCTGGAAGAATTTTTGAAAATTCCCCTCCTAAATGGGTTAAACAGGGCAAAGTTTGTTTGGAAGTTCGACATTTTTGCCGATGGGAAAACTGGGCAAGGCTGGCTTGTAGTGTGAGAAGTTACAATAAAGGCCAGCGCATATCGGCGGACGGCTGGGCAGGCAATTTTCAATTTACCAACATAAATTCGTACGTATCTAATGGTACGAGTAACAAAATATAGATTCCAAAGTTCAGAGACTGACCAGGGGTTTTTTCTCTGCGGTATTGAAGAGCGCGCTGGAGGATACCGCGGCGGGATGCAGACGCATGCGACGGTATGCGCCGGAGTGCAAGCGGGGGTGCACCCCGAATTTTACCCGTGGCATACCGCAGCATCCAGTAGTCAAAGTCAATTATTTCAAGTAGGCACATAAAAGGCATTTTTGAACGTCAAAATTTACAAACCAAAAAAATAAATGATTGTAAATGCCCCTTCCAAAAGATAGTTTCATATGGAAAAGAGAAACACCACCTCTTTTAAAATGCCTACTATACCTAATATGTTTATATAATTATGCATGTTTACAAAGGTTAGTTTAGGTTAGTTCTTGCAATTGCAATATAACATATTGCATAAAGATAGCTGACGTGGCTCAAAAGGTTGCCCAACTTAAATAGGACTAGGAAGGACATGTCTGTTGCATGCCGGACAAACTGTGGCCAAATAGCACAGAATTGATGTTCTGAGCTGAGACAGTGAGGCGGGTTCGAGGCAGAACACGTAGGAGATGGCGCGACGAGCTCGATAGGTTCCGTCAAAACTGGAAGGAGGACGCGCGGGCTCGCGAGAGATGAAAGGTGGGGGAACGCGTTTGCCCAAGAGTGGGACAGCGAAAGCTAGTAAAAAAAAAAACACGGTATTTTGTTGTACTCGTAACAAGATATTTTGTAGTGCGCAGGCGGCCGCTGGTGACATCGCAAATCATTAGTGTACGAGTATGTACGCTGGCCGGCGGCAAATCCTCATTGATGCCGTCCCCCGGCGCGACTTCTGCCGCGAGTGTGCGCTGGCCTTAAAATTAAAATTACTCGAATTAGTTAACTTCCTATTTATATAAGTTTCTACTTTGTATCCATTGAAGATACAAAAAGATTGTTCACATGGTACATATTTTATTTTATTATCATTCGTAATGGGTTATATAAAATGAAATTACAATTTATGGAGAAGGCTTGTATTATAGAGGTCAGTGGGAGAAGGGCTACTTTCAAGAACGATAGACAACAGTATTACGGTATACTTATTTTCAGAGTTTAAAACATTGCATTTAGTATAATTAATATAATTTTTAATAATTATCAAGAATTATATTAATTCTAAGAATTATATCTTGTAATTACAAGATATGATCGCATCTCATAAACTTGACATGAGATTTCACTAAAGATTAAAGTAGGTAGTTCTGAAATAATTTCAGAAGTACCTACTTTAGTCTTTTTTGGGAGACAAGTTTTAATGATTTTAAATTATTACATGGTTTTCAAAGGTCAAGTTGTCGTTTAAATTATTTTATTACAGTCTTTATGACTCGGATGTAACTGTTAAAATTCTTTTGTCGTTAAATCTTTCGAGGTGAGCTTGGTATTTTATATTAATACTAATTGCTTGAAATAAAGAAATAAATGAAGTTTATTTGACACAGGTTAAGCTTTAAAAGTATGGTATTTTATTCTCATAAGCTTAAACAGACCTCTTTATTATTTACCAAGGGTGTTAATTACAGAGAGACACTCATGCTTACTCCATGAGATGACTCAAGGATTATTTGGCCCATAAGTTAACTTAATTAAAATTTATTTTATTTTTTTCATTAATAGTAAAGAAGCCTCCTCGTGTAGCGCAGTTTGTTCCGCCAGTTACTCAACTGAACCGAGCGCTCGGCGCATCCTGGACAATCACACCCAACACCTTATTTGACTGGCCAATTCTTCCCTTGCTCAGGGCTATCGCCCGCCTGGTTTGCGACCACCCTTCCACCGGAGTCAGGCGTCAAGCAGCCTGCTGTTTATCGTCGATGCGTGGGAGTTCCAGTGCCTTAGGTATCTTCTGGGCACACTCGTTCCATCATATACCTCATCCATCGCTTTCCATCAGGCGTGATCGAAAGCGATGTCAAGAATGGGCCCATTCAGTAATAAAAAAATTTAAAAAAAGCACATCGATTCCTCAGAACTCTAAGAACTGTTTTTTTTAAAATTGGAATAGATAATATTTATTTGTATGTTATTTGCAAATAAATATTATCTATTCCAATTTCTATTTAACTTAGATATTATCAAGGTCTACGTGGTTTGGTCGGGTCGTGATCGTACTGTGGACTCCACTTTCCCTTACTTAGTTACATACTTCCATCCTTCAAGTGTCTTTTGCTGTTCAGCCTAATACATACATTACTAACTTAAAATATTACCCATAAAACAAAAACTGCATTAAAATGTCAAATAAGTCCTCAAGCGTAAAAACAACTCCTAAAAATTTTATCAACGATCTAAGCATAAAAAATGCTAAGTTAGTAAGATTGCAACCTGGACTCATAAAGTAAGAACTGTATCAACATCATATCACTTAGTCGTAACTTGATCCGACCTTGATGCGACTCACACTTGATATTTTGACGACATTATGCAACAGAGTTGCGATTAATTTTGCTCCAGTTTTAGTACTAAATATTGTAATTTATTGGAGTAATTAGTTAAGTTGTTTTCTTAAAGGTGTTAATTTCTTAGAAGTACAAGCAGAGCTTTAAGTAAGAGACATTGCTTAGTACCATTTCTATGGTATCAATGATTAACCTCACGGAAAACTACGGAGAGGGCGGTCCACAGTACCATGTTTATCTGAGTAATACCTACCGAGGAGGAGGATGAGGTCGTGTGAAACCTATATCTATATATGTACGGTCAGCAACAAAAGTCGATTAATACTTCAGTTTTTTTAATCTCAGTTATTTAGCAAAATATTTGTTCAAAATTGCAGCAGAAGTACAATGCACTTTTGAATAAATATTTTGCTCAATAACTGAGATTTAAAAAACGGAAGTGTTAATCGACTTTTGTTGCTGTCTGTAGTCTGTACAGGCATGCATGTATTTTGACAAGAAGCGTGGTAGTTAAAGGATGCACAAATCAAAAGGTGCGATAAAAAAAAAACATACAAACATCCGAACATAGTACCTCCTCCTTTTTGTGAAGTCGGCAAAAATCGAGTTAATTCAAATAAACTCGTTGAAGATAATACTTTTTGTTCGGCGATTTCTGTAGAAATAGCACCGTAGAATGAATTAAAAAAAAAAACAGTAAATGTCAATCATTCCTTAACACTCCAACATGATATTTAGAACGAGTGAGTAAGGCCGCCCGCCCGCGAGCCGGATATAGATGCCGCCTACGGTATTTCCTCTGTATACTTGAATTACCAGTTTGTGAACGCCCTTATAATTATTGTCATACCTACTTCCCAAAATATGGCGTCTGTTTGTGAAGGTCCTGAGTTCAATATACCCACAGATTTAAGATTGACACATAGAGGTTGCATTTTTATAAGGGAACTAATTTTTTGAGCTGTTATTTAAATATTCGAGATGTTATTATGATCAGTTGAAAAACATATTGAGCAGTTATTTAATTTAATGGCGGCTGATTAATTATTGCGACAGTAAAACATGGACAGTAATAAAAGATCAATTAGACTGTTATTTTATCATACAATGTCAATTCTAAAAATAATTGAGCAGTCCAATAACTAAATGAGCGGTAAAAATGATGGAATGGGCGGTTCGCTAAATAGTTCGGCAGATCATAGCGGATGCAAGAGCGAGCGAAGCGAGCTCGGGACTTGGGGCACCCCGACTCGGACAGGTTAGGTTCGAAGGGGATGACGGGGGCTCGAGTGAGCGAGCAAAGCGAGCGAACGAGCCCCCGTCATCCCCTTCGTGTTAGGTTCCTTTAAACCCTGTAGACAGAAATAGGGGCCCCGCGAAGCGGGGCTCCGTCGACTACACACCCAAAACTACTTTACCACCTCATTGTTTATAGAATTGCTTAGAATGAGATTTATTACCGACAAATTCCGATTTATTACTGCCCACACGTAACTGCCCATTCATTCATTTTTACCGCCCATTTAATTATTTTCCCACTCAATTATATATTCACTGATCCATTTCATTATTTTTTATTACTCATTTTTGTTTACTTTACTGCTTAGTTTTAACTGCTGAACAAGTTATTAAACGTGCCATTTATAATTTTTAACTTACCAAAACCGCTATTTACAACTGCCTCTTTAAATCAGTGCCTTTTTATAATCATCAGCCAAACATTAAGGCTAAAAACCGTCTATCATCATCAGCCTGCAGCAGTCCACTGCTGGACATTAGTCTCTACTATTGCACGCCATTCTCGGCAACTCTCATCCGTCTGCTACCAGCCATCCTGTGAAGATCGTAGGTCCTCGTACCATGAGTGCAACCCATCCTACCTTACGTTTGCCGATTCGCGGTCTCCACTCAAGAACCCGTCTACCCCAACCAACCCCAACGTTCATAGGTTCTACGGCTAATATGGCCGGCCCATTGCCAAGGTCATGTTTAATACTCTTAAAGCAAATCTGATATCATCATCATTCTCTTGCCCTTATCCCAATTTATTGATGCAGCAAGTCTTAGTCGTCATCTCAGTAGTCACCCTATTTCTAGTCGTATCATCTTTCACAGTCCATCCATCATTTTGTTGGTCTTCCCCTACAATACCCATCTACATTCATACTTGAAGCTTGATCATGACAATTTCTACATTCCTTCGCATCTCATACCTTGACAACCGATGTTCACACATCGTTTCAGTCATCAGTGTCGTTTTCAGATTTCCTATTATATACTCAAATCTTATTCTATCCATTCGCTTAAACCACACACTCTTAGCATTTTCATCTCAGCATGCAATTGCCTTTCATTTATCCCATTTGCGACCTAACATTCTGAACCCGACAAGACTAAATAAATAAGGCATAATCAACAACTAATGGATAATCATAAACTAATGGACGCAAATTAGCAACAGATGATTCTTTAGAAACTTTTGTATTAATGATGTTCCGGAGGAGGAGCAGTGGTGGGCCAGTGGTAACGCTATTTACAAGTTGTAGGTTGCAGGTTCGAACGCAGGCAGGCGCTGTAACCATAACCATAATCAGCCTATAATGTTCCCACTGCTGGGACACAGGCCTCCTCTCGGTGAGAGGGAGTGGGCCGTAATCCACCACGCGGGCCCAGTGCGGATTGGCAGATGTCACATGTCTTCGAATTTTTGGTTCTTGGACATGCCGGTTTCCTCACGATGTTTTCCTTCACCGTTTTGAGAGCAGTGGTGATGAAATAATTTACACAAAGTAAAGCGCCTGTCTGGGTTCGAACCTACGACCTACAACTCGTAAGTCGCGGCCGTTACCACTTGGCCACCACTGCTCTGGCACAGACGCTCTGCTCAGGCGCTGTACTTTGTGTAAATTATTTCATCACCACTGCGCTCAAAACGGTGAAGGAAAACATCGTGAGAAAATCTAGAACAAACCAGCATGTCCTAGAACCAAAAGTTTGAAGACATGTGACATCTACCAACCCGCACTGGGCCCGCGTGGTGGGTATAATAACTACCTACTCCCACTCACAAATAGGAGACCCGTGTGCTAGCAGTGGGAACATTATATACGGTGACTGGTAATCAATTAGTATCTCATTAAGTCATTAAGTCCTCCTTTGTACCTTTTTGTATGCAAAAAGATTAAATAAATAAATAAATTAGTGACCGATACTTTAACACATGATTGTACTCATCATAACAAACAACTGTCCCAAAGAAACGTTTTTTTTTTACATTTACCAGTAAAATCTAATTACCACTCACCCTTGATAGGCTCATTGTGCCATCCAGCCTTCAGAAAAGTCAATGATACCAATCTATGCAGGATGCCTTTGCCTACACATCTCTAGATCTACATATTTTCTTAGACCTTTTGGTAAAGTTTAGTTCTATTCGTTTACTTTCCTTTCGCAATGGTTCATCGAATTACTAATGATAATATCAGTAAGTATGTTGAAGTCAGGTTAAAGAACTTTTTGGAGGTGTTAACTATAGCTCATCTGCAACCAGAGCTACGTCTTCTTACGACAGGATATTGTCAAAATGGATAGGAAACGAACCTCGTATGCATCCCTCGTAGCAATCATGTCAGGAAGAAGAACATCGAGGTTCCGCTTGCCTCACGACACACGACATCCATACTGCATACCCGCTCTAAATTACACCCATACCCCATTTGATCATGTGCATGACAAATACTTTGACCTGTAACTAGTGCACTTTCTCCGCGACAATGAAAGGAAACACACTATATATTACATAACACTTTATTTAATCATATATTTACAATCGGCACACGTATTATTTCGCACGAGCGACCATTTTGAAATCCGCGCGAGCGCGTAATCAATCGTTCGTTTATTGAATGTTTATATCATTATTAGGTACTATTATATTTTTATTTTATTATTTAAGGATGGTTTGGTAACACAATAACTGAATCATAGAATGATAATGTCATTGCTGCAATATCGTGATGGAACCGCAATTTCAAGCTTGGTTACTTTATGCATTAAAACTATTTCTAATAAAGTTTAAGAGCTTTGCAATGTTATTTTACAACAAAATTGAAAACAATATAGCTACTGAAAACTAGAACTTAACAGGACAGGTGGTACAAATACCTGTCTTAGTACAACAGCAAGTCTTTCTGAAGTGAATTGCTAAGGTTTTAATTTAAGGCAAATAACATTCTTGGCAGCTAAAGCCCGTTTACACGACAACTCACTTAATACGATTACTGCTAAACATTTTGAATTCCTGTCAACTATTGACAGAAACACAATAACCTATTTTACTAGTACTAGGGGACACCTAAATGAATGAGTTGAAGATCCAACGTGAAATACTACGAGGGATTTTCAACTCTCGACGCTGAGCCAAGAGTTAAAAATAACAGTGCGCTTTTGTTAAGGCATCACATTTAGTTGTTGTCTAGTTTAGTAAATTATCGTGCAAGTGGCTCTAGAAGGCTTTCAGCTAGTAACATCAGCCAATCTGATGTCCGCAGATAGGCTGCCATAAATAATTGCCTGCAGTTCCATAGGTTGGCTGCCGAAGACTGGCTGTAATAGCCTGGCTGCTAAGTACGTTGTGTGTCTTAAATTATCGTTTACACTTCTCCAGTCTTTAGTAGAGTGCGTTTGTTTGGTACATTGATAGCTAAGATTTAGTGACTGTAACTGTGCAAACAACCATGACTAAATACTAAACGATTGTTTACATAGTTCAGGAATTTCAGTAACTGAAGATTTATTACTGTTCTCTACTGAAGCTTAGATACTTGTAAAACAGAGAGACTGTGCTTCAGAGAGACTTGCGACCGTCTAGATGTGTGAAAAGTATGATTTTCATAATATGTTGCCAAAATTAATAAACAAATTATAATACTTATGGTATATGTACATATTGAAGTGAATGATCACAAATATTAATTGTAAATGTAGATACATCGATTATGGATGGTTAAATACATCATATTAAAAAATATAATAATCTACAAATTAAAACATTTACATTATATTGCAATGCAATTACATATAAAATAATAGGTACCGATGAGAGTAAATAACAAAATAAATAAATAGAATGTAGATATATAAATATATACTTACACATAATATTTTATATAGAAAATAGATGTAGATTTAATATTATTAGAGGCTGATAGAATAGATAAATCAAATATGTACTTGAATACACAGGGTGTCTCGTAATTAATAGATAACCTAAGACCCCTTAAGGGGTCATTGTACTTATCATTATGAACAACTATTACTATGGGATCAAACCTGAAATCACGAAAGCAGAATCAGCTGTTTCCTACATTTTGACGCGGTATGCGATCATAAATGTGGGGAACAGCTGACTTTTTTTCGCGATTTATGTTTGGTCCCATGGTAATTGTTGTTACCGTGTATAGATAGAAATAGATACGTAAATACGACAACAATATAGTAAGAAGCATACAATATTTAGATATTAAATGTTTTATTAATAAATACTTACAATAAAGAATACTATAAAATAAATAATTTAATTCATATTGTTAGTCACAATATAATTAAAGCTCCTTCCTTCGAAATTTTACAAAACTCACCGAAATAATTGACTAGTACTAAAAATATACAAAAACCGTAAAAAAGGTGTCGTTCGTCACTTTGGGAGATACCCTTTAAATATTCAATATTTTGTACAAAATATTTATTTACGTAAGTGTTGGGATAAACGATTCATATTTACAGTTTAGCTGTAAAAGCAAAGGAAGATCAGAACTGATTTTTATTGCAATGTTCTTTAAATAGCTCGACTTGTTAAATTACCTTTTTAGCCTCTATGAAAGGCATACGCTGAAAGTAACTCTGCAAAGGATTGCAATATAAATCCATCGTCCATATTTTTTTTCCTTTTTCGGTATCTTCTCTTCACCTGCATCACTCACAAATAAGTTTCATCTACAATATGAATCGTCTTCCCCACCCCCAAGCTATCAGCTAGCACGCACTCGAAACAATAATATAATAAACAGCCCATCACTGCTTAACCAGTAAAGTTAATAGAATAAGACCCAGAGGTGGGGTCAAAGTTCTGGGCTGGATGGCCGAAGAATGGGTTGAAATTCTGATTCTGGTAGTTCTGCTGTTGCTGTGGCTGCTGGTACTGTGGCTGGAAACCTTGGCTCTGCTGGAAACCCTGATTCTGGTATGGCTGAGGAGTGTACGCCTGATATGAAAACTGGGGTTGTTGGTGGTACACCTGGCTTTGAGGACGGTACTCCTGGTTTTGGGACTGAAATTGGTTCTGAGACGGGAATTGCTGAGGACCTTGGCTGAAGAGGCTGGTTTGTTGGGAGTATAGAGGAGCTGATCTGAAGTCACTTTGCTGTTGGTATTGAGGAACTGGGGCAGCTGTGGGGACTGGCGCCGGAGCTGCTTGTTGGTACTGCCTCGCAGGTCCAGGTTGAGCAGGCTGGTGGTACTGCCTGATCGGGGCAGGTCTTGGCTGGGCTCGGCTGTTGTACTTAGGGTCCTCGTAGATGCTGGGATCCTCACGGTACTGGCCATCGTCTTCTTGGCCATCGGTGAGGGCGTTGGTGGAGTGCTGGTTGTTGTTCAACGTCGGTGGGGGGACCATGATGCCGGGACCTGGAAGGTGATGGGTTACATTAGAAATTGTGTTTATGATGGATACGTGTTTCATCTGAAGTGCAATCCCTCTCTTTACCGAAACATATTCAGAAACGGTTCAAATTTTTGCGTTGCATGGATTAGAAGATGACGACTAATTGATTAGTATAGAAGTAGAAGAGATATATGTTGCACTGAACCCAAAGAAATAGGGATAGGGTCAAGAGAAATGATGAACTGCACCATGCGCCGTATGCGTTTGGAGAAAAACAAAGATACAATAACTCATCATCATCTGCCTGCCTTCTCCCAAGTACGTTGCGGTCGGTTTCCAGTGTAACCGAATGCAGCTGAATACTAGTATTTTACATGGAGCAACTGCCTGTATGACCTCTACAACCCAGTTACTGGGTAATACAATACCACTAGGTAAGTCTGGTTGTCAGATTTTCGGGCTTCTGAAGACCCGTAACGACTGTAAAGATCTACACGAATGGCAGCCAGGTACAACGGCTTAACGTGCTATCCGAGGCACGGAGGGTCTTGGTATGTAAAGATGGTCACCCATCCACGGACCAACCGCGGCAAGCGTAGCTTAACCTGATCGATCGACCCATTCGGCTATTATTACTCAGCCACAAGATACAATAACTGCTAGCTAATAAAAGCTTCATGGAACAGATGTGTGGAAGATCACAATATTGAAGAGGTTTTTTTTTTGGTTTGGTTTTTATTATAGAGTAATTCACGGGCTGATAGTAAATTACGATGAAGACAGAATTAAAGAGAGCCAAACAAATTGAAGATGAATCATCAAGTTTAATTAAATTAAACCTCTATTGCAATCTTAATTTACTTTAAGTTAGCAAGTATTAGGTAAGCTAATCTCCTAGTTAGCGAGAATTATGCAGTTAGGTAGATTATCAGGGCGTGAAGGTTGCTGCCAGAGTGCCACTTGTAGGGTAATTGCAAGACATGGCATATGAGTTTTCTAGTCCAAGAGTTTATTGTTCCGTTTCGGTAAATATTTGTGTGATAATTGTTTTCATTTTAGATAAAGTTGTGTAGAAAAGGAAGTTGCGAAAGAGAACGATGGCTGATTTTTAAGGGAGTACGATTTGAGTGTTTAATCATTGGACCTATCACTGTTTAGATATCACCTCTAGGTATGTCATAATCACCTAGAGTCAACAGGCGCGATGATATAAGATAGATGGACTGCTTCGTTGGCTTGGTAGTCGCAAACGCTACTGCTGTAAATGAGGTACCTACAGTGTTCGATTCTCAGGTTGGACAAAGTGACAAGTAGATTCAGAAGACGATGCGATGACTTCTCGAGACCTTATCAGCTCATCGACTAAGATTCGCACGAATTTACTAGTCCGAAACGGGCGAATCGTCAATTAAAAAAAAAAATCGAAATTTAAATTCGTACGAAACGACTAATAAGCCACCTTATCAATTGTACAGCTTTACCCTCTGTAACTAGTTATATTGTGTTGAATAATTTGTGTTGTCGATAAACCGATTGTATTCATGAACCCTGAGGTACCTATCGTCAATATTGTTAGTGCTTGCATGTGCAACAATGAAATCAACTGATATATTTGTTTGTATGATGGTCACACCGCACTACCAACTTTCATTGTTTATTACATCAGCAGTTTTAATGCTGTGTCACTTGCATGAGTCGTTAGATTCAATGTCCTAATCATGCTCAAAAAATGTCAAGGTTACGTGAGTAATTCAGTCATCACTTTCAGCACACATAACTTTAGAAATCAACATTCCTAAACGATATTTTTTTTTATTGAAGGTATACAAAAACAGTATGACAGATTTAAAGAAAAAGTTTTTCTTAAAAAACTTCTACTAAATGAAAATTCACTGACAGACAACGCGATGTCTAAAACCGCGGGGTCTAAAAGCATTAAATTTTGCAAAAGACTTCCTTCTATAACGAAGGTGATATATTAAGGAGGATAGGTTATGGGTATGATATATTAGGAAGGATTTATATAACGACTAATGAAGAATTTTTGAAAATTCATGCCCAAAGGTATTAAAAATAGGGAGTGCAACTTTGTACGGAAGTTCAACTTTTTTGCGATGGGAAATCACATTGACTGCATGGCTTGTATACATGAAGAAAACGCAATATATATATCGCAGCAGGATTATACAATGGTTGATCTGTATCTAATAGCCGTTACTCCACACTATAAATGACAAATCATCGGCTACTGTCATATAGCCGGACCACCATAACATTACACCATGATGTGTCGATTGCCCCACGACTGAATTAGAGAGCAGTGGTGTAACCGCTCCAGTTTGTGCGCAGCTGTTGAACTCATGTTCCGGATACAGTGGCTAATTGTTGAGGGAATTGTTAATTGATGAGCAATTTCTATTTCGATATCGTTCAGATTTTTCATTTGCGAATGTCTTGAGTTTAACAATAAAACTAGATTTTTTGCCTGTGATTTGACCTAACGACCTAATCTTCGCAATAGTTTTCACGCTCGCTTTGGTGGTGGATATCCTATTAGGAATAATAGGGTTATCACCCACTATAGTATAAAGTCAGGTCACCTCTTGCAAAAGCTGTATAGACAGCTCCAATATTAACAGCATATCATGTTGGAGCAGCCTGTAAGGTTTGTAAGAGGTGACTTACCTGAAGTCATCAGTCGATCGATCCAATAGTAAGCAGTACAGTACAGATTGGTAAAACGAACCATGAAATGTAAAGAAATTCGCTATTTGTTGAGCTAATTAATGTTGTATTGTACTTTGAACGGCTCATTTTATGTTATGTTTTACCAAACTATACCCGGTATTACAACGCACATTATCACACTGATATTATAAAGGCGAAAGTTTGTGAGTGTGTGTGTGTTTATATGTTTGTTACTTCTTCACGCTCAAACGGCTGGACCAATTTTGATAAAATTTTGTATGGAGTTAGCTGACACTCTAGATTAACATATAAGCTACTTTTATCCCGATATTCTTACGGGATCGACATTTACGCGGGTAGGGCGCAGCTAGTTTAATCTAAATTCAGATTACCACGCAAAAACAAAACAGCTAAAACAAGAGCCATCCTACCTTCAGGCTCGAAACCTCTCTGGCTGCTGGCTCCGTAAGAGATCTCCCTGTTCTTTCCATTCTCGTCCACATATCCGTACTTCCCGGCTACGTCTCCGTTCGGGTACTTCGTTTCGATCTTGAAGGACCCGTCGGCTGCTTCGTAGCCATAGCTGTAGGAACCGTCGTCGTTCTGTCGGTTGATCTGCTTGAGGATCGGGACTGGGGTCGTCGTGGGCCCGTTGTAGTTCTGGCAGTGGACTGCGAGCCACGCCGTGCAGAGGATTAGAGTCTGGAAAGAAAGAGAGAGAGTTTAAGTGAAATTGTTATATTTTTGATCTACAGGGTTGTTTTTTTATGTTAAGGGATTTTAAAAATAGTTCTTAGATCACCCTTAACAAACAGGACGAAATGAAGATCGAGTAAATAATAGACGGAGACTCATGCTCAGCCAAAATAGGCTATTGAGGAATAGGAAGTTATATTTCAATATAACGGTAGATGAGTTATATATAAGACAAGCTTTCGACCTACATTAACTAAGTATTAGTTGTGTTTTCATGAATGAATTCTTAGATTTATTAACCCTATATCTATGCACAGTTTTTGTGCTGTTTCAAGCATGTTTAAAACACACTATAAAACAATCTAAACATCTGCTAATTTCGGAAGTAAAAATATAACAAGATAATCGCATCTTTTTTTGTACCTAACCACCACGAACCGTGTAACTCAGTTTAAATTTCACAACATTACAAAAAATAACAGCGTTAAGTTATTTCAAACAGTTAAAAGTGAGCGCCCTTGATCTTGCCACTGCGTTGTCGTTGCGTAACCGCTGCGTGCTCGTTACGGTGTAATTGGAGGTTTTGTACTCAGTAATTATATCGATGTTTGTTGCTTTATTATGGTGTAAGTGATTAAAGGGAGTGTTCACAAATTGGAATGCTGTACGTAATGCCACTGAACTTTTAACAATGGATAGAGTAATATTTAGCTGAGCTTTCATTTAAGTACTGCTTTACATAGTGCTTTTTGAGAAAATAGTATGCACCGAAGATTCTGGTGGGATCCTTTAATGTGATCGACACGGCCAATAAATGAATATTTCTAAAAGTAATCCACACACCCTTCATTCTTCCCCAGATTGAAGACAGATAGACTAAAATTAACCTTTTGAACGCCACGGTCGGGTAAAGACGACAAACGAAAACGTGCCCAACACGCGTTTTCTTGACGGCTGTAGACGACGGTGGTGTGTTGCGCACGTTTTCGTTTGTCGCCTATAGGTACCCGACCGTGGCGTTCAAAAGGTAAAAAATGTCGTTTTCTTGACGGCTGTAGACGACCGTGGCGTGTTGCGCACGTTTTCGTTTGTAGTCTATACCCGACCGTAGCGTTCAAAAGGTTAAGTAATTCCTTCATTATCTCATCTAAGTTAATGTGTGCCTTATTCTGAAGATTCTCGTACCTAATTAAAATCGTTCAAAATCTAGTCACATTCTCATCTCTGCGATAACCAATGTCAAAAACTTGTCAAAAATACCTCTAGTTTCTAGGTTTGATCTCAGGATCAGATTGTGAACAAATTTAAAATTACGGGATTTGCCCCTCTGTTCATTACGACGGAAAAGTGTACTTGAAGTAATAACCAAGTAGAATGTCGCATTTATAAGCAAAATCTGGAATTTTGCTTTTAAATGCCACATTCTACTTGATAACGAGATAACTAGATATCTCCACAATTACAAAACACAGCTTCTGACGCCATATGAAACTTTATAAGGACAAAATTCTCGAACAATTTGCTACTGCTACCTATACATTTTTTCCTGCAAATTCTTGGTAAAGTAATGACACAAGAAACTTTGTCGACTTGTTGACGCCCACAGCACAGTACAAAAAAAACAGTAGTCCAACTGCGAAAAACCACTCGAATTGACGCACTCACTCAGAAATGCGACGACCGTGCTGATATACTTTAAGAGCCTATACTACCTCAGCTAAAATTCACTCTTTATCTCGCTCGCACGATACTGCTAGCGGACTGTGTGAGAGCGCGACAGAGTGCGGTGCTGGGCGAAAAGCAGTGCCAATAGTTTAGGTATTTGCTTTTTACGGTGAAAATAAAGGTAATTCAAAAAAACTAAATAACATTAGACCTGCTTTATAGTTAGTTCAGTTAGTATGCGAAGTTTCATGATCTAATTTGAAGTATTTTTTCAATACCAGCGATTTATTGTTCGGTTTGGAGGTAAATTTGGATTTTTTTTCTATCGTGAAAATTTTATGGAATCGTGTTTTCGTCTAACATAGTACTTAACATTAATCCTCAACTTTAGCATATATTTATTTCAAAATTAATGCTGCGGTATTTTCGACATAACGGAGGATCATGATAAGCCATTTGAGGTAGTATAGCTTCCCGTTCTCGTTTCCAAGGACGTGCCTGTGCCCTTTTTTTTTTTTTTTTTTTGGGTGGGAAATCATCAAATGACCCCTCCCGCTCTGGGCGGAGCGGAAGGGAGTGTCAGACTCTTACTGACTAAAACCCACCCGTGTTCCTTCAGTTGCCTGTGCCAGGGGCCACGGTATCTCTTTCGAACAACCCGCGACCCTGGCGGGCATCGGCCCTAGCGGACCCCGTCAGTTGGTGCTGACATCTCCTTGAGGCGCGCGTGGAACACAACGCGCCGTCGACCCGGGCCTGGTCCTTACCGGACGGCGAGCTGCCCATTGCTCGCCGTCCGCAAGCCCGCGCCTACGGTGGCCGGGAATCGGCTATCGATTCCCGACGCCCAGGGCGTCTCCTGCGGCGGCTAGGGGCGTGAGGGCGCAAGGATTGCCTCTCCCTCACGCGCTCCGCCTCCTCCTTCGCGAGCATCACTGCTTCGCAGAAGGAGGCGACAGCCTCCCATGCACTCTCGCTCCGTACCATGGCCCGGACTAGGGCCGGACGCGAGAGATCGCCGCCGCCGATCGCCTCCGTGAGGACACGGCGGTGCTCTGCCCAAGCTGGGCAGATCTCCACCGTATGCTCCACCGTGTCCTCCGGGCGATCCACACAATGGTGACACCCGGGCGTTTCCTCCCGCCCTATTCTGAACAGGAACCTCCCGAAGCAGCCGTGCCCGGTGAGGACCTGCGTTAGGCGGAAGGTGAGGACGCCGTGGCGCCTCCCTAGCCACTCCTCAAAGAGGGGACTTATCGCCGCAATTGTGGCGTGCCCAACGTGCCTGTGCCCTGGGACCTATTTAATAAAAACCGACAGACGACAATTTGAGAATTTCGCAACTGGCATGAAAATATGTATTGTAATAAATTTTGTATTTTTTTTTTGTCAAATACGTGTAACAAACTATTGCCAGTTAGATTGTTATTAATTAAGGCCCCGGTCGCACCCCCTCGAGTGAGTCTGCGTGTAGGTGTGACCTGGCACGGGTCGGTGATATCACGTGCCGTGGGTTAGCAGCTTTATATGCAAGTTTCGCAATGCAGTTCTTCGGTAGCTAGTTGTCGTATTGAGACAAGGCGACAATCGCGACCTTTTTAGAAAGTAACGATTCACAAGCCCAAGCTTGCAATCAGACCCACCCTCTTGTTCAATGTCGATCGACGTCCACTGATCTTATTTTCTGTCGATTGATGACATCGATCGTCATTGGTCTAATGGGTGTGGAAACAACTTGAACAGCCTACCTAATGATTAATTAATTATTATCAGAAAAAAACAAAATTGAGATACTGTTTTATATTTGTACTGTGTCCAGAGAGAATGTCCTAACTTAGCAACTTAGCCTTGTGGTCAACGCGGACATACGATACTTTGTTTATATACTTATTATATATTGATCTGTAAGTATATAAAATTAATATCGCTCGTGGTAAGTGGAAATTGGTTTATGATTAAAACATGATGGAAAGCTTACGCTACTTCGAGTTACAAAATGTATGAAGATTAAAGATATTGGCTATTTATATACATTAAGGATCGATTTTTCTGCGGTGCTGTCGAAGTCATGATACCTACGCAATGTTGTAAATGACGACATGGCAAATATGGGTCAAAGTCATTAGGTATATAAATGTTTACCCTTTTTGAGTTTAAATATGTTAGAATTACGATAGTATGATAAGTAGTGAGGTACCTAATTATCGACAGCTTCATTTACTTATTATTTGTGCAACTAGCTTAAAATTGTCTGACTGACTGACTCCTTGACAAATTCAAAAGTGCCTGTAAATGGTTTAATTGAAATAAATGCCTTAAGTATGAGTTTGTTTTCATGGAAAGGAAAGTTTTTAAAATACCAATCGTACAGAATTGCATGTTTAGATGAAGTATTTAATCTCGCTACTACCTATATTAATCTCTGTCATGCCACTAATGAAAACAGTGAGACTGTCAACCTTGAGATCCCGAGTTCGATTACCTGTCCGGTCCTGATATCAACAAAAAATAAATTAAGAACTCGTATCTCCACTGTAAGAAAAAGAGACGAAAGTCCTTGATTGTAATAAGTAAAGGAACTATGCTTCAATCATCTGCCTAGCCTTTTCCCAACTATGTTGGGGTCAGCTTCCAGTCTAACCGGATGCAGCTGAATACCAGTATTTTACAAGGAGCGACTGCCTATCTGACCTCCACAACCCAGTTACTGGGTAATACGATACCCCTTGGTAAGACCGGTTGTCAGACTTTCGGGCTTCTGACTACCCGTAACGACTGTCAAAGATCCACGAATGACAGCCGGGACCAACGGCTTAACGTGCTTACCGAGGTACGGAAGGGTCTCGGTATGTAAAGATGGTCACCCATCCACAGACCAACCGCGGCAAGCGTAGCTTAACCTGATCGATCGACCTGTGCGGCTGTTATTATTTAGCCACGGGCCCCTACGGGAACTATGCTCCAATATGGAATTAAATAGACCACCTAGATCAGAAACCAATTAAAATAACTTCTCGTAATGAGTTAATTACCTACACACACTATCCACAATTTTATTATAATTACTACCAACGCAAAAATGTGTAAGGCCTCTCATGTCATGACATTGCACAAATATCTTTATACAGCTTATGTATACCTATGAGCAGCTACCTACGTAGATATAATAGTAAGTATGTAGGCTAGTAAATCTAGCAAAAAGCTATACATCAGCTACCTGCCAGGTAGTTAATGTGTAGCTTTTTGTTACATTGTAGATTGGACAGAAAAAGTAATCAAGTCTGTTCCCTCAAGAATCTTAGAGTAGGTACATACGTAAATCCAATGGTGTTCATCAATTCTAGTTTTCTTTGTCTCAACTAATATTATCTAAATTTAATAATATAAATAGAAAAGATTTGATTTTTTGTGTTTGTTTGTTTCGCTTTCACGCTAAAACGGCTGACCTGGACCTGGACCTGGAGCAGGACATAGGCTACTTTTCATCCTGGGTCGCAGAATAAGTCGCGGACAACAGCTTTCAAAAGATTATGAGGTTTTATAGTAGAGCATTCATGAAGTTGATCCGCTTGCTGAAGTCAATACAGCTAAATTTAGAACTTCTTCAGCCACTAAGAGATAAAATTAAAAGTCTCATAAGCCTCGATAATTCATTTCTTCGGAAAATTAAAGAGAAAATCGATCAAGTATGCCATTACCCACTGATTAAGTATAATAACCATTAATTCTTGACAAACTAGTAACTAGTCAGGCATTATAGATGTGTAGGTACTAGTGGTCTAGATACTGGATAGATCTAGTGCTTATGTAACATTCAGGGCATTTAGAAGCCTGCACCACTTCCTACACAAACAAAGTCGTTGAATAGCTTATTGATATTCACTTTTAGCAAATAAGTCAATAGAGCCGTACTAAATCCAAAACAAGCTTCTGTCCGCGACTTGGTCTGCGTGGAAGAAACATACCTATATCCTATGGCACTCCGCAATAGTGTACTCGTAGCTTTCAATTAGTAAAAGATCTTTTGTATTCAAATTAGAATTTCTAGAGATCAAACAATTTTTCTTAAGTATAATATTAGTTTACATTAGATTATCAATCAATTCAGACTATTGCAGTCCACTGCTGGACATAGGCCTCTCCCAGGCTGCTCCACAACACCCTGTCCTCCGCCTTCCGCATCCAGTCCACCCCAGCCACCTTCTCTAGTTCGTCCGTCCATCTATGTAGCTGGGGGTCCCACACTACGCTCGCCGATACGCGCTCTCCACTCCAGGACTCCTCTACTAAACCGGCCATCGGTCTTTCGACAGACATGGCCAGCCCACTGCCACTTCAGTTTGCTTACTCTACAAGCTATGTCGGTAACTACGGTTCTTTTCCTTATAATTTCATTCTACAGCTTCACGGAAATATCACCCAAGCTTTCTATTCCACTGCAGATGGCTTTACCAAGGAGACAACGAGCCGTTTCAAATAGTACCCATTCATTAATATTAATAATTATTTCACATTGCATACTTGTCTAAGAATGTGGTTTAGTAGGTACGCGTGCAAATGAGATGTATAAGGGTGTGTACGGACTACGGACGGTTAGACAATAATCTAACATGTCTGGTTTCTATTGTCGTGTCGTTTGGATATGTTGTTTACATATGATTGGATTGAATGAATATGTAATGTTATGATAGTGTTATTGTTTTGGTGTTGATAATATCAGATCAGATTGCATGCAATGCTTTTGTGTATTAGAAGTAGGCAGGTGTCAAAGGTCATGTTACGGAGTTTCTAATGCGTGACATTTTCATAGTTAAATTGGATCAATGTCATGTCATACCTTAGGTAAAGTTAGACTTATAAGACGAAATGATGTAAGCATTAAGTACATTATAGGGGTCTCCCTTGTTTCATTGAAAAGAAATTGCCAAATTATCACTTCCCAAACAATTTTCCGCATAATTTCATTTGCCAAATCATTACTTAGCAAGTAAACTTTTCTCACAAAAAAATTGTAACACAAACCTAAAATAACATATTTTACGCAAAATAAAATAAGCCAAATATTTAGTACCATCGGGGCCCCTATTTCTGTCCGCCTATGATTTCAAATGGCTCTGTTTAATATGATATGAGGTAAAGGTATTTGTATTCTCATCCGCTCGCTCTTGCATCCAATGTCGACGGAGCCCCGCTTCGCGGGGTTCCTAATTCTGTGAAAAGGGTTTAAAGTAACCTAACAAAACCAAACCTCGGGGTGCCCTTCGCTTGCTCTTGCATCCTACGTCGCCTATCGACCGATCACAACCATGCAATATAATTAAAAAAGTAATTATATAAGTAAAACCATGTAAGCCCAAAAAAAATATATTTTTGCTATAATATTTTTTTCATAACAAATCATTTGACTAAATGTTTATTGTCTAAAGATGGTTTGCTGTAATAAATCATTTGATTAAAGACCAAATGCCTAAATAACATTATCCTTGATAATATTCTACTAAGTAAAATTTGACCAAATGAAAATGTGCGTACTAAAATCATTCCAAACATTGCATTGCAATAAAAAAAGATTGCTATAATTTGTTTGGGTAGTGAAATTTTGGCAAAATCTTTTTGGCAAAACGGCAGGATCCCACATTATATATTCCATATTTTATGAGCGTGGCTAGCTGACATATAATTTGATTTAATGTACTATGTCTCGTAAAGTTAATTACTTTGCATACCTACTATTGTATAGAAGCAAGTTTTCTAACTGAACAGACAGCTGTGCTGCTGGGAGTTTGTTGCGTCACTTCTTCCCGGCGAAAGCACTAAGAAGTGGTGAAGGGCCGGTCGTTTTGGGGGAATGTCTTATGTCATTTTGACGTTCGAAAAGTGCTAATTCTCAGCCTAGTTTGAATAAATAACTTTTGATTTTATCAATTTTAACGAAAGCTCTGTAATTACAAGTATGTGCGTAGAACGACCACCGTAATTAGACAATGGCTCAAAAAATGATTTAATTTGTCAGTGAAACAAAGAAAAACTCGTCATTACAAAACTTGTACAGCTCTCGACACTATTGCGACTTCATGCCACAAAGTGTACAGAACCAGTCGAATAAACAAGCTATTTGAATCCGAAACTAATCGACCATGTTCAAAACCACGTACCACCATAACATTTCAACAGCCTACTATTTAATCGCTGCATGTCTGTCGCACGTAATTTGAATACATTGCACCGTCTGACCGCGGCCTAATTTTGGCGCACTCAAAATATGAGGTCATTTTTTACATCATTACGTTTGATCGGTTACACTCAGGTACTTATAATTAGACCTTGTCGTATGGGTTTTAAATAATTATTGGGCATTAAAGTATCGTAATTTGATTGAAATTATTTGACAAGAAATGTAACACAACTATATTTTTTTATTATTTTGATCTTTTTCTTTTGTTGATCGAGGGTTATGACATCATATTTTGATAGTAAAATAATACAGGAGTGATGAGGATTACCTATGCTTATCTATACTTCTATACTAAATTTAGAAAGAGGTAAACTTTGTTTGTTTGTAAGTTTGTATGTGTAGATTTTTCAAATCCGACTCGTAGTTCCGGAGATTACGTACCCCCTGTACGTAATCTCCGGAACTACGATTCGGATTTGAAAAATCTTTTTGCATTAATTCATAAGGAAGGTTAGAGGCTATTGAACATCACGCTACGATTCATAGGAGCCAAGCTATAGGTCAAAAGTCACAAAGCTAGCTAAGCGAAAACGCGGACAAAGTCGCGTGCAGAGGCTAGTTGATAATATGTACATTACTTAATTAATCAATAAATAAATCAGATAAAACAGCACTTTGTATCTCCTTCCCCTTTTTAATCCATCCAAAGGTTGTCTTTAAATGATCGATTTTAGCGATAAGACCGCCCATTGTGTCACCCTTTGTAGTATTTCAATATTTATGTCTGTAATTTATATGGTGTACATAATCAAGAGAATTATATTTTAAAGCAGGAATGTTCGGCATGAAAACGGAAGTTACCAAAACACAATTTATAATCAAGGATATGATAATCGTATAGCTCTTAACTCTTATTGCTCTATATTAAGAAACCCATGACCACATATCCTTAATCACCAATTAATAATAAAAAAACTCGTGCAATTTAATTTCAAGACCTATTTCCTATCCGTGCTGAAACCCACGTTAGCCGTTCACTTGTTTTGTCCAAAACAATAAAGCAATACAATGTAATTGGGAGATTGTTTTAGTGATAAACAACTTCTATTGACCAATACTACGGAAATATTGCGTGTTACAAGTCTGAGTTTTAATTTAGAGGTTCTGGAAAAAATATTAATTGTTTGACAGGTGTAATAATAACTGGCCTTGGTTGTGTATTTAGTTAAAAATAATTTAGTTAAATGTTAAGTACACATAATAGTACATTATGATACTAGCTAGGGTGCTAAACGCCGTGCATTAGTAGACTTCTGAGGCCACACGTCAACAACATCTGCCTAGCCTTTTCCCAACTAAGTTGGGGTCGGCTTCCAGTCTAACCGGATGCAGCTGAGTACCAGTATTTTACATGGAGCGACTGCCTATCTGACCTCCACAACCCAGTTACTGGGTAATACGATACCCCTTGGTAAGACTGGTTGTCAGACTTTCGGGTTTCTGACAACCCGTAACGACTGTCAAAGATCCACGAATGACAGCCGGGACCAATTCCGAGGCAAGGAGGGGTCTTGGTATGTAAAGACGTTCACCCATCCACGGACCAACCGCGGCAAGCGTACCTTAACCTGATCGATCGACCCGTGCTGCGGACCGTAGTTCTTAGGTCAGACGTATAGTATTTTAATATTTTTTAGCTCGTGTGACCTAACCGCGCACTTAAATCAAGCTTTCTGTGTAAAATGGACTACTTAAGGGGCTTACAGGACCTAATCACAAAAAACGCAAGTTTTAGAAACAATAAGAGTAGGTATATGATCGACTACAGTAAACAAAATCATAAAAATATATGATATTCTTCAGGGTATATGCTAGGTAGCTAGTGTGTTGAAAATATCATACAACTAATTTGATACGATAGAAAAAAATCATGAAGATGCCTCTAAAAACTTTCTTTTAACAATAAAAACCAATACTAATAAACATAATTTTTTGTCAGAACATTTTACAAGCAACATACCTGCTAAAAAACTAGTGTTTTAATTTTTTAGTCCAAACAATAGATTTTTTGTAATTAAATAATTGCTTCATATTTTGCAATAAATTACCAGCGTTAATTGTGTCATCGCGCTTCTCTTTCTTTTTTATGCAGTCCGACAGTAACCGCGCTTTAGGTCATGTA
Source organism: Mesoligia furuncula (assembly GCA_916614155.1). Lineage (NCBI taxonomy): Eukaryota > Metazoa > Arthropoda > Insecta > Lepidoptera > Noctuidae > Mesoligia > Mesoligia furuncula. Next base: position 30,390,712 of record OU744799.1, read on the forward strand.
AGCCCCCATAAGTGAAAAGCGTGATGTAAGTACGGGTTTAGGTCATAAAGTGCTATAAAATTAATTTTCAATGGTTTGGCCACATTTGGTCCAAAATAGTCATTTTGTATGAAGCAACGCAAACATTGAAAGGGAATGAAATTGTTTTCAAAAATGTTTTCCTGAGTTTTCCATGTAAGATATCTGTTTGCAGTTATATTAGCTATTTATAGCTTGTCTGCTTCGTAGGTTTAGTGGTCGCAAGCGCTATTGTCATCATTGCATCATCGTCTGTGTGGTGCCGGACTTAAAGAATACCACCACCCCTTACTTTCCGTGGGTGTCGTAAAAGGCGACTAAGGGTCTTACCGGAGAATGGGCAGCAGTGTTCTCTATGCATTCCACCATCATACCATACTGCGATCGCCAACCCGCCTGCCAAGCGTGGCGATTATGGCAAACCCCCCCAAAATTGGGGGAGGCCTATGTCCAGCAGTGGACGTCTATCGGCTGAAATGATGATGATGATGATGAAGCGCTATTGTTGACCATGAAGTCCTGGGTTCACTTCCCGGGTCGGACAATGATGTGTTATTGGGTATTTTCATCTGAAATTTCTCAATAGCATCCCGGTGTATGGTTGCGTGCCAATAGGGGGCGAGTATATTGAGAAGCGCCCTATATGGCCTTATTGCATGGGACTTAAAGTCCCATAACTGGCTAAAGTCTCATAATGTGGTTAAGGTGTACTGATAAGTACACCTCGCTCAATCCTTTCAGGAATACAGGCGTGATGTTATATTATATTTTATATCTTTTATGACAAGGTAAACAAAGGCATAATGCTACGTAATTCAATGATATTCTTATTATGATTGGCGCTAGCCGTCACGTTAACATCGTGCTCCGCTATAAAATTCTTTTAAAATTACAAAACTCAGTCGTATAAGGTTAATTCGATTAAAATTGTGTTACCATTAGTGTGAAGAACCTGTGTTAGTGTTATCTCGACGTAATTACCGCATATAACAAAAACTATAAGTGCTGTGATAGTTGAACCAAAACTCAGACTGTATGGGGTTTTAAAGTGCGTCAAAAGTATTACGGAGACCAAGCCAACTAACGTGGACCAAGTTCCGTGATAAGTTACTAAAATCTCGAATAAAAAAACACAATTCAAAAAGTGGAAAAATCCACAAGTGTTGTGAGCAAAGTCCAACCTGATTTAAATCTACAACGAACTTTTTAATCCAACTAAATATTATAACATATCGATCATTAATTTCACGGCGCAAAGTAAAGACACAGTGGCCGTACGTGATATACACGGACTGGCGCTCAGAGGCTCCCGAGTTCGCGCCTCACCAAACGCAAGCACTTTTTGTATTTATCACATCAGATTTGTGGTCAACTACGTACCTATCGACGACTCAAAACCAAATTATTAATAACGACACCTAGAAGTATAAATTATCTGTCAATTACAGTGACTTAGAACATTAGACATGGCACCTCAGCCCACTACGTCTATTAATAATGCAAATAGTGGCCGCAAGATGTCAGTACTCGTCGTATGTCACAAATGTAAAAAGAATGTTGACATAAAAAAAACTGCTCTATGTTCTGTCTGCAAGAATAGGTATGAACTAGACTGCGATGGTTATCCGGAGCAAACATACCGGCTAATGAATCAGGAGTCCAAAAATAAATGGCGCTGCAAGTTATGTACTAGAAAATTGGCAACTTGTTCTAAAGATGCATCAAATATAACTATGAGGAAAAAACCGACCATATCTACCACGGAGTTGTCCCCAGATATGCAAACAAAGCAAAGGATAAACCAATTGTCTTCTACGCAAGATTCTCATGTTCTCACCGATTATGACACTTCCTGTGATTCGGATACTTCACCAAATATACACTCAAAAAGTGTAGATGGGACTATGACTAATTTATCATCATTTTCGGAGATGCAAGATACAATAGTCCAGCTGACTGCAAAACTAGAAAGTACGGAACACGAGCTAGAAAATACGATATTAGAAAATAATGATTTAAATAAACAATTGACCAAGTTAACAACTGAAATTAAAATATTGAAGACGCTATGTCATTCTTCATCAATGATAGAAAGCAGCCCCGTAAATTATAATATAAAGAAAAAACACCCGCGCCTCAATCAAAACGTATCATCTACACCGTCTTCGCCGAGACTCATAGATAATGCCAACTATGCTTCCCATCAATATCTCCAACAAAAAATAATTACGCTAGAAAAAAACCTTCAACGCGCTGAAGATGAGATAAAAAGACTAACTGCACAAATACAGCTACTGGAACAATCTCTCAGCACTACATCAAAACCAGAGTTGACGTTAACAACTCCAACCCATTCCACCAAAGATCAGGAATCAGACCTAAAACAGCGCTTACCTGGAAAAAAAATAGCCATTTTCGGTGCGCAACAATGTGTAGGTCTAGCTGCTGCCCTACAACATTCGAGAAAGTCTACACAATTTGAAAAGTATGGCGTCTTTGCCCAAACGATGCCAAACGCATATAGCGACACAATAGTTAAGTGCTGTATAAAGGCTAACCTTCGACCAGAAGACAAAATAGTAATATGTCTGGGTGAAAATGACCATATCGTCGGACCAGTGTTGTCTCAGCTTAAAAATGTTTTTAAGTCATTTCCTAAAAATAGTATTATAGTATTAAGTGTATTAAAAAATGACCGTTTAGATGTCAACAAACTGAACAATAGTTTCAAGAACATTTGTAAATATTACGAAAACAGTTATTTCACGAATAGCACATATTTTAACTTGTCTGATATATGCAAATCAATTAATTATGTAATAGATTGTGAAGAATACGATAGAAAATATCTAAATCCAGTCGAAATTAGGAAATTCCTTGTTGGTAGCAATCTAAGCTTTTTACCTAAAACAAAGTCAAACGCGCCCAAAAAAGGTACTATACCTTTTTATTTTAAAAATATGAACAGTAAAGAACTCGGAGTGGAAAATGTAACTAGTATACCATCCGTGAAACCTAAAAAAGGTACCATCCCGTTCTATTTTCAACCTAACACAAAACAACCTAACACAAAAAACGACACATTTTTTCGTGCATAGAAACATAACACCTAAATCACATAGTTTTAGAATCCTCCATCAAAATATTGCAAGTGCGTTATCGAAACAAGAGCTTCTAGATTTAACTTTACAGGAGATGAGAGATTTAAACAATGACCCACATGTGATTTGCCTCTCCGAAACATTTATTAAAAAAGGAGAAGAGAGCTATCTCAAGTTACACAATTACGTAATGTCAACAAATTTTTGTAGGGAAAAACATAGAGGTGGCTCTTGTATATTGATCAGGAAAGGTATGGGATTTAAAGAATTACCATTACAAGAATATGCATCAGTAAATACTTTCGAGGCATGCGGAATAGAGTTGACTGAGGAAAAATTGGTAATTATTTGTTTATACAGAACCCCTCACTCAGACCCGAACCAATTTTTAGCTAAATTAAACAGTATTTTAGAATATTTGGTCACAAAATACAACTCGAAAACGCGCATAGTTTTAGCAGGCGACTTTAATATAAATACCTTCAAAAAAGGCAAAATCACACAAGACCTGCAAGATCTAGCACACTCTCACAACCTAAAAATTCATATTGACGTAGCCACTCGCAAATGTTCTTGTATAGACCACATATTAAGCAACATACCTGACGCAATCGCACAAGTGCTACCATTACATCTCTCGGACCACGACACAGCACAAATGCTAAGTTTTCCTTTGCGAGTCCAGACAAAAGCTGCAATATTTCATACGTACAAAAGGGATTACAGTTTAAATAATATACATAAATTCACAGAATGTATAAAAAATCTATCGTGGTCAGATGTATATCTAGAAAACGATGCAAATACGGCATTCAACCGTTTTCATGAACTAATGTGCCTGTTTCATAAGCTCTGTTTTCCAAAAGCAAGGGTTAGGATAAATACAACCAATAATAGTAAACGAACGTGGATGACTAAGGGTCTTAAAGTATGTTCTAAAACTAAACGATTCTTAAGATATCAATACTATAAGAATAAAAATAGTACTAACAAGGTTAAATACACAACATATTCCAATTTATTGCAAAAATGTATACATAATGCTAAACGGAATGCTAACATTAAGTTTATAAATAACAATAAAAACAAATGTAAAGCCACGTGGTCCGTTATAAAGAATGAAATAGACAGTATGAACTCTGGGGACAATATTGATCGCATACGAATTGACAACGCTATACTCACAAAACCTGCAGAAATAGCCGCAGCTTTTAACAATCACTACATAAACAGTTTTCCAGCACAAAATGGTATACATATTCATCGCAATGGAAACATCGCCGCTAACTCGATGTTCCTCACTCCTATTTCTGAGAGTGAGGTAAGGCAACATATACTATCATTAAACAATACTAACTCTGAAGGCTACGACGAATTAAACACCAAAATCATTAAAGCATGTGCCAATGAAGTGAGTGGAGTGTTGACATATCTGATTAACTTATCTTTTTCACAGGGAGTATTCCCAAACTCTTTGAAATTGTCTATTGTCAAACCATTGTTCAAAAAGGGTGAAAGATATGATGTAAACAATTATCGTCCTATAACGCTAATACCCATCTTGTCCAAAATATACGAGAAATGTATGTACCATAGACTAATTAAATACTGCGATAAATTTAATATCATAAGAAAAGAACAATTCGGCTTTCAAAAAAGTAAATCTACTACATTAGCCATTTTTTCACTTCTGAAAACCATACTAAATGGAATAAATAATAACCAGCTGGTAACAGGATTATTTTTTGACTTATCAAAGGCGTTTGATTTGGTTTCACACGTTAACCTATTACAAAAATTAGAAGCTCTCGGAATTAGGGGAGTGCCACATCAATGGATATCTTCATACCTAACTGACAGAAAACAGTGTGTTTCTGTCACCAAAGTCGATGGAAATGGAGATATGTTACTGTATACGTCTGAGTATAAATATATAAAACGTGGCGTGCCCCAAGGTAGCATATTGGGGCCTATCTTGTTTCTCCTCTACATTAATGACATTGTTAATGTGACTAAGTACAAATGCTTTCTTTATGCTGATGACATTTCTATAATTGTAACTTCTGACAAAAAATATAAATCTATTACTGACCATGAAATTGACATAAATAAAACAATTGCTGACTTAATTAATTGGTTAAATGACAATAATTTATGTATTAATCTTGACAAATCTGTGTATGTACAATTCAACAAATCTCATTTTAATAAATTTAATTTTAAGATGGACATACCAAAAATTAACCAGGTGACAAAAACAAAGTTTTTAGGTATAATAATAGATGAACATTTAGACTGGAAGGCACAGGTTGAGCATGTATGTAGCAAAGCGAATAAATTTGTTTATGCCCTTAGAAAGATTAAGAACATAACAAATATAAAAACGGCGATAATGTCATATCGAGCGTATGTGGAATCCTCGTTGCGGTATGGAATAATGGAATGGGGAAATAGTACCGACTTTAATAGAGCATTTATCGCACAAAAGAAATGTATACGAGCCATATACGGGATTCCGTCAGATGAATCATGTAAACCAATATTTAAAAAGCTTGGTTTGCTACCACTGCCTTCAATATATGTGTATGAAGTATGTATGTTTGTACAGAAACATAGAGAACTGTTCAAAACAGCTGAGGATGTTTGTTCACGAAGTCGGCGTGATCGATTCAGGCTGGTACTTGACGAGATACCTCGGTGTGTTAAATATAATAAAAATTGTGTAGCTATGTGTGTGCGTATATTCAATAAATTACCAAATACATTTAAAGATCTAAATTGCAGACTTTTTAAAATTAAATTGTGTAACTGGCTGAATGAACATAGTTTTTATAGTGTTAAAGATTTTCTCGAGCATAAACTACAATGTTGATACTTACTATAATTTTGCATGCTTTAATATTGAGCAAAACATGTTTGGTCTCATCTTGATTTTGTAACATCTTTTAATACCGTGTTTTTTGCAAATAAATATTATTATTATTATTATTATTAAATTCGGCGTGAAGCAGCCTGCTGTGTTTCGTCGATGCGTGGGAGTTCCTGTGCCTTAAGCATCTTCTGGGCACGCTCGTTCCATCGTAGACCTCAACCATCGCTTTCCATCAGGCGTGCGTGATCGAGGTCGAGAGCGGGCCCATTCAGAAATAAAAAAAAAGAATGACAATAATTACCGAAACAATATCTCACTTAACTAATAACAAAACCGAGAAAAACAAATTTCACACAACACGCATAGACAAGAAGCTTCCATTTTATAAAATAAAAGGCGCCATGCCATTGAATTCTTTTTTTAACGCAGAACATTGTCAAGAGTCTATACAGCCAATATTGTCATGCAAAAGAGAACCGTCAGAATTGAACTTGATTTAAAGCAAAAGTTAAATGGAATGTAATTGTTTTGTAAACATTTGTTGCGTAAACTGAAGCGGGTTGCGTTGCACAGTTATCTATTTCTATGTACAAGACTCGCATACTGATTGCTTGGTCTATGGAATAGTAATGACTGGATTATGGCCGATTGATTTTGAGGTTAGGAAGTTGTTTTGATTCTACTTGCGACATCATGGAAGGAAGTTTTGAGATCTTTTGAAAACAAGAAGAAGAAAGCTCTAGTAGATTCAATGGAAAGCATATGAGAACTAGTAGTGGTAAAATCGAGGAGAACCTACCAAATAGGTAATCTAATGATTCATTGAATGTCAGAATTGTTTTGATCATTAAGCAAACCAATATTCCATACTCATTGAGACACCATTTTATTTCATGTGCGTTTATGTCTTTTGTAGGCAGAGAAAAATAAGAAGAAGAAAAGATAATAAAAAACGCTCTAAAATGAAATATTAACTGGATTTTTGAATTTTGCCGTTTTGCGTAGATGTGACGCATATTTTCCCCCAATTTGTTTTTTTGTTTTTTTTTTACTTTGCGTCTTGTCTACCGCAAATAAACGTATGTTCTTTTCTTCTTTCTAATTTCTCTAATAGTCAGGAATGCATGCCTACATGAAGATTTGCCTTTTTCCGGAAGAATGCCTAATGTAGAGATGCAATCGACCGTGATCAAACATTTTGGGAATAATTGGTCCACCAATAAGATCTTAATTTGGCAAAACTTTGTTCTTCATCAGTTATTATTGTAATTAACTTAAATATTAATTTATTACATTCTAAAACTAATTCTTACTCTTAGTTTAGGCTGTCGGTGAGTCAGAATCATTATCCATTTGCCTTCTATTTGCCAAGGTTTAGGACTGATATATATTTTGTTGTTGTGAACTTATTAAACTTATTTTGAAGCAATTTCTGCATGACTTGCTGCAAATTTACTTCATCGCACAAGGTTATAGGAAATCTTGTGATACATCGCCGACATTTAGAACGCTCTAGTTTTTCTTATACGAATTAATCCATCCAAAGATAAGGTAAGTAAGGTAGGTAGGATATTCCTAATGTGGGGCAACGTTATTTAAAAAAAAAGTTATCTTTTAAATATCTCTTTTAGCGAACAGACCGCTCATTGCGTCACCCTATATAAAATATCTACATTTATATCTGTACCTAATAAAGAGTAGGTATTCTATATATTTATTTAATAGTAGTATAGGAACAATTTGCAACGCACATTAAAAATAATAATTATTGCTGACATATTCTCAGACAAGTTTTACTGGTTTTACGAGTACTAACATGAAACGTGAAAAACCAAAACCGCTGGGAGTATAAGTATTCTGTGACCACAGCATATTGATCGCGATCATGCTCACGAAAGAGATTATAGCATCATCCCCGCAAAATGAGGTCAAGTCGTAGGAGAGACACGAATCTCACTAATGCAAGGTAGAGGACACAGTGCCTCCCCATTCCCCTGTTCCACCAATCTATTGCCTCTCAGCTCAAGCTATAATAGTTGCAAGCTGCAAGTCTATCATCGAAGTGAGGCAACGACCGCGCCCACGTACTTTTGTGTTACATTCCGACTTACAACTTGTGAAATAGATTACTTGTCGGATATTATTGGAATTTAAACCGATTGTATGCTAAATATTTCGGCAAATTGGTTTGGTAAGTAGAAAGTTCCTGTTCAGGCTAACAAGCTTCCAAAGATTCAGGCTGATCTACGGGGGATAGTAGACATTGTTACATTATATCAATAGTGTGCTGTGATTAATATTATGTATTTTCCCTGTATTTTTTTAGAATTACTCTGGCTGTTTCAAAATTATTAGCTAGCCAGCTCCAACGTGGTTTGAAATGCAAATGAGCAGTGGTGGCCCAGTGGTAACGGCCGTGACTTACGAGTTCGTAAGTCATAGGTCGTAGGTTCGAACTCAGACAGGCGCTTTACTTTGTGTAAATATTTCATCGCGGCGATGAAATATTTTATGATTCTATTGCGTTAAACTCATTGAAAGAGAGTTACCCACTGTCAAGTTCAACAACCACTTCATGGCTGCCTTTCCACCAGATATGAGCGAGTATGTGTAGCCAGGGATGTGTGTGAAATCAATCAATAACATCGCTTCATTTTTATAGCTTGAACTAAGTTAGCGTTGGTATTGGTTAGTTTTACAAACATCCCTCGCTACGCATCCTCGCTCATCTCTGGTGCAAAGGCAGACTAAAGGGCTACTAATGCCAGCTATTTTAAAAACAAAGGAAATAACAGAAACTTTTCATCTTCCAGGGTGTTCCCTTCATCCGCTGGCATCAGCGGACCCGGCTGGAGCGGCTGCTGATGGTGGCAGCCGCGGTGCTGTTAGTTGTTGCTCTCAAAACGGCGAAGGAAAACCAGCATGTATTAGAACAAAAAATAAGAAGGCATGTGACATCTACCAATCCGCACTGGGCCCACGTGGCGGATTACGGCCCACTCCCTCTCACAGAGAGGAGGCCTGTGTTCCAGCAGTGGGAACGTTATACGCTGATTATGCAACGTGGTTTGTTGCAAGGCGATAAACTGCCTGAATAACCCCCGTTTCATTATTTGTCAGCCACGTCAACCCATATGTAAAGTAGGAATATCTAGGCGTTGATTTCCTCTTTGGGCACGATGGGTGATTAAATACCATCAATTTATCTCCCAGATAATCCCTTAACTTCCGGACATCGACACGCAACCTGTTACCACTGATTCAGAACATGATTCTGAACCCACCTGCGTTTTAAGTTTTTGATAGGTCATTAAAAAAAATTGCTGCTCCAAACATTTTGACCGCGTAAGTATTGCACTTTTTAATGAAACAATTTTTTTTTTTTTATCACCAACGTAACATTTCTGCGCTACAATTATGTGATGAAACATGATTACAGTTGTACCGTCAACGTCATTCCTCCCTTTATATTGTTAATCGAAGACCACCGAAGCAGTTTTATGCACCAAGGAAGATATTTCAGAAAACTCTTAATTACCTTCCAACCAAGCACCACTTTTAATCTCACCTAATATCGCAAGATGTCCTTATTGGCAACGAAATGTAATTACGGAAAACATTTAGCCTCAATAAGAATTTAACTTCAACTTACTTTCTGGCCTTGTTCACGCATTTACGTAAACTTGTTTACTTCTCACTTCCCTTTAGGCTGCGCTCAGGTTGGCGCGACAAGTGACGTTTGTACTTGCGTATTGTAAATACATCATTGATCGAACTCGTAACTAATTCCGAAGTGGTTATGCAAGGGCAGGTTAGAATGTGCCCCTAGAATTTTCTACACCACTACAACCAGAAATATCCAGTAGGCGAATTATCGTACTTAAAAAACGTATTCAAGTCGCGATTTCATCTCAGCGATAATCAATGTCATAAACTTGTCAAAAAAAATGTAAATTGATTGTATTTTTGACAGATTAAGACTTAGATTAGAATGTAAACGTTCTTAAGGTATCCTGCCTTTTAGCCGAAAATTGTTTGGCAAATTATCACTTGCCAACCAACGTTTCGCCGATGTTTCACTTTGACAACTAACGATTAGCAAATTTTTGTATGACAACGTTGCATTTGGGAGAATTATTGTTAAGCTGATTATTATAATGATACAAAAAGTTTGGGACATTTATCATTTGTCAAACATTTTTACACCCTGATTCCGTTTCTGAAAACATATTTATGAACGAGCGAAGGGCACCCCGAGGTTAGGTTTGGTTAGGTTACTATTTAAACCCTTTACACAGAAATAGGAGCCCCGCGAAGCGGGGCTACGTCAACATAGGATGCAAGAGCGAGCGAAGGGCACCCCGAGGTTTGGTTTGGTTAGGTTACTTTAAACACTTTACACGGTTCTCTGCCCATAATATTACATAATTATTAATCGAAACCCTACTAGATTTGGTAAACAATAAACAACTAAATGAATATTACGCAAACTAAAACATTCTGCTACTTGAAAATTGTCATTTTAAAAAGTGTCATTATGAAAAGCAGACCAAACGTATATTTGGTAACTGTGAGGTTGGGAAATAAAACAAAATTATATGATAGGTTGGCAAATGATTATTCGGCGAAATAAAATTCTGCGAAACGTTAGTTGGCAAGTGAAAATCTGGCAAACAATTTTCGGCGAAAGGGCAGAGAACCCGTTCTTAAAAATACGGGAATTGCCCGTCTGATACTGTGTCCAATCTTAGTAAGGGTACTAAGTATTGGTAATTCTAATACCTATCTTTTTTATTTTTACCTAATGGTAACAAAGTAATCACATTGTAAACATTACTATACCGTTTGAAGGACTAGGTACTAGCTAAAATATTCTTACACAAAATTAATCACTCTTACAGCAATTAATCACTTTTGACAGCTCACACGATCGTATGACATCGCACATCAAAGTGGTAATTTATGAATGATACCTACATAATTATCTAGTCTGAAGAGGATCACATGTCATCGTAATCGCGACTATCTGAACTAAGCCTAAGGCAGGTACTTATAACCTGTTGGTATACATTGTAATATTCCATCAAGTTGACAACTTTATGGAGGCAATAGCATGTTTGAGAAATCGCGCAAATTGCAGTAGCTCCTGTGTCATATCTACTCAGGTTTGTTTCGCTCAACAAAGCAATCAGCATACTAGGTTCGTACCTGTTCAAAGTGACGAAAAAAATTTTGTAAAACCATAACCTAAGACTACTTCCAATCGAATACCTACTTAATTGTTACGAAAAGTGCCTCAATCTGCATAAATGGCAATGAGTAACACTAACAAAAACAAAAAAATATGCACGCAATTAAAATTAAAATAAAAGCAACAATTAAGACAGACAGGCAGTTAATTCGAATAACTTACTTCAAGAACACAAAAGCCACTTAACCGAACAGAGCACTTTTCTAAGTTATAGAGCAAATTGCGTCCAACATTGCACATTAGACGCTAATGGACGAACATAAGCACTAAGTGTAACAACAATCCCGTGAGAAATTCACATTAATTCTGAAGCTCTAATTATTGTTGCTAAATGAGGGTATCATGGTAATTTGTTGGAGATGAGATAAGTCCAAACCATGGTAAAATTGAGATGATCATTTGTAATTATTCCATGAGACTATTGTGTTTCAAGACACATCATTATTCTGCTTAAAGTTGTTGAAGTTTTGTTGTAATAAATAAGCAAAAAAGCACTTTGTTTGAATGCCTCAGTATTGGCTTGAAAAAGATGAAACGCTGCCAATAATGTCGAAATTCAATCATACTTAAAGTCTGCTAAACACAGAAGCTACAGTTGAACAAAGTTAACTTAAGCATCTCACGTTCAAATCTATGTCCAATATCAACCGATGTATAATAAAAGGTATCCATAAGAAACGATAAGGTCACAGAACATTCCCATAATAGTATTCAACGTTGAATACTCAATGGTTCACACCTTGATAATTATTATTAGCGCACTATTACACGACAATTCGAACAATAACAAACACTTTTACAATAAAAAATCAATGCCGGCACTAAAAAAACACAACTTCAACAATAAACGCAATTCCGAAGCCCAAATTTAAAAAAGATATTTTAAAAATATGACCGCCTAAACGTCAAAATTTCCCTCCCAAAAAGAAACGTCTAAAATTTTCCCGCCACAGTTTCTAACCATAAACTCACCTTCAAAACCAACATGGCTGCTTGTCAAATTTCCCGCGTTTCGCGCGCGTTATGGCGAGCGATCACAACACACGTCTGCCGTTTGCTACACCGCCACTTGTATTTATAATGTCGCTAAGTTACCACAGTGGTTGGTTTGATATTGTTATTCTCCGCAGAGCCCTATGGTAACGTAACACCCCCGTTGGTCAGTTATGTTTCTGTTGACACATTTACTAATGATTCATGAAGGAAATACGCTTGTTAGTTAATCTAGTTTTTTTGTGTGCAAATGACATTGCTGGGTTAATTCTAGTCTTAATAAGGCGGCACGGGTATTACAATAATGAGGCAAATAAAATACACTAACCTTTTAAAATAATTAATCAAATATAGGAACTGTTTGGGTATCCAGATTAGATAACAGCCCGTGGTCCCGAGGACATCGGGAGAGGTTGCAGTCACAGCTCAATAGCCCCCCTTAGAAGGGTAGATGGAATAGACAGCATTAATGACTGGATGTTTCCTTGTAACTAGACTAATTGGTATCTTAGATTGAGAACATTCTTCAGTGGAAAGGCTGTGCTACCAACTTTCAGCGCAGCTTCCCTGAAAATGATAATTTGGACACGACATGCGGAGAATTGGGCAAACACTATACACGCTATTCAATCAATCAGTCGATAGATAGATTTAAAGTCGAATTAATCCTTGTCATGTTACGTAAACTTTTAAGGAGCAAGCAAGAAATGGTACATAAGTAGAAATAGATCTTATCTTAATGCGACCTGCATACCGATTTCCTCGACCTCACTCCAATAATGTTTTCTATAGTTTTTCCTGTAAAAGCGCACACGGTAACACGGCGAAGTACATTGATGTTCAAATGGGGTCAAAGCTAAAGGCTTTTGTTTTAAACATGCGTGTTTAAGTACAGCAGTCACGCATTTCTCCTTTAAGGTCGTTTACGTCCGATTCCTAATGTCTTATTGACCATTATTTTGTATTGAATCCTTTAAAACCGTCAACAGATAAATAGAATTTAGATACGATACACTAGAGTAGAAGTTGAACTCCAGTTATATTGTATGTCATCAGTCTCATGCCCTTATCCCAATTAATTTGGGGTTGGCGCAACATTTCTGCCTCGTCCATACTTTTCTATTAGCCGTCATCTCCGTAGTCACCCCTGTCTAACCATATCTTCTTTTACATAGTAAATCCATTGTTTTTTTAGTCTTCTTCTAGTCTTATATATAGCCATCCACATTCGTACTACTTATCTTGTATTGTATTGTTACTTGTCACATTGTATTTTCTATATCTAGAGTCATATCGTCTCTCGCATGACTGAAATTCCTATCTCATTTTTTAGCCGCTACACTCTTCGTGATTCTTTACATTTTGATGCCTTTCAAAATGGTTATATTTTGCGATCCAAATAACAGAGGTACGACGGTTAGTGAAAAGTGTAAAGAATCACGAATAGAAAAATGTAGCTGTCCCAACCCAAATCAGCCAAAAAAATGAAAAAAAAAATGAGATAGGATTTTTAGTTATGCGAGGAACGATATAAGGTTACCTACATGTGCAATAGAGACAAAAATCACCTCCATAGATTCTTAAATAAACTTAAAACCTTAGAAATTCTACTTTGATAAAGTTAGTAGTGCATTGCCCAAGGGCCCATAGTTGGTAATAAACATTTAAGTAAAGGTTATTCTAATTCAGCTACTTACCATTTGTAGCTGGACATTCAAAAGTTCAATTGCTAGATATTAGATTAATTTTAATCGCTCATTGTTCTAGTTTTAACACAAAACACTAGTTTTATGAACTAAGGTGATAAAATCCAACCGAAATGTTGGTTTCACCCCTCATTTTGGGTAGGTACAAACTATAACAATGCTGAGCATGAGGGTCTGGGACTCTGGGTCCCTCAAGTCATCATCTGCCTAGCCTTTTCCCAACTATGTTGGGGTCGGCTTCCAGTCTAACCGTATGCAGCTGAATGCCAGTATTACATGTAGCGACTGCCTATCAAACCTCCTCAGCCTACTGGGCAATGCGATACAAGGTCGGGCAAAGTGTTATTAGATTGTTTTTTAACCGAATTCCAAAAAGGAGGAGGTTATATGTTCGACTTTATGTATGTTTTTTTTTATGTATGTTCACCGATTTCTCCGTCAAATGTGGACGTATTTAAATTTTTTTTTTCAGGAATGTTCTCAGTACTGTTATTATTTAGCCACGGGCCCCCCGCCCGTGGCTAAATAATAACAGCCGCACAGGTCGATCGATCAGGTTAAGCTACGCTTGCCGCGGTTGGTCTGTGGATGGGTGACCATCTTTACATACCGAGACCCCTCCGTGCCTCGGAAAGCACGTTAAGCCGTTGGTCCCGGCTGTCATTCGTGGATCTTTGACAGTCGTTACGGGTAGTTAGAAGCCCGAAAGTCTGACAACCAGTCTTACCAAGGGGTATAGTATTACCCAGTAACTGGGTTGTGGAGGTCAGATAGGCAGTCGCTCCATGTAAAATACTGGTATTCAGCTGCATCCGGTTAGACTGGAAGCCGACCCCAACATAGTTGGGAAAAGGCTAGGCAGATGATGAATGTTCTCAGTAGCAGCTTTGAGTCTGGATGTGTTCCCGGTTGATGGCAATAGGCTCGCCCGCGCCTCCTTACTGGCGAAATGTGGGTACACTCTGCGCAACCCTTTGGGGAATATAGACCTGTCTGAAAGAGGACTTTTGGTGGAAAGGTGTCGTATATCGACGTTTCCGAGAACGGTGCCACCATGCAGCGAAATACGACGCCGACAACGTTACGTGTATAGTCATAGTTTTAATAATTTATTATTGTATAAGATTATTTTGTGTATTTTATATATGGGCCTTAGTTGCCTGATTATAAAATGATTATAATCATTATAATTAATTATTATTATTTCCTTTATTTCATTAAGTATATACATATAAATTATATTTTTAAATATTAGAATATACAAAAATATAAAAACATTTAAAAATATAAAAAATAGTAGCCCACCGGTATTGGGAACAAGGTCCAAGCTACCGGCGGTCAGGGCTCCAGAGAGAGGAACCTCCTAACAATGCGGGCCGTGTCCAGAAGTACCACTTTCTGAATCAAACCCTTGATCCAGCTGCCCAACGAGAGCCTCCTTAGGTGTTGGTCAAGGCTCTTGGCTATTAACCCATTATTATTATTATTAATATAGGCTTGGTGTTATGTTAGGTACCTAGTTCCTACTCAGTTATCTAAGACCTTATATAATAAGTATCCCAAGATAACATGAGACTTATGTAGAACTAGCTTCTCCCCGCGACTTCGTCCGCGTGAAATTTCACCCTCCCCCATTCTCCATCTTAGGGGTGGAATTACGAAAAACCCTTTCGCAGTGGATACCTACTCTTCACAAAGAACACACCCTCCAAATTTCATATCTAGAACCAGCGGTTTAGGCTGTGCGTTGATATATCAGTTACTTAGTAGGACTTTGAAATTTATATGATAGGTTTAGGTAGGTAATCATCAGTCGAATATCCTTGGACTATCAGAAACTCACACTAAACATCATCCAACCCTGCGGAGATATTTGAGTGTTATATTATGCAAAAAAATTGTCTTTTTAACATACCAGGTACAGGTTCTATCAATCATTGCAAAAACTTCCTTACAAACATAAATGATCCAATTACAAAACTAGACTACGTTTTATTACACAATTACATATCAGTTATTATTAATTAAACCAGTGTTCCATTTAGGAAGTCCTTAAAGCTCGTTGTAAGATACATAATTTTATGTCATACCTATGTAAGATACTAACGTTTTGCCCGCGATTCCGTCCGCACGTATTGCGAATAGGTATCCTATAACTTCAAACCTCTACCACGTCTTTAGTCGTTAATTTCGAAGTTGTTATTCAAATATATCCTTCGATAGGTTTCACAAGCTTTCTCTATACCAAACTGGAAAAACGGTTCAGCGGTGCTATTCTGTAAAAATCTCACCGTGAAAACTTAGGTGAAGTGAGCGTGGAGTGAGCTGTCAATAGTGTCAATTCCTAGCAAAAACAAACTCACTTCACCTAAGTTTTTACGGTGAGATTTTTACAGAATCGACCGGCGGTTTAGCCCGTAGCCATGGAAATGCAGCAAACAGACGAAATGTAATTCACGTTTATAAAACTAGTGTAGACCACTCAAGAAAATAAATTAATTTATTACTTAACAATTTAGGAAGTCTCGTTGACAGATCACTGGTTAGTATAATCATATAAATAAATCCCTTGGAGCCCCACGACCAGTTGTAGACGCGTTCAGCAAGGCCAAGTACAACCAGACCAGTCTCTCTTCGAGTATGTAGTGTAGGAGCTAGCGTGCCAATATGCACTTGATTGATACTATCGTTATTTTATTTAAAACAAGATTTTATAAAACGTTATTGCACAATGACAGGTCCGAATTTTTGTGGAGGATTCCTACGTATTCTAAATCTTAGGTGTACCTACGTACGGTAAAGAAAAGAAAATAAAGAAAGAAATAAAAATTGTTTATTCTGCACAAACAAAACATAAATTCGAAAGTAACTCCGACTGTCTGTCTGTATGTTAAATTTTCACGCTTAAACCACTGATCGGATTTCGATAAAATTTGACAGAGAGATAGATTGCATCCCGGGGAAGGACATAGGCTAGTTTTTATCGACATACCTCGCGGGCGAAGCCGCGGGCTGTAGCCAGTTACAAATAAATAAAATAAAATAAAAAGACATAAAATATACACATACATCGTAGTCAGAAGCGGTACTTTTGTAGTTGCACGTTTCACCAATGAATCAAAATCGTTTATTTACATTAAATGGACAAAATATGTTACACATAAAATTCAGTGCAAATAGGTAGTACATTCCGAATGAACATAAAAGTCCATAAAAGCTAGGGACCTTTAAATTTAAACAAAGGTGTTCAAATTCATTGATACCTATATACCTACCAAACAAATTCTTTACTCCGAGCTCTACTGAAAAAACCTAATAAAACCTGAGAAAAAATTATGAAAAGTAAATGTTGGAATAAGTCGATCAAACGTTGATAAATAGCTGCTAATCAGCCTGTCCTTTAGTCTGAGAAAGAGGACCAATTTTAAGACTCTTTTTTACTGCGTGAACATAAATAATAACAAAAATACAGGGTTAACAGGGTTATTGGTAAAACATTAACAACCTTTTAAGAGGTCATTGTACTCATCATTATGAACAACTTTTACTATGGGAGCAAAACTGAAATCGCGAAAATAAATTAGCTGTTCCCTACATTACGAACATAAATGTAGGGAACAGATGATTTTTTTTTTTCGCGATTCGGTTAAAAATAAATAAATAATCGTTACCATAACAAATCTTAGAAGGATCCCTAATCATGAGATAATACACGTGAATATTACGTATTATGCTGTAACAAAATTGCCATTATCTTGTGGTTTCGATGCAGTAATCATTAGGACAGATGTAAGAACTAACACAATGTGGCATTGTACCTACTAGTACAATGAGCGCTAGAAGGTACCGGCTCATTTAACATTGAAACTGCTTGGAATTCTGCAAAGCACGTAGTTGAAACTGAATCTGGAAGCTAAGCAGGTGAAGAGGTAACTTTGTCCACTTTTAAAAGTGTGGTACAAAACACTTTCTCTCTCCTTAAACACCATCATTACATATAGTTCAGTGCTCTTGTTTATATAAACAGGGTGTAAATAGACCCATCACATAGCCGTCAACTAAGTATTTTATATCTATACATATAATAAAATCGTAGGAAAGTCAAAACTGTACATTGAATATTTTTTAAAAAGAATACTTGGGGCGTGATCTACAATCGATACCGAAGCCAAAAATATAGTTTTTAGAATTTTTGTCTGTTTGTCTGTTTATCTGTTTGTCTGTATGTATGTCCGGGATAAACTCAAAAAGTACTGCATGGATTTACTTCAAATTTTGCATGAATATTACTAAGAGGTCGGGTCAACATATAGGCTACATATTATCACGCTATCACCTACGGGGGAGGAGCTGTGAATCTTTATTTTTCTTACGCATTCTGTGACAGCGTGTAATCTAACGACGCATATTTAAATGTTGTTTTTGAGTAAGCCATGCTATTATCTAGCTTTACACTATTAAAACTACGCCAATTAAATAACTTAGACAGAGAAACATAGTTTAACGAATGTTAGTAGTATAAAGACAATTTTGAAGCAGTGCCATCTATGAGATTTCATAAAAATCAAATCAAGTTACATGTTAACACTTTTTGGAAATTAATAATTTAAATTTGATCATGTTGGCGAAGTTAGTAGTTAGTTATTCTTAAAATTCATAGATGGTAATGTGCATTTTCTACATAAAAGTTGTATCGTATAGTTCGTTTTGACAAATTCAAGTTTCAACAAAACCCTCAAAATCTTGAGCAGAGTTGAGGAAGACAATTTAAGAAAAATGCGGTGTTAAGTATTACAAAAAGTTATGTTCATTGATGATGATCATTTCTTCATCAATTTCATGTTGTTAGTACAAAATAAACATTGACTGTTAATACTTTTGTTCGGTATTTATCTGTGTGATTATTGCTTGGTAATTTTCATGTCGTATACCTAACTAGCTGCTGCCCGCGACGTCGTTTGCGTGAAGGCTCTACAGCACCAAAAATACCTAAGATGCCAGTGTCGCTATAGCATTATAAGTGAACAACTTTTAAAATAGCATTATAGCACGTCACCTTCTCAACGGTGACCAAAATTGCGATGAAACCCTCGCGGAGGCGAGCGTCAGTGACAGTCCCAGCCGCATGCGTCATCTGTTTGCCGTCATCTTGGTGTATTGTGGAGTCGCGAACCCAGTAGCTTTGTGGGAGAAGTATCGCCATCATCTGTCTAAAGATTTTCTACGAGCTTTGAGGCGTGCTACTGGAGACGAAGTCGAAGTAACTGATGAACGCGTGATGAACACCTGTCTCAGTTCACTTCAAGATGTGGTCATTTCTATCAGCGGCAATCCACTGATCGTATATGGGTTACCAGCTCCCCAATCATCACCGCATCAAGACCGTGGAAATCGGGAGTATAACGCTAAGACAAATTACGATCCGGCGAAATGACCACCATACGAAATGATCATGTCGCTTTGTTCTCTTCAGAGCAAAAACAAATTTATGACACCGTCATTGAAAGCGTTGGGCAAAACCAAGGTAAAATGTTTTTCTTGGATGCTCCTGGTGGAACAGGAAAAACATTTGTTACCACTGGCATGCTTGCAGAGGTCAGGAGGCAAGGCAAAATTGCTATTGCTGTAGCGTCGCCGGGAATCGCTGCCACAATGCTACCCGGTGGCAAGACTGCACATGCCATGTTTAAAATTTCTATTGATTTAGAGAGCGCCGAAACGCCTGTTTGTGGTGTGTCACGTAACAGCGATAAGGGACACGTGCTCAAGGATTGCACTCTGATCGCATTGGATGAGTGTACGATGGTCAATAGGAAGGCAGTTGAGGCCGTGGACAGAACCCTGCAGGATATCCGCAGGAACGACATTTGATGGGTGCAGGCCCGCCGCTAGCTGTTTAGTAGCCCGCGTGCAATACCGATTATGCCGCCCTATACTTACGCTGAGTTTTGTCAAAATAAGGCTATTCAATGTTTTCTCATTATGGTGGGAAAAAAGAAAAGAATCATAACGAAGATAAAACATTTATTTTGATTAGGTACATAGTTATTTTCGTATCTACAAAAATTTACCTCTTCTTGCCTTTATACAGAGTGGCCGGGGAGTTGACGTTCAAACGTAAAATTGAGATACTTTATGATGAGGAGTATCCGAGTCACCCCCATGTATGTTCTACGATTTTTCGTAGTTTTCGAAATATAATTTTTTTAATGATTTTTTTCGTAATTTTCACCTAACATCAGTTTTCGATTTTTTTCTCGTTCTGTTGAACATTTCTGGTTCAGTTTTTTTGTAACATAATAACTAACACCCTAAAAAATTATGGTTTATCTAGGAATTGCAGAATTTACTTAGAATTTATTCGAAAGTTCAAAATTAATATTTGAGCTCAGTACTCACAAATTTTCAAAGTATCAAAAAAAATTAAATGGAGAGATTTTGGGTTCAAAGTAATTTTAAAAACTTCTTAAGACATTAAACTTTAAAACAAGGCCAAATAAAGTTAGGGGTAACAGGAGTTTATTTTCTGTAACTGATCTTCAAAGTAAATTAAGGCATTTTTTAAGGAAAAAAAATTATTATTTTATTTTATTTAAATCTTTGACTTTCTTTGCGTTATGATGGATTTGAGTAAAACACAGCTAATTTTTAATAAGATAAATTTATTTAAAGTAAATTTTAAAAATTTCGGACTCCCACGGAAATGCACAATCTACACCTGCGTAAAAAATTATGTCTTAACTGCCTAAAAGCTTCGCGGTTATTTCTCACAGCGGTTTCGGCTTCGCGAATTTTTCTTCTAAGCTCTTCTTCACTTGAAGCTTCTCTTGCGTACGTTATTTCTTTAAAGTAGCCCTAGATGAAAAAAAATCTATGGGGTTGAGGTCAGGCGAGCGTGGTGGCCAGGCAATTGGCCCTCGTCGTCCGATCCACCTGCTGGGGTACGTCTGGTTTAAATGGCGACGCACTTGCGCTGCGTAATGACATGGTGCGCCGTCGTTCTGGAACACCATTGTCCTTCTCAATTCAAGGTTTACATCTTCCAGTAATATTGGTAAATCGTCTTCTAAAAAACTTTTGTACGTGTCGCCGTCTAATCTGGGAACCCAAAATCTCCCCATTTAATTTTTTTTTGATACATTGAAAATTTGTGAGCTCAAATCTTAATTTTGAACTTTCGAATAAATTTTAAGTAAGTTCTGCAATTCCTAGATAAACCATATTTTTTTAGGGTGTTAGGTTAGACTATGCTAAATAGTTATCACAAAAAAACTGAACCAGAAATGTTCAACAGAGCGAGAAAAAAATCGAAAACTGATGTTAGGTGAAAATTATGAAAAAAATCATTAAAAAAATTCTATCTCGAAAACTACAAAACGTAAAACATACGAGTACATGGGGGTGATTCGGATATCCTCATCATAAAGTATCAAAATTTTACGTTTGAACGTCAACTTCCCGGCCACCCTGTATTTGCGATATCTTGAATCAACTTTCTTGTATTCAAGCTGTCTAAGATTTCATGTTCAATTGAAACTATAGCTAAATAACTTAGTCTTTGCTGGAGCATTGTTGATCTTAAATAGTTTTAAATAATTTTCAATTTTGAAAAGGATCTTTCACCAGATGCAACTGAAACCGGCAGTGTAAGTAATATTCTTAGCGCTACTACTGTGTTCGGAAATGTAATAGGGTTTGTGGATCATTATACTGGTTTTCTGCAAAATGCAACTTTAATGCAATGATTTCATTAAACAAATCAATACGGATGATAATAGATGGCGGTGTTAACGCTAAGATTGCGCGCCGCCCAGTCGGGTTTTTTTTCCATGCGATGACATTTCTTATTCTGTAGGTGGGGTGGGTATTATGACAATGATTTTGAATATTACGTGATGGGTCACTCGATTTGCCGCCCCCTGGACGTGCCGCCCGCGTGCGGTGCACGCCTTGCACGCCCGCTTACGGCGGGCCTGGATGGGTGGTGTCACGGTTCTGTTCAGTGGCGATTTCCGGCAAACGCTTCCCGTGGTGACGCGGGGATCGAGGTCTGACGAGGTGAATGCTTCGTTGAAACGATCTTAGTTGTGGTCACGAGTTCGTACGCTGCGCTTGACCATTAATATGTGAGCTCGGCTCGGCGGCAATGCACGTGCTCAAGAATTCTCCGATGTCCTTCTAAGTCTTGGCGAAGGCACTCTACCAGAAAAGAGAGGTGGACAGGTGGTGCTTCCAGAGCCTCTGGTAGAGTGTATGTCGACTGATGTCCACTATACAGAGTGATACTCTGTATAGTGGACATCAGTCGTATACTGCACTAGCAGAATTCTTGGGTGTGTGAGCGGGCCATTTTGACGCCCAAAAATGATCAGGCTGCAACAATTAACGAATGCATTCTCTCGGAAATTGAGGGGAATGAAGTGGTCTACACCTCGTTAAACACTGTTGTCGAGCAAGATGACGGAAGGCGGAAATTCTTATGGGTTGTGACGTCGGCGAGGCAGTATTTATACCACGCATTCCCCTCATATCTCATAACTTTCCGTTCCAGTTCAAGCGCGTACAGTTCCCCGTGAGTGTTTGCTTCGCGATGACCATCGATAAGTCGCAGGGGCAGACACTGAGGGCAGCGGGTGTCGACCTCAGGACGAGTTGCTTCTCACACGGGCAACTGTACGTCGCTTGCTCGCGTGTCACCAGTCCTGACTCTCTTTACATTTTGGCTCCTGGCAGCATAACTACTAACGTAGTTTATAGGAAAGTGTTGTAAGGTATGATACCTTTGTACGTATTTTTACTCTTTTGTGTCGCGGAATGTATTCCTGCATTATTTTCTTTATTTCCTTCGTCGTTTCAGCCGATAGACGTCCACTGCTGGACATAGGCCTCCCCCAATTTTGGGAGGGTTTGCCATAATCGCCACGCTTGGCAGGCGGGTTGGCGATCGCAGTATGGTATGATGGTGGAATACATAGAGAACGCTGCTGCCCATTCTCCGGTACGATCCTTAGTCGCCTTTTACGACACCCACGGGAAGTAAGGGGTGGTGGTATTCTTTATGTCCGGCACCACACAGACGTTTCCTTCAGTCACATCTTATGACTGAACTCAGCAGGATTCCCATATAACTCTCTTCACTTGCTTCTCTTGCAAAAAAATATATATTTTAATGCTATTTTAAAAGTTGTTAACTTATAATGCTATAGCGACACTGGCATCTTAGGTATTTTTGGTGCTGTAGAGCCTTCACGCAGACGACGTCGCGGGCAGCAGCTAGTATATACATAACTCTATGTATATGTTACCGGCCAAACTCGATTTTAGGATAAACTTGTTTCGCCTAAGCCAAACCACCGGCGACGTAGGATGCAAGAGCGAGCGAAGGGCACCCCTAGGTTAGGTTTGGTTAGGTTACTTTAAACCCTTTACACAGAAATTAGGATGCAAGAGCGAGCGAACGAACTGGTTTGGCCTAGGCAAATAAACTTGTTCATCCTAAAATCGGGTTTGGCCGGTAACATATACATCAAACTAAGTAACTTTGCACAAAAAATTAAAAAAACTGAAGGGTTCCGTATCACAAGGCAAAAATGCCGAAAAAAACACGTTTGTTGTATGGGAGCCCCCTTAAATATTTATTTTATTCTGTTCTTAGTATTTGTTGCTATCTGTGAAAATTTCAACCGTCTAGCTATCACGGTTCATGAGATACATCCTGGTGACAGACAGACAGACGGACGGACAGTGGAGTCTTAGTAATAGGGTCCCGTTTTTACCCTTAGGGTACGGAACCCTGAAAATTGCTCGGAAATTACTTTTACTTTGTTGGTAATCGTAATCCACAAAAGTATTCTTGGTCTATTAAAATTATCCAGCATACAATTGATTTTTTCGAAGCTCAGCAGGTGTCAGATACCACTAAAACTGAAAAGCTATGAAATCCCCATCATACAGCTTATGAAACTTGGTGGTAGCATAATTGTAGTTTAAAATGCAGTTTTATTTTCCAAGTAATAACAACCAACTTGTAAAACAGCTCCCCGACTAGTAAAGCGATCGCCGCAAGCTCGTAATGTATGCGCAAGCGCACAAAGGACACAGATTTCATCTCCCGCGCATTCCAGTGACAGGCTTTTATTTATTATAGCGTAGGCGATGATAATATGCGTCTTGTCATTCATCAATTTCTTCAATACCAGGATAGATGTATGGAGGCTAGTATATTTGAAGGTTTATACCAAACCATCCTTTTTTAATCATTTCGGAACACAAAGGAAAGTGATGGACCGTTTGTAATGAAATTTTCCAAATGTCATTTTACGGCCGAACCCAATAACCTATTGACAGATCGCTAGTGACGATAGCCTGTACAAATTATAACTGCCAGTATAATATTGACGGTTAAGAGGAAATAGGGTATAAGTGACAAAAAATGAAATGTTCAGGAGAGCCGTTCAAAGTTTTAAATTTTAGAAAAACTGACATGAAAATGATTTGTGCCAAAAAAAGTAATAATAATAAAAAAGTAGTAATAAATAAACGCCAAAAAAAGTCATCGTAGAGTCATGGGAGTAAGCGCATTCGAAAGAGCGGAAAATTTTACGTAGGATGGCAATATACATAACTCATGTTTGACCAAAATATCGCTTATTACCTGGCTGCCCTACTTCCTGTTTACGGTCGATATAATCATACAGATCACTACTGATGTAGATTATTGGGACGTTAAGAGCGTTTACGCCGAACGGCATTTCATACAAACTTTCAAGCCCTTTTTTTTCGAAGTGAATGAACCGATTTTAATGAAACTTCATATGCATAAGCAGGATACAAAGGTCTAAAAAGTTAGTAGAAAACATTTTCGAAAAATAGTGTCACAGCCAAATTAGACCGATTTTAAATTTTCCATAGAAACAGAGATTTCCAGTTATCTTTTTTTATATAAGACATTTCGAAAATGTTCTCTACTAACTTTTTAGACCTTTGTATCCTGCTTATGCTTAGGAAGTTTCCTTAAAGTCGTTTGCGAGTCCTACTAAAACTTGGGCGCTTTTATTGTAACTAGCGAAATGGGGGTGTACTATACTATACACCCCTGACCAACCCCTTTGGGGAATACAGGCTTGATGATATGTTGTATGTTGAATCAATTGTTAATTTTAGTTAAACCCGTTTTTGCCCTTGGTAGAGCCAATCTGTCCATTTCTTAAAGTTATTCAAACTCAAACTTAAAGCATTTATTTCAATTAAACCATTTACAGGCA
Organism: Mesoligia furuncula; assembly: GCA_916614155.1. Taxonomy (NCBI): domain Eukaryota; kingdom Metazoa; phylum Arthropoda; class Insecta; order Lepidoptera; family Noctuidae; genus Mesoligia; species Mesoligia furuncula. The sequence continues at coordinate 30,415,917 of OU744799.1, forward strand.
CTTTTGAATTGTCAAGAAGTCGGTCAGTCAGAAAATATGAAGTTAGTTGCCCATTCCACAGCGTAGGTACCTATGGAGAAGAACGGGCAAGAAACTCCATGGACACTCTTTTAAATCAAAATAATATGGTTACAAAGTCTTGTTTACATCATTCATGATAAAAATCATGCATGTGAGAACGATGCAGAACGTTAAAAGCGTCCGTAATGAATAGACGAAAAAAAAAACAATTCAAATAGGTATTTTATTAAATTAAAATAAGCCATGGCAGCAAATTGAAATAAATGCTTTGAGTATGAGTCAGAATTTTAAATTTTATATAAATACATTTCGCAAGTTAAGTTTATGTCCTATGTAACAGCAAGCAAGGGGGGGGGGGGGTATTTCCATATTTAACAAGAACTAAAGTAATGTAGTGTAGTGTACGTGGGTGTCGTAAAAGGCGACTAAGGATCGTACCGGAGAATGGGCAGCAGCGTTCTTTATGTATTCCACCATCATACCATACTGCGATCGCCAACCCGCCTGCCAAGCGTGGCGATTATGGCAAACCCTCCCAAAATTGGGGGAGGCCTATGTCCAGCAGTGGACGTCTATCGGCTGAAACGACGACGACGACGAAAGTAATGTAGATACTCAGTTGCAATTAGTTAAATTAAAAGCCTTACAAAACCCGAAGGTATAACATTACTTAACAGATACATACTTAAAATATTAACTAAGTAACATAGGTATCTAGTATCATAAGTTATACATACCTACTTATTACGAGTAGGTAGTATCACAGTTCCACTCTACATCGCGGGCAAACTGAATGACCTACAGATGTACAAACTTGTTTATATTTATTTTGCTTTGTAAGTAAGTATATAAAACATAACAATATAATGCGAAGTGTCAAGAATCTCGAAGGGGAAGGCAGGGTGTGAATTGTTATAATAATTCCCTTATAATTAGATAAAATCTCAGGGCTAGCCAATAATGGGCGATTCCTATTATTTTTCCGACCCATTGAGGCTCTTGTATCTTTGCCAATAATGAAGCAATGACCTCATAGCTTTGCACACTAGACCCTACCATATGGAAGTAGCTATTACGAGTAAAATTAGCTTACGTATCTATTTATATGCCTAGTTTGATGTGGTTTGCTTTGGGTTTTGTCTCTGCATCACCCAAAGGTTGACTGGTAGAAAATGCCTATGGCATTAAGTCCGCCTCTGTACATTTATGTGCTTGAAGTATTAAATAAATAAAAAAAAAATTCTACCATTGGTAAGCAAAACATTTCTTTTTTAACCGACTTCAAAAAAGGAGGAGGTTTCTCAATTCGACCGTATATATATATATTTTTTTTTTTTTTTATGTGTGTTCGCGGATAACTTCGTCGTTTATGAACCGATTTTGATTATTCTTTTTTTGTTGGAAAGGAGATATGCCAAGGGTGGTTCCATGATAAGGAAACCAGGATCTGATGATGGCATCCCAGTGAAATCGAGGGGAACATTCGAAAATCGTAGGAGCGACTAGTGCGTTTGTTAATTTTTTCATTAAGTATTTTAAAGCACTACAATTTAATGAAGGTCTGGAGTCAATCTGATGATGGAGCCGAAAGACAGTCGAGGGGACTCCTCGCCGATTTACAGCAGTTAAGTACCTTGTGTTTGGGCTTGATTAATTTGTATTGATGTGAACTTTACACCTAGATAGGTTGTGACTGTCATTAAGGGTCTGATGATGAAGACGAAGGACAGTTAAGGGACCTCCTCAACAGTTTACAGTAGCTACCTTGTGTATGTTCACCGATTACTCGAAGACGGCTGGACCGATTCCAAAAGTTCTTTTTTTATTTGAAAGGGTATACTCTCGAGGTGGTCCCATTATCATCAAGTTGGAATCTCATGAGAGGATCCCATGGAAATCGAGGGAAACCCTCAAATTTTATAGGCAAACCTATAGCGATTTGGGTATTTTTTAAAGTAACTTGAGCAATTGCTCTCGGAAATCATCATTTGGTAAAGTGGAGCTGATAATGAAGACCACAGATGGCCATCGGAACAATGACAAATATTTCACGGGTTGCGATTCGATTACTTTAATATGGTTGCTAAGCAATTTATGCTCGTCACAATGCGTAAGAAACAGGAGAACTCCTCAACAATCACTCATCATGAGTGATTGTTGAGGAGTTCTCCTGTTTCTTACCGGGAGAACTCCTCAACAATTAACGTCCCAGCATCGGGAAAAGCAATATTTTGCAAAAGGTGATGAACAGTTGGCATTAGGCTATTGTAACTTAGATAAATTACAAACTGACCCACTAAAAAGTGAAAAATAAAAACATTTTTACAAAAAAAAACAACCGACTTCACTACAAATTGAAAAATAACTTTTAACCGCGAAAAAAAAATCAGATTTTTCCTACATTTTGACGAATTAAACGAACATTAATGTAGGGAACAGCTGATTTTTTTTCGCTATTTCAGGTTTGGTCCCATAGTAAAAGTTGTTCTTAACGATGAGTACAATGACCTCATAAGAGGTTGTTAATGTTTTATCAATAACCCTGTATACCTACCCGACTAACATCTACCCATTGGATAAAACTAGTAGGTGCCTATCTCTGAAACCAAAAGGCCAAACGGCAGTCACGTCAAAGTTATACGGAATGGTTAGGTAAGTACTATTGACTAGATTATAAGTAAAAACCTCTCTAAGCACTGGAAATGTACCGGATCTTAGCAGGTAAACCTAATAATACTTATCACAATAGTCCTTGACACTTAATTAACTTTTAACGTGACTCATTTGAGTACCCATTCCCAGGAGCAAGCTGCATGCTCATAAAAAAGAAAAACAATTTAATACGCATTTATACCCTGTCACACTATCTTCTCAGAATATTATAATAATAAGTAAAACAAAAGTGTAAATATCTACATGTGGTCGGTGACAAGGACAGTGAGAGTACTTCCGCGTCCAATTCCGAAGCTCTATAGGTGACTCATTGCGTTCAACGATCGTTATGTGTCAGGAACTCAGGATATAGGTAAGGTAAGGTACTATTATTCATTTTAGGATGTTGAGGTGAAGTTATAGAATTGTAGCTTGAGTTAGAAAAGGGCTATTCCGTTTATCCGCCCCAAAAATCCAACCTAAGGTGAATATGTGGAAATGCATGTCCGAGAATCCACCCTAAGCCTATAAATTTCGTTTATCCAACTAGGCCTAGGGTGGATTCTCGGACATGCGTTTCCGCGTATTCACCTTACGGTGGATTTTTTGGGGTGGATAAACGAAATAACCATTAGAAAAAAGGGGTCAGATAAAAAAATATTGATAAAGAAAAGAAATGGAAACCAAAATAAAATGAAAGCTGCTCTGGCCTAACACATATTCATACGATACCTACCTATCTACACAATCATCTTCAAATCATCTTCTGTTACAACACAATTCCTTACAAATAAATAAAACCGAAGTATCTGTTTGTAACGTCAAAATAACAGCTTTTTACTGAATGCATATGAAAGGATATACGGTACCTACCTAAAACTAAAAATACATTTTTTTCATTTTTGTCTGAATGTCTGTTTGTTCCAGCTAATCTCGGAAACGGCTGGACCGATTCTGACGGGACTTAGACTTAATTACTTTTATTTAGCAAAAGAATTAGTAAGACACATTGTTTTCTGACATCCACGCGAACGAATTCGCGGGCACAGCACAGCTATACATACTTAATTCTAACTAGCTGTGCCCGCGACTTCGTCCGCGTGGAATAGTGACTTTTCGGGCAGCATATTTTAAATTACATATACCGTCTACAGACGGAGCATTTGCTGTCCGAACCCTCTGAGAACTCAGGCGAATTTCAGTGAAAGTCTCAGACTCTAGTGCTTGAGCTTCACGATCGGCAGTGAGACGTATTTCTCGTTCTTCCTGTGTTTCCTGAGACCGAACATTTGCTGTCCGAACCCTCTGAGAACTCAGACGAATTTCCCTATCAGTGAAAGTCTCAGACTCACGCGATAGTGTATGAGCTTCACGATCAGCAGTGAGACGTATTTCCCGATCGTCCTGTGTCTCCTGGGATCGAGCATTTGTTGTCCGTACTCTCTGGGAGCTCAGGCGGGTTTCCCTGACAGCAAAAGTCTCAGACTCACGCGATAGCGCGTGAGCTTCGCGATCGACAGATAAACGTGCCTTTCGTTGTTCCCCGTTTTCCCTATTTCGAGTTGTCATCATTCGAGAACGATTTGAGCTCAGTCGAGATTCTCGCTGAGTCGAAGTTTCTGCAGCACGAAACCTAGCCTGGTGCAGATAGCCTTTTGCCTCACGACCTTCCTCAGATTCCTGTGATCGAACTAATCTCATCCTTTTAGCATTTCTGCTACGTTGGGAGAGGTTGGATCTTCTTCGAGGCATTCTTACAATAAAATAGTACTTACTACTTAACACACAGTTATTTAGTAAACACGTACTATCGTAAACAATTAAATTATAAATACTTACAGATTATACAGTCTGAAATTATCACAGTTTAAGTAATAAGTGTTAAGACGTGTAAACCAAACGTCATTATCATCATCATTTCAGCCGATAGACGTCCACTGCTGAACATAGGCCTCCCCCAATTTTGGGGGGGTTTGCCATAATCGCCACGCTTGGCAGGCGGGTTGGCAATCGCAGTATGGTATGGTGGTGGAATGCATAGAGAACGCTGCTGCCCATTCTCCGGTGAGACCCTTAGTCGCCTTTTACGACACCCACGGGAAGTAAGGGGTGGTACTATTCTTCTACACAGACAAACGTACTAACTTTATAAAACAAAAGAATTGCTAGAAAGAATAATTACTAACCTAAGCTAATGAACTTATACTTAATAAAGAAAATCAAGAAAAGAAATGCCTAACCGATACCAAATACTTATACTATTTATATACAAACCCTAAATACAAATTAAGATAAGTATACCGAAAATCAGGGAAAGAAATGCCTAACCAATAATAAATGCTTACAATATTTATTTACAAAACCCTAAATAAAAATTAAAATAAGTAAATACCCAAAAATCAAGGAAAGAACCGCCTAACCTATACCAAATACTTACAAAATTTTAAAGAAAATTAAGAAAAAGAACCTAACCTACAAACCCTAAAATATAAATAAATGAAATATGCAAACAGTCAGTATTCAAGTGAATCGCAATAATCGAATCCAACTATTCGCCTATACTCTCCAGGATACGTGCGTTCGCTACGAATAACTGAATCCTTATGGCAGCGGCGCGTTTTCTTTTGAAATGGTCATCTCGCAGTTCAACCTGAGGGGTTGTCGACTGCTTAACCTGGCTTTCCTGTGGATGCCTCAATAAATTAAGGCCTCCAGCCAGGGCATAATACACGACTTAACTACACAATATAAACTTAAAAACTAAGCGACTACACGCTAAGGGCACCGGGTACGGACCTCGGCTTAGGGCGTCGCTGGGAGAGGGCAGCAAGGGACAGGCTGGATCGGAATTTTGGCAGCGTCGCGGCTCTCAGCGCGCTTTATACAAGGTGTAACGGAAAGGGGGTATCAACCCTGAAGGAGGTGAATGTGCTCATGAAACTGAACTGAACTGGTCGAAATATGAAAAAAATTTTGGACCTCCCATAGTAATAGTAAATCATTGATGTGCTATTACTATGGGAGGTCCAATTTTTTTTTCATCTTCATTCACCTCCTTCAGGGTTGATACCCCCTTTCCGTTACACCTTGTATATATAGCCACGGACGCGCAGGCGTGAGGCGTTTACGTACTCTGATAGAATACCTTAACAAATGTTCGCCGTGATTCTTTAAATTGACATAACTTTTTTATTTATGAACCGATTGACATGAAATAAACACTAAATGTTAAGTGAAGCTTACTACAATATATTAATGAAAACCGCATCTAAATCGAATAAGCCGTTTCTGATATTAGCGTGCACAAACACAGCAGACAAACAGACAAACAGACAAACAGACACACAGACAAACAGACAAAAAAAAATGTTATTACAATTTCGGGTTCGGCATCGATATAATAACAATCCCTGCTACTTTTTTTTAATATATTTCCATTGTACAGACACCACTTTTCTACAATTTTATTATATGTATAGATCAGTTTCTTGTTCTGAGTATGTAGGTAATGTAGGTGCTCGGCACGGACAAGTTAGCGACCGAGTGACATGAGCGCTGTAATGTGGAGGCTCTTCTTCAATACAAGTATTAAAAAACCTGAATAATAAGGGGAAGCAAGCTCTAAGTAGGTCTCTATCAGAAACGAACGCTAAAAGGCGATAGTCACGCCCTCTATACTCCAAAAGCTTACTTCACCTGCGCCTTCGTCATCAGCAAAATGTGGCAAGCAAGTACGTCACACTACTGCCAGACCCCTGAGGATTCATAGTCGCAATGTTCTTAAGTGGTACTGCCACTAAACTAGTGCAGTGTGGCAATAGTGAGCACATTGCAACAGCAGCAGTGGCCAAGTGATAACTTGTTATCATCGGCAAGGACCATAAGAGCATTAGCCTCTTTTCCTACTTATTTTTACGTTGTTAATGCGGGTTGCAGACCAAGAGCTAAGCTAAGTTAGTCTAGCTTAGCTCGCATAGCTGATGTAGTTTTTTTTATACTTGTATAAAGACCGCAAACTATACCACATGTATGAAAAACTGGCTCTACTATGCGAGCGAAACTAAACTAACTTAGCTTAGCTCTTGGTCTGCAACCTAAGAAATTATTTATCGTGGAGCTAGGCAGAGCAGTGGTGGCACTGTGGGTAACGGCCGCGAATTACGAGTTGTAGGTCGTAGTTCGGACCCTGACAGGCGCTTTACTTTGTGTAAATTATTTCATCACCGCTGCTCTCGGTGAAGGAAAACATCCATCGTGAGGAAACCCGCATGTCCTAGATAAAAAAATTGGAAGACGTATGACAGTTACCAACCCGCACTGGGGCCTCTGGGCCCGCGTGGTTAATTACGGCCCACTCCCTCTTACAGAGAGGAGGCAGGTGTCCCAACAGTGGGAACGTTATAGGCTGAGCAGAGAAGCACCCGATGCATTTTGTAAAAAGCTTATCGTTAAAACATAATATGTGATTTGAGCTGTCATTCCACCTAATGCAAAAGATTGTCATGCACTATTAACAGCTCACTTCATCTAGGTGTTCACGGTGAGATTATTAAAGATTGGATCCACATTGTGTTAAAACCTCTGCTAAGATGGAGACAAATCTCAATGTCGTAGGGCGAGTAAGAGCACAGAGGCTGTCGTAATCGTAATCATTGGCGTAGATCCAATAGAGGGCCATTGCATATTGTGATTGTTATCAGTTTTGGCCGTATTGATGTCATCGGTAGAACGCAAACTGGATTTGTTTCTAACATCTCTTTCTTAAGTGTTGAGACCTACTTCCTAGCCAGTGACACGAAATGACAGGATAGTGACACGGGATGACAGGACCGGTCATTGAGGCGATGTTTGGGGTAGGCCTATTTCCAGCAGAGGACGTCTTTCGGGTAAATGGTGATGATAACTAAGGAGGTTACCTATCTATGTACATATAGATATTGTGAGAGCTTTACGAACTCTCAGTACCGGGACGAGTAAATAAAACCACAGTTTAACATATTACTTCAATATTTATTCGAAGAAGATGGTTCTACATTTTTATCCTTATTACTTGGCTTGTCAGTGAAATCTCCTTCCCACCGTTGTTTTTTCTATTATTTTTTATAAGTCAATGTTTGTCTCGTATAACTGCCATGTACTTTTCAAACTATTCATAAAAGTTGCATATATGCACCAAATAGGAAATAATCTCTTCAGTACCTATCAACCGAGGATTAATACCAATAAAAATGCAACTGAGATGAACGTTTTCTGCGGAAATCTGTTAAGTACTAGGAAATCCCCAATACAGAAAAACTCATTAAAGACAACTCCTAAACAAACACCTTGCCTAACTATGCGTAACGCAAAATGTCCCTATAAGGAGGTCAAACAAATTAACAATAGATACCACTGAGAAAATTCGAGGACTACGCGCCCAATTTTCACCACATTACGTCTCCAACGCGCGTGCACCAACGGCCATGACACCACCGCCATTTGTATTCGTCACACAGACATCTACGAAACAGTAACCGATAATTGCATATTATTTCACTTGTTACACGTATAGTGTTATGTATGATTTAATGGCACAGTTTTTTAGGTTCCTACTGCAGTATTGTTGCGACAAAATGACATTGGTGTAAGCAGGCCGGCTGACGAGAGTAACATTTTGGTGTTGTTTTTAGCGATTGCTTGTCAGATTTCCGTGATGTTCATAAATACGATATATTCTCAGAATTGATGGTACCTATATTACGGGCTTAAAGTTTACAACAAGAGAAAGGCCCTCGTCCTAGGTAATTCTGGTTTAATGTCCCAGGTGCTAAGTTTTAAATCACAGATTGAATTTAACTTCAATTTGGAATTCTTTACTTTTGTAATTTGGTTTTCTGCCACCAACTTTCGAAATTAAGGTTATTTTTAACTTTATTGGTGGTTTTTGTCGAGTTGAGTTTTTTTTTTTTTTTTTAAGTTTTTATTTTACACTTTTTCGTCGTGGTACCTACGCCACATAAATTCGTATACCACTACTAGCTACTCAAAAACAAAAATAATACTACAAACTATATACTTACTCAATATTGTCTACATTTCTTTTTTACTTCTCCTTTCGCTGCTGGAAGAAATTTCTTAAGAAATAAGCAGTAACTACCTTTGTACAGACGCCAGCACATCAAGCTACCCGAAACTGTAAAATTTTCCCAATCAAATTTAAACTTTAGGTATCGCTAGATAAAGTTGAAAATTGACAAAGTTTGACAGATTGTAGTAGCTTGATGTGCTGGCGTCTGTACCTACTCCAATTATAATTATGTCATATCCCTATGCATCGCCATCCCCCGACGCGACGACGCTTGGATCAAAATATTACTTAAAACTTAAAGTACCTACCTTCTTAACTTTTATTTTCCGCTTTTTAATCTTCATAATTATATTACTAATAGACACGCTACGATCGACACGTGCCTCACGTAAATACATATTTTTCCCACAGTGAAGCTAGTGACTAATTTATCCTCATTTCTCTTTCCTCTCCATCATCAGGCCCTGATCACCATCTGTCTATAAACTATTCATTGAGACCATTCCATTAAGCCTAAACACGATACTTATGCTTGTTGGTGAGAGATTTGAGTATTCTGCAAATTCCAGGTGATGCTGCAGATCTGTTCAAGGTTACTGTCTTCTAATAATATTGAAGTAACATAATATCACGACATCAACTAGAAAACAGCTGTAAGCTCCAAACGGCTGAAATGATTTTCTTGAATCATAGCTAACACACGATCAAGTCACCTTTCAAACAAAGAAAAAAATATCCGTTCAGTCGTTAGGGAGCTACGATGCTACAGACAGACAAACAGATACACACGTTAAACTTATAACACCCCCAGAGAGGTTAAAAAGAGGGTGTGTGCATAATTATGACCCCACACGATAGAACTAAAAACCTATACGAGTTTCCAAATTTGAAAATCTGATGACCACTGGAGCCGAGTACGAGTGTATCGATTCAGTGCCGAGTAAACCCGATTCAGCGTCACCGACCCGAGCGTGACGGTTCAGTTTAGTCACTTCGTTCACTGTTCAGAATCAGAAAGAGTGCAAAGTGCGCCTACTAAAGAGATTTTCGTCTCAAAAACTCGCCGAATGCTCCTTTTTTGGATGTCTGATAAAAATACAAATACATGGCTGAATAGAGGGCTTGTGGCTAAGTAATAACGGCCGCACGGGTCGATCGATCAGGTTAAGCTGCGCTTGCCGCGGTTGGTCCGTGGGATGGGATCATCTTTACATACCAAAACCCCTCCGTCCCTCGGAAAGCACGTTAAACCGGTCGTCCCGGCTGTCATTCCTGAATCTTTGACAATCGTTACGAGTCGTCAGAAGCCCGAAAATCTGACAACCAGTCTTACCAAGGGATATAGTATTACTCAGTAGGTAACTGGGTTGTGAAGGTCAGATAAGCAGTCGCTCCATGTAAAATACTGGTATTCAGCTGCATCCGGTTAGACTGGAAGCCGACCCCAACATAGTTGGGAAAAGGCTAGGCAGATCATGACATCGCTGTCTCTGAATATCATATTCTCAAAATATAATGGCTGATAAAAATACAAATACACGGCTGAAGGTGCTGAAACATAGTCGGAATCGGCACTAGTTTCATTCAAACATAATTATTATGTCCGTAACTACCGCCGCCCCACCAACGCCAATCGCTTCCATATTTAGTTAATAATTAGTACTCAATTTGTACTAATTAGTACTCGAACAACAAAATTGGTACCTTAGTAGTTTTCGAGAAAATCGACTTTGAAGGTGGTTCTTGGTAGTCACGCTCCCTTCAGCAAGACCACCACGAGCCCCGAAAAATGGGGCACGCTACAGCTATTCAAAGTATACAAATAAATTAGTACCCTTCTAAGTGATTTACATATTTCGTAAAAAAACAGAACTGTAACATTTGTATTTACCGAGAAATCAACGATGATAACTTTCTCGCAATTGTTCAGCAGGACCACGACTTTGAATGTTGATTCCAAGTTACAGAAGCTTGTCGCTTTCCTCAAACCTACTTACATAAAAAATTAGTACCCTGCAAGATAAAATTAGTACCCAAAATTCAAAGTTAGTACTCCAGTAGTTTACGAGATATACCATGCCATTGGTGGGGTAGCGGTAGTCACAGTGCCAAATTTTCATTTCAAGATTTCCCTATTAAAAACTCTGTGATTTCTTTCCAAATTTATACAAAAATTCGTACTCCTAAAGAAGTTAAAGCGATCAAAAATCCAGATTCCTAAGTGTGGTAGTTTAAGAGAAATTAGCTTTCATTACTTTTCCATACTAAACCTCCGCGTGTAACCCGACCAAATTAAGTTGTCAATGGTATTGAGCTGTTTATGAGATGTACACTCGTGCACATAATTTTTTTTTTTTTTTATATACACGTTTTTAGGGTTCCGTAGTCAACTAGGAACCCTTACAGTTTCGCCATGTCTGTCCGTCCGTCTGTCCGTCCTCGCTTAATCTCTGTGACCGTTAGCACTAGAAAGCTGAAATTTGGTACCAATATGTATATCAATCACGCCGACAAAGTGGTAAAATAAAATTTTGGAAAATTTTTTTTTTTAGGGTAGCTCCCCTGCATGTGAAGTGGGGATGAATATTATTTTCGTCGTCTACCCCATCGTGTGGGGTATCGTTGAATAGGTCTTCTAAAATGACTTGGGGATTGCTCAAAATATTTTTCGATTTAATGCTCCATTTACGAAATATTAAACTTTAAAGTGCAAATCTTTGTTCCAGTAGAGCGTCGTCCCCCCCCCCCCTCTAAAACCTAAACTGCTGGCTTGAAAAATCTGCAAAAATTCACGATGATAGTGCATTTTATAAACTTTAAAGGAAAATTATAGCGCTTAAGATAACTTTATTAGTTTAGCAGTAATAGTCGTTGAACTTGGGTGTTGGATAATTTTGTACCAAATACAAAATACTTAGCATTAATCCTTTAAAGTGACTGTTGCTTGTTTATAACGGGTAGACTGCATTGAAAAGCAAAATATGTTTTTTTTTTTACCTATTCAGAATAAAGAGAGACAGAATCGTACTACATTGTGATAACGGGCTACTACCTTTATACTGTGGCTACACTGTGCGTGGCCCGACACGCACTAGGCCGGTTTTTTTACGAAATAAATCACATTTATGGGTACTAATTATTTGGTAACTTTACCCAGGATACAACTTTATTAATTTTTATGGGTAATAGGGGAAATCTAAACAAAGGGGAACTGCTCCAGTATCATAGAACTTTATGCAACCTTAGTTTAAGAAAAGTTGTGTTGTTTACATTTCCTTATAGTAACAGTTTGCCACAGGAAGAAAATAGCTTAAGATTTGAATTGAATATGACATTACATAACTTGACATTTAATAATAACATGTTCCATTTAGTTGATATTAACAATTATTATGTTAGTAATAATTTTTATTTGAAAAAAGATAGATATAACATTGTTATGTACTATCTTTCTGACTATTATAAAAGACAGATAGCTGTGTCGCTATCTTATTTTTTTTCTATTACAGCCAAAAATTTGGCTAAACAACTTGCTTCTTTTGAGCAATGCAACAATATTATAAATACTTCTGCCAATAATTTGGTCACTATTAATGACATTGTTAATAATTTAAATTAGAAATTAAGACAATAGAGGCAACCTCTAGCTATAATAGTAAAAATAACTCAAAAAAAAAGTTAAACTCAGTAAATAGTATCAACCTAGTGCATCAAAATATTCAAGGATTTATGAACAAAGATTTAGAAGTAGAATTATTTATGAATTTTAATAGTATTGACATTCTTTGTTTAACAGAACATTGGCTGAAAAGCCACCAGTTCTTGTTCAATTTTAATAATCACCAGGTTGGTAGTTCGTTTAGCAGAATAAATGCTATACACGGTGGCTCATTAATTTTAGTAAGTAACCAGCTCAAATTTAAAGATCGTAAAGATATTGTGAGCCTATCTGTTGAGCGTACAGTTGAAATTGCCTGTATAGAATTGGAGCACTCTATTATATTAAGTGTGTATAGACCCCTTTCAGGGTTGTATGACTGCTTTGAAAAAGTAATGGATGAAGTGTTACATAGGATTTGTAACTCAAACAAGTCCGTTATCATTTGTGGTGATTTTAATGTCAATTTATTAGAAAACTCAGGTTCTTGTAGTAAAATTTTAAGTCTGTTTCAGTCCTACAATCTTCTAAACCTATTTTTGGAGCCAACAAGAATAACCCCTACTAGTGCCACATGCCTAGATAATATTTATACAGACATTATACCAAGCCACAAAGAAATTATAACTTTACTAGATTCTGATCATTGCGGGCAAAGGATAACTATTCAAAACCTAAACAAAAAAGTGGCTAAAAAGGATATCACTGTTAACCCCAAAACTGCAAGTCGCTTGGAGGCTTTTAAAGGTAAACTCATTAATAAACTACCAGTTTTATCTAATCATGCTGATCCTAATCATCTTTATGATAATTTTTTTAATGTATAGGTACTGTAAACAATTTGATTCCACCTTTATTCCCAAGACTATCTCAGTTAATAGCAATGCATCGTTCAGTGATTGGGCTACCATTGGTATTCATAAAAGTAGAACACGGCTTTATGAATTGTACAATGAAAGGACTTATATTAACACTGATGAATTTAATTTGTATGTTAGAAATTATTCAAAATTATTTAAAAAAGTTTGTTATATGGCCAAGTCACGCTATTTGGGTTCAAAGATTAAAAACAGCAGTAATGTACCTAATTAAAACGACTTGGAATATTATTAATAGTGAAACGGGAAGATCTAGTAATCGAAATACTGACTACAGCCTGTCTATTAATGACAACATATATATATATAGACCATATAGTCAATAAGGCATTTAAAATGTTTGGTTTTGTAATGAGAGCATCAAGAGAATTCCACCGTCCCTCTACCTACTTATACCTATATAAGTCAATAATACGACCGCAATTGGAATATGCAGTACCTATCTGGAACCCATATTATAAAAAGTATAATGACATTATTGAATCGGTCCAACGCAAATTCCTACGTGGAATGCACTATAGATGTTTTAAAAAGAAAATTCCGTACCAATTATTACTGCAAAAATATGACCTTATTACTCTGAAATCCAGACGCACCCTACTTGAGATGATGACCCTATTTAATATATGTCGTAATAAATTCGACTGTACTGATTTGGTGAACAGTTTGTGCTACCTGATCCCTCGTACAATACATAGTCGTGAAGTTCGCTCGAGACATTTGTTTGCAACTACTTTCTGTAGAACCAACTCAGGCGTACGCTCACCATTGCATCGATTAGTTGACACCTACAATAGACAGTTTGGCTCAACTGATATTATGTTTCACAGCAAGGCTATATTTAGAAAAGAAATTGTTTCTATTTTAAGTGATCAGAACCCTATTAATTAAGTAATGTTTACTTTATTCTGCCTGTTATTATATAGTTCTTTCTAACAACTAGTAGATCTGTTAAGTAATATGTGGATAACGTTGTGAGTAGTGTATTTGTTACATCTATTATTAAGTTTTAAATTAGGTTTACTTATTATTACACTACTGTTTGTTGTCCCTAAATAAATAAATAAATAAATATATAAATAAATAAATAAACATAATAAAATCAGACTCACAAGTCGCCGAGGCATTTGAAAATTTCTTTTCAGATATTCCCGTTTCAACTACTAAATCACTAAACTCATCACCTTCTGTTGCTGAGTCTTTGCTTAAGGAAAATGTTAATGGTTGCGATTCGGAATTTAATTTTGAATATATTACCTGTACATAGAGATATAATTAAAACCTTTCACACTTTAAATGTGAAAAAGACTGCAGATCTGTGGGGTAATTCTGTAGAAGTAGCTAAGTCTATTATTGACATTGTGGCGCCGACTCTAGCTCTTATCTTTAATAGTTGTATTGACAATGGGGAGTTTCCTGACCTTATGAAAAATAGTAAATATAATACCTTTGTTTAAATCAGGTAGTACATCAGACCCCACAAATTATAGACCTATTTCTGTACTACCTACCTTTAGTAAAATTTTTGAGAAATTAATTTTAGACCAAATGCAAAGATTTTTTAATAAACATAAATTATTACATAGCAAACAGTTCGGTTTTACAAGGGGTCGTTCAACTACTGAACTTTTAGGACATATTTATAATGCATGGGAAGTTAAATGTGATGCCTTGGGCATCTTTTGTGATTTGTCCAAGGCATTTGATTGCGTTCTTCACGAAACGTTAATCAGGAAACTCCGCCACTACGGGATCCGAAACACTGCTCTGGATCTTCTTACTTCATACTTGAGTAAAAGGATTCAGAGCGTTGACGTTAATGGAAAAAGATCACCCGGATCTATAGTAACAATGGGAGTCCCACAGGGCTCAATTCTTGGTCCTTTCTTGTTTCTTATTTATATTAATGACTTGCCGTACCTCATAAAGGATAATCATGATATAGTGTTGTTTGCAGATGACACTTCTCTTTTGTTTAAACTTAAACGTCAGCAGTTGGTTACTGACGATGTAAATAGCGCGATCTCGAAAGTAGTCCACTGGTTCAATGTTAATAATTTTCTTTTAAACGAGAAAAAAACCAAATGCATTAAGTTTACGCTACCCCACGTTAGGCAGGTGAAAACTAATGTGTTGATACAGGGCGAGGAATTGAATCCTGAAGACAACACAGTATTCTTGGGCATAACTTTGGATGCTAAGCTTCAGTGGGGCCCACATATAGATAAATTGTCAAAAAAGCTAAGTTCCGCAGCATATGCTGTTAGAAAAATTCGTAATTTAACTGATATAGAGACTGCCCGTTTAGTGTACTTTAGCTACTTTCATAGTGTAATGTCGTACGGTATTCTATTGTGGGGAAATGCCGCCGATATTCAGACTATCTTTGTTTTACAGAAGCGAGCTGTTCGATCAATTTATAAATTAAGTCCGAGACACTCTCTCAGAGACAAAAAAGAGATTAATGTAATGACTGTGCCTTCTCAGTATATTTATGAAAATCTTTTATATGCCCATAAAAACATAAAATTGTTTAAAAAATACAGTGATATCCATAATATAAATACTAGAAATAAACACAAATTTGTTTTACCTACAACAAGGCTCAAAAAAATAGGTGGCTCGTTCAGATGCCAATGTATACGCTTTTATAATAAGCTACCAAGCCACGTTTAAGATCTAAGCCTCAATAAATTCAAATCATTCATTAAACGTAAATTGTGCCAGAAAGCCTTTTATACCGTTAAAGATTATATTGAGGACAAAAAGGCTTGGGATTGAGCTGCTTCAAATTTCTGCATTTTGAATGACTTTTTTTTTTTATATACACATTGACATTAATGATTTTTTTATAAACAATGACATTTGCTTACTTTGTAAAGTATTACATTTTTTTTTTCTTCATTGTGATTTGTGAATGTGAAGACGATGTGGGTCATTTTATTAATTTTTTGTTTTATTTTTCTCTCTGTTCTATTACTTGTTTTTTTTTCTCTCATGGTCTGGTAGTTTGAGTAATTTATGTGGCCTACCCAAATGTCCTTTCTTTGGTATTGTTCGTCGAATCGTTGAGCTCCTTAAGTCTTGAGTTGAGCTGCACGATTTCTGACAAATGCGTGCACTGACTGGACAGGTCCTCTCAATCTGTGTGGTTCTTTCCTCAAAAGACCATCTCAGACATCGATCTACATCACCGCATTATATTGTAGTCTTTGATCTACATGGTCTTCATATAACCTGACCAAGATTATGTCTGGACTTTAAAAGAGACTGTGACCTCTGAGTTTGTTTCGGCCTTTCTTCTCAGAGTAGTCAGATAGGAAACGCCGACATCATCTAGTTTTAAAAAAACATGATTGACGTGTAAAAGTGTTTGTACAAACCTACTTACAAAAATAAAATCATTTATCATTTATACTTAGAATACCTGTAGCGTTCCCCCTTTTTTCGGCGCTCATGGTGGTCCTGCTGAAGGGAGCGTGACTACCGGCCGGACCACCTTCAAAGTCGATTTTCTCGAAAACTACTAAGGTACCAATTTTGTGGTTCGAGTACTAGTACCAATTGAGTACTAATTATTTACCAAATGAGTTATATAATATCAAAAACGGCATTCTCCACTTTACTTACATTTGAAATAAACGAAATCAAAAAAAAAAAAAAAAAAATCAACGCCGGTTTTGATACTATATGACTCAAATATGAAAGCGATTGGTGTTGGTGGTCCGGCGGTAGTCACGGAAATTAATTATTTTATGAGCAGTCTGCGATTTGTAACGCATTATTATCCTAATCCATAGGACAAGACAAGAGAATTCCGAGGGGACGGCGCGTACGCAGTCCCCACTATCAAAAATAACGCATCCGAGTTATCCACATTAGGGATAATCGCAGGGGTCAACCCAACCGCAGTGCAATGGAAAGGCCTCGCCCTGGGGGAACCGCCTTCTTGATCACGGTATCCCCTATGCCAGGTAAGTATGAATTCTTTACAAAATTTCACGAGGGTCATTCGACGACGGAGAATCTTGACACCGCGATTCAGAAACGTGACGTAAATGTAAAGCGCCATCTAGTGAGTAGAAACTGTACAAAACCACGACTCCTCTCGTCATAATAATTTGTTACTGCTTCGAACTGGTTAATTATTAGTGGCCTACGGTCATACCACAAAAATGATAGAATGAAATGAGATTAAATGAGCTTAAAACAAAAATACGGTAGTTACTGAATTTTTTTTCATTTGCATTTTATTTTATGCAAAATCATTGCATAAAATAAAATGCAAGAGATTTTGCTGTATGAATGCATGACATCTTTTTCTTATTTCAACTATTGTCGTATGTAGTTGCATTTCTGCGTCTGCTTATCGTTTTAAACGTGCCGTTAATTCGTTCTATTAGAGATTCTCTCGTGGGCACTTTTGTTGCGTAAACCACCCGTTCTTCTCCATAAGTAGGTACCTACTACGCCATGGAATGGGCAACTAGCTTCTTAAGTCTGGCTCACCGACTCCTTGATAATTCAAAAGTGCTTGTAATTGGTTTATTTGAAATATGCTTTGAGTTTAAACTTATTCCTTTGCACCCTCCCAGATGTAGAAATCTAGGGATGTCGGGTCGAGTCCTGTCGGGGGAGCGGTGAATGCTTATGCGAATCCTGCACCCCAGGCCATAGGTAGAGGTGGAACACCGCGGTGGGTTTAGCTGGTAAGAGTCCGGCATGCCTCTCTGTCACCCCCACGATGGAGGAAGTCCATGACGATTTCCACCGCGAAACAAAAATAAAAGGTCTGGGGACCGTGCAGGCCAAGGAATAGAACCGCTTCTTCCAATCCACTAGTTGGGAAATGGAATATTTAAATGTTCTCAGTTGAAAATGACAAAAGACAGCAGTCATTTTGAAACACAATCGGCACACCTAAACCTGGTAGAACTAGTTCGAGGTAGATTGTCTAATAAGTTAACCTCTCAAAAATCTAGAGTTCTGGCTAGATATATGGGCCGAGATTTCGTCCAATCTTCTTTGGAAAGGAGTTTGCCTAAAATGCGAAGAGTGGATTTTCAAGGACAAATCCGTTTACATACATAAAAAAAAGTAAACCCGCGGAAAAGAGATGGGACTAAACCGACATAACCTCCTCCTTTTTTAGAAGTAGGTTAAAGATAACAGAATTTTCCAGTACACATAAAACTGTCTGGCAATTCAAGCTCATAATACGCCCGAGCAGCCCTAACTCACTGGTCTACTCTGTCATGTTATAAATAAATTGACACAAATTATATCAATAAAAGAAACTTTATTAATTGCTAAACAGAGAAAAATATACTAAAAATTACATGAACAATGGCTTCTATGCGCTTACACCTACCTTATAGTAAATAGAGCGAAAGGAAACATTCACAATTTTGTACACAAAGCTCCTTATCCACTGAGGCGTAACATGAAACAATTTAGACAACCTTTTAGCTGGCATCACATGTGATAAGTTGTGTGTAGTGTTCTAAAAAACCTGAGATTTTGCTGTACTCTAAAAACTTCTTACTAAAAAAACGTATTTTTATTTAGTGTCTATTTTTTTTTATTTTGTTTGCGCTTATTTACATTCATCATATAAAACTTGTGCGTTCTTTCATATAATCATGTTACGCCCCAGGTGGGCAGAGCCCTAAAATCCACATAAACTCATTTCATATAAATCCGACAACACGACACGTACAGCAACCTCGCAAAATCAACAGACATAGAGACTTCTTGGATTTGACAACTTTTCTAAGCCTTTAGCAGATAGTTAGTTATTTTATTTAATAAATTCATTTATTTTATTCATGCAGGCTCGCCACGGGGCTTGAAACTTACCTGGTGAAATGTAGGTGTACTATTAAGGTACTACACCTCTGCCTAACCCTTAAAATATAAGAATAAAAACTTTTTTCCAAAAAAAAACAACCGACTTCCGAAAAACACTATAAAGTGAAAAATAACTTTAATTTCGGAAGTCGGTGTCTTTGGATTTGTATTTTAGTTTTTTGCCATTTCACCATTGCATATGGTGGAATGGAGCTTGTAAAGAGCATAAATTGCTTAGCAACCATATTAAAGTAATCGAATCGCAACCCGTGAAATATTTGTCATTGAGTAGTTCCGATAGCCATCTGTGGTCTTTATCATCAGCTCCACTTTACCAAATGATGATTTTCGAGAGCAAATGCTCGAAAAGGTATTTTCCAAATCGGTTCGTAAATGACGGAGTTATGAAATATGAAAAATCGTTAATGTAGATAAATTTTTAGGTTTTTGTTGATTTTTCAAAAACCGCTTGTCCGATTTCGATAAAATTTTCATGGGACCATTTGGGAAGCATACCCTTTCCAACAAAAAAAGAATTTTTCAAATCGGTTGGCAAGCGACGGAGTTATGCGCGAACAAACATAAAAAAAAAAAAAATACAAACATCCGAATTGAGAACCTCCTCCTTTTTTAGAAGTCGGTTAAAAAGGAATACAGGCGTGATGTTTATGTGTTTTATTGACGCAATTGACAGAGAAAATTAGATGAATTTAGCAGAGCAAGAATAAAGATTGATAATATTACCATCATACCATTCATGATAGATAATTTTATTGTGCGCAAAAGGTTGTCAAATCCAAAACTCTAAAAACAAATCTACATAACAATGACCACACTGTCGTAAAACATTATGTACAAGTTTACATTTCACTCTGACGTCACAAAGATCACACGATTCATACGCACATAATAACCATTATTAGTATTTTAGTTTTTGGATTTAATTGTACCGAAGTAAAGATCTAATATTTTATTGAATAGAAAATATGTATAAAACTTTTGATTTTGTTATTGAAATTCGATAACACATTGAAGTAGGTATTTAAAATTTCTTATCAAAATAATGCCTTCTACAAGATCATCAAATCATCAATTTATACACCAATTTAAGTTACACAAATAAAAATACATTTCTTTTGCGTGTGTTGCGGATTTTAATTTACGCATTACGCATAAAACATCTTTAAGTGGACGATCTATTATTCGGTACAATCAATCCAAAATTAGTGTTAAATATACAATGTAATATCAGCAATAAGTTTACAGACTTCTACGTTTTTTAACAGACATATACAGGGAGATGTATTAAAAGTAGTTGGGTAAACCTCATTAACTTTCCGAGAGAAAATCAAATTTTTATAAGTCAATAGAATATTTCATTACTATAATAAGTCTTTCGTGTGAAATCAGTACTGAGTTTATTATTTATTTATGTATGCTCATATCGTCATATATCAAAAGGGATCACAACTACTTTTTACACAACGCCCACAATAAAAATATGAATTCGAAAAAATAAGGCATACAAATGGTATTTATACTAAATTTATAAGAATAGGCACTATTATAATTATGGTCAAATTATAATAAAAATTAAAACAAAAATGCAATATCGTAGATAATTCCAAATATAATAATATGAATACTATTCTCATGTAATAATTAAAATAATAAGGCATTCGTCGAAGTTCAAAGTTTAAAGGCACTATAATAATATATAAATATAGTTGCGTGTATTTATGACAACAAGCCAATTTGTTACATAATATATATGAAATAACAATATGTAAAAGAAAATATATGAAAAGTATTCTATTTAGTTACTGTATACGAAAGAAGCAGAATTTATGTGTGGATTTAGTCCATAAACATAGATTTTTCTACACACCGCGCACCGTCATAAACTTATAAATTACCCTCTTCTAAAATATAGGGTAATTGTTTTTCTAAAAACCGTTTAGTTTATAAGCTCTAAAGGCAGTCGCTCCGCGTAAAATTAAAGATTCACTATGTTATAGATAAAGCTGATCGCACACTTGCACTAATGAGCATACAACCAGCTTCTATGAACAGTTAACCGAAATTACCCCTTTACAAAATAAAGGATAAAAACAGTAAAATCTTTTATGGCCAATACACCGACTGCCTTACTGAATATTGATCACAAAACGACTAAAACGACACAAAAATTCAGCGATTCAAGTGGACGGTCATAATAAGCTACATTTTAGGCACATTTCAAGAGGCCATAGGTTGTATAACAACACGTTCAAATGTATATGAAAACCACGTTTACCTGACGCTGCATTTTCTATTAATT
The DNA here is from genome assembly GCA_916614155.1 of Mesoligia furuncula. NCBI lineage: Eukaryota > Metazoa > Arthropoda > Insecta > Lepidoptera > Noctuidae > Mesoligia > Mesoligia furuncula. The sequence goes on from OU744799.1 coordinate 30,437,363, forward strand.
ATAATAAGTTTGCTTCTTTTTCAAAAATATACTTTTCTAACTGGTTTAGAAATACTTTGATCTAACCGACAAGTTTTAACCGGTTGAATCCCGTAATTCAAAAGCCATTGTCTCCCGTGATTCCACGTTCATACGAAGTGTTAAGCCTTTCATTTAGAGGTATCTAAATGAAAGACTGACAGAAGAACCGGGTACGGTTAGACATTATTTAATAGGTTACATTTGTAATTTTTTGAATCATAATTTTACCATTTAACGGAAGGAATTCATAAATAGTTTGTAAATTCGTTTACTAAGTCCCGTTTTACTTCAGTTTTTTTTTACGCATAGGTATTTTAACTCGGCGTCAACTTTAATATTTAAATCTTTACAATTATAATTATATAAATTCACTGGATCATTCTTTCCAATTAGTAGCGAATGCCATAATATATAGACGACTCAAGGCGTTAATTGGCTACATTGGTGAGACAGATTTTTAGAAGTCGGTACAGCATAGATTTATTGCAATAAATACTGTAGGTATTTAAGAAACTGAGTAACATTACCCCCTTGTGTAGTTAAGACATGTTTTAAATTATTTCATCAATATACTATTTTTATGTTATTTAACATTTTAAGCTATATTTGATAAACAGCTGCATATGAACATTGCAAATGAATATATTATATAGCAGAAAGGATTATCAGCGCGTCAATACATACGCTGGGATTGAAAAACATGTGGTATTTTTGTCTGTCTATGTGATAATAAATGATTGAAATTATATACAGCGCAATGCATCAATGTAGGTATCTTTTTCTGTTTTCAATATAACAATTTAATTGAATTTACCCTTTAGACCAATAGGGTAAAAGAAGACAGATTAATAAAATAAAAGTTTTACTTGGCTTGAGATTAGTTAAATTGGAAACGTTAGTCACTGCAATATTTCAATAGAAAATATATAAGTTTTATGTATTTTACTATCTCTATTATAACTGGGACACGCAACAGTCACTCTTTTGGAGGAACTAAATCTTTTCTTATTAATATTTTGAGATCAATCACATTTTTTCTTTACTTCTGCACATGTCCCCTGATTTGGTTTTAACTTTAATTCTTTTTTTTTTTAGTAAAACTGTCACTCCTAACAACTACACCGTTAAAAAAATTTGCTTTGAATTTTTCCGACTTTTTTGTTAAAAACTTCAGAGATTATTTTATTTTAAAATAAAACATTTACAATATAAAAACAACTACGAACAAAACGATTTATAATGAAATTGCAACATTAATTTTACAATTTACATGATAAATTAAATTCTGTCAACTTTTATGATGGCACGATTTAAAATTATTGTCAAATGAATATTTTTTCGACTCGAATATCGCCATTTTGTTAACCTTCTCTACTTTTCTCTCTTTATAGCATGCACGCCAACCCTGTCTATCTCTCTCACTCTTTCACGTTATCTATATTTATAATCTACATAAAATCTTCATTATATCCGATTTGCGAGTCGAAAAAAGTAATTTGACATACTTATACAAATTATAAATACAATTACTGTAATATATAGAACACATGATCGTCACTACGCTATGTCAAGTGAAGTTTTGTGGCTCAGTTGTGTAAAATGGTACAATATTCTATTATTTTCATTTTATGAACTTTTCTTTCTTTCGGTACCTTATTAATAATGCAAATAAATGTTTTTCATTGTTGGAGGGGTTCGTGGTTAAGAAATAACAGCCGCACGAGTTAATCATTCGGTTGGACTGGAAACCGACCCCCGCATTGTTGGGAAAAGGCTAGGCTGATGAGGATGAAAAGATTTTGATTTCCCTATGGTGTTATGTTAATGGCGCTTTTAGCTCAGCTGCGATATAGCAAGCACATTGTCCGATTGCCTCCTTAAATAATAGATGAACCACATCGTTTTAATATAGCTCTAGTTTGTTTTTGCGTAAAACAGAACACAATTACACACAGAGCCACAAAACCAAAATAATGATTTAAATGTTAGTTAAAATAAAATTGCATTAAAACTAATCTAAGCTTCTATAAAGTATATATGAAACTTACGTACACATGTCTTACCTTAATAATATATTTATAATATTATACTAAAATATAATATCATCAATATCGAACGAATTTATGGCGAACTTAGACTTTTGTGCTTGACATTACCAAAAAAAGTTTTTAAGCATTATTTATTTACACCAATAATATCTTTTTTTACCTTGTCATAAATTATATTGACGAGTATAGTAAACCTTAATGTCTTTATTCATTTATAATACGCTTACAAAATACGATTCAATAAATTGGACACATGGTTTGAGCTGCATACTTGTAAAATGCCAATTGGGGCTTTATTACAACACAAAACATTAAAAAAACGATTAAAAATATTCTGTCACGTATAAAATACAAAATGCAACGGTTGAAATGATTTTTGAGATTAAAGAATTTTAATACCGGATACCAAAGTACGGTGGGGAGTGTCGCGTGTCGGCGACGCGGCTAGGACACCGACGAGATGGCGTTGTGCGGCGAGCCCATCTGTGTCAGGACCTTGTCCAGCCACTGTAGCGGCCCGTGCAGGTGGATCTCTATCCAGCAGGGCGTGGACGTCACGTCCTGGCGGTGGTACTCCGCCCCCCAGCCCTTCACGAACGACATACGAATCGTGCACATCTTCGTCAGCTCATAAACCGCTTCGAAGCCATGATTGACACTTTGGGATAGCAGTTGCGCGAACTCCCTATTATTAAAGATCTTCAGCGAACATCCAGGAGGTATTTTACAAACGGTAGACGGATGGAAGCCGTGGTGGTGGTTGCAGTTGCGACTCTGAACGAAAATAGCAGCGTCTGACAAACACTCCGCGTACACCTCTCCCCCCACATAGTACAGATGCACCCCCTTCCCTATGTGACGTCTCGTGTTCTCAATCGTCGAATTCCTGTTCACATTACTGAGCTGACCTAAACAGAACCTGTCGCTGTTATTCGAGGGATCCGTGAACCCATCGACCACGACCGAATGGGAGTTACAGTGGAAGACTTCACCAACACGGCAGTTCAGCTCGTAATATGCTACCGATGCCCAGTAAAGAGGTTCCTGGTAGGAAACCGGTGCAACTTCCCCAGGAGGTTCCGAGTCGTCTGAAGGTGGGGAGTACGCGGGAGGCGGCGTATCAGGGAGTTCCGAACTAGCTGACGGAGGAAACCCTGACCCTGAGTAGGAAACATTATGAGGCATAGACGGTTCCGCAGTCCTTTGGAAGGGGAGTAATGAATGTCCTGGAGCGAATTCAGAATGTCTGGGTACTAACACTGGAGGTAACACGGGGCTCTCGACTCTCTTGTAGTGGTAAGGGTTGATGCAGACCTCCTTCTGTTTCGCGCTGAAGGGGTACTGGCAGATCTCCAAGGGTTTGAGCTCGTGGTGGCTCTGCAAGTCGGGCCAGCGCCAGACGCGGCAATAGATGACGTGTGGCAAGCCTTTCCGGTGTGAAACCTGGAATTATTGGGATTCATATATAAGAATTTATCTCTTGTAAAGCTTTACCAGAGCAAGTGATCAATAAACAAGGAAAGTAGTTTTATGTCATCAAGGCGAGTGTGTTTTTGGAGGGTATAGTTTCAGATGCAATTTTAACTCCGCCTTTTGTGTCCCACTGCAGGGCAAAGTTCTCCCTTCCCTCCTTCCACTTACCCCTATCTACTGCTGTTTATTGCCAATCTTTATGAAAAAAAGAGTTCGTCCCGTCATCTCCTTGGCCTGCCGCGTTGCCGTTTGCTCCTGTTTGGGACTATGTTGTTATGCATGCGACAGATGTGGCCAGCCCTGTTCCATTTAATATATACAGCAATTCGAATTTTTGGAACGCAATATGGAGTTCCTTATGTGATCAGAATGACATGATTAAATGGTGGAGATACAAGGATAAGCCAGGGGACACAGCATTTTTATTTTCCAGGATTTCCTTTTGGTTGTTTTAAATTATGAAAGTATTAAATACAAATTAGAAACTCACCTGCAATCTTCCATCAAGTGACCTAGGGATAGTGACGCACTTGGACGGCGTCCCCGGACATGACAGCGCCCGCTCCAACTCCTCGATGGCACCCTTTCGTTTCTTCAGTTTCTTCACCAGACTGTCCACTGCCTTCTCCGCCCATTTCTCTTCTTCATCACCCTGAAAAGAGAAGAAATAATCTTTTTTTTTTTGACGATATATATGAGCCATGGATGTGAGATGAAAATCAAGGTTTTTGAAGCTTCAACTGACAAAGTCTGAGTCATGAAACTAAAACTATCGATACCATACCAAATTGGCAACATCCGGTATTCTTACAATAAAATACTATTACAAATATTATGGAAAGCGCAAGTCAACATTTCGGTGACGAAATAATTACAACGTAATATAGTATTTTGGGTAAGGGTAGCGGCTCTGATATGGAGGTGGGCAGGACTCTTGGCTAGATGTGGAGATGCAGGATGGGATGTGGGCAGGTAGAGCAGAGTTCTAACCGAATGCTTGCCGAGAAACGGGAGAAGAAGCGTTAGTAGACCAATAGCCAGGTGGCTGTACGACCTACAGAAGATCGCGGGGAAGAGCTGGATGAGACTCGAAGATACCACGAAAGCATGGCACAAAAGGGAGAATGGATAATGCTTATACTCAGTAGTGGGCGGAGCGGTGCTCCCAATGATGATCATCATCATCACCATCATTTCACAGGAAAACGTCCTCTATTGGACATAGGCCTCCCCCAAACGCCGCCACTTCGATCGGTTCTTGGACGGATTCCTGCGGCCTTCACCGGGTGATCGATCCATCTTGTGGGAGGCCTCCAACGCTACGTCTTCCTGTACGCGGTCGCCACTCCAGAACCTTTCGGCCCCATCGGTCATCTGTTCTGCGAGCAATGTGCTCTGCCCACTGCCGCTTAAGATGATGAAAAGATGAAGATGAATATATTTTAGTGTACAATCTATACTAATATTAAAATATTTGTTTGTTTTTTTTTTTGTAAGTATGTATGTAAGGGGTAATCTCCAGAACTGCCAGTCGGATTTAAACAATTCTTTTTGGATTTGATAGCCCAATCCTTGAGGAAGGTTAAGACTAACATCCCTCCTACGACTCCTAGGAACGATGGGTCGGGGGCCGGAATTTCACCCGGACGAAGTCACGGGCAGAAGCTAGTAAAGCATATTTATTCATATCTACAAGTCAAAGTGGTTGTGATAAATTAAACTTTTCCATTCAAAAGTTCTCTGAGTGTGATTTACATTCAAGTTTCGCGTTAGGAAGGAAACTAGGTAAACTGGTACGTCAATCATTGATTCTAGACATGCATTGAGTTAGACATGTGATGTGTCACCAACGGTAAGTATGTGACATTAGGAATGCACCACTGATGTTAAGTGCATCATTAAAATGGTAGAACTTCACCATATAACACAAGCAAGCTTTAAAGCTCCTTAGGTAGATGGTTAACTAAACTTCCAAACTTCGTGAACAAAAGTTTTTTGTGCTTGACTAAAAAAAATACCATTTTATGAAAATAATATTTCGTTTTATATGTTGCCTCGCAAATGACTGCTCCCAAAAATGTTACAACAACTTCATCATCTTCATCAGTCAGCCGAAAGACGTCCACTGCTGGACATATCCCCTAAGCACCGCCACTTCGACGGGTTCTGTGCTTCCCGCATCCAGCGGATACCTATTGTCTTCACAAGGTCATTGGTCTAGTTAGTCTTCCGGTACGCGGTCGCCATTCCAGAACTATTCGGCCCCATCGGCCATCTGTTCTAAGAGCAATGTTCCCCGCCCACTGCCACTTAAGTTTGGCAATTCTTCGGGCTATTTTGGTTACCTTGGTTTTCTTGCGGATCTCTTCATTTCTGGTTCAATCACTTAGGGACACTCTAAGCATAGCTCTCTCCATAATCATAACCACAAGTCTTACTCACTACAAAATATTATTCAGATTACTTATAGCTAAAACTTTTATCAATAAATAAATACATGGTCAATGTGTCACAAAAAATTCTATAAAATCAATTTTGTCATTGGTAAACATCAAAAATATTATCCTTAAATAATACAGCAAAAGAAACGGATTGTATGTTAGTAAACAACATTATGATTCACAGTTCCTAGGAACCAACTGACTGGTTGTATGACTCATTTGTGTATCAATAACTAGGTACTTCTGTTTATTTTGTAACCGTTTCATATGCCTAATCCTGGTATTGGGTTTGTCCCAGGCCAGGTGGGAAAGGAAGCAGCTGGGGTGGCTTTGAAAGGCCAAAACACTGAGTGTTATCCATACTAATACTATAGATACGAAAGTAACTCTATCTGTCTGTCTGTATGTTACCTTTTCACGCCTAAACCATGAACGGATTTCTATAAAGTTTGGCAGAGAGATAGATTCCCGGGGAAGGACATAGGATAGATTTTATCCCGATATTCCCACGGGATCGACACTTATGCTGGTGAAACCGCGAGGCGCTGCTAGTAATAAAATAGTAGCAAAGTCAAAACTGTACAATTAATATTTTTGAAAAGAAAGTAGGTACCTAATTGCTACGAGGTGAGGGAACGAAACCCGAAAAGTACCTAGTAGAATTTTTGTTCATTTGTCTGGATGTATGTTCCTGATTGGCGCAAAAACGGCTGAACGGATTTGGATGCAATTCGGCAGGTATATCCAGGATTATCCCCGGTAGTAGGTAAGTTGCCTTGGGATATTTTCCTACATCGACGCGGGCAAAAGCTAGTAGGTACTTACATTACAAAATACTGAGGTATGTGAATACTGAGTTCTGTGGTGTGGGATTACTGAGTTCTGTGGTGTGGGATTAGAGGTTCTAGCAATGCACGAAAAGATGAGGTAAACAGTGAGCTTGGGACAGAATAACTACTAAACGTGGAGCCCTAACACAGCTAGCAGGCGTCGCGGCAGACCTCGTAGAAGGCGGAACGAGCTTTAGAAAACAAACGACCAGTGGTCCACCTAAACCCTGGATTCAAAAAGCTGGAAGTCATGGAGAGAGGCCTATGCCCAGTAGTGGGATGTTGCAGGCTAACAGTTACAGTTATAGGTTATCAATATTAAGTTATTGTTTAGGCCATTTCTACTCAGTCAGTAGTGAGTGTGTCATTTATTCTTACACAATTTTTCATCATTTTATCACGCTCAGTCATCCTGATGTAAACTGTTACAGTAATTACACTTTTGCCAATACTGGTTAACCTTTGCTAAAAATAAACATTGTTTTTATTTATGCCACTAACAACTTTCAAAACTAAGTTTAAATTGTCGTGTAGCTTCAAATTTTACCTGCACTCATTCAAATAATATTGCTACTCATATCACAAAATGTATGGATCTCCTATTAGTTTGGCAACACAAGTAAGCATTATTATTTCGTTTAAACATTCCCAAAAACAAAACATAACTTCATGTCTGTTTGCCCCAAAGGGCTGGGCAGGGTTGTACTTATAGTAAGTACATTCTGTTTAGGTCTCATCTCATATAATATAAAAAGGCTTATTAAAAAAGTATAATTTACGGAAGTACTTTCTCCATTGACTGCTTCTATTAGTTATATAACATACTAATCAAATCATTCAGCTGATATGAGGTCAAAGAACTTTTAATTAGGTCCCTGAACTAGAGTAAGTTTACGAAACTTGTATAGTGTAACTGAGCACTTGATTCTAGTACCCTTAGCGTGGAAATTATCCATGAGTTATTATTTTAAAAAATCTGATGTTTCTTAGCAAAGTGCAATAACTAAGCGGTCAAAATTTATGGAACATCTTTTTTAGGGTTCCGTACCCAAAATGTAAAAACGGAACCCTATTACTAAGACTTCACTGTCTGTCCGTCTGTCTGTCTGTCTGTCACCAGGCTGTATCTCAAGAACCGCGATAGCTAGACTATTGAAATTTTCACAAAGTATGTATTTCTGTTGCCGCTATAACAACAAATACTAAAAACAAAATAAAATAAATATTTAAGGGGGGCTCCCATACAACAAACGCGATTTTTTTGCTCTTTTTTGCTCGATATCAAAAATGGCAACAGGTAGGCACTTGAAATATTCACAAAATACTTAGTTGTATTTTAACTTTAATAATAAATAATAAAATTTAAATAAAATAAATATTTAAGGGGGGCTCCCATACAACAAACATGTTTTTTTCGGCGTTTTTGCCTTGTGGTACGGAACCCTTCGTGTGCGAGTCCGACTCGGACTTGGCCAGTTTTTTTTTTTTATAACCAATGAAAATTTTCAACATAGGGGGGTTCAGAATCTTGTATTGAATCCATGGTATCAGGTTGCACATCAATGTCCCTGCCCCCCTCTTGTATTGATAAATGGTATTGCTGTAAATTGATTTTCAAAGATTCTTTTCTTTTATATGTCAAAAAGAAATAATACAATTTTAAAACTGGATTGGGTTGGTATTTCCAAACCAACTACTCTAAGAAGAAACACCGATTCAAACTCAGAGTTATTTTCAGATCAAATGAGGACCATATTATTATTATTATTATTTGGTTAGACACACTAGCAGCTAATTAGCTGATGCGTGTGTATTGTAACGAGTCTTTTAAGCCTGTTACATGATAGCGCGTTCTTTGCTTTAATTTGTAGGCAACATGGTGGTGTTGCCATGTAAAAATTCATTTTTTTGAATCGGAAGTCGTGTAGTGGTCACACTGATTTTTTCTTTTTTTTTGATGCTGTCAGTTGATTTTGACAGGGCACTTTCCGGCCGAACCTTTATATAAAATGGAGTGTTTTTAGAGCTCCTATTGAATTCTGGAAGTTGATACTTCCAAAGGACTACATCCAGTCCTAATTATGTGGTAGCTGATTTGCCCTTGTCAGCATCATAATGGGATTGGCCATATTTTGTAAAAGGTTGGTAAAATTCTTCGTGGTTTCAAACCTATTCACGTGTCGCGTGGTTATTTGGATGGCAGACGTTAATAGTTTTCGATATTTGTTTCAGGATCTTTTGAACCTTATATATTTTTTGGATTAATTCATCTACTGATGTAAAAGTTTTTTTGGAAAAGAAACGGTGAGTTAATTTGCATTTGGTCGTAAACATTCCGATCGGCATTTTTGTCGACGCTGAACATCAGCTAACAATTATTCATGTTTGATTTCAGCCGTGAGGCGTTTCTTATTTATTTTTACTTCGAGACTTAAATTTTTAACGCTAGCCCCTACCGACATATATCATGGACCGCCTGACGTCCCCGCGAAGATCAAAATCACCAGGGTTTGCCCATTCGGTTTGTTAGTTTATTCGCCGGAATATGGTATGGTTTATAATACTTAACTTAAATTGACAAAAGTGCAATAATGACAGGACAGGAATTAATTTCTATTCCATCTTAGTTTTACACCAACTGTTAATATTAGAAAGGAATTTTCTTGTATGTTGATACCAGCAGCCTTCGGGTAATAAAATCGTTCAATAACTTTTGTGTCGATTTTTATTGATACTCCCCGCTTGAAGATTAAAAGTTTCCAGTTTCCGCAGGTTAGTCTATCCTTGGCATAGTTTGGTGTGTGCTCCTGGCGCCCGAATTTTCACTTCTACTTATTGTTTATTTATTTGGAGTACAACACACACATTTCATAATTACATTTTTAATAACATCCACACACTCTTTAAAATATATTTTTTTTTATTATTACAATTGCCGCAAGATTATTTTTTTAATATTACAATTGTCGCTCTGCGAACAGGGACTTGAAGTAGGTTTGTCTGGTACCTTATACTGTCATTATTGCACTATTAATTAATTAACTTATGAGTCTATTGTTTGCATTGGTTTGTTCTACATTGTTACTTTAATAACTTTGTGTTTATTTTGATTTTTGACTCATAAGTAGTACTTAACTTAATTTGGTGAATCTTTGTAAACAATGTTTGGTGTTTACAATTGATAATTTTGTTTAATATCATGTTTTTTCTTAGCAAAACCAACAGAAATGTATAGCATAGACTGCGTTTTGTTGTTCTCAACAGTAAAGTTATTTTAAAAACTAAGTTTAACTTTTTAAGTAAATAATTTAATCTAATTGTTAAGTACAATATTGTGCATTTAATTTATCTAGATTTAAACTGCTTGTAAGTGATTATTGCACTTTTAAAACGATAAAATTAACATAGTAATTTTTTATGGGATTACCCACATTGACTTTTATAATTAACCTCAAACTTGGGAATACATAAAACTTTAAAGAAATTAAAACAACATTATTTTTGGAAGGGAATGTTTAATGATATTCATCAATACATTTTGTCTTGCGATACCTGTAAAGCTTATAAACATACTACATCTCCACCTTTTGGTATGATGATTAATCCTAAAAAGGTTGATCGTCCCATGCTTATGCTCTCAGTTGATATCATAGGAATTCTACCTAAAACTTATTCTGGTCATAGGTACATACTTTCGGTCGTAGACGTTTTTACTAAATATTGCTGGTTCTTTCCAATGATCAATGCTACCACTAGAGTAATTTGTAAACATTTTGAAAAAGAAATATTTCTCAAGTTTGGTTGTCCAAAAATAGTAGTTTGTGACAATGGAACTCAATTTACTTCAAAACATTTTGTAGATTTTTTGAAAGGTTTTAATATAACCAAAATATTTTATAATACTTTATAATACTTTGTATACGCCTCAAAATAATCCTGTTGAGAGATATAATAAAACGGTCGAAACCTGCATATCGTGTTTTGTTAAAGATGATCATAGAACTTGGTCAAGTTTTTTGCCCAATGTTCAATTAGCTTTAAATAATAGTGTAAACCTTGCTACTGAGTTTACTCCTAACTTTCTGATGTTTGGTAGGGAGCTTATTCTTGATGCGTCATTACATCACTTTAGTAGTTCTGTTGATAACTTATCTCAACTAGAAATTTCAAGTAGAAATGCTTATGCAGTTTCTCTTAATTCACTTAGTGATATTTTTGTTAAAGTTCAAGCTTACTTGTTAAAGGGGTATAAGCGTAATGCCGCTGATTATAATAAGGGTCGGAAAGTCATTTCTTTTGATGTGGGTGATATGGTGTGGAGAAGAAGTTTTCTTCAATCTAATGCACAAGCATATTTTTCAGCTAAACTTGCACCTAAGTTTGTAAAATGTAAAATAACTGAAAAGGTTTCAGATAACGTTTATGTTTTGAAAGATTTAAATAAAGGTTCAGTGGGACGTTATCATGTTAAAGATATTATTAAATTTTAATTTGGTTTCCAAGTGATAGTCTTGATTTTGATAATTTTGTTTGAAGGTCACTTTTGACAGTGTGATGTACGAGAGGATGGATGATAGGTTATCGGTGATTTGAAAGATGTATTTATTTATTTATTACATTTATAACATTATAATTGTATGTTAGGTAACTTCTTATAAATTTGTTGAATTTGAGACATTCTAAAAATAAAACTTAGGTCATTCTGGTTAATTTAATACTATTTTCTTCACATCAAATATTTTTCACATCGAAGGATCTTATTTTATGTTTTGTTTGTTTTTGTTGGATTGTCTAAGATCTTATTCTTCTTTTTTAAGGGTAACCTACCTGTTTATATTTTATTAAGATCTTATACAACCCTACAGTTCAGGTAATTTCTACCTTGAGGTTAAAAAACTTAAATTCAATTTCAAGTTTTTGTAATCTTTTTTTTCATAGTTTAAAATCATTCTATTTCCTCTTCGTCATAAATAGTAATCGATTTTTAAACCTATTTTGTGCTGTTCGTTGACAGAATTGTTTCTCATTTTTACTGGAGTTTCATTCTTTTTAATGATCGGATTTGACTTTGTTAGTAACGCGTTCATCCTGGACTTTACTTTTTAGGGTCATTCTGTAACCTTTGTTACAAAATGCCTTATTATTTTTTGGATCTTGGTGTAGTTTTTGACCTTGATTTCGACTTTTTTCCATTGTGTTGGACTTTGTTGTTCCAATCACGATGCGAGATTTTGTTTTGACTTTCGTCATTTTTTTTTTTCCTTTGCGTTCGGAAGTTCGGTGGTGGTATGCCGGTCGCATTGTGAAACTTTGGCTTTCGCCTTTTTTGTTATTGAGATTTCTCATTGGAGATCTCAATGTCTTTTGTGTTTGTCTGTGTTTGGGAGATTGGTAGTGTTGAGCCAGTCACAGCATTCACATTGTTTTACAGCTATTGTGCTCGGGAATTCGGTGGTGATGAGCCGATCACAATATGCTTTCCTTTGTCTCGTTGCAGGTTGTGCCTGTAACAGTATTTTAAATAAGGTCTTTCAGCTTTATTTAAAAACTTTTGTTCGGAGTTTTAAAATTTTTTGGATTGTTGAATACGGAGTTAGTCAGTGGCAATAGAGCCTAACTGCACTCATAGAGATGGTTGAGTTGGAAGCGGTCGACATAGTAGTCAGTGGCGATAGTGCCTAACTGCACTCAAAGTTGTACTGTTCCAAGTGGTTTGAAATTTTTAGTCAGTGGCGATGGTGCCTAACTGCACTATAAAAATTGTAGTTTGTTTTGGTAAATTGTCCGAATTTGTTTGAAATTTTTAGTCAGTGGCTATAGTGCCTAACTGCACTGTTTTGGAGTTTTGGAGCGCTAAGAGATTTCTCTCTTCGTTTCATTTAATGAGTTTTTATAACTTATAATTTTTTGTTTTTCACTATTTCGTTTTTGACTTTTTGTCATTTACATTTTTTTTACTTTTATTAAATTCTTGAGATTTTGTCGTTTGACATTTTCAGAGTTGATTTGCACCTTGAATCTTATATGATTCTTTTTCTTTTTTTGAATTAGAAAGTCTTAACAGGTTTATTTGGTTGAAGATTTCTTTCTAATAAAAGAAAGTTCCTTTCTTTTATTTTCGGGAGGGGATGTAATGTAACGAGTCTTTTAAGCCTGTTACATGATAGCGCGTTCTTTGCTTTAATTTGTAGGCAACATGGTGGTGTTGCCATGTAAAAATTCATTTTTTTGAATCGGAAGTCGTGTAGTGGTCACACTGATTTTTTCTTTTTTTTTGATGCTGTCAGTTGATTTTGACAGGGCACTTTCCGGCCGAACCTTTATATAAAATGGAGTGTTTTTAGAGCTCCTATTGAATTCTGGAAGTTGATACTTCCAAAGGACTACATCCAGTCCTAATTATGTGGTAGCTGATTTGCCCTTGTCAGCATCATAATGGGATTGGCCATATTTTGTAAAAGGTTGGTAAAATTCTTCGTGGTTTCAAACCTATTCACGTGTCGCGTGGTTATTTGGATGGCAGACGTTAATAGTTTTCGATATTTGTTTCAGGATCTTTTGAACCTTATATATTTTTTGGATTAATTCATCTACTGATGTAAAAGTTTTTTTGGAAAAGAAACGGTGAGTTAATTTGCATTTGGTCGTAAACATTCCGATCGGCATTTTTGTCGACGCTGAACATCAGCTAACAATTATTCATGTTTGATTTCAGCCGTGAGGCGTTTCTTATTTATTTTTACTTCGAGACTTAAATTTTTAACGCTAGCCCCTACCGACATATATCATGGACCGCCTGACGTCCCCGCGAAGATCAAAATCACCAGGGTTTGCCCATTCGGTTTGTTAGTTTATTCGCCGGAATATGGTATGGTTTATAATACTTAACTTAAATTGACAAAAGTGCAATAATGACAGGACAGGAATTAATTTCTATTCCATCTTAGTTTTACACCAACTGTTAATATTAGAAAGGAATTTTCTTGTATGTTGATACCAGCAGCCTTCGGGTAATAAAATCGTTCAATAACTTTTGTGTCGATTTTTATTGATACTCCCCGCTTGAAGATTAAAAGTTTCCAGTTTCCGCAGGTTAGTCTATCCTTGGCATAGTTTGGTGTGTGCTCCTGGCGCCCGAATTTTCACTTCTACTTATTGTTTATTTATTTGGAGTACAACACACACATTTCATAATTACATTTTTAATAACATCTACACACTCTTTAAAATATATTTTTTTTTATTATTACAATTGCCGCAAGATTATATTTTTTAATATTACAGTATCGTATAGCTTGGAGATATTTAATCTGTCCAGTCGATTCTTGAAGCAGTTCAGTATGGGAGCCATCACAACATTTTCCGGGAGCCTATTCAATGCTGCTACAACTCGGTTAGACAAGAATTGCTTCAAGGGCTTTTTTTTTGATGAATTTTCCCATAGCTTTAGGGATATATTATGTCATGTCATAAAGGAACGGGGCAGAATAAGTATAATCAGCCTATAATGTTCCCACTACTGTTGCTGGGACACAAAGCCTCGTCTCTTCAAGAGGGAGTCAACAGTAATCTAAACCATGCGGGCCCAGTGCGGGTTGGTAGACATCACATCTTCGAATTTTTGGTTCTAGGACTGTGTGCCGGTTTCCTCACAATGTGTGCCGGTTTTCTTCACCGTTTTGAGAGCAGTGGTGATGAAATTATTTACACAAAGTACAGCCTGCCTGGGTTCAAACCCATGATGACGGGCAGAGTATAATGCTGAAATTGCAAATAATAGTGCAAATAAGACTATGGTGCCATTTGAGGAAAAAATGAGATCAGAGATAGTGCTGAGGTAGTTTCCATACAGAGGGTCGACCTAGACATTCAGCATCATAATTGTTTAAGTTATTTGCTAGGAACTGTACCTCATAACTCGTATTTAAGCGGGATCTTGTACTGAAGTACATTTAGGTACATATATTTGCTTTGAATAAAGACATTTGACTTTTAATAACTAGTTACAGAAACTTGGTATCAATATACATTAGTTTGTGGATAATAGTTGCTCATTTTGCTCTGCAGTGGTTTTTGGTATGTTCTATCCACATATAAAATATATACCAAGCAAAACAACAGTATTAGACAATTTAACAAATAAGTCACACCTATTCTGTGACCCTATACTTACAACATCAGAAACTAAGGCAGAAGACTGCCTGACAAGTTAGATTTATTTAACAATACTAAGAAACTAAATAAAAGCTTGTACTTAATAGTAATAGAGAAATAAACAATTGTATAGAAAAAGTAACATGAGCCTATAATGATAAGCTTTGTAACCATACCTGTTTCCATCCCAATAATTTCTTGACAGCGGGACTTGTGAACGAGAACAGGCTGTTCAGGCTGGACATAGGACCGCTGCTCGAGGATTCCCCATCATCGGTATCCATGATTACCAAGTGGCACCAGCCAGCGAATGAGTCACCGAACTGTGCGAGCCCGCCTCCCGCCAATTATCACTCCGCGGAAAACACTCAAACCGCCATCGATCCCTAACACCACTTGGTATTCCCCACAACGTCTAGGAACCAATTACGAACACTACAAAATAGTGATTAGCGTGACAAGCGTCGGTCCCACTAAATGATTTACGACGACACTACTACGCAACTGTCATGGCTCCATTTATATATTCATAAAATGCACAGCCTTGCGGTGGGTATGAAATTGATTTTGTGTGATTTAGTCAAGAGAAAACTGTGCAAAAATAAAATAAAACACTGGTCAAGCTGCATAGGACAGCTCAGGAGACATTTTTCAATGCACAGCACAGATTAAAAATTATCAAAAATAAATTCTCTCTACTCTCTTGGGGCTGCCAACCGTGAAAACGACTTGACTTACTTCTTCTTCTTCCCCAATCAACTTACTGGATTTAGGTACTTTATTTTCATTATTAAGATCAAGATCATAATCAGCATTCAGTGAACCACCGGGCAGTATTTTTCTGAACAACTCCAATATGCTGCTAGTGTCAATGCTAAATGCAAAGGGAAGCCGAAGCAAAATGTTTTAGATTAGTTTTTATTGTTTATAATAACGTATCAGTCAAAGTGGTGACTCTAGGTGGAAGCTGATAATGATGATCTAATAGAATTGTGCGTAAAACAGGCAAGCTATAGAGCCTGAAGAAGTTTTGACAATCAGCTGTCAGGGTCTGAAAAGACTCATAACCGGAAAAAAATGACGAGGACGAACATACTGCTTGTTCCAGTTATTACAATGAATAATTTGAAGCAACAATTAAATCGAAAGAGATAGCTTTATGCAAAACTTAACAAGACAAAAGAACTCCAGGCAATTCTGTCAATTTCATTATGTTAAACATTGAAAGCAAGTTATGGAACGCTGGCCTTTATCGCGTTTTGCCCAGAATTTTCTCGAATTTGAAGTGTCATTTCTAGACTTCGTGTTGCTTGTTTGAACTCGATGAACAAATTAGTGAAATAGAAAAGAAATAATTGTTGAGTGAGGAACTAGAGTAATTAGAAGTAAATATTTTATTGCAAGTGCATCTTTTGTTTTATCAGTTGTTAGCAGAAAACAATCATGGCTCAGGTAAGAGGTTATACCGACGCTTTACGATTTCAATTTTGAATGAAGTAGCATAATTCCAACATGGGTATCGTTTTTAGGTGAATCAGTTAAAGGAGCAGGGTAACGCGGCGTTATCATCGGGGAAGTTCGACGAGGCCGTCAAATACTACACGGAGGCTATTGCCTTGGACCCAAAGAACCACGTTCTGTATAGCAACCGGTCGGCAGCTTATGCTAAAGATGAGAACTACGCCGCAGCTTTAGAGGATGCAAACCAGACCATCGCTCTGAACCCTACGTGGAGCAAAGGGTACTCTCGCAAAGGGTCAGCCTTAGCATACTTAGGCCGTCATGAGGAGGCCATAGAAGCTTATGAAAAGGGTCTGGAGCTCGAGCCTGGTAACGAACAGCTTGCTGCAGGTTTGGTCGAGGTCAAGAAACAAGCTGTTGAACTGAAGTTGAAGATAGAACAGGTATTCGAGAAGCTCAGAGCAAACCCACAGACAAAGGAATGGCTGAAAGATCCGGAATATGTCAAATTGGTTGAAGTGAGTATGAAACCTTATTGTTGATGGCTTTTTGAATCATGCAACCTCCTTTAAATATTAATTTGTGTTTTCTTTAATCCTTGTACTTAAATATTAGGTCATAGGGTCGTCTTGTAATTAATTAGTCATTTATATTTTTATACAATGATTCACTTTATTGTCAGTTTGAATTCATTCTGTAAAAATTCTTCACCATTTTTCTTTAATGAGGTACATTGTAAGTATATTGGTTTTCTTTTGTGTTGTGTATAAATTAGCATTTCATTATGTGTCCATGATTTTGAATAATTTAAACATCATTGCTATGGCAATGTACTTTTGATATAAATACTAAAAGAAAAGTGTCTTTACCAGGGGTAGATAAACTATTCATAGTTCGACAAACACCCACGTAAAAAAAAACAATCATGCAGCAAATTGTCAAATTGTTTTTAAACTTTTGCTGTATTGTTTATGAAAGGAAACCTAGGCTTTTTGCCATGCTAATTGATGTTTAATAAAATTAAGTTTCTATTTTTCCTGCTATCCGAATGGTTATTTTCACTTTGAATTTTATCTTATTTTCTGTGCAGAAAATAATTTTTATTTTCTATGCAGTAAAATTACATCAATCATAAAGTTAGTAATAAATTAAGTAGGTCTTAATTTTTTCAAAATTGGATTCACCTAACAAATTCATAAAACTCAACAGAAAATAGCACGGAATCCCTTTGACGTCCAAAACCTCGGCGCTAAAATGGAAGACAAACGAGTCCTCAGCATAATCAGCATTATGTTCGGTTTAGACCTTCACATGCCCATGGACATAGACCCACCAGCACCTGACAGAAAGACTGCAGAACCACCGAAGAACGAAGAACCAGAGAAACCAAAATATGATGACCTTCCTGAGAACCGAAGACTTGCACTACAAGAGAAAGATCAGGGAAATGAGTACTATAAAAAGAAAGATTTAGAAAATGCGCTGAAACATTATCAGAAAGCTATGGAACATGATGCTACGGATATAACCTTTTACACAAACATGGCTGCCGTTTACTTTGAACAGAAAGAATACGAGAAATGTATTAAGGAATGTGAGAAAGCTATTGAAATTGGAAGAGAAAATAGAGCTGATTTCAAGTTAATAGCAAAGGCTTTCACTAGGATTGGTGAGTTGATTTCTTTGAATTATTGCCATCACTTGTTCCATAGATTTTTATTTTTCTTCATGACTAATTCCTTAGACTTTTATTTTTAAACAATTGAGACAATAGCCATAAATTTTTAATAATAGAGACATCAATCTAACTTGTTCCCACAGTTTTTTGTTTATCAGCTTATTGATAACAGCTTGTGTTAGACAGATAACATGTTAAATATTCTGGATGCGGTCACCAATATTCATACTATGATTTTAATTAGTGATTGTCAGAATATAATGACATATTTATGAAACTGATTATATTAATTGCATAAAGTATTAGTGTGATGTGCTTGGCGCTATCTTAGTGTTAAAAACCGAACCACTCGCGATCGCCACGGGTATTCTGTTTACTGTGGTTTACTTACTCTACACACACACACACACCACACACAAACTCTTTTGTACTACCACAACTGTGCCTTCGCTGCAGAATCCAAAAAAAGCCCTCGTAGGCACAAGCACTTTTTAAACGCGACTTTTTTTTTAACCCTCTTTCGTTTTTCAACAATCAACTCAACGACGAGATTTGAAAATCTACGTTCACGTTAGAAAAACGTCGCGTTCAAAAAGCGCGCGTGCGCACTAGGCGGACTGTCGATGACCACAAATGGTGGTCATGACTACGCCATGTGCCCATACGCCGAATGCGCTATAGTAATCGCGGTAAAGTGATTGAAGCACTATAACTGGCAAAGCCCGGAAGTACAGCTACTACGTATATCGCACTTACAAGCCAAGATCACCCTTACCAACAGGACTTAGAACTTAAATTCGTTAATCACACCGTTCCATAACATGGCCGACACGCTTGGTACCGAGTACCGTAACGTAACCCACAGTCATTAGGCGTTGGTTGGCCCTTAGATATCTATGTAGCTCAAGTTCAATGTCCTATAACATCACAAATCAAAACAGTTTTTATCTGTTTGCGCTCATTGTGTCCAAGTTATATATACAATTAGGTACTGGATAAAGATATTACGGGTCACGGATTAAAAAAAAACGTAAAAAAAAAAACGCTGCGAGGCAATTGCGCAAGACATTCATCATCTGCTTAGCCTTTTTCCCAACTAAGTTGGGGTCGCATTGCAGTCTCACCGGATACAGCTGAATACCAGTATTTTAGATGAAGCGACTGCCTATCTGACCTCCGCAACCCAGTTACTGGGTAATACGATAACGAATTGCCTAACACATTATCAGTAGCAATCGCTTTTGATTTTGACAGTTCAACAACATTCATTGCGTTATTTACGTTCTTGAACAGACACAGTTTTCAAACTTTGAAGCAATGGATTAGCAATATCCTTTAAAATGATCCAGATTGAGATTGATAAGTGTGCTAGATATCCATGTATACGATTACTATGTGGTTGCTGGCACTGAGCCAAATGAATTCTGCTAGATAAATTATTGATCAACGTTTTACGTAAATAAACAAATGCAATGCCAAAATACACAAGAGTCGTCAACGTCATTTTATGGAACGGGGCTAATTTGGACACTACTAGTTTTTTAATAGTTTTTTTTTTTTTTTCCTTTTTTTTAATTTTAAGATAACTAATTATGAATGTACACTGTATCATCATCTGCCTAGCCTTTTCCCAACTATGTCGGTAAGACTGGTTGTCAGACTTTCGGGCTTCCGACTACCCGTAACGACTGTCAAAGATCCACAAATGACAGCCGGGACCAACGGCTTAACGTGCTTTCCGAGACACGCAGGGGTCATGGTATGTAAAGATGGTCACCCATCCACAGACCAACCGCGGCAAGCGTAGCTTAACCTGATTGACCGACCTGTGCGGTTATTATTAAGCCACGGCCCCTCCCCCTCCCCTATGAAGGTACACTGGAATAAACAATAATAACTCCTCCAGACCGCATTTCGGCGGCCTGTATCCACGGAGACTATAGCCACGGGCGCGGGAGAAATTACATTGCACAAGTGTGTGCTTAGATACAGTAGCATTCCTTATTCCCTCGCTCTCATAGTCCGATGAGACGGCACGCAATCCGACACGACTGGAGAGAGATAAGGGGCGCAGGGCTATCACACAGCCAACTTCCAAACTCCGGGCCGTTATTAAGAAATTACTAATGGAAAAACCCTTTAGCATTTGCCCGACCAAGGAATCGAACCCAGGATCCCACGATCAGCGGTCGCACTTGCGTCCACGAGACTAACGGGGCAGTTAACGTGTCAGTACTGTGTGTTACCTGACTTAGAAAAGTGTAACACCAAATAAATAACACGTCCCCATAAGTTTACTAATAGATACGAAACACTTAACTGCACGCTACCAAGAAAAACTTATCGCCGAAGACACGCGACCTCGCTTAACCAAACATCTAACGAAAATACATAAATTTTAGGGGGTTGGTTCCTAATGAAAATACAATTTTTATTAAAAAGTCTTTATTCATTTAACAATCAACCAAATCAAACATTTGAGAAAAAAAATCCATATTATTATGTTATTATGAGTTCAGTTATCGTTTACAATAGCACATGTATGCAATGTGGTTAAGTCCAAAAATACTTCTTTTTTGTATTTCTAAAGCCTCGGGTAGATCTCCGTCTGGTTTTAAAAAAGCTCACGCGGCCAAATGACGCATTTTGTGAGCAAATGATGTCGATTCTGAGTATTGTTTGGATAGACCAGCAGATTGTATGTTTCCAAATACTTTGATCCAGATGGAAGTAACAACATTTGTGTTTACTTTCAGGAACACTTGTTTTACCGCGTTTATTGACGCCTTCTCGAAGTCAGTAATTACTATAATATATCTGGTTGCAAATTGGTTCCAAAATGAGATGCTCGCGACGCTCTCATTTATGTTGGATAGAAGCCCAAACACCAAAGGTACCAAGATTTGTACGGTATCGTGCACTCCAATTAATCCGTGCGCCGTATAAACCTGTAAAAAACAGTTAAAAAGATACGAAATGTACCCATCTAGGATCCAAAATGGTGAAAGCTGGAGAAGTCTTATGTTTTCTGACGTGCCAAACAATAAAATACAATCTTTTTCAGTAGGTACTGTAGTGAGCCAGCAGAAAATTACTGTAGTTTGTCTGGAATTGGATTTTTATTAGGAGCCCCCCCTAAAATTGATGTCTTTTCGTTAGTTTTGGTTAAGCGAGGTCGCGTGGCTTCGGCGCTAAGTTTTTCGTGGTAGCGTGCATTCGTTGTTAAGTGTTTCGTATTAGTAAACTTACGCTGACGTGTCATTCGGTGTTACACTAAGATAACCAGTGGTCGGAATAGGCTGACTATATTTACCTAAACTTCGGAGAACAGAGACAGAAAGTGGAGACTTCCTTACGACGACATTTTTTTTTCTGTGTGCTTGCTTATACTAAAGGGAGATAGATAACATTGTTTTTCATCTCGCATTACGAAAATGTAGTGAGCAGTAGCCAATGAGCTGGAGGGACATTGTTAACTCTTTCTCTAAACAATAAAAACCGGTACCTGCTCTGATACCTTTTTAACTGATTTCTAGTGGTTAGCTTTATCTGGCTTTGTGGCTAACAAAAACAATAGGCCTTTAATTCTCGGAAAAAGAAATGGTTTAAAATTTCAAACAGATACGCACTCGAAGACCGTAAAACTAAGAATCAATATTCTAACTTATTTTTATTATATCGACGGTTGGAAGGCTAATTGGCCTAAGCGACATTTTTTGCAATATTTAAAATAATAATAATAATATGTACATTTCTAATAAATGTATATATTATTACTAAAAAAAAAAAAATGTCGCTTAGGCCAATTAGCCTTTCAGCCGTCGATATGATAGTGATTGATACTAGTATAAAGCTGTTATTATCCATGTTTGTAATGCTTTTCTTCTATTTTATATATACTTCTAAAAAAATTAGTTCAATCCTTTATCTGCATTACTGAGTTTCAAATTGTGACACGAAATTCGTGTCAGAGTTTCAGGACATCGGCATAGTAGTTAACTAGGGAAAGAGTAATTATACGTAATTTGTGTATTTCAGAATTTTGGTAAATCTACAGTACATTGACAAATGTTGTGTATTGAAAGATTTGATGCAACAACGGTTACTTTAAGAATAATTCTAATACTTACATGATTTAAGTTAGATTAGTTTAGTGAAAATTCCTAAAATTTGTTAATTGCAAGTTTAGTTAAAAATTTAGCCTTTATACATCTTAAATAAAGCTTATTTTCAACTTATTTAAGATTTTTCGCGAATTCGGGGAAAAAAAGTCTGTCCACTTTCTGTCTCTGTTCTCCGAAGTTGGTAAATATAGTCAGCCTATTCCGACCACTGAAGATAACACACGTGTCAGTACCTACTCAGTACACTGTACCTACAGCCATTGCTGATGGGAAGTCAAGATACGATGAAACCTAACTGGCGAGATAACTGTCTCAATAGCTTTTTGTCAGTCGACTTAGTAAGTTTTGGAAGTCCTTAACCTTTGTGTAACCTCAGTATAATTATCACTAGAATTTAAGTAGTGAATGCTTCAAAGATGTTTCCGAGAAACTACTGATAAGAGGGATAATCACACACACACACTCATGGCAAAAGTCAGTGGCCTATAACTTTCCATGCTCACATATTCCGTCCACTTAAGACAAGACCAAGGAAACGGCTTCTTCCATTTTCATCCCGTACATAAACTTGTGTTAATAGGTATTCGGTAATATGGCTGGTATCCGCAACTCCACGTCAATGCGCGTATTTTGCGTACGGGTACGAAAATCGACTATTCGATCCACCACAGCTCCTCAAGGAAGGCCCGCAACGCCTTGATGTTACTGACCGTCTTACGGAGGGTGCCTGGGTTACTGAAGTACACAGCCCTGTACGTGGCGACCTCCGGGGTGTAGAAGCACATGTGCTGCTGTGTCATTGTCCTCTACGCAGGCCCTGCACAGCGGACTGTCTGTGACTCCTATGACAAAGAGGTGTTTATTAAATGACCCGTGGCCAGTTACAGCTACTGTAACTGTTGTTTAGTTAATCGAAGAACCTGCTTCGTGAGGCGGTCGTCAATTGTAGGGAGTGATTCGTTAGCTTGCCTGCACTCGTC
Source organism: Mesoligia furuncula (assembly GCA_916614155.1). NCBI lineage: Eukaryota > Metazoa > Arthropoda > Insecta > Lepidoptera > Noctuidae > Mesoligia > Mesoligia furuncula. The sequence continues at coordinate 30,460,573 of OU744799.1, forward strand.
CTGTTCCACCCATAGTTTATGATGTTATAACTTTGTTACCAACAACCTCAATTTTGATCTCCATTAACACTTCCCCCTTATCCAGGTAACGCATACAAAAAGATGGAACAATGGAAGTTAGCGAAAACATATTTCGAGAAGTCAATGTCTGAGCACCGTACCCCGGAGATCAAGACGCTGCTCAGTGAGGTGGAGAGACGGATAGCCGAGGAGGAGAAGAAGGCTTACGTGGACCCTGTGAAGGCAGAGCAGGAGAAGGAGCTTGGCAATGAATACTTTAAAAAAGGTGAGTGATAATTGCTGATGATTATCATATACTACCTTTCACCGAGAGTATGCCTTAGTTCCAGGTAAAAACAGTAGCCTGATTTTGTGACAACCTCTTTAAAAAAAATCTACAAAGTATTTGGTGTGCTCTGGTCCTGTTATACTGGAAATGAACTTTTGTACTGCACATCAGTAGCCAGATTCCTGGTTTTATGTCTGAGCGGAAAATGGCTAAAATGCTGAATTAGACCGGTGCAAAAATTTTGTTAATCTTGCTGGTAATTTTACAAGATCAGTTTTTCAATTGACTCTTTTGATACTTACAGGAGTTCCAGTGAGGTTTTTAAAAAAAACCGAGCAAATTACTTTTTGGAAATCACCACAAATAATTAATCACCAAATTACTGTTAACATTCTTGGTTGTTTTACATTTTTCAGGCGACTACAGCTTAGCAGTGAAACATTACACCGAAGCAATCCATCGCAACCCAGACGACCCCAAGCTGTACTCCAACCGCGCCGCCTGCTACACCAAGCTGGCTGCCTTCGACCTTGGACTCAAAGACTGCGACCAGTGCTGCAAACTTGATCCCAAGTTCATCAAGGGATGGATCAGGAAGGGAAAGATTCTTCAGGTAGGAACTTACAAATCTACTTTACACTTTAACTTACAAAGCCACTTGCATCACAAATTACTAAATACATTTAGCGCTAAACATATATACACACTAGCTTCTGCCCGCGACTTCGTCCGCGTTAAATTGTGGCCCCCGATCCATCGCACCCCATCCCTCGCCCATGATAAATGATTTATTTCTGTAAGTAGGTTTTTACAAACACTTTTACACGTCAATCATATTTTAAACTAGATGAGGTCGGCGTTTCCTATCTGACTACTCTGAGAAGAAATGCCGAAACAAACTCAGAGGTCACAGTCTCTTTTAAAGTCCAGACAAAATCTTGGTCAGATCGTGTGAAGACCATGTAGATTGGTGTCTGAAATGGTCTGTTGAGGAAATAACCACACAGAATGAGCGGACCTGTCCAATCGTACGTCGGCGCCGGCTGTCGCTGAAAACCAGCGCTGGGGCTCTGTCTTGCATAGGGTCGCAGCATAATGCTGAGCGATAGCCGTTTTGCGTGGATGTGACGCATGTTTCCCCCAACCCTTTCTTATTTTATTTTTTGTAGTTTATGTTTTTTATTGCGTCATGTTTACCGCAAATAAACGTATTTTCTTTCTTTCTTTCAATCAGTGCACGCATTTGTCCATGCTACTACTTAGTTTTCGCTTAGGGTTCTTCCTTGACTTTTTTTCCTTTTTTTCCGGCTCCTAAGTGTACTAGCGTTGGCGTGATGTCGATAGCCCCAAACCTTCCTCAAAAATTCGGCTATCGAATGGAAAAATAATTTTTGATTCGCGACCATAACAAATATGCCTTCACAGAATTTCATTGGAATCAGCAGTACAACTTCTAAGTTAGAATTAACCTCAAATGTCATGATTTCATGAAATAGTAATTCAATAGGGTAATATGAACTTGGAGAGTTGTTACGATTTTTATGATTTTAATTCTATACTTAAATAAATATTTGTTACGGCCGCTTGGAGAGTTGTTACGATTTTTATGATTTTAATTCTATACTTAAATAAATATTTGTTACGGCCGCGAATCATATTAAGATCAACTTAAAACCTGATACTGACCTGCAACATGAAAAAAACATAAGAAAATTTGTTTCTTCGGGCTATCGTGACTAATCGTGAGACGCTTTCGCCTTAAGTGATTTGTGGTGCAAGTAGGCGTTTATGTGGGAAAATCCATTATCATATACAGGGTTATTGGCTTGTTTGTCATACAATAACATAAAAAATCCGTGGTTCTTCCAAAAATCTAACACCGGATTCGTCCTTGGGTCATCAGTCGCCTCACAGAACATACTCGTAAACCCTACATAATATCCGCGTTATCAAAATCTCTAAAGTCTGTAGTAAGTATCAACTTTCACCAAAAAATCATTTCATCAAAAGCCTCATAATCACACTGGCGTTTTATAGACGTGCACATCTTCATCTCATCCAGTGTTTCCATTCTAGTTAACAAACCCCGTCCGCGGTGAGCGTGACATGCCCAAGGCGAACACGCTGCGTAAACGCAGTCACGCTGGCGACACGTGCACGTCCGCAAAACGCCAGTGTCATAGACGCCTCATCATTTTGGTGAGCGCCATAGGGAAAACGGGGTTACTGCGAAATAGTAGTGTAGCTCCATTGAATTTCAAAATCATAATACAAAATCAGAAAGTCGGCACGTTTTGAGCATTAAAATTTTCAATAGCCCAAAACCACGCCCTTTCTGGTTTGAGCTCGTCACATTTTCTTTAAATTGGTAATAAATTTTTCGGTCCCATTCTACGTGGTATAAAGAGGTTATTAACTCTTTATAACTGTACTACTTTACCTATTGTATTCACTGTATAATTAACAAAACAATACAATGGATGACGCTTGTCTTTTTACTCCATCTCCAACGTTTTTGTATAATTAGAAGTCGTAATGCTGTTATATTCGCGTTATTTGGCTAGTACAAAATTAACTTTATTTCCAAATTGTAATCCATACTAGTATTATAAATTCGAAAGTAACTCTGTCTGTCTGTATGATACCTTTTCACGTCTAAACCACTAAACGGATTTCGATAAAATTTGGCAGAGAGATAGATTGCATCTCGGGGAAGGACATAGTATAGTCTTTATCCCGTTATTCCTACAGGCTCGACACTTATGCGGGTGAAACCGCGGGGCGATGCTAGTAGGGTATAATTTTGTATTGCCCACATAGTGCCAATGTTTGGAAAAATACACTAAGTGAAGTGCCAGGCTAATGTGCATATCAGGAAGAATTGCTCAGCCTCTGTTCCTAGAAACCATTCAACGATAACTAAACCTTTCTTTCCTTCCAGGGTATGCAAAAACACTCGAAAGCTCTTACCGCGTACCAGAAGGCTCTTGAGCTGGACCCAAGCAATGCCGAGGCGCTGGAGGGCTACCGCGCATGCTCCACGCAACTTAACTCCAATCCTGAGGAGGTGAGTTCTTTTATTGCGGACTATTTATTATTCTGCCTGCCCAAGCATGGTAAGGACGACGGTGCATGTTTGTGGGCTGCTGCAAACATCCACCGTCTGGCTATGTTGATCGTGAATGTTTTGGTCGTTTTCAACCCTTGAGGTCAGTGTTGAAGATTTTGGTGTGTAGTTTGGCCATAACTTGAAAATTACTGAATCGATTTTGATGAAACTTGCACTGTTCCCTAAGTTGAAGTAAATGTAAGCCAATTAAAAAAGAAGGGTCATGATCCGATTAATAGTTGCGGAGAAACGCGTGGACATACATACATACGTCTATAGAATTTTGTATATTTGTTTGGAAGCCCTAACAGATTGTCATATGTGAATATAATGCAATTCCAACAATTCCAATAATATTACATACATACGTGTCGAATTGATAACCTCCTTTTTTTGAAGTCGGTAAAAATAACGCGTCCGAGAATGACAGCGAAATAAACGGTGACAGCGAGTACATTCCGGCCCGCGGTATTTTATTTTTAGGGACCACCCCTATGTGCTGATGGTGATCACCGGGGTAGTTTTAGTGAGGTAAAAATCCCACACTCCCCGACCTCGGGTGCATTTTGAAGGTTTCCCTCCGACAACAAAAAAAAAGATTGTTCAGTCGAATATTGTGAAACATTCACAAAAAATGCAATAAAAAAGGCGTAAACAACATTTACAGTGGTACCACATTTATGTATGTTTTTGATATCATACTCTAACACTTCGTTTAAACGCAGGTCCGCAAACGCGCAATGGCCGACCCAGAAGTGCAACAAATCCTCCGTGACCCCGCGATGCGCTGCATCCTCGAACAGATGCAACAAGACCCCCATGCTCTACAGGACCATCTCAAGAACCCAGACATCGCCGCCAAGATTCAGAAGCTTCTAGAATCTGGGCTTATTGCTATACACTAGTTTACGAATGCCTCGTTTAGAGATTAGGGTTATTATGATCAATTAGTATTTCGAATCGATTAGAAAAACTACCAATAGTAGAAGTTGTTTCATTGCTGGCAACGTTTCTCTAGTGATTTTGTTTGTACATTAGTCGGAAAGTTTTGCTGATAGCATAACATTTTATTTAACAATAACGATACCCAGCACTAGGACCCTATTAGTTTTTGTAATCGATTCAGGTACGAGTTCAGAGTCTCGGCATCTCGGATACTTTAAAATGGAGGTCGAGTTACTGTTTTGAAAAGGATTTTCGCCTACCAAACGTTAAATGAAACTTAATTAGGTATCTAAAAGTCATCGCTTTTTTACTGTGATTTTACTCTGTTAACGTGTTATGCTTGTCTCAAATTGTAGGCTTGTTTACCATTCCAAAGTATGCTTTTTCAGTAAGTTATGCAGTTTGGACTTTTTTCGGTTTTAGGTTTTATTTTAGCATACCTCTTAATTTGAAGAATATCTATAAGCAGATATACTGCCTGAATGGAATTTACATGAATAGCAATTTTTTGTAATTTATTCAATAATAAAGAAATATGTAGGCAATCTTTTGTTTTATTATTACTTATTTATTGAGTTATTCCGGTCTGAATATGTATAGATTAGGGTTCGTCTAGATTGTTATATAACACATAAACTTTAACATTGCTAACTTCTCTATAGAAACGTGGTATAACTATGTTCTGTTATACATATATTATAGTATGGACACGCCTTAGTCACACTTTTCGAATCGCAAAAGACCATATAAAAATTTATAGATGCACAAAACCCTTTGGCCACAGCCTTTGGTACATCAGCCGTTTGCTGAATTTCAAAGATTGAGATTCTTGCTAGGCAGTGGAGTATTAATGGTAGGACACCACCATCCTCCTTACCTTAAAATAGGTATTACGTTAGGTAGTTACGCCACCTTATAGTCAGCCCTTGAAAGCAAATGTTTAAAAAAGAGTATGTTTATTAGCACGGCAATGGGATGACGCAGGCTGACGAACAGAAAACTGACATGAACGCTAACTTCCCAGCCCCTGGTCTTTTTCGAACTACCTTGAGGTCGGCTTCCAGTCTAATTGGAAGCCGCTGAATGCCAGTATTTAACAAGAACGACGGGGCCTGCGGGCGGAGAGTAATGGGTAGCTCACCGCCCGATCAGGACCAGGCCCGTGCCGGACGGCGCGTACGTGTACCACGCGCGCCTCAAAGAGATGTCAGCATCGGGGAGGGGCCCCTTAGGGCCGAAGCCTGCCGGGTCAGCGGGATTGTCCGAAAGGGTTACCGCTGGCCCGGAACATAAAGGGCTAAGGAAGGAACACGGGTGGGTTTTAGTCAGTAAGAGTCTGACACTCCCTTCCGCTCCACCCAGAGCGGGAGGAGTCATTTGATGATTTCCCATCCGCAAAAAAAAAAAAAAAAAAAAAAATGGGATGACGCAGGCTGACGAACAGAAAACTGAAATGAACGCCAACTTCCCAGCCCCTGGTCTTTTTCGAACTACCTTGAGGTCGGCTTCCAGTCTAATTGGAAGCCGCTGAATGCCAGTATTTAACAAGAAGCGACGCTATCAGATAACAAGAATTAAAAACAGTAGCCGTTAGCGGGCCGCCTGTTTTTCGTTCGCTAAGTTTTCAGCTGGAGAATACAAACAAATAAGAAAGCCCCATTGACATAGAAAAGTATGGACTGGAAACACCTACAAAAAGGGTGCATACCTTAGAGTAAGAAAGCTATAGAGCATCGGGTAGCGTGGCCACACATGAGACAAAAAACTAACTTAACTAACATTGCCTACATAAGTAGCTGCCTTGAAAAAACTGGCACGCAGTGAGAGACGGAAATAGTATAGCTTTATCCTTTTCTGTTACTTATAATAACTCAATACTTTATCCCTTTCTTGTGGAAATGAAATGGAGCTACCCGCCGTCTATACTTTTCTTTGTCTAAGGTGCATACCTACAAGTCGTATTGTCGCATAAAATGGCTGCCATTGCTAGGGTTGTGTCAATTAAGGAACATAGGTGTTACTATTATCGAGTATCGATACTAACTATGAGTCTTAATAATTATCACGTTTAGATCATATTAACTTACTTAATTAAAGTCCGTTGTAATTAGGGTTGCCAACCATACTTTATAATAACGTATCCTACTTTATTTTCGATAAATATACTTTATAGTTTTGCATAAAAATAAAGTGTGCGAAAATACTTTATTTCTAATCTTTTGTGATGCGTAAAACGAAAGACTCATGGTTAATTACTGAACTATTTACCGATAGGTACATACAAGTCTAAAAAGAAAATCTTTTATTAAAGTTAGAATTTTCAGAGAAAAATATTATAGTTATGCTTAAGACAAACCAGTTGTGAAGACAAATGGCAATATAATAAGATATAAAGTAGGTATACAAATATAGTTAATGGAAAGTAACGCGCTATACAAAAGACAGAACAAGGAAAACTAGTCACAAAAGAAAATGAATCCAATTGACTCTTTTACTTACCTACTTATAAATGCATCTGATAGGGAAAGTCCCAAATATTTCTTATTTAGGTACTCTCTGTTACCGTCACTTCAGCTTTCACTGAGTTTTTTCGGTAATGAATCTGCAGTGGCGAGAAGAGAGATAGATAGTCCATAAATTTTATAAAAAACGAGTTATTTATTTATTAAAATCAGTACCAGGTACATAACAAATTAGAAAACATTGTAAAAGCCAATTATTTTTAAAAGAGCAACCGTGGAGTTTCTTGCCAGTTCTTCCCCATAGGAAACAACCAATTAGAACCGTGCAATTAGAACATAGCTTCTGACGTTTCCTAAGTGGCCATGTAGGTTTATGTGAAATAAAATATGTAAATTTCGGTGCTGTGAACCAGAGGCCGGACCTGGCAAGGTCACTCGGACCGAATAAGACAGGATTATTTATGTTTACATCGCAGAATTACCGATGACGTTTCAGCGGAGGAATTAGTTTACGGAAACTATTACGGCAACGGTACAACCCTATTCCATTTGACATATTGTTGTAAACAAACGAATGAATTAACAAAATATACTAAAAAGGTCTGTTATACGGAAATGAACCCAAATATCAATACTTTAGCCATAAATTCATGATCGCGTTACAACTGTATCATCGAATGTGTATTATTAAATGTATTATTGCATAAAAACCGGCTATTAACCTGTGCAAAGACATTAAAGGTTGATTTTCATTCTTTCTTGCACCACACTTCAAACACAGGCATGTTGAATTGCTGTTTTCTAACATTTGCATGCAGTTATAGAAGGTACAATCCTTGTAATTTTCTCGCAAATCTCATTAATACAAAAAGTAAACAACCATTTGACAGCAAAACTACCATGAAATTCGTCGCAAAAGATGGCTGCCACGGCACTAATATAAAAATGTTGCCAAAATGAGCAACAACTTAAAATATTGTTGCGAACTTTTATCAAATACGATTATCTTATTAGAAAGAACGAGACAAAACGATATTTCATATTCTGAACCATATTTCACTCATATGTACTCAGAATCAAACGTATGTATAGAAGAACGCAGCGTCTCCATGTTTTCCCTATCTCAATGGAAAGCCCGTATAGTAGAAAAAAAAACTATAATGCTAGTAACCCCACACAATTGTCATTATAGTCAATTTTGACTTTGACATTAAAGACATTGTTGACACTGACAGTAATCAAACCATTCTTATTCGCGGAAACACTTTACGGGTATTGCACGTAAAGTTTGTTTATTTATTTATTACGTTTTTAGTAATTATAATTAACCAGCGAGTTGTAGTATACAACTTGCGAAGATGTTGAGAAGTGATTCACGTGTTTTATATTAAATATAAGTGCCGTGTACCAAAGAATGAACACGAAAAACGTGCGTGAACAAGTGTTTTGTTTAAACATCGTGATATATTAATGCTGTGAAACGTAAGTAAACTAATAGTCTTATCTAATCAAATTAGATTTCATTCCCGTGCTTATGCTCTACGTAGTTTTAAATTAAATTACAGACAATAGGTTCTGTGCAGTAAAGTTACGAACTGTTCGTCAATTAATTTTTTTTTAAGTTTATTCCCAATTAATTCAAGAATTTAAATATCTTGTAAACAGCAAACCTACCAAGTAATGTTATGATCTTATAACTTCCTACTAAAGTCTAAAAATTATGCTTAAAAGTAATAAAATTAGTTGTTTGCACATTCATCAATGACATCAAAACATTTTTTATCTCAACGACCTACTTGATTCGTATAGTCGATAACGATATTTATGATATCATCATCTGCTAATGGCGAATTTCAAAAATTATAAAAACAATTTGGAAATCATAATGATGTCTAAGACATATTACAGTCTTCAGCTTTATTATTAGTATATAGACTTTGTTTGTTTGTTTGTATGTTTGTTTGAACGCGCTAATCTCTGGAACTACCAGTCAGAAAAATTCTCTTTTATCATTTGATAGCCCAATCCTTGAGGAAAGCTACTTTACATCATGCTAGGACCCATAAAAGCCGAGCAAAATCAGAAAAAGTCAGAAAGCATGCTAAGCAATAACAAAGTAATGGGGCGATACAATGCGGTGGGTCGCGGGAACAAGAAATTTCACATGGACCAAGTCACGGGCAGAAGCTACTATTAAAATAAAAAACGGGAAACTAATGTGTCTAAATAATGTCTTTTGTTATTGTTGCAATAATAAGCTGTATGACACAGAATTTATTTCTAGATGCTTTTGTTTACTTTACCAAGTGACAATGTTGTGTAAATATACAGGGCGACTTGTAATTTGACGAATTCCTTTCAGGGCCTGGTAGTCTAGCCAATTCGCAACAATTAAGCACCGCATAAAACCTAGGCGATTTTTCATGGGATTTGAGAAAACAAAATTTTTATTCCTAGAATTTGTCACTAAATATCAGTTTTTCCTAAGGTCTCGAATGTAATGGCCTTTATTGCTATTTTATTGGATACCTGATACGTTGACAAATCTTTTGATGTAATCAAATGTTCTAAAACATCAATAACACCCCATCGTTTTTGCGTCGGGGGTTAAACAGTTAAATGTTAAAGGAAGACATTTCCAAAAATCATCTACGTACATGAACTTTGACACGTAGCCAGCCATCTAATCTCTTCACCACCTTCGGTTGTCTGTTAATAAATGCCTAAAGCATCAATTCCGCCTATGTACCTTTTTTATGTGCAAAAAGTTAAATAAATAACTAACTTATTTAATTTAATTACTGAACTCGTGGCGCAAACTAGAGTGAGTTGATTTTGTTAACAATATTCTGTTACATGTAGGTAAACATCAATAAAATTGTAAAAACACTAGTTACAGATTGTAATTCATCATCTGCCTAGCCTTTTCCCAACTATGTTTGGGTTAGCCTCCAGTCTAACCGGATGCAGCTGAATACCAGTATTTCATATGAAGCTATCTCACCTCCATAATCCAGTTATTGGGTAATACATACTCCTTAGTAAGCCTGGTTGTCAGGCTGCCAAAGATCAACAAATGACAGCCGGGACCAACGGCTTAACGTGCTTCCCGAGGCACGGAAGGGTCTTGCTTGGTATGTAAAGATGGTCACCCATCCACGCACCAACCGCGGCAAGCATAGCTTAACCTGATCGATCGACCCATGCGGCTGTTATAACTAAACCACAAGCTCCTTTAACAGTTAGAGACTGTTATTATGTTATTTAATAAGAAGATAACTTTTATTACAGAAATAAAGATGGTTGTTTACACATTTTATTTTCTGCACAAAAAAATGACCTGCTCATGAATAGATGACAATTTGTTTAGCATAATAAGCCTATAATGTTCCCACTGCTGAGACACAGGCCTCCTCTCTGTAAGAGGGAGTGGGCCGTAATCTACCACGTGGGCCCAGTTAGGGTTGGTAGATGTCACATTTCTACGAACATTTGGTTCTAGGACATGCCGGTTTCCTCAAAATGTTTTCCTTCACCGTTTTAAGAGCAGTGCTGATGGAATAATTTACACGAAGTAAAGTGCCTGCTTAGGTTCGAACCTACGACCTATAACTTGTAAGTCGCGGCCGTTACCACTGCTTCCCTAACTTGCTTATTTCATTCCTTGATATGAGTTTAGATACTTCGGAAATATCTATTTTTTCCAAAGTATCTAAACTCATATCAAGGAATGATCAATATAACTTAGTTATTCATGAAAATTTAATCAGAAATCACGACTTTAAATCTAATAGGTATATTAATAAATTAAAACAAAACAATATATTCATAAAAGTTCATAAAAATTTGTTTTTTGATTATAAATTACTTACATGTATTTTGCAACAAAAGTCTGATTCATCTATACATACAGGAAAAGTTTTTAACCAGTGCGCAAATTTTGACATAATAAACTTGAATATATTTTAATAAACACGTATTTTTTGTTTTGATATGTTTCAATAGTAAAAAATTAAGTTAACGCTTACGAGACTTGTTTACTCAGAAATTTATTTTATGGACGTCGCTTGCCAGTCCGTCGACCGGTCGCCCGATTCACGCCGCGCGTCGACCGGTCGCCTGACGCGCCAGCTGCTATCAGAAGTACTCACGCGCGCTCGCGGATTATTGACCCCAGTTTAGCGCTACAATTTTTTAAGTTTAGACTGTGTAAAGTTATTTGTAAACGTAATTTTTCGTAAATTCCAAATTATCCTTCATACTTTCATGGGCTTAGGACCATCAAAATGCAGAAAATAAATCATAATAAGTAAGAAAGTAATACGTTTTAGTCCATTCAAAATAAAACATTTAGGTATGATAGGTACTTAGACATGATACAATTTGCGTCAATGTCTAATCAAAGATAACCTAAGACACTAAGATTGTTTATAATTTCTTCTTACCTCTACATTTTATTAATCACAATAATTTCAAGGCATAAACGTGCACGTTTAAATAAGTAAGCATTTAGTTTGTTTAGGACACTAACACCACTTTTTACTTCATTGAAAGCGTTAATTATTTTTTCTTTCAAGTCATCTAGGCATTTCACTTGTTTCATACACCTTGGTTTGCTGCTAAAATTGTCCTCTCATTAGGGACCGTGGGATTGAGGATCCCTTCGGCTCGCATACGAGGTACGCTCTCCCTTTCGTATCTTCTTCGTGCTGCTCGTAAATTTTCATTGCTTAACAAATACACTCGCACCATTTCATAATACTCGCGGTGAGTAAAATGAGACATTGTCACTACGCTAGTCTAGTACGCGGCACGCGCGCAGGGACGGCGAACTCCGGCGAAGGGACATCCGACCTCCGCTTCCGCAAGTGACGTACTGCATGTGCATGCGTTTTGTTTATCAAACGCCCGGCGCCGCGCCGCATGCCCCCGCACCCCCCTCTCGTGCGCTGGGCATGGTCCAGCGGCCGGCGGCCTTCGTGTTTTCATTCATGCTCATTCATAGTATTACTATTAAATTATATCCATGTCTTGCTTATTTCAAATTGGGACAAAGTGGAAAAATGAAAAAAAAAAAGTCATAAACTAAAAATGGAAATGTGTTCTATTGCTTACACTGAGCCACCAAAAAAAATTTGCGCACTGGTTAAAAACTTTTCCTGTATAATAAAATTGTAGAAAAGTGGTGTCTGTACAATGGAAATATATTAAAAAAAAGTAGCAGGGGTTGTTATTATATCGATGCCGAACCCGAAAATGTAATTAAATTTTTTTTTGTCTGTTTATATGTTTGTCTGTTTGTCTGCTGTGTTTGTGCACGCTAATATCAGAAACGGCTTATTCGATTTAGATGCGGTTTTCACTAATATATTGTAGTAAGCTTCACTTAACATTTAGTGTTTATTTCATGTCAATCGGTTCATAAATAAAAAAGTTATGTCAATTTAAAGAATCACGGCGAAGATTTGTTAAGGTATTCTATCAGAGTACGTAAACGCCTCGCGCCTGCGCGTCCGTGGCTAAATATACAAGGTGTAACGGAAAGGGGGTATCAACCCTGAAGGAGGTGAATGAAGATGAAAAAAAAAATTTGGACCTCCCATAGTAATAGCACATCAATGATTTACTATTACTATGGGAGGTCCAAATTTTTTTTCATATTTCGACCTATGTTCTTTGGGGAAATTTGTTCAGTTTCATGAGCACATTCACCTCCTTCAGGGTTGATACCCCCTTTCCGTTACACCTTGTATAAAGCGCGCTGAGAGCCGCGCCGCTGCCATTATTCCGATCCAGCCTGTCCCTTGCTGCCCTCTCCCAGCGACGCCCTAAGCCGAGGTCCGTACCCCACAGGGGGTGCCCTTAGCGTGTAGTCGCTTAGTTTTTAAGTTTATATTGTGTAGTTAAGTTGTGTATTATGCCCTGGCTGGAGGCCTTAATTTATTGAGGCATCCACAGGAAAGCCAGGTTAAGCAGTCGACAACCCCTCAGGTTGAACTGCGAGATGACCATTTCAAAAGAAAACGCGCCGCTGCCATTAGGATTCAGTTATTCGTAGCGAACGCACGTATCCTGGAGAGTATAGGCGAATAGTTGGATTCGATTATTGCGAAGGGATGACGGAATAACGACAGAGCTCCTTAAAGCAGGCGGGGCTCCAGTCCTGAAAGAGCTAGCGAGTCTCTTTAATTCCGTCATCCAAGAGGGTACAACGCCCAAGGCGTGGAGCAGTGGTGCGGTGGTTCTGTTCTTCAAAAAAGGTGATAAATCCTTGCTGAAGAACTATAGACCCATCTCACTTCTGAGCCACGTATACAAGCTGTTCTCGAGGGTCGTCACGAACCGTCTCGCTAGGAGACTTCACGAGTTCCAGCCGCCAGAACAAGCCGGTTTTCGAAAAGGCTTCAGTACCGTAGACCACATTCATACTGTTCGACAAATTGTACAGAAGACCGAGGAGTACAATCAGCCGCTGTGTATGGCATTTGTGGACTACGAGAAAGCCTTCGACTCCATCGAAATATGGGCAGTTCTGGCCTCTCTGCAACGATGACTGTCCAGATCCAGGATCAAAAAACCAGACCCATCCAACTGCTCAGGGGGGTGAGACAGGGGGATGTAATATCCCCTAAATTGTTCACCAACGCTTTGGAAGACGTCTTCAAGACGCTGGACTGGACTGGACAGGGTATTAACATGAACGGCGAGTATATCTCACATCTTCGGTTTGCCGATGACATCGTCATAATGGCAGAGTCGCTGGAACAGCTAGACCAAATGTTGCACAGCCTAAATGGAGCCTCCCGGCGGGTTGGCCTCGGCATGAATTTGGACAAAACAAAAGTCATGTACAATTCGCATGTCTTGCCGAGTCCAATCCACATCGAAGGGTCGCTTCTCGAAGTTGTGAAGGATTACGTCTACTTAGGGCAAGTCATCCAGCTCGGTAGACACAACTTTGAGAAAGAGGCCGACAGAAGGATCCAGTTGGGTTGGGCAGCATTTGGAAAACTCCGTCAAGTCTTCTCGTCGCCTATCCCGCAGTGTTTGAAGACTAAGGTCTTCAACCAGTGCGTCCTGCCCGTCATGACATACGGTGCTGAAACGTGGACACTGACGGTCGGGCTGGTACACAAATTCAAGGTCGCTCAGCGCGCTATGGAGCGAGCTATGCTCGGAGTCTCTTTAAAGGATAAAATCAGGAATGAAATTATCCGGAAAAGAACCGGAGTTACCGACATAGCTTGCAGAGTAAGCAAACTGAAGTGGCAGTGGGCTGGCCATGTCTGTCGAAGGACCGATGGCCGGTGGAGCAGACGAGTCCTGGAGTGGAGACCGCGTATCGGCAAGCGTAGTGTGGGACGCCCCCCAGCTAGATGGACGGACGACCTAAAGAAGGTGGCTGGGGTAGACTGGATGCGGAAGGCGGAGGACAGGGTGCTGTGGCGCAGTCTGGGAGAGGCCTATGTCCAGCAGTGGACTGCGATAGGCTGAGTTGATTGCGATTCACTTGAATACTGACTGTTTGCATATTTCATTTATTTATATTTTAGGGTTTGTAGGTTAGGTCCTTTTTTTCTTAATTTTCTTTAAAATTTTGTAAGTATTTGGTATAGGTTAGGCGGTTCTTTCCTTGATTATTGGGTATTTACTTATCTTAATTTTTATTTAGGGTTTTGTAAATAAATATTGTAAGCATTTATTATTGGTTAGGCATTTCATTCCCTGATGTTCGGTATACTTATCTTAATTTGTATTTAGGGTTTGTATATAAATATTATAAGTATTTGGTATAGGTTAGGCATTTCTTTTCTTGATTTTCTTTATTAAGTATAAGTTCATTAGCTTAGGTTAGTAATTATTTTTTTTAGCAATTCTTTTGTTTTATAAAGTTAGTACGTTTGTCTGTGTAGAAGAATAGCACCACCCCTTACTTCCCGTGGGTGTCGTAAAAGGCGACTAAGGGTCTCACCGGAGAATGGGCAGCAGCGTTCTCTATGCATTCCACCACCATACCATACTGCGATCGCCAACCCGCCTGCCAAGCGTGGCGATTATGGCAAACCCCCCCAAAATTGGGGGAGGCCTATGTCCAGCAGTGGACGTCTATCGGCTGAAATGATGATGATAATGACGTTTGGTTTACACGTCTTAACACTTATTACTTAAACTGTGATAATTTTAGACTGTATAATAATCTGTAAGTATTTATAATTTAATTGTTTACGATAGTACGTGTTTACTAAATAACTGTGTGTTAAGTAGTAAGTACTATTTTATTGTAAGAATGCCTCGAAGAAGATCCAACCTCTCCCAATGTAGCAGAAATGCTAAAAGGATGAGATTAGTTCGATCACAGGAATCTGAGGAAGGTCGTGAGGCAAAAGGCTCTCTGCACCAGGCTAGGTTTCGTGCTGCAGAAACTTCGACTCAGCGAGAATCTCGACTGAGTTCAAATCGTTCTCGAATGATGACAACTCGAAATAGGGAAAACGGGGAACAACGAAAGGCACGTTTATCTGTCGATCGCGAAGCTCACGCGCTATCGCGTGAGTCTGAGACTTTTGCTGTCAGGGAAACCCGCCTGAGCTCCCAGAGAGTACGGACAACAAATGGTCGATTCCAGGAGACACAGGATGAACGGGAAATACGTCTCACTGCCGATCGTGAAGCTCATACACTATCGCGTGAGTCTGAGACTTTCACTGATAGGGAAATTCGTCTGAGTTCTCAGAGGGTTCGGACAGCAAATGTTCGGTCTCAGGAAACACAGGAAGAACGAGAAATACGTCTCACTGCCGATCGTGAAGCTCAAGCACTAGAGTCTGAGACTTTCACTGAAATTCGCCTGAGTTCTCAGAGGGTTCGGACAGCAAATGCCCGGTCTGTAGACGGTATATGTAATTCAAAATATGCTGCCCGAAAAGTCACTATTCCACGCGGACGAAGTCGCGGGCACAGCTAGTTAATTAATAAGTCCAACTTTCTTGACTCATTGATTAGGTCATTAGGTAATTTATAGGCAGTTTAATTACACAAAGACATTCTCCATTTTCCTCCTTTTTCAAATGAAAGACCATAAGAACCATACTTAGTTTCTTTATTTAATCAATCATTATTTATCAGGTCAGAGTCAGGTTGTGTGTTGAACAAAATATGATAACCTTAACAAGTATTATTTACAAAATTACAATAATTAAAACTACCCTTTATGTTCATATAACCCTATGGAATGATTATATTTTCATGAAATATCAATCAATAGGGTAAGTTCAACCCGACACTGGCGCCGATTCCCTTGTCCACAAACTAAACTAAATTTAAGTTCAGTACATTTTTTTCTTTCTATTTCATTAAGTAAAGGACAGAAGATAAATATTAGTTTAGTCCTGTCAAATTAGACAGCGCCTAACTAAATTGACGTATTTTTAGTAGCCATGTTTTTAATCACGTCTAAACTTGCTATGGAGTATCTTAATTTGACAGGACTAAACATAAATTTAGTTTAGTTTTTGAACAAGGGAATCGGCGCCACTGACCTGCAAATTGCAAAAATCCCTAGCTTGGCGTTTCCACCTTAAGTTGTCAAATATAACATCGCATGATGTCACTTTAATGTGTATTGTAACAACAGAAATAAGTACTTTCAAGAATTGAAATTAAGTTTAAGCTAATGAATCTTATACAATTTATTGTAATCCTAATTATCGCCTAATCTTTTTTAAACTAAGCTTACCTATTAAAATATCTTCTTCACTTGTTGGTCTTATCTCTTCCTTAACAATTTTAACGCTAAATAATGTAATGCAGATTAACTCAACGTCTTTTTAGGATTCCTTACCCAAAGGGTAAAAACGGAACCCTATTACTAAGACTTCGCTGTCTGTCCTTGTCCGTCCGTCTGTCTGTCATCAGGCTGTATCTCAAGAACCGCAATAGCTAGACAGTTGAAATTTTCACAAATTATGTATTTCTGTTGCCGTTATAACAACACATATTAAAAACAAAATAAAATAAATATTTAAGGGGGCTCCCATACAACAAACGCGATTTTTTTGCCCTTTTTTGCTCGATATCAAAAATGGCAATAGGTAGGCACTTGAAATATTCACAAAATACTGTACTGTAAACTACTAAATAGTGGTATTATTACTTTAATAATAAAATTAAAATAAAATAAATATTTAAGGGAGGCTCCCATACAACGCCGGAGCTGACGACCCTGCGCGAAGCGTGCGTCGCTGCGCGGCGCCGGTACGCCAGGCACCGCAGGCTCCGTATCCGCCCTCCGGATACGGAAGCCATTCAGGCGGAGCTGTACGAGGGGTACAGAGCGGCGAAAACCGCCTTCCGAGCGGAGATCCTGCGGGCCAGGGGACTGGCCCGCGAGGAGTCGCTGGAGACTCTGAACCGGGACCCGTGGGGACGCCCCTACAAAATGGTGCGGGATAAACTCCGCCCATGGGCGCCCCCGCTGACGCAGAGTCTCCGGCCCCAGCTCGTGGAGGACGTGGTGGGCGCTCTGTTCCCTTCGCGAGGGGAATATACACCCCCGCCCATGGCTCCACCTCCTGCGGTGCTCGATGCGGACCACACTGCCGACGACGACGACGATGCTCCGGAGGTGACCGAGGTAGAGTTGAGAGTGGCGGTACGTAGGCTGAATGACAAAAATACCGCCCCAGGACCCGACGGCTTACCTGGGAAAGCCTGGGTTCTGGCCATGGAGGCTCTCGGGCCTCGACTGAGGGGGCTCCTAAGCGCATGTCTGGAGAGGGGCCAGTTTCCACTACGTTGGAAGACGGGGAAGCTGGTCCTCATTAAGAAGCCGGGGCGCCCTGCGGACTCTCCGTCCGCTTACCGGCCCATCGTGCTGCTCGACGAGGTGGGCAAGCTCTTCGAAAGAGTCATTGCAGACCGCCTCGTCGGGCAGCTGATGCGGGTGGGACCGGACCTGGCGGAGGGCCAGTTCGGCTTCCGCAGGGGGCGCTCTACGGTAGACGCTGTCATGCGCGTACGAGCCCTCACGACGGGGGATGCTGTTGCCCGGGGTGGGGTCGTCTTGGCGGTGTCTCTAGACATTGCCAATGCCTTCAACACCCTGCCCTGGAGTTGCATCAGGGAGGCACTCCGGTATCACTGGATGCCGACCTACCTCTGTCGCGTGGTCGAGGCCTATCTGACGGACAGGGCCGTCATCTACCCCGGTCATCAGGGAGAGTGGAACCGGCGAGAGATGTCGTGCGGTGTCCCACAGGGATCGGTCCTGGGGCCGCCTCTGTGGAACATCGGGTACGACTGGGTGCTGCGCGCCGACCTCCCTAGCGGCGTCAGCGTAGTTTGCTACGCTGACGACATGCTGGTCCTGGCGCAGAGGAGGTCGCACCAGGCGGCGGCGGAACTAGCGACACGCGGGGTTGCGACAGTCGTTGAAAGGATCCGGCAACTGGGACTCGAGGTGGCCCTGCACAAGTCCGAGGCCATGTGTTTTCATGGCCCTCGGAACGCGCCACCGTCGGGTTCCCAAATAACGGTAGGAGGGGTTCACATCGGCGTCGAATCGACGATGAAGTACCTGGGACTCGTCCTCGACGGTGGAATTTCGTGGAGCACTTCAGACGTTTGGCTCCCAGACTGGAGCGGGCCGGTGCTGCGTTGAAACGGCTCCTGCCCAATCTAGGGGGTCCAAATGCCTCCTGCCGGAGGCTCTACGTGGGGGTCGTGCGGTCCATGGCCCTTTACGGAGCACCGGTGTGGGCGCGTTCACTGAGGCGGCGACCAGCCCGGCGGTTGAACGCGTCCCAGAGGGTCATGGCCATCCGGCTAGTCCGGGGTTACCGCACGGTCTCCGGGGAGGCAGCGAGCCTCCTTGCCGGATTGCCGCCATGGGATCTGGAGGCCAAAGTCCTCGCCCACATATGGGAGTGGCGAGAGGAGGTAAAACGCCGGGGCGTAACTCCGCTGCCGAGAAATCGCGGCGCGGCGGACAGAGCTCCGGCGGGATCTCATGGCGACATGGAGAGTACGACTGTCGCAACCCAGTGCTGGGCACGCCACAATTGCGGCGATAAGTCCCCTCTTTGAGGAGTGGCTAGGGAGGCGCCACGGCGTCCTCACCTTCCGCCTAACGCAGGTCCTCACCGGGCACGGCTGCTTCGGGAGGTTCCTGTTCAGAATAGGGCGGGAGGAAACGCCCGGGTGTCACCATTGTGTGTTGTCGTGGAGCACACGGTGGAGATCTGCCCAGCTTGGGCAGAGCACCGCCGTGTCCTCACGGAGGCGATCGGCGGCGGCGATCTCTCGCGTCCGGCCCAAGTCCGGGCCATGGTACGGAGCGAGAGTGCATGGGAGGCTGTCGCCTCCTTCTGCGAAGCAGTGATGCTCGCGAAGGAGGAGGCGGAGCGCGTGAGGGAGAGGCAATCCTTGCGCCCTCACGCCCTTAGCCGCCGCAGGAGACGCCCTGGGCGTCGGGAATCGATAGCCGATTCCCGGCCACCGTAGGCGCGGGCTTGCGGGCGGCGAGCAATGGGCAGCTCGCCGTCCGGTAAGGACCAGGCCCGGGTCGACGGCGCGTTGTGTTCCACGCGCGCCTCAAGGAGATGTCAGCATCAACTGACGGGGTCCGCTAGGATCGATGCCCGCCAGGGTCGCGGGTTGTTCGAAAGAGATACCGTGGCCCCTGGCACAGGCAACTGAAGGAACACGGGTGGGTTTTAGTCAGTAAGAGTCTGACACTCCCTTCCGCTCCGCCCAGAGCGGGAGGGGTCATTTGATGATTTCCCACACAAAAAAAAAAGGCTCCCATACAACAAACACGTTTTTTTCGGCGTTTTTGCCTTGTGGTACGTGGTACGGAACCCTTCGTGTGCGAGTCCGACTCGCACTTGGCCAGTTTTTTGTTTAAAACTCAGTCAAAGTTCCATTGACCATTTGAAACTGGCTTGCTTTGCTCTATCTCTGCTATTTTTAGGTCAAATAGTTTTCGATAAAATTGCATGTGACGGTCAAACTGAAATACAGATTAAAGTAATCATGTTAATTAATAAAACTTAATATACTTTTGTACACGCTTATCTACTATCTAGGTACATTCCTCGCTACTGATAACAAACAGCTGTAAGTAATTATTGCATAATTATATTATTTATCATGTGTTGTTATGTACCTAGTTACTTATAAATCCTACCTAAGTAGGTAGGTACTTTATTTATATCTAATGTAATTTCAAACTCAAACCATTCATTTCAATTAATCAATTAAAGTGCCTGTAAATGTCAGTCAGAAATATGAAGCTTTGTGATATGAAGTTGCCCATTCCAAAGGTACCTGTGGAGAAGAACGGGCAAGAAACTCCATGGACACTCTTTTAAATTATACGGAGATTGCACACCATGCCTTCTAGCCCTCGATTCTTTAGCATCAGGCTTATTGCAAAGTACTATAGAAAAAATACAATACTTCGTTTATTTTATTCTATTCGGGAAATTAACAGTTAAAATTTAGAAGCGAAAGTGCAAAGGCTTTGGGTATACCATACTCCAAAAGCTTTTCAGCTTAGGAACGAGTGTAAAGCCATCGCGATGAACTTGAACGTGATGAATTCGTGCTAGCAAACTCTAGCACGATTTTGCACGCGTTCACGACGGCATTCTCACTACTTTACAAAGTAGGTAGGTAGGTACTTGTTTCACCTCAGGGAACAAGGCGCACATAATTCACGTGCTGCCTTGCACGCTTGCACAGTTAGGTTCCGAGGAGACCCCTTATCAGTCTCCCCAGGGATGTGCCCTAACAAGCGTAGCACAGAGGGAGTTTTGTGGTCTTTTGAGAGGTAACGGTGCCCCCTTTCATGAGCTGATGACGAGATGGCGAGTTGTGTCATAGAGGTAAAAATCTTATCCCCAAAGCCCGGGCGCCTTTTGAAGGTTTCCCGGTCTCTCCAAAAAAAAAAGAAAGAAGATATGTAAGTAATAGTTTCTATCTTCGAATCGATATTTTTTTTAAGGCAAAACTCATCGTGACACCGATAAGCAAGCTAGAATCTGTTCGGTAGAATTTGAATATCGGATTAATTCTTATCAAAGGCATTAATAAGTACTTATATTATATGTACTGTTAAGCCACCGTTATCATAATAGATTACATTAGGTATATTATAATAGACTACATAGATCACCCATCGATCGATTAAATAACGATGGGCCCCCTTTTGCAGGGTCATGATGTCATAAAACTCTGACAACCAGTCTTACTCCGGGGGTACCGTGTTACCCAGTAACTGGATTGTGGAGACCAGATAGGCAGTCGCTCCAAGTAAAATATTGGTATTCAGCTGCTTCCAGTTAAACTGGAAGTCGACCCCAACATAGTTGGGAAAAGGCAAGCAGATGATGATGATTATATGAAACTTCATTAACTATTTCATATGAAATAAAATAACAGAATAATGCCTACATATTATCTTGGTAAAAAGCACCAGTGTCATGAATCACAGCTTGTTTGCACTCACCAACCGGTGTGACTGGTGTCTTAACTCCTAACTAAAGTCAATAGTAAGGTCAATGGGGCGAAGACCCCGGCATAGTTCATTAAAAATTTAATTCTTTAGCCAAATTTGGCCATCTCTATAATGTTTTAGACAAGTTTGATTACATTGGGGGATCGAACATTTAATTGGCTATTAATAGAAACTGTCGGATTTACTTATACGTTTACTTATAGTTTATAAACTAGACACTACTTTTGTAAAATAGACGGATTTCACTGCCATGTCGGGTAAAACCGTCTAATAATACTTGTTGGATACGTCAGTTGTCAGACACAATCTAATCTTCTTTCATTAATTAATTTTAAAACAAGAGGTGTAATTTTAGGAACACTGTGGTTTGTTTGTAAAGGTTGTGCGATCAAGACCCTAAAAAGGCTTTTTGTAATATCTAATCCCACCAAAAACATTTTCTTGTAAAATGTTGCCAAGACGAGACCATATGGCTCGCATTGTCAAAAAGTTATAGATCTCATGAAGAGCCTAGCTTCTAAACTCTACACGCCCTAACTCTACAAGCCCTAATTTCACAAACTCTACACGTGCTCTACACCTTAGTCAAGATATGAGGCTTGGCCGTTTCGTTACTACAATAACTATTTAGTAATAACAGAAAAGTAATGAACAGTGAATAAATTTTTGACTTTACGCCCATGTGACGGTTGATGTGTCGGTTACCTACAGTGTGAGATTCCCTAGTGATTAATTTGTTCGTAAATTATTATTTGCTTTGAACTGCAAACGGATTTTCTGTTACGCAATAACCAACACTTTCAATAGTACGCCCACAGAAGTTGAAATATGGCTAATGATAACGAGAGAGAGAGATGTATTTTCGAAATAAATTCTGTAAATCATTGTGTAGTAATCATAATAATAATAGTAATAGAAAGAAAGATTTTGATTCAGAAAGCGGTACTTCTGGACACGGCCCGCATTGTTAGGAGGTTCCTCTCTCTGGAGCCCTGACCGCCGGTAGCTTGCTTCCTGTTCCCGATACCGGTGGGCTACTGCTATTTTTTATATTTTTAAATGTTTTTATATTTTTTATATTCTAATATTTAAAAATATAATTTATAATATGTATGTAATGAAATAAAGGAGATAGTAATAGTAATCATCAACCTTACAAAATCCATTGTGTAGTTTAGAAGAACAAAGAGGTCACAAGACAGATACGAGAAGCATCTTTATTTTTATATTATTTATAGATTTGTAATTTCTTTCTCAGGTAATTTATAGAAAACAAGATGGTGTCGTCGGGGTTGAGGAGCGGGCTCCTCTTGGGCTTTGGCTCGTTCCTGGTGGTCTCTGGGGCTGTCATGGTGGTGTTCTGGCCACCATTGTTCAATTCAGCGTTACGAAAGGTAAGCACAGCTGCAGGTTTACATATTTATAATACCTTGGTGGAGAAGTATCTCCACCAAGGTAATAAGGTAAGGATCACCAGTAGGTGATCCTGGTTCAATGGAACTCCAGTATAGCTATTCACAACCATTCGATATGGTTCCGTGATTCTAATAATCGAACATTAATCAATCTTATCGAAGGTGTCCCTCTATCCTCCTTCATGTCATGAGGAAAGTTAGAATAGAATACTCTTTATTATGTACACCATATAAATTACAGACATATAAATATAGAAACTGTACAAAGGGTGACACAATGGGCGGTCTTATCGCTAAAAGCAATCTTTTAAAGACAACCTTTGGATGGATTAAAACGGGGAAGGACAGACAAATACTGTAGGTAGTCTGTGGTGTACCATTTACATACACAAATTATATTATATATCCCAACTAGCAAAATAATCCTGGAATGCGATTTTATAATGCTACGTGGACTTATAAAACTCCGATGATGGTTTTGGTGGTTGCTACTACGCTTTTAACAGCAAAAACACATGCTGTTTTTACTCAAGTACGTTGTATCCTATAATTTGTACTTATATCCGTCTAAAGGATCATATTTCCTGACAAATATAGGATCAAGACTCCTATAAAAGCATGAAATAAGAGTAATCACACTCAAGAGTAATTACTCCGGTAAGTCAGACTTAAATGCGCCTATAAGATAACATCTGCGGGCCATTTAAATTTGAATACTCCTGTAGGAGTATGTACCAGGCAGACATGCACTAAGGAGCAATTACTCTTGTTATTTTTACTTTAGCCTCATATAAGCTAATATTTTGTGGCCAATATAAGTAAATTAATGTTAAATTACTGTAAGTCATTAATGTATCTGGTTTGGTTTAACAATTAATTTCATATCCACGTTTTAAAAATAATAAATCACCAAGATTATAACAGCACTCGGTAGGATAAAATGTGCTCTTTATTTTTTTTTTTAGATTTATCGTATGCCGTTTTAAACCTTGACATATTTATATAGGCATTCCACAGTAGTGTTATTGTCTAAGTAATCTCAAACAATCCTGGTTAAAACTCTTAAGAAGCCACTTTTGCTTGTAACGACCGGTACAGTAATCGGAAACAATGGCGAATCTTCTTCGGTTTTGAGATAACCCAATATAGAACCAAGATACTTATATTGGTACTATGTCACACTTGGAAATGCTAAAAATACTTATTTTAGCACTATGTCACACTTGGAAATGCTTACTAAGAAAATGTCAGCTGCCTTCCTAATATTAATTTAATATTAATTAATACTAAAATGTAAATAAGCAAATTTCAAGAGGCGCTTTAAAATTGTAATCAAAACCATGATAGATTTCACAGAAAATTCATGTTCCCCTACGAATAAGCTATATGACTAACAATTTGACAACAATAACGTTTTGTTTTTCTACTATGGTTGATATTAATAAATTCTGATTCATATAAATACTTAACCTCAAGATGTTAAAAATATTTTTTTACAGAGTACAACAATGTCCGATACACTTACTTCGACTGTTCCCAATATATGAGCTTAAGGATGCATTTCTGGGCGCGTATCAATATAATATTTTACTATAACTTACTTATATTGAGATTAACAGGAGTATTTGCATTGACGTAATTCAATTACAGGAGCAATATAGGCGTATTTATGGCATTTCAGCGGTCTAATATAAATACGTAATAAGCAAAAGTAGACTTATAAAGTGGGGTCTTTTCGCGACTTATATGTGGATATAAGTCTCATATAGTCCTCGATAAATGATGGTTCTAGGATAGTATCAAAACCACTTTTTGCTAGTTCTAATCTAAATAAATATATACATATAATAATAAACATGAAACAGGAGCAAAGAAAATATAATAATGATGTTTAAGGAAAGAGGAAGTGCTTTTTAACCATAATTTTAAAAGTGGACAAAGATTGAGCACGCCTTACCGACACGGGCAAGTCATTCCATAACCGTACTGCTTGAACTGTGAAAGATTTGTCATAGAAACTGGTGGAATGCATCGGCATCTCTAGTCTCAGGTTTTCCGATGACCTCAGATATCTATTATGTGTGTCATGAAGGAACTTGAAACGTTCTTTAAGATAAGTGGGGGTTTTAGGATTAAACAAAATACTGTAGAGCTGAAACAAGATATGAGAATTCCGGCGAAGACGTATGGGAAGCCACTTGAGCTTTGTACGAAATTCTGAAATGTGATCATATTTGCGCAGGCCAAATATAAATCTTATACAAAAGTTTTGAAGTCGCTCAAGTTATATGTTGTTTATTATAAAGTTTTAAGTATGAACGTCGTCATTCATATTCAAAATATTCCTCACGGGCAATAAGAGTACGGGAAGACCAACGTTGGATGGACTGTGTGAATAATGATAAATGGTTCATGATGATATGGATGACGGATATATTAGAAACTAGCTTCCGTCCGCGGCTTCGCCCGCGAGGTATGTCGATAAAAACTATACTATGTCCTTCCCCGGGATGCAATCTATCTCTCTGCCAAATTTTATTGAAATCCGTTCAATGGTTTAGGCGTGAAAAGGTAACATACAGACAGTCAGACAGAGTTACTTTCGAATTTATAATATTAGTATGGATGGATACAGCGTTTCCATGACTGTCAAGTCAAGTCACTGCGTCATTGATGTGTCAGAGATGTCAAAACGAAACAGAAATGCACTGACCTCTATCATGCACTTGGGAACATATTTGAATGTCGAACATTAAAATACCTACGCTACGGGTAAAATGTCAACGGTCAAAACATCGAAAATTTAAATTTCGATTGTTTCGTAATATCGAAAATGGTTATACTTAAACTCAGGATGTGATGATGGCTCTACAGGCACGGCAGAGAGAGTTCAATGTCCACATTCCCAGTACAAATGTCTAACATTGAAATGCCGAGTGATAAAAATATCTAATGATTAAAAATATCGATAGTCATTATAATTACTTACCTAAGTTCAAAATAGGAAAAACTGTGCAAGCATGCGTCATGCAAGCGAGCATGCAACATGCAGCAGGCATGGTTTCTACTACGGCTCCGGCGTTGCGGGGCTCCGGCGGTCGCCTCACCCCTCCGCGCCTACGCGGGCTTAAATTACACTGTAGAGGTACGGCAGACAAGACCACGTGGAGTCGGTTTTGCAGCGATTTGATTCTGTCACTAACTTATGTAGCACAAGTGCACAACATATTATAAATAAATATCGATGTCACGGCTAATAGCCGAAGTGCGGCTGCACTTAGTTTTAGCCGGGTGCAACTAGGTGCAGCCGGCCACATGCGGTTCGTGTGTACTTCGGGAGGCGACGTAGGATGCAAGAGCGAGCGAAGG
Source organism: Mesoligia furuncula (assembly GCA_916614155.1). NCBI lineage: Eukaryota > Metazoa > Arthropoda > Insecta > Lepidoptera > Noctuidae > Mesoligia > Mesoligia furuncula. The sequence goes on from OU744799.1 coordinate 30,486,680, forward strand.
GCACACCGAGGTTAGGTTAGGTTACTTTAAACCCCATACACAGAATAGCGGGGCTCCGTCTACGTAGGATGCAAGAGCGAGCGAAGGGCACCCCGAGGTTAGGTTTGGTTAAAACTAGGTGTAGCCGCACTTCGGCTAGTAGCCGTAACATCGATATTTAGGACATTCGATACTTTGTACTTCGATATTATTTAGGACATTCGATACTCTGTACCTACTTCGATATTTAGCCTTTCGATGTCACGTTTGTCGATAATTAAATTTTAGATATATTTGACGTAGGATATCTGACCATTCGACAAACAAATGATTCGAATAAATGATTAAATGACTTTATGACTTTTATGACTTCGACAATATAAACTTTATTTTAATTTTCGGTTTTATGGTCGTTCGATATTTAAATTTTCGATGTTTTGAACATTGACATTTTAACTGTAGATATTTTAATTTTCGGTATTCAAATATGTACCCATACACTTGTATAATACATCCATCTTTACATACCGTGACCCCACCGTGCCTCGGAAAGCATTTTTTAGCCGTTGGTCCCGGCTGCCATTCGTGGATCTTTGACAGCCGTTACGGGTAGTCAGAAGCCCGAAAGTCTGACAACCAATCTTACCAAGGGGTATCGTAGTACCCAGTAACTGGGTTGTGAAAGTCAGATAGGCAGTCGCTCCATGTAAAATACTGGTATTCAGCTGTACCAGGTTAGACTGGAAGCCGACCCCAACATAGTTGGGAAAAGGCTAGGCAGATGATGATGACACTTGTATAATACAGGTCAGTGACTGACCTCTATTAAACAAGAGAAATGCGACTATCTTTTGACGCGGTGGGAAACCGTAGGCACAGAGTACTTTTTGATAGACTGTCCGTAGGCAAAATCAAGTATTGTGCCCATAGATAAAATGTACAAATTGTGCCTACATACAGGATGGCAGGTACCTATATCGACGCGCAAACTGTAACCATGAATTCAGCACATGATTCTAGAAATGGCGTAGAAATTATTCGTCGGTTATAAAAGAAAATCGTCTGTTTCTTTGAGTATTAAACCAACCGGAGACGCCACGAGTACTAATATCTATGCAAATAAGTCTGTCACCTTCATCGCGGGGGACGAGGGAACGCAATAATACACTAATGCAATTCGATCGCGTTGTTATGCACGCACACAAAACAAAAAACAAACACAAGCATAAACTACGCACACATGTATATAACCGCTATGACGGTCTCGTACCTTTGGCAGCGGGGATCGCCTGACAATGGCGCCTCCAGTTGGTTTAATACTCAAAGGTCTGTTTCCAAATGCTTACCTACCTTTTTAGGGTTCCGTACCCAAAGGGTAAAAACGGGACCCTATTACTAAGACTTCGCTGTCTGTCCGTCCGTCTGTCTGTCACCAGGCTGTATCTCAAGAACCGCGATAGCTAGGCAGTTGAATTTTTCACAAATTATGTATTTCTGTTGCCGCTATAACAACAAATACTAAAAACAAAATAAAATAAATATTTAAGGGGGGCTCCCATACAACAAACGTGTTTTGTCGGCGTTTTTGTCTTGTGGTACGGAACCCTTCGTGTGCGAATCCGACCCGCACTTGGCCAGTTTTTAGGGTTCCGTAGCCAAATGGCAAAAAACGGAACCTTTATAGATTCGTAATGTCTGTCTGTCTGTCTGTCCGTCCGTATGTCACAGCCACTTTTTTTCGAAATATTAGAACTATACTGTTGAAACTTGGTAAGTAGATGTATTCTGTGAACCGCGACAAAAATAGAAAAAAACAATAAATTTTGGGGTTTCTACTTAGTACTGAAACTCAATTTTTTTTTTTTTTATTAAACCCATACGTGTGGGGTGTCTATGTATAGGTCTTCAAAAATGATTTTGAGGTTACTAATATCATTTTTTTCTTAACTGAATAGTTTGCGCGAGAGAATAAAGTTCCAAAGCGGTAAAATTTGTCCCCCCGCCCCCTGTAACTTTAGATAACTACAAGTGGAAATAGGGTGACAGTTATCAACCATCTACACCAGGGGTGTCAAACTCAATTTTGCAGAGGGCCATATGTTAGATTTAGAATGTGTAGGCGGGCCAGGTTCAAATTAAAATACTAAAACATACTAAATTATTTTAACATCTTTATTTATTTAGTTATATATAGTTGTTACAAATCATACCAAAAGTAAGAAAGAGGGTGAGGGAGGGGCGCAGTATGCGTTAGCTGCACGGACGAATAGAAGACGACTTCGCGCGCGCACGAGAGAGAGAGAAAAGCATAACTAACACTCTCTCACTCGTCTTGTCAGGCGCTACTCTTGAAATTACTTTTAATTAAAGCGCGCGTATTTTTAAATCTGCATAGAGAGGCATTGAGTGCAGTCAGAAAAAAAAGATTCATTTTTATCTGTGATATATTGTGATCGCGGGCCGTATCGAAATGGCCCGAGGGCCGGATTCGGCCCGCGGGCCGTATCTTTGACATGACTGATCTACACCATCCCTTAGCCGACTCTTATGACACCCATGGAAAGAGAGGGGTGGTCTATTCTAAGCCGGAGAAACACACGCAGTAAAAATAATCTGGAACAGCATTTTTTTTTCTAGTATTTTATTTTCAGTTAGCTTGTAGTATGTAAATTATTATCTTATTTGAAAATAACATGATGATAATTATGACAATCAACTGATTAGTGAATAAATATTTGACCCTGATTAGGTTGTTTACATGTTTATCTAAATGATTAGCGCTAATGACTCATAACTGTGGATGACAAAATAATCTATAGTTTTCCTATAAGTACTATAATACATGCGTCATGTTCGTGAACGGGCGCCGTCAGTAGGGACTGGTCATCTCTTTGCTGCCATGGCTTATTTTAATATTTGAATTTTTTTTTCGTCTTTTCATTACGGACGCTTTAAACGTTCTGCATCGTTCTCTCAATTTTTAACATGAAGGGTGTAAACAAGACTTTGACACCATATTATTTTGATTTAAAATAGTGTCCATGGAGCTTCTTGCCCGTTCTTCTCCATAGGTACCTACGCTTTGGAATGGGCAACTAGCTTCATCTTTCTGACTGACCGACCCCTTGACAATTCAAAAATGCCTGTAATTGGTTTAATTGAAATAAATGCTTTGAGTTTGAGTTTGAGCTTATAGTCCGCGCGGAACAAGATGGCCGCGCCTTAGGTATGTGAGCGGTGGGACGGAGGGCCGGGGGCGCTTTGTTATTACTCAGTACGTGTGTTGCGAACATTAGGCAACCCCGCCGCCTTCACCCCCGGCCCCACTCAAGCCGCGGCCAACTAGTTCCGCGCGGACTATAATCATCACTTATGGCTGATTTTTCAATCGACAGGTAATTTTTATTCGTAGAATAAAATTGTCGTCTGACGGATTTTGTATGGAAGAACTGTCAAAAAATCAAAATTATTAAAAAATCAAATTATTCCTCGGAAAAAAAAATATAGAGTCGTTGGAAAAATCAGCCCCTAGGGGTTTATTTATGGGGGCTCTCGGGCCTCGACTGGAGGCGTTCTTAAGCGCATGTTTGGAGAGAGGCCAGTTTCCACGCCGTTGGAAGACGGGGAAGCTGGTCCTCATTCGGAAGCCAGGGCGCCCTGCGGACTCTCCGTCCGCATTCCGGCCCATCGTGCTGCTCGACGAGGTCGGCAAGCTCTTTGAGAGAGTGATTGCGGGCCGCCTCGTCGGGCACCTGGTGAGGACGGGGCCGGATCTTGCGGACAGCCAGTTCGGTTTCCGCAAGGGGCGCTCGACGGTGGACGCCATCATGCGCGTGAGAGCCCTCACGACGGGGGACGCGGTGTCCCGGGGTGGGGTCGTCGTGGCGGTGTCACTCGACATCGCCAACGCGTTTAACACCCTGCCCTGGAGCACCATTGTGGAGGCACTCCGGTATCACCGGGTGCCGCCCTACCTCCGTCGAATAGTCGAGGCGTATCTGACGGAAAGAGCCGTCAGCTACCCCGGTCGCGATGGGGAGTGGAACCGGCGAGAGATGTCGTGCGGTGTCCCACAGGGATCGGTCCTGGGGCCGCCTCTGTGGAACATCGGGTACGACTGGGTGCTGCGCGCCGACCTCCCTGATGGCGTCAGCGTGGTTTGTTACGCTGACGACACGCTGGTCCTGGCGCAGGGGAGGTCGCATCAGGCGGCGGCCGACGCGATGACACGCGGGGTTGCGATAGTCGTGGAGAGGATCCGGCAGTTGGGTCTCGAGGTGGCATTGCACAAGTCCGAGGCCATGTCGTTTCATGGGCCCCGGAACGCGCCGCCATCGGGATCCCAACTAACGGTAGGAGGGGTTCACATCGGCGTCGGGATGACGATGAAATACCTGGGTCTCGTCCTCGACAGCCGGTGGAATTTCGTGGAGCATTTCCGACGTTTGGCCCCCAAACTGGAACGGGCCGGGGCCGCCTTCAAGCGGCTCTTGCCCAACCTGAGGGGGCCAAACGCCTCCTGCCGGAGGCTTTACGCGGGGGTCGTGCGGTCCATGGCCATATACGGGGCCCCGGTGTGGGCGCGTTCACTGCGGCGGCGAGCCGCCCACTACCTGAACGCGCCCCAGAAGGTGGTAGCCATAAGGGCTATCCGGGGCTACCGCACGATCTCTGGCGAGGCGGCAAGCCTCCTTGCCGGACTGCCGCCATGGGATCTGGAGGCGATAGTCCTCGCGTGCCTGTATGAGTGGCGCGCGGAGGCACTACGCCGGGGGGAGGATCCGCTTCCGCGGCAAATCGCTGCGGAGCGGACGGATCTCCGGCGCGATCTCATGGCGGCATGGAAAGAGCGACTGTCGCAACCCAGCGCAGGGCACGCCGCGATAGCGGCGATAAGACCCCTCTTTGAGGAGTGGCTAGAGAGGCGCCACGGCGCCCTCACCTACCGCCTGACGCAGGTCCTCACCGGACACGGATGTTTCGGGAGGTTCCTGCACATCATCAGGCGGGAGGAAACGCCCGGGTGTCACCATTGCCAGGATCGCCCAGAGGACACGGTGGAGCACACGGTGGAGGTCTGCCCCGCTTGGGCGGAGCACCGCCGTGTCCTCGTAGAGGCGATTGGCAGCGACGGCGACCTCTCGCGTCCGGCCCTGGTGCAAGCCATGGTCCGGGGCGAGAGGGAGTGGGAGGCAGTCACCTCCTTCTGCGAAGCAGTCATGCTAGCGAAGGAGGTGGCGGAACGGCTCAGGGAGAGAGCCTCCCGTCCCAGCCGCCGCGGGAGACGCTCCGGGCGTCGGGAGCCGCGTGACGACTCCCGGCCACCGTAGGCGCGGGCCTGCGGGCGGAGAGTAATGGGTAGCTCACCGCCCGATCAGGACCAGGCCCGTGCCGGACGGCGCGTACGTGTTCCACGCGCGCCTCAAAGAGATGTCAGCATCGAGGAGGGGCCCCTTAGGGCCGAAGCCTGCCGGGTCAGCGGGATTGTCCGAAAGGGTTACCGCTGGCCCGGAACATAAAGGGCTAAGGAAGGAACACGGGTGGGTTTTAGTCAGTAAGAGTCTGACACTCCCTTCCGCTCCACCCAGAGCGGGAGGAGTCATTTGATGATTTCCCATCCTCAAAAAAAAAAAAAAAGGGGTTCATTTATAATCGATGATCAAAGTTGAGTGACGTTTAAACATCAAAAATGTAGGGTTAAACAGTCGCTAATCACTACATAACTTTAAGCTACGTTTATGAATAAATGAATTAATTGTAGTTGCAGTGTTTCCGGGCTGTTGTTTGGTTTCATCAATGAAACGAGTTATTCCGGTCTGATCCCCTGAACCCCCCCTCCACCCCCCCACCTCGATCCCCTCCTGGATCGTCTTCTGTTTTAATCTTTGTCTTATCCACATTATGTAAGTTTGCTCTTTATGACAAGTAAGTACAGTCAAAAGAAATTAAAAGTTTCATGATTTACGAAATTAAATAAAGATTCTGTTTTTAAATGTCTCATGCGTGCTCGATGGGATTTGAGGCCACGGCAATACAATTGGCTTTATTCATATTCCTGTACCCGGAATGACCATAGCATGAAACCTCTCGTCGTCGTCGTTTCAGCCGATAGACGTCCACTGCTGGACACAGGCCTCCCCCAATTTTGGGAGGGGTTTGCCGTAATCGCCACGCTCGGCAGGCGGGTTGGCGATCGCAGTATGGTATGATGGTGGAATAAATAGAGAACGCTGCTGCCCATTCTCCGGTAAGACCCTTAGTCGCCTTTTACGACACCCACGGGAAGTAAGGGGTGGTGCAATTCTTTAAGTCCGGCACCACACAGACAACCTCTACTTTTGAGGTGATAATAGTAATATGATGGTGCATTTGCATATCTGAACAGGGATGATCGTCGGCTGGTGCATCATTTCATCAAAAACTTCTAACGGGCCTCTGCGAATTGTTTTCAGCCCCTCGTACGCCTTCCAAAGGTCTGGGACCCCAGGGTCCCGAGAAATGTCAAAAGACGTAAACAATTTTAAAATTTGATTTGTCCACTTTTGATAAATATTGGTCGGAATTGGTCGGAACATTTTAATGTATCCCACGGGGTAATTGCGTAAGACACTATTAGTCAGTAGCAATGGCTTTCATTTTGACAGTTCAACAAAATTCATTGCGTTATTGAGTATTATTGACGTTGTAGATGCAGACATATTTTTCGAACATAGCAATGGATTAGCAATATCCTTCAAAATTATTCAGATTGTGATTGATAGTGTGTTAGGGTGCTGTAGCTACCGAAGGACCATAACGCAATTAGGGTGCTGTAGGTACCGAAGGACCATAACGCAATTAGGGTGCTGTAGGTACCGAAGGACCATAACGCAATTAGGGTGCTGTAGCTACCGAAGGACCATAACGCGATTAGGGTGCTGTAGCTACCGAAGGACCATAACGCGATTAGGGTGCTGTAGCTACCGAAGGACCATAACGCGATTAGGGCGCTGTAGCTACCCAAGGACCATAACGCGATTAGGGTGCTGTAGCTACCGAAGGACCATAACGCGATTAGGGCGCTGTAGCTACCCAAGGACCATAACGCGATTAGGGTGCTGTAGCTACCGAAGGACCATAACGCGATTAGGGTGCTGTAGGTACCGAAGGACCATAACGCGATTAGGGCGCTGTAGCTACCCAAGGACCATAACGCGATTAGGGTGCTGTAGCTACCGAAGGACCATAACGCGATTAGGGTGCTGTAGCTACCGAAGGACCATAACGCGATTAGGGTGCTGTAGCTACCGAAGGACCATAACGCGATTAGGGTGCTGTAGGTACCGAAGGACCATGACGCGATTAGGGCGCTGTAGCTACCCAAGGACCATAACGCGATTAGGGCGCTGTAGCTACCCAAGGACCATAACGCGATTAGGGTGCTGTAGCTACCGAAGGACCATAACGCGATTAGGGTGCTGTAGCTACCGAAGGACCATAACGCGATTAGGGTGCTGTAGCTACCCAAGGACCATAACGCGATTAGGGCGCTGTAGCTACCCAAGGACCATAACGCGATTAGGGTGCTGTAGCTACCGAAGGACCATAACGCGATTAGGGTGCTGTAGCTACCGAAGGACCATAACGCGATTAGGGTGCTGTAGGTACCGAAGGACCATAACGCGATTAGGGCGCTGTAGCTACCGAAGGACCATAACGCGATTAGGGTGCTGTAGCTACCGAAGGACCATAACGCGATTAGGGTGCTGTAGGTACCGAAGGATCATAGCGTTGCAGTTTCATTGACATTAGTTATTTTCTTCCAGATGTTGGTCTTAACAACAGAATCCATGTCGTTCAGCATATGGCGGGAGACGCCGATTCCTATGTACCTGGAGATTTACTTCTTCAACATCAGCAATGTGAACGAGATACTGGCCGGGACGGCTGAGAAGCTCAGCGTCGTGGAGATGGGCCCTTATGTGTTTAAGGAGTCGCATTCAAAGGTGAGTTGCTTTTAAGAGATTCTCGATTATATTACACATATACAACATTATTTTTAGTATTTGCGAAACCTGCATATGGTTTGTTCTGAATAAGTACTTAACTGAATCGATTCCAATAATTTTTACCCCATGATAAATTTTGTCCCAAAAATATTTAAAAAAGGGCGACACTAAGTAAGTTATCCAATCTCCGCGCCGAACGATGAGGTACCTGGTATTATTAGCAATGAGCGCAAGACGGCGCGGCGCGGCGCGGGTGAGCATGTTTTTGTACGGACAAATAGGTAACTTAACAAGCAAGTGATTTTTCATGATACAGTTTTGAAATTTTGTACATAGATTCATTACATAAAAATACTAGGCACGTGTTTCGGGTTTCGCTTATACTAAAAATAATGTTGTAGGTACAGTTCCGGATAAGCCCATTAGCAAATTAAGCAACTGCTTAGGGCTTCACGTCTCGGGGGCACCCGATAAACAGCACACGACAAAATATTTGCTAGCACTTGAAAGGCTGTTTGAAAACCCGCGTGTTTTGTCTGCGGGAGATATCGTTGCATTGACGTTGTAAAGGCTCTATCATCATCATCATTTCAGCCGAAAGACGGGGGGAGGCCTATGTCCAGCGTAGCGATTATGGCAACCCCCCCCGGGTTGCCATAATCGCCACGCTTGGCAGGCGGGTTGGCGATCGCAGTATAGTATGGTGGTGGAATGCACAGAGAACGCTGCTGCTCATTCTCCGGTACGACCCTTAGTCGCCTTTTACGACACCCACGGGAAGTATGGGGTGGTGCTATTCTTTAAGTCCGACACCACACAGACAAAAGGCTCTATGCTTTGTCAATATTATTTACTAGCTTCTGCCCACGACGTCGCGTCGTCCGCGTCAAATTTGTTGTTCCCCAAACCAACCCGTCACATTGCATCGCCCGGCCGCGCTATTACTTCGTTTCTGCTTAGCGTTATTGCTTACTTTTGTATCTTTTTGGTCAGCTCCTAAGAGTCCTAGCGTGATGTTAAATAGCCTATAGCCTAGCCTTCCTCAAGAATTGGGCTATCAATTGAAAAATAATTTTTCAAATCAGACTGGTAGTTCCGGAGATTACCCCCTCCATACAATCTTACAAACAAACTTTTACCTCTTTACAATATGAGCGTAGACAATTTTTTTTCGGCGGAAACGAATCGTAGGTATAGGTACGGTAATAAAACAGTGCAGCTTACGTAATTTTCAGTAAATGCATGTTAGTGTGTCGTCATGGGTGAATGCTACGGTATTACATTTAATGCGCTGATTGTAAACAAATTATACATATAGATAATGTAACAATTTGTACACTAAAGTATCCGTAGAGTTTCTTGCCCGTTATTCTCCATAGCAACCTACTGCACTTTGAAATGAGCAACTGGCTTTATCTTTCTGACTGTCCGACGCCTTGACGATTCAAATCTTCTTCTCTCTTCAAATCTTCTTCTCACTCTTTAAATCTTCTTCTTACCGTGTCAATGGCAGAAATAACATGAAAATATATATATATTTTTTTTTAATTTATTTGGCTCAAAATTGAGCAACGCGAATACCGTTCCCTGACTGCACGCACAATGGTCCATTGAAGGACTAAGTGCGGAAACCAAACCCATAACATAGAACCGTTCCCTGACGCAGCCATTAGGTCCTCACGTGTGCAGGTGGCACGGATGCGGTGTAAGATGGGAGGTGACCCATTATCTGTGGAGAGACACCGCATACACACCGGAGGTCTGTGCCGTCCATGAAGTTGTGGAGGTGGCCCTTACCGCGGCCTACTTGGGTACGAAGGTTTTCCAAGTAGGCCACGGTAAGTTTTGCCCGGATGGGAGTCCCGCTGATGATTCAATAAAGAAAATGGGAGGTTTAAGCAGTTCTTGCCAAAGAACACATCATCCTGTAAATGAAATAAATGCCTTGATGTTCAGTTTGACCCACTGCAGCAGCAGACATAGCCAGCAGTCTCTATGTAGAACTAGCTTCTGCCTGCGACTTCGTCCGCGTGAAATTTCACCCTCCCCCCATTCACCCTCTTAGGGGTGGAATTTCGAAAAACCCTTTCTTAGTGGATACCTCTCTACTCTTCACAAAGAACACACACTCCAAATTTCATGTCTGTAGGACCAGTGGTTTAGGCTGTGCGTTGATATATCAGTCAGTCAATCAGGACTTTGAATTTTATATGTACAGATAGATAGATGTAATAGAAATCCAATAGATTCTAACAGACTGTCATTCTTGTAAACAGCATCCTAATTGCATAAAACACTATCTATCACAATCTGAATCATTTTGTTTTTGAAAAAATTGTCTGCTCAACAACGTAAATAACGAAATGAATGTTGTTGAACTGTCAAAATGAAAGCCGTTGTTACTGTTAGTGTGTTACGCAATTACCCCGCTATTCTCCCCTAGTTGGAGACCTACAGTCACGAGCATAAGTATGTATATGTTACCGGCCAAACCCGATTTTAGGATGAACTAGTTTCCCCTAGGCCAAACCAGTTCTCATTCGCTCGCTCTTGCATCCTATGTCGTAGGAGCCCCGCTTCGCGGGGCTCCTATTTCTGTGTACAGGGTTTAAAGTAACCTAACAAAACCTAACCTCGGGGTGCCCTTCGCTCGCTCTTGCATCCTACGTCGCCTATCGACCGACCGCAACCATGCAACCCGTGTAGAGAGAACTGGTTTGGCCTAGGCGAAACTAGTTCATCCTAAAATCGGGTTTGACCGGTAACATATACACTTGGCTTTATTCAAAGGCAATTTTCTCCTTTATTTTTGAATGGAATTTGATGTTAAATACGAACATAGTATTGTTACGAGCTTCGGGTTCGTGACAATAAAAACTGCCGATTTAATAACCAAAAAAATGACACTTTAATAATCAACACTAATTACAACTCAAACACACTAATTACAAAACACAATTGCACTACTGATCGCCTTAAGTCGCACTTGAATATCGCTTCGATGCTTTCACTTCGATCGCTTTATCCAAACTGTGTCGGTCGTGGCGCGTCTCGGCCTTATATAGCGCCAAAGAGAGTTCTAGAACCTTCCATTGTAGAAACATCTAGAATGTTCGAGTACATACAGGCCCCGATCGACCAGATGTCGAAAGTTCGGGAATGTTCTAGAAAGTTCTCGCATCGAAATTTCTAGAAGGGTCTTCATTACTAGTTCCGCTACTCGATACTAGATGGCGCTAGTGGTAACTACTGTTACCATGTACCAGGCATTAATTGTGGCGCGCAACACTGCCCCCTCCTAAGACATGCTCGTCCCGAGCATTATCGGCCCCATAATAACGCGCCAGTCGATCCACGTGGACGATCTTAGGAGTACCTCTTGCACCTTTCTGTATCCGGTAGGTTACGTCATTGATCTTTGTCACAATCCGGTACGGTCCGTCCCATTTAGCTTGAAGCTTAGGAGATTTCCCTTTGCTGCGGACTGGATTGTGCAACCACACTAGTGAACCTTCGTCGAACCCTTTATTGTTAATTTTACGGTCATAACGGGTTTTCATCTTTTCAGACATTTGCTGGCCCGATTGTCTGACGTGCTCATAAATGTCATTCATTTTGTTCCGCAAGTCACTCGCATAATCGGTTATACTGCGTGGGGCATCAGGTGGTATTCCGGTGATCAGGTCTGCAGGCAGCCGTAATTCTCTTCCAAAGTTTGCGAAAGCTGGTGTCACCGATGTACTTTCGTGAACAGCGCTTCGATATGACAACAAAAACGGTTGTATGTGCTTGTCCCAATCTCGTTGCCGATTTTCCACAACTTTGGCTAGGTACCTCTCCAGTGTCTGATTAAATCGTTCCACCATTCCATCCGATTGTGGGTGGTAAGAAGTTGTTCTTGTTTTATGTGTACCCATAACTCGACAAGTTTCCTGGAATATTTGGGACTCAAAATTTCTTCCTTGGTCGCTGTGAATCTTCAAAGGTACTCCAAAACGGCAGAAGACTTCATGAACCAGTTTATCTGCAACTGTTGAAGCTTCTTGGTTTGGAATGGCAAAGACTTCCGGCCACTTAGTGAAGTAATCCATCACGACCATGAAATACTTGTTACCACTTTCACTTACCGGAAACGGCCCCGCGACGTCAAGGGCTATCCTCTCCCATGGTGCACCAACATTGTACAATTTCAATGCACCTCTACTACGAGTCTGAGGTCCCTTTACAGCTGCACAACTTGTACATTTGCGACACCAGTCCTCGACATCGTCCCGACAGTGGACCCAGTAAAACCGTTCTCGTATCTTCAGTAGAGTCCGTTTTACTCCCAGATGACCTCCTGAACAACCATTATGGTACAGCTGTAGAACATCCGGTACTTGAGCTTTAGGGACAACCATTTGCAAATGACAGCTGTCTCCCCGAGCGTTTTCCCATTTACGGCACAGGACTCCATCCTGAATCATCAAGCTGTCCCATTGGGCCCAATAGCTTTTTGTGGTCGAACTCATTGCTGAGACGTCGCTCCACCTGGGCTTAGGAGATCTGGCCTTCATCCACTCCAGAATCGGCTTGATGTCCGAATCTTCCTGCTGTGCACGTTGTAGGCTTTCCTTCCACTCGTTGCTGAGGTCTGTCTTGAGCATCCTCACAGGTACGACTTCTTTACTTTCTTGCCTAGTACAATGCTTGCAGTTTTCAGGACAAGGTCTTCTTGACAATGCATCTGCGTTGCCATGAGATTTCCCGCTGCGATGTTCGACCTCGAAGTCGTATTCCTGCAGTAGTTCAATCCATCTCGCAACTTGTCCTTCTGGATTTTTGAACTGCAATAGCCATTTCAGTGCAGCATGGTCAGTTCGTAGGTGGAATTTCCGCCCCAGAAGATATTTGCTAAAGTGCTGCAATGACTTTACCACAGCAAGCAGTTCCCGTCTCGTAACACAATAGTTCCTTTCAGGTTTCGACAATGACTTGCTGAAGTATGCTACCACAACCTCTTGATCACCATTACGTTGAGACAACACACCGCCAAGTCCTATGTCACTTGCGTCTGTGTCAACTATAAATTCTTTGCCCGCATCAGGGTACCCCAAAATAGGTGTTTTGCACAGACGGTCCTTTAGCTCCTGGAATGCGATGTCGCAACTTTCATCCCAGCAGAAATGTCGCTTCTCTTCGGTTAGCTTATGCAGGGGTTTAGCTATATCTGCAAAGTTCTTGACAAATCGCCGATAATAGGAGCACAAACCCAGAAATGCCCTGACCTGCGTCTTGTCTTTTGGAATTGGCCAATCCTTGACAGCGGCGATTTTCTCTGGATCCGTGCGGATACCTTCTTCAGACACTACATATCCCAAAAAGCTAACTTGTCGTTTGAATAGTGAACACTTCTTCGGACTTAACTTGAGGTTGGCACTCTGAATCTTCATGAGCACGCGTTCCAGGTTTTGAAGGTGTTCTTCAAACGTGCGGCCTACGATGATGATGTCATCCAAGTAGACCAGGCAGGCATCGCCAATTAGTCCGGTAAGTACAAGTTCCATCAACCTCTCAAATGTTGCCGGAGCATTGCACAATCCAAACGGCATAACTTTAAATTGCCACAGACCCTTTCCTGTCGAGAATGCAGTTTTCTCCTTGTCGTTAGGATCAATTTCAACTTGCCAGTAGCCACTTTTCAGGTCCAGCGTGCTAAACCACTTTACTCCAGTAAGCATGTCCAGCGTGTCATCAATTCTTGGCAAAGGATAGCTGTCCTTCTTTGTAACGTCGTTCAGACGACGATAGTCAACACAAAACCGCAGGCTGCCGTCCTTCTTTCTTACCAGCACTACAGGTGAACACCATGGACTAGATGAAGGTTCAATAACACCATCCTTCACCATTCCCTCAATCATGGTTTCCACTTCTTTTTCACGTGCTACCGGCAATCTCCTTGGCCGCTGACGGATAGGCAATTCTTCTCCTGTATTTATTTTGTGTTGAACTATGCCAGTCTTCCCGATGTCAGCCTCGTTTGACGAGAAAACATCGGCGAACTTGAATAACATCTTCTTCGCCTTGACCATTTCATTTTGGGACAAAGCGCTGCGGCAGTCTTCTAAAAGTGTGGTCACTTTTGTTTGTGCATCCTTGCTGAGGGTCCCAGTCGATAGATGTTGGCATCGACGCAACCAATCCACTTCCTCGCAAGTACCAACAAGTGTGCCTTTTTCTATTATCTGTTCCTGATCACAAAGGTTCAGCACACGTACTCCTGAGATGTCAGTGGCTCTGACCAAAGTCCGTGCCACTTTCCATGGAAGGTCATTGTCTACCCTTTCCACGAGTACACAACGATGAGTTTGCCCAGGATTCCGAGGAAGACTAACCGGCACAATCGTTTCCGATCTCGGCGGAAGAACAATCTTCTTAAGGCTGTACACATTCCCAGGTAACGCCCCTTCCATGAAAAGTTCCTCTTCTCCACATTTCAAAACACCTTGCTTGACGTCAATCTCGCAAAAATTCTTCCTTATAAAGTCAAGGCCCAGGATGCAATCGTCCATTATATCAGCCACGATGACATTATGCAGGTAGATTCTGTTCCCTAGCGTCAGTTCCATTTTCTTCTCTCCATGGACGGGTATGCGCTGACCGGTGGCTGTTACCAAATTAATGCGTTCCCGGTTGTATGCGGAGTCCCCAAGGGACCGACTAGCAAGTTGGGAACTGACAACCGTGCGAGAAGCTCCAGTGTCTATGGTCAGCTTACACGGCGTTCCGTTGACCTCGCCCTTGATGATAAGGCTGTTTCCGTCATGGGTTTGTGTGATCGAAACCCTTGGGGCTCTTTGAACATCAGCCAGCACCCGCCCCGCAGTCCTGGCTATTACTCGTTTCCCTGCTGCTGGTGCTGCGCGGTGTTGTTAGCCGCACTGCCCTCTGGAGATCGGTCGACTTCTCTTTCTGCAGTTCGCTTAGGGCAACTGGATCGAAGGTGGCCCTTTTCCCCACAGCCGTAGCACCTAGGGCTGTATCCTTTATTGCGGTCGCGAACTGTAGCCGCTGCAACCTCCCTGACGCGATGGGAACGATGATCCTGTCGCACAGCTTCCACCTCCAGTGCATGGGCCAAGGCGTCCTTAAGCGTCCCGTGGTGCCCGAGCCTCACAGCAGCTCTCACTTCAAGGTCGCGGATGCCGTCGATGAATGCCTGCACCAGGTTTCCATCAATAAGCGCAGGTACGGACTGGTAAGCTTTACGAACCAGCTTCTCCACTTCAAGGGCCCACTGCTGCAGGTTTTCGTTACTGCGTTGCACGCGATCCTTGAGCTGCGCACGAAACACGTGTTCCAGGTGAGCGTCGCCATACCGAGCTTCCAATGCCTCGAGGAGCTGCTCGTAAGTCACTTCCTTACCGAGAGCTTCCAGGACAGTTAAGGCCTGGTCGCGCAGGCCTAGGGTGAGAGCAGTCATGGCCTGGCTTTTATTCCACCCGTTAGCCTTCATGACAGCCTCAAATTGGATTTTGTAGGCCGACCAGGAAGAAGTTCCGTCGAACGGTGGCACTTTGAATCCACGTAGCGAAGGTGTTGTAGCTACGGGAGCTGCGATTCTATCCTCAAGTTTAAGGTTACCCAACTCCTGCTTCACATCAGCAATGACGTCATTAAACTTACTGATCTGAATTTCAGCTTCTGACAGACGGTTGTCATGCTGGGTAACCTTCTCTTTCACCTCCTTCATGTCCTACCCGAGGGTTGCGTGAAGGTCCTTTATGAGGAAAATCTGCTCTTCCTGACGGCGCGCCTGCTCCTCCTTATCCTGTTTGAGCTGTTCTTCCAATCGACGGGTCTGTTCTTCTTTGTCCCGCTGGAGCTGTTCTTCCAACCGACGAGCCTGTTCCTCCTGTCGGTGGGCCTGTTCCTCCTGTCGACGGGCCTGTTCCTCCTTGTCCCGCTGGAGCTGTTCCTCCAACCGACAAGCCTGTTCCTCCTGTCGGCGAGCCTGTTCCTCCTTGTCCCGCTGGAGCTGTTCCTCCAACCGGCGAGCCTGCTCCTGCAGCATCAACATCAGAGCAGCCAAATCTGGTGCTGCTGATGCTGGAGCTGCTGCGGACGGGCCGGCCTCCATGGTCGGTAGCTGGCCCTCCGACCTCTGTGGCGTAGCTCCACCAAATCGCCTCTGGTCCGTCTCCTGCTGGCGTTGACTCCGGGTACGGATACCCTCCGTGTCGTCTTTGGGTAAAACCGGCATGATTTTTAATCCCCTTTTCTGACACCAATTGTTACGAGCTTCGGGTTCGTGACAATAAAAACTGCCGATTTAATAACCAAAAAAATGACACTTTAATAATCAACACTAATTACAACTCAAACACACTAATTACAAAACACAATTGCACTACTGATCGCCTTAAGTCGCACTTGAATATCGCTTCGATGCTTTCACTTCGATCGCTTTATCCAAACTGTGTCGGTCGTGGCGCGTCTCGGCCTTATATAGCGCCAAAGAGAGTTCTAGAACCTTCCATTGTAGAAACATCTAGAATGTTCGAGTACATACAGGCCCCGATCGACCAGATGTCGAAAGTTCGGGAATGTTCTAGAAAGTTCTCGCATCGAAATTTCTAGAAGGGTCTTCATTACTAGTTCCGCTACTCGATACTAGATGGCGCTAGTGGTAACTACTGTTACCATGTACCAGGCATTAATTGTGGCGCGCAACAGTATTTTCGAACCCAAAGGTTTATGTAAAGTAGAAGTAGAGGGGCCCGTGGCTAAATAATAACAGTCGCACAGGTTGATCGATCAGGTTAAGCTACGCTTGCCGCGTTTGGTCTGTGGATGGGTGACCATCTTTACATACCGAGACCCCTCCGTACTTCGGAAAGCACGTTAAGCCGTTGGTTCCGGCTGTCATTCGTGGATCTTTGACAGTCGTTACGGGTAGTCAGAAGCCCGAAAGTCTGACAACCAGTCTTACCAAGGGGTATCGTATTACCCAGTAACTGGGTTGTGGAGGTCAGATAGGCAGTCGCTCCATGTAAAATACTGGTATTCAGCTGCATCCGGTTAGACTGGATGCCGACCCCAACATAGTTGGGAAAAGGCAGGCAGATGATGATGAAGTTTATGTAAAGTGTCGTATTTCAACGTTGCAATCGTCATTTCACGAAAAAATCGCAATTGAAAGTTGCTAAGTGTTGACGTATCAGTGCTCATGACTGTACAAGAATTATTCATGTCGTTTTGTAAATGTTTACTATTTAGCTAAGTACCTTGGTAGTCATTAACTGCATTGTAGCTGCCATTAGAAGGCTCATTTACATTGTTATGATGCTTTCTATCTCTTATTTATTACATAACATAAGTGTTTCGACTTCAACATGACGACATAAGGCAAAAACAAAAGATCTTTGTTAAACATAGTGTGCAAAATCATCATTATTGCCAACTGCGTCAAATTGTCTCCGAAACGAGTAGGTATTCAAATAAGTATTGTTAATGTGTTTCTAATTAGATGATGTTGCGAACACGTGCAGTACATTTTATAATGATTTTTTCAACCACAAAGGAAATTAATGACAGTTCTTATGATATTTGCTTATCGTAAAGTTCAAAGATTATGTTTTAGAAGAACTTTGGACTGCATTAATGTCTGAATCATTTATTACCGACTTCAAAAAAAAAAGGAGGTTATCAATTCAACTCGTATGTATGTAATATTATTGGCACTGCATTATATTCACATATGGCAATCTATTAGGGCTTCCAAACAAATATACAAAATTTTATAAATGTATGTATGTATGTTTGTCCACGCATTTCTGCGCAATATTAATCGGATCGTGACCATTTACTCCAACTTAGGGCATCAAAATCGATTTAGTAATATGGACTAATACGTGTGTGACGGCCCTTTTTTTTTTTTTTTTTTTTTTTTTTTTTTTTTTTTTTTTTTTTTTTTTTTATTGATACGAGCTACGGATGTAGTGTCAAAGGGAAAACATCTCAAAACCTTGGTCAAATTCTAGTGCAATATTTACAACAAAACTATTAAGTACTTATTACAAATAAATATTCCAGGTTTTTACTTAAAACTAAAAAATTACGAAATACATAATACAAGTAATTTAAAAAAATTAAACCGACTTCAAAAAGAAATTAACTCAAAATTATGAAAAATACTTTAATTTCGGAAGTCGGTGGCAAAAAACTAAAACAGATCTCAAGACACCAATCGTTTTCAAAGTTTATTTATTTTAGTCATTTACCTACTTTTAAATAATTCTCGAAATACTTTGTTTCTAATTGTCTAATGTAGAGTAAACAAGTGACTGACCTCTACATGTTTGTATGTAAGTATGTGAGTGTCCGCGAAACTCATTCACCTGGTTGTTGTTCCGTAATCTACAACAGCGTGAAAACGCGAGTGTAGTAACATTGTTATGTATTTCATGTAATTTTAATTGTTATTTGTTATATGTATATAACATGTTACACCTGTATGTTCCCACCGCTGTGAAAACCAGCGTCAGGCATTAGTTGTCTGACATTTATTCTGAACTTTCTGGGCTATTTGGCGCAGCCCTGAGGCACAGAATATTCAATATGTTCCCACTGCTGGGACACAGGCCCCCTCTCGGTGAGAGGGAGAATATTAATACAATATTATTTTATTTAAAAAAAAATAGTTTTTTTTTTGTTGTTGTTTTTGTGTGCATATTGTGGGCTATGTAAGGCACACAATATGCTGCCCGTGTCAAATAAACTTATTTTATTTTTTCTTTAATTCTTTTATGGCGGCCGAGACACAGGCGGTGCCTAGTTTGGAACCAACGATACCTCCGTATTGTAATTTTAAAAACCCGGTCACACTGTATACGGAAGAGCTGATCAGCATCGTTGTATGTGTATGCATAGGAAGGCTCTGGGCGGCTTTTGCGTATTTGGCGCTTGTTGTCTAGGTCTTCAAGACGATTTCCCACAAAGGCCCATGTAGTAGTGGGTGAGCCTATTGTCATCAACCAGGTACAAATCCAGGCTCCGGGCTGCTACTGAGAAATTCCAGATGGAAAACCCAATAACATTTTGCCTGACCCGGGAACCCAGGACCTCATGCTCAGCCAGTTCATCAGTAGCGCTGTGCGTCCACTAGAACCAACGCGGCTGTACATTTGCGAAATCAGTGCCATATTTTTATGTGTTTTTATGCATGTTTGTTCCCTATCTTATCGCTAAAACATAAATGCTGTTGCACGAGAGTCGGTTGTCAAGTATTTTTAACTTCCATGCGTAGAGATAAATATTTTACTATATTTTATTTTAGTATTTTTTTTTCATTCGGGAAAAATCATCACGCTTGGCGTACAGTTTGGAAATAGAAAATACTAAGTGCGCCCCGCGGTTTCACCCGCGTAAATGTCGATCCCGTGAGAATATCGGGATAAAAAGTAGCCTGTATGTTAATCCAGGGTGACAGCTACCTCCACAATTTTTTTTTCAAAATTGGTCCAGCCGTTTGAGCGTGAAGAAGTAACAAACATATAAACACACACTCAAAAACTTTCGCCTTTATAATATTAGTCTGATTAAAGTTTTATCTACTTATATTATGTATATCTGTGTGGTGCCGGACTTAAAGAATAGCACCACCCCATACTTCCCTTGGGTGTCGTAAAAGGCGACTAAGAGGCGTACCGGAGAATGGGCAGCAGCGTTCTCTATGCATTCCACCACAATACCATACTGCGATCGCCAACCCGCCTGCCAAGCGTGGCGATTATGGCATACCCCCCCCGTTTTGGGCTCCCCCAAATATGCCTATGTACAGCAGTGGATGTCTTTCGGCTGAAATGATGATGATGATGAAATACTAGCTGCGCCCCGCGGTTTCACCCGCGTAAATGTCGATCCGGTGTCAGCTACCTCCATACAAAACTTTATTAAAATTTGTCCAGCCGTTTGAGCGTGAAGAAGTAACAAACATATAAACACACACACACACTCACAAACTTTCGCCTTTATAATATTAGTGTGATTAAAGTTTTATCTATAAGTATAAGTATCTTGTCTATGTAAAGAATCTTCGATTATTTTACGTCATAAATCATGCCACAATACATATTTAAATTAGATCATGATTTTATGTAAATAAATAGGTAGGTACTTACAAAAATAAAATAACATTCTTCAGGTAATCCGACAACGTTTCCTACGTTGATAAGCCGATTTCAAACGCATTGTTTTTTTGGATAATTCACCTCAAGGCGAACATCTCACCTTGACTGCCAGTAAACTAACAATAATACTAGTCCACTCAACGAATGACCCAAAAGGAGGTGTAGAGTGCGTGAGCTGGGCCCTAAGCGATCTCTTCAGAAAGTTGTTCAGGGTGCTTAGGGAGTAAACATACTAAAAGTCCCCGCGTCTAGGAGGTGAGCTGGAGTTTGTGGGATAAAAGTTCCCACTTTTGAGTTTTTCGCTAATATCTTTAAAACGGTGCGTCGTAGAGAAAAAATATCTTCACGTAATGAAAGCTAATAAAATTTTCAACAACTTTTATCTTACACACCTTTTTCGAATTCCTACCCATTTTCGAACTTTGGCCATACCGCTGTTAAACCCGCGATGGTTTGTGTGGTATGTTTAATTGTTCAACAATGATTTGTAACTGTTTTGTTTTAGATTAATAAAAAAAAAATAAAAAAAAACTACACGTTCCGGAAAAGTGAACATTTTCGAAAAACAACTTTTATCAAACACTAGCTGCTGTTGCCTGCTACTTCGTAAGCGTAATTTCGGGATAAAAAGTAGCCTGTATGTTAATCTAGGTCCTAATCTATCTACCTACCAAATTTCATCCAAATCCGTTCAGCCGTTGAGTTATCGAAATTTTTATCTATGTAGGTACAGTCACGAGCACCAATATGTCAACACTTGGCAACTTTAAATTGCGATTTTTTTACGAAATAACGAATGCAACGTTGAAATACGACACTTTACATATACTTATCTATGGGTTCGAAAATACTATGTTCCTTCCTACTAATATAAAATTTCATTCAAAAATAAAGGAGAAAATCGACTTCGAATAAAGCCAAGTGTATACATACTTTTGCTCGTGACTGTACTAGCAGCACCCCGCGGTTTCACCCGTATAAGTTTCCTGTGGGAATATCGAGATAAAAACCATCCTATGTCCTTTCCCGGGACTCAAACTATCTCTATGTACCAAATTTTATTTAAATCGGTTCAGCGATTTAAGCGTGAAGATGTAACAGACAGACAGACACCAGCGCGAGCTTTTAAGAGCGTGATGCTCGAAAACTGATTGATAACAGTCGCACTGGTCAATCGAAGGTTAAGCTACTCTAGCTACGGTCGGTCCGTGGATGGGTGACCATCCATTACATACCGATACTCCTCCGTGCCTTGGAAAGCATGGTTTTGGTTGTTATGTGGGTGTAGTATGAGTAAAGGCGGTGATGTTATCATCATCAGCTTCATTGTTCCACCCACTGCTCCTGCCCACACTGGCACTGCACTGCCCTCGTGATGTTCATCATCTGCCTAGCCTTTTCCCAACTATGTTGGGGTTGGCTTCCAGTCTAACCGGATGCAGCTGAGTACCAGTATTTTACATGGAGCGACTGCCTATCAGACCTCCACAACCCAGTTACTGGGTAATACCCAACCCCTTGGTAAGACTGGTTGTCAGAATTTCGGGCTTCTGGCGACCCGTAACGACTGTCAAAGATCCGCGAATGACAGCCGGGACCAACGGCTTTACGTGCTTTTCGTGGAACAGAGAAGTTTTGGTATGTACAGATGGTCACCCATCCATAAACCAACCCGATCCGTGCGGCTGATATTACTTAGCCACAAGTTATGTAATATAAATATATTTTTTCTATATTGATTGACTGAGGGGCCCGTGGCTAAATAATAACAGCGGCACAGGTGGATCGATCAGGTTAAGCTACGCTTGCTGCGGTTGGTCTGTGGTTGGGTGACCATCTTTATATACCGTGACCCCTCCGTGCCTCGGAAAGCACGTTAAGCCGTTGGTCCCTGCTGTCATTCATGGATCTTTGACAGTCGTTACGGGTAGCCAGAAGCCCGAAAGTCTGACAACCAGTCTTACCAAGGGGTATCGTATTACCCAGTAACTGGGTTGTGGAAGTCAGAGAGGCAGTCGCTCCATGTAAAATACTGGTATTCAGCTGCATCCGGTTAGACTGGAAGCTGACCCCAAAATAGTTGGGAAAAGGCAGGCAGATGATTGATTGACAGAATAAGGTAAACAGTGACAAGTACTAGTTTGCGGTTGGTTTTCACGACCACTAAGATTTTTCTGCGATGAATGTTGACGTATTTAATTCACTGCGTGTGGGTTCGGTTGCCGTCGCCTTTCCTTTAGCGAATTGTACGATGAGAAAGTGCGGTCGAGAAAATTATAATGATGACCAAATGCAGACTTTATGATCGCAGATTGCACTGCAGTTACGTGTAATATAATACATAGATGGCAAATTACGGTGTTGCTAGTGTTTTCCCAGACTGCGTGCGCAGTTTTAAATTGGGGAACAAAACTAAGTGTAGCTACTATAATAAGCACAGATATAGATAACGCAAGAGCAACTACTTCGCATGCCAAAAATCGCACCAGCTTACGTACAAAAATCGTAAGCCGCCACTTTCACGCTCAGTTCTGTGTACTGCTGGCCGGGTGAGCGTGAGCGCTGACGCTAGGCCCCGGGGGTGGGGCAAGACGGGTGCCGTGCGCGGCGGCGTCTGTGAATCGATTTGATTTTCTCATCTCTACAAACGCGACAAAGCACAAACGTTTTTGCAAACTCGACTGCAGACCGTTGGATCTCTGGTCGTGTCCGATTGGAACGCCAATCGGACACGACCAGAGATGACAGTGTGGAAAGAGAGAGTGCACCTGTGTCTGCGCACACACTTTGTGCACTATAATAATCTCCCTCGCCGAAGGCTGGTCTCCGCTGAGATTCTTTATTTTTTTTTCTTTAGGAGCGCATTTATTGAGATGGGGAGAAAACCATGTAACTCGCGACACTGTTACCGTAATCGACACCGCGCTACATTCGGGCTGTCTTCGGGTCCTCGGGACGTACAGCCGCCAGCACATCAAACTACTGTAATCTGTCAAATTTATTTGATAGATTTTCAACTCTATCGCTACACCAAAAGGTTTAATGTTGATTTGGAAAATTTGACAGTTTTCGGATAGCTTGATGTGCTGGCGTCTGTACTCGGTTTTAATGTATGTCAGTGAGTGATGGCAAAGTATTCTGTTTGTGTTTTGTTTATAAGAAGATAAAAAAAATACACAAGTAATTGTTCAAGTTTTCACTTCTATCGGCACTCCCGGAGTGCCACTGTTTTTTTTATGCTAGGGAACTTAATCAACTTAACATCATATTGAAGTCTTTGTATTCTTCAACAGGTGAACCTGACGTGGAACGACCACAACAACACGCTGACGTTCTACAACCAGCGCTGGTGGCACTTCCAGCCGGACATGTCCACTGGATCCATCGCTGATAATATCACCAGCATCAATCCCGTCGTAGTGGTAAGTCGCTTTTATGATATTGCATTGCAATGAAGGCAACCCACCTTTTTTTTTTCGGGGTGAAACCTTCGAAAGGCACCCGACCTCCGGGGAGAGATGTCTCTGGGGAGACTGTAAAGGGGAGGCCCCTTTTCAGTCTCCCCTGAGCCTCGCTATGCACGGCAGCACGTGATCACTGTGCCACCGTCTTCTCTGGGGTCACTTGTTGTGCGGACAGAGTCCCCACTCCGTCCGCGACCCCACAGGTCCACCTACCTTGTTTGGTAAACGGGTTTCGGCGCCAAGGCGGTTGCCACCCCGACGCCTTCTTCTCCGAGCAGGATCAGCCCTCTCCCGATCTCGCTCGGAAGGCAACCCACCTAATTGCCCCGATGCCCTAGAAACCCTGATAATTCCTGGCCACGTGGACAATACCAGGAGTAGACGACCCGTACTTTTGCAATGGGAGACACGGTAAAATCGCTCTTCGGGACGACTTTACTAAAGGCTTTTATAGACCAGCACCTTGCGTTACACATTATCAATCACAATCTGAATCATTTTGAAGCATATTGCTTCCTAAGTTCGAAAAATTCTGCTGAACAACTTAAATAACAAAACGAATGTTGTTGCACTGTCGAAATTAAAGCCATTCCTACTGTTAGTGTCTTACGTAATTACCCCGATAGGACAGCAGTCTTGAGAACGCATTTGGCAAGATTTGCTCATCATAGATTCGTACCCACGCCCCTCACTCATACTTGAGGACCCAACTAAGAAGAACACTATAAACAGCTTTTGCTATAAAACCTGTGAAGAAATTGAAAAAAAATCTGTTTCATACAGAAATGGAATGCCTTCCAATTAAAATATGTGAAACAGCAGAGTCTTCGATATGTCAAAGTTAGGTAATCGCACAGAAAAAAAAAGTAATTCATTATCATCATCTGCCTGCCTTTTCCCAATTATGTTGGTGTCGGCTTCCAGTCTCAGCTGAATACCAGTATTTCACATGAAGCGACTGAGAACATCTGTCCTCCACAAACCAGTTACTGGATGATCACCTCTTATAATATTCTCCAAGCCTTACTGACATGTTTATTATGTCCCTACAGACAGTAGCCTACTTGGTGCGCAATCAGAACTACGTGGTCAGACTAGGAGTGGAGGCCTTCCTGCGGCTATACCACAAGAACATGTTCCTGACCGCCAACGTGACGTCATGGATGTTTGACGGCATCAGCGACCCTGTGCTGGATCTTGCGGCGGAGATGCCCGAGCTTCCTATTAACATACCGTATGACAAGTTCGGGTGGTTCTATGAGGTGAGTGATATTTTTGATTTTCGGCCCTTTTTACCACCTTCGTGCGAGTCCGAGTTTTAGTTCCACTTGCAAATAATGTCCCACAAATTCCGTTTCATTCAAAATCAAAATTACAAGTCATCTATTCAATTTAGGTTGAGAATCAGCATTTTTCAAACGTCAAAATTACAAAAGACAGTCCCCTAAACGACCGCCCTTCATTCACCACTTCCTAGAGCTTTCGCTGGAATGAAGAAGTGGCGCAACAAAGTCCCCAGCGGCACAGCTATCTATTCAGTTGTTGCTCGATAGAAATATATCTATTTCGTTGATCTATTTGTCCAAAAGACGGATTTTGCAAACATACTGTGCAATTGAATTTGCTAAATTGTAAAAAAAAATATGTCATTTTGCATGTGTAGCGCATTCCGTTAAAATCATTGGCTCGTTTTGTTTCACAACGTTTTGTTTTGCAGATAAATCCCTATTATTGCCATTTTCCATTTCAGCGAAACATTATCAATCATTATGTAAGTAAATCAGGAAAGTAAATCAGTTACCATAATGATACTGTTTAAAAAATAAAACGGTTTTTAAAAGCCATTTTGCTATGAAACATGTCAACTGCGATGATACAACAGCCAATCAAATCATTAGAAATAACAGGTTAAATTCGGTCAAAGACAAAGCATTTATTTCAAATAGGCACATAAAAGGCACTTTTGAACGTCAAAAATTACAACAAAATTGAATTGATTCTAGTCGCCCGGTAGGCTTCCAATTCCTAGAGTAAGCTTATGTAAAGTGGCGGGTTTTCTGGTGAAGGGGGCCTAAAAAGGTCACTTTGGCAGAATCATAAAAGGATAACATTATGAATCATAATAGACAGTTAACTGTTAAGTTAATCGTATCAAATCCCATTGGTGAAGGATTTTTCAGTTATTTTTTTTGTCTGTGCTAAAATACCAATCAACCCAAATCCAATCCCAATCTCTTTGATTATACATACGTAGTGCAGCGAAAAAAAGTAACACACGGACTGGCTTCGCCATATTATGATTCATAATGTTATCCTTTATGATTCTGCCAAAGTGGCCTTTTTAGGCCCCCTACGATCTACGCAGGTTGATCTACGGAAAAAAACTGTCACAATGTTTCACCTGTTTCTTTATGTGTGAGCGCATAAGTTATTATGGGGATATTTTACCTGCACGGCTTGTCTTTACCGGGAACCCGCGTCTTTATGTACAGTCAACAAAGGAGATAAGTATACAGGAGCGTCGGATATAGTTGAAATTTACTAAGAAACCGATGGATGTTCTCGAATAAAATTGAATTTTATTAATAGAAAACAAACAGCTCATTTATTAAATTAAATTTCACTCCAGAACATCCATCGGTTTCTTAGTAAACTTCAACTATATCCGACGCTCCTGTATACTTATCTACTTTGTTGACTGTACGTACTCTAATGCCCGTGTTGTCACTGAAATTCGGCGTCAGGCAAAATTTTTATCGATCAGCTCATCGTTGCGACTTGAAAATCCAACAATGAAATCATATTTAGGCATTACTTTTAAGTGTCACGTAGAGTTAATGAAAAATAAGTCCTGATAGAACTAAAACCACAAAACGTTCATAAATATTATGACTCAGTATGATTGATTTCGCATCATTGTACTTACTTACTTCTTTTATCTCTAATGACCCAGTTAGCCCAGGCAGCGTGCAATTTTAAAACAAAACATAGATTCTTTATACCACAACAAAGCGTCCTTCATTTATATCTAACGAGGAGCAAAGTTCAGTCGCCGCAAATGTGTACAATATTCTTAATTTGTCGTGCTGTGATTCATTTGCACTTGAAACTGTTTGGTCGCCATCGCTGTGATAACAAGGTTTCATCACGTTTGATGAATCTGCTGTCTCGTTTTGTCTTCCGGGATGAATCATCTTGAACTTTAATGTTGGAATGGATATTTTTTTTTGCATCTTGTAGTGAATGATCTTCCTTTTCTTAACATCATGTCGACTTTGCAATCAGTAATGCTGGTGAAAACTTTATTCTTGGACCTTTGAGAGTAGTCAGGAGCGCAAAAGTCTGACAAACAGTCTTACCAAGCGGATCGTGAAATTCAGTACGGCCGTCTCCACGAGCGAAAGAATCGCGGCGATGTTATTGTCGTGCCACGTATTTCTTTCTATACACTCTCTTAGAACGTGTCTCCACACGGCGAAATCATCGCGGTGAAAATTTGATGGCTCGGCGAGACTATCGCTGCGATTCTCTCGTTCGTGGAGACGGCCCCTATCTGGGTTGTCGTTGTGGAGGTCAGAAAGGCAGTCATCATCATCACCATAATTTCAGTGCAAAGGCAATTTATTATAATCAGATATTGTGTAAGTAAGTAGTAAGTTGATAAGATATCAAAATATGTCGAAACAATTTTGGTTTACAATTTACCCCAAACATTTATAAATTTAATCTAAACTAATATTATAAAGAGAAAAGATTTGCTTTCACGATCAGCTTTCACGCTAAAACGACTAAACGGGTTTTAATAAAATTTGGCACATGGGTAGACATGTGACATTCATGTTACCTGAATGAGGTCATGGGATACATTTTATACCGGTATTCCCACGGGGTCGAGACTTATACGGGTGAAACGCCAACGCCAAATCTGGCCAACGCCAGATATAGTTGTATGAAATAACTGTTAAAATTTCAAAATTATTCTTTGAATAAAGTTATCAGTTGATTGAAAAATCTTCCCTAAGTCGGATAGCTTATCAAATTTTCAGAATAACACCATTATTAATAATCACACTAACAAAGATGACAGTTTTGCCAAAATATGTCTGAAAATTATGGCTTAAAATAGGCATTTCCTCCTCTCAAATGCAAAGCGCTCTTGACGTATTTTGAGACGAGATAGAATATCGCAGGATTCGCAGAATTAGTTATATGACTCATTCTCCAATTACTGAGCTCATCATATAGTTTATAGCAATTGTTGCGCAGGTCAGTACCGTGGCCTATGTTCCTTCTACTAAACTACGCCAACTACCTCATTACAAAAAACATAATTATTTGACTTATTACTGGATTCGCACAAATTTACTCGCCAGAAACGGGCGAATCGTCACTTTTATGTGCCCATTCGTGCGAGTAGCCTTTAGAAAAAAAAATATTATTAAAAAGTGACGATCCGCCCGTTTCGGGCGACTACATTCGCGCGAATCGACTAATCAGCCACATCTTTAGACCGAGGTGTAAACCATCGAGCCATTTTTAAATTTAGTATTCTATTCCGACAAAGTTAAAGTTCTTATCACAAAAACTGATGTTAAACCTAAGCTGTCAATTTCGCATTATGAGATTTACGTTGATCGGAATAAAGTTCAAAATACAGTAACTGGCTCGAAGGTTTAGGCTAGACATAAAGTTAGAACTCAAGAGAGTTTATCAGGACAAGGTCCGCTGGATGCGAGATGCACAGAACCGGTCGAAGTGGTGATACTTGGGAGAGACCTATGTCCAGCAATGGACGTCTTTCGGCTGAGATGATGATGACGGCATCAAAAATAAAAAACAGATAATTCTCAGGAGATTTTTTACCTCGGTGATCTTGTAATCGAATGCATAGTTAGGTTCATTTCTAGGTATTCCATATTGTAGTCCTTGTGTCCAATTGATGTTATTTCTACTAACAAATATAAACTTTATGATCGTGTAAATTAAGTTGATTTTAGAAACACTACTAGGCTGTTGAAAGAATAGAATAAAAAAATTGGAGCTGAAACGCAAATTGAACGTTAGGTGTTCTTGTTTACATGTTTGGAAACTAAAATGCGAACACAGAATAGATCCTTTTTATGAGTGTTTGCCTAAGTCAGTTTTTTTTTGATGTTATTCTAGTCTGTTGCGTCTGCGCAGGCTGTCTCGGGCGATAGAACATCAATAGTAAAGGTCAAACAGGACATTATTGCTGTTTAATGATCGTGTTGGACAAATTATTAAATTAAATAATATTTGCCTACCAATTAGAAGTCTCAGGGTATTACAATTTCAATAACCAATACATATTGGTAGGTACCTACATGATATTTTACGTATAAAGTGACTTTTATTAGTTACCTACCTACTTCCCTCAAAACGATGGGAGACATATAAATAACTTGGCTCGTAGATAAACAATAACAGCGTGCGGCTGTCGATAGAAGGTTAAGCTACACTCGCCGAGGTCGGACCGTGGATGGGTGAACATCCATTACATATCGAGACCCCTCTGTCTCCATACCCATGTACCCATGTGCCTCGAAAAGCATATTAAAGCTGGTTCCAGGTGTCATTTGTAGATCTTTGACAGTCTTTACGGGTAGTCAGAAGCTCGAAAGTCTGACAACCAGTCTTACAAAGGGGTATCGTATCATTATATATCAGTACCTAGTAACTGGGTTGTGGGTGTCAGATAGGCAGTCGCACCATGTAAAATACAGATATTCAGCTGCTGCATCTTGGTAAAAGGGCAGGCTGATGATGATGTATAAATAACCTGGAACAGGCACGGAAACTAGACGTTGAAGAAGGCTATATATAGTCTGTCTAGTCCTCCAGACCGTAAGTCGGCCACGGCGGCCAATCTCAACGGAGAGTAGTAGCCTTCGGCGCGGGAGGTATACAATCCCACGCCACGACACCCTACACATACACAACATACCTACATATAAATTCACCACCACACCTCCAATACACACTAACACACACATACTTCACTAACACAACGTTCTTGTTCTCACCGCATAAACTTGCCTATCATTCAGAATTTTCTTCTACTTGATGTACCTATATCATACCAGTGGATGGATAAATAAATAGAATAATAAATAAATAATAACATGTACCTATGTTCACAACTATCGCTCGACCTTAATGTTAATGCGAAGCCACTGTCTCCCAAGATACAGGATTTTCCTAGTTTGGGGGGCAGGGTACTTAATTATACAGGACTTTTGACCCGAATACCATCCTTTTGTACCCAACCTCTGTAAAATCTACTTTTGTCTGCATACCTCTCTGTTACTATTGTCAAAGTTTATGTTTTTGTGAATAAATTATTATTATTAATCTGTCATATTTCTTTAATAGATTTTCAACTTTATCGCTATAGCATAAGATTCAAAGTCGATTGAGAAAATTTGACAGTATCGGGTAACTTGATTGGGAGCGGGTACAGATGTGTGCACAGACACAAGTGCAATCTGTCTTTTTCATAGTCTGATGGGACGGCAATCCAACACGACCAGAGAGAGAGATCAGGCGCAGGACACAGCGACTCGTGCGCACCGAGGCACGGAGGTACAACACCTCTAACTTCCATACTCCGGGTCGTTACTAAGAAATTCCTAATGGAAAAACCCAATAACACTTTTCCCGACCTGGGAATCCAACCTCGCTCAGCAGTTGTATACTTAGAGTGTATATTTTTTATTTTTTTATTTGGGAAAACAAACAATCGTACATTGTATATTACATCTAGAAATACTATATGCTATAAGTAAATGTACAATCCACTACGTTTCCACATGTTACTAATTTATGATACAGTTTTGGTTTTAAATAAGATCAATATATAACAACAATACAAGTAAAGTAAGTAAGTATAAGTCTGAAAAACCAGTCTTACCAAGGGGTATCGTATTACCCATATAATTGGGTTGTGGAGGTCAGATAGGCAGTCGCTCCATGTAAAATACTGGTATTCAGCTGCATCCGGTTAGACTGGAAGCCGACCCCAACATTGTTGGGAAAAGGCTAGGCAGATGATGATATAACAACAATACAATTTTTTCGTTATCCTAAAACCCAATAGTTAATACATACTTAATTAATACATGCATAATAATACAATAATTAAAAATTTTGAACAAGGAGGTTAATACTTTGTTTTTTAAATTTTTGTTTAGACAGGGCAAATACATCGATATCGTTAAAATTATCATTGTAGGCTTGATATAGCGTCTGTAGGTAGTTGGTTGCAAACACTTTATCAAATGACCGTCGCGTCCGCATGATTGCCATCCTATAACGAAAATAAAGGCCGCAGCACACTTGGAACACCCGACGCCATCCCACTCTTACTTATTGGCCCAATGACGAAAATAGCTCAACGAGATGAAAAATGGGGCCATGAGTAAGCTTCTTTGACGTCGCGTAATGTGATGTGTTATAAGTCTGTTTCCGCCTTAACTGCATGCAATGGACAGTATATGTGTCCCCTAAGTATATTTGCGCAGACTGGTGTAACATCCTGTTCCTGTTAGCTATGTGGACAAATAAATATTTTATTATGGCGTATTTATAAATTATCATGCACTAACTTCTACCCACGCCTCCGCCCTCGCGGATGTCGGAAATTATTCCACAGGAACGTTCTACCGGGACAAAAAGTAGCCTATGTCGTTCCCCAGGATGCTACCAATCTCCTTGCCAAATTTGATCGAAAACCGTTCAGTGGTTTAGGCGTGAAAAGATAACATACCTACAGACAGAGTTACTTTCGAATTTAAAATATTAAGTACTATCAGAGCCCCGCGGTGTCTCCCGCATAAGTCTCGATCCCGTGGGAATATCGGGATAAAAAGTATTTTATGTTCTTTCCCGGGACTCAAACTATCTCTATACCAAATTTAATCTAAATCGGTTCAGCGGTGAAGAGGTAACAGACAGACAGATACACTTTCGCATTTATAATATTAGTATGCAGGCATTCTCTCAGTTTTCATATATAAGTAATGGACTATCGGCTACCGGGGTTGGTATCTGATTTTTTTTGAGTGCAAAGTTAAACCTAATTAGAGTTTAAACAGTGAGACTTGAACGCTGTCATCAGACGATGTAATAATCCCCGAAAAACCATAGAATCTTTCTAAACCACTTGGACACATTGTTTCCGGGTAAAATAAGATTTCCGTGAGAAAACCGGCACGTCCTAGAACCAAAAATTCGAAGACATGTGACATCTACCAACCCGCACTGGGCCCGCGTGGTGGATTACGGCCTACACCCTCTCATCGAGAGGAGGTCTGTGTCCCGCAGTGCGAACGTTATAGGATTCTAAGATAGGTTCCCAAATATTGACGAACGTCCATTCTCTGCCCTCAAACTAAAAGTCGCAAAACTGGATAGTAAGGCAACTCTAACAGCGAATTGTGCACCATTCAACTAGGTTTCATAACAGCAATTGCGCGAATATTACATAACGGATCGTCTGACCGACTTATCAATGTCACGGCACAATGAACACATTATGCAGAGTTTTAACGATTTTACTAGTAATGCTGACTTGAAGATTGTAAATTTTTGGCCTAATTTCGAAGTCATTTGCATTAGTTTTTAATCCACATAATTAGTAATGTATAGAATCGTCATTATGATTAGAAGAATAATTTCAAGTGAGAAGCTTCTAAGTTTATGGACCTCTGTATACCTCCCACTTTCCAAGAGAGACAAAATTCACTGCGCAATTTCCACTAATCCATGCGGTTTGCTGTTTTCTCCACACCTAGCTGAACTTTTATACTTCATTTCTTAACATAACATCACGCCTGTATTCTCCAAAGGGTTGGGTCGAGGTGTAAGTATAGTATACCCAGATTTCGCTCGTTATGTTCAAGTCCTATGTAATAGGAGGCGAACCTATACTTCATTTCTTGTAGATCCACATCTATCGAAGTGACTATCGATACGACGACTAATAGCGATAAATAAAGACCAAAGAAACGATGGATGGACTGTGTGAATGATGATATGCACCCTAATTGGGTAATAATTTTGAAACATTTTGAAAGATATTGCTAATCCATTGCTTCATATGTTCGAAAAATGTGTCTGCTCAGCAACGTATTTAACGCAATGAATGCTGTTGAACTGTCAAAATGAAACCCATTACTACTGATAGTCATCACCTGCCTAGCCTTTTCCCAACTATGTTGGGGTCGGCTTCCAGTCTAACCGGATGCAGCTGAATACCAATATTTTACATGGAGCGACTGCCTATCTGACCTCCGCAACCCAGTTACTGGGTAATACGATACCCCTTGGTAAGACTGGTTGTCAGACTTTCGAGCTTCTGACTACCCGTAACGACTGTCAAAGATCCACGAATGACAGCCGGGACCAACGGCTTAACGTGCTTTCCGAGGCACGGAGTGGTCACGGTATGTAATGATGGTCGCCCATCCACAGACCAACTGCGGCAAGCGTAGCTTAACCTGATTGATCGACCTGTGCGGCTGTTATTATTTAGCCACGACTGATAGTATGTTGCACAATTGCCCCAATGGTTAGAAAGGCGGTGACTATCGAAATGGCGACTAATACAGAAGTAGGTATAGTAGAAAAAGACATGTTGCACCGACCCCAAATAAATTGGGATAAGGGGAGGAGGAGGATCTAAGATTTAAATCCTCCCCTTCTAAAACAACGCACGCTATATATACAGTAATCGTTAGTAGATTGCATCACAGTTGTTACGATCGAAGAATTCCATTATGGATCATACGAGCTGCTTTCTACATTGTGTAATGAATGTAATGATGTTCAAGCTACTAGTATATGTGGCTGGATATGGACTAGCTTCCGGTGGGTCTTGTAGGTGATATGGAGCCTTTTATGACCAGCGAATAAATCCCTACATAGTTTGACACGTTGCTACATGAAATTCCTTGTCTACCTTCTCCATACGATACATTCTGGAAGGGACAACTAGAATCTAACAGTCTTAACATAATAATAATATGTAGTTGCCCCCATGTTGCTACGACACTGTGCTAGGGACCGTTTCCGGGGGCCCATTATTGAGTGTGCAAGTAACCCCCTGCCAATTTATCTGTGTAATTTATATAAAACATTGGTCAGACAGGGGCTATAGACTTTCCATAGCCCTCAATAATCAGTTCACTTTAGCCACCCAAACCCAGAATCCAATATATTTGTTTCCATATCCTGCAATAGTCCTACACCAACCGGGGGTTGTCCTTGGGTGCACTTGCATAGTGCAAACTGGGATAATCGTCCGTTGATGCCTCATTTCATTACAACAGGCCTTTGCGAGTTGGCTTCGGCCCCTCGTACGCCTTCCAAAGGTCCGGCACCCCGGGGTCCCGAGAAATGTAAAAAAAAAATGTACAAGTATATAAAAACTGGTCAATTGCGAGTCGGACTCGCACACGAAGGGTTCCGTACCACAAGGCAAAAACGCCGAAAAAACCGACAACAGAAATACATAATTTGTGAAAATTTCAACTGTCTAGCTATCGCGGTTCTTGAGATGCAGCCTGGTGACAGACAGACGGACAGACAGCGAAGTCTTAGTAATAGGGTCCCGTTTTTACCCTTTGGGTACGGAACCCTAAAAAGGAAAGAATCATACGGCTTCAAAAAAGTCGTCCGCATCGTTATGTCAACAAGAAAAGTGCCCATAAGGCTGGCAGCATCGCCACGGCATTGCCATACAACGTGGTAATGTTGCCAGCCTTTTGACTACTAGAATCTAGTATGAGTACCTAGTTCTTTTCTTTTCTTGTAATTTGTGACTTTCAGAAGTGCCTTTTCTTGGTCTAATTGAAGACACGATTTGTCTTTGATTTTGTTGTGGAAAGATTTGATTGGTTTAATTGACCATAACAATGCATCTCTGAATGAATAAATCAGTTCATTAAAAGATAGTCATTCAACTGTTTTTTGATACTTGCGGATTGTTGTAATAGTCTTCGCTTAAAAAGTGATTAGTGTACATATCTCTGTCAAGCAGTAACCAATCTTGTATGTCTGTCTTTTTGAAGGTTTAATATTAACTGTTGTGTTGACGGATAACATTTTCCCCCATCATTTCTGCAGAGTTCCGTTAGCTAATCTAATTTGACCCTGTATAGTAATTTAATACAATACTTGACCACAATGATGCACTTGTACCTAATAATTAACTTAGGCCCCCCCCACATTAGGCGTGCGCCGGGCGCGAGCGTTCCTCGAGCGTGTGTCCGACTTTCACTGCGCGGCGCGCACGTCGGTCACACGCCCGAGGAACGCTCGCGCCCGGCGCACGCCTAATGTGGGGGGGGGCTTTGTTGAAACATTTCATAATTATATGGACACTATATGATCACAAGTACATGTGCTGGGTATTTTTAGATGACACTTGATATGAGGCAGCAGTGCAGCATGGAATAATGCGCTATAATAGATAACGTCAGAGTTAAGTGCTTGTAAAATTATGTTTACACTAGCTTCTGTGCGTGACTTCGTCCGCGTGAAATTTCACTTTCCCCCATTCACCCTCTTAAGGGCCGTCTCCACAAGCAAGAGAATCGCGGCGATATTATAGTCGTGCCACGTATTTCTATACACTCTCTTAGAACGTGTCTCCACACGGCGAAAATTTTACGGCACGGCGAGACTATCGCCTCGGTTCTCTCGCTCGTGGAGACGGCCCCTTATGAGTGGTATTTCGAAAAACCCTTTTTAGTGGATACCTACTCTTCACAAAGAACACACCCTCCAAATTTTATGTCTCTAGGACCAGCGGTTTAGGCTGTGCGTTGATATACAAGTCAGTCAGGACTTTGAATTTGATATATAAGATATGTAATAACCAGTGGTCGGAGTAGGTAGATTGAATTGGGGCCATTAATCCGAAACGTATATATTAATATGGACATTCCTTCGGAATTGAAACGTTACGTGAAAACAGATAAATAATAAATTAATTTAGTTTTAATACCTTCCTTTAAATTTTGAATTGAGTAGTAATAATAATCACTACCAACATTAACAATACTTAATTGGATCCGGAAATACCGGAATTACTTTCCGGGAAAATGGCTTATCCATGTTATTCTTTCTGTGGGCATTTATGATACAAGTTCCAAACATCAATCTACCTACTCCGACCATTGGTAATAACTAGCTTTGTCCGCGGCTGTGCCCACGTAGAGTTCGGCAAATATCCTACGGGAACATATTTCCGGGATAAAAAGTATCCTTTGTTTTAATTCGTAAAAGTTATCAAGTAATTTTCTGATAATTTATTGTGTAGTTATTTGTAATTGTTAGTAATAGTAGGCTTAGCTATCGCATTAGGTTTCTAAACCTCTAAAGATAGTTTAAGAATTTTAAATAAATAAATAAATTCGTAACCCGGGTCTACCCGTGCGCCAAAGAACGTCGGTCACGGCCCATACATGCTATGACCTGACTATAAAGTATCGCGACCTTTGATGGCATATGGTTTAATTGGTTCACCTACTTATAATAATCAATATTAAATTGAAAATATATTTTGAGAAAGCGGAAGAAAATAGATTTTTGCATTTATTTGTTCTTAGGGAGATTAGAATTTGATAAGTCGGAAACGCGACAGCTATACTGCAATTATGCTAATCATTGTTAGTTACGCGTTACCCACAGTCCCACTTCTGGGCGAAGAATACCAACATTGACAGTTTTTCTTGATGAAAATAATTATTTCAGACTTATAAATATTATAGGTATATAATATTATAGGTCCGTAATACGGAACGGAGTAGCGCGGGATGCGCGGGAATAGCTTTGACAGCTGCCGGGATGTCAATTGGGTGTCAATATGTCATACGTTTCGTTCGATCTGTTAGAAGCATTAAATGTATTTGAGAATTTGGCCTAGTAATTGATGTAACTATTATTACCCATGAAATAACAATATTCTAAGAATAAAAACGACAATAAACGTAATCTTAAATAAAAATCTGATTAAAAAAATCTTAAATGCTTGAATGCTGGTGCTAAAACGAAACGTGTACCCCGTATAGGACAGAACGTATTCAGGTGCGTTCAAAACTAATAAAAATGTCGTACGGAAGAAAGGTTTTTTTAATATTCTTATTTATTTTATTCCGGGTTTTAATAAATAATTGAACACATGTAAATTAATGCTCACTTAACTGACTATTTTTTGACGTATACCTCGTTACGGGTCTCATCCGAATTTGGTCAGGTCAATTATGGCCATTGTTCTTTCATCAAAATCTGATTAGCCGTTATGGCATGAAAAGGTAACAGACAGAGTTAGTTTCGCATTTTTATAATATTAAGTAAATATGGATGGATTTTTTTGCGATATCAGTATTTATTTATTGTTTTTAGCCTATGTTGTCCCACTGCTGGACAAAGGGCTCTCTTTTTACTTGCCATTCCTGTCTGTCTTGAGCTAGTGTGGACCAATCCTGTCTGTAGGCGTCCAATCAAATCAGAATATTTTATTTCACATAAACCTACATGGGCACTTATGAAACGTCAGAAGCTAGGTGCACGGTTCCAATTGGTCGTTTCCTATGGAGAAGAACCAGCAAGAAACTCCACGGTTACTCTTTTTAAAAATAATTGGCTTTTACAATGTTTTAAATTACAGTAGGTATGGGAGGACAGCGTGGGTCTGTCAGCAAGTACCAGGTACTTGATAAAATAAAAGATAGTCTACAGATCTAAAGACTACAAGGCCTAGAAAGTCTTCACATTTACAAACTAAGAATCTATCATTTATCCTTTGATAAATAAAAAAATAAATATAAAAACCAAGTGATTCCCATTTCCCACTAATAAAGAGGTGAAAAATTAGAATTGTCTGTATATAATGTTAAATAATAAAAGCTCGTCCGTCTTTTCCTGGATCTGCCTCAATGTCGCCGGACGTTTTTTGGAACCCAGGATAGCGATATTGAAGGAAAATGTAACTCTTTCTGTACTAGGGAAAATACTCTATAGCATAACAGTCATGATTATTGATTCAATTCCTTTAGGACTGCTTATAAGAACTGCTGTACAATTACCGGCACGTAACTTGGCAAGAGATTTTCGTAGTGGGGGAAGTTCGCGCATATAAAAATGTATGAAATTGTGCCTGCGCAAACTTCCCCCACTACAAAAACTCTTGCCAAGTTACGTGCCGGCAACTATACAACAAGATAAAAATGGTAGGATTATCTATTAAATTCAGATACGTACTCATCGAATTAAGATATTTAATTAGGTAGTATAATCGCTAGACATGCTTGATTAATATTCTACATTCTCTATACGTGTAGATAGATAAAGTTAACATAACATTATGCCTTTAATTCTTCGAAATATTTCACACATTTACTGGGGCCCAATTGCTAACCACGAGTATAGCGCGAAACGCTTCGTGAAATAAGAACACTATCCGGTTTATGTACCCTAACTTCTGTTTCAAGACAAAACTCTCTATCTGATACTTGGTTGGAATTTTCTATCAAAAGAATCTGCCTATCATCTGGCACGAGGTAAGGTTTCTTGCCTCATGCCCTAAGCCAAGGCACCTTAAAGAATATGATAACTTTACTAACGAAATTCCTCTCCATCTCTCCACAGCGCAACGGCTCCATAGAATTCGACGGCTCCTTCAACATAAACACGGGTGCCGAAGACTTCTCGATGCTTGGCAACGTGCATGAGTGGCGGTACCGCAACAGGACAGACTACCGCGACGAATGCGGGGAGGTGAAGGGGTCCACCGGGGAGCTGTGGGCCCCGGAAGACGGCCAGCCGGAGCTGTATGTGTTCGCGTCGGATATTTGCACGTGAGTTGATGATTGCCTTTTGTTTTTTTTTCTCTAATTTTGGGAAGGAAGTCAAGGAAGGGGGTGATTTTGGACCCCTAACAAAAAAGAACGCGGTTGTAAAGAACCGCACTACTGCACCTCTTGAGGTTGTCTCAAGGTCTTTCGGCGGGTATTATTGAACTCTACTCGAGACTTGCATAGAATTGAGGATGTTTGACGTTGAGAACTTGTCAAACTCGACTTTAGCACATGCTTAGGGCCGGTTGTTTCAAACGGTTGATTAACGTAACATACATACGTAGGTAGACGTTGTCTGTGTGGTGCCGGACTTAAAGAATACCACCACCCCATACTTCCCGTGGGTGTCGTAAAAGGCGATTAGGCGCGTACCGGAGAATGGGCAGCAGCGTTCTCTATGCATTCCACCACCATACCATACTGCGATCGCCAACCCGCCTGCCAAGCGTGGCGATTATGGCAAACCCCCCGTTTTAGGGGAGGCCTATGTCCAGCAGTGGACGTCTTTCGGCTGAAATGATGATGATGATGATACGTAGGTACGTCAAATAATAACGAGTACGAAATCTTATTTGACGTAAGTCAAGGCCATAATTGTTTAATTGTAACTTGAAACAACGTTTTTTTGGTTTGACGTTAGTTAGCGCCATTTTTGAAGTAAACGCGTATGCCAAGTCACATTCAAGTAAGTGGACGTGAAACAAAAGCCCGCGAAATTCAAAATTTATTTGCAAAAGGCGTAAGAAATTTTGGATTTCGCGGGCAACACGGGACACCGTAATGCTAAAGTGTAGGTTGTGGAGTTAATTTCTGTAATACCGGCGTTAGTGTAGATCTCAAGACGGCTTTTCTTTGGAAAAAACTGCTATGATTACCCTGTAAATGCAATCATAGCTCATCGTTACTCATCATCTGCCTAGCCTTTTCCTAACCATGTTGGGGTCGGCTTCCAGTCGGCGACTGCCTATCTGACCTCCGCAACCCACTTACTGAGTAATACGATACCCCTTGGTAAGGCTGGTTGTCAGACTTTCGGGCTACTGACGACCCGTAACGACTGTCAAAGATTCACGAAAGACAGCCGGGACCAACGGCTTAACGTGCTTTCCGAGGCACGGAGGGGGCCTGGTATGTGAAGATGGTCACTCATCCACGGGCCAACCGCGGCAAGCGTAGCTTAACCTGATCGATCGACCTGTGCCGCTGTTATTACTTAGCCACAAGCCCCTAGCTCACCGTTACTATTGAATACTAATATATTTCAAACTACCTGCGCCCCGCGATTTCACCCGCGTAAATGTCGATCCCGTAAAAATATCGGGATAAAAGTAGCCTGTTAATCCAGGGTGTCAGATCCTCCCTACAAATAATCCTCCATACAAATTTTTATCAAAATTGGTCGAGCCGTTTGAGCTTGAAGAAGTAACAAACATATAAACACACACACACACTCACAAACTTTCACCTTTATAATGTTAGTGTGATAGAAACTAAGTACTTCTACATACTTACTTATCTGCAATCCAACATCGGTCTAGTCAACATACAAAGGAACGAGAATGAAAGAACAATGTCTCTTTAATCTCTTTATCATTGGAAATAGATAAAAGATATTTGTTGATCGATGCAATAATACGAGTATCAGCCATTGTCTTGTAGACGAGATAACAGTTATGAATCAAATATCTGCGGTTATCTTATTATTATTATTATCCATTTATTTCAGGCATCAAAGCCCATATCAAACACATACAATACAATATTAATAACTTAAAAATAATATAAATACATACACACATTATAATTACACTCACAAACTAAAGCACACGAAGTGTCTGCGTCGTTTTTCGCTGACTGGTGTCATGTAGTCGGCCACGAAACCGGCGGTACACAACACCCTTCGGCCAGAACTCTTCCTTGAGGAACTTCTCGAGATGATACTCCACGATCTCCTCAACCTCCGTGGACTGATGCAGTCTGGACACGTACAGCTGCGACGTCGGGATTGCTGGACGCAGCAGCATGTTGGGTCCCGCCAGCGCGGTGCCGCACTGGTTCCGACAAGGAGACTTCTTCTTCTTCTTCTTCTCCACCTTGATGAAACCATCCTTGTCGCACGTGTCCTTATCTGGATCCTGCCTTTTCAAAACCTTGTTGGGTTTCGACTGGCTCCGTTTACCCCCTTTTTGTTTTTCCGCTAGTTTTACCTGCGATTTTTGCGACTCAACAGGCTTATTAGCGGCTACTATTGCTGCGTAGGCTCGATTGGGGGTCGACGAACCTACACAAGTCGTTGTCTCCACCTGTGTCGAGGCAGGGACGGCCACGGCACGCGTTGCAACGCATGCATTCTCGGCAGTTGGTGACGCATTCGAGCCTGCCGACTCGAAACTGCAGATGGAGGCATTTTGTGCTTTGTAGTAAGAGGGGCTCGTGGCTCAATAATAACAGCCGCACGGGTTGATCTTCAAGGTTAAGCAATGCTTGCCGACGCCGAGGTCGGTCCGTGGATGGGTGACCATCCATCAGGTACAGACGCCAGCACATCAAGCTACTACAATCTGTCAAATTTCTTTAATAGATTTTCAACTTTATCGCTAAAGCATAAGGTTCAAAGTTGATTGGGAAAATTTGACAGTTTCGGGTAGCCTGATGTGCTGACGTCTGTACATACCTAGATCCCTCTGTGCCTCAGAAGGCTTGTTAAACCGTTGGTCCCGGCTGCATTTGTAGATCTTTTACAGGCGCTACGGGGAGTCAGAAGTCCGAGAGTCTGGCAGCCACTCTTACCAAGTGTATCGCGTTACCCAGTAACTGGGTTGTGGAGGTCAGATAGGCAGTCGCTCCATGTAAAATACTGGTATTCAGCTGCATCTGTTTAGA
This sequence comes from Mesoligia furuncula, assembly GCA_916614155.1. Taxonomy (NCBI): domain Eukaryota; kingdom Metazoa; phylum Arthropoda; class Insecta; order Lepidoptera; family Noctuidae; genus Mesoligia; species Mesoligia furuncula. The sequence goes on from OU744799.1 coordinate 30,528,046, forward strand.
CTGGAAGTAGACCCCAACATTGTTGGGTAAAGGCTGGCGGATGATGATGCTGGTGTTCCATTGAGCCAGGATCACCAGTATCTCCACATTATACATATGTATTATACATATGTAAACCTGTAGCTTTGCTTACCTTTCGTAACTCTGAATTGAACAATGGTGGCCAGAACACCATCATGACAGCCCCAGAGACCACCAGGAACGAGCCAAAGCCCAAGAGGAGCCCGCTCCGCTGGGGAGATACCAAAACACAACAGTCGGTAGGGGGCAATTTTAGAATAAACACTTGCCAAAACAAACGCAATACGCAGTATAAACCCAAAATTTGAGATAAGCATTTAATTATGATAGTCCGTTCTAAAGTCCACCATGGCCTGGCTGCTGTAACCAGGATTGGCTCCAGTCAACAGAGCTCCTCAACGGTTAACAGTACACAGACAAGTTTTTTTTTCTTTTTTGTGTACTGTCCTAACAAAAAATTTAAGAAATTAATGTTTGTTGATGGGGGCTTGTTATTTTATAGACATTTTTTTTAGGGTAATAAAACAAATTATCGTTTTTAAAAGTTCGTTATACAATAAATTTCTTAAAAAATAACTTTGGTACAATATTTATTTGATCAATCAACTCAGCTTATCGCAGTCCACTGCTGGATATAGGCTTAAAATAAAACATTCGCTGTTAATGTTGTTAACCTTTTCGCCGCCAACGTACACAAAACGCAATGCCTCGCCGAGCGCCAAGCTATAAATGTGTAACTAAATATACAGTAAACCGTAGTGATGGGGATATCGTCATATCGATGAATAAGATTTGTACGCGTAAAGTTAAGATTTAAAGTTGATTTTACGAATATAAATAAAAACTGATTAAATATTTCCAGATTTGTTTCATTTCACAGTATCCTTAATAAGAAAAAACAGTATAAATTATGAGTATCAAAGAAACTAATACATAACTCAATTAGAACTATAAGGAACGGGGTACATCTCTATTTGTTTCATGATCTCATTCTTTAACTTCATATCAAGTTATTGGCACTGAGGGCACGTTGAATTCGATTCTGATCAGGGATGGGGTCTATGGTCTTTCTTTCTTCTATTTTTGTTTATTCCTGTGTTTTTTTAATAACTTCAGTCAACGTTTTTTACCGTAGGTATCTAAGTGGCATCTAAGTGGTACACTGTATTTACCATAATAGTGTATAGAGTACAAAAACAGTACCTAAATCTACTGTAATTACAGTGCATCTGGAGATACTGGGCTCACCGAACATTTTACATACTTATTGAATTCCTACTCTTTGATGAATAAACATTATTATTATCATCCAGTTAGACATACCTCAGAATTATCTTCTGGTTCAATGTTCTCCACAAAATACTCCGAGTCCGATTCCACACCTTGCAAAATTTTAAGAAGTTCGTCCGAATCAAGTTCTTCACTCATTTTTCTATCTGTTATCAAGTGAAAGAAAGAAAGATGCGTGCGCGCGAATCCGATTTTGTGCTGCACTATGCCAAAGTGACCTTGACAGCCGCACGCCTATGACGTCACTGACCAACTTCTATAGTAGTTCGTGGCACTCGGTGGCGCACAGGGGCATAGACGACCAATTGTTTTATAGAGATGGGAAAATAACTATCGACAAGAATTGGTAACAACTTTATAATTACGTATCGGCATCTAGCTGAAGGTCGAAATTCATCTACTATCCTTTGTAATGAAGTAGATAACTAAGTTCATATTTTATTGACCTCAAATTGTTTTCGATATTCGTAACTTTCTGTATTTATAAATATTTCAATGGTGAAATCAACCTTTCACGGCACATCACTGGCCAACTTGATATGAAGTGATTGGCGTTCTGAGGAAAGTAACAAAATTCGGAGTTTCTGTTTTTGCCGATTTTAGGACAAACTAGGGCTTATTTTGTGTAGAAAAATAAAAACAGGGTAGTAGACAGTGCTATCTTAAATAATAAAATGAAACAAAGCTTTTAATCACAGTAAATTTATTTTAATAAGATAGTTAAAATGAACAACTTCTATAGAAGTTGTGGCGCTGGTGGCACGAAAATCCCGAACTTCTATAGAAGTGCTTGGCGGTGAAAAGGTTAAGTCAAGTTTATCAATAGGTCGCATAATACCGTTTTAAGTCCTACTCATAAAAAAAAGTTGGAGCGATGCGTGTTCCAAATTACAAGGTCACTGACCTTACGGTATGTTAGTATGCCATACAAAAACGCGACCGGTTTTTTTTTTACAATAAAATGTGTTTTGTTATCTTAATAAATTCTGAGGTAAACAACATGATATGTTTTTGAAAATCCGAAAGTGTACAAGGTCAAATTTTTATAGTGTCCGAAACTTCACAGAGAATAAATGTGATTTTTAAAGTTCCTTATCTCATAGTTTTTGAATCCCGCGGCTGTTGACCTCGTCGAGCTGTAGTTACTTGATATTATGACTTTACTAAATTATACTTTGTGGTTCAGATCATTTTCGACAGTTTCTTTAACTTCATATTTGTGATGCTGGCTATACTACTTACCACCTTATCGACAGGAACAAAGTATTACTTATTAACTTCATATTTGTGACGCTAGTTATACTATTTACCTCCTTATCGACAGGAACAAAGTATATCTTATTTGTGACGATGGCTATACTACTTACCGAATGGATGGAGTGTGTGAATACCGAGATGACGACTAATAGAGAAGTATGGAAGAAAAATACATGTTGCGCCGACCCCAAATAAATTGGGATAAGGGCAGGAGAATCTTGCTGATCAATGATGACTATACTACTTACCACCTGATCAACAGGAGTAAAGTATAACTTATTAACTTCATATTTATGATGCTGGCTGTACTACTTACCACCTTATCGACAGGATTAAAGTATTAACTTATTAACTTCATATTTGTGATGCTGGCTATACTACTTACCACCTTATCGACGGGAACAAAGTATAACTTATTAACTTCATATTTGTGACGCTGGTTATACTACCTACCACCTTATCAACAGGAACAAAGTATAACTTATACTACCACGATGGTCTAGTGGTCTCAAACGCTACTGTTGAGCATGAGGTCCTGGGTGCGATTCCCTGGTCGGCCAAACAGTTTTTGAGATTTTACATCTGAAATTTCTTTTTGGCAATAATTTCTTCCCCTATAAACATAACTGGTGAAATGTTGGGTGCTATAGGTATACAGATACACTGTCTAACCCTTTGGGGATAGGAGGGGGGGTGTTAGATTTATCCATCCATTCGAATATCACAAATGCGACAGTAACTCTGTGTGTCTGTTACATTTTCACGCATTATCGACGGACCCTCAGCACGGGCGAAGCCGCGAGCAAATACTTGTAACTTATACAGGTGTTTTTTTATATAACTCTAGGGTACTCTGGGCTCTCTCCATATCTAAAGAATCAACTGGCATAATAAATTATTTTTGAATTATCATTTTCTTTGTTTTCATTTTTCATAATTAATGTAAAACCACCCTTACGTGAAATATGACAGAGTCGCATTTTCTTAGCTTTAAATATGAGTTTGAATGAAAATGAGTTACTCGTATTTATCAATGAAACTTAGATACAACGATATATTCAAAACCATGCATTTTTGGACCACATGTATGTGTTTCTAGCACAGATATAGATATACCTAGATAACGCAAGTATCACGAACTGTATGAAAACCAAGCGTGCCATTTTTTGACTACCTAATATGACGTCACAAGCTCGCGCTCTCGCTCACACTTACCCAGCCAGCAGTACACAGGACTGAGCGCGAAAGGGGTGGCTTACGATTTGTAATCGTAAGTGTAGTGTATGCGCAGGCATTGGCGTGGCAGTCGCTTACCGGCCGTAGGCGACGGCAGACGTTCTCTGGGTTTCGTGTAGACTATGTCACCTCATAGATCTGTCAAAGTGTGTTTTATTAACCCAGCGAACATTACAAGTGGCGACGAGGATAAAAGTAAGTGCTGAAAACATTTACCAAAAAAAAAGGGGGAAGAATGCACGCTGAAAAATAATGCACGTTGAAAGTTGTTTACGATCAGTTAAGCGACTATATTTCGACAAGGATCGTTAATAGTTGGATACTAAAGTAAAAACAGAACGTAGTCACGCTGTACCTACCTACCTACACGTAAATAAATCGTTACCAAGGTAGATAGTTACAGCTAATGATTGCTTTATAAGTTACGCAAAATAAATTCTGCTTCGACTGTTGTAAACAACTTATAAGCGTAGGTAAATGTTAAAAAGGCCATGCAGTAAATATTTTTCACAACAAAACAAAAGGCCATGCCTGAATAGTACGCAATTATTTTAAATGTGCTGTAATGCAAACAGTAAATTATTGTTAATTATTATTATTGAGTAAGTGCTTTCATTTAAATAACAAGATAATTGAATTATTTGCACGCTTCTAATTTTAAATAAAAATAATAACCGATTATTATCATAAATCTTGGACATACTTAACTTTTCTGTTGTAAATAACCTACATACCCACTTATTGTAAATATAAAACAAAATCAGTAAATACTATTTTAATCAGGTTACTGGTTTTGCCAGGATCAATTGTTTGCATTTCGACACAGAAATATCAAGGTCACGCAAATACTATTCGCAATACGACCATGCTTAATGGATAAATATCAGAAAAGACCGGGAAACGTTAGTGTAAGCATCAATAATGGCTTAATTACTAGCATATTTACTGCCAACTAGTTAATAAACCTAATTTGTTAATAGATAAAGGTTATTATCAGTCAATTCCCATAATAATAGTAAAGTATAACACTTAATATCGTGTCCTGCGTGTCCTGTCAGCTGCACGTTACAGGAACTGATGGACGCTGGTGAAGGCGCCAAACAAGTATCCGAATTCTGGGCCGAGTCCATTTAGATTGCTATTCTGGGCCGAGTTCACTTAGATTGCTATCGACACACTAAAAAGAAGATTGTAAAGCAACGTTACTGAATAAAGTTATTCAGTAAGTATATTTAGTTAGTCATACTTACGCTTACGTCAAAGGTCATGCTGAATCCGAAATGCTCTAATGAGAACGCATACGAGTCTCAAAATCCTGTTACAGGACGCTACAAAAAATGACTCACGCAATAAGTACTAGCTGAACTTATTTTAATTATTTAAGACCTGTATCTATGATGTATACCTATAGTCCACAATAAAGATGATTTGATTTGATTTGATTTGAAGTACTTACATAACATACATACATAATCAGCCTATAATGTTCCCACTGCTGGGACACAGGCCTCCTCTCGGTGGGAGGGAGTGGGCCGTAATCCACCACGCGGGCCCAGTGCGGGTTGGCAGATGTCACATGTCTTCTTGTCCTCAATAAGTACTTACAAAAATATAATAGGGCATGCAGTTGTGATACTGTTACTGATTTTCAGTAAAAGCCACGCAAAAATAAGAATCAATACAGAGTAATGTATTCATTGTAATACTTACGAAACATAACAAATATAAAAATTAAAATTAAAAAAAACCGTCCCACAGAGGATAATTTCCTGCATGTAGGAAGAATTACCTAATGAGTACTACTGATAATGACATATGTACCCGAGTTCTAGGGTGACATAATTTAGATTGCTACCTATCAACAGACTAAGGAAAAGACAAAAGCTATGTAATTGTTACTATAATTAAATACTAGTACCAACCAGTTAAAATAATAAGTATACATACTTTGAAATAAAATGTGGGCAAAGTGAAAATAAAAAGTCACAATAACAACAAACTGCTGTTTGATGTTATTGCAATGTTAATTAATAATAATAACAGAAAGCTGCCATCTTAAACACCTGCAGAATAGTTAGGAAATTCATGCAGTTAGAGGAAGAAAACACACTCTAATACACACCACACGTTGCATTTACTTGGTTTTGGCCCGTAAATGTAGCTAAAACCAGCCTAAGAGGTGAGAAAAAAAGACACAAAAATAATAAAAATAATGGTTATTTCCAGAACAATGTTCACAAAGGTTACAAGTACAGTAATATGGTACAACATATAGTACATTGAGTATTATCTCCTGGCACCCAAACTAGGTTTATAGCCTGTGACTTGGGGACAGATAGATGAACAAAATGTTTTAGTAAAATTGTTTTCACCAGTAACATGAATTAGAATGACATAATATTTTCTTATGATAATATGATGAATCGGTAAATCAATTTTGTAGAAGAGAAGTTCTCTTCTTCTGTTGGAATTTTGTGGTAGTACCTTCAAAGGTTACTAAGTTACAGGTGCCGTGTAAAATTATGTGAAACCAAGACAATAATGTACAATAAAGCAATAAAGATTGCTTATCTATTCAAACATAGTTGGGAGAACAAGCGTGATGTGGTTATGAGATTATAATTCTTATTTATCATAAAGTTGATAATACTGCCCTATGTGAGGTAATTAAAATGTATTCGTGATGTACCATTATTGATGTAGCACACAACTCAGTGGCAACACTGCTCGAGTCAGTCACGGCTTACCCCCGTGTCGACCCCTTATGTAAATAATATCGAGAAAATATTATTCTATCAAATAAAAATGTTCCAGCGAAAATATCGTTAATGTACAAGTTTTAACAGAAGTTCCACTTCGGTGAAATCGAAGTAAAGTAAGAAATTATGTTAAAACTAGTGTTATAAAAAAAAAAATGTATTAAGTAGCGAAAATATCGTAGCTTAACAAAAGTTCCACTTCGGTAAAATCGAAGTTAAGTAACAAATAAAATTATTATCTTACCTACTGTTAAAACTAACTAGTATCATAAAATCGGTTATGGTTAATGATTGAACTAATCGTAGTCAAATCAAATGCATTTTGCACTGGCTATTGTAATTTGTAATCAACAAAAGAATTCATAGAATTCATTACAGTGTTGTAATATCAAGTGAACATTTGCTTTAATCACATAGCACACGTTGTCAAAGGACCTTTGTTCGACTTGCTGGCTAGTCAAATATGAACGGCGGTGATTTAGTTTAAAATAAACTTTAATTACAATTATTACAATTATAGGACAAAAAACATTGTGCAACTGTACTGGGTATGGTACAACAAGACATATTTCGATATACATTAAAATATGTGCGTGTGTGTGTGAAAGACACAAATGGAACAAGTTCCAACAAAACAACCTAATGGTTGCGAAAAACACAAATGGAACAAGTTCCAACAAAACAACCTAATGGTTGCGAAAAACACAAATGGAACAAGTTCCAACAAAACAGCCTAATGGTTGCGAAAAACACAAATGGAACAAGTTCCAACAAAACAACCTAATGGTTGCGATTAATACTGGCAAGTTAACGAATGAGGTTTATTTAATTAATAAAATTGTTTCTCCAAATAGTTAGTGGCAAAATATAGCATTATTGATTGACTATTTGGGAAACACGGGACGTACTGGTGTTATTTTCGGGAACATGCGAGCGTAAAATCTAATAATTCTAAATTTGCTTATATCTCGGAAACGGTTCGTCCTATCGAAAAAATAATGGAAAATTTGCCCCCCTTTTAGAAACTCCTTGTCGCAAAATTCGCGACATGGACAAAAAAAAAATTACTATGTTATTTGTACAGCGTTTTAACTTTCTTATGCTTAATATGTACAGTGAATTTATAGTTTTACTTTTATTTCGTATAACCTCATTTGTTGATAGGTGCCAACCCAACTAAGCCATTAAATGTTTGGTTAACAGAATTGCCTAATATTAGGCAAATAAGATCGCGGAAGTCGCGATACTGATAGATTATGTGGTTAATCGGTATAAAAACAGTACGAAGTAATTTGAAGAGGTAAACAATCAAATGAATAGTGGGTACCTAAAAGTTAACAATAACTTATACATTGGTATGGTATTTAACCAGTGTATGCAATCAATGGGTGAAAACTCATCAAGTTCCTACATTGGAACCGACTAGTTTATGCAATTTACAAAATAAATCATGGTTAGACATTAAAAAGATTTTGATCTCTATTGCCAATCCTAAGTATGAGGGGCACGTGGCTAAATAATAACAGCCGCATAGGTCGATCGATCAGGTTAAGCTACGCTTGCCGCGGTTGGTCTATGGATGGGTGACCATCTTTACATACCGTGTCCCCTCCGTGCCTCGGAAAGCACGTTAAGCCGTTGGTCCCAGCTGTCATTCGTGAATCTTTGACAGTCGTTACGGGTAGTCAGAAGCCCGGAAAGTCTGGCAACCAGTCTTACCAAGCGGTATCGTATTACCCAGTAACTGGGCTGTGGAGGTCAGATAGGCAGTCGCTCCATGTAAAATACTGGTATTCAGCTGCATCCGCTAAGACTGGAAGCCGACCCCAACATAGTTGGGAAAAAGGCTAGGCAGATGCCAATACCTAGGTATGGCAGTAGAAATCACAAAAGAGATAAAATTTCCTGACCTGTAAATAATGCAAATTGCATAAAAGGGTAAAAGTTTCCTGCCCTGTAATTAATGCAAATTGCATAAAAGGGTAAAAGTAAAAGATGTAAGTTCAGTAAAAATCACAAATGAGATAATAATTCCTTGCCCTGTAATTAATCCAAATTGCAAAAAGGGTAAACGAAAAACGGTAAACTTAGTAAAAATCGAAAAGTAATAGACTAAGTAAAAATCACAAAATAATAATAACAATAATAATAATCTTTATTTCAAAAAGCCAAGTACAATTTGTCCATCTCAATCAAGCATAAAAAAAAAAAAAAACAAAACAATGAAGTACAACGCTATGCATTATTTGAGACAGAGTGAACGTCTGTGTCTGTGCTAGTATAAACTGTGTTACAGACACAGGCTGTGATAATAGTTCGTGCCCTAAAATAATGCTAATTGCAAAATTACCTTTAATCTCACTACATTTTGACAAGTTTTGACATTTGTTTATCGCCGAGATGAGACTGAGACTAGATTTTGAACGTTTTAAATTAGTAGAATTGGCCTTCTGGTGTCATACCGCACCGTGTCATACGTAGGCACATACACATAATAATAGCATTTAATTTCAGCACAACAGTGGTGGTGGTCTAGCCCGACTAAGTTCGTGGGTTCGAAACCAGGCAGGCATTTTGTGTATTTTCACTCATCACCACTGTTCATCAATGGTGAAGGAAAACACCGTGAGGAAACCGGCATGTCTGAGAACCAATACTTCGAAGACATGTGATTCATTAAATTGGACGCAATGGACATCCATTAGATTGGACGCATTTGGACATCCATTAAATTGGACATTACAAAATGGTGAAGAAAAACATCGTGAGGACATCGTGAGGACATCATCGTGTGGATCGTGCCATATGTAACACTCCATTAAATTGGATTTATCAAAGCGAAAATTCTAGGAAAATCATCTACTTTTACAATATTTGTAAATATGTGAGCACCTGTATCTATCACATAATTGATTTACCTGCCATTGCTTCATTTTAATTCTTTTTACCTTTTGTGGTTGACGAATTTTATTCTAAGTGCATTGTCTTCACATATTATTATATTATATAAACAAGACCTTGTAAAACATTTTAAAAGGGTAACGGTGGAGTTTCTTGCCCATTCTTCTCCATACGAAAACTACCTTTTGGAATGGGCGACTAGAATCAATTCAATATTTCAATAAACATGACAACAACAAACATATCAATTCAATAAAAATAAAGGAGGGATGTAGTGTATGCGCAGGCATTGGCGTGGCAGTCGCTTACCGGCCGTAGGCGACGGCAGACGTTCTCTGGGTTTCGTGTAGACTATGTCACCTCATAGATCTGTCAAAGTGTGTTTTATTAACCTAGCGAACATTACAGTAAGCTGGTGCAATTTTTGGCACGCGAAGTAGTTGCTCTTGCGTTATCTAGGTATATCTATATCTGTGGTTTCTAGGACTTTTGTATTATTTTTACTTAAAGAATATAACCCTAGAGTTATGGGATATAAAAAAAAACATGTTGTAGAAGCTATACCTACTATTTAATTTCAGGTACATGGCGCTAAGCAAAGACCGCAACGTGCAGGTGGAAGGTATCGACGGCGTACAGTACGCGGCCAACGACTCGGTGTTCGACAACGGACATAAATACCCTCACATGGTATGTTCATTATATCCCCTCTGACTACCCTCCTCATGCATCTATTAGTTTTTGTTTTACCTTACTTTAATATGCTTTTGCGTTAGCAGATGCAATTTCGAGCATGCGTTTTTCCCTCAGTGATAATCAAAACCCCGCCTCATTATATTTGGTGTACTTTTTAGGGTTCCGTACCCAAAGGGTAAAAACGGGACCCTATTACTAAGATTCTACTATCCGTCAGTCCGTCTGTTACCAGGCTGTATCTTGTGAACCGTGATAGCTAGACAGTTGAAATTTTCACAGATGATGTATTTCTGTTGCCGCTCTAACAGCAAATACTAAAAACGGAATAAAATAAATATTTAAGGCAGGCTCCCGTACAACAAACGTGTTTTTTTGGCGTTTTTGCCTTGTGGTACGGAACCCTTCGTGTGCGAGTCTGACTCGCACTTGGCCAGTTTTTTGTATTTGTTGGTATATTGGCGTGGCTAGCTGACATGGCAAATTATTACCTAATTTAACGTTCTATAATGCTAATTACTTTTCATACCTGCTATTGTATAGAATCAAGTTTTTCTAACTGAACAGACAGCTGTGGTGCTGGGGAGTTTGCGCCACTACAGTTTGTTTGAGTGTTGCGCCACTTCAGTTTGTTTGAGTGTTGCGCCACTTCTCCTCAGTGATAGCACTAGGAAGTGGTGAAGGGGGGGCGTTTTGGGGGACTGTCTTATGTAATTGAGACGTTAGAAAAGTGCTGATTGTCAGCCTTATTTGAATAAATGACTTTTGATTTTGATTATGAAATTGTTGTCATATTTCAGACGTTTATATTTGTGAAACATTTGTTAGGGCTGTAATGCTGATTCGAAATTGTTGTTGCAGAATGCACCACCCTATCGCACTATCAATCACATTCTGAATTATTTTGAAGAATATTGCTAATTCATTGCTTCTTAATAAATCTTCGAAAAAATTATCTTCTCAATAACGTAAATAAACCAATGGATGATGTGATGAGGTGTGCGTTTTATTTTTTTGCTGCCGGGTCAGCGGGATTGTCCGAAAGGGTTACCGCTGGCCCGGAACATAAAGAGCTAAGGAAGGAACACGGGTGGGTTTTAGTCAGTAAGAGTCTGACACTCCCTTCCGCTCCACCCAGAGCGGGAGGAGTCATTTGAAGATTTCTTCGAAACTTTTTCGACGTTAAATTAAAAAGAACCGATTCTCAGCCTAATCTATATTATTATAATTTTACAACCATTCCAGGCATGCTACTGCGACAACGTGCGCGACGCGGACTGCGTGCCGTCGGGCGCGCTCAACGTGTCGGAGTGTCGCTTCGGCGCGCCTGCCTTCGTGTCCCTGCCGCACTTCCTGCACTCTGACCCCAGCTATGCCAGAAAGATCGACGGCCTTAACGCTACGGAGTGAGGAACTACTTTTTCTATATTAGTGAGCAGTAAACAACGACACACCCCAGCTAATAGAAAGCCTGATTTACATTAATTTTTGTGTTGTGTCGTGACGCAGAATACACCAATCAAACGATTCTGTACAGGACTACGTTAAATCACAAGGAGTTCTGATTGGCTAAAACTGCGTCAGAAAGCGACACAACTAATAACTGATCGTTGGTTAAAAAAAAAAAGGGGACAGTAAATATGACGACTAATAAACGATGAAAAATTCCCGACATAAGCAAAAACCTCTAAAATGTAAAAAAAAATGCTTATACCCAGTGTCGAGGCTTATACCACAGAATAAATAGTACAAGTACAGAAGAGACACTTCGCGTAACAATTAATGGACATAACGACTCTTGCTACTAAGCAACAAAGTGCAATTCAGCTCGCATAATCGCTCAGTGCCTAACGCAATATTCACCTAAACGTTGCCGCTCTTTTCTAACGCGTAACACTGTCGCTGTCTGGCGCGGAGTGACGCGCTAGCTGTGGCGTTAGGGTTGTCGGCTTGCCGTTGCTACTATATTCATCGTATATCTACCTACTTGACCACGTATTCTATCTTATCTTTGATGCGTATGATTACACGGTCAATTAGGCAGATAGACAATAATAAAATCAGTCATTTGTAATTAACAAATGAAAACAAACCTTTAATCTTTAGGCTACCTAGATACCTCTTTGCTTAACATTTCTCATTAACTTACAATAATAATATTTTCATATGTTCGTAGAACAAATTTAAACATTAAAAATTCTGGTTGTTTACGTTTTCACTAATAATTTTTAATTATCTCCTAAACGCGTGGACCCATTTACATGATTCTAACAGATAAAATGGTAGACCTTTCATTTGACACTAAAATCGTTAAGATATCTCAACAAACAAAAAATCACATTTTCAAGTTGCTCTCGTAATTATCCACATCCGTCAAAAGAGCAATGCTCTTGTCGTTCACTATTCGAAACTTATTTGAAATACTACGCACGCGCGAGCCCTGCGCGCGAGCGGTGACAACCGACTGGCGGAGTGGCCGCGACGCCACGCGAAAGTGTAGGCATTTATCGCTGTAGGTACGGCCGAGTGAAGGAGGCCTGCTTATACCCAGCAATAATAAATTTATGCTGTCGTAGAAAGGATGACTGCTGGAAACTTCGTATTTTCATTAGTCGTCCTCCGACGCGACGACTCTTGGATCAAAATATTACCTACAACTTATATTAAACTTAAAGGGCCAATACATTTTAATTTTTTCCAAAATACTTTCTAAGATATAAAGCGAAAGCAGAGTTAGTATATCAATTTATTTCTAAGAGACTCGCGTGGACCCATTTCATAGATCGCACGGATTGTCTTCTTTTGTAAAATGAAAATTGAATATAATATACGTCAGCTGCCGATCCACACAGCAGAACACACATTACTGTGGAACCATACGACATATTACTGTGGAAATAAGCAAAGTGTACTAACCTGGCTGTGGCTATTTACTGAATATGCAGCAGAACTTAATCTACCTAACAGCGCTCTAATGTAGGCACCCCATTGTAATATTAAATCTGAAGTACTTAATTCCTAGAAATAGTTTCCGTAATAGCATCTAGTTTCTTGCTATCAAGTTTTAAATCCACTTGGAGTACCCTCTTGGTATTGGCCCTCGTCCCAGTTTCTTGTATTGTAATATTGATTATGGACAACACCTAACCTCCAAATTATCTTTCATTCACAGGGACATGAACTTCAGACTAGCGCTAGAGATGTACACGGGCATGCCGCTGTCTGTGGCCGCGCAGCTGCAGATCAACCTGCTCGTCAGGCGAATCCGGGGGATACCGTAAGTCAACAACATAAATATTCATTAATTATTTCCATAACTTATCTGGATTTCATTAACTTTCTTCAATTTTACACAGTACAGGGGGCCTAAGAAGGCCACTTTGGCAGAATCACAAAAGGATAACGTAATGGACAGTTAATCGTATCAAATCCCATTGGGGAAGCATTTTCCAGTTATTTTTTTTTGTCTGTGCTAAAATACCAATCAATCCGAACCAAATCCAATCACAATCTCTTTGATTATACCTACGTAGTGCAGCGAAAAAAAGAAAAACACGGACAGTCTTCGCCTTATTACGATTTATAATGTTATCCTTTTATGATTCTCCAAAGTGGCATGTTTAGGGCCCCAGGATTTAACAATTGTTTTCGTAAAAAAATCTTCAAAAAAATTTGGAACTTTGACCTTCAATATCTCCATAACCAGAGGGTTCCCAGGTATGGTCCAGTACAAAAAAATGATCATAATAATGGGAAGAACAAGTGACTCTCAGCTTCGTCAAGGATATTTTTACACCCTGTATGCATAAGCATTACGTCATAATCAGCCAATGTTCCCACTGCTGGGACACGGGCCTCCACTCGGTGAGAGGAAGTGGGCCGTAGTCCACCACGCGGGCCCAGTGCGGGTTGGTAGATGTCACATGACTTCGAATGCTTAGTTCTAGGGCAAGCTCCCCACGATGTTTCCCTTCACCGTTTTCACCCATATCATGTCCTCCCGCAGTATAAACAACGTGTTGCCGGACCCGGACACCATGGTCCCGATGTTCCGCTTCCGCCAACAGACGGCCACGACGCCCGAGTACGCGGCGCTGGCCCGCTCGGCACTGCGCCTGCGCTACTGGGTGCCGTACGGGCTCTACGCGCTCACTGTGAGTATTCTAACTTTCCTAATGAGCAATTAAATCACGTTCTTTATTGTTCATCCCGAGTTCAGAAATGTCTAAAAACCATTATATTCTGCTCGGGGTTGAATGAAAGAGTAGAGAGTATTAAATAAGACTTGTTATATTGCTATCTTATTACAAAATTATAAGTAAGTTCCTCGACGAACAATGAGATATTAAATGAGAGAAGAATGTCATCCGTTGCAGTGGAGTAGGTACGTCAAAGCGAGTGATCATAAAAAGAAAACATTACAAACGTCATGGGTCCCATTCCCAACACCTTCCGCTTGGACTTGGTCATAGTCGGGTTAAAGCCAAAGTAATTTATTTACAAGAACCACGGTACATAAGATGTACATACATTTAAGGATTAGTCTACATGTTTCATCATTAACTGGTATACAAATAAGAGTTTCAAATTGATTCAATGAGGATAAAATTTGATGGATTAAAATTAATTGAAATACATATACAGGGTGTTATTGAATTAACCCAAAACCTCTTAAGAGGTCATTGTACTCATCATTATGAACAACTTTTACTATGGGTTCAAACCTGAAATCGCGAAAAAAAATCAGCTGTTCCCTACATTTTGACGAGTTATGCGAACATAAATGTAGGGAACAGCTGATTTTTTTTTTCGCGATTTCAGGTTTGGCCCCATAGTGAAAGTTGTTCATAATGATGAGTACAATGACCTCTTAAGAGGTTTTGGGTTAATTCAATAACACCTTGTATACTATACAGGGTGGATTTTTGAGACGGGGCAGTAAGGACAGATACAGACGCCAACACATCAAGCTACTACAATCTGACAAATTTCTGTTATAGATTTTGAACTTTATCGCTAAAGCATAAGGTTCAGAGTTGATTGGGATTTGACAGCTTCGGGTAGCTTGATGTGCTGGCATATGTATCTTAACTACGTTGTAGCAACAGGAAAACGGTCTTAGGAGACTAACCTTAACTTTTTGAGAAATTTTGATCTGCTGTAACCTTGTAAATTTATACAAATAATCTGTTAGGGAAAGATTCAATTAAACAAGTACCTAATTACACAATACAAAGTTTATTGTAACAAAACACAAATGAATTTACATAAATAAAGAATGTGGCGAGCCACCAAAGTAATAACTATCTTTTCCCAAACACCTGGGCATTCACTCCCATACAACCAGTCTCCGTACCTGGTCGTACCGGAGTGTAAGCCTGCATGAGACAATGACAAATTCTCAGAATCGCTATATCGAGTCCGTGAGATGAACCACTTAATAACTTTAGCTCAACCGTACAAGTATCAACCTATTGGATTGTGCTCATATAGGGAAAATAAAGATTATGCAAAGCAAACCCGAGACACAATACTTTATAACAACTGGTCTTATCACCTAGTTCCTACAAAAGGCCTAACTCTCTCATAGATTAAATTATGACACTATAGATCAACTAAATGTTCTCTCGGTATAAATAAAACCGTCAGTAAACGCTCTCAGACCTTCTCAGTTGACGGCTTTCCGGCCCTTAGCGTCGCTCGCAGGATAAACCTGCGAACACACGTAGAACGTGGCCTACGGGCATAAATGGTGACGCTTGCGTTACCTGGAGCGGCGAACTTCCCTCATCGCCTGGATTCGGCTAGGTAAGGCCTTCTTCGTCAACAGAGGACCACACCACAAGGGACAACCTTAAAGTTGCCGGCGCCCGGATCAAGTTCCAATCTTCTGATCTCAGGGCTGCACCAAGGCTTCACGACTTAGTCGCGCATAGCACCGACCGGAAAATTAAAAGGCTAGCTTAACAGCCAGACCTGTAACAACGTCCTAGTGTCAGAACACAACATGTAAAACCTAGGCTACAGGCTATCCAGCAAGAACAAAGAAAATGGTTGAATACTCACAGGATTCAGCTTCAAGCACTCCTAACAAAACCCCCTCGGGTTATTTGGGAACGTTCAGGTTCCACCAGGAATAAGTCCCGCTCAATTGGCTCAATCAGCCTTTTCGCTCGAGTAAAGAGTCGCAAATAACGGAAACCTCCTTTTGCTTTTCAAACCTATCTGTCAGTTCGAACTCCAGAATATTCCTCCACAGACTAAATAAATCGTGAGCGTCAAAATGAAGGGACCAAATCTCCAATGTCTGTCATACATATATAAATAAATAATACCATTAATCTACTATTTCCTACCTTTGATATAATTTTAGCTACCTCATCATATACATAATATTTTAACAAAATGCTTGGTCCCTCCATCATGATATCAAGATGGAGGGACCAAACTGACAGGCTACTCCCTGGAATGTTCTACATACTTAGTGTTATAATACCTTAATTCTACCTTAATATTATTAATTTTGGCTGCCCGAAACATACATAGTTTTAAAGATATCGATTATATAAGTTGGTCCCTCCAAATTGACGATTCAATTATTTAGTGCAACAGGTAAATGGGCGGTTTATTTTCGATCTTCGAAGGATAAATATTTAATACCTATTTACTACCTTCTAATCGTGCATTTTTTTTTTACGTTAAAGTTTATTTTAACTAGCCAAAAAGAAATAAGTAGGTACAACAACGTACAAATTTTAATCGTAGTAGCATTAATAAATGCGTTTTTTAAAAAAAAAAATAAGAATAGCACATAAATATCTAGCTAATATAAAATGTATCTTTAGTTTTTATATTTAATGGTTCATTTTATTTAATTCTCGTAATACCCAATGTAGGAAAACAAAAAAAAAAAACTGAAGGTAGTTCTAAAATATAGTCGGTGGATTGCATTGTAGTGAAGCTGTTTGCGATAACTGCGTCCTGGCACTCCTGGCTAAAGGCTCCTTCAAACAGGCGCGACACGCGATAAAATCGCACGCGATACAAAGGCACCGCCAGTCGTGCAACGGGCGGTGCCTTTGTGTCGCGCGCGATTATATCGCGCCTGTTTGTAGCAGCCTTAACAGAGTGCATTTATTTACAGTGATTTCATTATCATTTTTCCGTAGTTTTTATGACAATAGTTACCCATTTATCATGCAGAGGGGAAGGAAGAGCGCGATTTCCCTAGATATTCAGAAAAATGAGTTTACCAATAAAATATTTTTTGAGCTGTCTTCTGATCAAAAAATCAACCTATACGAAATTCCTAATCAGTTAAAATAAGGAGATTAATATTACAGAATTCTTTCAGACATTGTTCTTATTCGTATTTTCAGTCTTTGATTTCATACTAGCGGCCGCCCGCGATTTCGGTCACGTGAAATCATTTCTTAGTTGATGTCACTTAATTATAATACAGGTAGATTAAGTATATGTGGAGGACGTCTTCAAGCTTCTGGACTGGAAAGGGGCTGGCATTAACATCAATGGCGAGTACATAACTCACCTTCGGTTTACCGACGATATCGTGGTCATGGCTGAGACTATGGTGGACCTCAGTACAATGCTCGATGACCTCAGTAGAGCCTCCGAAAGAGTGGATCTTAAAATGAACATGAACAAAACGAATGTCATGTCAAATGCCCATGTAACATCCACTCTCATGAAGATCGGAGACGCTACACTCGAAGTCGTGGACGAGTATGTTTACCTGGGAAAAACTAGGTAGGTCTAACTTCGAGAAAGAGGTCAATCGTCGAATCCGACTCAGCTGGGCAGCGTTCGGGAAGCTACGCAATATCTTCTCGTCGCACATACCGCAGTGTCTCAAGACGAAAGTCTTTGACCACTGCGTGTTGCCAGTGGTGACTTATGGCACTGAAACGTGGTCGCTCACAAAGGGCCTTATAAGAAGGCTAAAAGTCACCCAAAAGGTGAGGGCTATGGTTGGAGTTTCCCTGCGTGATCGAATCAGGAATGAGGAGATCCACAGGAGTACTAAGGTAACCGACATAGCCCGAAGAATTGCCAAACTTAAGTGGCTGTGGACTGGTCACATTGCTCGCAGAACAGATGGCCGATGGGGCCGAAAGGTTCTGGAGTGGCGACCGCGTACCGGAAAGACGTAGCGTTGGAAGGCCTCCCCCAAAGGTTGTCCGACGACCTTGTGAAGGCCACAGGAACCCGTTGGGTGCGAGAAGCACAGAACCGGTCGAAGTGGAGGTGCTTGGGGAAGGCCTATGTCCAGCAGTGGACGTCTTTCGGCTGAAATGATGATGATGATGAAGTATATGTGTAATTTTGTTAATTGCAATAAATATAAGTGGCATAATAATACAAATATATTTTATTACGGCCATTCAAAGGGTCCCATTTATATTACTGTGAGAAATTTTCCACGATTAGAAGGTAGTAAATAGTACCTTCAATATTTTTCTTTGTGTTTACCTACATTGAGTATTACGAGAAGTAAATAAAATGAACCATTAAATAGTAATAATTATATAAAAACTAAAGATACATTTTATATCAGCTAGATATTTAAGAGCTATTTTTATTAAAAAAAAAACGCCTTTATACGCTACTACGATTAAAATTTGTACGTTGTTGTACCTACTTATTTCTTTTTTTTATTTGGCTAGTTAAAATAAACTTTAACGTAAAAAAAATTGCACTATTAGAAGGTAGTAAATAGGTATTAAATATTTATCCTTCGAAGATCGAAAATAAACCGCCCATTTACCTGTTGCACTAAACAATTGGATCGTCAATTTGGAGGGACCACCTTATATATCGATAACTTTAAAACTATGTATGTTTCGGGCAGCCAAAATCAATAATATTAAGGTAGAATTAAGGTATTATAACACTAAGTATGTAGAACATTCCAGGGAGTAGCCTGTAAGTTTGGTCCCTCCATCTTGATATCATGATGGAGGGACCAAGCATTTTGTTAAAATATAATGTATATGATGAGGTAGCTAAAATCATATCAAAGGTAGGAAATAGTAGATTAATGGTATTATTTATTTATATATGTATGACAGACATTGGAGATTTGGTCCCTTCATTTTGACGCTCACAATAAATCTTATCGACTTGTGACTTTACTATAAATGTTCATGATACACCACGACCCTAACGCCATCTAGTGACGCGGAGACTACGCTCCACGAGCCTGCACAGAACGACAACAAACGTATCTATTTTGCAACGTCACACTGCATTCATAGATTTTGAAAAAATATGTAGTCAAAAAATGGACAATTTACACAAAAATGATGCCAATCAATCCTGTCTTATAAGGACCAAAAAACTATATTGGACCAACTGAGCTTTGAGTACTATAAAAGTCATTCACCGTCATTAATTAATTAGTTTTTTTATGTACGTTTCGGTTTACGTTCTCAAAATTACATCCAAGTGTAATAATCAAAAAATGATGTGACGTTCCGTTCCTTGCAGTAACTTACCATGTTCAGCGCCATCTATCCAGCGACTAGGGAAGAGTTTAAAAATAATAAAAAGAAAATCCCTGAACAATAATTGTATTCTTTATGAGTGAAATAAAGTTTTTTTAAACCATAAACCCTATAAAGTTTACTGGAAATGTATACTAATCTAATACTTCCCGTTCTTTCCAGGTAATCGGCGTAGCGCTACTAATAATCGGTATAACAATACTTATTAGGAAACTAATTAAATCGCCGGAGAACCTGCCTCTAATAACGGCAGAAGAGACTCCATCAATGAGCTCCTAGTGACAACCGCCCCTAATATCAGCAGAGTCGTCTTCACTAGGACCCTAGTGACACCGGCAGAGTCGTATTCACTAGATTTCTAGTGATAAACGTACTCACAAACTTGAATTTAAGTGATAGTGAAAATATAAGTAAGTGAAAAAAAAATTAAGTCCTTTATAAAACGAGTATAATATTGAATAGTACATTTTTTATATGGACATGTGAAATCGCGACATTTTCATTTATTTTAATGTGTGAATTTAAGGTGAATGTTCCAATCAAACCGCGAAATTCAAATTTTCTTACGTTTTTTGCAATTTGCAGGCCAGTGCTAGGTTGTATGTTGATTAAAGTATTATTCGCGGCTGTAAGACATATATAGTTACTGAATTATAATCATCAAAATCATCAATAAAACGCTCTAAGTTCATAAAGCTGTAAGAATTACTTTTTCTGTTTTTTTTTTTGTTCTTACACCTTTATGAAGTTGGAGGGTTGTATTGGTGATTTTGATGATTATAATTCTGTAACTACATACGTCTTACAGCCGCGAATAATATTTTAATCAACATACAACCTAGCACTGGCCTGCAAATTGCAAGAAACGCAAGAAATTTTGAATTTCGCGGGCTGGTTGGAGCATTCCCCTTAAGCGCTTTTTAAATTAACAAAATGTTTGTTAAACGCAATTGACTTCGCCGAATTAGTAATTTAAAATCATAATTGGATTGAATTTGTGTTATTGGGATTTTGTGTATAAATTTTAGTAATTAGTATGTAGTGTTATTTGACAAACATTTTGTTAGTTATAAGCTACGAATAACAAAAAGTCAGGAAGCGTAACTATGAACAAATTCAACGAGATATTCGGGTCCAAACTTCACTACATTAACAAAATACCTCGAGTGTACGAACGAAAGAACACACATGCAAACAAGCCAATCAGCTGCATTCGCGTTGCGCGTTGTATTCCGACAAGCGCCGTGATTGGTTGTGGTGCGCGGTGGCCTTTCCGGCAACGCCCACCGCGGTAAACATTTGCGTGGTGCCATTTTTTGATCTTGAGTTACATTTCTTGACTTTTATTA
The DNA here is from genome assembly GCA_916614155.1 of Mesoligia furuncula. Lineage (NCBI taxonomy): Eukaryota > Metazoa > Arthropoda > Insecta > Lepidoptera > Noctuidae > Mesoligia > Mesoligia furuncula. The sequence goes on from OU744799.1 coordinate 30,549,076, forward strand.
TTCGTAGGTTATAAGCCACTTTTTTGTATGACATTTATTTTCAACTTTACTTGAAACTACCTTGATACACTGCTTCCAGGCTCAAATTGGCCTAATATTTGAACAAGTTCCGTGTTTATTAATATTAATAAAAATATTTTTAGAAAATATGGTGCTGATTCTGTTGTGCACAGGCTAAATTGTGGCTCTCTCCATCCTTTTCTCTCATAAAACAAACAAGGGACGGACATAATAAGCGCTGCCTGTACTTTAACTATATCTTCCATACAAAACCATGGCGAAATTCAAAGCATAAAAGAATTTGACATCACTTACACAGTTCTTATCTGTCAACGTCCTTTTCTTGAGCTGTCTGTCAACGTCCTTTTGTTGAGCTGTCTGTCAACGTCCTTTTTTTAGCAGTATGTCAACGTCCTTTTTTGAGCTGTCTGTCAACGTCCTTTTGTTGAGCTGTCTGTCGACGTCCTTTTCTTGAGCTGTCTGTCAACGTCCTTTTCTTGAGCTGTCTGTCGACGTCCTCTTCGAGTTGTCCGTCGACGTCCTTTTCTTGAGTTGTCTGTCGACGTCCTTTTCTTGAGTTGTCTGTCAATGTGCTTTTGTTGAGCTGTCTGTCAACGTCCTTATGTTGAGCTGTCTGTCAACATCCTTCTCTTGAGCTGTCTGTCAACGTCCTTTTCTTGAGCTATCTGTCAACGTCCTTTTCTTTAACTGTCAGTCAACGTCCTTTTCTTGAGCTGTCTGTCAACGTCATTTTGTTGAGCTGTCTGTCAATGTCCTTTTGTTTAGCTGTCTGTCAACGTCCTTTTGTTGAGCTGTCTGTCAACGCCCTTTTATTGAGCTGTCTGTCAACGTCCTTCTCTTGAGCTGTCTGTCAACGTCCTTTTCTTGAGCTATCTGTCAACGTTCTTTTCTTGAACTGTCAGTCAACGTCCTTTTGTTGAGCTGTCTGTCAACGTCATTTTGTTGAGCTGTCTGTCAATGTCCTTTTGTTGAGCTGTCTGTCGACGTCCTTTTGTTGAGCTGTCTGTCAACGTCCTTTTCTTGAGCTGTCTGTCACTAAGAAATGTCAATTCTCTAATTTTATTTAGTTTGTGAGCAGTGGTGGCCCAGCAAGAGCATTGGTGGTCCAGTGGCAACGGCCCCGATTTACGAGTTATTATAGGTCCTGGGTTCGAACAGAGTCAGGCGCTTTACTTTGTGTAAATAATTTCATCACGACAGCTCATAAAACGGTGAAGGAAAACATCGTGAGGAAACCGGCATGTTCTAGAACTAAAAATTCGAAGACATGTGACATCTACCAACCCGCACTGGGCCCGCGTGGTGGATTACGGCCCACTCCCTCTCACAGAGACGAGGCCTACGTCCCAGCTGTGGGAACATTATAGTCTGATTAATTATGCTAATTTAGTTTGTGAACAAGAGAATCGGCGCCTAACTTGGGCTAACATGGACCAACATGGCAGCGGTGTCGCTAATAAAATAACCAATGACTGTTGACTTGCATAATAATTAGCTTTAATTTAGAATAATGAGCTTCCTACATAGTTTCCCGCCATGAAAAGTTCCAAATGTTTATACATGGTGTGAAATCTTGTTTGAGTTAAAATAAACACCCTGTATAAGTACTGGCATTCCTAGAGTATGCTCAATTTTTGTTACATTTATTTCATAAGTGCCTTGACATTGCTATGAGCAAGCGATTGAAAACTTTTCGCAGTGGGTATAGTAGAAAATAATAATAAAATAAAATATTACGAAATATTTTTATGTATATATCTGCCACCAAGTGTACTAATCAAAAAGATCGTTCGCGCGATACTTTTGTCACTCATTTGTTCGAAAACCCGGAAGGCGCCCTCCGTCGACACGAGCACGGGTTCTGGTTTGCCGAACAAAATGAACGACGATCGCCAAGGCGTGCGACGATCGCGTTGGTTAGGACGCGGGGTGACAGAAATACATTATACAGGGTTATTGGTAAAACATTAACAACCCCTTAAGGGGTCGTTGTACTCATCATTACGAACAACTTTTACTATTGGACCAAACCTGAAATCGCGAAAAAAAATCAGCTGTTCCCTACAGTTTGACGAGTTATACGAACATAAATGTAGGGAACAGCTGTTTTTTTTTCGATTTCAGGTTTGGTCCCATAGTAAAAGTTGTTCATAATGATGAATACAATGACCTCATAAGAGGTTGTTAATGTTTTACACTTTTGAACACTTTTTGGGAAAAATGTCCTTTTCCGTAATACTTGTTTGTTTTTTTTTATCAATTTAACATCAATTACTTCCAAAAAAATTTACTTTTATACAAACCCCCTTACTGATAAACGTTGTATAGCGTCTGTATAGTTACACAACGCGTTGTCTTCTTCTTTCAAAAGTCAAATTACTGACGACTGAAAGAGAGAAATCGGTGTGTAACTATTCATATCTGATATAATACGTTTATTAGTAAGGGGGGAAATATGTAAACAACAGTATATTTGTTTTAAAAAATGGTTTTATGTTAAATGTACTGTCAGCCTCTCTGTGCAGTTTTAATTTTCTTTTTAATATGAACTTCTGAGTTACCATTTACAAAAAAATTGTAACAATAATCTGCCTCATTTAATTATAGTTTGTAAAAATTATCAAATGTTAATAGATAACAAGCTGTCTTTTATACATAATTAGATTTTTATTCATATGTTATTTATGAAACTTTTTGTATGGTTTTAAATAATGTACTTATTTTGTTTTTTTTTTTTATTCTAATGTTCTTAGAATTTAATCATGTAAATACCGAGTTAAATCAAGTTCTCGTTTTATTTGTTGAAAATATATATTAATATTATTTTTTGTATGATTGGATCTCACTTCTTCAAACCTTTTCTTCCCAATTTTCCGTTTGTATATTGAAATGTAAATATTATTGCCCTAAGTTAAATTAAGTACCTCAGTACTCAATAACAGGGTAAAATAAAGGGGCAAATGATAATGGACGTCGCTTCTGCTTCTTCGTGTCGCTGGCACGAGTTCTCTCAGATCTAGACGTTAGACTAAATCTTCGCCACTTTCACGGCGTCGTCGGTGGCAGCGCAGAGGTCAGTTTGACACAGAGGGAAATAGTGGAGGACAGTTTGCGACATAGCTCCACATCCACACCCTACTGCCGTTAAGTTGAGGTGGCCATTTTACCAGGATGGATCACTATTTGCCAGTTAACATTTACGACATCCATACAAAGGTTTAAAAAGAAGAAAATCTTTAAAATATCTTTACAAACAAAAAAAAAAAAAAACGGTGAGCTTAAAATTAAAATAAAAAATAGTTTTGATTACATCATAAATATCGAGCTTATTGTTATTATTAGGTACAGTCGCGAGAACTAATATGTCAACACTTGGCAACTTTCAATTGCGATTTTTTCGTGAAATGACGAATGCAACGTTGAAATACGACACGACATAAACCTATGGGTTCGAAAATACTATGTTCCTAATAGCATAAAATTTCATTCAAAAATAAAGGAGAAAATTGCCTTTGAATAAAGCCAAGTGTATACATACTTATGCTCGTGACTGTACAGTCAACAAAGGAGATAAGTATACAGGAGCGTCGGATATAGTTGAAGTTTACTAAGAAACCGATGGATGTTCTGGACTGAAATTTAATTTAATAAATGAGCTGTATGTTTTCTATTAACAAAATAAAATTTTATTCAAGAACATCCATCGGTTCCTTAGTAAACTTCAACTATATCCGACGCTCCTGTATACTTATCTCCTTTGTTGACTGTACATAGATTTATTTCATAGACTAACTGAACAATATGGGCTCGAAGTCAATTCTTAGCTGCACCTTAATTGCGTAACCCACTACCAATCACAATCTGAATCATTTTGAAGGATATTGCTAATCAATTGCTTCATATATTCGAAAGACTTGTCAGCTCAACAACGTGAACAACGCAACGAATGTTACTGAACTGTCAAAACGGAAGCACTTGCTGCTGATAGTGTGTTACGCGATTTACCCCGCTCTGAAGCTGCAAATACTTGTCTTAATAAGCATTTTATAAAGGGTTGGATGACCCACGGATTCACGGTGAGATCTTTACAGAATAGATTGTCAGATATTAAGATGTTGGTCAAATGTATGTGTTAAAGACTGGAAGCCGATTCCAACATAGTTGGGAAAGGGTGCTATGGAATAATGGTTAAAATTCTTAGATAATAACAATCAAAAAATTGTTTTAGCATTATCACTTGAGTTGTTTTTATCTATTTTGTACTTTAGCAGACAGGCTTTGCTATGCTATATTTAACTTTCCAATGTTTTCCTTGTTCTGTAAATAATTAATATTTCGATATCTCAAGTTATAGCCTTAGCCAACATATTTTTTTTATGACAGAAAAGTTAAGAGACACGCATAATTTTACATATACCGTTTTTTTTAAAATAATGTAACTGAAAATAATACCTACCTAATAATAGATATCATATAATTTACAGAAAATACAATCCTATTTGTTAGTAATAACATAAACAACTTTAACAATAAAATATGTTATGGAGTTTGTCAGTTTTATTAAATATTTTTTATCGGTAAGTAGGTAAGTAAAGATTGCAATGGCGCCAAGGATTCTTCTACCTATTGATTGTATCTTAACATGCAATTATGGCTAGACTTTTATCAGACATTCGATTAAATGCGACTGTAAATAATCTAAGTAGGTACGATGAATTCGATAACCTTAATGTAGTATTATTTATTATAAATAAATAACTGCATTAACTCTTGTTTTAAAAAATCGAATAGATTGAGGTTCTATAATATAATTGACATGATGTAATCTAATCTCTTCACTACCCTTGGTAGGTGAAGAAATGAAAATAGGGATGAAAAAAAATTACATGCAAATCTGCAGCTTTCCGACTACCTATTAAAGCCAGCTCCGAAACTAAGTTGCCAATTTGAATTAGTTTTAATAGCTAACTTTGTACCTATTGTTTACGATTAAATCAAGTCTGTTGGAATATTTATTTAGTTAATAAATAATTAAGAATATCCATTAAGTAGTTGTCAAGACATTTTTATTTTAATAAAAAATATAAATACCTACCACTTGTGATTGTTTGTATTGCCTACCGAAAATAAAATAACAATATATCCCATCCCCATACAAGATTATTGGTAAAACATTAACAACCTCTTAAGAGGTCATTGTACATCATGAAATCAAAAATTAGCTGTTTCCTACATTTTGTTCGTTTAATTTAAACGAACAAAATGTAGGAAACAGCTGATTTTTTTTTGCGATTTCAGGTTTGGTCCCATAGTAAAAGTTGTTCATAATGACCTCTTAAGAGGTTGTTAATGTTTTAGCAATAACCCTGTATATGATGATGTTAGCCTAAACCGTGGGTGGGTTTTCTAGTTGGCGCGGCATGGCATTCGTTGATATTAGGGCATTCAAACTCGGATAGTTATCAACTCCGGAGCTAGTTACGATGTTGAGCAATCAAATCCGGAACTCCGGTTGGCTCCGGAGTTGACAGCTTTTTTAGAAATTAATAAAAAGGCCCTTTATTTTAATCAATAGAAGTTTTATTTCTTTAGGAATCAGTGTTTTTGTTTAAAAAATTACTGTCTGACAGACAGAAGTTATAATAGACAACTAAAATGCATTCTATAGTAGGTATTAAAAAATCAACAATCATTAAAAATAAACATTTGTTTGGCAAGTTACAATAAAATAATAATCATGAGCTTATAGGTACCTAAAAAATCTACTTTTTGTTTAAAAAATTACTGTCTGACAAGCGGTCGTTATAACAGACAACTAATACGCATTATAAAATATTAAAACAACAATCATAAAAAATAAACATTTGTTTGGCAAGAATCAGTCTTTTAGTTTAAAAATTTACTGTCTGACAGAAAGACGTTATAATAATAGACAACTAATACCTACTCATTATAAAAAATATTAAAACAATCAACAATCATAAAAAATAAACACATAAAATAATAATCACGAACTTATAGGTACCTATAAAATCTACTTTTTTGAGATCGAAGGTCTTGGTAATATGTTTTGAGAAACGATAAGGCTAACGATGAGTCAGAAAGAGAACTTCTAAGCTTCGTGCAGAAAAAGCCTGCTGCCGAGAATGCTCGTTCTGACTCCACGCTCGTCGGCAAGACACACAGCAGATAGTGGTACGCTTCTGAAAGGTATTTTCCTCTGCATCCGCCATTGTCATAAATTGCTTTTTCTACTCTTACGAATCCATCCAAATCCAAATTAGCAGATGGGGTGCTTTGTTTTTTATTTTTTTATTTGCTTTTGCGTTTTTCGTCGTTTTGTAAATAATGTTTACATGGTTTTTGAAAACCGGTTTCAACTCCGGTGTTCTGTTTCAACTCCGGATTTGAAAAATGCTTAAAATCGCTCAGAAACTCCGGAGTTACGAAACTCCGGAACTCCGGATTGAAAGCCCTAGTTGATATCGTCACAAGGGGCTTCGTCATGCCGGGGCCATACAAATGTTTAGTTTTATTTATTTGCTACACCAACAGCAGTAGGTATACAGTCGCCAGCTGCAGCACATCAAACTACCCGAAACTGTAAAATTTTCCCAATCAACTGTGAACCTAATGCTTTAGCGATAAAGATGAAAATCTATTAAATTTGACAGATTATAGTAGCTTGATGTGCTGGCGTCTGTACATACAAGGAATTAATATAAAATAAAAAAAAATTGCTAGTATGCCTATTACAGGTAGGTATACAGGTTGGCAGGGACTTTAACGCGTCACCATTTACCGTAAATTCCGTACATAACTCTGAAACTAATCATTAAAAAAAAAAACAGTGGCACTCCGGGAGTGCCGGCAGAAGTGAAAACAAACACAAAAAGAATACTTTACCATCACTCACTGACTTATCGGATTAGGTACCTACATCCCGAGGACAGCCGAACACATCCGAATCGGTATTTTACGCGGGTATTTTTTTAATCCTCAAACAAAACATGCGCGGTGTCGCTTACGGTAACAGTGGCCGAGTTCAATGGTTTTTTCCCCATCTCAAAAAATGCCCAACGCGTCTAAAGAAGTTTTCACTTTAAACAATTTGGTGTTCTGCCGATCGATTCTGTAAAAATCTCGCTGAAAACTTAGGTGAAGTAAGTTTGTTTTTGCTAGGAATTGACACTATTGACAGCTCACTCCACGCTCAATTCACCTAAGTTTTCACGGTGAGATTTTTACAGAATAGCACCGCTGTTCTGTTTGTTATACATTTTGACCGTTTAGGTACCTAGGTATTAGCAACGAAAAATTCTTACGTGTATGTGGGGTTATAGAATCATGTGTTGAATTCACGGTTAAGTTTGCGCGTCGATGTCCTCTAAGCTGCCACCCTGGCGCATCATACTACTATCCGATCCTATCTTTTAGATAAACGTGAAAGTTTGTGACAGTAGCGGCTGTATCAATGGTGCGACCGGTGCGACGGCACCGGGCGCCATCATGTGGGGGCGCTGAAATCAACCGAAATGCGACCACCAGGCACCATGTCCGTGACTGCCGACGCCAATCGCTTTCATATTTGGTAAATAATTAGTACTCAATTGGTACTAGTTAGTACTCGAACCACAAAATTGGTACCTACCTTAGTAGTTTTCGAGAAAATCGACTTTGAAGGTAGTCACCAATGATATCATTGGTAGTCACGCTCCCTTCAGCAGGACCACCATGAGCGCCGAAAAAGGGGGCACGCTACAGGTATTCTAAGTATACAAATAATTAGTACCCATAAATGTGATATATTACGTAAAAATAAACAGAACTGTAACATTTGTATTTACCGAGAAATCAACGATGATAACTTTCTCGCAATTGTTCAGCAGGACCACGATTTTGAATGTTGATTCCAAGTTAGAGAAGCTTGTCGCTTTCCTCAAACCTACATAAAAAATTAGTACCCTGCAAGATAAAATTAGTACCCAAAATTCGACACTAGTACTCCAGTAGTTTACGAGATATACCATGTCATTGGTGGGGTGGCGGTAGTGACGGTGCCAAATTTTCATTTCAAGATTTCCCTATTAAAAACTCGGTAATTTCTTCCCAAATTTATACAAAAACTAGTACCCCTAAAGAAGTTATAGCGACCAAAAATTCAGTTTCCTGAGTGTTGTATTTTAGGAGAAATTAGCTTTCATTACTTTTCCATACTAAATCTCCGCGTATAACCCGACCAAATTAAGTTGTCAATGGTATTGACTGAGCTGTTTAAGAGATCTCGTGCACATAAATTTATGGATGTTGGAATATAAAATATTTTAAACAGTGTATCTAGGTACATATTAAGAAAAAAAATAACACATCGCTACCCTAAGGTAATAATAATACTAGCTACTCGAATAATTATTTTTCTGTAGGTATTGTAAGTAGCTACCTACCTTCTGTATTTTTGTAAATGAATATCATTAAGGAGCGGTAGGTATTTCTTATTTATTTCTTTCCTACTAATTTACCGTTGCTGCAAGCAGTAAGTACCTACTTAAGGGGAATGCTCCAACCAGCCCGCGAAATTCAAAATTTCTTGCGTTTTTTGCAATTTGCAGGCCAGTGCTAGGTTGTATGTTGTTTAAAATAAACTACTCAAAACAAAATAGGGCCCACCTCGAATCAGTCACTATTTTGGTCAAAATAAAGTTGTCTAAGTAGTTGTTGACAAAGTTATGCATTGAACCGTCAAGCTGACATGTTTAGGAACCCTTATCAATGTTTATTTCGACAACATTCATATTGGTTTCAAGAGGGTAGCTAAAAAAAGTGAAGTACTCGAAAAAATCGTCGAATGCACAAATTCTCAGTCACTTAAGTTTTCAGTCTACACTAAACAGTGTTGTGGAATACTCACGTTTTTAACAATTTTGTTTGGTTTCTGTGTTAGTTGTGATCACTATGCCTGGTCCTCGCCGTCATATGGACATGGAAACCGCTGCAAGAGCAGTATCCTTGCTTCAAGAGGGACAGTCTCAGAGGTCTGTGGCTATCCACCTCGGTGTTTCGCGACGAGCAATCCGAAATGTTTGGGAACGGTATCAGGAGACCGGAAGTGTAGCTAGGAGACCTGGCACAGGAAGAGTTAGGGCTACGACTACCCAGGAAGACCGATATCTAAGGTTAACCGCACGACGGGAGCGTACTGTTACCGCTCGGACCTTACAAACTCGACTACGGCAATCCACAGGGACGAGAGTCAGCGACCAAACCATTCGGAATCGGCTTCACGAAGATGGACAACGCTCTAGAGTACGCGCTATTCGACTGAAACTAACGAGGGCTCATCGTGCAGCACGATTAAGGTACGCCCGGGAACATTTGGAATGGACCATGGATAACTGGAGGAATGTGCTTTTTACGGACGAGTCTAAAGTGAAGTTTTACAGTGATGACAGACGGATACGCGTGTGGAGAAGAGAAGGGGAACGTTTTTCTGAACCATGCGTCCATGGAACAGACCGATGGGGGGGTCCCAGTGTTATGGTATGGGGTGGAATTAGCTTACACGGCAAAACAGAGCTGGTAATTCTCAATGAAGGTACCGTAACCGCCGCCAGTTACATCGAGCGAGTAATCCGGCCACATGTCATCCCGTTTTCACAAAGAGTGGGCAATAATTTTGTCTTTATGCATGACAACGCTCGCGCACACACAGCCCGCACCACACAAAGAGTCCTTTCTGAAGCCAATATCACCGTTTTGCCATGGCCAGCCATGAGTCCCGACCTCAACCCAATAGAGCATTTATGGGATCAACTCAAAAGAAGCCTGAAAGAAAACTACAGTGATGTTAACAGCCAGCAGGAGCTCATTAACGCCCTGAAAGTCTGTTGGGAACAAATACCGCATACAAACGTGACTCACTTGATTGAAAGTGTACCAGATAGGCTCAGAGAGTGCATACGGAGCAGAGGAGGACCCACTCGTTATTAAAAAATAACAAGCACCATAATTTTTTTCAGAAGACGTGTGCTTTACAAGATCATGTTGATCCTTTATTTTGTGTAATTTTTCCTAAAAACTGTTATTTGTGTTTTTATTAAAGGAAATAAACAAATGATTCCAATGTTTATTTTTACACTATTCCTGAATGCCCACTTGACACTTGTACATTCATAAAAACTGAACAATTACGTTCAATTTTAAGTTAAGGCAAAAAAACATGGTGGGCCCTATTTAGTTTTGAGTAGTTTATTATTCGCGGCTTTAAGACGTATGTAGTTACAGAATTATAATCATCAAAATCACCAATACAACCCTCCAACTTCATAAAGGTGTAAGAACAAAAAAAAAACAGAAAAAGTAATTCCTACAGCTTTATGAACTTAGAGCGTTTTATTGATGATTTTGATGATTATAATTCTGTAACTACATATGTCTTACAGCCGCGAATAATATTTTAATCAACATACAACCTAGCACTGGCCTGCAAATTGCAAAAAATGTAAGAAAATTTGAATTTCGCGGGCTGGTTGGAGCATTCACCTTAAGTATTAAAAACCCAATTTACCATTTTGCTAATAACGTAAGTATAAAAGGATTACAAACCTAAAAGTAAGTAATAGGTACCTTTATATTTGAATAATATGCATTGCAAAGGGCACATCACGCATATTTTAGTGTTTTCATAACAATGTGTACTAACATAATTATATAGGTACTTAAAATATCTACTAAATCAACTTTTAATATCGTTATCATCGAAATAGATTGATAATTGGCACTAAAAAGAAACTTTTTTCAAAATAAATATTATACTTTCTCAGGAAATAATTATTAATTATATCGTTTTCTGAAACCTTTAAATATTGCGACACGTGACCTTTTTGAAATTGCATACATTTATTTCTTTATCTAAAAAAAAATCTTGAAACCGTAAACGAATAAAAAAAGAACTTAATTACATACCACGACACGCTTCGCTTGCTTTACTTCGGTAATAAACAAAGAGTAAAGTAACTATAGAGGCAAAGAGTAACAACTCTGTGGTCAAATTTGCTTCTATGGAAAGTGCTGCCACCTCGAGTTTGGAGGGTGAACTAAAACTATACACCTACCTATAGACACAAATATACACCTATCTATAGATATGCAATGCATAATATCTCGTATATTCTCTCGTATATTGACTCGCTACTCATAGTAATATGCATACTTACTTACTATGAGTAGCAACAAAACTAAACAAAACAAATAACAGTAACAAGTGACAACTAAAACAGAAATAACTGAGATAAACTCGGAATTACGGGAAGCGCATCAAAGTCGGGAACGCCGGAATTGACAATGGCGGATGCCTGCAGTGTTGCCAATAGATAAACTAGCTCTCCACCAGATTCAACTTCGAAAACCACCAGAAAACCACTAATAAAAATGGGCCCTACTACAAAATTGACATGGACTATTGTTGTCTGATATAAATAAATAAAAAATAAATAAATAAAATTCGCTAAAATTTCCACTAAATAAATTTTTGGTTTTTGTGAAAGGAAACAGTAATTAAAGTAGTTATATTAGTAAAAAAATTCTTTATTATCACGTAATGAAATATTTAAAATCAATAAATCACCATAAAATATTATTAGTAAATCAACAAGTCAAGGTGAGGAACATAAACATTATTCAATAAGAACAACACATAGGATTTTATAAAAAATAAAATACTAACCCTACCCTCTCTTTACATATTACAAGTAGCTACGTTCGTGCAAAAACACAGGGATTACTTTAGATCAAACATAGAAGCAAACCAAAACTATAACAGAAGAAACAAAAACAAGTTGATTACACCGACACCAAAATTAAAAATAATGAAAGATAGCCCCAATTATAGAATCGCAACAATTTATAATAAATTACCAAATTATGTAAAAGATGACGAGAATACAAAAACATTCTATAGCAAACTAAGATCACTTTTAATAGAAAAATGCTATTACACAGTAGACCAATTCATGACGGATAAAACTCTAGAGATATAAGTATGTCGCTTGTAGGTACTAAATTCATGATTCTATTTCTTTATTTTGTTAATTATGGTCTCAAACAAAGACATAAATATTGTATATCCCGGTGACATTCAAATTTTATTTTATTTTGTATTGCAAAATGACATAACATAATTCAATTCAATTACTAACAATGAATTGACATGACTTGATTGTAACTACTTAGTACCTATTATTATTATAATTTTTAATACCTACCTACTAAACTAATACCATCTGACGTAAATATGACTATCTGTGTTATTGTATTGTATTTTGTTTATTACTGTTAATTGGACATCTTAACGACATCTAGACTACTATTTCTGAGATTATTTGTTTTTAAATTGTAATTTGTTGACTCAATTAACTCAGCAGCAAACCAACATTATTTTGCAGCGCCCTGACAGGGTTCATGTACAAAAACCGATACTTACCTACTTTTTCTGTAAAATGTGTGATGTACATGAGAGCAAATAAATAAATAAATAAAAAAATGATATTCTAAAATTCGTCTTCCGACGAATTTTTGTCTGCACCATCATCGGTTTTACATTTATATGATTCTTGGGTACTGATTTGTTATAGAACTTTTATTAGAATTTACCTACACAGTAAAAGTAAATATTTCTGAAAATTAAATGAAGTAAAAATAATATATTTCGTAATGTTTTAGTGGCTTAGTGGTTGAGTGATAGCATTTTCAGTAATTGAAACTGAATTCTACTAAACCACTAGAAAAACCACCAGCTACTAAAAGCAATATTTCGCCACTAAAAGAGGGGTCGAAACAATCAGTGTTAGTGGAAAATTCAATAAGTTGGTAACACTGGATGGCCGGCGACAATGACGTTTGTTTGACAAACAAGACAAGATGGCTGCCAAGTTTTTTTAACCCGCCAAACTCCAGATGTCGCTGTCGTCTGTGGAAATGATGACAGTGTTAAGTGTGCCCCCCTGGTAATAAACTAATAAACTGCGCGCCACGCCACAAAAAAAGTTTTGGGCCATAGACAAGATAAATGAGATTCAAATTTATCTTGTCTATGGTCCAAAACATTTTTCACGCACGATTTTGAATCAAAATCATTGTAATAATAAGATATTTGTGTGAATTAAAACATAAAGCCAGTTGATCTCCGTTTGAACGCGTCTTGACTCACGATGTAAGTATACCTAGATACCGTGCATGTAATAGCAATAACTATATTTATTAAATACTCAAAATAATTATTATGTACTTAGAAGTACGTGTTTAAAATAGTAACTTATTTTTATTTTCAGATTAAACTTTGATAGGAGTAAAATCATCTAGTCTTCTTAATTCAAATGTATCACAGGCCATGGGTAGCGATATGTTATTTTTTCTTTTTAATAAGTACCTAGATACACGGTTTGTATAAAAATTTAGATATTTAACTGTTGTTAATACTATTCCGACATCAATACATTTATGTGCACGAGTGTACATCTCTTAAACAGCTCAATACCATTGACTACTTAATTTGGTCGGGTTATACGCGGAGATTTAGTATGGAAAAGTAATGAAAGTTAATTTCTCCTAAAATACAACACTCAGGAATCTGAATTTTTGGTCGCTATAACTTCTTTAGGGGTACTAATTTTTGTATAAATTTGGGAAGAAATTACCGAGTTTTTAATAGGGAAATCTTGAAATGAAAATTTGGCACCGTGACTACCGCCACCCCACCAATGACATGGTATATCTCGTAAACTACTGGAGTACTAGTGTCGAATTTTGGGTACTAATTTTATCTTGCAGGGTAGGTACTAATTTTTTATGTAGGTTTGAGGAAAGCGACAAGCTTCTCTAACTTGGAATCAACATTCAAAATCGTGGTCCTGCTGAACAATTGCGAGAAAGTTATCATCGTTGATTTCTCGGAAAATACAAAGTTACAGTTCTGTTTTTTTTTACGTAATATATCACATTTATGGGTACTAATTATTTGTATACTTAGAATAGCTGCAGCGTGCCCCCTTTTTCGGCGCTCATGGTGGTCCTGCTGAAGGGAGCGTGACTACGACCACCTTCAAAGTCGATTTTCTCGAAAACTACTAAGGTAGGTACCAATTTTGTGGTTCGAGTACTAATTAGTACCAATTGAGTACTAATTATTTACTAAATATGAAAGCGATTGGCGTTGGTGGTCCGGCGGTAGTCACGGACATCCAGGCACCAGTCAACGAATAGTTACTAATAGTAACCTATTAGTAACTATTCGATGAGCAATAATATTAGTAACTTACTATAAAGCGCGGACGCGGAGTATCGACCGAGTCGCGACAATCATTTGGGCGCGTAAACGGAGCGGGCGGCGCGGAAAGGTCCATATTGGAAAAACTTGTGCTGATTTGCAAACTAGTTTGACAGGGGCGCCGCATTTGGGCACGCCACAATTGCGGCGATAAGTCCCCTCTTTGAGGAGTGGCTAGGGAGGCGCCACGGCGTCCTCACCTTCCGCCTAACGCAGGTCCTCACCGGGCACGGCTGCTTCGGGAGGTTCCTGTTCAGAATAGGACGGGAGGAAACGCCCGGGTGTCACCATTGTGTGGATCGCCCGGAGGACACGGTGGAGCATACGGTGGAGATCTGCCCAGCTTGGGCAGAGCACCGCCGTGTCCTCACGGAGGCGATCGGCGGCGGCGATCTCTCGCGTCCGGCCCTAGTCCGGGCCATGGTACGGAGCGAGAGTGCATGGGAGGCTGTCGCCTCCTTCTGCGAAGCAGTGATGCTCGCGAAGGAGGAGGCGGAGCGCGTGAGGGAGAGGCAATCCTTGCGCCCTCACGCCCCTAGCCGCCGCAGGAGACGCCCTGGGCGTCGGGAATCGATAGCCGATTCCCGGCCACCGTAGGCGCGGGCTTGCGGACGGCGAGCAATGGGCAGCTCGCCGTCCGGTAAGGACCAGGCCCGGGTTGACGGCGCGTTGTGTTCCACGCGCGCCTCAAGGAGATGTCAGCACCAACTGACGGGGTCCGCTAGGGCCGATGCCCGCCAGGGTCGCGGGTTGTTCGAAAGAGATACCGTGGCCCCTGGCACAGGCAACTGAAGGAACACGGGTGGGTTTTAGTCAGTAAGAGTCTGACACTCCCTTCCGCTCCGCCCAGAGCGGGAGGGGTCATTTGATGATTTCCCACCCAAAAAGAAAAAAAAAAAAAAAGGGGGCGCCGCATTAAAATTTAGCACCACGTAAAAAATATACTAGGGCCGCCACTGATTTGTGAGGATGGATGGATATATGGATGTTTGTTACTCTTTGCAATAAAGGCACTCACACACAGATAGTTTATTACCAGGATTAACTCATAGGATACTTTTTATCCCGATATTCCAGCGGGATCAAAACTTATGCGAGTAAAACCACGTGGCGCTGCTAGTTCACAATAAAGAAAATAACGTAATTATCTAAAAAAACTTGATAAGAAAATGTTAACCTCTCTGCTCGACTAGATTTTGACATATGACGTACCAGCTGACTCGACGGGATGTTGCGAATTACGTCATGGTATTCAGGAATTTGCTTCAGCTTTCAGCATCCGAATTTATTAAGAAAAATGTGTTACCGCACCTATTTTGTACAATAAGTTTGTGGCAAATATCTTTAACTATACCTATGCTGAGGTCGGTCAAACCGCGTCATTTTACTGCGAAAGTTGTATGAAATAGATATTACTACACCTATCCAAAAGGTAGGCAACTTAAACTCGCTGAAAATATGTACATAAACCACCTAATCTCTTGATGAAAATATGCAAAAGGGAAAAATAAAGATATTGTCATTTCCTCTGCATTCTTACTTTTACCATTTTTCATACATAAACTACATATAAAACATGATCAAATCTTGATAAAAAATACAAAAAAATGTGATGCGACATGACACTTCTTAGTGCTGACCATCCACCCAATTTTCTTATTTCGATTAAAAAATGTCATAATATAGCATAATCGATAATCGGTATTTTAAAAAAATAAAAAAATTTAGAAATTGAATAAAAACTCTTTGGTATATTTTTCATGAATTAATTATTTATTTAAATATAATCATTTTATTTTAATAAGTACATACACGTACAGTGTGGATAGGCGTGTAACTTCTTATGGTTCCCTACGTCCGAATGAAAAAACGGAACCTTCATAGAATCACTCGTGTGTCTATCTGTAGGTCTGTCACAACCGATTTGTTTCGAATCGACTGGACCGATTAAGTTGAAATTTGGTACACTTATAAATTTCTGTGACTCGAACATGGCCGTGTAACATAAATAAATTAATTTATAATATGGGGTCACTTTTTGGGGTCACATTAGAAAATTAAAAAAGCTTTGCATACTGTAGGTACCGTGTGATATATCAAATGAAAGGGCTTGTAGTGAGGGTCACAAATATATTTTTATAAGACCACAGAGCCTAAAAAAAAAACAAAAAAAACAAAATATAGTTCTGTGATTATAGATTCCAGGAGATCCTATCAGAAGTCTGGTCTTAAAATAACATAGCAAATCTCTCAATATACTGCGTCAAAACATGTTCGGGATGTTATATTCAATTTAAAGTTGGTATTAGGGTTCCGTACCATAATGGTAAAAAGCAACCCTTTTTTTTGCGTGGGAAATCATCATATGAGGTCCCTCCCGCTCTGGGCGGAAGGGAGCGTCAGACTCTTACCTACTGACTAAACCCACCCGTGTTCCTTCCTTAGCCCTTTGTGTTCCGAGCCAGCGGTAACCCTTTCGGACAATCCCGCTGACCCGGCAGGCTTCGACCCTGGCAGGTACTTGTTCCACGCGCGCCTCAAAGAGATGTTAGCATCACGTGAAAAAGAAACCCTTATGGTGCGACTCAGTCTGTCCGTCTGTCACAGCTGGATATCTCAAGAACTACTAATGCTATCAACTTGAAATTTGGAATAGTTTTAGATGACGTTCGCCCAACTATTTTGCAAACAAGAAAGAAATAAAAATATTTTTGTTTTTTTTTTTACAACCGGGACTGAAAAGAGTTTTGAAAAATTCGAAGTGGGGCTACTAAGGCATGTGGGGTATCAAGAAAGAGCGTAGTTTGCACATTCTCAAAATTTTTTTTGAAGCCGCATGCTTTGATGCATGTCGTACATCTCCATTTTTTCCTAGACTCTTGGTCCATAAGTCGGTAGGTTTATTCCGGATATCCAATGCAATCTAATTCATACCGGTTGTTACATGTTGCACATAAGGCTGTTTTTTTAATATCAACAGATTTCTTGCATTTAAAGCATATGACTTTCTCCGGCATCTTGCGGTCATTTATTATAATAAGCACCACAACTTAAGCCGAATCACTGTCTCTTAAGATACAGGTTGGCTAGTTTGAGAGGCAGGGTTTTCCATATTGTGTACAGATTTTAGTTCTTGATTTGTATTGCATTGTGTTACTACCAAAGCTCATTTAAAACTGTCTTTATATAACATGTTAGATCTGTATTTCTATGAAATAAAGTTATTATTATTATTTCGTTTATTTATTTACATACCTTATTTATTACATTTTTAAATATTTCAATATAAAAAATAACTATAAAAAACATTTAAAAATATAAAAAATAGTGATCCGCCGGTGTCGGGAGCAGGGTCCAAGCTACCGGTGGTTAGGGCTCCAGAGACAGAAACCTCCTCACAATGCGAGCCGTATCGAGGAGTACTGCCTTCTGAATCAGGCTCTTGAACCAACCACCTAACGAGAGCCTCGATAGATGTTGATCGAGGCTTTCGGCCATCAGTCCATTGGCTGATACGACAATCAGCACAATGATAGCCGAGCTCACATTCCACATGTCAACAACCTCGTGAGCTAAGTCGAGATATTTAATTTGTTTCTCTTTCTCAGCTTTCACGAGGTTCCCGTCATGTGGAATGGTAACATCGACAATCATTGAGCAGCGCGAAAATCGATCTATCACCACTATATCAGGCTTATTGGCAACAATAGTCCTGTCAGTAATGATAGACCGATCCCAGTACAACGTGACAAGGTCATTTTCAAGAACTGGGTCGGGCACATACTTGTAATATGGTACCTCAGAATCCACAAGTTTATATTTCAAAGCAAGTTGCTGGTGAATAATCCTGGCCACTTGGTTATGCCTGTGCAAGTACTCGCCGTTAGCCAGACGAGAACAACCAGAGATAATATGTCTGATAGACTCACCCGGACGGTGGCATGCCCGACACACGTCAACCGTCCCGTCCTTCATAATATGTCTCCGGTAGTTATTCGTTAAGATAACTTTGTCCATAATTGCACAGACAAAACCTTCAGTTTCCCCGAAAAGGTCACCAAAACGTAGCCAGGATACGGACGCTACGAAATCTACACCGGGCTCATGAAGAGCCCGGTAGAAACGCTCGCGAAGCTAAGGAGCTTGATGACCGCAAGAAGGTATGGCAAAGCAAGGGCTTTGCCATACCTTCTTGCAGTCATCAGTAGAAAGTACCAGCCAGTTGTAGTGCAGGTGGTTTGCGCCAGTTCTCTTTAGCCATGGAGAGCGGGGTGAGCCCCTTGTCCACTGCGACCACATCACGGTGCATACCCACTTCGGCTTTTAAAAAATATTCCCTGAGACTGCACACCTCGCGGTTGTGGAGGGTCTTCGCATTTAAAAAACCTCGACCCCCGCACTTCCGCGATAATCACCGATGATCGTGGGTGATGCATCCGGTTTGCGGTCAGTAGTGTACGGACTCTTCTATCCAGGGCGTCGAGTTCGGTCTGAGTCCATTTGAGTATGCCGAAAGAGTACATCAAAACCGGCATGACCCAACCGTTGAAGGCGCGCACCTTATTTCCGCCCGAAAGAAGACTAATTAATACCTTCTTCAGGCGACAAAAGAAGCGCTCCTTCAACGATTGCTTCATGTCAGCATCGTTGATGCCTAACGCTTCCGACATACCCAAATACTTATAGCTTTCGGATGAGGAGAGGGATCTGAGGCTTATGGAATCCGAGAGTTGAATTCCCTAGGATTCCACAATCTCCCCTCGCTTTACATGCATGACTGCACATTTGTCGACACCAAATTCCATCCTGATGGCGCTACTGAAAGTTTTTTATTATTATTATTTTTATGAATTTATATATCTCGGAACCATGGGGTCCCGGTCCTTTGAAAGGCGTACGAGGGTCGAAGCCAACTCGCAGAGGCCCTTTAGGAAATTTTAATGAAATGCGGCACCAACCGACGATTAACCCTGTATGCGCTATGCAAGTGCACCCAAGGATAACCCCCGGTTGGTGTAGGATATGGAAAAACAAAAAGCCGGACTATGGGTTTGGGTGGCTAAAGTGGACTGGTTACCAAGAACTATGGAATAACTATGACCCCTTATTATTATTATTTATTTCTCGTACTCATTTTTGCTGACAATGTGTTTTTGAGAGTATTTTCCCTAATTTAGATTGTTATTTTTTATGAGTGGCAATAGCTAATGACGAGGAAAATGGAGTTTAATAAAATGGCAACACATCTATGCACTAATTTCTTTTGATGTGCCAAAATGCTATGTTCCAAGTCCGTAGAAAGAATGAATGATATGAACGTAACACATATGTCAACCGTATTCTGCTACTCGCTAATAGATGTCACTGTTTCGCTGTATTGCAATTATCGACTTGTTTGAATTTTAAAATAACGAACAGCTGTTGCGAGAAATTTTTATCAGTTTTCCTAGACGTGTTTTATCACCACACACCTTAAATTGATTATAATTATGATTGTTTTGAAGGCTAATGTCTTAAAATTTGGACTTTTACACTGGTATAACAAGCACTGAGTTTATTGAGTTTTTAGTCAATGTTTACATAATTGAGAATCAATGTTTAAATGATAACCCGCTATTTTTTAAACTACGATAACACTGTTAATCTATAGAGTCTATCTTCACTTTTATGTATAATATACACTGTTTGAATACTGGTTTTCCTATTTTAGATAATTGTTTAATTACGAGCACAATCACAACTAATGTTTACTTGTCAGCTGTCAGCTGTAATATCAGCGAGGATAGAAATCTACATAAAATTCCTAACCTAAAAACCTACGGTAGGTAGGTACTGTACAGACGCCAGCACATCCAATGCCTGATGATGCCAGCTAGATGGACCAACGATCTTAAGAAGGTGGCCGGGGCAGACTGGATGCGGAGGGCGGAGGACAGAGTGTTGTGGCCTGGGAGAGGACTCCACCAGTGCAGTGTGTGTGTGTGTATGTGTGTGTGTATCCAGTGCTGGACTGCGATAGGTTGAGTTGTTGAATTTATCATCGGCAAAAATAACGAGCATGAATTTTCAAAATAAGCATGCATGAAAGAATGAACCATTGTTCGAAAAAATTCATGCTCATTAGCATGAATTTTTTCGTAAGTGAGTACTATAGAGTACTAATACTATACAAGTACTGTACTATAGTGGCAAGAACATTATTTTCATTGCATTGCATCTAAAGATGCGTGGGAAAGTTTGAAAGATGATGTCAACCGTGTGTGATGTCAACCGTAACTGTGTAACCGTGGAACCGTGTAACCGTGTAACCGTGTGACCGTGTGACCGTGTAACCGTGTAACCGTGTGACCGTGTGACCGTGTAACCGTGTAACCGTGTAACCGTGTGACCGTGTGACCGTGTGACCGTGTGACCGTGTGACCGTGTGACCGTGTGACCGTGTGACCGTGTAACCGAGTAACCGTGTAACCGTGTAACCGTGTGACCGTGTCACCGTGTCACCGTGTAACCGTGTAACCGTGTAACCGTGTAACCGTGTAACCGTGTAACCGTGTCACCGTGTAACCGTGAAACCGTGTAACCGTGTAACCGTGTGACCGTGTAACCATGTGACCGTGTGACCGTGTAAACGTGTAACCGTGTAACCGTGTAACCGTGTAACCGTGTAACCGTGTCACCGTGTGACCGTGTGACCGTGTGACCGTGTAACCATGTAACCGTGTGACCGTGTGACTTTGTAACCGTGTAACGGCGTAAACGTGTAACCGTGTGACGGTGTAACCGTGTAACCGTGTGACCGTGTGACCATGTAAACGTGTAACCGTGTAACCATGTAACCGTGTGACCGTGTGACCATGTAACCGTGTGACCGTGTAAACGTGTAACCGTGTAACCGTGTAACCGTGTAACCGTGTAACTGTGTGACCGTGTAAACGTGTAACCGTGTAACCGTGTAACCGTGTAACCGTGTCACCGTGTGACCGTGTGACCGTGTAACCATGAACCGTGTGACCGTGTGACTATGTAACCGTGTAACCGCGTAAACGTGTAACCGTGTGACGGTGTAACCGTGTAACCGTGTGACCGTGTGACCATGTAAACGTGTAACCGTGTAACCATGTAACCGTGTGACCGTGTGACCATGTAACCGTGTAACCGTGTAAACGTGTAACCGTGTGACGGTGTAACCGTGTAACCGTGTGACCGTGAGACCGTGTAAACGTGTAACCGTGTAACCGTGTGACCGTGTCACCGTGTGACCGTGTGACCGTGTGACCGTGTAACCATGTAACCGTGTGACCGTGTGACCATGTAACCGTGTAACCGTGTAACAGTGTAACCGTGTAAACGTGTAACCGTGTAAACGTGTAACCGTGTGACGGTGTAACCGTGTAACCGTGTGACCGTGTAACCGTGTAACCGTGTAACCGCGTGACCGTGTCACCGAGTAACCGTGTGACCGTGTGACCGTGTAACCGTGTAACCGTGTAACCGTGTGACAGTGTAACCGTGATACCGTGTAACCGTGTAACCGTGTAACCGTGTAACCGTGTGACCGTGTACCCGTGTGACCGTGTAAACGTGTAACCGTGTAACCGTGTAACCGTGTAACCGTGTAACCGCGTGACCGTGTGACCGTGTACCCGTTAACCGTGTAACCGTGTAACCGTGTAATCGTGTGACCGTGTAACCGTGTGACCGTGTAAACGTGTAACCGTATAACCGTGTGACCGTGTGACCGTGTGACCTTGTGACCTTGTGACCGTGTAACCGTGTAACCGTGTAACCGTGTGACCGAGTAACCGTGTAACCGTGTAACCGTGTAACCATGTAACCGTGTGACCGTGTGACCATGTAACCGTGTAACCTTGTAACAGTGTAACCGTGTAAACGTGTAACCGTGTGACGGTGTAACCGTGTAACCGTGTGACCGTGTGACCGTGTGACCGTGTAACCGCGTGACCGTGTCACTGAGTAACCGTGTGACCGTGTGACCGTGTTACCGTGTTACCGTGTAACCGTGTGACCGTGTGACCGTGTAACCGTGTAACCGTGTCACCGTGTAACCGTGTAACCGTGTCACCGTGTAACCGAGTCAACGTGTGAACGTGTGACCGTGTAACCGTGTAACCGTGTAACCGTGTGACCGTGTAACCGTGTAACCGTGTGACCCTGTGACACAGTAACCGTGTGACCGTGTCACCGTGTGACCGTGTAACTGTGTAACCGTGTGACCGTGTGACCGTGTAACGCGTGTACGTGTAAGCATGTATCACGTGTCACAGGGTACACGGTTACACGGTCACACGGTCACACGGTTACACGGTCACCCGGTCACACGGTGACACGGTTACACGGTGACACGGTTACACGGTCACACGTTCATACGGTCACACGGTTACACGGTTACACGGTTACACGGTTACACGGTCACACGGTTACACTGTCACACGGTTACACGATTACACGTTTCACGGTTACACGGTTACACGGTTATGCGGTTACACTGCTACACGTACATGGTCACACGGTCACACGGTTACACGGTTACACGGTCACACGTTTACAGTGTCTCACGGTCACACGGTTACACGGTTACAAGTTTACACGGTTACACGGTCACACGGTTACAAGGTGACACGGTTACACGGTTACACGGTCACACGGTTACACAGTTACACGGTTACACGGTTACACGGTCACACGGTTACACGGTTACACGGTTACACGGTCACAAGGTTTCACGGTCACACGGTCACACGGTTATACGGTTACACGTTTACACGGTCACACGGTTACACGGTCACACGGTTATACGGTTACACCGTTACACGGTTACACGGTTTCACGGGTACACGGTCACACGGTAACACGGTTACACGGTTACACGGTTACACGGTTACACCGTTACACGGTTACACGGTTACATGGTCACACGGTCACACGGTTACATGGTTACACGGTTACACGGTTACACGGTCACGCGGTTACACGGTTACACGGTCACACGTTCATACGGTCACACGGTTACACGGTTACATGGTTACACGGTCACACGGTTACATGGTTACACGGTTACACGGTTACACGGTCACGCGGTTACACGGTTACACGGTTACACGGTCACAAGGTCACACGGTCACACGGTCACACGGTTATATGGTTACACGTTTACACGGTCACACGGTTACACGGTCACACGATTACACGGTTACACGGTTACACGGTTAACGGGTACACGGTCACACGGTCACGCGGTTACACGGTTACACGGTTACACGGTTACACGGTTACACGGTTACACGTTTACACGGTCACACGGTTACACGGTCACACGGTTACACGGTTACACGGTATCACGGTTACACTGTCACACGGTTACACGGTTACACGGTCACACGGTCACACGGTTACTCGGTGACACGGTCACGCGGTTACACGGTTACACGGTTACACGGTTACACGGTCACACGGTCACACGGTTACTCAGTGACACGGTCACGCGGTTACACGGTCACACGGTCACACGGTCACACGGTTACACGGTTACACCGTCACACGGTTACACGCTTACACGGTTACACTGTTACACGGTTACACGGTTACATGGTCACACGGTCATACGGTTACATGGTTATACGGTTACACGTTTACACGGTCACACGGTTACACGGTCACACGATTACACGGTTACACGGTTACACGGTTAACGGGTACACGGTCACACGGTCACGCGGTTACACGGTTACACGTTTACACGGTTACACGGTTACACGGTTACACGTTTACACGGTCACACGGTTACACGGTCACACGGTTACACGGTTACACGGTATCACGGTTACACTGTCACACGGTTACACGGTTACACGGTCACACGGTCACACGGTTACTCGGTGACACGGTTACACGGTTACACGGTCACACGGTTACACGGTTACACCGTCACACGGTTACACGTTTACACGGTTACACTGTTACACGGTTACACGGTTACATGGTCACACGGTCACACGGTTACATGGTTACACGGTCCACGGTCACACGGTCACACGGTGACACGGTCACACGGTTACACGGTTACACGGTTACACGTTTACACGGTCACACGGTCACACGGTTACACGGTTACACCGTCACACGGTTACACGTTTACACGGTTACACGGTTACATGGTCACACGGTCACACGGTTACATGGTTACACGGTTACACGTTTACATGGTCACACGGTCACACGGTTACACGGTTACACCGTCACACGGTTACACGTTTACGCGGTTACACGGTTACAAAGTCACACGGTCACACGGTTACATGGTTACACGGTCACACGGTCACACGGTCACACGGTGACACGGTTACACGGTTACACGGTTACACGGTTACACGTTTACACGGTCACACGGTTACACGGTCACACGGTTACACGGTCACACGGTTACACGGTTACACGTTTACACGGTCACATGGTT
Organism: Mesoligia furuncula; assembly: GCA_916614155.1. Taxonomy (NCBI): domain Eukaryota; kingdom Metazoa; phylum Arthropoda; class Insecta; order Lepidoptera; family Noctuidae; genus Mesoligia; species Mesoligia furuncula. The sequence goes on from OU744799.1 coordinate 30,573,891, forward strand.
ACACGGTCACACGGTTACACGGTTACACGGTTACACGGTTTCACGGTTACACGGTGACACGGTTACACGGTTACACGGTTACACGGTTACACGGTTACACGGTTACACGGTTACACGGTGACACGGTGACACGGTCACACGGTTACACGGTTACACGGTTACTCGGTTACACGGTCACACGGTCACACGGTCACACGGTCACACGGTCACACGGTCACACGGTTACACGGTTACACGGTTACACGGTCACACGGTCACACGGTTACACGGTTACACGGTCACACGGTCACACGGTTACACGGTTACACGGTTCCACGGTTACACAGTTACGGTTGACATCACACACGGTTGACATCATCTTTCAAACTTTCCCACGCATCTTTAGATGCAATGCAATGAAAATAATGTTCTTGCCACTATAGTACAGTACTTGTATAGTATTAGTACTCTATAGTACTCACTTACGAAAAAATTCATGCTAATGAGCATGAATTTTTTCGAACAATGGTTCATTCTTTCATGCATGCTTATTTTGAAAATTCATGCTCGTTATTTTTGCCGATGATAAATTCAACAACTCAACCTATCGCAGTCCAGCACTGGATACACACACACATACACACACACACACTGCACTGGTGGAGTCCTCTCCCAGGCCACAACACTCTGTCCTCCGCCCTCCGCATCCAGTCTGCCCCGGCCACCTTCTTAAGATCGTTGGTCCATCTAGCTGGCATCATCAGGCATTGGATGTGCTGGCGTCTGTACAGTACCTACCTACCGTAGGTTTTTAGGTTAGGAATTTTATGTAGATTTCTATCCTCGCTGATATTACAGCTGACAGCTGACAAGTAAACATTAGTTGTGATTGTGCTCGTAATTAAACAATTATCTAAAATAGGAAAACCAGTATTCAAACAGTGTATATTATACATAAAAGTGAAGATAGACTCTATAGATTAACAGTGTTATCGTAGTTTAAAAAATAGCGGGTTATCATTTAAACATTGATTCTCAATTATGTAAACATTGACTAAAAACTCAATAAACTCAGTGCTTGTTATACCAGTGTAAAAGTCCAAATTTTAAGACATTAGCCTTCAAAACAATCATAATTATAATCAATTTAAGGTGTGTGGTGATAAAACACGTCTAGGAAAACTGATAAAAATTTCTCGCAACAGCTGTTCGTTATTTTAAAATTCAAACAAGTCGATAATTGCAATACAGCGAAACAGTGACATCTATTAGCGAGTAGCAGAATACGGTTGACATATGTGTTACGTTCATATCATTCATTCTTTCTACGGACTTGGAACATAGCATTTTGGCACATCAAAAGAAATTAGTGCATAGATGTGTTGCCATTTTATTAAACTCCATTTTCCTCGTCATTAGCTATTGCCACTCATAAAAAATAACAATCTAAATTAGGGAAAATACTCTCAAAAACACATTGTCAGCAAAAATGAGTACGAGAAATAAATAATAATAATAAGGGGTCATAGTTATTCCATAGTTCTTGGTAACCAGTCCACTTTAGCCACCCAAACCCATAGTCCGACTTTTTGTTTTTCCATATCCTACACCAACCGGGGGTTATCCTTGGGTGCACTTGCATAGCGCATACAGGGTTAATCGTCGGTTGGTGCCGCATTTCATTAAAATTTCCTAAAGGGCCTCTGCGAGTTGGCTTCGACCCTCGTACGCCTTTCAAAGGACCGGGACCCCATGGTTCCGAGATATATAAATTCATAAAAATAATAATAATAAAAAACTTTCAGTAGCGCCATCAGGATGGAATTTGGTGTCGACAAATGTGCAGTCATGCATGTAAAGCGAGGGGAGATTGTGGAATCCTAGGGAATTCAACTCTCGGATTCCATAAGCCTCAGATCCCTCTCCTCATCCGAAAGCTATAAGTATTTGGGTATGTCGGAAGCGTTAGGCATCAACGATGCTGACATGAAGCAATCGTTGAAGGAGCGCTTCTTTTGTCGCCTGAAGAAGGTATTAATTAGTCTTCTTTCGGGCGGAAATAAGGTGCGCGCCTTCAACGGTTGGGTCATGCCGGTTTTGATGTACTCTTTCGGCATACTCAAATGGACTCAGACCGAACTCGACGCCCTGGATAGAAGAGTCCGTACACTACTGACCGCAAACCGGATGCATCACCCACGATCATCGGTGATTATCGCGGAAGTGCGGGGGTCGAGGTTTTTTAAATGCGAAGACCCTCCACAACCGCGAGGTGTGCAGTCTCAGGGAATATTTTTTAAAAGCCGAAGTGGGTATGCACCGTGATGTGGTCGCAGTGGACAAGGGGCTCACCCCGCTCTCCATGGCTAAAGAGAACTGGCGCAAACCACCTGCACTACAACTGGCTGGTACTTTCTACTGATGACTGCAAGAAGGTATGGCAAAGCCCTTGCTTTGCCATACCTTCTTGCGGTCATCAAGCTCCTTAGCTTCGCGAGCGTTTCTACCGGGCTCTTCATGAGCCCGGTGTAGATTTCGTAGCGTCCGTATCCTGGCTACGTTTTGGTGACCTTTTCGGGGAAACTGAAGGTTTTGTCTGTGCAATTATGGACAAAGTTATCTTAACGAATAACTACCGGAGACATATTATGAAGGACGGGACGGTTGACGTGTGTCGGGCATGCCACCGTCCGGGTGAGTCTATCAGACATATTATCTCTGGTTGTTCTCGTCTGGCTAACGGCGAGTACTTGCACAGGCATAACCAAGTGGCCAGGATTATTCACCAGCAACTTGCTTTGAAATATAAACTTGTGGATTCTGAGGTACCATATTACAAGTATGTGCCCGACCCAGTTCTTGAAAATGACCTTGTCACGTTGTACTGGGATCGGTCTATCATTACTGACAGGACTATTGTTGCCAATAAGCCTGATATAGTGGTGATAGATCGATTTTCGCGCTGCTCAATGATTGTCGATGTTACCATTCCACATGACGGGAACCTCGTGAAAGCTGAGAAAGAGAAACAAATTAAATATCTCGACTTAGCTCACGAGGTTGTTGACATGTGGAATGTGAGCTCGGCTATCATTGTGCTGATTGTCGTATCAGCCAATGGACTGATGGCCGAAAGCCTCGATCAACATCTATCGAGGCTCTCGTTAGGTGGTTGGTTCAAGAGCCTGATTCAGAAGGCAGTACTCCTCGATACGGCTCGCATTGTGAGGAGGTTTCTGTCTCTGGAGCCCTAACCACCGGTAGCTTGGACCCTGCTCCCGACACCGGCGGATCACTATTTTTTATATTTTTAAATGTTTTTTATAGTTATTTTTTATATTGAAATATTTAAAAATGTAATAAATAAGGTATGTAAATAAATAAACGAAACAATAATAATAACTTTATTTCATAGAAATACAGATCTAACATGTTATATAAAGACAGTTTTAAATGAGCTTTGGTAGTAACACAATGCAATACAAATCAAGAACTAAAATCTGTACACAATATGGATGACCGCAAGATGCCGGAGAAAGTCATGTGCTTTAAATGCAAGAAATCTGTTGATATTAAAAAAACAGCCTTATGTGCAACATGTAAAATTAAAAATAAAAGTTAGAAGCAGGCGGGACCCATTTGAGTTTAAAAATATAATAAAAAAATGGTATGGGTCCCGCCTGCTTCTAACTTTTATTTAATTTAAAATGGCCTTGTTTTTAGCTTTTCATTTTTTTTTTAACTTATTTTTTTTACCGCAGTCGGGTTTTTTAGTTTGTTTAATTACATGTTTTTTATTTCCACCTTTTTAGTTTACAAATTTGAAAGATTTCGCAGACGATTTAGTTCTTGGTAGGTACGTGTTTTTTACGATTTGTCACTTCGAATTACTTTTAACCATATAAGTTGTATATATTTTTGTAATCACCTTTAAAAACCCTTTATTTTGATACCCCCCTCGATAGGTTTCGAGAAAAAAAAATATTTTGAAGACATAATATTGCGCCAAAAATCGGCTATTTTATATTTTTTCAATTTTGATATACCCAGTGACACTCGCGCTACCAAGACAAATCTAAAGACGTATCATTTATCCAAATCCGTTCATTCGTTTAGAAGTTACGAGGGAACAAAGAAACGGACATACATACATACATACATACATACATACATACATACATACATACATATATACATACATACATACATACAGGTCAAACACATAACCCTCCTTTTGGGCTTCGCCGCAGTCGGGTAAAAAACTACCAAGTTCATACAACTAATAAAACATATTCAAATGTAAAGTGATTGCGGAATACCCAATTTATCCAATTAATTTATCATCATTCCCAAACTTTTGTTAAGCATACCTAAAAAATGTATATTGGGCATTCTGTAGCAAACTATTGGAAAGTATCTAAAATAAATAATTGTACATTATATAACAATAATTTGAAGCGGCGAGCGCATTCCGAAGATAAATTCAAATATAGAAAACAATTCGGCGCGAAATTCAATGAATGACTATGGTCAAAGGTCCTCAGTTATTGACTCAGTTTTAATATAATGTCCAAAAAACTATTTAAATTACATTAAAAAAGCATAAATCATTATTATAAACAATGCTTTTTGTATTAAAATCATTTTATTTTAATTTCTGAGTAAGGATTTCCGACGTTCGACATATAAATTACTCGAGTCAAACGAAATAAAAAAAAAAATCGTTTATCATAATCGCTTTCGCACATCATTACGATAAAAAAAAACAATAATGGATGGCGATTTTGAACACAAATTGAGTAGTGGTAATGAATAATACGTGTTATTGGACCTGTGCTTCAATATTACGTTAACATTTGGGCATTTTCGTGTTGTTTATATTATTTCCAATAATATTTATCACATTTTAAATCTTACCCACATGTGTGTGCGTGACATTTGTGAAAAGTTAAATGTAAACACGCACGATTGGCGCGAAACTTCGATATTAGATATCAAAAAACTTCATTACCGCTACTTATTTAACTTGAACAATGGATGAATTCGTCAAATAATTAAATGATGTATTATTCACTGCCCCTGTTGTGGAGTCTGGATATTCGAAATCCCCAATTTTTATGTTTTTTAGCCTCGACCACCACTGTCAACAAAATGGCGATTATCGCATTTACAGACTTGAATTTAATAAAGGTAAATAAATATGCTTGCACGCTAAATATGAAATATTTAATGGCGTTAACTTAAGAGTTTTTTATCCAACTCTCTTAATTAACGCACATTCATTAGATTGGATGGGTAGCATAACAAATATTTACATAATCAATGTAGGGTGTCGTATGTCGTAATTCCTGGGTCCAATGGGACCCAGTACCGAGCCGGCGGAGGTTCGTGTGTTCGGGTCCATTCGGGGGCGCTCCCGAACTATACGGTTAATGCTTTACGCTATGCTGCCTAGTAACCGCCCACACAGGCCTTTAAGGGGCTTACATGACTAAAGCGAAGCTGCATAGGAAATAATGAGAAGCGCGATGACACAACGCTGGTAATTTATTGCAAAATATGAAGAAATTATTTCATTACAAAAAATCTATTATTTGGACTAAAAAATTAAAATATTAAATTAAAAATTTAAAAAACCCCCGACACAAAAAACATACCTAATAAAATTAAATGTAAGTAATTGGAAAAGGATCAAATAAGTCATTTAAAAACCCCCAACTTAAAGAATCTAGGTAACGAGACTAAAACAGATAAATTCAAATGGTAGTCGGGGGACCTCTTAGAATAGAATGTGTTCCACAGAACGGTCCCCCGACTTCCATATGAATTTATCTGTTTTAGTCTCGTTACCTAGATTCTTTAAGTTGGGGGTTTTTAAATGACTTATTTGATCCTTTTCCAATTACTTACATTTAATTTTATTAGGTATGTTTTTTGTGTCGGGGGTTTTTAAAATTTTTAATTTAATATTTATTTCATGCTTTTTGTAGGGACTCCTTAATTTTTGAATTTCAATTCTATTATTTTCTTGCGTTTTAAGATTCAGGTAATTTGGTGTTTAGTCAGGTTTTTTATCCGTATAATAGTTGAAGAATAATTTTTAAGACTAAACAGATTTTTTTGTTTTATTATATCCTTTTTCTAGTTCTTCCTTTAGTTATTCAACTTTCTTACAAGTATTTCATAGCTATTAGATATCTTAGGTACCTATTTCAGATCTAGTTTATAAAATGGGACTGCGACACTATCTGATGTAGAAATACCTACGCTTTTTAAGTAGGATAATTCCATTCGTAATAATAATAGTCAAACTTAGTGGTCGTAGGTACGAGTCATCACTCCACTTTCCTCATCATTCTAGACCATTAATCAGACAAAAAATATTTTCAAGTTTTTAGTTTTCATTTCGTTAGTTAATATTCCTCATTCCCTTTCAATATAGTACACATTATTCTACTTGTCAAGCCCTTGCATTTGATATTTATATTGAAGGAGTTGTGAAGAAAAAATATAATTCGCCATTTTGTGGTGGCGGCCATCTTGGATTTGAAATTTGTAATAGCGTATCGTATTCTACTAGTCAAGCCCTTTCATTTGATACCCATATTGAGGGAGTTGTGAAAAAAAAAATGGAAATCGCCATTTTGTGGTGGCGGCCATCTTGGATTTGAAATTTATCATAGTGTATAGTATTCTACTATTCAAGCCCTTTTATTTGATACCCATATTAATGCAGTTGTGAAAAAATATGTAGTCCGCCATTTTGTGGCGGCGGCCACCTTGTACCGATTTTCATCAAACATAGCTAAGAACACTCCCGACTAATTCACCTTTCAAACAAAAAAAACAAAATCAAATTCGGTTCATCCGTTCGGGAGCTACGATGCCACAGACACACACACACACACACACACACACACACACACAGACACGCCAAACTTATAACACCCCGTCGTTTTTGCGTCGGGGGTTAAAAACACTAGTAGGTATTTTAGTATGTCGTTTGTAGAATAATCTGACAAAAAATCAAAATAGTTGTAGGTATGTATACTAGTATGGTTTTTATTTTAAAAATAAAAGTTTTTAGAGGTATCTTCATGATTTTTTTCTATCGAATCAAATTAGTTGTATTATGTTTTCAACACACTACCTACCTAGCATAATCCTTAAGAATACCTATCATATATTTTTCTGATTTTGTTTACTGTAGTCGATCATATACTTTTATTGTTTCTAAAACTTGCGTTTTTTTGTGTTTAGGTCCTGTAAGTATTTTAGTACAGTCAAGTACTCCTGACCTAAACATAGTTAGACCTAAGCTGGGTAAAGACCTGCGGGGTAATTGCGTAACCAGCGTAACACACTATCATTAGCAATGGCTTTCGTTTTGACAGTTCAACAAAATTTTCCGATCATTTACTTATTAGCAATATCCTTCAATGGCCGATTTGCGTAGATGTGACGCATGTTTTCTCCCAAATTGTTATTTTGTTTTTTTTTTTTGATGCGTCATGTTTGCCGCAAATGAACGTATTTTATTTCTTCCAAATGATTCAGATTGAGATTGATAGTGTAGTGTTACGCAATGAGGGTGCAGACGGCTGATCATATTGGCAATTTGGCAGACACCAACACACTAGGTAGGTAACGAAATAAAAACAACAAAATAATTAAGTTATCAGAAACCCAAACTATGACAGAAAAAATTGTTTGTTACTTCCAAACAATTTTTATCTGTCATAGTTTGTTATGTTACGAATTAAGATAATTATTTTATGATTAATTTATATTTTATCTATACATACCTACCTACATACCTAAAAAATAAATAAAATTGAAGTGTCTATTTGTAATGTCAAAATAACAGCTTTTTACTGAAAGTACCTATAGACGGTACCTAAAACAAAAAATAAGACTATTTTTAAAATGTTCGTCTGTCTGTCTGTTACGGCTAATCTCCGAAACGTCTGGACCGATTTTGATGGGACTTTCACAGGCAGGTAGCCAATGTTATAAGGAGTAACTTCCTTTTATTTTAGAAAAAGAATTAGGGTTCCGCGCAAAAAAGTTAACACCCATGAATTTCTGACATCCACTCGTGCAATGCCCGAAGGCAGAAGCTAGTTATCTAAAGATGAGATAAAATGCAAGAGATGCTTGAAAATCCCTGCTTATAATTTCCTATTCATTTCGTAATTTGTTCTCCTAATCCTGTTGTGACTGTACCAGCTTATCTTAATGACAAACATTAGAAGTAAGTGAACATTCATTTACATAGTTGTAAGTACCTATGTCTAGCACGTTTAAGTTATCACTTAGGGGGCCGGCGTAGCGTAGGATGCGTACCTAGTTCATACAAACGTATTACCAAAATAATTTGTACTTAAACGTATTCTTAAAGGTAGTGTGTATATATTTCGATTGGATTATAAAATATATAGGTTCCCAAATATATATTTTGAAAGGACTCTGATATAAAGACGAGGTATGAGGAATTTCCTATAGATAACTTATTTTTCTCTTAACTCGTCTTTAAATCAGTGTCCATTCAAAATAATAATAACTTGGGAACATAGATATTCTGTACTTCAATCGGAATTACAAATTATTTTGGTACCTATTACGTTTGTATGAACTACGCATACTCCGCCAGCGTTTACGCCGTACGCTATTTCAAACAAACTTTCAAGCCTTTATTTTTCGAAATGAATGAACCGATTTTAATGAAACTTCATACGCATAATATGCAGGATACAAAGGTCTAAAAAGTTAGTAGAGACATTTACGAAATGTCTTATTTAAAAAAAGAAAACTGGAAATCTCTGTTTCTATGGAAAATTTTAAATCGGTCTAATTTGGTTGTAGCACTATTTTTCGAAAATGTTCTCTACTAACTTTTTAGACCTTTGTATCCTGCTTATGCGTATGAAGTTTAAAATTGAAAATACATAAAAAAAGGGTTCCGACAAATTGAGAACCTCCTCCTTTTTGAAGTCGGTTAAAAACATATAAAATTTTACATTTGTCAATTTTCACTATCGAAAATCACTAATAACTTCAAAACGGATTACCCTATTTACACAATTTATTTTGCCCTATCCGTGTTAGACCTAAACCTATCAAATGACACTAAAAACAATACAATATCTACACAAACAAAAAATCATGTTTTCAACTTACGTAATACCTAATAATGGCGTGAATTTACCTTACAAAAAAGTTACTTCGTTTATACTGATTCAAAATAGGAAACTATTAAATAAATCGAGCTTAGATAGGCATTTTTTTGTTGCTCAATTTTTGCACTTCACAGATGCGTGTCTCAAGCGGATGGCACCCGCGCTCGCACTACTCCCAACCACTCCGAGATGACGTGTCGGTGAGCGGTGTCTAATAGCCTTGGGCATTATCGTTCACTTAATGGATCTAGTTCATCAAATCTCTTTTTATTTTGTGACTGGGCCACTAAAAGACTCAGGAAAAGTAGGGAAAGACTTTTCGAGCTGTATGGCCTTAAGCCTTATATTAACACGAAAACTTTTAATAAGTATGTTGCTACTTACTCTAGAACTTTTAAGAACGCTTGTAAGGCAGCTAAAGCCTTCTACATTAGCAACAAGGTTAAATCAGCGGACAATAAAATAAAGACGGTTTGGAAAATTATAAATAATGAAACGAACAGGAATAAAAAGCATAATTCTGATTACACACTGCAGACGTCAAGCGGTCTCATTTGCGCTAACAAAGAAGTGGCTCAAGAATTTGTAAATTTCTTTACTAGTATCCCACTTAAAACAACTGAAACCTTAAATTCGTCGCCCTCACTCGCTTTTGATTTAGTCAGGGCGAACGTTTCAGCCTGCCCGAGTGAATTTAACTTTAGGCATATTAACCCTATAACAGTAATTAAAGCTTTTAAGCAAATTAAGATCAAATTGACTGAAGATCTTTGGGGAATGTCAATTAAGGTCTGTACCTCCATAATTGAGACTATTGCGCCTTACTTAGCCTTAGTATTTAATTCGTGCGTGGATCAAGGAGTCTTCCCCGATTTGATGAAGTACAGTAAGGTAATACCACTCTACAAATCCGGGGACAGTAAAGACACCAATAATTATAGACCCGTATCCGTTTTGCCGGTTTTCAGCAAGGTGTTTGAAAAGATAATGCTTAATCAAATGCTCAATCATTTTAACACGAATAAAATCCTACACGATCAACAGTATGGTTTCACTAAAGGACGTTGTACGACCGACGCCGGTGTAACTTTATTAAAACACATTTTTAAAGCGTGGGTTGAGGCCCAAGACGCCATAGGAATCTTTTGTGACCTCTCCAAGGCATTTGATTGCGTCGATCACGAGACCTTGCTTTTGAAACTTGAGCATTACGGACTTGGAAAACTTGCTCTCAGTTTAGTTTGTTCTTATTTAAATGATAGACAACAACAAGTTCAAATAAATGGAGTCAATTCACTTGGTTTAATAGTAAAAATTGGTGTGCCACAAGGCTCGATATTGGGTCCTTTCCTCTTTTTAGTGTATATTAATGATCTACTCCATTTATTAAAAAATCAACCACAGATGGTGTTATTTGCTGATGACACTTCCTTAATTTTTAAGGTAAATAGACGTGCTACAAATTTTGACGACGTAAATAATGCCCTACTGCAGGTCCAAAATTGGTTCACTGCTAATAATTTAGTATTAAATGGAAATAAAACTAAGTGCATAAGATTTTCTTTACCAAATGTCAAGGGTAGTGATTGTGAGATAATATTGAATCAAGAGAAACTAGAATTCGTCGATAAAACTGTTTTCCTAGGGATCACGCTCGACTCAAGGCTACAATGGGGTCCTCATTTAACAACTCTTGCAGGACGGCTAAGTTCAGCAGCTTATGCTGTCAGAAAAATCCGTCAATTTACTGATGTAAATACCGCGAGACTAGTCTATTTTAGTTACTTTCATAGTATCATGTCTTACGGTATTTTGCTTTGGGGACGAGCTGCAGACATCGATTCTATTTTTATTCTGCAGAAAAGAGCCATCAGAGCCATATATAATCTCCGCAGACGCGATTCTCTGAGGGAACTTTTTAAGGAAATTAACATCATGACGGTGCCTTGTCAATATATCTATGAAAACATCATGTATGTAAGGAAAACTTTACATCTTTTTAGTAAAAGAGGTGATAGACATAATTATAGTACTAGAAATAGGGACCTTTTGGTTCAACCAGGCTTCAGACTGGCTAAAGTAGATTCATCTTTTATGGGGTTCGTTCGCTGTGTTTGAGTAGTTCATCGGAACGAATCGCTCCGGAGTTACTCAAGTCTAGGTGTCTATGTGTGCGTTGCTCGAGCGCACTTTGTATTTACATTGCCTTCTGGGAAAGGTGTAAGTACAAAACGATCCCTCTAAGGGAAGATGTATGCTGTAGCCAAAATATTTAAGTTATCTGTAATATAAAAGTAGTTTTGGTTAATTTATTTATCTGGTTTCGTAATGGCGTACCCTATTTTTTAGATTTATGTGTCTTTTTTAAGTTATTTAATGTTTCTCAGAAGTTTACTAAAGGATCATTTTGCACACATAGGTGTCCAAAATGATCCCAAGGCTGCTACTGGCCGTTTTAAAGGGCATTCCCTCTTTCACAGCGTCTAGTGCCTTCAGCATGGCATCCTCACTCCAGTTTTGGCGAGTTGTTTTCCGAATGTAACCACGCGGCATGATCTGCAATAAAATAAAAGTAGTGGGTAAAATGATCCCTGGGCTCATTTTATACAGAATGAAAGGGATCATTTGACCCCAAGTGCAATATTTGCACACATCGCTCAAAACCTAACCTAAAACATCACTATACGAATAATAACAAAATATACTTAAAAACGTTATCAAACGTATATAGAAACCATGAGTAAGACCGTCATTTAAAAATAGTTAGTAAAAAGGAAATAATCTTACACTGAAAAGTTTCTTACCGTAGATAAACAGCACCGATTTTATATTTTTGATCATGGAACAACGCACTGCACTTACACCGCCATGACACGTCACTGGGCGACTGATCGGGTGTCGGGAGGGACATTTACAAGTAAATCCGATAGATGGTTCTAGTAGTTCATTGAGAACTGCGGGGAATCATTTTACCTCGAGGGATCATTATGTACACCTTTCCCCTACTATCTGTATTTTGTGGTGCTAGCGTCTGAACAGCAGCATCTTCCAAGTTCCAGTAGCTCTATGGCAACCAAGTGTGTTGGGTTGGTACCGATGTGAGGTGGTCAAGGTTTTTTGAAGTAAGTACTACGAATCGAGATCAATGTCGATTAATCGAGACCTAAAGGGAGAAGGGTTACACAATTTTGAACTACTTTCTGTTTTGATTCAAAAGTGGACGAGGTCGCTCACATTGGGTAATAACATAATTTTTTGGCAGTTACAAGGTAGCTACCTTGTTCCAGCAGAGTTCTCAAATCATTTATTGAAACCGTGTTAATGTGTAGTAGTTTTGTGGTTCTTGTACACCTGCTTATGTGTTGAAGGGTGAACTATCTGGTCAACATCAACTCAGCCTATTGCAGCCCACTGCTGGACATAGGCCTCTCCCAGGCTGCGCCACAACACGCTGTCCTCCGCATCCAGTCCGTTCCAGACGTTTCCTTAGGGCGTCCGTCTGCTAGCTGGTATTCTATAGGATTCCTAAAAAGACAGGACATGTCCAGCTCAAGGATAACTTTAATCACTGCTTGCTAAAAGATATCAAGGACTAGATAGGTGCAGTGTGGAATTTACAAGATAATTTTTTAACCAGTACACAAACTTTGGCAATAGATTCTGAACATTTTTTTTATAACCGACGAAAAATTTCTAAGCATATGCTGAATTCATAATTACAGTTTGAGCATTGGTTAAAAATTTATCCTGTATGTATCTATGCTGCGATATCCAAGACTGAAAGATGTTCAAATGTTGCTGTCTAGATGTCTGCCACTGACTGATATTATTCGTTCAACGTCCAAAAGTTCCAATGTAGGTACACTTACCTACACAAAGTTGTTTACAGGCTGGTATAAAGATGATCATTATATTTTAATAGATAAAATTACTAAGTGTGACTGACTTTTTATTATTATACTTACACGTGTATGTTTTTCAACATTATATTTGCATACCTACTTAATATAAAAAGTTAACAGTCTTAAAATAATAATATGTCATTAAAAGTAGCTAATCCAAATAAAACAACTTCTACCCGTTTTTATCGAGTCCGCGTATCACTAGTCGGTTTCCCTCAGTCGTGAATTTATTTAAATCGCCAGTTTCGTTGATTAGTCAGTTTCACTGATTCGTCAGTTTTGCTGATTAGACAGTTGCGTTAACTCGACAGCAGAGAAAAGAATTGCCTGAATTGCTCTGGATTGATATCTTGCATCCCGAATGGTGAAATATGCTGTACACCTATTATGTATTACCCATATTTGCTGAATAAATGTCTATTCTATTCTTTCGGAGCAATAAAAATAGTGTTCATTGCCCCGAACTGGTATCACGTTGACACACAAATGGCGACCCGGTGATTAGATATCAGATATCTATTCGATAATGCCAGACCCGCTATGTAATAAATTAATGAAATATATTCCATTGAAACATTCAGTACCTGCTTAAGAGCGTTTACGCCGTACGGCATTTCATACAAACTTTCAAGCCCTTGTTTTTCGAAATTAATGAACGGATTTTAATGAAACTTCCTAAGCATAAGCAGGATACAAAGGTCTAAAAAGTTAGTAGAGAACATTTTAGAAATGTCTTATTTAAAAAAAGATAACTGGAAATATCTGTTTCTATTTAAAGTTTAAAATCGGTCTAATTTGGCTGTAACACTATTTTTCGAAAATGTTCTCTACTAACTTTTTAGACCTTTGTATTTTGCTTATACGTACGAAGTTTCATTAAAATCGGTTCATTCACTATTATATTATTATATTATGTTATATTTTAGGGTTTTTTTGATTGTGTCCTGAAAATACTTTCTACGAGATTAGATTAATGATTAGAGGCTGATTTTTCAATCATCTGATAACTTTTCGGGGAATAATTTTGAAATTTTGACAGTTAAATTAAATTGACGTTAAACGTCAAACGTCAATTTTATTCCTCGAATAAAAGTTATCTGGCCATGGAAAAATCAGCCTATTTTGAATGAAATTATTAGCTACCTAATCTAGTTAGCCGGAATTTATCAAGACTAAGAGGTGGTGAAACAGACTTAAAATCGTTCACGTCTGGTCTAGAAAAATAGGCATACGTAGTTACTGATAGGCTCGTCTGAGCCCATCACCACACTGGCCGGTAGAATTACAGCGTTGCCGCTAAATAAGAAGCAATACTGAATTTTATCTATTTAATTCAACTGGCGAGGCGCTCCAAAACAAAGATAGCTGACGTGGCTCAAAAGGCTACCCAACTTAAATGGGATTGGGCAGGATATGTTTGCCGTAGGTATACAAACTGTGGGTCTATACAGCACAGAACTGGTGGCACTGAGACAGTGAGGCGGGGTTGCGGCAAACCTCGTAGGAGATGTGGGTGAGCTGGATAGGTTCCGTCAAAACTGAAAGGAGGACGCGCGGACTCGCGAAAGATGGAAGGAGTGGAGGGAGGTCTTTGCCCAGGAGTGGGCTCACTTCTACGCGCCTATTTATTTTAAAACCAAACGACTCTTTTACAATTTTGAGACTGATTCTGATGATGATTCTTCTGATGAATAATTAAATTCGCTAGAGTGATCGAATACAATCAGCCTCATGCATGATGTAAGGTTCCCTTTTGCAGACAACCTTATCTGTACGTACCTAGGAGCTCTTTAATGTATATAATGTGAGCTCATGTAGAGACCCTAATTCCCCTAGTGTTACGAGCGGAATCCGGAATACATTCCCTATTACACGTCAAGTACAGACGCCAGCACATCAAGCTACTACAATCTGTCAAATTTCTTTAATAGGTTTTCAACTTTATTGCTAAAGCATAAGGTTTAAAGTTGTGCGACGAGTTACGACATTTTAGTGAAGGGCGTTAGGCGTCACGTGGACCCATATAATATGGGCCCTCGGAGACTGTTACAATACATATGCTCCTACTAGAAGGGAATCCTGACAGATAAATGGAGCCTATACTTTCCCAGGACATTTCGTGGAATGAACCCTCAGGCTCAGGACAGTGATACTTTCATAATTTATCTGTGGTTTTGCAAATTGGATTGGTGATCACAGTATTTTGAAATTACTTCCAAAGTTAATTCTGTAAGAAAATAATAGTTAGGTACCTACTGTGAAGAGCTGATGATCTCTTCTAAGAAATCAAACAATGTTACGATTTCATTAGGTTAGGTAGGCAAGTTAACAGGTTCCGGCGCGAAAACGAGACAATAATAAAAGTTTTATTGTTATGACGGCTATATATAGCCGTATAGTGTCCTTGAAAGTGTTAGGAGTTTTTGGATGATTCATTGCTTAGTATAGATACTATTATCAAGAAATTCTTTTCATTCAAGATGTATGGATGATGGCATTAGGGTCAGTTAGAGAAGTGAAGTCACGTTATTTCAGTTTACTCAACTGTTTTTTGGCTTGCTGCTTTGAACTCGGAGTAAGATAATTTAAAGCAGGGGTGTCAAACTCAATTTTGCAGAGGGCCATATATTAGATTTAGAATGTGTAGGCGGGCCAGGTTCAAATTAAAATACTAAAACATACTAAATTATTTTAACATCTTTATTTATTTAGTTATATATAGGTAGTTGTTACAAATCATACCAAAAGTAAGAAAGAAGGTGAGGGAGGGGGCGCAGTATGCGTTAGCTGCACGGACGAAATAGAAGACGACTTCGCGCGCGCACGAGAGAGAGAGAAAAGCATAACTAAGACTCGTCTCGTCAGGCGCTACTCTTGAAATTACTTTTAAGTAAAGCGCGCGTATTTTTAAATCTGCGTAGAGGCATTGAGTGCAGTCTAAAATCTCTTAAAAAAATATTAATTTATCTGTGATATATTGTGATCGCGGGCCGTATCGAAATGGCCCGAGGGCCGGATTCGGCCCGCGGGCCGTATCTTTGACATGACTGATTTAAAGTCTATAAGGTAAATAGGTACTCTTACAACATCATAGCAGCATTATGGTATATCTAGATATAATATACAATGTACGATTGTTTGTTTTCCCAAATGGAATAAAATAGCTCGCTCTAACTACACACCTGTTTTTTTTTACTCCGTGACCTTTCTTAGGAAACGGTTTTGGAGGGTCTGCATACTATGAAACATTTAACAACCTCTTAAGAGGTCATTGTACCTCTTAAGAGGTTGTTAAATGTTTTACCAATAACCCGTTATAAGTAAACGATCTGCGCAGGAGTGCAGTCAAGTCTGATCACTATGCAAGCCGATCCCTTGAGAGTGCGAGCTAATTACCTAGGTGTGTTCCTTGGCGGGCACCTTTCCTTCAGTGAGCACATAGGCGGCTCGATCGCGCGCCTCCTCCGCTCTCAGTAGGCTCCATATAGACTGCCAGCAAATTGTCACTTCTATCATGACCTATGCTTGCGTCGTCTTCGCACACGCTAAGCCACACCGTCTCCATAGTATGCAGACCCTCCAAAACCGTTTCCTAAGAAAGGTCACGGAGTAAAAAAAAACAGGTGTGTAGTTAGAGCGAGCTATTTTATTCCATTTGGGAAAACAAACAATCGTACATTGTATATTATATCTAGATATACCATAATGCTGCTATGATGTTGTAAGAGTACCTATTTACCTTATAGACTTTAAAAGTTTAAATTATCTTACTCCGAGTTCAAAGCAGCAAGCCAAAAAACAGTTGAGTAAACTGAAATAACGTGACTTCACTTCTCTAACTGACCCTAATGCCATCATCCATACATCTTGAATGAAAAGAATTTCTTGATAATAGTATCTATACTAAGCAATGAATCATCCAAAAACTCCTAACACTTTCAAGGACACTATACGGCTATATATAGCCGTCATAACAATAAAACTTTTATTATTGTCTCGTTTTCGCGCCGGAACCTGTTAACTTGCCTACCTAACCTAATGAAATCGTAACATTGTTTGATTTCTTAGAAGAGATCATCAGCTCTTCACAGTAGGTACCTAACTATTATTTTCTTACAGAATTAACTTTGGAAGTAATTTCAAAATACTGTGATCACCAATCCAATTTGCAAAACCACAGATAAATTATGAAAGTATCACTGTCCTGAGCCTGAGGGTTCATTCCACGAAATGTCCTGGGAAAGTATAGGCTCCATTTATCTGTCAGGATTCCCTTCTAGTAGGAGCATATGTATTGTAACAGTCTCCGAGGGCCCATATTATATGGGTCCACGTGACGCCTAACGCCCTTCACTAAAATGTCGTAACTCGTCGCACAACTTTAAACCTTATGCTTTAGCAATAAAGTTGAAAACCTATTAAAGAAATTTGACAGATTGTAGTAGCTTGATGTGCTGGCGTCTGTACTTGACGTGTAATAGGGAATGTATTCCGGATTCCGCTCGTAACACTAGGGGAATTAGGGTCTCTACATGAGCTCACATTATATACATTAAAGAGCTCCTAGGTACGTACAGATAAGGTTGTCTGCAAAAGGGAACCTTACATCATGCATGAGGCTGATTGTATTCGATCACTCTAGCGAATTTAATTATTCATCAGAAGAATCATCATCAGAATCAGTCTCAAAATTGTAAAAGAGTCGTTTGGTTTTAAAATAAATAGGCGCGTAGAAGTGAGCCCACTCCTGGGCAAAGACCTCCCTCCACTCCTTCCATCTTTCGCGAGTCCGCGCGTCCTCCTTTCAGTTTTGACGGAACCTATCCAGCTCACCCACATCTCCTACGAGGTTTGCCGCAACCCCGCCTCACTGTCTCAGTGCCACCAGTTCTGTGCTGTATAGACCCACAGTTTGTATACCTACGGCAAACATATCCTGCCCAATCCCATTTAAGTTGGGTAGCCTTTTGAGCCACGTCAGCTATCTTTGTTTTGGAGCGCCTCGCCAGTTGAATTAAATAGATAAAATTCAGTATTGCTTCTTATTTAGCGGCAACGCTGTAATTCTACCGGCCAGTGTGGTGATGGGCTCAGACGAGCCTATCAGTAACTACGTATGCCTATTTTTCTAGACCAGACGTGAACGATTTTAAGTCTGTTTCACCACCTCTTAGTCTTGATAAATTCCGGCTAACTAGATTAGGTAGCTAATAATTTCATTCAAAATAGGCTGATTTTTCCATGGCCAGATAACTTTTATTCGAGGAATAAAATTGACGTTTGACGTTTAACGTCAATTTAATTTAACTGTCAAAATTTCAAAATTATTCCCCGAAAAGTTATCAGATGATTGAAAAATCAGCCTCTAATCATTAATCTAATCTCGTAGAAAGTATTTTCAGGACACAATCAAAAAAACCCTAAAATATAACATAATATAATAATATAATAGTGAATGAACCGATTTTAATGAAACTTCGTACGTATAAGCAAAATACAAAGGTCTAAAAAGTTAGTAGAGAACATTTTCGAAAAATAGTGTTACAGCCAAATTAGACCGATTTTAAACTTTAAATAGAAACAGATATTTCCAGTTATCTTTTTTTAAATAAGACATTTCTAAAATGTTCTCTACTAACTTTTTAGACCTTTGTATCCTGCTTATGCTTAGGAAGTTTCATTAAAATCCGTTCATTAATTTCGAAAAACAAGGGCTTGAAAGTTTGTATGAAATGCCGTACGGCGTAAACGCTCTTAAGCAGGTACTGAATGTTTCAATGGAATATATTTCATTAATTTATTACATAGCGGGTCTGGCATTATCGAATAGATATCTGATATCTAATCACCGGGTCGCCATTTGTGTGTCAACGTGATACCAGTTCGGGGCAATGAACACTATTTTTATTGCTCCGAAAGAATAGAATAGACATTTATTCAGCAAATATGGGTAATACATAATAGGTGTACAGCATATTTCACCATTCGGGATGCAAGATATCAATCCAGAGCAATTCAGGCAATTCTTTTCTCTGCTGTCGAGTTAACGCAACTGTCTAATCAGCAAAACTGACGAATCAGTGAAACTGACTAATCAACGAAACTGGCGATTTAAATAAATTCACGACTGAGGGAAACCGACTAGTGATACGCGGACTCGATAAAAACGGGTAGAAGTTGTTTTATTTGGATTAGCTACTTTTAATGACATATTATTATTTTAAGACTGTTAACTTTTTATATTAAGTAGGTATGCAAATATAATGTTGAAAAACATACACGTGTAAGTATAATAATAAAAAGTCAGTCACACTTAGTAATTTTATCTATTAAAATATAATGATCATCTTTATACCAGCCTGTAAACAACTTTGTGTAGGTAAGTGTACCTACATTGGAACTTTTGGACGTTGAACGAATAATATCAGTCAGTGGCAGACATCTAGACAGCAACATTTGAACATCTTTCAGTCTTGGATATCGCAGCATAGATACATACAGGATAAATTTTTAACCAATGCTCAAACTGTAATTATGAATTCAGCATATGCTTAGAAATTTTTCGTCGGTTATAAAAAAAATGTTCAGAATCTATTGCCAAAGTTTGTGTACTGGTTAAAAAATTATCTTGTAAATTCCACACTGCACCTATCTAGTCCTTGATATCTTTTAGCAAGCAGTGATTAAAGTTATCCTTGAGCTGGACATGTCCTGTCTTTTTAGGAATCCTATAGAATACCAGCTAGCAGACGGACGCCCTAAGGAAACGTCTGGAACGGACTGGATGCGGAGGACAGCGTGTTGTGGCGCAGCCTGGGAGAGGCCTATGTCCAGCAGTGGGCTGCAATAGGCTGAGTTGATGTTGACCAGATAGTTCACCCTTCAACACATAAGCAGGTGTACAAGAACCACAAAACTACTACACATTAACACGGTTTCAATAAATGATTTGAGAACTCTGCTGGAACAAGGTAGCTACCTTGTAACTGCCAAAAAATTATGTTATTACCCAATGTGAGCGACCTCGTCCACTTTTGAATCAAAACAGAAAGTAGTTCAAAATTGTGTAACCCTTCTCCCTTTAGGTCTCGATTAATCGACATTGATCTCGATTCGTAGTACTTACTTCAAAAAACCTTGACCACCTCACATCGGTACCAACCCAACACACTTGGTTGCCGTAGCTACTGGAACTTGGAAGATGCTGCTGTACAGACGCCAACACATCAAGCTACCCGAAACTGTCACGTTTTCCCCAATCAACTTTGAACCTTATGTTTTAGCGATAAAGTTGAAAATCTATTAAAGAAATTTGACAGATTGTAGTAGATTGATGTACAGACGCCAGCACATCAAGCTATTATAATCTGTCAAATTTCTTTAATAGAAAATATAAGTGTCGGGTAGCTTGATGTGCAGGCGTCTGTACATCTTCTTAGTATGATTCTTTAGTCACCATTAAGAGGAAACGCGGTCAGAGAGACTTTTTAAAAAAGCCTAAGTAAAAAGTCATAATTCGAGGTTTGGCTCTCGCCTGTTTTCTCCTACAACATTGGACCAATTTAAAAGATATTTCATAAACAGAATAAGAAGGATATATACTGTGTCCCTATGTTTTTCTTTTTGATGATACATTATTTTTATAAGTACTAGAACCCAGATCGTTTACTTATAACGGGTTATTGGTAAAACATTTAACAACCTCTTAAGAGGTCATTGTACCTCTTAAGAGGTTGTTAATGTTTTCTCAACTAGCAATTTTCTCTTGCGGATATGCTGATTTAAGAACTAAGGTATTACAGCAGACTGACATGTGTCTAGACTGTGACAGTACATCTTATAAAAGCATGATTTAAGGCGTTTTGTACTAAAATAATACTAACACTTAGTACGTGCTCTTATAAACGCTCTTATACGTGCTTGTATAAAGAATCGTTGTAACACATTTATCAGCACAGTTGTCTTACAAGTGCATTTTTAAAGAGCAATTGCTCTTGAATATTACATATTTGCACTTAAAAAATCATTTTAAAAGTACCTACATTCTTTCTTAGTAGAGTCTGCATTGAGTCTAGGTCAGAATGACGGGTGTACCTACTGTTACAGAACTGAATATGTTATATATGAAAGGAATGCACCAGCAATATACCTGAATGTACCTTTAATGAAATTCAATGTACCTCCAAGAAACAAGAACAATTGTAATAATAAAGTGAGCCGCAGTCCTGACAGTCAGTGAATACTAATAATGAATGTAATAGATATCTTATGGTTACCTAATATTTACCAGAGGAATGTACCTTCAATGTACCTCATAAAAATATGTTCTGAAAATATAATGCGACGAGTAATTAACGAGAAAATCAAGAAAATAAATTTTGACGCCTACCAATTTTTAATAGCAATGTGAGTATAGTGTTATTTGCTCGTATTGAGATTTGAACGTGATTATGAGAGGGTTATTTACATTTGTTTACATACCTACATGTGATTTGATAAATCAAACAAATATTGATTAGATAATGAATTATCATTTACTCAACGTTTATGAAAAGCAGTGAAAAATACCTACCTTAATAAACTTTTGCATAAAACTACTACAGGAAAAGTTTTTAACCAGTGCGCAAATTTTGACATAATAAACTTGAATATATTTTAATAAACACGTATTTTTTGTTTTGATATGTTTCAATAGTAAAAAATTAAGTTAACGCTTACGAGACTTGTTTACTCAGAAATTTATTTTATGGACGTCGCTTGCCAGTCAGTCGACCGGTCGCCCGATTCACGCCGCGCGTCGACCGGTCGCCTGACGCGCCAGCTGCTATCAGAAGTACTCACGCGCGCTCGCGGATTATTGACCCCAGTTTAGCGCTACAATTTTTTAAGTTTAGACTGTGTAAAGTTATTTGTAAACGTAATTTTTCGTAAATTCCAAATTATCCTTCATACTTTCATGGGCTTAGGACCATCAAAATGCAGAAAATAAATCATAATAAGTAAGAAAGTAATACGTTTTAGTCCATTCAAAATAAAACATTTAGGTATGATAGGTACTTAGACATGATACAATTTGCGTCAATGTCTAATCAAAGAGAACCTAAGACACTAAGATTGTTTATAATTTCTTCTTACCTCTACATTTTATTAATCACAATAATTTTAGGTATTGTTCGAAGTGACCTCCTCCCTTTTCAAGGCATAAACGTGCACGTTTAAATAAGTAAGCATTTAGTTTGTTTAGGACACTAACACCACTTTTTACTTCATTGAAAGCGTTAATTATTTTTTCTTTCAAGTCATCTAGGCTCTGAGCCTCTTCTACATACACCTGGGGCGTTTCACTTGTTTCATACACCTTGGTTTGGGCTCGCATACGAGGTACGCTCTCCCTTTCGTATCTTCTTCGTGCTGTTCGTAAATTTTCATTACTTAACAAATACACTCGCACCATTTCATAATACTCGCGGTGAGTAAAATGAGACATTGTCACTACGCTAGTCTAGTACGCGGCACGCGCGCAGAGACGGCGAAGGGACATCCGACCTCCGCTTCCGCAAGTGACCTACGCTTTGGAATGGGCAACTAGCTTCATATTTTCTGACTGACCGACTTCTTGACAATTCAAAAGTGCCTGTAAATGGTTTAATTGAAATAAATGGTTTGAGTTTGAGTTTGAGTTTGACGTACTGCATGTGTGCATGCGTTTTGTTTATCAAACGCCGGCGCCGCGCCGCATGCCCCCGCACCCCTGTCTCGTGCGCTGGGCCTTCGCGTTTTCATTCATGCTCATTCATAGTATTACTATTAAATTATATCCATGTCTTGCTTATTTCAAATTGGGACAAAGTGGAAAAATGAAAAAAAAAAAAGTCATAAACTAAAAATGGAAATGTGTTCTATTGCTTACACTGAGCCACCAAAAAAAAATTGCGCACTGGTTAAAAACTTTTCCTGTATAAAGCCAAGTTGTAAGTGTGAATTAAGTCTTCTCTGAGTCAAATTAAAAAGAAGACGACTAATAGTAGAGCTCTATCAGAATATTTTGTCTTTTAAAATACTTGTGAACACTTTATTAAGAATGTCGGCCATTATATTTGTGTAAACAACGCTAAGTGTTTGCAACAGTTAAGCATAGAGCATCTATACATATAATAAATCTGTAGAAGGGTCAATTCTGTACATTGAAAATATTGAAAAAATAAATAGCGGGGGGTGTTGCTGGATCGATACCAAACCCAAATATGTGATTAAAAAAATTTTTGTCTGTCTGTCTGTCTGTCTGTCTGTCTGTCTGTCTGTATATGCAGGCATCACGTGAAAACTAACGGTTCGATTTCGATGAAACTTGGTATAATTATACCTTATTATCCTGGGCATAAAATAGGATACTTTTTATCCTGGAAAAATACGTAGAAAAAAAAAATCTTATTTTTCGGTTTTATTCATAGACGTTGTTCTGTAGAACCGCGAACACACGTTGCATTACCCGTAGTGGATAATTTTCCATTTCAATTTAAGAGAATACAGTTTCCTGTAGCTTTGTGTTACGCCATGACAATAAAT
The DNA here is from genome assembly GCA_916614155.1 of Mesoligia furuncula. NCBI lineage: Eukaryota > Metazoa > Arthropoda > Insecta > Lepidoptera > Noctuidae > Mesoligia > Mesoligia furuncula. The sequence continues at coordinate 30,597,517 of OU744799.1, forward strand.
AAGGCTCAAGGTCAGACCCTAGGAGTTGCTGGCGTAGATCTTACCGCGAGTTGTTTTTCACACGGGCAACTTTACGTAGCTCTTTCCCGTGTGAGCAGTCCAAGAAATCTTCATGTTCATATTCCGGACGAGCTCACTAACAATGTTGTGTATGCTGAAGCTCTCAATTAACTTTCTGTCGCATTGTCACGATCACTTTTTTATTATTGCAAACTTTTCGTCACTGTCAGTAATTTACTGCTACATGCTACTTATCAAGGTCGGAATTACTATGAAAAAAATACTTACTACAGAACGCGAGCTCAACAGCAGTAGCTCAATAGAGGGATCTCCTTAATTATTATAGGCTTAGCCGTATTTGGGTCCAATAGATATTTATAAGATGTCATTGTCAGAGTTACTCAAAATGCAGAAATAAACCATCCACGCGAAGACCGACATCCGCGCGGACGGAGTCGCGGGCGGAAGCTAGTATAGGAATAAAAATAAACAAAAATAAAAATATTTTAAAACACACTCAATAGTAGGTACCTACCTACTTACCCACCCATTAGGTACAGCATGTTTGACTCACCTAACTTTTTACCTACCACAAAATGGTAATTTGTATGCCATGGTTTTAAAAAGAACCCTAAATTTATTAAATGGCTGCAAGTAGTTACCTTATGTAAGTGCTCAATAAGACCAAAAGGTTAAAACTTAACTTAGGTAGTGTGAAATAGGACATTTTAGTATTAAGCTTATCTTAAAGAAGAGTAATTGGCCTTATAAATCTCTAATGGCGTCGGTTTTTATTTTTACAATTAATTAATATTTTTTTAAATAATTTTGATGCGGTTTACACAGATTTTCAGAAGGCTTTCGATAAACTGGACCACACACTGTTACTTAATAAAATTGCTTACAATGGAATCAGAGGGGACCTTTTACGGTGGTTTATATCTTACATAACTAACAGAACACAAAAGGTTGTTGTTAATGGCTTTGAATCTAGCTGTTTTCGGGTCACCTCTGGTGTACCACAAGGTTCCATTTTAGGCCCTTTATTATTTATTTTATACATTAACGGCATAAAAGACTGTTTTCAAAATTCTAAATTTCTTCTCTATGCGGACGATTTAAAGGTCTATAAAATTATTTCTGATAAAGTCGATTGTTGTAACTTCCAGCAGGATTTAGACCGTTTCTCTAGCTATTGTTCTTCCAATAAGCTTTACCTCAGTCTTCCAAAGTGTCATGTTATAACATTTACCAAAAAGAAAAATATTAATGAGTTCGACTATCGTCTTGCTAATACGCCAATTAGTAAAGTAAGTTTTCTCCGCGATCTTGGTGTTCTGCTAGATTCGAAGCTCCATCTGGATGCTCATATAGATAAAATTGTTAACAAAGCCTACCAAATGTTTGGTTTTGTCATGAGATCTTCCAGGGATTTTCGTCGACCTTCCACCTTTTTGCACTTATACAAATCTATAATTAGGCCACAGTTAGAGTTTGCAGTACCTATTTGGAACCCTTTTTACGTCAAATATAGTGAAAGACTAGAACTAGTACAACGTAAATACCTTCGTGCTTTGAATTTTAGATGTTATCGGAATAAAATGTCATACCACTCACTTCTTAAAAAGTATGATCTTCTGACCTTAAAATCAAGACGGAAACTTCTGGAAGTTATGACTCTGTTCAATGTGTGCCGCAATAATTTTGATTGTCTGGACTTAGTTAGGAGTTTATGTTACCTGGTTCCTCGAACAGTTCATGTACGTGAGGTACGTACTCGACGTCTATTTGCTACCAGCCTATGTAAATCCAACGCTGGCTCGCGCTCACCATTTCATCGTATGGTCGAGACATATAACAATGAGTTTAATTCAATCGACATTCTCTTTTTTAGTAAAAATGCATTTAAGAAGCAAATCCAAGCAACCCTAAAAGATCAGCAAGGCAATGTGCAATGTGGGGCATAACTAGCGCAGGACCTCATGCACCTCTTTATCCACCTTTTTTTCTTTTTTCTTTTTCTTTTTGAGCCAACTAATATTATAGACAAAATTCATGTTGACTCTAGCGTTGCTTGTGTGTTTACAATTGTATCTTGTAATAAGATTTAATTTTTCTTGTCTAAATCGGCGGTCATTATGGCAAAACACATTTTTTTGTTTTTTTTTTTTATTGAAGGATATACCTTGAAATCGATTCAGTAGTCATTTATGAACAAACTACTTTCAGGACTTGCGTTTTTTTTTTAATTTTTTTTTTTTTGCGTTTTTATTTTATTATATTATTATTACTTTTTTTCTGTTACACCTTATATAATAAAGTCAAGTTTAATCATTTACACACAAAAATTTACTTTATATTAATTTCTTTCTTTTATTAATTAAAAAATCCAGATAAGTATGAGTTCTAGGGCAATTACTGTTATATAGGTAATGTATCTGTGTTACTAGCTAGTTTTAAGTACTTTAAATTGTAATCTGTGGAGAACGTAGTGGGTAGCATAATTGTTTTAAATGTTATATTTAAGATTTTATGAATGTTTCTTATTGTGCTATTGTTTGTTTTTCCTTAAATAAATAAATATTTATTTACCTTAAGGTGAATGCGCAGGGACCTCGGACAATTTAAGGTGAATGCGCAGTGGTCTACCACTTGGTTGGTTTTTTGCAATTTTCAGGTCAGTGTCAGGTTTGTATCTTGATCAAAATATGATTTGCGACTCTAACAGGTACCTACATCTTTACAGAATTATAATTATTCGAATCATTAATACATCTTTCTTATGGAAAAGTTCTTAGGGAAAAAATCTAACTAGAAAGATTCTATTCTAATGACTATAATTCTGTAAATACATATACAGAGCGTTAGGTTAAACGAGGAACATACTTTGAGGGGAGTTAGTACTCATGAAAATGAGCTACTTTTACTATGGGGCCGAAACTGAAATCTCAAAAAAAAAATCCGCTGTTCAGTACATTTTGACGAGCTATGCGAACATAAATGTAGGAAACGGCTGATTTTTTTTTGCGATTTCAGGGTTCATACCATATTAAAAGTTGTTCATTTTTATGAGTACTAACTCCCTTCAAAGTATGTCCCTCGTTTAACCTAACGCTCTGTATATTATAGTCGCGAATCATATTTGATCAAGATGCAACCTGATACTGACCTGCAAATTACAAAAAAAACGTAAGAAAACTTTAATTATCCACCTTAAATTGTCCGTGATCCCTTAGGTTCCGAAACCAAACAGAAAAGACCCTGACTGGCGTTCTATTATTGCAGATTCTCACTGAACTAATGTATATTACTCTATGCCAATATAGTACTTTCTAATTCCATACTAACTAAACTACAATTTGACATACGACAACACTACGATCAGTCTCATTATTTTGTGTTTATTATATTTTTTCTATAGGCTGTTTAGAGGTTTTGTCAGTGCCCATAGACTAATATATTTAAAATGAGAGTCTTTTTTTTAATGAGTTCTTTTATTTACACCTGCGCGCGCATCGCTAATGCTGGCTGGCACGGCGCGCGGGAAAACAAAACTAGCGCGCCATTTTCCAAACAAGTTAATATTTAACACTACAAGTCTGTTTTTTCCCCGCAAGTGTGTTGAACACGTCGTATGAAACGCGTGTGCATTGATCATTAGATTCTCGGCTTTCTTATCGCACTTGCATGCGGCTCGCGCGAATAATACCGCCTCGAGCATAATGATACTATTTTTATGCCATCAGCGCTCGCGCACACTCTTTCGGCCGTTGTGATAAATACTCCCTTATTGAGCTTCCAGAGAGCAATATAAGGGAAATTACACTTAAAAGGGAAGTCGTAAGAGCGCTCTAAGTCCTATTTTCCCTCAAACCATGCCATTATAAAACTATTATAAGTTATTTTGGTATTACAAGAGCAGTAATAAGATTATTGTTAGTGTAAATTAATCTTCAATAAGAGCGTTATAAGTTGACTCTAAGTAAGAATTCTCTTATAAAGTGCTCTTAAATCGACACTTACAGTTGTTTAATGCTAAAAGAGTAAAAAAATATAGGTCTTGGGACACTTGTAAGTTAAAATTTTGCTAGTTGGGTTACCAATAACCCTGTATAAGGTTTTACGTACGCACGCTTACGTTTACGTATAGGTTCTATATCAATGTTGTACAGATATATTAGATACTAATGACTATTGACATACTTATGTTCTTATCTCATTACTACCTAGGCGGTCAGACTTCCAACTGAACAATGTGCTGCACTTGTGTTAGAGCGACACGTGTCGACTCCGTGGAGTATTTGTTTACAATACAATATTGTGTTCTTAGAGCTAGGCTATCAAGGTTAGGCTGGGATGCTGCGGTCAAGGACTGGATGGGTGATGATATTAATTCCAACAAAATGGCGTAATAACGTCACTGCTGTTGTGTGATATTTCTCAAAGGGTTAGGTAGAGCTAACCTGGGCTCTTAATCTATTGAATGTCCGTACTACGCTAGGCCGGGTCTATAGATCAAAGTGAGAAGAAGAAAATAGAGTGAGAGTAGAGTAAAGTAGTATAATAGAATTAGTGTGAGTGAGAATAGTGCAATACTTACTTACGCGGTCAAAATGTATACAGCAGCATTTTAATAACCGACAAAAATTTCAACGCAGACGCCAGCACATCAAGCTACTACAATCTGTCAAATTTCTTTAATAGATTTTCAACTTTATCGCTTAATCATAAGGTTCAAAGTTGATTGGGAAAATTTGACAGTTTCGGGTAGCTTGATGTGCTGTACGAAATCCATAGCAACAGGGTCTCGGGATGCCAGTGTCCCTGCCACCCTGTATAGAGGTTCTTATACAGGGTGGCCATTACAGGTTCTTCCAATATTTTCACTGACCAAAATGTCTGTGCTGTCAACTGCTGTCTAAAAAAGTACAGATGAACTTGCTTGGTGTTTCAACTTTGTCAAGATACCTTCTAGCCATTTAAACGAAGTGCGAGCGACACGTCGCGGCGTACATTGATTATTATTAAGTAATCCACCGATCATCTGACATCTGAACTGTGCAATTAATCTGTCCGATAGGCGGTTAGTACTCTCTGTTCCTTTTAGTTACCAACAATGTACGAAGGTACAAATAAACATTTTTAAGAAGGTACAAATAAATTATTTTTAATCCTTTGTCCAGCCTATCGCAGTCCACCGCTGGACATAGCCCTCTCCCAGGCCGCGCCATGACACTCTGCCACACAGTCTGCCCCAGCCACCTTTCTAAGGTCGCTTGTTTATTTGTTGATAATAATCGATATCAATCCTAAACATAATATACGCGTTGCGATTTAATTGCGTGTGGTATACCAATAGTAACGGGTGGTTAGAAGATCAAACGTCTGACACTCAGTCTTACCAAGTAACTGGGTTGTGGAGGTCAGATAGGCAGTCGCTCCAAATTCTTAGCAAATACTGTTATTCAGCTGCATTCGGTAAGACAGGAAGCGGAACCTAACTTAGTTGGGAAAAGTCTAGTTAGATTAATTAGTAGTGTTTAGACGATGAAGTAATTTGTTGTTTCAATTTACGGAGCCCTCGGTGCGCGAGTCCGACTCGCACTTGGCTGGTTTTTTAATCTCTACATAGCGGTGCCCGACTGATCAGCTGCCACTGCATCTCGTGTCTCGATACCTACGAGATAGTTACTGCACAAGACATTAGCTCTACATAGAGATTAAAACAGAAGACGAACAAACAGGGGATCGAGGAGGATGGGGTGGAGGGGGAGATCAGGGGATCAGACCGGAATAATTCCATAAAATTAGTCCCATCTGCCATAATCAGCCTATAATGTTCCCACTGCTGGGACACAGGCCTCCTCTCGGTGAGAGGGAAGGGGCCGTAATCCACCACGCGGGCCCAGTGCGGATTGGCAGATGTCACATCTCTTTGAATTTTTGGTTGTGGGACATGCCGGTTTCCTGACGATGTTTTCCTTCACCGTTTAGTCCCATCTATTCAAACTTTATTGCAATAGATAATGTAGTAGGAACCTAAAATATTCAGCCTCATTGGTCTAGTTATCGCAAGCGCTACTGCTGACCACGGGGTCCTGAGTTCGATTCCTGGGTCGGGCAAAGTGTTAATTGGTTTTTCCATCTGGCATTTGGAGTCAGGATTTGTGCTTGATGGCAACAGGCTCGCCCTTGTTACGTGGGTCTTAAACGTAAGTGGCGACATGTGGGTGTAGTACTGGTGCACCTCTGCCTTCCCCTTTGGGGGATATAGGCGTGATGATATGCTACCTAAAACAATAAAAGGAAAACTTCACGTTTTGCATTACTCTTAACTGAACATTGATCTCTTTTCTACGTAGATCTCTTAATTCAACGTAAAAGCTAACAAAATGCGTAATTCGTCATCATCATCTGTCTGCCTTTTCCCAACTATGTTGGGGTCGGCTTCCAGTCTAACCGGATGCAGCTGAATACAAGTATTTTACATGGAGCGACTGCCTATCTGACCTCCAGAACCCAGTTACTGGATAGTACGATACCCCTTGGTAAGACTGGTTGTCAGACTTTCGGGCTTCTGGCTACCCGTAACGACTGTCAAAGATCCACGGTTGACAGCCGGGACCAACGGCTTAACATGCTCTCCGAGACACGGAGGGGTCTCGGTATGTAAATACTTAATTCAGACACAGTCCATTCAATTATTACAATGAAAAGATGGTCACCCATCCACAGACTAACCACGGCAAGCGTAGCTTAACCTGATCGATCGACCTGTGCTGCTGTTATCATAATTATAGCAACGGACGCCTCGAAAATAAAATGTGATTCATCTTTACACTAATTTGTATATAACAAAGAAAATACTTGAAGAGAAACCCCTTGTTTTTCTGACCGTGAGATACACTGGAAATAAACTATAGGTAGGTAGGTAGGTATGTATCTTTCATCGGTAAACTACGTTGTAAGAACAACTTATAATAGATATGCAATAACTACGTCAATTTTTTCATCTATCATTTTGACATCAAGCTAGTTCAAATTCATTGGCCGGTTTGTCAATAAAACTCTATTACCTATCATTCAATTTCATATCCAATGTTGTCAGGATCGTATTGTGGAGTTATCTATCTGTATACAAAGTAAGTAGGTACATAGTCAGTTACATTCACAGAACACTATACTCCTAGCGGAGAAGAACGTCATGTTCATACAAAAATGTTGGTCTAAAAGTAAGACAACTAGCGTCGCTTGTGGGCCCCTTTGGCAACTTAGACATGGCGCGAAATTTGAAAGTGTGCATGTGTGTGTATGCATGTGTGTGTATGCATGCGTGTGTATGGTTGTTGTGTTTGTGTGAGTGTTCTTTGGTGATTTGAATTTGTAGTTTATCAGGAAGAGCTCGCTCTAAAACAAATTACTAATTCATATTATTAACGAGCTTTTGATAATAATAGGAATCAGTAATTTATTTAGAACGTGCTCATGAAGTTCTAAAACAGAATTAAATAAAAGCACAGTTTAACGTATACAACTTTATTTATGAAGGAAACCATAATCAATAAGACACAATCATACATTACACGCCAATTGTTTGTAAATGGTACACAAGGCTACATAATATGAAGCTATAATTTCCAGTATAAGGTGATCTCGAATTGTATAGAATTTTCGTACAATGAGGTGTCAGTTTATACTGGAAATGTTTATCAGTGTATGTGCAGTACCTAAGTGTAAATTAAACGATCTCTACATCCTGTGATTCTTCCTGTTTTTGGTCTTTTAAAATTAAATTAAGATTATTATTTAGAACTATAGAGAACTTTTCTGGTTGATTGATTATTTACTAATAAAATATGTATGAATGAGAATAAACATTTATTATAAATTAAGTATTCATAATAAATATTTCATCGTAGGAATAACTTAATTTTAAGGTTCAAGAATTATAATTGTTTTTTTAGACAGAAATAGTTAGGCTAACATAGTTTATAGATGAAGTACCAATTAACGTAAGAGAACATTTTTTTATAATTTTGAGTTATATTATAACATTGGAATTCAGAATTCTCCGCTGTATCGAATGGTATTATTAAAAACTTTCTATAGTTAAAAAAAATGTCCCATAAAGTACAAATTTTTGGACTGCGACAAACGAATTATGACAAAAAAAAAAAATAACATTTATCTTCTCGGTAAAATAAAGTAAGTCATCGTATTAAATTATTTAGTCCATTACCTTAAACCTCAAATCAGACAATTAATTAAATAACATGTTCCTTACTTTAATTTATGATAAGTTTTTTAAGAATTATTCTCTTACATTAACATCTCACAAAACTATCTTTATTTACGCTCCTTACTGTAATATGCATAAAACGTAACAAGTAGAAATCAAATTCGTATTTGCTTTATTTTATTTTGTTTTTTAAAAAGTTCGTTGCTAAAATCTAAATATATAAAACTCAAAGGTGACTGACTGACATAGTGATCTATCAACGCACAGCCCAAACCACTGGAGGGATCGGGCTGAAATTTGGCATGCAGGTAGATGTTATGACGTAGGCATCCGCTAAGAAAGGATTTTGATAAATTCTACCCCCAAGGGGATAAAATAGGGGATGAAAGTTTGTATGAAACTTTGTCAATTTTAAACCGATCGGGCTGAGACTTTGCATGAATATAGCTACTACGACGTAGACATCCTCTAAGAAAGGATTTTGATAAATTCTACCCCCAAGGGGATAAAATAGGGGATGAAATTTGTATGAAACTTTGTCAATTTTAAACCCATCGGGCTGAGACTTTGCATGCATATAGTTAATATGACGTAGGCATCCCCTAAGAAAGGATTTTGATAAATTCAACCCCCATGGGGATAAAATAAGGGATGATGGCGGATGTAAATGTATTAGTTTTTTTTAATAATACTTAACGCGAGCGAAGCCGCGGGCAAAAGCTAGTACTGAATATTTACATTAATTTGATTCTCATTTGATACCAGAAGTATCAATTAATATAAGGGACAAACCACGGTTTTTCAGGAGAACCAAAAAACGATTATATTTGAGTGGATTAAAATATAGCATGTCCCTTACATTAAAAAAACATGTTTAGTTGTGGTTTACGTTACTAATATTTTATGTGTAAACCGTCGAGCGTAGTGTAAGCAGCAAGAGAAATAGAAAGTTATACGTAATTCTATTGTAAAGGACTTTTAGTGTTGTAATTATGTAACTATAAGATTATCTACTAAAATTTATGGCATTTTAACACCATGGAAATAAGTTCTTATCATGACTAATGTTGGTATGAACCAATATTAATCATTCAAAGCAAATATATACGTTAGTTTCAGGTTTTACAGCTTAGCCATCACAGATTTAAATGAAATTTAGGAATACAAAAATAAAGCAATTGTTAATATTACTAAACAGTCTATAAAACTTGAGTTTAAAACTTCTGAAAAGTAATCGTCGTTCGTCGTTTCAGCCGATAGACGTCCACTGCTGGACATAGGCCTCCCCCAATTTTGGGAGGGTTTGCCATAATCGCCACGCTTGGCAGGCGGGTTGGCGATCGCAGTATGGTATGTTGATGGAATACATAAAGAACGCTGCTGCCCATTCTCCGGTACGATCCTTAGTCGCCTTTTACGACACCCACGGGAAGTAAGGGGTGGTGGTATTCTTTAAGTCCGGCACCACACAGACCAGACATAAAAGTAATAGTATTCTAATAAACAGTCTTACAAAATCTATACTTAGTAATTGAATGAATGTACTGGAAACGAACCATCCCATTTCAACTTTCACTGCCATCATGCTAGTCATCTTTCACACAATTCATGCACCTCTTATTCCCTGACATCCGTCCGTCCCTTCTATTCGTCATTTTAACTTTCACTGCCATCTTCTAATCATCTTTCACAAAATTCATGCACCTCTTATTCGATCTTCTTCCCTTACATCCGTCCGTCCCTTCTATTCGTCATTTCAACTTTCATTGCCATCGTACTAATCATCTTTCACAATCGATCTTTCGTTTCTAGTACATTCATTCAATTACTAAGTACAGAGTTTGTAAGACTGTTTATTTAGAAGTTTTAAACTTAAGTTTTATAGACTGTTAATGTGTTGAATTTATCATAATTACGCAGACATAAAAGTCGAAAATATAAAAATAATATTAACAATTGTTTTATTTTTGTATTTCTAAATTACATTTAAATCTGTGATAGCTAAGCTGTAAAACCTGAAACTAACGTATAGATTTCCTTTGAATGATTAATGTCAAAATGTGAACGTGTCCCTTACATTAATTGATACTTCTGTGGCCTTAGTGTGAGTTTTATTCACTCACGTTCGATTGCGAGCGCGTTAGAATTTTATATGGAAAAAGTTATAGCGCCGCCTGGTGGTCACTAGGAGAAACCTAATTTCCCATACAAAATTCTAACGCGCTCGCAATCGAACGTGAGTCGAAAAAACTCACACTAAAGCCACTGGTATTGATATGTCAAAAAAATATTATTTGTGTTTTAATATATTTATTTTCTTTTGTAGGCTCGCCTACAAAAGAAAATAAATTACAGAATCTGTTAATGCTTATGTAAAATATAGAATCTATTTTAATTGTTACATTTTGCACTATAAGTTCACTACATGTAACTAGAAAATTAAAATTAATATTTTTTTGCAACTATGCTTTAATGCAATCTTTAACATCCCTCATGTGTGCATTTTTATTTAAATAATCACACATGATTGATGCACTTTTGTTTATACATTCAATCATATTCTTTAAATATAGTAAACAAATGGCACACAGTATCCGTAGAGGATGTTAAAGATTGGACACTATTCACAATTTGATTCCATTCTCCTAACTATGTAACCACAAACATAGGCACATGCTTGCATCTCCCCAGTATTTTCATCCATTTGATCCATGGACAAACTGAAACAATGCTTACTGCTGATGGACGGTCTACATCAGGTTTGGGATTGTGGGTCAAAAATAAATTTTAATTGTCAAGAATGACATCATCATCAGTCTCACAATTTGCTGCTGAGCTTGGTGCCAACAAATTTGAAATAAATCCTGTTTTTAAAGCTGCAACAAATTGTGAGACTGTTGGGTTGCAATTAGACCCACAATTACTCCTGACACACCTAAAACAATTCTCCAATGCATCTTGTTGCAGTCTCCTGGTGGACAATCTCCCAATTTCGGGATATTTTTGTTTCTAATTCCGCCATAATCTTTCCACTCCCGTCATGTTTTGGATCCATCCATCCAGCGAAGGTGCCCTCGACTTTGCACCAATAAATTGGCAGTTTTTTAAAAATAATTTCATTTCTTTGAAAAATGAGGGCTCCAGTCTGAAATATTTCTCAAATCATTTTTGCCTTTTTTTAAATTGGAGAGTCCGCATTTAGGCTATCAAACAATCGGTCGATTTTGTTTAGCAGGTTGACTGTAGCAAGTGCTTCTGTTGGCAGCTCTCCTGTAAAAATAAATACTATTTTAGTTATTTAAAAATAACGTAAAACAGTTTTTAAGAACAATGAACATTTTAATTGCAATAAAAGATTGACTTGTGAAAAAAGAAAATGGGTCCAGATGGTAGTACAGTACCGACCGAAAGGTCATAGGCTTGACGTTTAGTTTGACTTACGACCTTCTTTCAATGAGTAATTAGACACATACTCGCATAATCACGCTGATTCTTAAGTTCATGGATGTTTTTTTAACATCATTATTATGATATCAACCCACCTTCGATAATTTTTGCATACATTCCAGCAGACACTGGAATGGCTCAAAACTTGCGCGGCTAATATTGTACTTTCATTTCTTGTCTATTATTCGGATTTAAGTGGCTCTTCGTTAGGGGCAGGCAAACACGAAAAATGGGTTGTTGTAATCCAATTTAAAAAAATCTGCAATGTGATTCCACGTCGCGATATCTGAAAAAGACGTATAATATTGATCATCATAATACAGCAGATACGATAATTAGCAGTGGGTCAAAATCGATTTACAATTTTTCTTTTACATTGTTACAAGTCAAAATAATGCCATTAAAACCATAACTTGTAAAAAAAAAAACAAGTCTCGCAACTCAGTTCTTCTACCGTAAAAAGTTGTGAGACCCATGTAATACCAAGTCGTTTAATTTATTCAGTCCCTACGTAAGGGTCCATCTGTCTTAAGTTATTACGTAATTAGCTATCCTAACAACATCTTATAGTGACCATATCAAGATTAAAAATATTTTATGTTTTAAATAAATAGATTGCTTGGCCATCGCATGAAAACACAATGTATCTCACAAGTAATACATATTATATTAAATTAGGTTTTTTAGTGCGATTGTCAAGTCAATAAATAATTATATCTAGGTACCTATCTACACCTATTATTCCATTATATTATACATATACAGGTACACTGATTCATTCACTGCAAATGTAACTTTGTAATCCTATATATTTATATGGGATTACAAAGTCATTTATGCAGTTGGTGTATCTAGAAAAGTGGACCGAAATTGCAAAATATTTTAGTTTTTCCTTGATTTATACACTAAACACTAATCTACACAAATAAATAAAATTGGAGTGTCTGTTTGTAATATTAAAATAACCGCTTTTTACTCAATGTATAAATGCTACGGCTAATCTCTGAAACGGCTGGACCGATTTTGACGGGACTTTCACTGGCAGATAGCTGATGTAATAAGGAGTAACTTAGGCTACTTTTATTTTAGAAAAAATATGAGATATGATATGAAATATATGAGAAATTATTGCTGGTACTACTCCCCGTAAAAGTATAAAATTGAAAGATATTATTACCTGCAATTTGTTTTTCATTGCACTCAACATTAGTGTTGCATTTTAAGTTGTATTTTAGAAATAAATTTCTAAAACATTTGAGAAGATGGGACATATCGTGTAGAGCAACAATTTCATGTTCCTGAAATCTAAAATGTGGTTGTTCAACAGATGCCGCTAGTTGTGAAAGTGTTCTTCTATTTACCCCATCCATATCGCAAATAGTTGCAGCAATTATGATACATGCCTCAAAACAAGCATGGAGAACCTGTAATTAGAAAATTAAGTTAATTAATAATGTTTAGTAAGAAAATAAAATAAAAATAACATACTATAGGGTCACAAATAGAAAATGATTTTCAGTTAACTAAACAGTAAATAAGTGTAAATAATTCCAATACAATAATGTACCTTTTTGATCAAAATCATTAATCTGTCTGCAGTGACATGATCTCCTGACAAATAATATGCCACAGGCTGTTTAATTCTTTTCCTTATACATAAAATCATGAACACTAGAGCATAACTTGCTATTTGTGGATCTCGTCCATACTCTCCTCCATGGTCTTGAAATCCGTCTATCTGATCAGATTTTGAATTGTAATTCAAATTTTTTCTTCAAATTACTAGCGTTGTGTCATCGCGCTTCTCTTTCTTTTCTATGAAGTTCGACAGTGACCGCACTTTAGGTCAAGTAAGCCCCTTAATTAGTCGCTTTCCTTTATCAGTTTTTTCAGTGGATTTAGCCTGAAACCAAAAATAGAGGAATGTAAATTAAGTGTGAACATAAATTTATTATTCACAATTTTAGGAACAGTAGAACCTGCCACTCATTTCACAATTTCATTGGTCTACTTTCAGTTGGTATACCTATGTATAAAACATGTTTGTTGTATGGGAGCCCCCCTTAAATATTTATTTTATTTTGTTTTATTATTTATTATTAAAGTTAAAATACAAAAGAGTATTTTCTGAATATTTCAAGTGCCTACCTGTTGCCATTTTTGATATCGAGCAAAAAGGGCAAAAACATCGCGTTTGTTGTATGGGAGCTCCCATTAAATATTTATTTTATTTTTAGTATTTGATGTTATAGCGGCAACAGAAATACATAATTTGTGAAAATTTCCACGGTCTAGCTATCGCGGTTCTTGAGATACAGCCTGGTGACAGACAGAGGGATGGACAGACGGACAGACAGCGAAGTCTTAGTAATAGGGTTCCGTTTTTACCCTTTGGGTATGGAACCCAAAAAAACCAACTGTGACGACAGACAGATGCAAGAGTGATAAAGTACACGTAAAGTAGTAGTAGTCCAGCGGGATTGTTCGAAAGGGTTACCGCTGGCCCGGAACATAAAGGGCTAAGGTAGGAACACGGGTGGGTTTTAGTCAGTAAGAGTCTGACACTCCCTTCCGCTCCACTCAGAGCGGGAGGAGTCATTTGATGATTTTCCATCAAAAAAAAAAAAAAAGTAGTAGTAGTATAAAGTAAGTGTGAGTGGTATAAAGTGAAGGTTGGCGATTTTAGTATGGAACATTTAAAAAAACCATGAATAAAAAACATTTTACTTACACCAGATGAGTTTGGAGTCTGTATAATATCAGTAGTTGAAATTGTTGCTTTTGAAGTTCCAGGCTGTTCCAAATGTGAAAACTAAAACAGATACAAAATACCATTATTTAAAAAATTAAAAATTTTACCACTCCCAGCACTATATTTTTTTGAAATTTGTATTTTTGTGTGCCCAAATAAGCATGAATTTAATCTGCATAATGATCTTGTATCTAGACCTAGCCGCAAAGTCCACATGCTTCGTGAACGTAGACGAAATACTAAACTATTTTCTAATAATGTATTTCGTATGGCGACCAAAGTTTATAATAAACTACCAGACTGTTATAAAACTCTTAACTTTAGGACATTTAAATCTAAATTATTCAATTATCTCATGTAAATCACAGATATAGATATACCTAGATAACGCAAGTATCACGAACTGTATGAAAACCAAGCGTGCCATTTTTTTGACTACCTACTATGACGTCACAAGCTCGCGCTCTCGCTCACACTTACCCAGCCAGCAGTACAAAGGACTGAGCGCGAAAGGGGCGGCTTATGATTTGCAATCATAAGTTGGTGCAATTTTTGGCACGCGAAGTAGTTATTATTGCGTTATCTAGGTATATCTATATCTGTGATGTAAATACTATTACTCAACTAATGATTTTATGAATGAAATGAAATTTGACTTACATATTAGAATAATTATATTCTATTCTTATTATCTCTTTGACTTAATTTTAATCTTTTTGACATTTCCATTCCTAATATTTGACTAATTTGCAATTTGAATGTTATTCTAATTTATTTAATTCAATGTTATATCTAACAAGATAACCAAAACCCTGAAAATGTATTTTTACGCCGGAAACGGCAGAATAGTATGAACTTTTGTATGTAACAACTTCTAAAAAGTATGTAACAACTTTGTAACAATTTTCTGACAAATAAATAGTACAGAAATAGATTAAACCTTAGAGAAGGACATAGGACAGGAATTTTATCATCATACCATGCGGGCAAAGCCAGTTCCAGGCTGTTGATTGGATCCAATGTCAGCAATGGACATCTCAACTTGCTGTGATGTGGTGGAGAGTTCAGATGGAATGGAATATCTATGCAGCTTTTTCCTTTGCAAACGGTCTTGGACAATTGTACTTTCGGGAAAATGGTCAGTGGGTCGTCTTAGGGGCGGATGTTTAGAACAAAGCATTTTATGGCTTACAAAGAGGCGTTTCTGAAATTTCACAGAATTCCAGTTCTCCTCTGGGTAACAAAACTTTGCCCATGCTACCGACCTGAAAACATGATTTTAGGGTTGAATTTTTTTATCAACAACAGAATGTTACTGATTGAAATTGGTACTATACTTTGGATTATTTAATATACATACCGCTGTAAGTTGGAAGGTCCTGGTTTCGGAAAACGATGTAAGATCAGTTCCGAATCTTAAGTTGTGGATGCATTGTATTTTGCACATTTTCGGTTATTGTCCCTCATAATTTTTTCACCGATTCACTGACCAAAGAATACAAATAAACACAAAATAAGAGTCACTAAGCTAAAAAGTCACTAGGCTTCTAAAACAACAAAATGCTGCGGTATGGTATCCCGTATTCGGAGTCTCGAGCAGAATACTCAACTCGACACAATTTGAACGGAAAATCACACGAAATACAGGAAAAACGACAACAAAACCAATCACACACGCAATTAATTAACGTTTATTTGTTTTGAACCGTTTGAAAAACCATTTTGAATTTTTTAAACTTTGACGTTTGACTGAAAACCACAGAACACATCCCCGCGTTCCGAATTGCGTCAAAAGCGTTTTTTTTTTTTTTTTTTTTTTTATTTATCATTTATACAAAAGAATACAGGATTATTCATATTAAATAGCAACCAAAAACCACTAAGGTTTAAACTTGTGCTATCATGAGTCTATCTCAATATCGAACAAAGTATGTAACAGTGAAGCATTTTCTATGTACCTATGCATTATAGTCGATACAATTAATAACATCTTTAGGTCTTTAGATTTGTAGTTACACTCATTCCTACATAACACTTAAATAATATTGCTTAAGTTTACATTTTATATTTTTCTGTGTGACACTGTTGTTTATTTCTGAGGGTAGACTATTAATAAGTCTCGGTATAATATAACCGGTAGTTCGTTCGCCATACGTATTGTTAGCGCACGGTGTTCGTAGCCTATGCTCAGAAACAGCCCGAGTGCATACAGGGTGTTCGATTTTGTTTCTTAAAGATATATTGAAAAATTGTTCTTTTAATAACAAAAATTTTATTTTTATATGAACTGGTAAGACATTACAGTGTTTAAAGAGGCCATTTATATTGTCATAAAATTGATTTCTAATTTTAGGAGATACTATTGTTTTTAAAATACGATGTTGAAATCTCGAATCCGACCAAATTTAATAGTCACAAAATATAAGGACTATTGGGTACTATTTGTGACGTTGCACGTTGGTCGGATTCGCAATATAATCGCTTTTGACGCAATTCGGAACCGACGTACTCCTTGCTGAAAACGTTGATGTTGCCATTTAACATCGAATTTTTAACATTTGTTTTTTGGTACTGGAATCCCTATATCAAACCCACCTACTGAGCCATCCAATCCTAACAGAGTTGACTCCCCCTGGTTACATTTGACAACCCGTGGCGGACGCACGCGTACGTATTGGAAAATTAAAAGATCGTAACACGTGTATGTGCTTCGTAAATAAAAACAAAGTTTAATTTGGGAGTGTTTTTTTTTAAATAGTGTTGGACGAAACAGTGCTGTCATTTACAAAATCGACTAGTTTTACAGTCGAACGATTTTGATAGTTTTTGGACGGAAATTCGAAAGGTGAGTTTTTGTTTTTCGATCTTACCTGTGTATATAGGTTTTTAATAATAAGTGTTTATGATTAAAAAATAGGTGTGATTAGTATCTACGTTGCTGATAGCGTACACCTAAATCCGAGTTTACCTAAAAAGATAAATGTTTAAACGACCAAATATGGCCTCATTAGGAATTATTTACCAACACTATCAGGGGCCTGGCGCTGTCATTTTGAAGTATTTTTGTTTATCTTGTAAAGGTTTTTAAAGAAGTGTAATAGTTACGAATATATCAATAAATTATGTACTTCGAAATGATTGGAATAACATTTTTATTGTTATTCATGATTGCCCAATACATTTTGTTATTATGTGAAATAAATATTTTATTTAAATTTGAAGGATTTATCCAACCACTTATAAGTTCGCGCCAATTAGATAGAGTTTTAAGCAAAAATCAAAATTAAAAGTCATCTTATCAAACTAGGCTGAGAATCAGCACTTTCTGAACGTCAAAATTACGGACAGTCCTCCAAAACGCTTCACCACTAGGTGCCTTAGCTGGAAGTAGAACTAGTAGAAGTGGCGCAACAAACTCGCAGCAGCACAGCATAATAAAACTGAAGTTTGGAAAATGTTTGGAAATACATGGACGCGTCAACTGTAACCATGCATTTAGTATATGATTTAGACCCCTGGCATAGAATGTTTTCGCTGGTAATCGACAGCCGATAGCAGTGGTGGCCAAGTGGTAACGGCCGCGACTTACGAGTTGTAGGTCGTAGGTTCGAAACCAGACAGGCGCTTTACTTTGTGTAAATTATTTCATCACTGCTGCTCTCAAAACGGTGAAGGAAAACATCGTGAGGAAACCGGCATGTCCTAGAATCAAAAATTCGAAGACTTGTGACATTTGCCAATCCGCACTGGGCGCGCGTGGTGGATTACGGCCCACTCCCTCTCACCGAGAGGAGGCGTGTGTCCCAGCAGTGGACACATTATAGGCTGCTTATGGTTATGGTATGGTAATCGACATAAAAAAATCTCCTGTTTCATTGAAAAATGCAGCACCGTGGTCAAAATGAAGCAGTTATTTTTTTTTAAATAACTGACACCAACAATTGACGCAGGTGAAACCATGGTAGAACAGGGGGCCTAAAAAGGCCACTTTGGCAGAATTATAAAAGGATAACATTATGAATCATAATATGGCGAAGACAGTCCGTGTTTTTCTTTTTTTTTGCTGCACTACGTAGGTAGGTATAATTAAAGAGATTGGGATTGGATTGATTGGTACCTATTTTAGCACACACAAAAAAAAAAAAATAACTGAAAAATCCTTCACCACTGGGATTTAATACGATTAATTTAACAGTTTAACTTAGCAGTCCATTATTCTTTCATAATTATCAGATAAGCAATTTTACGCGATTCGCCAATTAACAAAATAATAATGGACTATATTACTACTTACTAGCAGTGCCCCGCCGTTTAACCCGCATTACTTTCGATCCCGTGGGAATATCGGTTTAAAAACTATCCTATGTCCTTTCCCGGGACTCAAACTTTCTCTATACCAAATTTCATCTAAATCGGTGCAGCGGTTTAAGCGATAACAGATAACAGACATACAGACACACTTTCGTATTTATAATATTAGTATGGATAAACATAATATACATATACATATTTCCGCAATAAACACGCGAATCTCCCAGGGATTTTAAAAAAAATATTAATATTAAGACGGTACCTTGCCAATTCATTTATGAAAATATTATGTATGTAAGAAAAAATCTACATCTTTTTAATAAAATAAGCGATAGCCATAATTTTAATACTAGAAATAAAGATAAAATACATCAACCATTTTTCAGATTAGCCAAAGTATGTACATAAATACATCTTTTATGGGGTACTGTGTTAAATGTTACAATAAAATACCTTGTGATAATATATTGCAATTAAATGAAAGAACATTTTAAACTCACATTAAACGTACACTTTGTAAATAAGCATACTATAAATTAGAAGATTATAATATCCATGATAAGAACGCTTGGAAACATGCTGGTCCTGCTTCATAGGATATTCTAGAGTCTAGACAAAATCAAACTGGTTGCTAATTTAATTGTAAAATTGATTCTTTCTTCTTTTTTTGACGTTGATTTACATTCTGTAATTACTTAAACTCACACCCTGACTTATTACTTGTAATTTTTTTATTTAAATGAAAATCGTTTGTTTTTACCATGTTTGTAAATATGTGAGCACCATTGTATCTATCAGATAATTAATTTATGTCATGTTTTCATTTTTAATTCTTTTACCTATTGTTGCATAGTAATTTTATTTTAGGTGCATCGTCTTCACATATTATTATATAATTAATGTATGCACAATCATCATCATCATCATTTCAGCCGAATGAGGTCCACTGCTGGACATAGGCCTCTCCCAAAACGGGGACGGTTTGCCATAATCGCCACGCTTGGCAGGCGGGTTGGCGATCGCAGTATGGTATGGTGGTGGAATGCATAGAGAACGCTGCTGCCCATTCTTCGGTTAGACCCTTAGTCGCCTTTTACGACACCCACGGGAAGTACGGGGTGATGCTATTCTTTAAGTCCGGCACCACACAGACAATGACACAATGCACAATATTGACAATATTGTAAAACATTTTAAAAGAGTAACGGTGGAGTTTCTTGCCCATTCTTCTCCATACGAAAATTACCTTTTGGAATGGGCGACTAGAATAAATTTTTTTTTATCATAATTTTTGACGTTCGAAAGTGCCTTTTATGTGCTTATTTGAAATAAATGTTTTGACTTTTACTTTGAATTGACACATATACATATACTTACCAAACGATTTTATCAGCAACAAATATCTTTTTTTTTTTGATAGCCTATACTGTCCCACTGCTGGGGAAAGACCTCCCCCAAATCCTTCCAGTAACTCTCTTACCGTACCACGTCGAACCAGCCCCTCGCGGCACTTGTCCAGATCGTCTCGCCATCTCTTTCTGGGCCGGCCTCAGAAAAACCTTAAGAATTAAAAACTTTTTTCCAAAAAAAACAACCGACCTCCAAAAAAAAGCACTACAAAGTGAAAAATAACTTTAATTTCGGAAATCGGTGTCTTTGGATCGGTATTTTAGTTTTTTGCCACCGACTTCCGAAATTAATAGTAGATTATGCACCGAGGGGCTAAAGTTGTGTCTTATGTCACGGGCGTCATATTGAATCTCGAGCGCAATGAAGGATTCGGGATTTAACTCACGAGCGAAGCGAGGGAGTTTATACAAGAATCCTGAATGCAGCGAGGGATTCAAGCTAGCCCAAGACAAAGACACCTTTAGCCCAGAGGAGGATACTCTACTTTTTACACCTACTGTGAGTAGAGATGGGCGGTGGGTGAATACCCATCGGGTATTTACCGGGTAAATACCCAATTTGGGTATAAACAGGGTTTTTACCCGGTAAATACCTAAAAGCATGGGTATAAACTATAAACACTTTATGGAACGTTTTATTTAATAGAGTTTAGGTGAATTTTAGCCCGTTTTTTTTTTAACACATCCATGTTATAAGTTCGGCTACTTTCATATGTTTTTCGTCTCAAAGCCTGATTAAATTGCTTTATTAACTGATAATAACTGTAATTTTAGCATAAATGTAAAATTTCTTTAACTGATTTGATGAAGTTTCTATACAGGAAAAGTTTTTAACCAGTGCGCAAATTTTTTTTGGTGGCTCAGTGTAAGCAATAGAACACATTTCCATTTTTAGTTTATGACTTTTTTTTTTCATTTTTCCACTTTGTCCCAATTTGAAATAAGCAAGACATGGATATAATTTAATAGTAATACTATGAATGAGCATGAATGAAAACGCGAAGGGCGCCCGCCGGCCGCTGGACGCCCAGCGCACGAGACGGGGGTGCGGGGGCATGCGGCGCGGCGCCGGCGTTTGATAAACAAAACGCATGCACATGCAGTACGTCACTTGCGGAAGCGGAGGTCGGATGTCTCTTCGCCGTCCCTGCGCGCGTGCCGCGTACTAGACTAGCGTAGTGACAATGTCTCATTTTACTCACCGCGAGTATTATGAAATGGTGCGAGTGTATTTCTTAAGCAATGAAAATTTACGAGCAGCACGAAGAAGATACGAAAAGGAGAGCGTACCTCGTATGCGAGCCCAAAGGATCCTCAATCCCACGGTCCCTAATGAGAGGACAATTTTAGCAGCAAACCAAGGTGTATGGAAACAAGTGAAATGCCAAAATTATTGTGATTAATAAAATGTAGAGGTAAGAAGAAATTATAAACAATCTTAGTGTCTTAGGTTCTCTTTGATTAGACATTGACGCAAATTGTATCATGTCTAAGTACCTATCATACCTAAATGTTTTATTTTGAATGGACTAAAACGTATTACTTTCTTACTTATTATGATTTATTTTTTGCATTTTGATGGTCCTAAGCCCATGAAAGTATGAAGGATAAATTGGAATTTACGAAAAATTACGTTTATAAATAACTTTACACAGTCTAAACTTAAAAAATTGTAGCGCTAAACTGGGGTCAATAATCCGCGAGCGCGCGTGAGTACTTCTGATAGCAGCTGGCGCGTCAGGCGACCGGTCGACGCGCGGCGTGAATCGGGCGACCGGTCGACGGACTGGCAAGAGACGTCCATAAAATAAATTTCTGAGTAAACAAGTTTCGTAAGCGTTAACTTAATTTTTTACTATTGAAACATATCAAAACAAAAAATACGTGTTTATTAAAATATATTCAAGTTTATTATGTCAAAATTTGCGCACTGGTTAAAAACTTTTCCTGTATAGTAAATGACATATATAGGGTGACTGGTAATTAGTGAACGACACTTAAACACGTGATTGTAGTCATGAAAACAAACAACTTTTACTATGGGACCAAACCAGAAATCGCGAAAAAAAAATGTGCTGGTCAGTACATTTGTGTTCGCCTAACTGGTCAAAATGTACTGAACTTGGCTGATTTTCCTCTTTATATAATGTCCTTTCATTATATATTCATATATATTCAGGGATATAAAAAAGGAAATAAGGCATCTTTAATCTATAAATAAGTACGGTACCCGAAGGATGTAAATATACATAAACATGAGCAAAACTGCGGGAAAAAGCTAGTTAGTCAAAAACTCATGAAAGTATAGAAATAAATGAACGCTGAAGTTGAAATATTTTTAACAGATAATAATGGCACGCAGTTTTTACTGCCAGAGATGTTAAATTTAGACTAAGACTAGAAAATGATTTATATCCTTTTTTTATAAAATGTTTTAGGTTTAACTTACACAATGCCATTTAAACAATTTAGTAATTAAAAAAATATCGATCTGTTAAATAGTAATTAATAACAGATTTTAATATTTTGGTATTGGTATCAAAACAATATTATCCATTTAGGTGATTTTTAGCCACCAAAACATATCTCGAGAATACTTAAATTCGATTTACAATAAAGAAAGTTTGTTAAAATACCAGTAGTTAAGCGTTTCATGTGAACTTTTTAAAAATTAAATAACTTTCTTTGGTATATCTACTGTAGTTTAGTATATTTTCTTAGGTTTAACGTAAATTGTATTGCATTCAATTAAATATACATATATGAATACA
This sequence comes from Mesoligia furuncula, assembly GCA_916614155.1. NCBI lineage: Eukaryota > Metazoa > Arthropoda > Insecta > Lepidoptera > Noctuidae > Mesoligia > Mesoligia furuncula. The sequence goes on from OU744799.1 coordinate 30,620,446, forward strand.
ATATAAATTATACTATGGTAAAAATCTTACCTTTGATTTTAGAAATATTCCCAAAACCAGTTTTAGTCGTTAGCACCAGCAAAATTTTGTATCCTGATCCAAAATGAAACAGTATAAGATATCACTTCTACGTGCGCACTCTTTAGTAATTCAAAAACAAGTGGAAGTAGTAAGCATAATACGTATACGCGGAGAGAAGGCGAAGAAGCGGGAAGGGTTGATGTGCATATTTGTAAGGATTGAGGGACCGCTGGCCAGCTAAATGCGCCTACTGACGGACTTATTTTATCAATTAAAAGTCAACTTTAGAAACTTTAACGTAAGGTTGAAACGCCGCGAGCTGCACCACGCCAGCATTTTTTTAAATATTAATTTCAATCTTATACGCTAATGTAGTAGATTTTTAGTTAATAACAAAGTATCTTCATCGTCACTAGTTCTGAGCATATACGCGAGTTTGCCAGATTTTAGTTCTTCATCTTACATACTCAAGAGTTTGATGATTCAAGTTTATTTAATGTATTTTATCAATAAATATTTGTTACGACATGCTGTGATATTCAAATAGTCTTTAATTTAAAACTACTATAATCAAATGTAATATAAACCACCTAATATAATATGTAAAAAATACAGACGTATAATTTTTATATGATTTGTTAGTAGAAAACTATTCTTTGCTGACACCATTTACATTTCATGCATAAAACACATTTGATAAACATTTTTTATTGCTTAATAAAGTGTATAAAAGACTTAAAACAATAATGAAAAAGTAAATACCCACCATTTGGGTATTTACCCGGGTAAAAACCCTGCATTTGGGTATTTACCCGGTATTTACCGGGTAGAAACCCATCTCTAGTCAGGACACGTGACCTGTTCGAAAATTCGTAAGATTCCAAAATACCTATCAAAAATGCACAACGTTAATATTCAAGTTTTCACTTCTGCCGGCACTCCCGGAGTGCAACCCGTCGTTTTTTTTGATAATATTAATTTTGTTCTTAGAAACATACCTTCACTTTGATGTTCCTCCATTGACTCAATAATATCATATAGTATCTCTGAAACAGCTGGTGATTCTTCTTCTTTGATAGCAATGTCTTCTGTTTCACATTCATCAGTTATACTTATGTGCACTGTTGGAGATATAATAAAGCCACTGAAAAATCCTGAGCGGTCCTGGATTATCAAAGAATTAGGCTGTAAGAAAACAAATTATTCATTATACTAAAGTCACTAAAAAGAGCCCCCACATGTGAGGATACTTAAAGTAGGTCCAATGTATGTACAGTGGAGCCGGCCATGCTACCAACATCAGTGACCTCTGCACAAGCTATTGTTGCATGGGTCGTGCCAACACGAGAGAGGACCGTTATCAAACTGCCACAAGTTCATACAGAAGTTGTAGCAGTATTATGTGCAATGTTCAACATGAAATTTGTTTTTATTTTGTCAGTTGTCAATGTCTACATTTGACTAAAGTGTACATCATTCAACACTTGATGGTATAGTGTGAAATCCAGACACAATAGGTATGAGCTTGGGAGTATTCACTTCCACATTATACAGAAACAAGAAATTATGATAATAAATGGCTGTATAAGAATAGGTATCTACCTCATAATCCTCATTCATCCTCTGAGCAAACAATTCTTCAGCTTCCAGACATTGTCTCAGTAATCGGTAGCATTGCTTTAGTTTAGTGCAGCAGAAGAAACAAGCGAGAATCGGTCTTCTGTCTTCAGTTACAAACTGGAACAAATTTGTCTAACACTATTTTGCTACTTCTAATGTTACAAATATACAAAGTGTTAAAAAATTAACTTGACAAACTCACGAACTGAACCATTTTCACTAAGGAACCAACTATGAAATCACGAAAAAAAATCAGCTGTTTCATACATTTTGGTCAAGTCGGTATGAACTTTTGTATGAAACAGCTGATTTTCTGACATTAATAAATATATTATACAACTGACATAAATAATACAATTGAATCAATAATAACATGGCTTAACAAAAATAATCTGAGTAAACCTAACAAAAACTAATTTTATTCAATTCAGTACATATGGATGGGATAATAAGACTTTAGACAACAATTATAGAAGAATCCTTAACTATACTACAGGTACGTTTTCCCTACCATTACTGCGCCCTGGGTCCTTGATATGCATTGGTTGCTGTAGCACCATTAACATGAGGCTACAGGAGCTAGTGCGAATCTTGGGGTTCATTCGATTAATCGAGTCTGGTTTAACCACGCTGGGATCGGTGCAATTCATTCATTCATAAATCAATGATTTGATTTGATTTTGATTCATAAATGAATGAATGAATGATAACAATTATAGAAGAATTAAATTAAATGAAGCAAATGAAACTACCTTTCTCGGTATCATGATTGATGAACACTGAAACTGGAAGGCCCACATCTCAAAGACAACAGCATTAAAAACAGAATTATCTGCACACTATGGGTACGTTGATTCTGTGTTGAGATGTGGTCAGCTCAACAGAAAGTCAGAGTGTTAATCACACAGAAAAAATGGATCCGCACCATACTGGGGATATGCCCATGGGAATCTTCCAAATCCTTTTTCAAAAAGTTCAAGATACTAACCCTTCCGTGTCTGTACATCTTTGAATGCACTAAATTTGTTAAAATGCACCCGGAGTTAATTAAAAAAGCTCATGAAATGTATCCAAAAAGTAATTGGTAGAATGGTTTTGCCCATAATCCTGAGGACAGCATTATACAGTAAAAATAGCTAAGCAATGTGTGGTTGCATGTTTAATGCTACTATACCAGACAGTATTAAAATCTTAGGAGCTAATCAATTTAAAAAGTGTCTCAAAGTATGGTTAGGGGAAAAAAATCTGCTTGGTAAACAACATTTATATAATAACAGGTTTTAATAATTATTATTATAACAATATTGCTTTATTTTTTTTGCTAGGTACTCAATTATAATAATTGTAACTCTAGTTGAATAATAATACAGTAAGTCTTATTACTGTTTGCATGTCACATTATTGTGACCAAACGTAATGGATCTGTTTAATTACCAATATTATGACTGAAATTGTACCAACACCAAAGGCAAATGAATTGATTTGATAAGTATTTATTCTGTCAGGTTTCCTCAGTTGTCCTTCATTGATGTCCGTGATTTCCAACGATTCTCTGACCGAAAGTTCATGTATTTGTGATTTTTATTAAATATAAAAACTTACTGGAATATCAGTCAGCTTCTCATACAGTTCATGTAAGTTCCTGTTGACTACTATACACATACGAACATCCTCCACCAAACATATCCGACACATTGGCAGCTTTTCCATCTTTTCACTCAATAACCAGTGTCACTTAAGTTATTTAGTTCAACTTTAAGTTTGTATTATAGAAAAACAGTGATGCGTTGCCTACAGAAAACGAGTAAGGCTTGTTTAATACGACTTCTTCTTGCTGATAAAAGTTATTTCGTGCACGCTTCCTTTGTGGACCGCGGCAAAAGACTGCTAGTTGCTACAGCCGGAAAGAGCTAAACTTATTATATCTTCCAGCAAGTAGTCCAGACAGTCCAGGTAATTTATGGGAATTTACATCGCCGGTAATAATTAGTAGTTTGTTTGTTTTTTATTACTTCACAAACAACAGACAAATGAGCACAAATACAAAATATTTTTAAATATACCCCTAAACCACAGAGCACAATAATTTAACCATAAATAAACGCTGCCGGCTCCACAGAGTGCCGTGACTAGACTAGAGATGGGCGGTGGGTAAATACCCATCGGGTATTTACCGGGTAAATACCCAATTTGGGTATAAACAGGGTTTTTACCCGGTAAATACCCAAAAGCATGGGTATAAACTATAAACACTTTATGGAACGTTTTATTTAATAAAGTTTAGGTGAATTTTAGCCCGTTTTTTTTAACACAGCCATGTTATAAGTTCGGCTACTTTCATATGTTTTTCGTCTCAAAGCCTGATTAAATTGTTTTATTAACTGATAATAACTGTAATTTTAGCATAAATGTAAAATTTCTTTAACTGATTTGATGAAGTTTCTATATAGTAAATGACATATATAGGGTGACTGGTAATTAGTGAACGACACTTAAACACGTGATTGTAGTCATGAAAACAAACAACTTTTACTATGGGACCAAACCTGAAATCGCGAAAAAAAAATCTGCTGGTCAGTACATTTGTGTTCGCCTAACTGGTCAAAATGTACTGAACTTGGCTGATTTTCCTCTTTATATAATGTCCTTTCATTTAATTTGGAATCGGAACTCCCTTTTTAGGGTTCCGTAGCCAAATGGCAAAGAACGGAACCCTTATGGATTCGTCATGTCTGTCTGTCCGTTCGTCCATAGGTCACAGCCAGTTTTTTCCGAAACTATAAGAACTATACTGTTGAAACTTGGTAAGTAGATGTATTTTGTGAACAGCATTAGGATTTTCACACAAAAATAGCAAAAAAAAAAAAACAATAAATTTTGGGAGTTCCCCATACTTAGAACTTTTTTTTTCATCAAACCCTTACGTTTGGAGTAAAAATGATATTAAGTTATGTTACAAAATAAAAAAGTAATTTTCTTCATCTTACATACTCAAGAGTTTGATGATTCACGTTTATTTAATGTATTTTATCAATAAATATTTGTTACGACATGCTGTGATAATCAAATAGTCTTTAATTTAAAACTACTATAATCAAATGTAATATAAACCACCTAATATAATATGTAAAAAATACAGACGTACAATTTTTATATGATTTGTTAGTAGAAAACTATTCTTTGCTGACACCATTTACATTTCATGCATAAAACACATTTGATAAACATTTTTTATTGCTTAAAGTGTATAAAAGACTTAAAACAATAATGAAAAAGTAAATACCCACCATTTGGGTATTTACCTGGGTAAAAACCCTGCATTTGGGTATTTTGGGTATTTACCCGGTATTTACCGGGTAGAAACCCATCTCTAACTGTGAGAAAATAATAGCCATAGTACGAAAATTCGCACCTTTATTGCGTCTACCAATAAGTAGCCAAGACACGATCAATTCAATTTTCAAAAAAAAGTCTCTTCTACGGTTTTGTCGTGTGTGTCTATTGTTATCACTCTCGTTTGTGTAAACTAAGCTTTATACAGGGCTGGTAGAATGATTTTGGATGATTGGTTGTATGCATTTTGAATTTAGAACGTCATTGGAGACGCTCGTGAAAATAGAGTATTTTTGATAAAATGTGATAAATCGACTGTAGTATAGGTAGGTTTTATTATTTATTTATTTATTCACAAAATCCACAGCAATCTTAGCGCAGTTTACTTAAAATAAATTAACTAATGTTACAGTCAATTACTATTACGGTATTACGGCGCGGTACGGTATTTGTTATTATTAAGGACGCGTTTACGAAATGACGCGCTTCAATTTTAGGTATTGAGTCTTACTACTACACGTGCACGGCTCACACACACAGCGACATGCGCGATGCGGTGAAATTATGAGTAAACTGACGCGACTTGATTCTTGAGCCTAATTTTATTTTATTTTTGCCATGTATTTTTTTTAAGTTTACGGTGATTTGTTTTCAAACAGTTTGTAGGTAATGTGAAGTGTTCATATAAGTAGAATGCTATTTACTTAATTTCACTGGACAGTGATTAATCAAGTACAAGTTGCCAAAGTACCTATGTATTAACAATTTGCGGACGAGCTTATTGAAAACAAATATAAAACAGGCTTGTTTTATTCGGTTTATTTTGTATTTTATATAATATCAAATGCAAGTAGGTTCTCGAAAACTGGAAAAAAATACGTGTATTTGGCACACACCCTACAAGGCAAACAGTACAATGGTACAATATTCATCACGCTAATATTATAAAGGCGAAAGTTTGTGAGTGTGTGTGTATGTTTATATGTTTGTTCTTCACGCTCAAACGGCTTCACCAATTTTGATAAAATTTTGTATAGAGGTAGCTGACACATATAGGCTACTTTTTATCCGATATTCCCACGGGATCGAAACTTACGCGGGTGAAACCGCGGGGCACAGCTAGTTGCTTCATATATATTTAAAACATTCGTAAAACAAAAACAACGCAATGGATATTGTTGAACTGTCAAATCGGAATGGATTGCCATTCCAAGTGTGTTACGCAATTAGGATAACGTACAGTGTCGTGCATTGCATAAAGGCATATTAGCAGTGGCTACCTCGATAAATCACCATAAGCCTGTCAATTACATTTTTGGCCGTGCAAAGTGACGGATATTGAGATCGCCGATAGTGAGATAAAAATGAAAATCCAAGATGGCGGTTGTAGTTTTTTTTAATTTTTCATCATGGGTGTCGTTTTTATGGTTTTCAAGGGTGCTAAAACCGATAGTGATGTCCAAATGAAAATCCAAGATGGCGGCTTTAATTTTTTTATCATGGGTGGTCGTTTTTATGGTTTTCAAGGGCGCTAAAGCCGATAGTGAGGTCAAAATGAAAATCCAAGATGGCGGCTGTATTTTTTTTTTATATTTTTCATCATGGGTGTCGTTTTCATGGTTTTCGAGGGTGTTGGAGCCAATAATTAGGTCAAAATGAAAATCTAAGATGGCGGCTGTAATTTATTTTTTATTTTTATCATGGGTGTCGTTTTTATGGTTTTCAAGGGCGCTAAAGCAGATAGTGAGGTCAAAATGAAAATCCAAGATGGCGGCTGTAATTTTTTTATTATTTTTTATCATGGGTGTCGTTTTCATAGTTTTCGAGGGTGCTGGAGCCGAAAACAAAGTCAAAATGAAAATCCAAGATGACGGCTGTAATCTTTTTTTTTAGATACTTTTGTTTTATGTTTCCGATTAGTGACCGCATCTGCCTAGACTAGACCCGGCCTAGTGCCTGCCTACCTATTCTTAAGGTCTCAACAAAACTAACAAAAGAAGCCCAAACTTGGCACACCTAGCTCAGCTCGGCTATTAGTTCCAGTAGCAGTCTTCGAAGTACACGTGCAGGTCACTCCATCAAGTCCGGAGGTAAGGCCTCAACATAACTAAGAAAACGAGCCCATACTCGGCACACCTAGATCAGCTCGGCTGTTAGTTCCAGTAGCAGTCTTCGAGTACACCTGCAGGTCACTCCATCAAGCCCGGAGGTAAGGTCTCAACATAACTAAGAAAACGAGCCCACACTCGGCAAACCTAGCTCAGCTCGGCTGTTAGTTCCCGTAGGAGTCTTCGAAGTACACCTGCAGGTCACTCCATCAAGTCCAGAGGTAAGGTCTCAACATAACTAAGAAAACGAGCCCATACTCGGCACACCTAGCTCAGCTCGGCTATTAGTTCCAGTAGCAGTCTTCAGAGTACACCTGCAGGTCACTCCATCAAGTCCGGAGGTAAGGTCTCCACATAACAAAGAAAACGAGCCCATACTCGGCACACCTAGCTCAGCTCGGCTGTTAGTTCCAGTAGGAGTCTTCGAAGTACACCTGCAGGTCACTCCATCAAGTCCGGAGGTACGGAAACAACATAACTAAGAAAATGAGCCCATACTCGGCACACCTAGATCAGCTCGGCTGTTAGTTCCAGTAGGAGTCTTCGAAGTACACCTGCAGGTCACTCCATCAAGTCCGGAGGTAAGGTCTCAACATAAGAAAACGAGCCCATACTCGGCACACCTGACTCAGCTCGAATTATTCCGTTCTGATCCCCTGAACCCCCCCTCCACCCCCCCCGCCTCGATCCCCTCCTAGATCGTCTTCTGTTTTAATCTCTGTCTTATCCACTAAAAACTTTCTCATACCGGTTTGAACCGCTTTTTCTTTTGTTTTTGATCCTGAAGGATCGTCAGCAACAAAAATAAGTACAGGGTTTATTGAAATACATAAGTTCGTAATTTCTTATTATAACGGATACGTGTATGTTAGTATTGAGGAACAACGACTCCACATTTTCGTCTTTGTCAAGTCACCGCACCCGGTTTGAACCCTTTTTAATAATTTTACAGATGGCAGATGTGAAAAATGTTACAATTTTTCATGATGTGTTTATTTCGTGGTTTTCGAGGGTGCTGAAACCGATGGTGAGGTCAAAATGAAAATCCAAGATGGCGGATGTGAAAAGTGTTACAATATTTTCATGATGGGTGTCAATTTCGTGGTTTTCGAGGGTGCTGAAACCGATGGTGGGGTCAAAATAAAAATCCAAGATGGCTGATGTGAAAAATGTTATAATTTTTACCCCACCGTCGGTTTCAGCACCCTCGAAAACCACGAAATTGACACCCATCATGAAAATATTGTAACACTTTTCACATCCGCCATCTTGGATTTTCATTTTGACCTCACCATCGGTTTCAGCACCCTCGAAAACCACGAAATAAACACATCATGAAAAATTGTAACATTTTTCACATCGGCCATCTTGGATTTTTATTTTGACCCCACCATCGGTTTCAGCACCCTCAAAAACCACGAAATTGACACCCAACATGAAAAATTGTAACATTTTTAACATCCGCCATCTTGGATTTTTATTTTGACCCCACCATCGGTTTCAGCACCCTCGAAAACCACGAAATTGACACCCATCATGAAAAATTGTAACATTTTTCACATCCGCCATCTTGGATTTTTATTTTGACCCCACCATCGGTTTCAGCACCCTCGAAAACCACGAAATTGACACCCATCATGAAAAATTGTAACATTTTTCACATCCGCCATCTTGGATTTTCATTTTGACCCCACCTTCGGTTTCAGCACCCTCGAAAACCACGAAATTGACACCCATCATTAAAAATTGTAACATTTTTCACATCCGCCATCTTGGATTTTCATTTTGACCCCACCGTCGGTTTCAGCACCCTCGAAAACCACGAAATTGACACCCATCATGAAAAATTGTAACATTTTTCACATCCACCATCTTGGATTTTCATTTTGACCCCACCATCGGTTTCAGCACCCTCGAAAACCACGAAATTGACACCCATCATGAAAAATTATAACATTTTTCACATCAGCCATCTTGGATTTTTATTTTGACCCCACCATCGGTTTCAGCACCCTCGAAAACCACGAAATTGACACCCATCATGAAAAATTGTAACATTTTTCACATCGGCCATCTTGGATTTTTATTTTGACCCCACCATCGGTTTCAGCACCCTCAAAAACCACGAAATTGACACCCAACATAAAAAATTATAACATTTTTAACATCCGCCATCTTGGATTTTTATTTTGACCCCACCATCGGTTTCAGCACCCTCGAAAACCACGAAATTGACACCCATCATGAAAAATTGTAACATTTTTCACATCCGCCATCTTGGATTTTTATTTTGACCCCACCATCGGTTTCAGCACCCTCGAAAACCACGAAATTGACACCCATCATGAAAAATTATAAAAATTTTCACATCCGCCATCTTGGATTTTTATTTTGACCCAACCATCGGTTTCAGCACCCTCGAAAACCACGAAATTGACACCCATCATGAAAAATTGTAACATTTTTCACATCCGCCATCTTGGATTTTTATTTTGACCCCACCATCGGTTTCAGCACCCTCGAAAACCACGAAATTGACACCCATCATGAAAAATTATAAAATTTTTCACATCCGCCATCTTGGATTTTTATTTTGACCCCACCATCGGTTTCAGCACCCTCGAAAACCACGAAATTGACACCCATCATGAAAAATTGTAACATTTTTCACATCGGCCATCTTGGATTTTTATTTTGACCCCACCATCGGTTTCAGCACCCTCAAAAACCACGAAATTGACACCCAACATGAAAAATTGTAACATTTTTAACATCCGCCATCTTGGATTTTTATTTTGACCCCACCATCGGTTTCAGCACCCTCGAAAACCACGAAATTGACACCCATCATGAAAAATTGTAACATTTTTCACATCCGCCATCTTGGATTTTTATTTTGACCCCACCATCGGTTTCAGCACCCTCGAAAACCACGAAATTGACACCCATCATGAAAAATTGTAACATTTTTCACATCCGCCATCTTGGATTTTCATTTTGACCCCACCTTCGGTTTCAGCACCCTCGAAAACCACGAAATTGACACCCATCATGAAAAATTGTAACATTTTTCACATCCGCCATCTTGGATTTTCATTTTGACCCCACCGTCGGTTTCAGCACCCTCGAAAACCACGAAATTGACACCCATCATGAAAAATTGTAACATTTTTCACATCCACCATCTTGGATTTTCATTTTGACCCCACCGTCGGTTTCAGCACCCTCGAAAACCACGAAATTGACACCCATCATGAAAAATTATAACATTTTTCACATCAGCCATCTTGGATTTTTATTTTGACCCCACCATCGGTTTCAGCACCCTCGAAAACCACGAAATTGACACCCATCATGAAAAATTGTAACATTTTTCACATCGGCCATCTTGGATTTTTATTTTGACCCCACCATCGGTTTCAGCACCCTCAAAAACCACGAAATTGACACCCAACATAAAAAATTGTAACATTTTTAACATCCGCCATCTTGGATTTTTATTTTGACCCGACCATCGGTTTCAGCACCCTCGAAAACCACGAAATTGACACCCATCATGAAAAATTGTAACATTTTTCACATCCGCCATCTTGGATTTTTATTTTGACCCCACCATCGGTTTCAGCACCCTCGAAAACCACGAAATTGACACCCATCATGAAAAATTATAAAATTTTTCACATCCGCCATCTTGGATTTTTATTTTGACCCAACCATCGGTTTCAGCACCCTCGAAAACCACGAAATTGACACCCATCATGAAAAATTGTAACATTTGTCACATCCGCCATCTTGGATTTTTATTTTGACCCCACCGTCGGTTTCAGCACCCTCGAAAACCACGAAATTGACACCCATCGTGAAAAATTGTAACATTTTTCACATCCGCCATCTTGGATTCTCATTTGGACCTCACCATCGGTTTCAGCACCCTCGAAAACCACGAAATTGACACCCATCATGAAATATTGTAAGTCTTCAGGGGATCAGACCGGAATAACTCCTCAGCTCGGCTGTTAGTTCCAGTAGCAGTCTTCGAAGTACACCTGCTGTGCAGGTCACTCCGGCAAGTCCGGAACGAAATATGAATTTATAAACCCTACTTACTTCTAGAAAAATTATAAGACTGTGAATCAAATCTTTCCTTGGGTAATAGGTACATACAGAATGCGTGAAGTATCAAGTTTTGTGTGTCAAATATTTTGTATCCGTACAGCGATCTTCTTTTAGCACAAGCTGCTGCTTACAACCGACACAGAGTCCACCCACAACGGCGGCCGAGCGCAGACTAATATTTCATTACAAATTTTTGTGCAATAAACCGAGACAGTGACCAGTAAAATAACCCTTATTTCAATCCAATAAGATTCACGTATTACAGCTAAATATGTGAAAAAATAGACTCCGATTTTTATTTTTTTCTGAGCTTATTTTTAACATTTTGATAGTTCTTTTGGCTACCTTTTTGAGTTGAACATGTCTGCTTACATAAAATATTTTAAAATACACACATCAAAAGTGTCTAGGGATCAACATATATTTTTGCAATAACTTTTCTCCTGATTGATATTAATTAAAATTTTCTTTAAGGATTCATCAAATAAAGTGTTTTCGTTTGTCACAGTAACGATAAACCAAGTCACCTTTGCATTAATAAAGAAATTTGCCATTTTCCTAATAAAGGGATTTTTGACATTTGAACCACTAACACAAAAGTTCGAAAAAAAGACTGAAATAACAGTTTTCTTTAAAATTTTATTGGGTAACTTAAACAATTAATAATCCGTGTTTCTACCGCGAACACTAACAACACAAGAACATCGGTTTGGCATACTCAAAATGAGTTCATCCAAATCACGCTGTGGAATGGCCGCCCATGTTCGTTGCAACAACAAAAAAAGGTCTTCTTGCGACTGGATACCCGCCATATTCGGCAGAGCTCTTCTCTGTAGCATATCCCATGCATGCTCAATCGGGTTCAAGTCTGGCGACTGAGCAGGCCAGGGCAGGACATTGATGTTAGCTGCGGCGAGAGTCTGTCTTACAACTCTTGCGGTGTGCGGTCGTGCATTAACTGAAATAAGGGACCGATTTGCACTTGTAGAGGAACGATGACGTCTGATACAATCGTCTCAGCATAAATTTGAGCGTTGAGGTTGCCTCTGATCCAAATCAACTCAGTTCTTCCGCCGATCCAAATACCCGCCCATACCATGATGGTTCCACCACTATAAGGATGGACTTCCTGGCAGGATTTTAATCGCTGTTGGCGTCCAGGGGTTCTCCAGTGTCGTATACGTCTTGTATCCGGTCTCATACCAAAACGAGACTCATCAGAAAAGCACACGAAACGCCATTGTTCTTCTGCCCAATTTCTGTGTTCAAGAGCCCATTGATATCGAATCCTACGATTGTGCATTGCTATAGGTGGTACCCGTAGCGGTCTTCGGGAATGAAGGTTCACTTCATGCAAGCGGTTTCTGACTGTTTGGTCGCTAATTAAGTTCCCTGAAGAGTGATGAAGCCTCACGGCTAACATCATGGCGGTTATTGTTGGAGCTCTTCGAGTTAAGATTTGAATGTATCGGTCTTGTCTCCGTGTGGTGCAGCGATACCGTCCTCCATGGCGCTCAGCCACGGTACCAGTGCTTCGGTAACGTGTCCAAAGTCGACTGATAACACTCTGACTTGTATTCAGAGCTAAAGCCACAGTACGTTGCCGGGAACCAGCTTCTATCATTCCCACGGCTCTGAGCATTTCTTCCCTGCTTAAATGACGTCGCCGCTCCATAATAACGTTGGTTTTAATCAGTAGTAGGGAAACAGTAGCACTAATAATGTCTTCAATGCGTTGTATGTTTTTATAGGGAAAATATTGACAGCTGATTTTCATCTTTTACTCGAATTTGATTCACAGTTCCTGATTCAAATTATGAAATGTACCAAAAAGGATCCATATAAATTTATAAAATCATAAATTTATTACACATCTCAATCTCAAGAAATCCGCATAAAAATGCTTGATCCCTAGACACTTTTGATGTGTGTAAATATGTGTATGTTATTAAATAGAAGAAAAATGATCCCAAAGACAGCACGATATCGTCGATTTTGTGTGAAGGGGCAACGGAAATTATTTTTTACTATATTATAAACCAACATTTTCGAATAAAAAATGGCTACCATTTGGAGATGAAAGAGTAATCTATCTGTGGTAATTATTAGTTACATTTGGTTTCGTCTCATTTTGCCGCAAAATGCACCGAAAAACGGCTTATTTTTGTCAGATTCGTAAAGGCGTCCTTAATGCCAGTTTTAATGTTATTCCATTCCTTTTAAGAAATGGTTCATAGTTATCTAATTATTCTTACAATATTATGTCTTCGAAAACATGGCAACGATATGAAGAAGCAGTCGATATGATTTTGTAGGAAATCGAGAATATCATCCACGCGTAGTAAGGGTTTCGAGAATAGCTTTCCTCTTTCTGGCACCAAAGGGTGTTTGTTAGTACCTACTATACTGCCAATTTAGCTGAGCATGTGAGATTCCAAATTCAAATCACATTATTGACCAGCGGGTCATAATGAAATCCAGTACAACATTATGGACCGGCTGCGCCCCCGGCCACTAATGACTCACTTTAGGTTAAGGTTGCTTGACATATAATTTGACATTTTCGAGCAGGTGGTGTGAAAAGTAATTTTTCACTTTGCAGTTTTACCTACCTACCCCACACAAATGCATATAACACTACTTGTTATGTGACAGGAAGCTATTGAATACATCTGCGTACCCCTTTAGAGGGTAAAGGCGTGATGTTATGTTGTGTGATTGCTTAAGCTACGATAGCAGTAATCGCGGTTGATTTGCTGGCATTTATTGAAGAGTTCCGTTGTCTGTCTCCGAAACTCTCCATCAGATCTTTTCGAAATAATGGGACCATTTCGGAAGAATTTTGCAAATCCGTCTATAAATGACGGAGTTATGCTCGAACATACATAACAATATATATACATATAAACATACGAATTGCGAACCTCCTCCTTTTATAGAAGTCGGATAAAAATTCTTAGCTAAAAAAAATATAATCATCCGAATTGAGAACCTCCTCCTTTTTAGAAGTCGGTTAAAAAGCAGTTTAATCGAATCGAATAATTTTATGCTAGTTTTAATAATATAATTTATATAATAAAAGTGATAAGTACTGTTAACGGACTGTTTTGCTGATCGTAACATTGCGATTAGGTATTAACGTGCTACACTAACGTATATAATTATGTATGACATATAACGTTACATAGTAAAATAAGTAGAAATAGAAACTGATATGGGCGAAATAATAAAGTTAAAGTTCAAGGAAATTACCTTAAAACAAAAAACTAGCGAAAACACAATATGCACATAATTTGTGTTAATTAAGTTAGGTGAATATCGATCAATAGGACGATGATTTAGAGGCATGAGAGACATTTTAACTTTGTTTCTTGAGATTATCAATCTTATAAATCGAATTAATTAGGGTAGAGTCAGCCCAGCGGCGGCCCTAGAATTTTTTTTAGGTGGTGCAAAATCTTGGCGCCCCTCTGTGTACCGTGTTCCTATGATGTATGCATAGTTGCTTGCTTGCTTTTGCTTGCTTGTGGACGATCAGCTTTATAGTAAGTTACTATCATCAATGACTGGTGCCTGGTGGTCGCATTTCGGTTGATTTCAGCGCCTCTCCCATGACGGCGCCCGGTGCCATCGAACCGCTCGCACCACCCTAGGACCGCTACTGAGTGAGCTCTTTTGGTGTTCACTAGAACAAGAACCATATAAATTCCACGATTAAAGTCACAATTTGTATTGTTTGAAAAAACGATTGCTTCCTGGTTTAACAACGTATCTACCTACCTACTCGTATTTATTTGCCACATAATGAGCGTTGCCTCAAAGATAAACATTTCGGTACACACATTTAGTTTACCTACATTTACATTTACATAACACATCTAGGTACCAATCGACTGTTTGTGATATTCTTAATTTTATTTAAATATTTATTTTATTCTGTTTTTAGTATTTGTTTGTTATAGCGGCAACAGAAATACACCATCTGTGAAAATTTCAACAGTCTAGCTATCACGGTTCAGGAGATAAAGCCTGGTGACAGACAGACAGACAGACGGACAGTGAAGTCTTAGTAATAGGGTCCCATTTTTACGCTTTGGGTACGGAACCCTAAAAACAAACCTTGGCCCACGTGGTAGATTACGGCCCTCTGGAGAAAATGCTCAGTGAAAATGCATAGCTGTATAAATAAAAAAAATATATATAAAATAACCGTGTCCCCGCAGAGAGAACATTAAAAGTTGATTATATGAATATGACGAAAGATTCTTTAACATAATAACATGTGTCATTTTAAGGCCTTCTGTCAGTTTTTACACAAGCAATCTGTGGGTCAATTACACTAAGGGCTGATTTTTCAATCGACAGATAATTTTTGTTCGTGGAATAAAATTGACGTCTGACAGTTTTTGTATGAAAAAACTGTCAAAAATTCAAAATTATTCCTCCGATAAAATTATCTGGCGTTGGAGAAATCAGCCCTAAGAGAGCGCTGGATATTCTGCGCGTACAATATTATATTCTGCGCGTACAATATTATATTCTGCGCGTACAATATTATATTCTGCGCGTACAATATTATATTCTGCGCGTACAATATTATATTCTGCGCGTACAATATTATAGAGGTATGAGGAACAGGGTGTAAAGTTCACTGATCCTCCATAGAAAAGGGAGGATCCTCCGACCAGACGGGTGTAGGGTCTGGCGGGCAACTAACTACCCGATGATTCATGTCGGGCCGTTGTATCTATGCTAGTTGCGCGGTAAACTCTACTTGCGAGATGCAGGATTTTGCGTGACGTCAGTATGACGCGTTGTTCGCATGTGGCGTTGTAGATACCGCCACAATATAATAATGGTTTCAGGATGTTGTTGCGACTGCCCCGTTTCTGTAGCGCTTCAGAAATGTTTGCCGAGGCCCACACAGACGGCTTTCAAGCCATAATACGCAAAAAAACTGTTTCGCTGCTGTGCAGAGTGCGGAGTAGTCGCAACTATATCCTGAGAGCTGTGGCGGAGAGCTATACTCCAAATATTAGGCATTTTGTGCGGAGGTTGATTAGGTAGGAATCATATTTTCCTAACTGGTCATCCTTTGTCTTAATTATACTTTTCTATATCAATGTTATACTTCCATACTTCCCGTGGGTGTCGTAAAAGGCGACTAAGGGGCTTACCGGAGAATGGGCAGCAGCTTTCTCTATGCATTCCACTACCATACCATACTGCGATCGCCAACCCGCCTGCCAAGCGTGGCGATTATGGCAAACCCCCCCCTTTTGGGGGAGGCCTATGTCCAGCAGTGGACGTCTTTCGGCTGAAATGATGATGATGATGATATCAATGTTAATAACACTAGAATATAAGATGTTTGTATTACTAACAAAATATGGATCACTGGTGTCCGAAATAAATTAATTTTAATTGAATTTAATTTCTTGACTGTTATCACTTTATCAGTTAAACACGTTATGGCCCTAATTCTGCCAAAACGTTGAACTCGTATTTTTGCTGACTAACGATGATTCTTCAGTTGTAAATAATAATTGAAACAAGTGTGACGTCTGTGACACACCTGTGTCATCTAATTGTTTTTTTTTGTAGATTGTTAACCTGTAATCAAACAGAAAATTTCTGTTTTCTTTTAATCATTTAAAACTTACACCACAATTTAAACAGATTACAGGTTAACAATCTACAAAAAAACAATTAGATGACACAGGTGTGTCACAGACGTCAAACTTGTTTCAATTATTATTTACAACTGAAGAATCATCGTTAGTCAGCAAAAATGCGAGTTCAACGTTTTGGCAGAATTAGGGCCATAACTTGTTTAACTGATAAAGTGATAACAGTCAAGATGGTTATTCAAGGAAAACCAGTTTTAAGAATTTATGATTAGCTAGGTAGGTAGGTACTGAAATTATAAAAAAGGCCAAATGTGTTTTTTAGGGTTCTGTAGCCAAATGGCAAAAAACGGAACCCTTATGAATTCTTCATGTCTGTCTGTCTGTCCGGCCGTATGTCACAGCCACTTTTTTCCGAAACTATAAGAACTTTACTGTTGAAACTTGGTAAGTAAGTAGATGTATTCTATGAACCACATTAAGATTTTCACACAAAAATAGAAAAAAACAATAAATTTTGGGGGTTCCCATACTTAGAACTGAAACTCATTTTTTTTTATCAAACCCATACATATGTGTGGGGTATCTATGGATAGGTCTTCAAAAATGATATTGAGGTTTCTAATATAATTTTTTTCTAAACTGAATAGTTTGCGCGAGAGACACTTCCACAGTGGTAAAATGTGTGTCCCCCCCCCTGTAACTTCTAAAATAAGATGTACATTACCAAGTAAACTTCCACAGAAAATTGGTTTGAACGAGATCTAGTAAGTGGTTTTTTTTTAATACGTCATAAATCGTAAACCGCAATTCATCTTTCATTCAATCAACTCACATATAAAAATAAAAAAAAAAACCATTTAATTTCATAAACATAAATAAACCTTATGCATAAACCCGGTTGTTACGGAACCCTCGGTGCGCGAGTCCGACTCGCTCTTGCCCGGTTTTTTTGGTTTTGATAATCATTTTCTTCATACATTAGGTAACCTGTAAAAGTGTAATACATAGGTACTGCAACAAAATTGGGTTAACACTACAGAACTTCTTTCATAATAAAACTTTTTCGAAATTGTTGTAAATACATATGAAAACTTGAATGTCTGTGTGGTGCCGGACTTAAAAGAATACCACCACCCCTTACTTCCCGTGGGTGTCGTAAAAGGCGACTAAGGATCGTACCGGAGAATGGGCAGCAGCGTTCTCTATGTATTCCACCATCATACCATACTGCGATCGCCAACCCGCCTGCCAAGCGTGGCGATTATGGCAAACCCTCCCAAAATTGGGGGAGGCCTATGTCCAGCAGTGGACGTCTATCGGCTGAAATGACATAAATGAAAACTTATCAGTATTCTACTTGCTTTTTACAAATGGTTGAAGACAATTTAAGAAGAATGGAGATAAAGGTTTTTGTACATTTACATTTCCAAAATGTATCCTTTAAGGCTACTTTACAAAGCAAATTATTTAATCCGAAATGATCAACTTTTTCGATCAACATAGGTACTTATCAATGTCCCTAGTATTTTGTGAGAATATTGGTACGATAATTGAGACTTTAAGATATCAGATATTCCATTCAACACCCCAGATCACCTCTCTAGTCTCCACTTTGGAATTCATACCCCGAGCCCCAAGATATAGACTAACTTCTAGTTTAGGGCTCACTGGCAATTATAAATACTTTGTAACCTAGCTATATACAACGTTATTTTTAGTATATCCTGAACCTGAACCTAGTTTGTTCAGAATAAGTAACTGAATCGATTCCAATAAGTTTTACCCCATGTTATAAATTTTGTCCCTAAAATATTTAAAATAGGTTAAAAGTTGGACACCGAGCGACACTAAGTCGTTTATCCAATCTCGGCGGCGAACGGTTAGGTACCTAGGTACTATTATCAATGAGCGCAAGACGGCGCGTATTTTCTTTTTTAATACCTAGTTTGAGTTTCATGCTAAAGGTTGCTGCTATAGCTTACAACATTTGACAGCAATTCCCAGAAAATTTAAACTAACTGTCATATAGACAAATAGATTTTTGAGGTAATTTCGTAACACTCTAATCACAATGGTAATGCCTTTCATTTTGACAGTTAGACAACATTCATTTCGGTTTTCCGTTGTTGAGCAGACAATTTTTTTTAACATGAAGCAATGGATAGTTTGTCAATTCTTACAATTTTTATTTTTATTTAATTCTTATAACTTTTAATAATATAATCAATGTCAAAAAACGTTTTACCGATGTTACCAGCAATTATGCTGTTTGCTTTTATATATAAGCGCTTATTACTAAGTAATTTAGCTTATTTCTTTCATCCATTTACCAGAACCAGCTTATTTCAAAAGCTTCTCAGAGCATGGCTTATAGAAAACTGTTTTTATAGTATTAAGGAATTTATGAATTTTAGGACAAAGGGAAGACTTGCATGACATGTAAATTATATTTGACATTTTTATTTTAAGCAATTGATATATTTTGTAATTTAATTTCTTTAGTTAGCATTTGTAAGTTCATTTTTAGAAAACTTGTAAGTAATTTAATTATTTTTATTTGACATTAAATGTCAAATAAAAATAATTTGTAATTTGATACTTTAGATAATTGTTGATTTAGTGATTACTTTATTTTTGACATTAGAATTTAATTATTTTGTTAAATTAGAATCATTGTTATTGTCACAAAATTTGCATGCCGAATTTACATAGTTGGCGGAATATGAAGAACGGTACGGAACGGTTGGCGGAATATGGTATTTTACAGGCAAATAAATAAATCTATCTATTTATCTATCATTGTTTTATACATGTGGCTTTTGCTTATATGTAACTGATGCACTGTTATCTTACTTAAAAAAATTTAGTATGTGATTGTATCTATAATTTTTGGTGAACCTCATAAAAGGGACTTCGATATGTATTTCAAACGTAGGTAACGTTTGAAATACATATCGAAGTTGAAATACATATCGAAGTCCCTTTTAGGCAATTAGAAATTAGTTTTACTTAGGTGTTACACATTGACAAATGTTAGGTATCATGTATTAAAAGATTTGATGCAACAACGGTTAATTTATGGATAATAGGTACTAAATACATGATTTAAGTTAGATTGGTTTAGTGAAAATTCCTAAGATTAGTTAATTGCAAGTTTAGTTAAAAATAGCTTTTACACATCTTAAATAAAGCTTATTTTCAACTTATTTAAGATTTTTTCCGAATTCCGGAAAAAAAAAATGTCGTCGTAAGGAAGTCTCCACTTTCTGTCTCTGTTCTCCGAAGTTTAGGTAAATATAGTCAGCCTATTCCGATCACTGTTTTTAATACTTCAAGCACACAAATGTACAAAGGCGGACTTAATGCCATAGGCATTTTCTACCAGTCAACCTTTGGGTGATGCAGAGACAAACAGTGGTAGGTGCTATTGTAAAAAATTGAGAAATAAATATTTTTAAATAAGGACAGACGCAAAAACCTATTAAAACTGATTTTGACTGATTGAAAGTTTGTCACGCAATTAAGATGCTTGTTGATTTGTGACATGCAAGTTATATTCAACCTTAGGGTGGTAAAACATTTACGTGGTTGACTACTAAGTACAGGATGTGAAACATTCCTTAGGTATGAGTTACTTACTAATATGATCGTGGGTACCTCTTAACTATTTGTCCGGTCGCTTCACATTAACGACGTTTATTGAAAGTTCCGGTACTTTAGCTGGGGTTATTGAAAGAAAGGCTGAAGATGCATTAATTCTTTGAGTAGGTAATTGTTATAAGTACTACAGAGATTTTGATTTGGGTAGTTAATTTATTTATTAAACACTTTATAATCGTACACCATTAAAAAGAAAAAAGAAAAATATATTTAAAACTCGTATACAATGGGCGGTAATGTTGCTTTAACGTTTCAAATGTGTTTTAGATTAGTTTCTAAAAGTAAGAATTATCTAATTGAGTATGTGCAGTCAACAAAAGAGATAAGTATGCAGGATCGTCGGATGTTCTTGGATGTTGTCGACTGAAATTTAATTTGATAAATGAGTTCTTTGTTTTCTATTAAATAAAATTAAATTTTATTCGAGAATGGATGTTCTTACTAAACTTCAACTAAGTATATCCGACGAACCAGCGGTGCTATTCTGTAAAAATCTCACCGTGAAAACTTAGGTGAAGTGAGCGTGGAGTGAGCTGTCAGTAGTGTCATTTTCAAGCAAAAACAAACTCACATCACATCAGTTTTCACGGTGAGATTTTTACAGAATCGACCGGCTGCATTCTTATCTCTATTGTTGACTGTACCTAATCTATATTAATGATACAGTTGAAAAGTTTTTTGTTTGGACGCGGTAATCTCTGAAACTACCAGCCGGATTTGAAAAAAATACTTTAACGTTTGTTAGCCTAATTCTTGAGCACGGTTATAGGCTTTTAATATCACACTACGACCCTTAGAAGCCAAGCAAAAAGAAAAAAAGTCAGAAAGAACGATATTTAAACGAAAACGAAGCAATTAAGCGCGAGCGAGCGATAGCTTTACGCGGCAAAGTCGAGGGCAGAAGCTATAGTTAGATATATTATGTCCCCTAATGACACAATTAGTAATGTAAACTCATTTAATATTAAAAAGAGAAAAGATTTGACTTTTTGTATGTTTGTTTCGCTTTCACGATAAAGGCTCCTTCAAATAGGCGCGACACGCGATAAAATCGCGCGTGACACAAAGGCACCGCAAGTCGCGCAACGAGCGGTGCCCTTGTGTCGCGGGCGATGTGTAGGAGCCTTAAAACTGCTGGACGGATTTCGATGAAACTGGACTATGAGAGTGTGGGAAAAGAGTGTATCTGTGTCTTCGCAAACACTTGCACTATTAGGTATATCTGCCTCGTTGGGGTTGGTTTCCAGTCTAACCGGATGCAGATAAAATACCGGTATTATACATGGAGAAAATTCTTATCTGACCTCCACAACCTAATTGCTGAGCAACATGATATCCCTTGACTTACCTAGACACTGGTTGTCAGATTTTCGCCTCTGACTACCTGTAACGACTGTCAAAGATCTACGAATGACAGCCAGCTTAACGTGCTTTCCGAGACGGTCACCCACCCACGAACCGACCTCGGCAAGCGTTGCTTAACGTTGAAGATCGGCCCGTGGAACTGTTATCATTAGCCACGAGCCCCTCTAAATAACAATAACAAATGATAACAATAAAAATGTCCTAATTTGTACACAGCGGGTTTTTTCTCATTATTTTCCTCAATGCTAAAAATAACGTTGTTAGAATAGAATAGAATAGAATACTCTTTATTAACCGACTTCAAAAAAACTTGGAGGTTTCTCAATTCGACCGTATATATTTTTATGTACACCATATTAATTACAGACAAACGGTATAGAAACTGTGCAAAGGGTGACACAATGGGCGGTCTTATCGCTAAAAGCGATCTTTTAAAGACAACCTTTGGATGGATTAAAAAGGGGAAGGACAGACAAATACTGCAGGTAGTCTGTGGTGTACCATTTACATAATACAATAAATACATACATAAAGTATATTATACTAATCTAAATAAATATATACATATACTTAACAACATTGTTGTTGTTCGTTGTTACATTGTTTCCGATTTCTACTTTCTTTGATTTAACTCAGTTCTACGAATTTTATTAGGTTAACTACTATGTACCTACTATTAGTTAACCTGGCCCTGTGGGTTAAAGTAAAGAAAAGATTCTGTAAATGCAGAAGTTTATTTTTCAGAATTTCTGAAGAGGTTTCAGAATTATACGACCCTATGTCCAGCAGTGGGCCCGTGGCTAAATAAGAGGGGCCCGTGACTAAATAATAACAGAGGGGCCCGTGGCTAAATAATAATAGCCGCATAGGTCGGTCGCTTGCCATGTTTGGTCTGTGGATGGGTGAACATCTTTACATACCGTGACTCCTCGGTGCCTCTGAAAGCACGTTAAGCCGTTGGTCCCGGCTGTCATTCGTGGATCTTTGACAGTCGTTACGGGTAGTCAGAATCCCGAAAGTCTGACAACCAGTCTTACCAAGGGGTATCGTAGATATTACCCAGTAACTGGGTTGTGGAGGTCAGATAGGCAGTTGCTCCATGTAAAATACTGGTATTCAGCTGCATCCGGTTAGACTGGAAGCCGACCCCAACATAGTTGGGAAAAGGCTAGGCAGATGATGATGTCCAGCAGTGGGCGGTTTGGACTGATATAACTAATGATAATCGCAACAGGCATGCGTGTATGACTAGCCGTATGAACATAACGAAGTAAAAGGAGTATGTAGGGGTCGTAGCAGGAGGAAGGGGGGCCTTAGGGCCGAAGCCTGCCTGGTCAGTGGGATTGTCCGAAAGGGTTACCGCTGCCCCGGAACATAAAGGGCTAAGGAAGGAACACGGGTGAGTTTTAGTCAGTAAGAGTCTGACACTCCCTTCCGCTCCGCCGCTGACGAATTAGCCCTCAACCATTCGTTGGTTAGAAATCCTTCTGCGAAAAACTTAGCAAAATGGCAGAAGTGACGAATAAATGACAAATAAATGATAAATGAACGATAAATGAATGATACATTATCATCATCATCATCATCTGCCTAGCCTTTTCCCAACTATGTTGGGGTCGGCTTCCAGTCTAACCGGATGCAGCTGAATACCAGTATTTAAATGAATAGATAATGATAAATGAATGATAAATGAATTATAATAATAATAAAGCTGTATTAGTTCCATATACTTAAGAAACAATAAAAATTACAAATTATACCGTTACTTAAATAAAAATAAGTTCAACAAATCAACGTTTTCATCCTGATTTCGAATAACTTACTTAAAAAAAACTTTTTTACAAAAAAAACAACCGACTTCCAAAAACACTATAAATAAAGAGTAAAATAACTTTAATTTCGGAAGTCGGTGTCTTAGGATTTGTATTTTAGTTTTTGCCACCGACTTCCGAAATTTTAAAGTTAAAAGTTATTTTACTCTTTATTTATAGTGTTTTTGGAAGTCGGTTGTTTTTTTTGTAAAAAAGTTTTTATTTTTCACTTTTTAGCGGGTCAGTTTGTAATTTATCTAAGTTATAATAGCCTAATGTCAACTGCTTATCACCTTTTACAAAATATTGCTTTTCCCGATGCATGGACGTTAATTGTTGAGGAGTTCTCCTAGTAAGAACCAGGAGAACTGGAGCTGATTGAGAAGTCACCATCAGCTCCACTTCACCATACGCATTGTAATGAGCATAAATTGCTTAGCAGCCATATTAAAGTAATCGAATCGCAACCCGTGAAATATTTGTCATTGAGTAGTGCCATTTGTGGTCTTCATCATCAGCTCCACTTTACCAAATCATAATTTCCGAGAGCAAATGCTCAAGTTACTTTAATAATAGACTTAGGCAAGAAAAATTTTGCTAAGGGCCAAGTTTATGTTACGCTTAGTCGTGTAAAGACATTGTATTAGAAAGACGCTGTATGACATTGTATTATGCGACTTGGAACCTACCAAATTGCTAAATAGACCACATGACGAAAAGGCATTGCGTGAAATGCAACGATTGAGGCTTTTATAAATCATCATCAGCCAATTGCAGTTCACTGCTGGACGTAGACCTCCCGAAGTTTGCGCCAACGTTCGCGATCCTCCGCTTCTCTCATCTAGCCACTACCGGCAACCTTTGTTAGGATAATTATAAAGAAAGCAAAACTCGCAAAAGTATTTCACTTTAAGAAGTATTTTTTCGTTTATAGACTAGATGCTGATAATCCTGGCTGCAGCATCAGGCCAGACTTATGTCAACATTGCATTGAACTTAAAATTTAGTCCTGTTTAAAATGAGCCCAAACACGACTACGGTGCTGTAATTTCAAGGTTTGTACTTTTTCTGATGCTCGACTGGTTTCAGCATCAGGTCTCTATGTACTTCGGTGTTCCTCATTAACAGTACGTTTATCCACACATCGAGCCCTTTTCAATGAGCCTAAACACGTTATACACATATATCTGCTGTTAGTTGTCGAGGAGTTAGGTACTCTGCAGACTATCCTGACTGCAGCATCAGGTCATAACTTGATGATCATGAGACCAAATGTGGCAAATGCCCTATCAAACATCAAAACAATTAACTAAAACAGTCCTTGCCTGTTCGAGTAACTTCTTACTGTTAAGGAGTTGAACCTTCCATCATCAGCCCAGCTACCTGAGATGGTGACAACCGTACGCAAATACACAAGATACTTCATAAAATATGCGAAAAACAATAAGTGAGCCTATAAAATTTGAGGGTTGCTCCCGATTTCTCGAAGATCCCATCATCAGATCCTAACTTGGTGACCACCTCAGAACTACTTTCGAACAAAAAAAGGATTTTGAAAATCCGTCGACAATTGGCGGAGTAATCGATGAACAAACATACAAAAAAAAAAAAACATCCGAACATAGTACCTCCTCCTTTTTGTGAAGTCGGTAATGATTGCATGCGTTCAGATAAATTAATTGATTACTTTCAATAAAATAATTGTGATTAAAATAAAATAACATTATACTCGCGCCTCCTCCTCGAGATTAGTAATTTACACATGTAGTTACGCTAGTTATCACCACTCATGCACTTAGTTGAGAAAAAAAATATATATTATATTAATTTTTCCTTTATCTATGGCAATTCAATTTGACATACCCACAATTTTTTATTTAATTTTTATTTTTTATACATGTGGGTACTTCGTCCAGTTCCACTCTTAGACGATGTCGCCAATCATTCGCATTTTAGTGCTCAACCACTCAACATCTATTTCGCGTCTTCGCACAGTTTGTTATAAAAATGCCAAAACGTAAGAGTTCTAGGTCTCGTGAAGAAGACATTAACCATTACAAAAATAAAATTAGAAAATTAGAACGCAAAATTCGTGATAGACAAATTAGTGCTTCGGAAAGTGTATCAGACTTGGAGGAAACTGTTGTTCTACACGATGAGGATATTGGAGCAGGTATTTACCTACTTACTAATTTTAAAGTGATAACTATTTTCTTACCGCCTTGTTTACGTATCTACGTATTTAAGATAAGTATTTTAATGCAACCTGAACAGTCACTGGGGCTGTTTCAACGCATTTAAAATACGGTTGGCGTTCCTTCCGCTGGGGATTGTAACCTAACCTGATAATTATTATGGCTATGACTAATCAACAAACTTAATTATGTACATACCTACTAAGCTGAAATTTCAAGGCTTTGTATAAAGATAAAAGATTACGGTCATAAAAATTAGTCATGGACTTATTTAAGTCCACTTTTTAATGTTTTCAAGTAAGTTATTTATCTTACGTTTAAAAATTATCATATCTATGATAATTTTCAGACACCCCCGCACTGCGACCTGATGATTGGTTATTAGAATGGCCACCTGAAGATGAAACAGTCCAGGATTCGCACAAAACCTGTGAACCTCAGCCAGGCCCTAGTACTTCCAGGGATGTACACCCCGAAGAGCCTATTGCTCATGATGTTAATATTCCTGATCTGGATACGGAGATTCTAGGCATTTTAGGCGATGATCCTACAAACACAGACAAATACGGGCCTGAAATACGCATCGAAGTTGCAAATCGTTTATTACACATTGCTAAAGGCGGTCTGAATAAGGAAAATCGTAAAGAATTGATCTCAAAATATCTATTACCTAAAAATTGTATCCAACTAGATGCTCCTAAAATAAATCTAGAAATTAAGGCGGCAATTGCTGATACCGCAGTTAAACGCGATAAAGGCATAGAAAACAAACAGAAACAAATGTCTAGTGCAATTGCTTGTCTGGCCGACATCATAAATTCCCAAATAAATTCCAAAACGATAACCAATGACGTCTTGCAAAAATTAATGGACATAAGCAGAATTTTATGCGACTTACAACATGCAGATTCCATCACACGTAGAAATTTCATTTTATTTGCCCTCAAAAATGACATGAAGGAGCACCTTAAAAATACCAAAATAGACACGTATCTGTTCGGTGAAAATTTAGCAGAGACATTAAAATCAGCAAAGGCTGTAAACAAATCAGGAATCGAACTGAAAGCCGAATCTAGCAGCAAGACTACGAATACCTACTATAAAGGACAAGCATCGAGAGCTTTAAACCGCAAGGCTCCCCCCCAGGCGCGCAGGCCGCCCGCGGGGTCGGCGCCAGCGCCGAGGAGCCGCGAGCCTGCCGCGTCGCGCGCGCAGTATCCCCCGCCGCAGACGCAGTACATGCCACCGCACGCGCACTCATCGAAGACGTCATCGCGGGGCCATCAGGCGACGTATCCTCGTCGCCGCTTTTAGAGACAGTTAAGTACGCAGGCCGCTTATCTAAATTCTATCACCAATGGGCTGCAATTACGAACGATCAGACTATACTATCTTGGATAAGAGGTTATAAAATACCATTTACAACGCCCGTTGTACAACATACACTCCCTGCTACAGCAACTTACTCGGCTAATGAAAGACCGCATTATTTAGAAGCGATTAATAATCTACTCAAAATAGGCGCAATATCAGAATGTTCTCCATGTGAACATCAATTTGTATCAAGTATTTTCTTGGTACCCAAACCAAATGGCAAAATGCGCTTTATTTTGAACTTAAAAAACCTTAACAAATTCATTAAAACAGATCATTTTAAGTTAGAGGATTTAAGAACTGCGTTAAAAATTGTAACGTATAATTGTCACATGGCGTCAATTGACCTCAGAGACGCATATTTCTTAATTAATATGCATAAAGAATCTCGAAAATATGTAAGATTCTATTTTGAGGGTAAATTATTCGAATTTAATGTTTTGCCATTTGGGTTAAGTACAGCCCCATACGTTTTCACAAAAATATGTAAACCTATAGCTAAATTATTGCGCTCCGCAGGCCTTTTGTCCACTGTTTATTTAGACGATTGGTTATTGTTTGGATATTCCCGTCTGGAATGCCTTACTAACATAGATGTAACTAAAAGATTATTAACTTCACTTGGTTTTATTATTAATGTAGAAAAAAGCGCACTTTTTCCTTCGACCAAATGCAAATTCTTAGGTATGATTATAGATTCACACGCGTTTCAGATTAGTTTACCAACAGATAAAAGGTTACGAATAAAAGCGCAACTTGTTATGTTTTCAAAATTAAAGCGTTGTAAAATTAGAACTTTTGCTCAGTTATTAGGCTTATTAGTTTCTTCTTGTCCAGCGATCGAATACGGATGGCTGCACACTAAAGAAATGGAAAGATGTAAATATCTCAACTTGAAAGGTCATGATGATTATAACAAATCTATGATTTTACCTGAATCACTACAACCCGACTTTGACTGGTGGTTAAATAAAATAGAACATTCTGTCCATCGAATAAAAGTTGATGCTTATCAAGTTGAGATATTTTCTGACGCCTCAACGACGGGGTGGGGGGCCGCCTGTGAAGGAAAGTCCGCGAGCGGACAGTGGTCGAATACCGAACGAGAACGACACATAAATTATTTAGAGCTGCTTGCCGCGTTTATTGCCTTAAAAGTTTTTGCTAAAAACCTTTTTAATTGTCAAATATTACTACGCGTTGACAATTCAACAGCAGTAGCATATATAAATAAAATGGGGGGTATACAATACCCTCATCTCACAAAAATAACTCGTGATATTTGGAACTGGTGCGAAAACAAAAAGCTTTTCGTCTTTGTCTCGTACATAAAATCGAGTGATAATATTATTGCAGATTACGAATCACGAAGAACTCATCCGGACATAGAATGGGAGCTGTCCGATTGGGCCTTTGACAGTCTCACCCGCGCATTCGGTCATCCAAAAATTGATTTGTTTGCTAGTCGCATAAATAACAAATGTGCCACATACATATCTTGGCACCGAGACCCAGACGCATTTACGATAGACTCATTTACAGTTTCATGGGCAAATTATGATTTCTATGCATTCCCGCCATTTGCAATCATACTTAAAACTCTTAGAAAAATAATAACAGACAAGGCACGGGGTATCATGGTCGTACCTTTTTGGCCAACACAGCCATGGTACCCCGTGTTTAGATCCCTCCTTATTTCGGAAACTGTTACATTTCCACCTAAAAGCCATGCCTTACTGTCTCATTCCAGCTCCCGTCGGATACACGAGTCGATTACCCTGGTGGCAGGCATATTATCCGGGACGCATTTTCAAGGAGAAACATACCAGAATCATCACTTGATATAATGCTAGCATCATTATCACCTAACTCCATGAAACAATACGATGTTTACTTGAAGAAATGGTGGAACTTCTGCAAAATTAATTCGTTAAATGTTTATGACGCCTCTGTACCCACAGTAATATCCTTTTTAACCCAACTCTTTAATGACGGTTGTCAATATGGCACACTCAATTCATGCAGATCAGCTCTTTCCCTGGTGCTGAGTCCGGCACTAATTAGTGATGATAGAATAAAGAGATTCCTCAAAGGGATTTTTAGACTAAAGCCGCCAAGACCTAAATATGAAGTTACCTGGGATACCAACCTAGTATTGGATAAATTGAGTTCATGGCATCCTAATGAGGAATTAACCTTAGATAAACTTACAAATAAAACTATTACTTTACTGGCTCTGTCAACCGCGCACAGAGTCCAAACTTTCTCGAAGATAAAAGTTAGCAATATTCAAACCCTCTCTCAGCGTATCACGATTAAAATCCCCGATATTATAAAGACTTCCAGACCGGGATTTCAACAACCTATTATTCATTTACCTTTCTTTATTGATAAAACATTCATATGCCCAGCCACTACATTACTGTGTTACATAGAACGCACTTCATTTTTAAGAACATCTGACGATTTATTTGTTGGAATTAGGAAACCTTATAAACCAGTGGGAACGCAAACGCTTAGCCGATGGATAAAGCAAACACTCAGTGAGTGTGGGGTCGACACCAACGTGTTCAGTGCACACAGCACGAGGCATGCAGCATCATCGCGCGCGCACTCACTGGGCGTTAGCCTAGATACTATCCGTAAAACGGCAGGTTGGAGTAGAAATTCCACAACTTTTGCAAAATTCTATCACAGGGTTATTACTGATGACGATAGTACTGCCT
The DNA here is from genome assembly GCA_916614155.1 of Mesoligia furuncula. Classification (NCBI taxonomy): domain Eukaryota; kingdom Metazoa; phylum Arthropoda; class Insecta; order Lepidoptera; family Noctuidae; genus Mesoligia; species Mesoligia furuncula. The sequence goes on from OU744799.1 coordinate 30,650,405, forward strand.
TAGCAGAATCAATAATCAAGCAACATTTATAATTAATTTATTGTGATTATACCTAATTGTTTACAGCTAACTATGATAGCTATTATAAGAATAATTATTCCTTAGTTAGTTAAATTCATGATTATTGTTAATCTTAGAAGTACAAAGTTGTTCCTTCTGTTTATTGATTGTACCAAAATAAACAATAATAAAATTATTTTGATATTTACGAACATTATTATAAATTGATGATATTCCCAAAATACTCTCAAAGTCTACATGTGTAAATTACTAATCTCGAGGAGGAGGCGCGAGTATAATTAATGATTAAACGAACTTACCTGTACGTGAAGTTCTATCATAATTATACGAGCGCCGAGTCCGAAGAGATTAGTAATCCCACCCTCCCAGTGCTGTACATGCATACACACCCCAAATTACATAGTGTCTCGGAAATACATCAATTAACCATAGGGTCTTTTACTCTAAACTAAATGATTGGCGACATCGTCTAAGAGTGGAACTGGACGAAGTACCCACATGTATAAAAAATAAAAATAAAATAAAAAATTGTGGGTATGTCAAATTGAATTGCCATAGATAAAGGAAAAATTTTTATTTATTTTTTTTATTTTACTCAAAACAAAACAAAGGATTGTAGAACACGTTAAAAATACAGGTTTACAAAAAAAGTACTATTTCTACAAGCGTGTGGGTGAGCACTGCTCTCCTAGCTAGGTTATGGAAACCTGTGTTAAGGAGAAGCAGTCCGGTCCCCTAAGGTACAGTGACGTAAAACTTACATAGTGCTTCTGATGTTACTGTTACAATTTCGAAGAATTGAGTTAGACAAAAGTTTGTTATGGTTACAATAAAATAATTAGAGATAAATATTTATGTGTTGTGAGTGTGTGTGTGATTGGGTGTGTGGTGTGTGCGTGAGGGTGGGTGTGTGTGAGTGGTGTGTGCGTGAGGGTGGGTGTGTGTGTGTGGTGTGTGCGTGAGGGTGGGTGTGTGTGTGTGTGAGGGTGTGTGTGTGTGTGCGCCTGCCGATGTTCATCACCTTATGTTAAAATCTTTTCAGTTTCGTCATAAGACTTATCTTGGAGGTACGATTGTATAGTCTTTTTGCATTTGTAGTATGGTAAACCGTAGATTTGACACTCTTCGTTTATTTTGTTGTAGAGAAACGGACCAAGAAAATGAAAAAATCTCTTGACAAAAGTTGAGCGTACACGCGGCACGGTGCATATCCCATCCTTTCGACGTTTACTACGTTTTTTATTTTTTATTATTCGGTATGGGGTGTTGCGGTGTTGCAGAATGACTGTCTGTAGTATGAAGTGTTGCCGAACATTTAGCACTTTGCAGTCATTGTATAGTTGATCGGTTGGAAACAGAATAGGACGAAAAGTGGCTACTTTTAATATGGCCCTATGTGCTACTTCTAGCGGCTTGAGGGTGGTTTTAGCTGCGCCACCCCAACAAGAAATGCAATATGTTATGATGGATAGGCAAAGTGCAAAATAAACATTACGTATTATAATGGGATTGGCAATACGCCGGAGAGTTTTAAAGATGTATATCAGTTTGCGAACTCGTCCAGTTAGCAGACCGATATGAGACTTGAAATTGAGATTCCTGTCCAAGACTATTCCCAGATATCTGATGCTTTCAACAGAGGTTAAAAGAGGACATTGACAGTTTGAATCCTGTATCTGTGGATGACCAGTGTGAGCTTTGATCAAAATTGGAGTCTTTGGTTGAGAGACCGAGCTGTTAGAATATGTCAGAAATTTGGTTTTGGAGGTATTAAGGGTTAGAGTGTGGGAATTAAGCCAATTTAACGCCACGTCAAAGCCAAGCTGAGCTTGTTGCTCTAGTTGTGACCAGGAATCCGCGATGAAGGTTATTGCTGTGTCATCCGCAAAGGATATTACCCTAGCATTAACGATATTGAGATCACACAGGTCATTAATAAAGATTAAGAAAAGAGTGGGGCCTAAGATGCTTCCTTGTGGAACCCCATAGTGAATTGAAAGCTCGTCGCTGTTATAGCCATCGATCCTGACTCTTTGCGAACGATTGGAGAGGTAGCTTCGGAAAAGATCCAGTTGTAGCCCCCTGACGCCTATTTTCTCAAGTTTGATTAAGAGTGTGGAAACGGGAACAGTGTCGAACGCTTTCGCGAGATCTAGAAATATAGTAAGAACCTTTTTATTTTTATTTATATGATCTATGACATAGCTGGTTAGGTCATGAACTGCGTCACATGTTGACTTATTTTTGCGGAAGCCATATTGTTGTTGCGAGATTATCTTGCAATGCTCAAGGTAACTAACCAATCTTTTGTTTATCAAACGTTCAAGAACTTTGGATAAAGCGGTTAATACAGCAATAGGACGGTAGTTATTCGACAAAGTTCCATCACCCCCCTTGAAGATTGGATAGATTATTGCCTTTTTAAAGGAAGTTGGAAAAACAGCTGTTTCAAAACAAATATTGAATATATGGCATAAAATAGGCGCCAGAGTGGTGGAAAATTTCTTCAGTATAGTAGGTGAAATGCCATCCCAACCAGTAGCAGCGTTTGGCCGCAGTGAATTTATGGTGGATATAATTTCTTCTGGGTCAGTTTTATCCAGGACAAAGGATGAAGTTGGTATAGAACTGTTTTGTGGGATAGGTGGTTGTTGTAAGGACCTCGTTTTTATAATGTCATCTGCAAGTTTCTTGCCAATATTGACAAAAAAGGAATTCACATTGTTACATGACTGTGTGGGTGTGGGTGATGAAGATAGCAGTTGTGTGGACGAGTGTGTAGTTTTTGTAGTGTTTGTTATTCGTTTTAAGGTATCCCAGAGAATTAATATAATATATATTTTTTTTCTCAACTAAGTGCATGAGTGGTGATAACTAGCGTAACTACATGTGTAAATTACTAATCTCTTCGGACTCGGCGCTCGTATAATTATGATAGAACTTCACGTACAGGTAAGTTCGTTTAATCATTAATTCTAGCTAGCCAGTCCCGCCCAGCGTTCGCAATAATCTCGTTCTGCCATCGGGTGCACGGCCGGCCTCTGTTCCTGGTACCTCGTGGACCTTCCCATTTAGTGGTTCTGATTGTCCAACGATCATCAGAATACCTTGCAACATGGCCTGCCGACCTCCATTTCAGGCTTAGCGAAAAAGTGAGAGCATTTGTCTAAGTATTAAAGTAAGCGTTACAGTAAGAAACAGACATTCGCAACATAACTAAATGAAGTATAAATGATTTTATTTCTGTATACTTACAGAAACAAAATCACAAGTTTTGTACAGACACTCAGATCTAATCTGGTCAGAATACTCAGAATAATATCATAATTATTCATCGTATACTTGCCTTGTTCCATAAGCATGTTGGAGTGTTTTCTACATCTTTTCTTCTAGTTAAAACATATGCGTTTGTATAACTACCTGTCTATTTGACTGCGCTGTGTTTGACACGGAGCGATATCGTCTGACCTCCACAAGCCAATTACTGGTTGATACTCCAATGAATCAGTAGTGAAGGTCATATAGGAGCTACGTGTTTAATAATAATATACAACTCAACATTAGGATAAGGATGTTAAAAAAACTGATCAAGAGCGAGTTAGACTCGCGCACCGAGGGTTCCATACCATCATGTTTTTAATTTTTCATCGGCGAGACCTATATTCGTTAGAGAATTTTAACAATGTGCATTGCGGTGTAGAATATTGCAGTTTTAGGTCAGCGCCTTCTCTTGATCGATAGTGGAACTAGTGTAACTTTACATAAAGTTCTATCACACAGAATTATTCCAAATTTTTCTCTTTGCAAACTTCGGAGATAAAGGGGAAACGGTATTTTTGTCTGTCTTGTATTTGATCTTTCATAAGATACCCCACTTCAAATTTTTCAGACCCCCTTTCAGTCCCTGTTGCAAAAGAAATATTATATTTTTATTTCTTTCTTATTTGCAAAATAGTTGGGCTGACGTCATCTAAAACTATTCCAAATTTCAAGTTGACAGCATTAGTAGTTCTTGAGATATCCAGCTGTGACAGACAGACAAACAGACAGACAGACAGACAGACTGAGTCTCACCATAAGCCTCTCAATTTTAGTACAGAACCCTAAAAACAAAAGATCCGACTGGTCGTTCCTGAGCTTAGCGCGTTCAAAAAAAGAGTAAAAAATCTTTTCAGCTTTGATATTAGTATAGATGTCTATAAAACCAGTCTTGTCTATTGTTTTTACTAGCCACTTGGCGCCCATTAAAGTAAGAAAGTGAATCAATCACAGCTCAATTGATTGTTAAAGAAATAAAGACGAATGAAACATATATCCTCGTGTCGACAAATTGATAGTCATATGTCAATCAATGACGTTTGTAACATCAATCAAACGTTTAATTGAGTAAAGCCTTGTCTACACGGTGCGATTTACATACATAACATAATATAGGTCTACCAGAATCTCATGGCAAAAAAAAAAACACAAAAAAACTTTGTGGTTTTCATACATTTGACATTGCCAATGTTGTCAAATGTATGAAAACCACAAAGTTTTTTTGTTTTTTTTTTTTTTTGCCATGAGATTCTGGTAGAACTATATCTACCTAATTCAGGCACAAATCATGGGTGAACTCGACATAGATTTAAGAAAAACTGTATTTAACGTTTGTCTTTTTAGTTTTGAATAAATTTCATTTTATTTATTATTAGGTATAATGAATTAGCCTTTAAAACCTGTTTATTTACCTCTAATAATCTATTGTATATTATTAGAGGGAGTGGGCTGTAATCCACCACGCGGGCCCAGTGCGGGTTGGTAGATGTCACATGTCTTCGAAATTTTAGTTCTAGGACATGCCGGTTTCCTAACGATGTTTTCCTTCACCGTTTTGAGAGCAGTGGTGATGAAATTATTTACACAAAGTCAACGACTCCTGTTACTTTTATTAATTGAAGTAGGTATGTGTTGAGAAAACTGTTCTCCTATGTTCAATGGTCGGAGTAGGTAGATTGATTTTTGGTACTTGTATCATAAACGCCCACAGAAAGAATAATATGGATAAGCCATTTTCCCGGAAAGTAAATCCGGTAATTAAGTATTGTTAATGTTGGTAGTGATTATTATTACTACTCAATTCAAAATTTAAAGTAAAGTATTAAAACTAAATTAATTTATTATTTATCTGTTTTCACGTAACGTTTCAATCCCGAAATTCCGAAGGAATGTCCATATTAATATATACGTTTCGGATCAATGACCCCAATTCAATCTACCTACTCCGACCGCTGCCTATGTTATATCGTGTTTGGATATCGATACTTATCACGCCTGAATTTCACACAAAAAAAAAAACTCAGATATTTCAAGTGATTGCAATAATTGCGGCATCACTCACAATTTTTTTTTTTCATGTTTACAATCAATTGTAAGCTACCCCTTAATAACCTAAAGACAATTTTCTAAGTCGAATTATAAATAACTAGCGGCCCACCCGGCGCCCCAGCTTTGCAAGGGTGCAATATTTATTTTTGAATTGCCAAAATTTTCATTCACACAAACCTTGTCCTAGCAACACCGAACACAACAAAAAAAGAATTATCCAATTTTGTGCAGTCATTCGGAACACAGAGCATGTAACACTTTAATTAGGTGACTTTGTTTTCTATGTAAGGATGTAAGGTTAAGGATGTTGTAAAATTGAATAGCACAACAGGACATGTTCTATACATGTCGTGTCTTTATGTAATTGCGATACATTTCGTTATTGGTCAGGTCTGATCACTCAGGAAGATTGAAATACGGACGGATATAAAATACAGCATATCAAGCTACCCGAAACTGTAAAATTTTCCCAATCAACTTTAAACCTTATGTTTTAGCGATAAAGTTGAAAACCTCTTAAAGAAATTTGACAGATTTTAGTAGCTTGATGTGCTGGCGTCTGTAGGTACATCATGTATTGACGTACCTGCCGCTGCCCATATCTATAACTTATCTTATTAGATTGTCGAATACAAGATAGACAGAATGTTTTCTTGGTTCATTGTTTTCCATTTTCTGTGTTTTTATTGGGTTAGTTGGGTTACTATTTTACTGTTCAGACGGTCCATTTTGTGGGTGGCCGGTTTGCCGTATGAGTTAAATAAATTGTGAAGTAAGTAGCTATTTTTGCTAACTGAAACTGTTTAGTTTCATGAATTTCTTTTAACTTAACGTAACAGTTAAAAATATGCAAAAAATAAACATTAATGTAGTTATGTAACGATTGGAAACCTTGGAAACGTGTTCTACATATTGATGTGCAGTAACCTGGGTCATTTAGGGAAACAAGGCAATTGTTTTATTAGGTCGGGTAAAGTTTTATTTGGTTCATCTGTTGGGAAATACGTTGTAGCAGCTTGGAGTCTGGAGAGAAGTCCTAGCAATATCCCAAGCAATATGTCCCAGCAATAGGACTTCGTGGTAGATTACGGCTCACTCCCTCTCACAGACGTGAGAGGGAGTGAGCCGTAATCTACCACGCGGGCTCTGTGCGGATTGGAACATTATAGGTCGATTATGAAAGACAAGCCAAAAGAAAAATCATAACAATTTACCAAAAGAAAATCCTTAAACACAGGCACACCGAGGCCGTTACGGTTATTAGTAAAACATTAACAAGGTCTTAAGAGGTCATTGTATTCATCATTATGAACTACTTTTACTATGGGACCAAACCTGAAATCACGAAAAAAAAATCAGCTGTTCCCTACATTTATGTTTGTATAACTTGTCAAAATGTAAGGAACAGCTGATTTTTTTTTCGCGATTTCAGGTTTGGACCCATAGTAAAAATTGTTCAAAATTATGAGTACAATGACCTCTTAAGAGGTTGTTAATGTTTTACCAATAACCCTGTATAGATGACAAACATGACAGACTTTGTCGCCGAGGGCATGTTTTTGATTTTTTGTCGTGTGGCGGTTAAAAGGTTTAAGGCTATTGGAACATTGTCGTTTTATTTATATGTACGAGGGCGGGTCAAAAAGTTCGCGGAATGGAGGGGTTGGAGAGGGGTGGGGGTATTTTTTTTTATCTGTCACTACTTGTCAACTCAATAAAACTATAAATACCAAGTTTAATTCCAATCGGTTCATTAACCTTTGAGATATCGCTGGATACACAAGTCAATCGGGAAGAAAACGTCAACTATGGAGAAAATTGAGTTTCGTGCCGTGATTAAGTTGCTCACTAAGCAAGGAAAACCACCACAAGTGATCATGGAAGAAATGTCATCTGTTTACGGGGACTCTTGCCCTGGAAAAACAATGATTTATAAGTGGCATAGTCTTTTCAAGCAAGGTCGGGAGTCGATTGAAGACGATGAGCGCTCAGGCCGACCGATTGAAGCGACGTCCTCAGACATTGTCGATAAAGTGGAAAAACTTGTTCTGGAAGATGCCCGTTTAAAGAAGAAACAAATCGCAGAAATGGTTGGAGTATCATCTACAACCATTTTGAACATCCTCCATGATCATCTTGGTATGTCTAAGGTCAGTGCAAGATGGGTTCCGAGAATGCTCACACCGCTTCAGAAACAACAGCGCGTCGAGTGTTCGCGCGAGTTTTTGAGTCTGTGTAGTGAAAACAGGGATGAATTTATGAACCAAATTGTTACTGGAGACGAAACTTGGGTTCATCACTATGAACCTGAGTCAAAGCAGGAGTCTATGCAGTGGCACAAAAAAGGTGCAGCACCTCCGAAGAAGTTTAACCTCTCTGCTCGACTAGATTTTGACATATGACATACCAGCTGACTCGACGGGATTTTGCGAATTACGTCATGATTTTCAGGAATTTACTTCAACTTTCAGCATTCGAATTTATTAAGAAAAATGTGTTACCGCGCCTATTTGGACAATAAGCTTGTGGCAAATATCTTTAATTATATGCTGATGTCGGTCAAACCGCGTCATTCTACTGCGAAAAATGTATAAAATAGATATTACTACACCTATCCAAAAGGTAGGCATCTTAAAATCGCTGAAAATATATACATAATCCACATAATCTCTTGATGAAAATATCCAAAATGGAAAAATAAAGATATTGTCATTCTCTCTGCATTCTTACTTTTACCATTTTTCATACGTAAGCTACATAAAAAACATGATCAAATCTTGATAAAAATTACTTAAATTGTGTTGCGGCGTGACACTTCTTAGTGCTGACAATCCACCCAATTTTGTTATTTCGATTAAAAAATGTCTTAAAGCATAATCGATAATCGGTATTTAAAAAAAATAAAAATTTGTAGAAATTGAATAAAAACTCATTGGTATATTTTTCATGAATTAATTATTCATTTAAATATAATCATTTTATTTTAATAAGTACAGTGTGGATAGGCGTGTAACTTTTTATGGTTCCCTACGTCCGAATGAAAAAACGGAACCTTTATAGAATCACTCGTGTGTCTGTCTGTGTAGGTCAGTCACAACCGATTTGTTTCGAATCTACTGGACCGATTAAGTTGAAATTTGATACACTTATAAATTTCTGTGACTCGAACATGGCCGTGTAACATAAATAAATTAATTTATAATATGGGGTCACTTTTTGGGGTCACATTAGAAAATTTAAAAAGCTTTGCATACTGTTGATACTTTGCATACTGTTGATACTGTTGATATATCACACGGTACCTACCGTGTGATATATCAAATGAAAGGGCTTGTGGTGAGGGTCACAAATATATTTTTATAAGACCACTGAGACTAAAATAATAAAAAATACAAAATATAGTTCTGTGATTATAGATTCCAGGAGATCCTATCAGAATTCTGGTCTTAAAATAACATAGCAAATCTCTCAATATACTGCGACAAAACATGTTCGGAATGTTGGGGATGTTATATTCAATTTAAAGTTTTTATTAGGGTTCCGTACCAAAATGGTAAAAAGCAACCTTTTTTTTTTGGGTGGGTAATCATCATATGACCCCTCCCGCTCTGGGCGGAAGGGAGCGTCAGACTCTTTCTGACTAAACCCACCAGTGTTTCTTCCCTAGCTCTTTGTGTTCCGAGCCAGCGGTAACCCTTGCGGACAATCCCGCTGACCCGGCAGGCTTCGGCCCTGGCAGGTACGTTCCACGCGCGCCTCAAAGAGATGTCAGCATCACGTGAATAAGGAACCCTTATGTTGCGACTCAGTATGTCCGTCTGTCACAGCTGGATATCTCAAGAACTACTAAAGCTATCAATTTGAAATAGTTTTAGGTGACGTTTGCCCAACTATTTTGCAAACAAGAAAGAAATAAAAATATTTTTGTTTTTTTTTTACAACCGGGACTGATAAGGGTTTTGAAAAATTCGAAGTGGGGCTACTAAGGTATGTGGGGTATCAAGAAAGAGCGTAGTTTGCACATTCTCAAACATTTTTTTTAAGCCGCATGTTTTTTGACTTTTGATAAAAATGTAAAAAAAAATACCGTTTCCCCCTTATCTCCGAAGTTTGCATAGAGAAAATCCTGAAATTATTCTATGTGATAGAAGTTTATGTAACGATTACAGGAAAAATAAAACGATGTCTCTAAATCGCACACTCTTTCAGAAATCATCAACAATAAATACATTAGTTCCACTATCGGTCATGAGATAGTGCTGACCTAAAACTGCAATATTCTACACCGCAGCGTGCAGTGTTAAAATTCTCTGAAGCATAAATAGGTCTCACCGATGAAAATTTAAAAACATAAGATGGTACGGAACCCTCGGAGAGCGAGTCCGACTCGCGCTTGCTTGTTTTTTTAATGTTATGCTTAAAACACTTGTTATAAAAATATGATTTTTTGGCATTTTTAATCTCAAATAGCAGCCAAGGGGGTTAATTGCAGAGTTTCGCTGTAATAGTAAGAAATGCTCAATATGTTATTCCCCATATTTAATTTTTGGGTGCGTTATGAATGATGAGTTTATGTAATACAAACTTATTTTTTCAGTCGATCAAATTAATGATGAGCATTGTGCATGCATAAATATTCAACCCAACTACCGAACTTTTCACTGTGCGTGGTCCGACATAAACAAGGTCAGTTTTTAAAATTACGTTGGGTTAGTACCACAAAAAAAAACAATTTCTATTACTCAAGTAAACTATTAAATACAAAACTGTCCAAGTGCGAGTCGCACTCGCACACGAAGGGTTCCGTATCACAAGGCAAAAACGCCAAAAAAAACAGGAATGTTGTATAGGAGCCGCCCCTTAAATATTTATTTTATTCTGTTTTAGTATTTGTTGTTAAAGCGGTAACAGAAATACATCATCTGTGAAAATTTCAACTGTCTAGCTATCACGGTTCATGAGGTACAGCCTGGTGACAGACGGACAGACGGACAGTGGAGTCTTAGTAATAGGGTCCCGTTTTTACCCTTTGGGTACGGAACCCTAAAAACTACCAAGTTCATACAACTAATAAAACATATTGAAATGTAAAGTGATTGCGGAATACCCAATTTATCCAATTAATTTATCATCATTCCCAAACTTTTGTTAAGCCTACCTAAAAAATGTATACTGGGCATTCTGTAGCAAACTAATGGAAAGTATCAAAAATAAATAATTGTACATTTTATAAAAATAATTTGAAGCGGCGACTCGCCGCTTCAAATTATTTTTATAAAATCGCCGCCGGCGAGCGCATTCCGAAGATAAATTCAAATATAGAACCAATTCGGCGCAAAATTCAATGAATGACTGTGGTCAAAGGCCCTCAGTTACTGACTCAGTTTTAATATAATGTCCAAAAAACTATTATAATTACATTAAAAAATCATAAATCATTGTTATAAACAATGCTTTTTATATTAAAATGATTTTATTTTAATTTCTGAGTATCGATTTCCGACATTCGACATATTAATTACTCGAGTCAATCGAAATTTAAAAAAAAATCGTTTATCTTAATCGCTTTCACACATCATTACGATAAAAAAAAAACAATAATGGACGGCGATTCTGAACACAAATTGAGTAGTGGTAATGAATAATACGTGTTATTGGACCCTGTGTTTCAATATTACGTTAAGATTTGGGCATTGTCGTGTTGTTTATAATATTTTCAATAATATTTGTCTCATTTTAAATCTTATCTACATGTGTATGTGTGACATTTGTGAAAAGTAAAAATGTAAACACGCACGTTTGGCGCGAAACTTCGACATTAGATATCAAAAAACTTCATTACCGCTACTTATTTAACTTGGGCAATGGATTAATTCGTCAAATAATTAAATGATGTATGCCCCACTGCCCCTGTGATGGAGTTTGGATGTTCGAAATTCCCATTTTTTATGTTTTTTAGCCTCGACCACCTCTGTCAACAAAATGGCGATTATCGCATTTACAGACTTAAATTTAATAAAGGTAAATTAATAAGCTTGCGCGCTAAGTATGCAATATTTATTGGCGTTAACGTATGAGTTTTTTATCCAACTCTCTTAATTAACGCACATTCATAAGATTTGATGGGTATGCTAATGAAAATTTACATAATCAATGAAGAGTGTCGTATGTCGTAATTCCTGGGTCCAATGGGACCCAGTACCGAGCCGGCGGAGGTTCGTGTGTTCGGGTCCATTCGGGGGCGCTACCGAACTATACGGTTAAAGTGTCGCAATCGGCCGGCAAGATTATGGCTACGGTCTTTTGGGATGCAGAGGGTATTTTATTGACCGATTATAAAGAAAAAGATGTCAGTATTACCGGAGAATATTACGCTACATTATTAGAAAAATTAAAAGACGCTATTAAGGAAAAAAGAAGGGGGAAATGGACTCGAGGTGTGCTCCTTTTGCAAGACAATGCACCTGTTCACAAGAGTCGTGTTGCGATGGCTGCCCTACACAGATGCGGGTTCGGAACACTGAACCACCCTCCCTATAGTCCAGATTTAGCCCCATCAGATTATTATTTATTTCCAAATATGAAAAAAGAGCTTCGAGGAAAAAGATTTACCGATGATGAAGAAGTGAAGTCGGCTATTTCTACGTATTTTGAAGGCCTAGACAAAAATTTTTTTTTGAAGGTATTAATAAACTTTATGAAAGATCTGAGAAGTGTATTAGGCTTAAGGGAGAATATATCGAAAAGGAAAAATAAATTTAGTTTTAATTTCGCGCCCCTTCCTCTCCATTCCGCGAACTTTTTGACCTCCCCTCGTATGTTAATGATATCGTTTATCTATTGATTTTTAATTAGTTTCGAACGGTGTAAAAGGGGCCTCTTTCAAATAGTATTTATTTATTTTTGTACTTAACCGACGAAAATTTTTAACACATGGGGGTTCATAGTCATGTGCTACATATATGGGAATAGGTTTAGGTTGCGCGTTGATGTCACTGCAGTTTGAGGTGAATCTGCTTCCACTATGGCTTTCAATTCATCGTTATTGACTTTCGTCTCCGATCGGCCACGGAGCTCATTGTTGAGGTCAAAATTTCCAGAACGGAAGCGATCAAACCAAAAACAGACATGTCCATAGATATAGGACATGTCCATGTTCTACGTCGTTAATATCGCGTGCTGTATTTGCTGCGTGGGTGCCACGACGGAACACGTATTCGGAAATAACGCGCAATTTTTATTTTTCAATGGTTACAGAAACAGCGATATTATATTAACAAATGAACAACTGATTTTGATAAACAAAATGTCATGCTATGTTATAAAATTAATTTGAATTTGGAATTCTTAATAGAATGAAATATTCGATCTTCACAACAGCCAGTATCAAAAATCGGCAATTTCATAATGTAAGGACCTAATTATATTATTAGAAGTCCAAAAACATTTTACTTACGAGTTTCATTAATAAAAACCACCTCTAAGTAAGTAAAAAGAACGAGTAGAATGTCAATATTTGTTTGAGGATCAGTGAAATATTGACCTTGTTAAAATGTAAAAACTCGAAATAATCCACGGTAAATGCAAAGAAAGAAAAGAAAAAAATAAGTTTATTTGTACACATAGTTCGTGAAACACAAAATACAAAACTAACCAAAAAAAATTATGTTTCAAACAATAATAGTGTGCCTCACGGCTGCGTCAAGAAGGTTCATTTCAGCTTGAATGCATGCAATGACAGATGCTGTTTGACGCGGGTTTTCTAATGAACCTTTAGGGACAAGTGACACACAGTTCCAACATACCAAAATACAAAACAAAAAACCAAAGCAAAGCACAATCAACAAAGCAAACAAAACAACGAAGCAATTTTAATTTTACAATTAATAGGTGAAACTCAATGATGTCATGAGTCTTATCTAAACGGGATATAACTAAAGACTCGTTTAGATCTGACATTTGGTGAAATAATTTTATTTGACTATTTTTGAATCAAGGAAGGATTATAGACGTCTTTACAAAATAACTATATATTTTATTTTAGAATAAAAAATCCATAGATTGTTAGTATCATAATATTAAAACAACGCACAAACATTTTTACAATTGGAGAGCTGAAACTCTCCGCTACAGTTCTCAGGATGTGGTTGCGACCATTACTTTACATGGAGCGACTGCCTATCTGACCTACAGATACTGGGTAACATCAAACTCAAACTCAAACTCAAACTCAAAGCATTTATTTCAATTAAACCTTGTACAGGCACTTTTGAATTGTCAAAATTAAATAGTCTGTCAGTTAGTCAGAAAGTTGAAGCTAGTTGCCCATTCCAAAACGTAGATCTCTATGGAGAAGAACGGGCAAGAAACTCCATGGACACTCTTTTAAATCAAGTTATTACAAAATCCTGGGTACATTATTCTTGTTGCTTCTATATGTGAGAACAATGTAAAAAAAAAAAGACAAATGAAGAAACAATTCAAAATATAAGATTAAAAATAAGCCTTGGCAGTTAAGAGATGACCAGTCTCAACCGACGGCACCCGTTCACGAACATGACGCGTGGATCAGCACCATCCAGCTCAACCATTTTGTAGGGAACCGAATAATCCAACACACGCGCCACCATCGGTGAGACATTTAAGTGAGCATGACACGTTCTCAACTGCCATGCTCTTTCAAGTCAACAACAAAAAAAAAATCATAATAAACGGAAACATGGTTCTTACATTTACAAAATTAAAAAAAAAAAATGCTTCTAAATTATACAAAACTATAGTTTGCAATTTATTTAAGATGTTAATATAATTTACTACCAAACAGGAAGAGGCATCAAATATTGCAGTATTCAACAATTAAAACTGGATTGAACAAAATAAAAAAGTTATGTTCGTAATGTCAGAAAAATTGAAAAAGAAAAAGGGAAGCACCTCTTCCAAATATTGAAATTTTAAGTAGTGAGCCCAAGTGCCTGTGGAGCAGGACCAGCATTAAGCCAAGCATTTTTATCTACGATATAATCATCCAACTTGTAATATGCTTGTCTACATAGTGTGCGTTTAATGCATGTTTTAAATTTCTTCTCATTTAATTGAAGAATATCGAATGGTATTTTATTATAACATTTTACACAGTAACCCATAAAAGAAGTTTTTACTTTAGACAATCTGAAACGCGGTTGATCTAATTTGTCCCTATTTCTAGTGTTAAAATTATGCCTGTCACTTCTACTTACTTCTACTTACTTCTACTTACTTCTATCTTACTAAAAAGATGTAGATTTTTTCGAACGTACATAATGTTTTCATATATATATTGACAAGGAACCGTCATGATGTTAATTTCTTTAAACAGTTCTCGTAGAGAATCGCGTCTGCTGAGCTTGTAGATGGCTCTAACAGCCCTCTTTTGTAGAATGAAGATAGAATCAATATCTGCAGCCCGTCCCCACAACAAAATACCGTAAGACATGATGCTATGAAAGTAGACATGATATGATGGGTAACTTTGATATGACTGGTGTCAGACTTTTGGGCTTCTGACTCATTCATCTGCCTAGCCTTTTCCCAACTCCAGCTGGCTCGGCTTCCAGTCTCACCGGGTGCTTTTAGGTTCTTGACTAACATCAATGATCAAAGAATGACAGCCAGGACCATCGGCTTAACGTGCTTTTCGATGCACGGAGAGGTCTCAGTATGTAATGGATGGACACCCACTTACGGACAGACCTCGGCAATTGTTTCTTAAACTTGAAAATCAACATGTGCAGCTGTAGTTGCTTAGCCACGAACCTTTTTAGTAGTAAGCGGTTCTCGTAGTTCAAATTTTACTGAGACCGCGCCGTTGACCGTTCCACTAATTTATTCATTAATCTTGCTTAACTTGTTTTAGAAAGTCTCAGTAATGTTATTGATATTACGTTGACTCCGATTGGGGTTATCGGAATTGAGGTACTGTGTTAAGGTCAGAAAAAATATACTATCGGTTGATCTAGAAATTGTTCTGCCGCTATCATCATTGTTATGACTCATGTTCTTATTATTAACTAGCTTCTGCCCACGACGTCTTCCGCTTGAAATTTCTTGTTTCCTCGACCCGCCCTGTCCATTGCATCGCCTGCCCGCGCTGTTACCGTTTTCGCTCAGCATTCTTTCTGACTTTTTTGCATTGGGTTATAAAATGCAAAAATATTTTTTTAAATCCGACTGGCATATTCAAAGATTAGCGCATTCAAACTGACAAACAATCAAGTTCTTCAGCTTCATTATTAGTAGGTATAGATGAACATCTACCATCTCCATGCTGCGCATAGTCCTTCTAATAAGCCTGCTATTCATCTTATGCTAGTCGTGAGTCACGACTAATATGATATGTCATGTGTCACGACTCGTGACATTAACCTTTGATTATATAATGTCTAATCAAAGACAATTAACCAGTATTTTTGATAATAATTCTTTAACATTTTGCGGGAATTCTCTACATTCCTTCTAGTATTAATTAAATGAACGAATAACTTGGACAGAAATAGGTATGGCATTTTCTTAAATATTATAAAATATGTTATTTGACCTGGTATAAAAAGACGATGATTACAATAACAAAGACTTTATTTAAATCGTTTCTTTGAGTGAAGTCATATGTTTTTTTTTGTTCTAGTATAATTTTTTTGAATTTTATTTAGCACAAGTATTATTAGATTAACTTTCAAAGGATAGTGGTAAACATGACAATAAGGCAAAAGTTCAAGATCCAATTGCAAAAAAAACATATGGAAAAACATTTGCAAAGAAAATATCACTCAATAAAGTTGAAAATGGCAAGAACATTAAGACAATAATTAAAACTGTTTTGGATATTTTTAATATAAGTAACAACAATACAGCTAAGTGGCATATTTAAATTTGACATGTTTATTATTATTGATACTTTAATAGGTATTAATAGTAAAAGATGCAAAGGTGCCAGCTCTGATTGAATATAGGTAGTTATATCATCTTGATTATTTCAGTTCTGTTGGTAATTTTCGACTATTTCTTTAGGCCAATAACATTTCCGGTACAGATTCTCGCAAAGTAACAAGTTTTTGTAACCTAGTTAGTGTTAAATCTAACGGAATCTAGACTAAAGGCTTGTTTTAAATCAATTTATCGTCGTTATTTTCATCTTCGTCAAAACCAATTCTTCGTTTCCAGATGACAGCGATGCGGAGTACTACTTCGACGCCTAGGTGTCCTTTTGATTTTGTATATATTTGTATTGTTAGTTAGTCATATAATTTAGTACCTAGTGTAAATACAACTATAATTATGTATCTGTTACTAATTCTGATCTTTCTGCAGCAAGCAGTATTTAATGTAGGTATTATGTGAATAGAATAGAATAGAATTTTATTTTGCAAATATGGGTAATACATAATAGTTCTTAAGATTACATTAAGACATTTAAGTGACATTATTGTAAAGTTTTCCCACTGTCGTTATTGTGTCCTTATCAAAATTATCGAAATCGGGTGACTGAATTTATCTTAAGCGTTTGTAAAACTAAACACGTGCGCAGTGTTACTTTTGAAACAGCTGAATTAATAACACAAAGGTAATGATGAAAGCCCAACATATTTTTACAAATTAAAATTTTCCCCTAATTTTCTATGACAGAAGACCACGTCATTAAAAGGCTTCCTTGTTTAACAACGCAATGCAACCCTAACTTTAGTCACCAGTTACTTACCACTACGGTCGATGTGATTTTATTTTCTCCATTTCATTTCATTCTAAATCGAATACTAATACAGTCTCCAAAAATTACCGGCACCTTTCGTATCTGCAGCTGAAAATTCTTATCATGTTATCAAAATGCAGTAGACCACTCCCATTTAATATTTTCGTGCAGGCAGGATTAAGGTCATAGCACACGTATCAAACTGGAAAGGTATTGGCACCGTATCAACTCGAGCCGTTCAGTATTCTTTGTATGAAACTCCCAGTCCCTACTGCAGCGCACATTTGTCCCGAGGCGAGGCGATTACGTTACCATTCCGATTAGAATGGTAACGTAATCGCCTCGCCTCGGGACAATCTCACGAACCGCGGTGCGGTGCGTTACGGCTCGTTGTCCCCGCGCTTACGGCTCGTCGTCCCCGTGCTTATGTCTCTCCATACCCGAGCTTACGTCTCTTCGTCCACACTTGCCCCTCTTACCCCTCCGCCCTGCCTGGTGCACCATCAACCAGAGCGGTTGGCGAGCCGCAAGCGCGGCGTCGCCTAGCCGTAGCCGAGTCGACATATCGGAACCTCTGATCCGCTTTGATTAGGTTGACGCCTGTTTGACGGCGAGGCGAAAGGCGATGCGGTGCCGATCCCTTTCCGATTTGATACATGTGCTTTATGACCTTTAGGCTGACACTTGTATCAGTAGGTACATTACATTATCCTAAGACAGCAATAATCTGATGTATGATATGACATATGATATGAGAGATCCTTAACTATCAGAAGGTAATCTTATCGGCTTAAAGATCTGAAATGCTCTTTAAATAATGTTCAATTTTGAGATGGTTTACCCATACAAGATCTTCTTGAGTAGTAATTCAGCGCTTAATACCATAAATTATGACATTAATAAAACCAGTCCAGTAGAATGAATTATTGTGAATAATGTTATAACTAATCACGGAGGGAATAATTAAATCTACATGTGAAGCAGTAACGTATTCATGAAACTGCTAAATTGTTGTTCTTTACTAACAAATAATATTTACATAAAATACTAAAGAACAATATGTACTATCAAAGGTTGTATTCATTGGTAAAAGTTTTATTAAAGTCACATCCATTATCGTAAACAGGTCTAGTATATACTCGGGATGAGTATATAATGCACTAATTTATAGACTAATGATTTTTGTTTTTTATGTCTTTCAAAGTTATGCACCAAATCTTAAGTATGGCCATTACGGGTATGCTTTTAATAAAGTTAAATATAAATAATGCCTATTGGAGAAAACTGTAACTAATTTCCTTTTAACTTAAGAGCGTTTACGCCGAACTACATTTCATACAAACTTTCAAGCCCTTATTTTTCGAAATGAATGAACCGATTTTAATGAAACTTTTTACGCATAAGCAGGATACAAAGGTCTAAAAAGTTAGTAGAAAACATTTTCGAAATGTCTTATTTAAAAAAAGATAACTGGAAATCTCTGTTTCTATGGAAACATTAAAATCGGTCTAATCTGGCTGTAATACAATTTTCCGAAAATGTTTTCTACTAACTTTTTAGACCTTTGTATCCTGCTTATGCGTATGAAGTTTCATTAAAATTGGTTCATTTATTTCGAAAAATAAGGGCTTGAAAGTTTGTATGAAATGCCGTTCGGCGTAAACGCTCTTAAAATCTTTGTTGGTCGTCTAAAAGGGTGTCTTTAAAATATCGCTTTTTGGCGATAAGACTGTCCATTGTGTCACCCCTTGTAACATAATAAAGAATATTAAATTATATTTGTTAAACTAAAAAAAAATAAACAAGCGTTTTATGTAGTTAATCTCATATAATTCTTAATGAAGTTAAAAACTGACCAAGTGCGATTCGGACTCGCACACGAAGATTTCCGTGCCACAAGGCAAAAACGCAGAAAAAAACACGTTTGTTTTGTGGGAGCCCCCTTAAATATTTATTTTATTTTGTTTTTAGTATTTATTGTTATAGCGGCAACAGAAATACATAATTTATGAAAATTTCAACTGTCTAGCTATCGCGGTTAGTGAGATACAGCCTGGTGACAGACAGACGGACGGACGGACGGACAGACAGCGAAGTCTTAGTAATAGGGTCCCGTTTTTACCTTTTGGGCACGGAACCCTAAAAAGTAACATTTCTACTGGCCCTATTTTGTATTACAATAGGTTTTTGCTTAAATTATTAACTTTTAGTGGCCATTTCAACTATTAGAGGTCTAAAGACTGCACAATTTGCACGGGGTGCCGCAAGGACCTTATTTTGGTCCATTTCTTCACATGACGACGCACGTTGTTTATTAATCCTTCAAACTAGTAATTTAGTATTAGTATTTCCACATAGCTTCATTTACTGCTTTGGTAGAAAATGTCAAATGATAAATACATTCTTTTAAAAAGATCATTTTAGGGTACATATAAACGTTTATCATCTTATGCAGATGGCGATAGAAACGTTTAAATTTCAGGTTATTAATGTATCAAAGTCGCAACCAAAGTGAATTTCCTAAATGTAACTAATAATTTTTTAGTTTGGTTTGTAACGGAAAATTTTGCTTGCTTGCTTGCTAATGGAAAATGCTTAGATTGTTAAACGGAAAAAATATTTGGACATTATTAATGAGTAACATTTAATTAATTAACCTTTTGATTAAACGCAACTATTAACCTAAGTTCAAAGAAATCTATGAATAAATATTATTTGTTGAATGAACTTGCTACCCTGACCATGAAAGGTAGTCTTTTAACCTCTGCGATATAAGAAACAAGCGCAGCGTCGGCGTCGTACGATTGAGTACGAGTATTAGCTATTATTAAAACAATACACATATTTGGGCTATTAATTATTGTAGAGACAAGGCAAATTGTACAAAAATTAGGTGTGTCTAACATACAAAGGTATTAAATTAATTATCTACATACTAATTTTAAAAGCTACAGGTCATTGCTTTCTTTTAGAAAAGAGTTCGGTGTCAATTATGTTTTTATTAATTAATAGCTTTTTGATATCATCTCTAAGATGACTGAGATTCTATATTAGATAAAAAAAATGCGTGAAGGTGGATATTTAGGGAGAAGTTTACTCAGGAAATAAGGTTTTTCAACTCAACTATGCGGGAACAGAACCGCCCCATACTAAGTATTGATATCTTAGAACCCATTAAGATTCTAGAAATATATGTTTCAGTTTATTATCTTCACAATTTTGCGAACTCCTCTGAAGCGGAGCTGTGATCAAAGAGATTTATTAACATACTTCCTAGAAAGGTTTGAATCCATTTAGTCTTACGGTTGGAGCAAATACTGGGAAAGGACGGATTTCTCTTTATATTTGCGATACTTTCACGTATTCCGGGCTGAATTTAAACAAGGTTCTCTCATATTGTCCCGGAAAAATGTGGCTAGGATTTTTAGAATAAAAGGTAACTGGGACTGGGACACGTAGCGTGCTATATGAAGCTTTGCAGTGGTTATGAAAGCCTCTTTTACTGTAAAATTTCTAATTAAGACGATGGTTCTTGTTATTTTAATAAACCATAAACAGCACATTTTCTGAGGCTTTAAATTTAAATCAATCTAACAAGGCTTTTTCTCGCAGCTACGTTAGGGTCGGCTTCCTGTCTAGACCACCTTCTTCGTAAGACCACCACAAACCCATAAACGATCGCCACCCGTCCTCGAATTGACCGTGGCAAGCGTAGTCTAACCTTTGATAGAGCCGTGTCTATGGGCCATGTAGAATACAGCTGTTGTATCGATTCAAAAGTCAATCGAATTTATGTTGTACAATTGAATATTAATAAAATTTATTTGCAAATAATGTAGGCATTACAAATTAGAGGGCCAATTCCAGTATTTTTAAGAACATTCTCAATCTCAATCCAGTCTCAACCTGACAAAAAATGCCTCTAATTTTCATAAATTTTTGAGATTGATTGTACCTGAGATGATATAGCGACTAGATAAGATAAGATAAGATAAGATATTTATTTGTAGAAACATGAGTATACATACAAGGCATGCAGGATGTTCACAAACAAAAAAGATCCGTCATGTTCGGCCTTTGTGGCATACAAATATGTAGCTAAGAAAAGTTATTCCTAGGTATTTAAACAAAGCCTAAAACAATAAGTATCACTAAAAAATAAATTAAAACAATAAATTATAAATTTGAATTTATTGTCCTTCTAATTATAAATTGTCAAAATTATAAAATGTCAGTATTTATTAAATTCGTCATATTACACTTTGTCATTTAAAAATTCTAGAAAGAAAGAAAGAAAATACATTTATTTAGCACAGACTTAAAAGACACACAATACACCAGATAGATAACAGTCGTACATCAGATAAAAACAAAAATAAAGATAAAAATAAAAAGTGCAAAGTCCGATGAAAGAAATTCGTCATCATTTCAGCCGAAAGACGTCCACTGCTGGACATAGGCCTCCCCCAAAGGCCCCCCCCCCTTTGGGGGAGGCCTATGTCCAGCAGTGGAAGTTTGCCATAATCGCCACGCTTGGCAGGCGGGTTGGCGATCGCAGTATGGTATGGTAGTGGAATGCATAGAGAACGCCCATTCTCCGGTACGACCCTTAGTCGCCTTTTACGACACCCACACCCACGGGAAGTACGGGGTGGTGCTATTCTTTAAGTCCGGCACCACACAGACAATGTAAGAAATTAGTAGGAATGTATGCCTCACGGCTGCGCCAAAAAGGCCCAGTTCAACAAAAATGCCAGGCAACTAGTGCCTGACACTGGTTTTCAACTGGACCTGATGTGTGAGGTGACGGATGTAATACAGTTTTATACTGCATGGTGATGTGTGTATGCATAATTAAATAAATATAAATAAAAATAAATTTGTGTCACATAAAAACAGTAACGAATAGGTAAATGTATAAATAGAGTGTTTTAATTACCAGAATGGGCCAACTTACGTTACGTTATGTTAAACAGTAACTGGGTTGTGGAGGTCAGATAGGCAGTCGCTTCATGTAAAATACTGGTATTCAGCTGCATCCGGTTAGACTGGAAGCCGACCCCCACATAGTTGGGAAAAGGCTCGGCAGATGATGACGACCTTATTTTATGTTTAATTTTGAGTCGCGAGTTCATGCTAGGGCCTCTGGTGGGTACTTACCAGGTTTTCTGTAAATACAGTTGTGTCTGGTATTGTTTAAAAAATACTCGTGTGACAGGTCGAAGTATGGCCATTGCAAGACTTTATGCACATTGCACACATGTTTGTTTGTTTCGCCATAAGATACAGCTTTTTATGATCGTTTGACTACGTCGTAGACTTCTTAGGTTGAATTTCATCAATATAACTGAATGCGACCTGGGGGCCTAAAAAGGTCCCTTTGGCAGAATCATAAAAGGATAACATTATGAATCAAAATGGATAGTTAACTGTTAAGTTAATCGTACCAAATCCCATTGGTGAAGGATTTTTCAGTTATTTTTTTTTGTCTGTGCTAAAATACCAATCAATCCAATCCAAATCCAATCCTAATCTCTTTGATTATACCTACGTAGTGCAGCGAAAAAACGAAAAACACGGACTGTCTTCGCCATATTAGGATTCATAATGTTATCCTTTTATGATTCTGCCAAAGTGGACCTTTTATGCCCCCAGGGCTTGAAAGTATCGCCTTCTACTTATTAAGTCTAGATCTTACTGGTAGTGTTACCTATTGTTATGCAAAACTGAAACATTTTCGCCTTAGAAAGTGGTTAGGTACAGACGCCAGCACATCAAGCTACCCGAAACTGTCAAATTTTCCCAATCAACTTTGAACCTTATGCTTTAGCGATAAAGTTAAAAATCTATTAAAGAAATTTGACAGATTGTAGTAGCTTGATGTGCTAACGTCTGTACGTTAATACACTATGACCACTTAACGATTCCTTACCGAAACCATGTAAATTCTATTTAATTTGGATTGGACACTTCCTGTTATCAATGTTATTTAGGAACAGTGATGATAAGTTTACTTTAAGCATATTTTTAGTAACTAAGTATCATGTTTTATGTTCATGTGTTATTAATTTTTTAACAAACATAATATTTGCACGCCATAGTATGTGGCAAACATGTCTCTGAACTGTTTCTTTGATTTTATGTTATCCTGCATGCAAGTTTTTATTTTTATTCTTGTATGTGTACACATGTTTAGGCAAATAAATTTATCTAATCTATCTAAAATCTGTCCAACTAGTTAGTGATTTTACCTTTTTTAAATATTTAACAACATCATGTAAGTTCACCATCGCGCCACGGGCCCGGTTGGTTTATTTTGAAAAAAAAAACCGGTCAAGTGCGAGCAGAACTCGCGCACCGGGGGTTGTAGGGTACTTATGTAAAGAGTTTATCACGGGAAACATATTTTTTTGTAATGTAACTACTTTACGGTTTTCGAATTTTTTCCTTTAAGTGTGCTACATGACATGCTTCTTGCCAAATTTCATGATCTAGGTCAACGGGATACTTCCCGTCACCGTCGTACGGTACTCCCTATAGGTGTTGATTCCCTTCGTCAAAATAAGCGGTATAGGTGCCCGTATCTTTTGATTTCGTTGAGTTAAAAGTGTGATATTTTTCACTGCGTCAAGGGATTGCAGCCGTTGAGTATTTCATATTAATTTCAAACTCGATAACTCCACGCGTTCCTGAGAAAAAGGGGCTTGACAGACGGACAAACAGACCGACAACGAAGTGATCATAAAAGGGTTCCGTTTTTCCTTTTGATATACGGAACCCTAAAAATTACTGTACTTGGATCACATCACGCCTGTATTTCCCCTAAGGGTTATGCAGAGCAGCACCTATACAGGGTTGTACTCATCATTATGAATAACTTTTACTATGGGATCAAACCTGAAATCGCGAAAAAAAAATCACCTGTTCCGTACATTTTGACGAGTTATACGAACATAAATGTAGGGAATAGCAGGTTTTTTTTTCGTGTTTTCAGGTTTGGTCCCATAGTAAAAGTTTTTCATAATAATGAGTACAATGACCTCTTAAGAGGTGTTTAATGTTTTACCAATAACGCTGTATATAGTAACATCCATGACATTTCACCAGTTATGTTTAAGGGGCTTACAGGACCTAAACACAAAAAACGCAAGTTTTAGAAACAATAAAAGTATATGATCGACTACAGTAAACAAAATCAGGAAAATATATGATATTCTTCAGGATATATGCTAGGTAGATAGTGTGCTGAAAACATAAAACAACTAATTTGATACGATAGAAAAAAATTAAGATACTTCTAAAAAATTTCTTTTTACAATAAAAACCATATTAAAATACATACAATCATTAAGATTTTTTGTCAGATTATTCTACAAGCAACATGGTACTAAAATATTTTAATTTTTTAGTCCAAACAATAGATTTTTTGTAATTAAATTATTGCTTCATATTTTGCAATAAATTACCAGGGTTGTGTCATCGCGCTTCTCTTTCTTTTCTATGCAGTCCGACAGTGACGGCGCTTTAGGTCATGTAAGCAAGTCTATTTTTACCACGGATATCTATGATTTTTACGATACTTATTTTTTTTAAACATGTATTTTTCTGTCTAATTATTATTAACAGTCATAATTTTTTATTAACCGCTGCACTATTTGATGTGATAACCTCTTCGGTACCTACTCTGTATAAATGTACAAGGACATGTCTCTTGATGTAGGATTTCATCCTAGCGAGAATTGCTGAAGTTCTATGTACAGACGCCAGCACGTCAAGCTACAACAACCTGTCAAATTTCTTTAATGGATTTTCAACTTTATTGCTAAATCATACCGTTCAAAATGGATTGGGAAAATTTGACAGTTTCGAGTACAAGGACGTGTCTGTAGCGAGAATTGCTGAGGTTCTAAGAAACTAGCATCGTTTATGTGCATAGAATACAGACCGATTCCTAGCACCTCAGAGCTAAATAAAAAACTGGCCAAGTGTGAGTCGAACTCGCATACGAAGGGTTCCGTACCACAAGGCAAAAACGCCGAAAAAACACGTTTGTTGTATGGGAGCCCAATTAAATATTTATTTTATTCTGTGTTTAGTATTTGTTGTTATAGCGGCAACAGAAATATATCATGTGATAACTTCAACTGTCTAGCTATCACGGTTTATGAGATACAGCCTACTGACAGACAGACAGACAGACAGACGGACAGTGGAGTCTTAGTAATAGGGTCCCGTTTTTACCCTTTGGGTGCGGAACTCTAAAAACTGACACAATAATTGGCAATCATGCAATTAAATTGCTAGGCGCCATCGTCGTCAGACTGAGTCTACTTAGGTGGACGACCTTTACGTAGTAGGTATACTATAAAAAGACTATACCATTTTAAGATTCAATTCTTCACTCTATTGCACACTAGCTGCGCCCCGCGATTTCAGCTGCATAAGTGTCGATCCCGCGGGAATATCGGGATAAAAAGCCTATATGTTAATCCAGGGTGTCAGCTACCTCCATACAAAATTTTATCAAAATTGGTCCTGCCGTTTGAGCGTGAAGAAGTAACGAACATATAAACACACACACACACCCCCACACACACACACACACTCACAAACTTTCGCATTTATAATACGCCTTTGACAGTCGTTGCGGATAGTCAGATGCCCGAAAGTCTGACAACCAGTCTTATCAAAGGGTATCGTATTACCGTATCGTATTATTTATTACGATAGGCAGTCGCTCCATGTAAAATACTGGTGTTCAGCTGCATCCGGTTAGACTGGAAGCCGACCCCAACATAGTTGGGAAAAGGCTAGGTAGGGGTGATGACGGGGCGGTACACACTCGTTCGGCTGTTGTTTGTTGAACAACAAAGCCAACCCGAATCAATTTGCGTATTCGGCTTTTAGAAGGCTCCTGTTGATCGGCAAACTCAGTTAGGCATCTACCCTCGCTGAATCGTGTTTGGCAGGGTAAAGGCTCCTACACAAAGGCACCCCCCCCCTCGTTGCGCGACTTGCGGTGCCTTTGTTTCGCGCGCGATTTTATCGCATGTCGCGCCTGTTTGAAGGAGCCACCTAACAGTAGCAACGGCTTTCTTTTGGATTGAATAGAATAGAATAGAATAGAATCGTTTATTTCTGAGTACATGGTACATAAAGATCTTAATATTAGACGGAATCACATATACTACCATTGCTGGTGTAGAAATATTAAATGAGTATCTAATTTACAAAGTTATAAATCATGCTACATTAAATAAAATTTGAAAATCAACAAACAAACAAAAAAATAAATAATAGTAGTAATAATAATATGTGTACTTTATGGAGCACATTATTTGTATGCATACATAATTAAAATTAAATGTTATTCAAAGTTAACTATTTTATATAATGTCAATATGCAATAAAAAGTCATCGAACAGTATTATGATAATGTCAAAAAATATTCTGAAAATGTCAATCCATATTTATTATTAATACAATGTCAATATTTATTACTAATATAATGTCAATATTTATTACTAATACAATGTCAATATTTGTTACTATTGTTCAACAACATTCATTGCGTTTTTTACGTTGTTGAGTAGATACATTTTACGAACATATACACTCACTCATACACACGTGGCTCTCGGTCACGCACACCCAGCCAGCAATATATAGGACTAATCGTGAAAGTGGCGGCTTACGATTTTTGAACGTAAGTTGGTGCGATTTTTGGCACGCGAAGTAGTTGCTCTTGCGTTATATAGGTGTATTATCTGTGGTTCTACGGCTAAAATGGCCGGCCAATAAATTGACACTTGAGCTTGCTAACGCTAAGGGGCCGTTTATGGTACAGTTACGACAGTTACAGATTGATAAATAATAATTTAATCAGTGGGGCCCTGTGGTGGGGCCCGATTGCCCCGAATAACGTGTAGGTATCGCTGTACAAGGATTTGTTCAACGACAGTATCTTGTTAGGGTTCCGTAGTTCCTACAAGGAACCCTTATAGTTTCGTCATGTCCGTCTGTCTGTCTGTCTGTCTGTCTGTCCGAAGTTTTGCTAAGAGACCGTTAGTACTAGAAAGCTGTAACTTTGTAGGAGTGTGTACATCAATTACACCGACAAAGTGGTAAAATAAAATTTTTGAAAATATTTTTTTTTATGTGAAGTGGAGATGAATATTTTTTTCGTCGTATACCCCTTCGTGTGAGGTATCGTTGAATAGGTCTTTTAAAATGACTTGGGGGTTGCTAAAATTATTTTTCCATTTAATGCTCCATTTACGAAATATTAAACTTTAAAGTGCAAATTTTTGTTCAAGTAGGGCGTCCCCCCTCCTCTAAAAGCTAAACTGCTAGCTTGAAAAATCTGGAAAAATTCACGATGATAGTGCATTTCATTAACTTTAAAGCAAAACTATATAACTTTATTACTTTAGTAGTAATAGTCGTTGAAATTGGGTATTGGATAATTTTGTACCAAATACAAAATCCTTTAAAGTGACTAAGATGAAGTAGTTGCTTGTTGAAACACAAAATATAAAATAATGGGCTACTACGGAACCCTACACTGTGCGTGGCCCGACACGCACTTGGCCGGTTTTTTTTTTTTAAATTCACATAAAAAAGCACAAATGTTTACCAACAACATTCGAGTCGAGCGCTAGAAGGTCCTTGTAGCTATAGGCACTCGCATTTCTTTTTGAGTATTCCCGTCGTTTGCTTGTGACCCTAATTTGTGTTTTACGTAAGATATCCATACCATGTGATGTAACTAAAGAGGTTTGATCTAATAATGGCTAAGCAATGATAAGTCATCATCTTCTACACACACACACACATACACAGTGACTCTCCCATACATACACGTACATTCACACACACACACATACTCATACATCCATTACACTCATAACACTCAACAACACATGAACACACTCACTCATGTTCACATAATTATATTTTGTTTTACTACATCTACTGTTTTTATTGTGTTTTAAGTAAGTACCAACTGTTGTGAAGGAGCGGAGTCCTCTAATACAGGCATTATCTGCTTAAATGAAGACTCCAAACCCAAATTGTTTATGTATATCTTTTGGACACAATAAACGTTATTATTATTATATTATTATTATTATCTTCTGCCCAGTCTTTACCCAACTATGTTGGGTAAGCTTCCAGTCTAACCGGATGCAGCTGAATACCAGTATTTTACATGGAGCCACTGCCTATCTGACCTTTACAACCAAGTTACCGGGTAACATATATCGTGATACCCCTTGGTAAGACTGGTTGTCAGACTTTCGGGCTTCTGCCGACCCGTAACGACTGTCAAAGCTCCGCGAATGACAGTGATAAGTATTCGTATCATTAAGTTTCTTAGCTTTAATGTAGCACTAGCTGCGCCCCGCGCTTTCACCCGCATAAGTGTCGATCCCGTTGGAATATCGGGATAAAAGTATCCTATGTGTTAATCCTGGTTATAAACTATCTGTGTGCCAAATTTCATCGAAATCTGTTCAGCGGTTTGTGCGTGAAGAAGTAACAAACATACTCACAAACTTTCGCCTTTATAATAATATACTAGCTGCACCCCGCGGTTTCACCCGCGTAAATGTCGATCCCGTAGGAATATCGGGATAAAAAGTAGCCTATATGTTAATCCAGGGTGTCAGCTACCTCCATACAAAATTTTATCAAAATTGGTCCAGCCGTTTGAGCGTGAAGAAGTAACAAACATAAACACACTCACACACACTCACAAACTGTCACCTTTATAATATTAGTGTGATTACTGGTTACTGATTAGTGTGATTATCGTCTGTGAGTGCGGGAGTAACCTTCCACCGTCGTATACCTACCTACCAAACAAACGGGGAAAACACACAGCTGTTTACACATCCATCGCACTCCCAGAACAACATACATATTCACTATCTAATTCATCTACAGTTTCTCATTCCTTAACTTAATTTGTAACAACATGAATTAATTTGTGTTTGTTCAACAAAAGTTCAGAGGTTAGACAACTAATAAAACAATAATAATTAGATAATAAAGTGAACTGTTTTATCAGTGGTTGTTATCATTGTATGAAATGTATGATAAGTGTATGAATGTACGAGTACATATGAATCAAACAACTGAGGGTCAGCGATGTTCAGTTTTGTCGTCTGATATTGTGGACAGGAACGGACTAAGGAATAGTTTATAATGTGATATTGAATTTTGCTTGCATGTTAAATAATTACATGCATTTCATAGTTAGTCACCATAGTGACAAGTTTATATTTTTTGATACCAACATTTTTGTTGATAAGTTAAGGTCGACTAGGGATACTGTGTATCTGCCCATTAGTTTTAGACGTCAAATAGCTAGGCTATTAGCACTTAATATTAACCCAGACATAATTAGTATGTCGAAGTCATCCATAATTAGCACCACAATTAGTAATAGTACTAATGTTAAGTTGGTTAGCTCAGATATTTTAAACTAGTTTGTAAGACAACAGAAGGTACCACTAACAGTATAGCTACACTTAATAACAAAAAGGTATTTTCTGGCTCTAAAATAGTGAACTGCAGAAAAGGGGCTAAGCAGAAATCCTTGAAATTATTTCATCAAAATATTCAAGGTTTTTCTTCCAAACAATTGGAAATTGAGTTATTTTTAGAAAAAACAATGTTTGACATTATTTGTATAACTGAGCATTGGTTAAAAGATTCTGAAATGCTAATTAACTATGACAATTATAGTGTGGCCAGTTGTTTTAATCGAAATTCAATGCTGCGTGGTGGTTCACTAATCCTAATTAAAAGTTGTATTAAATTCAAACCTCGTAAAGACATAGTTGAACTATCAGTTGAACATAGCATTGAGCTGTCTTGTGTTGAGCTAGATAAGCATGTTATAGTGTGCGTTTACAGACCCCCAAATTATCAAAACTATTCTATATTTGAATCAGTAATGGAAGATGTTTTGGCAAAACTTGCGACTGGTAATAGATCAGTAATTATCTGTGGTGACTTTAATATTAATATTTTAGAAAATAATTTCAATACCAGTAGATTATTAAATTTGTTTAAATCATTCAATTTGTCAAATGTGTTTGTAGAACCAACCCGAACAACTACGACTACTGCAACATGTATTGATAATGTTTTTTGTTGCTGCGACTATTTAGATAAAGCCGTTGTTAATTATCTCCCTTCTGATCACAGTGGTCAAACTGTAACTTTTGAGTACAACATGCCAATACAAAAAGTGCAGATCCAATCCAGACCAATAACATCAATTAATTTAAATAAATTTAATAGCACTTTAATTTGTAAATTAAGTAATCAGAACCTTACAGTGAACAATGTTAATACTTTGTATAATGAATTCTTCTCGGTAGTCCAAACCGAGTTCAATAATTATTTTAAGAAGAACACTAAAAGTATCAGCCCCAAGTTTTTATTTTGTGACTGGGCAACTAAAGGGCTTAGGAAAAGTAGGGAAAGACTTTTCGAACTGTATGGCCTTAAGCCTTATATTAACATGGAAACTTTTAATAAGTATGTTGCTACTTACTCTAAAACTTTTAAGAACGTTTGTAAGGCAGCTAAAGCCTTATATATTAGCAACAAGGTTAAATCAGCAGACAATAAAATAAAGACGGTTTGGAAAATTATAAATAATGAAACAAACAGGAATAAAAAGCATAATTCTGATTACACACTGCAGACGTCAAGCGGTCTCATTTGCGATAACAAAGAAGTTTTTTTTTTTTTTTTTTTTTTTTTTGTCTCTTGTTTTCTTACAATCTGTCACTGTGTATTAGGACATTTAGTAATTTTGATGACGTGTTGGATGTCTTGCTCGGTATGCGTCCTATGACACATCCTAGTATTTATAAAGCATCAAGCTAAGTTTGGCCAATGAAATCTTGAGGAATTTTGTGTTTTAGCCTGCGTATGCCTTTCTTATTCATTAGGTGGTTTGCCAGATTATTTGGGTGGCGAGTTATTCTTTCCTTATATGACATGATATAGCGTTTTATTTCCTCTTTGACTGTCGGTATTTTCAGATCATGGTGTAGTGCTTCATTTGGTACAAACCATGGGGCATTTGTGATTGTTCTTAGAAGCTTGTTCTGAAATCGCTGTATGATCTCTATGTTAGAGTGTGATGCTGTTCCCCATAGCTGAATGCCATAGGTCCATATAGGCTTGATTATAGCTTTGTAAACAAGGGTTTTGTTTTCCAGGTGTAATTGAGACTTTCGACCAATTATCCAGTAGAACTTTCTTAGTGTCAGACCAAGTTGCTTCCGTTTCATGAAAATGTGCTTTTTCCAAGTAAGACGTCTGTCGAGGTATAAACCAAGGTATTTTACATGTTCAGCTTGAGGCACTTGTATCCTATTTAGCTGTACTGGAGGGCAGGTATCCTTTCTCTTAGTGAATGTGACATTTACCGATTTGGTCTCGTTGGCTTTTATCCTCCACTTTTTGAGCCAGAGGGCTATGTCGTCCAAACAGGTCTGCAGCATAGCTGATGCGACTTTATGATCAGTATGGGACACTAGTACAGCTGTATCATCCGCAAAGGTTCCTGTAGTCGCTACGTTTGATATTGGGAGGTCAGCAGTATGAATCAAATATAAAATAGGTCCAAGGACACTGCCCTGAGGAACTCCAGCAATAATAGGGCACAGTTTTGATACAGCTTCCCCACTCTGCACAAAGAAATACCTATCCCTCAAGTACGACTTCAAGATTAGGAAGATGTTGCCTGGGAAGCTGTATTTTATTTTATAGAGGAGACCTTCATGCCAAACTCTATCAAAAGCTTGAGAGATGTCAAGGAATGCAGCAGCACAATACTCCTTATCTTCAAATGTATTGTGAATTTTACTAACTAGCCTGTGGACTTGATCTATTGTGCCATGTCTCTGTCGGAACCCAAATTGATGGTCGGGTATTAAATGTTTTTCTTTGATTATAGGCAGCAACCGTAATAAAAGGAGCGATTCATAAACTTTTGAAGCTATTGGAAGCAAACTTATAGGCCGGTATGACTTCGGGTCTTCATGAAGTTTTCCTGGTTTAGGAATCATTAGGATTTTAGCTGTTTTCCATTGAGGAGGAAAAAAGCAAAGTCTTGACATGGCATTGTAAATAGACAGCAGGAAGGTTAGGCCAGAATCTGGAAGTTGTTGCAGAATCATGCCAGTTATCAAATCGTAGCCGGGGGCTTTTTTAGGTTTTACGTTATTTATAGCTCTAGTTAGTTCTTGCTTCGTAAACGTTATGTCAGGGCCTGTAGTTGAATCACAATCCAGCAGAACCTCTCTAAGAACTTCTTCTTGGTGCTCTGGGGGCCCCTCGTAGGAGTGCGGCTGAAATACGCCTTTTAGGTGTTCGGCGAATGTTGTACATTTTTCTTCGTCACTTCGAGCCCAGCACCCGTTGGCTTGCCGAAGTGGGGGAGACACCGTTTTAGGGCGCTTTATTTTTTTTGTAGCTTTCCACAGTGAGTAGTCGGTAGCAGCTGTAGCATCAAGGTTGCTCAGGGACGCCTGGACACTATTATTTCTGTCCTCGTCTAAAAATTTTTTGAGTTTCTTAATGGCGTAGTTTAATTTTCTTTTATCATCGGGGCATCTAAATTGTTGCCATTGTTTTCTGAGTCTTCGTTTTCCAGATATTTTATCCTGTATAATATGGGAAATAGATTTCTTGTTATTATTCAATTTGTTGGCAGGAGTAGATTGCCAAGCAGAACTTTGGACTGAATTATTAAAGTATTCTATTGCTGCTACTATTTCATCTTCTGTTTTTAAACTGACTGTAGGCGTCAAAGCCTGATCGACCATTGATCTGAAGGTTTCCCAATCTGTCTTTTTGGTGTGAAGGACGCAGGTTTCTGGAGTTTCTTTGAAACAACTTAATAAGGTAACTAAGACTGGTGAATGGTCCGAAGATAGCTCATAGCTGCTCTGGCACTTAAAGTAATTTTTCGAGATACCTTTAACAGCACAGAAGTCAATTAGGTCAGGTACTTTTTTCCTGTCAGTGGGCCAATATGTGGGTTCACCTGTTGAAATAATTTCCATTTTTAGTTTTTCAACAGTCTTCAGTAACTCTCGGCCCCTGGGGAGGGTCAATCTTGAGCCCCAATAGCTATGCTTCGCATTGAACAAAGAAGTGGCTCAAGAATTTGTAAATTTCTTTACTAGTATCCCACTCAAAACAACTGAAACCTTAAATTCCTCGCCCTCGCTCGCTTTTGATTTAGTAAGGGCGAACGTTTCAGCCTGCCCGATTGAATTTAACTTTAGGCATATTAACCCCTTAATTGTAATTAAAGCTTTTAAGCAAATTAAGATCAAATTGACCGAAGATCTTTGGGGAATGTCCATTAAGATCTGTACTTCCATAATTGAGACTATTGCACCTTACTTAGCCTTAGTATTTAATTCGTGTGTGGATCAAGGAGTCTTCCCCGATTTAATGAAATACAGTAAGGTTATACCACTTTACAAATCCGGAGACAGTAAAGACACCAATAATTATAGACCCGTATCCGTTTTGCCGGTTTTCAGCAAGGTGTTTGAAAAGATAATGCTTAATCAAATGCTCAATCATTTTAACACGAATAAAATCCTACACGATCAACAGTACGGTTTCACCAAAGGACGTTGTACGACCGACGCCGGCGTAACTTTATTAAAACACATTTTTAACGCGTGGGAAGAGGCCCAAGATGCCATAGGAATCTTTTGTGACCTCTCCAAAGCATTTGATTGCGTCGATCACCAAACCTTGCTTTTGAAACTTGAGCATTACGGACTTGGAAAACTTGCGCTCAGTTTAGTTAGTTCTTATTTAAATAATAGACAACAACAAGTTCAAATAAATGGTGTCAATTCACTTGGTTTAATAGTAAAAATTGGTGTGCCACAAGGCTCGATATTGGGTCCTTTCCTCTTTTTAGTGTATATTAATGATCTACTCCATTTATTAAAAAATCAACCACAAATGGTGTTATTTGCTGATGACACTTCCTTAATTTTTAAGGTAAATAGACGTGCTACAAATTTTGACGACGTAAATAACGCCCTACTGCAGGTCCAAAATTGGTTCACTGCTAATAATCTAGTATTAAATGGAAAAAAAACTAAGTGCATAAGATTTTCTTTACCAAATGTCAAGGGTAGTGATTGTGAGATAATATTGAATCAAGAGAAACTAGAATTCGTCGATGAAACTGTTTTCCTAGGGATCACGCTCGACTCAAGGCTACAATGGGGTCCTCATTTAAAATCTCTTGCAGGACGGCTAAGTTCAGCAGCTTATGCTGTCAGAAAAATCCGTCAATTTACTGATGTAGATACCGCGAGACTAGTCTATTTTAGTTACTTTCATAGTATCATGTCTTACGGTATTTTACTTTGGGGACGGGCTGCAGACAACGATTCTATTTTTATTCTGCAGAAAAGAGCCATCAGAGCCATATATAATCTCCGCAGGCGCGATTCTCTAAGGGAACTGTTTAAGGAAATTAACATCATGACGGTGCCTTGTCAATATATCTATGAAAACATCATGTATGTAAGGAAAAATTTACATCTTTTTAGTAAAAGAGGTGAAAGACATAATTATAGTACTAGAAATAGGGACCTATTAGTTCAACCAGGTTTCAGACTGGCTAAAGTAGATTCATCTTTTATGGGGTACTGTCTAAAATGTTATAATAAAATACCTCCCCACATTCTTCAACTGAATGAGACAAAATTTAAATCTTGTATAAAACGCACACTATGCAGTCAGGCATATTATAAGTTAGGGGATTACATCACTGACAAAAATGCCTGGCTCAATGCTAGTCCTGCTCCACAACTAATTGACTAACACTTGAAAATACTGTTGGAGCTGCTGAAGATTGTAAGACTATCCTTGCATTGTATAAACTCAATTTCCTTTGTATTGTATAATTGCATAGCACAGATGTGAGTTCTATGTAATCTATAGCTACCATTTACTGGGTAATAATATATCTTTCATTGACTTGAATATTCCCTGGCGGCTGATAGTGTGTCATGCTCACTCAAATGTCTCGCTGGCGGTGGCGTGTATGTTGGATCATTTAGCTCCCTTCAAAGTGGTTGAGCTGAATGGTGCTGATATATACGTCATGTTCGTGAACGGGCGCCGTCAGTTGGGACTGGTCATCACTTAGCCGCCTGGGCTTATTTTAATTGTTTTAATTTTGGATTGTTGTTTTGTTACTATTTGTTGTATTCTGGACGCTCTTAACGCGGACATCTTTTTATTTTTTTTTTACATCGTTCTCACATTATATAATCATAAATTCAAAAGAAGTGATGTAACAAATGTTTTTGTAAAATGTAATTTAAAAAGAGTGTCCATGGAGTTTCTTGCCCGTTCTTCTCCATAGGTACCTACGCTTTGGAATGGGCAACTAGCTTCATATTTTATGACTGACCGACTTCTTGACAATTCAAAAGTGCCTGTTAAAGGTTTAATTGAAATAAATGCTTTGAGTTTGAGTTTGAGTTTGAGTTTGCTTTTGCAACGACTTTGCGTGGAGACTGTGTATCAGCAAGCGTAGTGGGACGCCCCCCAGCTAGATGGATGGACGACCTAAAGAAGGTGGCTGGAGTAGACTGGATGCGGAAGGCGGAGGACAGGGTGCTGTGGCGCAGTCTGGGAGAGGCCTATGTCCTGCAGTGGACTGCGATAGGCTGAGTTGATGAAACTTGATTATCGATTTATAATTTTTCCGGTAACAAAATGTCAAAGTAAGAAAAAGTATCTACACGTTTTCTCTTATCATCGCTAACGTCGTTTTTTCTTATCACGCTAGTCTCCCTTTTTTCTATAGTTTATTGCATACAATAAAAAATCTACCAATTGCCCTTTATACGAGTATTTCAGCCGGTCAATTCTGTTAGAATCTCACCATGAGAAGTTAGTTGAAGTGAGCTCTCCTTCCATCTGATGCCAGGGAGTAACACTAATGGCAGCTCACTTTAAACTTCACCCAAGTTATCACGGCGAGATTTTTACAGTAGTGCTA
Organism: Mesoligia furuncula; assembly: GCA_916614155.1. Classification (NCBI taxonomy): domain Eukaryota; kingdom Metazoa; phylum Arthropoda; class Insecta; order Lepidoptera; family Noctuidae; genus Mesoligia; species Mesoligia furuncula. The sequence continues at coordinate 30,686,596 of OU744799.1, forward strand.
ACTACTGGAGCTGTCGACTTGCCCACCAATAAAATACTAATGTGCGGTTGACCGTACCAAATGCAGAAAAATCAACACGATAATAAGTGTAGAACTTTTCGTGGTGGAATGCGAATAGAATAGTTTTCGGTTATAAGTATTTTATATATTGGAGCATGGTGGCCCAGTTGTATCAGCCGCGAATCACGAGTTATTGGTCGTAGGTTCGAACCCAGACAGTCGCTTTACTTTGTGTAAATAATTTCATCACCACTGCTCTCAAAACGGTGAAGGAAAACATCGTGAGGAAACCGGCATGTATGTCCTAGAACTAACAATTCGAAGACATGTGACATGATCTACCAACTCGCACTGGGCCCGCGTGGTGGATTACGGCCCACTCCCTCTCATCGAGAAGAGGCCTGTGTCCCAGAAGTGGGACACTTATAGTCTGACTAGCTTCCGCCCGCGGCTTCGCTCGCGAGATATGTCGATAAAAACTGCCCTATGTCCTTCCCCTGGATGCAATTTATCTCTCTGCCAAATTTTATCGAAATCCGTTCAGTGGTTTAGGCGTGAAAAGGTAACATACAGACAGACAGACAGAGTTACTTTCGAATTTATAATAATTATTACTAGCATCGCCCCGCGGTTACGCCCGCATAAGTCTTGATCCCGTGGGAATAGCGAGATAAAAAGTATCCTATAATGTTATTCTGATGTATAAGCCATGTTACTGTAAGGTTTCATCGAAATCCGGTCAGTAGTTTTTGCGTGAAAGAGTAACAAACATCCGTCCATCCACACAAACTTTTGCATTTATAATATTACTAGCTGCGCCCCGCGGTTTCACCCGCGTAAATGTCGACCCCGTGGGAATATCGGGATAAAAAGCCTATATGTTAATCCAGGGTGTCAGCTACCTCCATACAAAATTTTATCAAAAATGGTCTAGCCGTTTGAGCGTGAAGAAGTAACAAACATATAAACACACACACACACTCACAAACTTTCGCCTTTATAATATTAGTGTGATATATAGGGTGACTGGTAATTAGTGACCGATACCTAAACACGTGATTGTACTCATGATAATAAACAACTTTCACAATGGGACCAAACCAGAAATCGCGAAAAAAAAATCTGCTGTTCAGTACATTTTGACCTTAGGCGAACATAAATGACTGAACAGCAAATTTTTTTTCGCGATTTCAGGTTTTGTCCTATGGTAAAAGTTGTTTGTTATCATGTGTACAATCACGTGTTTAGGTATCGGTCACTAATTACCAGTCACTCTATATAATTATAATAGGATAATATGGTTAGTATTAGTATGGATTATGTCAAGTATTTTATTTATGACAATAACTTCTAAACCCGTCCCCTTTTAGCTCTCTTGCTCACGCCGGCTCGCCCGGATACGGTCATTACCTACTTGTGTTCGTTCCTATGACCCGTGAACATGGACCGGCGGCGACTTGATGACAGTCTGTAGGTACCTCCAGTACGTCTCCAGTAGCTCAGAGTACTGTTGAATGTATACATATTTGGGTACACCAGTACCCAAGTGGCCTAGTTTCAGTTGTCACCAAATCATTCTGCCGGCTTAAAGTCTCAGCGTAGGGTTACGCATCATTTTGGTGGTTAACTTTTAAAGTATTCTTAGACTGACGTTCTTGTTTGACGGAAGTCTAAAATCTGCAAAAAGAAATGGACGCTTGAGGACCTCAGCACACATCCGCGGCGTAAATAATGATGGGGTTTCAAACAGCGGAACATCATGAGAGCCAAGAGCAGTGGTGGCTCAGTGGTAACGGCCGCGACAAAGTCAAAGTCAAAGCATTTATTTCAAATAGGCACATAAAAGGCACTTTTGAACGTCAAAAATTACAATAAAATAGAATTGATTCTAGTCGCCCATTCCAAAAGGTACCTAGTTGTCGTATGGAGAAGAAACTCCACCGTTACTCTTTTAAAATGTTTTACAATATTTGCATACATTAATTATATAATAATATGTGAAGACGATGCACCTAAAATAAAATTACTTTACAACAATAGGTAAAAGAATTAAAAATGAAAACATGACATAAATTAATTATCTGATAGATACATGGTGCTCACATATTTACAAACATGGTAAAAGTAAACGATTATCATTTAAATAAAAAAAAAATACAAGTAATAAGTCAGGGTGTGAGTTAAAGTAATTACAGAATGTAAATCAATGTAAAAAAAAAGAAGAAAGAATAAATTTTAGAATTAAATTAGCAAACAGTTTGATTTTGTCTAGACTCTAGATTGTCAGGGAGCAGGACCAGCATGCGACTTACGAGTTGTTGGTTCGAACTCTGACAAGCACTTTACTTTGTGTAAATTATTTCATCACCACTGCTCTCAAAACGGTAGAGGAAAACATAGTGAGGAAACCGGCGTGTCTTAGACCCAAAAATTCGAAGACCTGTGACATATAATACCAACCCGCACTGGGCCCGCGTGGTGGATTACAGTTTAGATTAGTTTTTCCGTAAAAAAAACTCTAAAACAAAAACCATTAAAAAAATTAAGTTAAATTAAGTTTCACCCACGTAAATGTCCCCGTACTCCCGTCCCCACGTAATCCCGTAGAAAAAGTAGCCTATAATGTTAATTCAGGGTGTCAGCTACCTCCATACAAAATTTGATCAAAATTGGTCCAGCCGTTTAAGCGTGAAGAAGTAACAAACATATTGTCGGCTTATTGCAAGAAGTCATTATGTGACATATTCACTATTCTGAGATAAACGGTATTGTAGTTCGATTTAGTTAGTGGTTATGTTGATTTGCCCATATTATATGTTATATAAATTAGTGAGTTTTTGCCTTTTGTAGAATGTGTAAAAAGAAGTCCACTATAGATAAAAACGTATTTAGTGAATTTTTGCAGTTAATGAGTTCTTGCAATAAGCCGACGATATAAACACACACCACACCCCCACAATCACAAACTTTCGCCCTTATAATATTAGTGTGATAAACTTTCTGTCTCCTAAGATACAGGTCACCCTAGTTGAAGAGGCAGGGCTCACCCAATTCACGTACAGACCTTGTGGTTACAGCATAGTTATGTAGTAGGTACCTACCTGTTTTACTCTTAGGCCAACTAGTTGTAATCCATCTTTTACCTAATTTTAACCATAGCAACTACATTTATGTATTTTCTTGTCGTTAACTTAACTACGACTCGACTTTGTCTCTGTCACCGCTGACCTAGACTAGAGTCAAGAGCAAACCCATTAAGTTTTTTTTTTTTCTTATCACGCGGGAAAGACAGAATCATAATGAAATCTGTGCGTTATGCTACGGCTACATTGTGCATTGTCGCGATAACGCGAACTACTCCGCTCGATATCTGTTGTACAGCGAGCCGTCAAGCGGTGTGGGACAGAGAGCGCGCGAAGTGTAGTTCGAGTTGGCGCAACAATGTAGCCGTAGAGAACAGGCAGTTTCGCTTCTGTCGCTTGTCGTACAACGGACAAGTAATTCCGGGACTTCTGCTCGCTGCTATGGTTTCGCGGCGGAGGTGTGATACCCGCCTGAATCAAGACAATCAATCAATTTTATACACACATGAAATAACGTTTCGTTACTGCTGGAATCGGAAATCGCTGGCCTGTTATTTTATTGAGTTACTAGCTGCGCCCCTCGGTTTCACCCGGGTAAATGTTGATCCCATGGGAATATCGGGATAAAAAGTAGCCTATTTGTTAATCCAGGGTGCAGCTACCTCCATACAAAATTTTATCAAAATTGGTCCAGCCGTTTGAGCGTGAAGAAGAAACAAACATATAAACACACACACACACTCACAAACTTTCGCCTTTATAATATTAGTGTGATGACTTTTAGAACAGTCAGTTTGATACCTTCTACCCACTTCTTTTTCTTAGCGTGTCGATAGCAATCTAAATGGACTCGGCCAAGAATTCGGCTACTTGTTTAGCGCCTTCACCAGCGTCCATCAGTTCTTGTAACGTGCAGCTGACAGGACACGCAGAACACGATATTAAGTGTCCCATCGTTTGTGGAATAGCACCACATTTACACTCCAAGGCGGAGTCGTATATGAATGACCTGAACAGGTTTTCTTTGCTTCGGCCAACGTGGGTCCGGAGTCTGTTTAAAGACTTCCAGGTTACCCAAGGCAACTCATGTCTACCCACTGGTTATTTTTCTTGTCGACACCTGTCCTAAATCTGCAGAAGACGTGTCCTTTTATCTAGAAACCAGTATTTATGCCACATCAACCAATCTGCTAAGCCTTTTCCCAACTATGTCGGGGTCGGCTTCCAGTCTTATCGGATGCAGCTAAATACCAGTATTTTACATGAAGCGACTGCCTATCTGACCTCCACAACCAGTTACTGGGTAACACGATTCCCCTTGGTAAGACTGGTTGTCTGACTTTCGACTTCTGACTAACAGTAACGACTGTCAAAGATCAAAGAATGACAGCCGGGAGCAACGTCTCAACGTGCTCTCCGAGGCACAGAGGGGTCTCGGTAAGTAAAGATCCACATACCAACCGCGGCAAGCGTAGCTTATACTAATCGATTGACCAGTGCTGCTATTATTACGTAGCCACGAGTCCCTCCCAGTATATAGGTATGCCACATATCCCTTATAATCCATCCACCGCCTGTCTTCGAAAGAAAGCATGGCGCCTACGCACTCCCGACGGATGCTCCAATTCGCTCCAACAGTTGTACGCATCATCGCTTGATTGGAAGATTACAGCAATCATTGTCACGTCGAAATATACCTCGGTGTGCTTCTGTCAGTACATTAGCACTGGCATAGTTTAGTAGATCGTGTCACCATCGACTTTTAAATGGAAATGTTGCCATGGATTCAGTGCATGATTCTAAACGCCCTATGTGTTGAAATTTTTCGTCGGTTTATTAAAAACAAAATTAGAGGTTCAGTACATTTTGACCGCTTAGGTAAGTATACATATACCTATATTTCTTAGTAACAGCTCGGAGTTTGGAAGTTGGCGGTGTGATACCTCCGTGCCTCGGAAAGCACGTTAAGCCGTTGGTCCTGCGCCTGATCTCTCTCCGGTCGTGTCGGATTGCCGTAACGTCCCATCGGACTATGAGAGTGAGGGAAGAGGAAGTACACCTGTGTCAGCGCGCACACTTGTGCACTATAATATCTAACTCGCCGAAGGCTAGCCTCCATTGAGATTGACCGCCGTGGCCGAAATACGGTCTGGAGGACTTTATTTTTTTTATACCTATATAGGTACAGCAGATTTTTTTGATAACCGACGAAAAGTGTCTACGCTAGGGGTCCAGAATACCGCCCGTGCCGACCGGCGCGTACCACGCGCGCCTCAAAGAGATGTCAGCATGAATTGAGGGGCCCCTTAGGGCCGAAGCCTGCCGGGTCAGCGGGATTGTCCGAAAGGGTTACCGCTGGCCCGGAACATAAAGGACTAAGGAAGGAAAACGGGTGGGTTTTAGTCAGTAAGAGTCTAACACTCCCTCCGCTTCGCCCAGAGCGGGAGGGGTCATTTGACGATAACCCACCCAAAAAAAAAGGGGGGAATTATGTGCTGAATTCATGGTTACAGTTTGCGCGTCGAAATCCCTGCACCAACCGGAATGAACAATCCTTGAATAGTTCATGCCGTAGGTACCTAGTAGTTAATCTTGGCCAGACCGCAGCTGACTGGTTTCGTAGGATGGGACATCTTAGCCACTCGTGTTCTTTAAGAAGTTATAAGCTCATACATAGAACACAAATCAAATCGGGAAGGGATCGGCACCGTATCGCCTTTCGCCCCGTCGTCAAACAGGCGTCAACCTAACGTAAGCACGTAACCAAAGCGGGTCATAAGCTCCGATACGTCGATTCGGCTACCGCTACAGGCGACGCCGCGCTTACGGCTCGCCGACCGCTGGTTGATGGTGAGAGGGGCAAGGGTGGACGAAGAGACATAAGCCCGGGCACGAAGATACGTAATCGAGGGGACTACGAGCCGTATCGCACCGCACCGCGGTTCGTGAGCTTGTCCCGAGGCGAGGCGTTTACGTTACGATTCCGATTAGTGTGCGTTGCAGTAGGGAGTTTTATACAAAGAATACTGAAGGCTCGAGATACGATGATACGGTGATCGATGATACGGTGATACGTTGCCGATCCCTTTCTGGTTTCATACCTTTAGCCATTACTGTAGCCACTCGTGGTGGCTTTAGTAATATACCCTATGATACCATATGAATTTGAGGCTGAAGCTGATTTGTATCGACTTGATAGACAATGGGTGCCTAATATTTTTTCTAACATCATCAAATCAAATTATTAATAACTAAAACTATTAACGAACTAAAATATAGCGTCGAAAAATTTATCCGCATTGCTGTCGACTAGTAATGTACCGAAGAGACTGGCAGCTATACCACGTAGTATGGGAATGCATTCTTTACGTATTAATTAATTAATTTAATTATAAAAATAATAAAAATGTTTATTTCAATTACAATGGGCATTCAGATACATATTTTTGGAGATCTCCTTTTAATCAAGGAATTGCTTGTATTAGGAGTCTCCGCACTTCCACTTATCATTAATTACTATGCAATTGAAATGTAGACAAAGTAAACATGCAAGACTAAAAAATAAAAATAAAAGCGGTAGATTAACATTATACAAACGGCACTGCAAAAGATTAACAGTTGTACAGGAAAAAAGGACAAATCGCGCGAGTGCGTGTTATGCGTGTGTTAAGAGTGAGTATGTTAGTGTGTAAGTGAGTGAGTGTGGGTGTGGGTGTAAGTGTGAGTAGTGAGGTTGTAAGGTGTGTGAGTTATAATAAGTGATGTATAGTTCTTTAATCGTGAATGAATATCTTGACTAGCACTAAATACAAAAGTGCTCCTATTTTGCATTATGCGGGTGAAACCGGAAGGCGATGCTAGTATAGGCAGGTATAAGCGTACGCTAAATTAGTACCTACATATTATTATAATTCTGAATAAAATTCCCAATGATTATTAGTTTGCAAACATGGGTAATTAGTACAAGTAGGTATATTGATGTTGTTTTACAACAGTCCTCCATGTTCTACCGTCACACGGGTATGCAAATCATATTTAATTTACATCATAAGTAGATGTACATACATGATTCATAGGTTCATGATAGGTTTTGGTAACGATTTCTCTGCTGACTCCCATACTAAAGTGATGTGATAGGTACTTTATACTTAAGTGCAGTTTGCGGTGTATTTCAGTGTTTTCTGTATATCGTAAAGTACCCACCATAGGTATAAAGTTTATTTATTAAGGTTTATAAAAGTAGAGAAAGCATATTTAAAACAAATATAATGGTAAGTGGTTGCAAAATGCTCGTTTAATATCTCCCAGTTGTGGCTATCATATAGAAAATAATTTTGAAGTGTCACGAGACTGTTAAATAATGTAAATGAATGAATTGTATCTAACTACCTAACTCGTGTTGAAACTAATGTTAAGAACTATATTATTAGAATATACGCTTCACATAATTATATTTAGCTGTATTAGCTACTAAAAATAAAGCACTCAGATTTAATACTTCCATAACATCACGCCTGTATCCTTCGAGCGGTAGGTAGGGGTATGCAGCGCACCCGCAATTTGTCAGTTGCAATGTTACAGGGCAATCCTAATACTTATTTGTTTATTTATTAAATACTTCAAGCATATAGATGTACAGAGGTGAATTTAATGTAATGCCATAGGCATTTTCTACCTGTCAATGTTTTGGTGATGCAGAGACAAGCGAGACACGAGAGATACCTATACTAATAAATATACTCAATACTTTATTGCATCCCATAATGTGTACATATGTATAATAGTTGGTATGTTAAAAGACCGAATCAATTTTGGACCCTGTCGGGCACAGCAAAGTTAATTTTCTTGCTTCATCTTGTCCCATTGAATTTATAAGTTTGGAATAAAATCTAAGATTCTCCTTTAATGTTTTCTAGAGAGATTTGATCCTTATGATTGACCCAATCGATTGGTGCCGTAAAAGTATAGGATGCTTTTTTTCGGATTTTAGTCGGTTCGATTCCCGGGTGTGGCAAGAGTATTTAAAAAAATATTTAAATGCAGTTTTGTTTCTTTTTGAAAAAAAAAGGAATGAAGTGTAAAATTTGCTGTCTTCAGTATTTAGAGTACTTTCCCTCCACGTACGTTTCGAAAATTACACCCTGTATATGTACAAATATATACTCACAAGTACACGAATATACTAACACAAATAGCTAGCCAAACACAGAAGAAGAACTAGCAGGGGATCGAGGAGGGGGGGTTCAGGGGATCAGACTGAAATAACTCGCCTTTTGGGCCCGTTTCCTGTTGACAGCGATTCGGACGAATTTTTTGATGCCCTTTGATTCTTTCCCTTCCTTTTTATTATATACTTGTACATTATTATTATTTTAAGACTGTTAGCTTTTTAAATTATGTAAGCACTGTAAATAAATAATAATAAAATCACTCATGTCAAAATATAAAAAATAATAATAACTAAGACAAACAATGGGAAAACAGATACCCAGCTTCTTGCGAATGTCAAAGTCAAATAGTTTTTTTTTAATAGGCACTTTAGACGTTAAAATTTACAAAAAAAAAACCTACATTATTATTTAGACAATTATAATTATGTGAAAAAGATGCATTTAGAATAAAAGTTCCTACTATACCACGATAGGTAAAAAGAATTAAAAATAAAGCAATGTGCTCGCGAACTTAAACTTCCAAGGATACCTAATCGATTAGTTGCCTGATTTCCAGAGGGAACGCAATATTGCAGATTTCAGATCAGGGGGCCTAAAAAGGCCACTTTGGCAGAATCATAAAATGATAACATAATGGACAGTTAACCGTTAAGTTAATCGTATCAAATCCCAATGGCGAAGCATTTTTAAGTAATTTGTAATTTTTTTTTGTACGTGTTAAAATACCAATCAATCTGATCCAAATCCAATCCCAATCTCTTTGATTATACCCTACGTAGTGCAGCGAAATAAAAAAAACACGGACTGTCTTCACCATATTACGATTCATAATGTTATCCTTTTATGATTCTCCAAAGTCGCCTTTTAGGGCCCCAGATTTGATAATCTACTTGTTACATTTATAAATCACTTGCAGCGCCCCGCGGTTTCACCCGCATAAGTTTCGATCCCGTGGGAATATAGGGACAAAAAGTATCCTATGTGTTAATCCTGGGTATAAAATATCTGTGTACCAAATTTCATCCAAATCCAGTCTTTGCGTGAAAGAGTAACACACATCCATCCGTCCTCACAAACTTTCGCGTTTATATTATTAGTAGGATAGTAGGAAGTATGATTGACCTAGAAGTAAAACAATTAATTCGGTTCCTTCGATATTTTTGCTTTGATTTGCACGACAAATATTGAAAGTATCACGAAAACTTCACTTTCTTCTAGTAAAATGGACTTATTTGGAAAAACAACACTGCATTAATAAAGTCTTTAAACTCATTATAAATTTATGCCGTTTTGCACTATATGAAGCGGACCTTATGTTACGTAGTGTTGATCCAAGTCCTGTCAAATATATGTAAGGCCGAGGAATCTAGTAAACACAGAAGAAGAACTAGCAGGTTTTAGTAATTCAGTGGAAGTAGGTACCTATGCCCGAAGACATCAAGCTATAAAATCCAGTTTATGCTGACCTCTCATTATTCGGGAAACCTATACAACACGAGGTCAGCTTATACTGGAAATGCCTACGATAAAACTCGTGACATATCTCTTGTCACATAAACCGTAAACAAATGCGTCTCAAATCTCTCCATGCGCAAGAGTGTAAATATGTTTACTACAAAGTACTTAGTATTGAATGACGATTCGTTAGTCATTTCTTGATGAATCAGTGCTGCACATGTCTGGTGTCAAGGGCATTGTCAATCGCAGTTAGATGCGCGGACGCAGGCGCGTGGCAGACTAAGTAGTCTTTTGTGAGTAGGTATTTGTTTATAATTAGCATTTAGGTGCGTATTGGTGCCGTTTATGTTGTTCATTAACTAAACTAAATTTAAGTTCAGTGCATCTTTATCTTCTATTTCATTAATAAAAGGACAGATGATAAATATTAGTCTTGTACTGTCAAATTAATCAGCGCCGTGCACTCTATGTCAGCGATAGAAATTTTTTTTTTAAATAAAATGAGCTCATGCAGTCTGTGATACAGGTTTATCCTAGTACATCGAATATTTGCTTTTGTAAATTATCTCTAAGCTTATGTTACTATTTTACCAATTAAATCACTGTTTTTTTTTTCAGGTAAGGATAGTTCCCGAGCTAGCTAATAAAAGAGGTGAAATAATTATATTTTGTTTACAGAGATAAATACGGATAGCTAAATTAATGCGCCATTTCGTGAGTAAGTGACTATGTGCTCTACGAGAACGATATCTGCTATGTGATAGGAACTTGACAGAAATATGCTAAGACTACCTATATACATATAATATCAATTCAATGATGTCGGAAATCAGTGTTATCTTCAGTGATAATGTTACTGAGTAATCTTATGTCTACTTTTTGTATATCACACCAATTTTTTTACACACATAATTATCCTATAATATCCGTCCTACAGCTGGGACACATGCCTCTATTCTTCCAGAAATCCCTATTCTCCCTATCCCCTAACTCCCTATTGGTAGATAATAAAAACGTTTTTACAAAAATAAAAATAAAAAATAACTAATTTCGGAAGTCGGTGTCGTTGGTTCCGCATTTGCGTTTTTTGACATCGACTTCCGAAATTAGTTATTTTTTACTGTATAATGTTTTTTTTTTGGGAGTCGGTTGCTTTTTATTTGTATAAATGTTTTTAATTTTTACTTTTTAGTTGTATCTACCGCACACAAATTCATTTAACACTACTTGCTATGTAAATATCAGTGACAGGAAGTTAATAAAACACCAATATAAACTAATTGTAAAAACGTCGTATTATTGAAGCTAACTCAAAAACTACTCAAGCAAAGTTAATCAAATTTATATCCGAAATGAGAACCTCCTCCTTTTTTGAAGTCTGTTATTATAAGAAGAAAATCTGAAGATAGAAATCGATATTTTTTTATAAATAAAACTTGTGGGAAGTAGACGGAAAATGTTGCTTTTTAGCAACATTTTCCGTCTACTTCCCACAAGTTTTTCTAACATGAATTAAGCCTTATTGTGCTGTGGCATACAATAAAATTGAAGCAACAAATAACTTGCGTCGTCTAAACACTGTTTAGTACGTGCAACATTTTTTGGTACTTCAAGTTATGGTAGCCACAGGCACTTAAATCGCACTGTTTAAATCTGGCTCTAGGAATCATCATCGTCATCCTCATAGAAAGAATGAAAGAAAATACATTTATTTAGCACAGCCTCAGTTACAGTTTATTTTTTTCATCTGCGGAGTCCTTTCCCAACTATGTTGGGGTCGGCTTCCAGTTTAATCGGATGTAGGCGATGCAGCTGAATAACAGTACTTTACATGGAGCGACTGCCTATATGACCTCCACAACTCAGTTACTGGGCAACACGATACCCCGATCCGAGAAATACCTTTCAAAAATTTCTAACGCCAAATAATTTTATACTATACCAGTTCGGAAAGTAATTTTAGCATTATAACTTTTTTTTAAATAAGGCAGAAAGTATGCCATTACTGTTGTATGGAAATCATCACATGACTCCTCCCGCTCTGGGTGGAGCGGAAGGGAGTGTCAGACTCTTACTGACTAAAACCCATCCGTGTTCCTTCCTTTGCCCTTTATGTTCCGGGCCAGCGGTAACCCTTTCGGACAATCCCGCTGACCCGGCAGGCTTCGGCCCTAAGGGGGCCCCTCCTCGATGCTGACATCTCTTTGAGGCGCGCGTGGAACACATACGCGCCGTCCGGCACGGGTCGGGTCCTGATCGGGCGGTGAGCTACTCATTACTCTCCGCCAGCAGGCCCGCGCCTACGGTGGCCGGGAGTCGTCACGCGGCTCCCGACGCCGGGGGCGTCCCCCGCGGCGGCTGAGACGGGAGGCTCTCTCCCTGAACCGTCCCGCCACCTCCTTCGCTAGCATGATTGCTTCGCAGAAGGAGGTGACTGCCTCCCGCTCCCTCTCACCCCCGACCATGGCTTGCACCAGTGCCGGACGTGAGAGGTCACCGCCGCTGCCGATCGCCTCTACGAGGACACGGCGGTGCTCCGCCCAAGCGCGGCAGACCTCCACCGTGTGCTCCACCGTGTCCTCTGGGCGATCCTGGCAATGGTGACACCCGGGCGTTTCCTCCCGCCTGATGATGTGCAGGAACCTCCCGAAACTTTCGTGTCCGGTGAGGACCTGCGTCAGGCGGTAGGTGAAGGTGCCGTGGCGCCTCTCTAGCCACTCCTCAAAGAGGGGTCTTATCGCCGCTATCGCGGCGTGCCCTGCGCTGGGTTGCGACAGTCGCTCTTTCCATGCCGCCATGAGATCGCGCCTGAGATCCGTCCGCTCCGCAGCGATTTGCCGCGGAAGCGTATCCTCCTCCCGGCATAGTGCCTCCACGCGCCACACATACAGGCGCGCGAGGACTATCGCCTCCAGATCCCATGGCGGCAGTCGGGCAACGAGGCTTGCCGCCTCGCCCGAGATCGTGCGGTAGCCCCGGATAAGCCTTATGGCTACCACCTTTTGGAGCGCGTTCAGGTAGTGGGCGGCTCGCCGCCGCAGTGAACGCGCCCTCACCGGGGCCCCGTGTAGGGCCATGGACCGCACGACCCCCGCGTAAAGCCTCCGGCAGGAGGAGTTTGGCCCCCTCAGGTTGGGCAAGAGCCGCTTGAAGGCGGCCCCAGCCCGTTCCAATTTGGGGGCCAAAAGTCGGAAATGCTCCACGAAGTTTCACCGGCTGTCGAGGACGAGACCCAGGTATTTATTTATTTTCATCGTCATCTCGACGCCGATGTGAACCCATCCTACCGTTAGTTGGGATCCCGATGGTGGCGGGTTCCGGGGCCCATGAAACGATCTCTCCACGACTATCGCAACCCCGCGTGTCATCGCGTCGGCCGCCGCCTGATGCGACCTCCCCTGCGCCAGGACCAGCGTGTCGTCAGCGTAGCAAACCACGCTGACGCCATCAGGGAGGTCGGCCCGCAGCACCCAGTCGTAGCCGATATCCCACAGGAGCGGTCCGACGACCGATCCCTACGGGACACCGCACGCCATCTCTCGCCGGTTCCACTCCCCATCGCGACCGGGGTAGATGACGGCTCTGTTCGTCAGGTACGCCTCGACTATTCGACGGAGGTAGGGCGGCACCCGGTGATACCGGAGTGCCTCCACAATGCAGCTCCAGGGCAGGGTGTTGAACGCGTTGGCGATGTCGAGTGACACCGCTACGACGACCCCACCCCGGGACACCGCGTCCCCGGTCGTGAGGGCTCTCACGCGCATGATGGCGTCCACCGTCGAGCGCCCCTTGCGGAAGCCAAACTGGCTGTCCGCAAGATCCGGCCCCGTCCTCACCAGGTGCCCGACGAGGCGGCCTGCAATCACTCTGTCAAAGAGCTTGCCGACTTCGTCGAGCAGCAGGATGGGCCGGTATGCGGACGGAGAGTCCGCAGGGCGCCCTGGCTTCCGAATGAGGACCAGCTTCCCCGTCTTCCAACGGAGTGGAAACTGGCCTCTCTCCAAACATGCGCTTAAGAACGCCTCCAGTCGTGGCCCGAGAGTCCTCGAGGCCAGGACCCAGGCGTTTCCTGGCAAGCCGTCGGGTCCTGGGGCGGTATTTTTGGTCTTCAGCCTTCCTACCGCCGCTCTCTATGGTGTTATCTTCTGGGGTAACTCAACCGATAGGGATGTCATTTTTAAAAGACAAAAATACTGCTTGCGATCTATTTTTAATCTCAAAACTACCGATAGCTGTAAAAATTACTTCACTAAATATCGTATATTAACATTACCTTCACTGTATATATTAGAAATAACAATGTTCGTAAAAACAAATCCACATTTGTTTCCTCGTATGGCAGACAGATTTCCAAGAAATAGACGTGATGATAGCCAACTATGTTTACATACATCAAAAACTGCACTTATGCGCAAGAGTGTTTTTTGCATGGCACCAATTATTTATAATAAATTGCCCAAAAGTTGGAAAGAACAAACGATACCTAAACTCAAACAAACAATGAAATTGTTCTTGGCACAGAAAGCGTATTACAGTATTTCAGAATTTTTAAATGACCCCGTGATTGTAATAAATAAATAACTATAAGAACTAACATTTTTGTAATTAAGGTAGTTGAAATATGCCTATATTATTAATATTATTATAATTGAACGTTATTTAGTATAATTAAAATCATTAATATATTAATTGTAATAATTAATTTGATAATATAATAGTAAAAAATAATAAATTTGATAATGTATAATACGTAATGATATTGCTGAAATTTTATGTATAAGTGTCAAATTTTAAAAATAGTTAATTATTTAGTAATAATAATAATATAATAGATACTTAAGATATTTGCACGCCATGAGAAATGGCAGACATGTCGTGAGCCACTTTTATTTAAGATCTTGCACGCATGTATTATTTAAATTCTGTATGCATACACATGTTTCAGCAAATAAAATTTCTTATTCTTATTCTTATTCTTATTCTTATTCTCTCAGTTCTACCCTAGTCACTGCAGGGATGTCGTCGTCGTCCGCGTGGTCCGCTTCGGGCACCGCAATTGGCGGAGCCATGGGCGGGGGAGTGTGCTCCCCCCGTGAAGGGAACAGAGCGCTCACCACTTCCTCCACCAGCTGGGGGCGGTGACTCTGCGTCATTTTATAAGGGCGCCCCCACGGATCTCTGTTCAGAGTCTCCACCATCTCCTCGCGGGCCACATCCTTGGCCCGCTGGACAGCCTCTTGGAGGGCGGTCTTCGCCGCTCTGTACCCCTCGTACACCTCCGTGGCTTCCGCATCCGGAGGGCGAATGCGGAGCCTGCGGTGCCTGGTGTACAGGTGTCGCGCATCAACGCACGCCTTGCGTAGCGTCTCCATCCCCGCGCCTCTTCAATTTGTATATAAACCAGCTGATTATTGAGCTCAGCAGCACTGGCATCGGCTGTCATGTTGATGGTGTTGCTATGAACAACATCAGCTATGCGGACAACATGGTCCCGCTGAGTCCATCGATCAGTGCTTTAAGACGTTTGTTGAAGGTCTGTGAGGACTACGCGGTGGCTCAAGGGCTTAGGTATAATGTCGCTAAGAGTGAGTTTCTTGTTTTTAAAGTTGGCGCCAGAAGAGGCTTGAATGTGCCGTGCATCTCATTAGCAAGTATGTTGAAGCGAGTCTCAAAATTTAAGTACCTGGGCCATTGGATCACCGAGGACCTATGTGATGACCTAGACATGAGAGGGAGCGCAGGGCGCTGTCTGTTCGAAGTAATATGCTGGCCCGCAGGTTTGCACGGTGTACTTTGAGGTTAAAATGACGCTATTTAGATCCTATTGTCAGACTTTTTACACCTGCAGCCTCTGGGTCAAGTATACACAGAAGGCATACAGCGCTCTGCGTGTACAATATAACAATG
Organism: Mesoligia furuncula; assembly: GCA_916614155.1. Classification (NCBI taxonomy): domain Eukaryota; kingdom Metazoa; phylum Arthropoda; class Insecta; order Lepidoptera; family Noctuidae; genus Mesoligia; species Mesoligia furuncula. The sequence goes on from OU744799.1 coordinate 30,702,215, forward strand.
CCTTCAGAATGCTTGTGGGGCTGCCGCGGTTTTGTAGCGCTTCGGGTATATTTGCCGATGCGAGGGTGGATGATTTTTATGCCATCATTCGAAAGCGATGCGCTTCTCTCCGTCACAGAACACGCGTCAGCTTCCATAGTATGTTGAGGGCATTGAGTGACCGGTGGGACTGCCCAATGCTTGGCCGGTGGGTGAGACTGCACACACAGGTGGGCGATAGGTAGTTTTTATATGTTTTCTTTCTTATTTAGATTATTTTTTCTTTGTGAGTGTTTGTGTTACTAACAATAGTTAATTAAGTAATTTTATGTAAATACGAACATTATGGACTGCAAGCTCTGCAAATAAAAGTTTATTATTATTTAATAACTGTAACAATTTTAATAAAATGTCATTTATATTCCTGTAAGTAGGTATAGTATAAAGCATTATGTGTAACTCGGAAGAAACTGCGATTCCCAAGTCATGTGTAGTTAAAGTTAAGTTTCCAACTCGTGGTAGTTTGTAATCGGCCACTTTTTCCCCTAGATGAACAATCAAATAATCAAGGGTTATAACTTATAAACTTGTAACATTCTATTAGTAAGCCAGTACCATCTTGAAAATGAAAAAGTTATTTCTGACATTTATTACATTAAATCAAATTGTGTAATATTTCCCAATTTCTATTTAGTTTTGCGGCCACAAAAAAAATGGGAACAATCAGTTGTACTTTTATAAAACGTGTAAAAATAATAATTGGGGTTTTCTTACCCCTCGGTTGCCAACGTGATTTCTTATTTAAAGATGGCAAATTCTAAGGCTTCCAACACAGAGCACGGAATTGCCAATACGGAAAGGTACTAGTAAAATTCGTGGCACCAAAAGTGCGTCGCACGCACAAATTTTATAGCCGTCATTTAGGGGTATTCCTCGAAATGCACCAAATGAGACGTCTATCAATATCACTTATTACGAATCCGGTATTAGTCGGTTAAAAGGTTTCCAGGTGGGCCATGGTAGTTGGTGAATCCGCTGGGAGTTTTTCTGATTTATTCCGGTCTGATCCCCTGAACCCCCCCTCCACCCCCTCCTCGATCTTCTGCTTGTTCGTCTTCTGTTTTAATCTCTGTCTTATCCACATTATGTAAGTTTACTCTTTTTGACAGGTAAGTACAGTAAAAAGAAAGGCTTGGTTTGCATGGAAACTGTTGACAAGCCGCCTCTAACTTTGGCAGCCGAGGAGTATTTGTGCTCTGTGGCGTCCAAGGACTCAAGACAAATTGAACCTTGGTGACTTTTTTATTGTTTTAACTTCTAATGACGTCAGAGACGCCCTGCGAACTACGTTACAACACTTGTTGGTCTTTTACTGAAGTTCTTATCACGTAAACATTAGGGTGGTTGACTTAAGGTGGAGTTTTTGTGTTACATAAATAATTGTAAATAGCCTTCTGTAAATAGGTTTAGTGAACAATTTTGGGGATATTGGGGCTGTAATTAACAGTTTATTTTTATCGCTCTGTTGAGTATACAGGACCTCCGATCCAACTTTTATTGGATTAAGTTGTTAGGTGTGTAACATCTGCTTTAGGTAACCACTGGCTGTAACCACTTTCTTTCTATCAGATGTTTGCCAACTGTTTGTCCAACTATCACGTATAAATATAAATCTCAAGCAGAGCGTTGGTCGTTTTTTCAAAAAAATATAGTACTTGATACTTGTACCGCGTCAGAGTGTTTGTCCATGTTAACACTCCTACGTATCCGAACGAACAGCCACCAGCCACCACGTATCCGGAACGAGTGCTAATCCCAATAAAAAAGGGTAGTATTTAAACGCAAATCAAAAAATATCCTTTTTCTATGCAATAAGATTCCGAATTCCCATCAAAATTACTGATTGCACAGCAAAATATTTAACTCAAAATATCACTAAACACACTACAATTTATTTTCGCAGCGTACAGCGATTTTTCCTAAAGCAAAAGCTTTTTCATCAATGCACAGCTAATAATCTTAATGCACATTAAACATGTTAACTCTTTTTCTTTTAAATATAGCTTCTATTTTTATATTATTTACAGCAGTTTTTCTAAATAAAACAGCATTTTATTAGACACAGTCGTCTTATTATTTATTAATTACCACATTATGTGGTAATTAATAAATATCAGCAAAAAAAAATATAAAATTAGATACAAAATTGTAATTTATTGAATTATTAAAGCGGGTCTTGCTTTCGCTTCGCTTTTTTTATTTGCGTTTAAATACTACCCTTTTTTTCTATATAATCTAGTCGTTTCTGGCACTCGCCGGCCGCTGCCGTGGCACCGCTCGCTCCGCTCGCTCGGCTCGTGCGTAGGAGGTCACAGTTTTAACCTAACCTAACCTAAGCATTTTTTTAAAATAATTAACCTCGTCTGACTAATTTGATTCTCGATAGCCTGCTAAAAATAACCTCTTTTTTTCCATATTTTTTTCTATATAATCTAGTCGTTTCTGGCACACGCCGGCCGCCGCCGCGGCACCACTCGCTTCGCTCGCTCGGCTCGTGCGTAGGAGGTCACAGTTTTAACCTAACCTAAGATTTTTTTTAAAATAATTAACCTCGTCTAACTAATTTGGTTCTTGATAGCCTGCTAAAAAAATCTCTTTTTCCGTTTTTTTTTCTATATAATCTGGTCGTTTCACGCCCGCCGGAAAAAAAAAAAAATGGATAAAGACTCAGATTCAGATATATTTATTGTTAAGACGACAGAATTAATCGAATTCTGCAACACAATTTCTGAATTCTCCGAAATAAAATTGCTAATGTCCATTGCAAAAAAATTTAAATTGTGAGTTACAAATATTTTGTATTAAATAAATGATTATTTTAAAATAAAATTGCATTTTTTGATTTTTTATCAGTTAATTTGTTCTGTTTTTAGAAATAATGCAATATAAAATGATTTTTTTGTTATAATAATCATTAAATTTGCCGAGCATGGCTTCTTGAAAATTAAGAGCGTTTACGCCGAACGGCATTTCATACAAACTTTCAAGCCCTTATTTTTCGAAATGAATGAACCGATTTTAATGAAACTTCATATGTATAAGCAGGATACAAAGGTCTAAAAAGTTAGTAGAAAACATTTTCAAAAATTAGTGTCACAGCCAAATTAGACCGATTTTAAATGTTCCATAGAAACATAGATTTCCAGTTATCTTTTTTTAAATAAGACATTTTGAAACTGTTTTCTACTAACTTTTTAGACCTTTGTATCCTGCTTATGGGTATGAAGTTTCAATAAAATCGGTTCATTCATTTCGAAAAATAAGGGCTTGAAAGATTGTATGAAATGCCGTTCGGCGTAAACGCTCTTAAGACAAATATGATGAACAGGTTTTGTTGTACTTACTGGTTAATATGCGACTGGAATAGTTATTTTGCTATGAAATATGGAAAATTTGCTGTGCAGTCAGTATTTATGCTATGTATGTAGTATTTTTGTACAAAAATAAATTTAACTGTATTGCATTATGAGGAAAAAAGTAATGTCATATTGATGTATAATTTCGAATTATCTGCAGTTTGAGTTTTGTTAAACATTTAGTTTATTTGTAGTGAAGTAAGTTATTTGATGTAAAAAAGAATATAAATGATGAGTATGTATTGATAGGCGATTATTTATTTGATATGCAATTTATAATATCCCAATAAAAAATGCACATAATTATCAAATTACTCGCGCAATAATAATCTAACAGGTGTGACATTTGTTTTACATTATCACAACAGGTGTGACATTTGTTTTACATTATCACTGACATTACATAACTAATAACAATAATATAAAGTAATAATAATAGCCGCCCGACCGATTTCGGTCTCGGTGGCCAATCTCAACAGAGATTAGCCACTTCCTTCTCTGTTCCTTTACTCTCATAGTCCGATGGGACGGCAATCCGACACGACCGGGGAGACATCAGGCACAGGACCAACTTCTAAACTCTGGACTGTTACTAAGAACTTCCTAATGGAAAACGCTCAGTAGTCGAGCTTGCAACCATGAGACCTAATAACAATAAGTAAACAACAATATAGAAAACCTGATATTTTATTGGATCAAAATGTATATTGTGTAGCAAAAGTCTGTTTTAATTTGAATCGCTTGAAATTTCTTGTTCCCCCGATCCACCCCTTCACTGCGCATCGCCCGCGCCAATAAGCTATATAGGTATGTCAATGTATAACATCCTATGTATTATGTAGGTACAGTGTTTTTGGCAAATAAATTACTTTTAATTTTGACTTCGACCTGAAAGGCATTCAATATGATTATTCGAACTTCGAGAGTTGTATTGATGATTTTAATAGTAATAATTCTGTAAAGACATTTGTATCGGTCGCAGATCATATTTTGATTAACATACAAACTGACAATTACCTACAAATTGCAAAAAAACGCGAGTAAATTTGAATTTCACGGGCTACCCTGTCTCTTTCGCTTTAACTGGTGGCACAGCTCATGAGTCTTTGCAACCCTATCTTAACTTAACTCAAGAACGTTAAGGGACTTACAGGACCTATACGCAAAAAACGCAAGTTTTAGAAACAATAAAAGTGTATGATCAACTATAGTAAACAAAATCAGAAAAATATATGATATTCTTCAGGATATATGCTAGGTTGGTAGTGTGTTGAAAACATAATACAACTAATTTGATACGATAGAAAAAAAATCATGAAGATACCTCTAAAAACTTTCTTTTTACAATAAAAACCATACTAACTAATATACATACAGTCATTCTGATTTTTTGTCAGATTATTTTACAAGCAACATACTAAAACACTAGTATTTTATTTTTTTAGTCCAAACAATATATTTTTTGTAATTAAATAATTGCTTCATATTTTGCATTAAATTACCAGCGTTGTCATCGCGCTTCTCTTTCTTTTCTATGTAGTCCGACAGTGACCGCGCTTTAGGTCATGTAAGCCCCTTAAGGAGGATGCGCTAAGTAGCCTGCGAAATTCAAATTTTCTTACGTTTTTTGCAATTTGCAGGTCAGTATCATGTTGAATGTTGATTAAAATATGATTCACAAGCGTAACAAATATAACGTTTCATATAATCCTAATGCATGACTATTTAATGAAAAATCCATCAATAGTATTAATAGTAATCAATGTAATAATATCTACCCTTGCGTTTGCAAGAGACCATACAACACTTAAGTATACTAAACATTAACGAAAAATATACGCTTTTATTTAACCCATAACAAGATTGAAAATATTCATAGAGAAAACTGTAGTGATTATTCCATAAATCGTGGAGGACTTTATTTCCCAAGGGACTTAGCGAATGTAGGACTTAATCAATCTACTTTGGCCTTGTGATAAACTTATAATTTAATACTTTCTAGTTTATGTGTGTGCGTGTGTGTAGTATCTATGTCATGTAAAGTCAGGCAAAAAAAAAACAGTTTGGTCCGCGTGGTAGATTACAGCCTTTGTCCCTGCAGTGGGAACATTATAGGCTGATTATGCTCGTTTGCTAATATGTATGTCATCTGCCTAGCCTTTTCCCAACTATGTTGGGGTCGGCTTCCAGTCTAACCGGATGCAGCTGAATACCAGTATTTTACATGGAGCGACTGCCTATCTGACCTCCACAACCCAGTTACTGGGTAATACGATACTCCTTGGTAAGACTGGTTGTCAGACTTTCTGGCTTCTGACTACCCGTAACGACTGTCAAAGATCCACGAATGACAGCCGGGACCATCGGCTTAGCGTGCTTTCCGAGGCACGGAGGGGTCTCGGTATTTAAAGATGGTCACAGCAAGCGTAGCTTAACCTGATCGATCGACCTGTGCGGCTGTTATTATTTAGTCACCGACGACGTTTGCCATTATGTGGTGTTCTTATTTATCGCATACTCTCCCTAGGTGTAAAATAATCATAGTCTTTTCGTATACACATTCTAATCTTGTGCTACTCGCGGGGTAGTTGCGTAACACATGACCAGTATCAATTGCTTTCATTTTGAAAGTTCAACAACATTAATTACGTTATTTACGTTATTAAGGCGCTTACAAGGCCTAAACACAAAAAAAAACGCAAGTCTTAGAAACAATAAAATTATATGATCGACTACAGTAGGTAAACAAAATCAGAAAAATATATGGCGGGGGCACTCCCGTGCCCCCAGATGATATTATTCAGGATATAATATATGCTAGGTAGGTAGTGTGTTGAAAACATAATACAACTAATTTGATACGATAGAAAAAAATCATGAAGATACCTCTAAGAACATTCTTTTTACAATAAAAACCATACTAAACATACAATCATTCTGATTTTTTGTCAGATTATTCAAAATACTAGTGGTTTAATTTTATAGTCCAAACAATAGATTTTTTGTAATTAAATAATTGCTTCATATTTTGCAATAAATTACCAGCGTTGTGTCATCGCGCTTCTCTTTCTTTTCCATGCAGTCCGACAGTGACCGCACTTTAGGTCATGTAAGCCCCTTAAGCAGACAAATTCGAACATATGAAGCAATGGATTAGCTCCTCACAAAATGATTCAGATTGTGATAGAAAGCGTCTTACGGAATTAGGGTGCTGAAAATACTCGTAGTATGCTTGTCTCTACATGGGCATGTGAATTCCAAGCTTTATGAGTTCATATGCCCGGCTCAGTCTGACGCGTGGTTAGAGTTATTTGTTAGCCTAGTCAGTCCCTAGGGGTTTTCAATCGATGATGTTTATGCATTATTTGATTGGTGTCTGGGTTAGTCTATAGCTAGATATTGGTGGAGTACCTAGGGCATGACCTTTGTCTGGAAAGTTTTCAAATGTTTCTGCAATTGTAACTAGAAATATTTTATTGTGTAGGTATTATATAGTAAGTAGGTTCACTGGTTAACAGCAAGTTGAGACGACATGAGTAGCTTAAAATACTACTTAAAGCTAGATTACAATGTATTATTAGCCAGTGAGCCCCAAACTAGACAGTTAGTTTGTATCTTGGGGCTCGGGGTAATGATAAATGGTTTATTTTCTGTAAGTAGGTTTGTACAAACACTTTTGCACGTCAATTATATTTTTTTTAAACTAGATGAGGTCGGCGTTTCCTATCTGATTGTTGTAAGAAGAAAGGCCGAGAAAAATTTATCAATGTCAATGTGTATATAAAAATCCGGACATAATCTTTGAGGACCATGTAGATAGGTGTCTGAAATGATCTTTTGAGGAAAGAACCACACAGATTGAGTGGACCTGTCCAGATACGAAGTCCAGATGTAGAGACTAGGGAGGTGAATTCAGTTATGGTACTCAGTGACGAAGGTTTATGCAACTCGATTCCCACCGGCTTCCCTTTGTAAAATGGCACAATCAGTATTCTATAGACAAGTAATATAATCATATTAAAGATATCCACTCCGGCTTACCTCTTGCAAAAATTGACCCTTCGCTAGTGTATGGTAGTATGTGTAATGTTTGTGTGGTATATGAGTGTCTTTTCACGCCTAAACCACTGAACGGATTTCGATGAAATTTGGCAGAGAGATAGATTGCATCCCGGGGAAGGACATAGCATAGTTTTTATCGACATACCTTGCGGGTGAAGCCGCGGGCGGAAGCTAGGTTAGAATAAGTATTAGTATGGATTTTGTAAGCTCGTTCAGGCATAAGAGAAGCTTCACCGTTGCCGCGCTTTAATTTATAATTTGTCAAATCACTGAACTCTTCATAAAGCATTAGATTAAGGTTGTAAGGTACAGACGCCAGCACATCAAGCTCCTACAATCTGTCAAATTTCTTTAATGGATTTTCAACTTTATCGCTGAAGTGTAAGGTTCAAAGTTGATTGGGAAAATTTGACAGTTTCGGGTAGCTTGAACCGCTGGCGTCTGTACTTAGTCAAAGGTTATTTGATCTTGTTTTCAAGGTCATCTGTATGTCTGCAGCTGAGAGGGCAATCTTAAACACAGATGTAAGATAAAACCCTGACGTTCGAAACTAAACAACAAGTAAGCAATTAACTTCAGTAACGTTTAAGATCTGTTGGATGCGAGAAACACAGGACCAGTCGAAGTAGAGGTACTTGGGGGAGGCCTATGTCCAGCAGTGGACGTCTTTCGGCTGAAATGATGAACGTTTAAGATTAAACAAGGCAAAAAACGCCGAAAAAACACATTTCTTGTATGAAGACCCCTTTAATTGCCAACTTTATTTTATTTATAGTATTTGTTGCTTTATGGGAAATACGAAAAATCAATACGAAATTGACTGCATTTAACTATAAAAAAAAACACACACTTTCACTGACTCACGACATGACGGATGCTGGATTGTCTAATTGTCTGGTGTACCTCCGACTTGTCCACGTATCGAAGCTCTTAAGCGCTGCATGGCGCTGAGTCCTATCTCCTCCTGCATCCAGCGGCGGTGACAATTCCTGTAGACCTTCAACACGATGTAAATGGCTATCACAGCAATCACAGCGAGGATGATAAAAGTCATGATGCTGAGGCGCTCCACGTGTCCTCCGATTTCTTTGATAGCAGCATCATTGCTTCCGCCGGCCGCGTTCTGGCTTAAGAAGACCTCTTCCTTCTCAACAGTTGACCGACACATACTTTTACTTGAATAATGTCGCGATCAGAAAAAAAAAAATATATATGTATATTTAATAAAACTGTTCTTATAGCCCCTTGGCAGACCTTTTAGGCAGGGTCGCCATGTGATGTTGGGGGTCCGATGGGATCGTAAAGAAGTACGCAACCACCTTGATTGAACTCCATTTAATAAGTACAACACTAATAATGCGCATTTCAGGTAAAGTACATAGTAAGCATAATATTGAATATCACTATAAAGTAGTGCACACAATGGGTTAAGTCTACCTAAGGAGCATACATACTAATTACATACACTTCAACACACTCTGTGAAAATTTCAACTGTCTACCTATTACGGTTCATGAAATACAGCCCGCTGATATACAGAAGGACGGACGGGCAGCGGAGATCTGATTCTGATTCTGGAGGTTTAGTAAAATGTCCCGTTTGCACCCTTTGGATACGGACCCCTAAAACAAATAACTACACCCAACAAACCAAAAACAACATTTTTCAAGCCAAATACCTCAATAATTTTTGAACCACCGCATTTCAAAACGGCCCTGTTTTTGATAACGGCTAGCCGTAATGTAATGTGGCGGATTATACAATCCGACTGCGACATATCCACCGTTAACCTTGTGTAGGGCGCAGGAATCCGCTGGATGCGGAAAGCACAGAACCGGTCGAAGTGGCGATGATTTGGGGAGGCCTATGTCCAGTAGTGGACGTCTTTCGGCTGATATGATGATGATGATGACGTCTTTCTGGGGCGTGGGAGGGGTCCCTTTGTTTCCAATCACATCTCCTGAGAATATAGCAGAATATACCAAGGTTGAACATCTCTGTCTACCTATCTCCGATTACAGGGATGACAAACACAAACAATAAACCCAATCAAATGCAGACCTGGATCAACTACAGCTGTCCCAAACATACGTCTAACTAGAAGCGTTATACGATACTGTTATCGATCGGTTGCGGTCAGTGAGTCCTTATGTAACAGAAATCTAGATTTACTATGTCAGGGTTATTATGTATGTCAGGATGATTATGATGGGGAAACATAACATGAGGTACAGGTAATGTCGGTATGAATATGTACTTTAAAATAAGAAGCAGCCGGTCGATTCTGTAAAAATGTCACCGTGAAAACTTAGGTGAAGTGAGTTAGTTTTTGCTACGAATTGACACTATTGACAGCTCACTCCACGCTCACTTCACCAAAGTTTTCACGGTGAGATTTTTACAGAATAGCAGATCCTTATTAGAGACACTATCTCTTAATAGTGTGTTTTTTTATCGAAATTCACGGGTTCGATTCCTGGCCAGAAATATTGATTTTTCAAAAATTCAATGATGCAGTTTCAGTTTTCATCAAAATCGAGCCCGAGACTCCTTTTAGTACTTTTCGCTATTCCTCATAGTTTCGGATTTGGCCATCCACGCCCACTTGAAAAATTCACCCTGTATATAAAATTCAAAGCCCTGACTGACTGATATTAAGAGGTCATTGTACTTATTATTATAAACAACTTTTACTATGGGACCAAACCTGAAATCGCGAAAAAAAAATTAGCTGTTCCCAACATTTTGACGAGTTATACGGACATAAATGTAGGGAACAGCTGATTTTTTTTTCGAGATTTCAGGTTTGGTTCCTTATTAAAAGTTGTTCATAATAATGAGTACAATGACCTCTTAAGAGGTTGTTAATGTTTTACCAATAACCCTGTATATCAACACACAGCCTGAACCGCTGGTCCTAGAAACATGACATTTAGAGGGTGTGTTCTTTGTGAAGAGTAGGTATCTACTAAGAAAGGGTTTTTCGAAATTCCACCCCTAAGAGGGTGAATGGGGAGAGGGTGAAATTTCACGCGGACGAAGTCGCGGGCAGCAGCTAGTAGAATATAAATCATTTATTTGCTTACGAGCGGCCCGCCTCACCTTCCCAAGAGAATAGAATAGAATACTCTTTATTATGTACACCATATTAATTACAGACATAATTATAGAAACTGTACAAAGGGTGACACAATGGGCGGTCTTATCGCTAAAAGCGATCTTTTAAAGACAACCTTTGGATGGATTAAAAAGGGGAAGGACAGAGTGCCATTTTTTTTACATTTTTAAAATTTATATGTCATACAATCCTTGTCCTGGCAATACCGAACACAACAAAAAAAGAGTTATCTAATTTGGTGCAGTCATTCGGAAGTTATGTGCGTACAGACGTCGGCGACTTTGTTTAATACTATGTAAGGATAACATAACTTCACGCTTCTTTTCCCAAAGGGTTGCGCAGAGGTGTACACATGGTAGGTACCTTTCGCCAGTTGTTTAATGCTAAGGATACACAAGCCAGTAGCTGGCACAAAAGTAAGCAAGTAGCCTGCACGTCAGCATGGCACTCACCAATCAGCTTGCATGCCGTGTACCATAACAACTTCTGATTGGTGAATACCATACTAGCATGCCAGCTACTTGCATACTTTTGTGCAAGCTACAGGCATGAGTGTGGGAGCCCTAAGTCCCATTAATTAGGGGCCGAGCCCGATGCCATCAACCGGGCACGAATCCAGTCTCCAGGCAGCTACTGAATATCCTGTTCGTGAACGGGCGCCGTCAGTAGGGACTGGTCATGTCCTTGCTGCCATGGCTTATTTTAATTTAATTTAATATTTGAATTGTTTTTTTTTTATCTTTTCATTACGGACGCTGTTGTTCTGCATCTTTCTTACATGCATAATCTATATAAGTAAAATAAAGTCGGGCTACTTACACCATTTATACTCGTAACTCAAGAACGGCTGGACCGATATTTATGATATTTTGTTTTTTGGATTTGTCTTCGCCCCGAATAGCAGAATAATTATTAAAACATGGGAAAAATAACGAAAAAAAAAACCTGAGGCAGTACGAAGTTCGCCGCGGTGGTCAGCTAGTTTTATCATGAATGATTTACTTAACTAATATTTTGTAACCATATTATTTTGATTTAAAAGAGTGTCCGTGGAGTTTCTTGCCCGATCTTCTCCATAGGTACCTACGCTTTGGAATGGGCAACTAGCTTCATCTTTCTGACTGACCTATTGGTTTTGTTCGAGTTAGATATAACGTAGGAAAAATTACGTCGGCTAAAAATCATTTAATCAAAAATAAAATAATCTTTTTCGTAGCCATTACGTAGCGTAGGTACTCTTTGGGTAGCAATGAGCATTCCTTGACACTGGCAGACTTCGTAGCGAAGGTGTCGTTTTCGTAGCCACTCCGTAGCGTGTCAGATTCTGCGTAGCACCGGAAAAATAATGGAATAGCTGCCAGTCTGCGTAGCAACAGACAAAACAATGTTATCTTTTCGGTCTAATTTCGTAGCGGATGTCAAAGTCTGCGTAGCACTGGAAAAATCGTTCAATCTTCGTAACGTAGATATTCTTTGACTCAACATACAATCTTTTCGTAGCAACAGTCTGGCTCAACTGATATTATGTTTCTCATTCAAGGCTATATTTAGAAAAGAAATTGTTAGTATTTTAAGTGATCAGAATCCTAATAATTAAGTAATGTTTACTTTTATTCTGTTTATTTTTATATCGTTCTTTATAACAACTAGTAGATCTGTTTAGTAATCTGTGGATAACGTTGTGTTTAGTGTATTTGTTACCTCTATTATTAAGTTCTAACTTATGTTTACTTATTATTACGCTACTGTTTGTTGTCCCTAAATAAATAAACAGTTTCTGCAGCTGCAAGTAATCTCAAGTTTTCATTGATTATTTTCATTGTAATTTTTGCTTGATAAAATCTGATAACCCCGCATTGTACGACATGATAATACAATAATACAATATTATCGCTGGAATAAAATTGATTACGACATTAATATTTCCTAGAAATTGATAATATTTTATCATCGGGTTTTTACTTGTTAACTATCGTGCATTTCTCTTTTAAGTTTGTTTTACAGTGTTCTAGAAAAATTTTGTTACAAATACCTATGTTTTTTCTCTAAAACACCCATAAAAATATCCTATTGTACTATTTTTGTAATCATAAAAGGGGAAATGAATGGATCCACGAGGCACGGAGGGTTCTCGGTATGTAAAGATGTTCACCCATCCACGGTCCAACCGCGGCAAGCGTAGCTTAACCTGATCGACCTACGCGTGTGGCTGTTATTACTTAGCCACGAGCCCCTCCATTAAATTCAGTAATTCACGTCGTCATCAACATTGGTTGCAATTTTCTCCCTAGTTCTGAGAATGACAGAATTATAATTGTGATAATAGATTAAATATCTGACGTAGACAGCTGTTACCCACGCTAGTTGTCAGAGGCAATAGAGAAATATCTATGAAACTAGCAGTAGGTATCGTTAATAGGGAATGGAATATCTGAATAATAAATACCTAGTATAAAACAAAGTTACTTGTGTCTGCTGTGTGACCGCTCAGTTCTTATAAACTAGCACATTGGTTGGATGTGGTTATAACCATTATTTCGAAAAATATACAGGGTTATTGGTAAAACATTAACAACGTGTTAAGAGGTCATTATACTCATCATTATGAACAACTTTTACTAGGGCCCAAACCCGAAATCGCGAAAAAAAATCAGCTGTTCCTTACATTTATGTTCGTTTATCTCGTCAAAATGTAGGGAACAGCACTGATTTTTGTTATATATATAATACACTAGCTTCTGCCCGCGACTTCGTCCGCGTGAAATTTCACCCTCCCCCATTCACCCTCTTAGGGGTGGAATTTCGAAAAACCCTGTCTCATTGGATACCTACTCTTCACAGAGAACACACCCTCCAAATTTTATGTCTCTAGGACCAGCGGTTTAGCGGCTGTGCGTTGATATATTAGTCAGTCAGGACTTTGAATTTTATATTATATACCTACCTAGATTAATATTAACGTAGATAGAATACAAAAATCTCGACGATTCGACGAAAAGTTGAACTCAACGCATCTGGGTATAGAAGCTCCAAAAACGCCAACTTACGCTGCGGAACAATTAACTCCCAACTCAAAACGAATCTTTTACCTGGCTCGTAACTATGCCAAGATGAACCAATACATGTTTTGCTGGACCGCGGACGGGCGCATTCTGATGAAGAAGAATCCTGACAGTCCCTCTATTGTTATTAAAAGTGAATTACAAATCCAAAAGATGTCTGAACCGACTGCACCTGACAATGTATGACTAGGTCATCCTTTGAGAAATGTAATTTTTCTGTTAACGGTTATTTCTGCAACTACTTTTAATTTTGTTATTACTTTATCTGCCATATTAATTAGGCTAGTTTTTGTAAACTACTGCACACCAAACTCCACCAGAAACCCTCTACACAATTCTCATTTAGTAAAACTTTTTCCTAGCAAAAAGTTTAAACACTATAACACTACACAATGCTCACATTCACTCATATTAACCGTCCCTATGTTCTCTCTGCCTCAATCCTATAACCTTATATATTACACTCTAATACCCTTATTTTCATACAACTATGTCTAATTCGATATATGATGTAATGTCTGATCTTGACCAATTTTCTGTATCTGAAACTCACATTTGTATCCCCGAAGCAACGAAATCATACGTTAAGAACGAAAGTGTCTGGCTTACTACTTTAACGCAAAATATCCGATCAATTAACTGTAATTACTTAAACCTCCAAACCCTAATTCATCGTATGAATATTGACTGTGATCTTCTGGTCCTAACAGAATGCTGGCTACCATGCTCAAGTAACTCGTGCATTCCCACTCTACATAATTATACCACATACAAAACAACCAAACACCTTAATCAGAGCGACGGGGTAGTTGTCTATGCTAAGTCAGATATGATAACCACTTGTGAAGAGCCCGACTTTCTTGAATCAGCCTCGTGCTTACTTGTGAAGATAAATTCAGAAGTGGCTATACTTTGTATTTACCGCTCCCCCTCAAACGACAACATTTGTTCATTCCTTACTGCACTCAATAACATTATTCCATCTCTCACCACTTACAAATCGGTTATCATAACTGGAGACATTAACTTGGATATCAAACCTGAAACCCAAGATTCACGAGCCCACGAATATCTCAATACCCTGGCGTATCACGGATTTCTACCAGCCCATACACATCCAACGAGAGGCAAAAACTGCCTAGATCACATTATGATTCGATCCACAGGTACAATTCTTACTCTAGTTTACGATACAACGGTAACAGATCATTGTTCTTCCCTTTTGTGTGTAAATACGCAAAACAAAAAATCCGAATCAAGCCCCTCAAAAATGATATCTAAGGTAGACTATAATGCACTTGATAAAACTATGAAAAACCTTGACTTTACCCCCCTTTTTCTTATCTCTGACCCAGACAACGCTATAGACAAACTTACACAAATAACGAAAAATGCCTTAAATGAATGCACGACATTTGTCAAAGTTCCTTCAAGTAAAAGGATATTGAAACCGTGGATTACTCCAGGGTTGCTGCGTTGTATCCGGAACCGTGATTCTCTTCACAAAAAAGTTAAACAGTCACCAGACAATCAAACTCTACTTATCACATATAAGCGATACAGAAATTTTTGTACAACACTTTTGAAAAAACTAAAAAGAAAATTTGATTCCGAAGAACTAGATAAGGCAGTCCACAACCCTAAAAAACTATGGGACTCTATAAAAACCATCACCAATTCACACAAAAAGAGGAACTCCTCCAACCAACTGTTAACTCACTCTCACTCGCCCAGACAGTCTTGCAATGATGTAAACGAATTCTTTGTCAACATAGGGAAAAAACTCGCAGAAAATATAAAGACCACACAAATCCACTCAACTCCCCCTCAAACTACAAAGTTCAATAAATCGTTCGTTTTAGAACAGACAGATCCTGACGAAGTTATAAGTACCATTAACCAGCTAAGGGTTAATGCTGCTACTGGTTGGGATGGCATATCCCAAACCTTCCTAAGAAGATACGCACGGACCCTTGCACCTATACTATGCCACATTTTCAACCTTTGCTTTCATTCAGCTATTTTCCCATCTTCTTTTAAAAGAGCAATTATTCATCCTATCTTCAAGGGTGGTGACGGATCATTACCAAACAACTATCGCCCAATAGCTGTTCTTAGTGCACTTTCGAAGGTACTTGAACGCCTCTTAAACAAGCGATTAGTCCTATACCTCGAGCATTTCAAACTGTTATCTCCCCAGCAGTTTGGCTTTCGCAGGAACAAATCCACTTGTGAAGCAGTCCATATGTTAATTGGTAATATAGTACAGAACTTAAATACTAACAAGAAGGTTCTCACTATATTCTTAGATCTTGCAAAAGCATTTGACACCGTTCCCGTCTCCACTCTTCTACTCAAGCTTGAAAGTTTAGGTGTCAGAGGGTCTTCACTTGATCTCTTCAAGAGTTATCTTACTGACCGCACACAATTTGTCACTATAGATGATTACAAGAGTGAAGAGCTACCCATTCAGTATGGTGTACCACAGGGTAGCATTTTGGGACCCACACTCTTTCTTGTGTTCATCAACGACCTTTGCAATCTTCCAATTCCAAATACCACAATAGTTTCTTTTGCAGACGATACTGCCATCACTTTCACCGCAAATTCTTGGTCGGATCTCCAAGTTACTGCACAAGACGGCTTTAATTCCGCCTTGAAGTGGCTTTCCTCTCATACCCTTACTCTCAATGCCAACAAAACTAACTTCATCACCTTTTCAATGACCAATACTTCCCAGCCTAAAATCCCAATCTCTATAAAAGCCCATTCTTGTCCCACTCAAAATCAACTTAATTGTCAATGTCCCACCTTAACCCCAGTAGAACAGGTGAGATATCTTGGTATAGTTCTGGACAAAAACCTTAACTTCAAATCCCATATTAACACCCTCACTGGTCGCATACGAAAGTTAATTTACATTTTTAAAACCCTGCGCCATGTAGCCAACCCGTTTATCATCCGAAACGTTTACTTTGCTCTTTGTCAGTCCATCCTAATATATTGTATATCATGCTGGGGTGGTGCTGCTAAAACTATACTTAAGCCTCTGGAGGTCGCACACAGAGCTATTTTAAAAGTGGCTACGTTCAGACCGATACTCTCCCCAACTATCGAACTATATCAATCATGTAGCGTACTTAATGTAAGGCAACAATATATTTTACATATAATCCTTCTGCAACATCGTCGAACACCATTCAAAAAAATCTCCAAGCGCCGCAAAGACCTAATCTGCACAATTCCACCTACACGCACAGCTTTTATAAAAAAGTTTGCTCTCTATCTTGGCCCATCACTCTACAATAAAATTAACGCGAAAATTCCGATTTATGGCTTAACAAACTTTAACTGCAAAAAGACTGTTCGCACCTTCCTTTTAAACCTTACCTATGACGAAACGGAAGAATTCCTAAAAAAGTGATTACTCAAACACATACATGCATCACACACTACATAAATTAGCAAAACACTCACCACACTAACAGTATACACACCACACCAAATTACTGAACAATTTTTTATTTATACTCTTTTTTTTTTTCTGAACTCTCATTTATAAATTTGTGTTTTCAGAAATTGCTATTTTTAAATTCTAGTTATTCTTGTTTTGTTTAATAACCTAATTTTAATAATATAATATCATTAGTAGCATTCTGTAATGATTTATAATATAGTATATTTAACACGTGCTTATAAGTCAACCATTTATGACGGGGATCGGAACTGTTTCTCCTAAACACAGGTTATTCTGTAACCTATCTAGGAGAGCAGTACGGCACCCACTAACTAGATTAAGAAACTTTGTGCTTGTGCTTTATATTATATTATCTTAGCATGTCATCTAGTCCTAGTTGAACAATAAATCTTATTATTATTATTATTTCGAATAAAATTATCCGGAATGCTTATGAATATACAGGGTTATTGGTAAAAAATTAACAACCTCTTAAGAGGTCAATGTACTCATCATTATGTACTTTTACTATGGGACCAAACCCGAAACGCGAAAAAAAAATCAGCTGTTCCTTACATTTATGTTCGTTTATCTCGTCAAAATGTAGGGAACAGCACTGATTTTTGTTATATATATAATACACTAGCTTCTGCCCGCGACTTCGTCCGCGTGAAATTTCACCCTCCCCCATTCACCCTCTTAGGGGTGGAATTTCGAAAAACCCTGTCTCATTGGATACCTACTCTTCACAGAGAACACACCCTCCAAATTTTATGTCTCTAGGACCAGCGGTTTAGCGGCTGTGCGTTGATATATCAGTCAGTCAGGACTTTGAATTTTATATTATATACCTACCTAGATTAATATTAACGTAGATAGAATACAAAAATCTCGACGATTCGACAACATGTCGCCACATCAGTAGATTGAACTTCCCCTCCTACTACCATCTACCACCAAAGTAGCATCTCCCTGCAGGTTGTAACCTTCCGCAGTCCACTTGGAAATCCCTGAACCGTCTCCAGACACAAGTTAGAAGATGTAATTCCAACCTGGTAAAGTAAAGTGTAGCTACCCCGACAGAACGGCAGTAGGGTGTGATTGTGGAGCTATGCAAACCATGCTCCACCTCCTATCCTGCCCTCTGTATCCCACAACATGAAGTGAAAGTGACCTCTGCGCGGCCTCCATCAACGTCGTGGAAGTGGCAAAATTTTGGGCCAACACGATTTAAAATTCTAAATTACAGCCGTGCCAGCGACATAAAGAAGAAGAAGTAGATTGCATCCGAGTGAAGCAACCCCGCTAGACTCATTATCTATAATGATCAAAACAAATGAACGTTATGCAAAAGGCAGCAGTATTTGAAATAAATAAAAAGGGTGTAGCAGGTGCCTATGTCAATTTTATTGACACAATAATAATGAAACAACCATAGAGCTATAGAAACAACCGATTTAAAAAAAAGAGTGTTTTTCACGGTTTAGGCTAATACTTTAAATCCACTGACCTCTATTAAATACAGGTCAGTGTTTAAATCGCATCAAAAACGGCTTCCCCATGTCAATATATTGTTTTAAGGGCCGATTTCCATCGCCAGATAACTTTTATTCCAGGAATAAAATTGACGTTTGACAGTAAGTATTTGTATGAAATAACTGTTAAAATTTGAAAATTATTCCTCGAATAAATTTATCAGATGATTGAAAAATAATCCCTTAATCTTATATCGACTGTCCATTAGTTGTATCGTCAAGCAACGATCACTAAAAAAGAATAATACAAATAAATTATTTTACAAATCGTTTAGATATAAGCGCCGCACGTTGATATTGCGACTGGCGGCCATCTTAGTGACGTAGTCGAACTGTCAGTACAGTTCAGCACTTACGTGTATGTGCGGTGTAAGACGTCAAAATGACGTCACGCAGCTGTTATTGTGACAAGGTTCCATCGCAATATCAACGTGCGAGGCTTATAACAGTTTATTGATGACGCACGTCGCAGCTGTAAAGATTAATGACTTAACGAGTTATTCAAATATTAGCTAGTTCGACTAATCGTCCGTCTAATCATAGAGCTACTGTGGTTTGGGTTTGTGTTATTAATGGTTATAACTCCATGTGTTGCGAGATCGATGAGCCTACTGTGGGGTACAGGGGTAGGTGGTGTCCAGTTTCTTCATTTTTACTTTTTAATTACTAACATTAGTTATAAACTAAATTCTTGTTACCAACAACCTTGCCTTGCCTATGGACTTTTTGTCAGAATTTTTATTTTTTTAATATTTACAGGCCGATCGCTTAACTGAGACGTTGCCTGAGGTAGCAGTGCGGTGCGGGAGGGGTGTGGTGACGTGATGCGAGAGCTCAGTGATTCGTCAATTTGTGACAACTATCACCCCTCCCGCACCCCGCAGCTACCTCAGGCAGGTCGGCCTGTAATCGAATAACAATTAACCTAAATGATTTTAACAACAAACAAATAATTAACATTTTATTAACAAACAAATTAGTTTATAAATGATTATTTTATCGATAATTAATCTTAATGATTACACAGTATCGGCTTATCAACAAGGTTTTGCAAAATATATCAGTATATGAGAAACTATCAACGGGTTCACAGGCTCATTTTGTTTATTGAATTAATGACTAGAACTAATTAAATTATGTTTCGAAACATGCAAAGTAGCTAGTGACCCAGAGTTTAAGAACTGTTTAGAAAGACGGACATTTTCAAGTGTTGTTTATGCTAAGTGGTGTGAATAAACTGTTTTTTATTTGATTGATTATTTGTTAAGTTAGCAGTGAGTAAATGAACGTGCAGTGTTTTTTGTTACAATGTGGCGCTTGGATGTACTTTTGTATATCGAAAAGTATGTATACTGAAAATAAAATATTCTTTATATTCTGATCTGACGCGATCAAAAGGCTATTTTAAAAATGTTCAAAATCTAGTCGCAATCTCAGTTCAGCGAATCAATGTCAAGGACTTGTCAAAAATGTAGCGAAATTAGAGGTAGGTATAGAATATTATTTTTGACAGATTGAGACTGAGATCAGACTGTGAACGTTCTTAAAATAAATAAATAATAATACTGATGATGATACATTTTTATAATAATAATAATAATCGTTCTTAAATTACAAGAATTGCCGCTCACATACAATAGTGTTAGAATGGTCTATCATTGATTTCATAATTATTGTTGATTTTGACAAGTTTGGTAATCTACTAATATAATGGCGTCATTATGACTTTCCAATGGTCAACCACTGACACTCCATTGAAAGGAATGGCATAGAATGGTAATCTCGTATATAATGAAAAATTAATTACTGACTTAAGCGGTAATCTGCTAAAATTTTGAGAGTTCCTTTGATCAGCAGTGACCTACCATTAGAACGTCATTGTGCCGTCATTGCTTTTAATTCGTTACGAGTATCGTATAATTTCTGTGCCATTGACCGACCAATGATCAACCATTATGAATTTAGCAGATTACGAACTTTTAGCAAAATAACAATGGGATCGTGTTGGAATGACGAATTTATAAAAATAGCAGACCTGGGGCCCAAGTCTGCTATTTTTATAAATTCGTCATTCCAACGCGATTCCACCACCATCCCATTGTCTTTTTGCTAAATTTTCGTAATCTGCTAAATTCATAATGGTTGATCATTGGTCGGTCAATGGCACAGAAATTATACGATACTCGTAACGAATTAAAAGCAATGACTGCGTTAAAAAAAAAGAAAAAGAAAATCCCTCATTATACGTCTGTTATTTAAAAAAAAATGCGTTTTCATACATTTTGACTGCGTAGGTATTGCACTTGTCTATGAAACAACTAATTTGTTTATGATAACCGACGAAAAATTTCTAGGGGTCTAGAGTCATTTTGTTGAATTCATGGTTACAGTTTGCGCGTCCATGTCCTGCCAGCCTGTATTTTATCTGAACTGATGAGATAGAGATGGTCAGATGGAAGCTGGTCCGCCGGTTATATATTTTTTACCCGACTACCGGAGGGTACCATGATTTTAACCGGTATGTAAGTATCTGTTCCCTCATAACTTCAAAAGTGCTTATAACAATTTGACAAATGATCTACATGTCGTCAGATTCATCAGCAGATGGCCATCTGCGAATGCGTCCGCCGACGTGTAGATGGCGTAATTTGCTAGTCTGTGGTAGGTATTTGACGTCGGCGGAGGCTAAATACCTACCACAGACTAGCAAATTACCCCATCTACATGTCGGCGGAGGCATTCGCAGATGGCCATCTGCTGATGAATCTGACGACGTGTAAAGGAGGCTTTACAATTTGACAAATGATGTATCGTTAGAAGCGTATTAACCGTCCGCTGTTATAGGCTATGTGACGTTACACTAAGTTCTATATGGCGCCCTCTAGAGGACATAAAGTAATAAATTTAAAAACAAATATTTTGGGATGGTGACTTGTTGGGTATCAAATGAAAGGGCTTAATTACGTACCACATTTCAACAATATAAATATTAAGAAAGTACCTTCCCGTAGTCGCATGCTACCATAGCTTATAAGTATGTTAGTACAGCGGCATACGACCACGGGAAGGTAATTACTTGTTTCATCCTTTTCAGTAGTCGGGTTTTAGTTAAGAAACTTTTTTTTTTTATTTGCTAAAGTTCATTTAGATTCATTTATGTTTGGTAAAGACTTTCTGGCACTGCTCAACTAAGATACTGACCTTTCTATAGAACTTTATTGAGCCCAGAATCACGCGATGCTTTGTTTCTGCAATCAGGACAATTTCTTATTTATTAATAAATAATGTTGTTGTAATATTTCCAGGCATACTTAAGTACCTACTCACGATACAAACAATAAATAACATATAACTTGTTACTTACTTATATTTTATTTATTATCATGATCTGTGCACTTCGAGCCGAACCTCACCCAATCTCTCTCGTGTCAAAAAATGCCTCTCGTAATCAAGGACTTCCCCTAATTGCGAACTGGACCAATTGCGAATTGGATTAATTGCGAACTGGATCAAATTGCGAGCTAGACCAATTGCGATCTGGGCAAATTACGAATTGGACCAATTGCGAACTGGACCAATTGAGAATTGGACAGTTGGACATTTTGCGAATTGGACATAATGCGCCCAAAGGCTACACGTTTGACAACCGATACACACTGACAGTGTATGAGTATAACAACGGATTACATTTTGACATTTCAACAACATACATTGCGTTATTTTCCTGTTGAGCAGACAAGATTTTCGAACATATGAAGCAATGGATTAGCAATATACTTCAAAATGATTCAGAATATGATTGTTAATTGTTACGAAATAGGTTGCGGGTCGGCTACGTTGTTTAATAAATACTGCCGAATCGAATGTGCACCTGGGGACCTAAAAAGGCTACTTTGGCAGAATCATAAAAGGATAACATTATGAATCATAATAGACAGTTAACTGTTAAGATACACGTATCGAAATCCCATTGGTGGAGGATTTTCAATTTTTTTTTTTTACAGTCTGTTCCTACTCTTCTCTCAAAAATGGAAATCATGGGTATTCGTGGTAAAACGCTTGATCTGTTTAAAAGTTATCTCCAACACAGAAGACTCAGTGTCAAGATTGATACGTGCGTCAGTGGTGAAGAAATTATCTCATATGGAGTGCCGCAGGGCAGTGTGCTCGGTCCTACTTTGTTTCTTGTTTATATAAATGACCTTTGCACATTGCCACTGCTTAACTCCAATATCTTCACGTATGCTGACGACACGGCTATCGTAGTTTATGGGGATACGTGGGCTGATGTGAAATATCATTCTCAACAATCGTTGCAGGTGATTATGAGCTGGCTGCAGCATAATTTGCTTTCCCTGAACCTATCCAAAACCAATTTCATCCCATTTTGTGTTAGTCACAGAACCAAAGCCCCACCGGAATTTACCATAACCGCACATTCATGGTATGATTCCTCTTCGTGTTCTTGCATAACACTTTCTCGTGCCGGTCACACCAAATACCTGGGTGTAGTGATCGATGACGGGCTGAAGTGGTACACCCATGTCGATAGTTTGGTTTCGAAAGTTAGGAAGCTAATCTACATCTTTAAGTCGCTAAGACAGTGTGCGGATTCAATAACACTGAAGATGGTGTACCTATTGCTTTGCGAGTCCGTTATTGGTTACTGCATCCCGGTGTGGGGTGGCACCGGCAAAACTAAACTGTTGGGTTTGGAGCGGGCACAGAGGGCTGTTCTTAAGGTGATGCTTGGCAGACCGTTTAGGTCCCCCACAACCCAATTATATGCGGACTGCAAAGTACTTACTGTACGACAGCTCTTTGTGCTTCGAGCCGCCCTCTGGAAACACAGCCAGATCCCACCCCCTGATCCTAACAAGCGGTCATATAGCACATCATGCCCATCAATACCCCACAAAACGTCCTTCGCTAGTCGTCAACTGTATGTTGTAAGTTCTCTTATCTATAGAAAGATCTGCACTAAAGTTCAATTAAATAAGTTAAATAGATTTGAGGCAAAAACAAAATTAAAAAATTGGCTGTATGACTTAGATTATACTAACACAGAAGAACTACTCATCTTCCCTCGCTAGTCTTGCGGTTGAATGCAGCAATCACACTCCACTACGTTTGTACTCAAACAGGATTAAACCAAAATATTTGTCTTGCTAAATTAAATCATCCCGCTCAAGCATAATATTGTGAATGTTAGTAGTTGTTTAACAAACACACACAAATCTTACACACACCCACACCCTCACACACATAAACACACCCCCACATAAACACACACACACACACATAAACACGTGCACTACCCCCACACACATTATACTTACACACGCAGTCATGTTTAACTATATATTCATATTCCTCATTGAAATTTTTCTTTTGTTCCCTATTTTTATTAAGTTTTATCATCATAATTTTGTTCTTTTTTTTCTCTTATTAAACCTTTCATGTATTTAATTAGGGTCACTACAATCAAGGTGCGATGAAAAGGACTATTTGAGCACGAAGTAACAGTAGAACACTGTCTCCTAAGGCACAGGTTTCCCCTAGTTTAGGAGGCAGGGTTTCCACCATTCCAGACACCTTTTTACAACCAATTGTTCTTTGTTACCTACATGTACAACTCATTGTAACGAAGGTATTTAGTATCAATAAAGTTATTATTATTATTATTTTGTCTGTGCTAAAGTACCAATCAATCCGATCCAAATCCAATCCCAATCTCTTTGATTATACCACAGATATAGATATACCTAGTTAACGCAAGTATCACGAACTGTATGAAAACCAAGCGTGCCATTTTTTGACTACCTACTATGACGTCTCAAGCTCGCGCTCTCGCTCACACTTACCCAGCCAGCAGTACAAAGGACTGAGCGCGAAAGGGGCGGCTTAAGATTTGTAATCATAAGTTGGTGCAATTTTTGGCACGCGAAGTAGTTACTCTTGCGTCTTAAGTTTTAGAAACAATAAAAGTATATGATCGACTACAGTAAACAAAATCAGAAAAATATATGATATTCTTCAGGATATATGCCAGGTAGATAGTGTGTTGAAAACATAATCGACCTTAAAGTTCTTATTACAAAAACTGACGTTAAACCCAAGTCTAAGTTGTCAATTTTGCATTAAGAAATTTACGTTTGCCGGAATAAAGTTCAAAATAGAATAATTGGCTGGAAGGTTTACCTAAGCTAGGTCTAAAATTAGATCTCGTTTTGTAATAAGACGGAATAAGTACAACTAATTTGATACGATAGAAAAAAATCTTGAACATACCTCTAAAAACTTTCTTTTTACAATAAAAACCATTCTAATAATATACATACAATCATGCTAGTGTTTTAATTGTTTTTTGTAATTAAATAACTAATTGTTTCATATTTTGCAATAAATTACCAGGGTTTTGTCATCGCGCTTCTCTTTCTTTTCTATGCATTCCGACAGTGACCGCGCTTTAGGTCATGTAACAACCTTAAACAAAGTAACAATAACGTTATTTCCTTTGTTCCAGCGTGTCTCCGTTACCAGTAAAGATGCGTGGGCGCACCCCGCGCTGGCTGTGGGTGGGCGCGGGCAGCGGAGCGCTGTTGGCGCTGGCAGCGCTGTCTGCAGCGCTCGCCTGGACTAGTATATTTGATTCTGTATTAGCTTCTGTAAGTAGATCTTAAAATTAACTGGTGTGATTTGTGAGCTAGTTTTCAGACCAAGGCATAAAGGAGTCATTCAAGTATTATTATACGTAAGCACTACAGGCCGGGGGCGGGGGGTCTTCGCTTTGCTTATTTTTGATGACATGAGGGATGGGGGGGGGTCTGGATGGTGATTACGTCAGCAGTATTTATTTTTTACCTTTTCTACAAAATTTAGTCGATTTTGGTTTGAACACATATGCAACCCTATTTTTCTATGCTTGAAAATGAAAGGCATTTTCAGGGATTCTACTGGGACTTATAACGGATGCTCATGAATCAATAAAGAAACCACAACACATTGAAAAATGCATGTACGTAAGCATGGGAAGGGGGGTAAGAGCTTTGCTTACTTATGCTGACGAGGGGGAAGGGGGGTTAATAATAATTGCAAGAAATCTGCTTACGTAATACTTGAACGGCCCCAAAGCAGTGGAATTTAGAGCTTACCTTTTTATTTTACATCAACTTCTTGGTTTGGTTTTTGATAGGTTCTCCTTAAGGAGGGCCTCCTGAAGACGATGACGTAGCGTTATGACTCGTGAGCGCAACTTATACCAACTCGCGCCATTTTAGATAGATAGATAGATAAACCATTTATTTGGCGCACACAAAAAGACAGCACAACACACAAAAGTACAATATTAGATGATAACCAAACTACCAACATGATTATAAGGTGCCGATATAAAAACAAGATGAAAAACACATTGAAATAAAAGTGACACTACGAAACGTACACAGTGCGGTGTGCGTCTCAAGGTTGCACCAAATGGGAGTCCAGCTCAGCATGTGTCAGGCAAATGTACCTAATTTTCGATCCAAAAGACCCAAAGCACCGAAAGAAATCCCAAATACTTTCCTGTCTGACAGTAGAAATAACCAGCCTATAACGTTCCCACTGCTGGCACACAGGCCTGTGAATGCAAGTGGGCCATAATCCACCACGCGGGCCCAGTGCGGGTTGGTGAGTGTCACATGTCTTCGAATTTTCGGTTCTAGGACATGCCGGTTTCCTCACGATGTTTTCCTTTACAACTTTGAGAGCAGTGGTGATGAAATAATTAACACACAGTAAACTGCCTACTTGGATGTGAACCTACGACTTACAACACGTAAACTGCGGCCGTTAGCACTGAAACGTTGCGTAGAAATAAATAAACTTAAAATGGGTACATTACAGACCCTAAGAGATCTGACATTGTAGATACAGACGCCAGCACATCAAGCTATCCAAAACTGTCAAATTTTTCCAATCAACTTTGAACCTAATGCTTTAGCGATAAAGTTAAAAATCTATTAAAGAAATTTGACAGATTGTAGTACCTCAATGTGCTGGCGTCTGTACAGTCACAAGCACCAATATGTCAACACTTGGCAACTTTAAATTGCGATTTTTTCACGAAATAACGAATGCAACGTTGAAATACGACACTTTACATATACCTATGGGTTCGAAAATACTATGTTCCTAATAATATAAAATTTCATTCAAAAATAAAGGGGAAAATCGCCTTTGAATAAAGCCAAGTGTAAATTTGACTGATTCCGACTCCGAGCATCGATTGATTCTCATGAATAATCATTGACTCTAGTCTCGTCAGGTGGAGTAGGTTTAACAAATCACATGTCCACGTAAGTCTTCGCTATTCCGTAGTCTGTAGTACTACAGACATTGCACTGGTATGGGTTCACAGTCATACAGCCTGGCTGGATTCGAAACCACGACTTACAATTCGCAAGTCGGGGCCGTTAACCTTTTCATACACCACTTAAAATCGGAACAGAAATAAACAAGTGCGAATTGGACTCGCACATGAATGGTTCCGTACCACAAGGCAAAAACACCGAAAAAAAAACACGTTTGTTGTATGGGAGCCCCCCTAAATATCTATTTTATTCTGTTTTTAGTATTTGTTGTTACCTATAGCGGCAACAGAAATACATAATATTGTGAAAATTTCAACTGTCTAGCTATCGTGGTTATTGATATACAGCCTGGTGACAGACAGACGGACGGACGGACAGACAGCGAAGTCTTAGTAATAGGGTCCCATTTTTACCCTTTGGGTACGGAACCCTAAAAAGAATATTAACTTTTCTTTTTGTATTTCTATTCCGATTTTAAGTATATAATTTTGCTTAATTATTAAGTTTAAAAAAAATATATTGTAGGTTTTTCTGGTTGACTGTAGATATACATCACGTGGATATTATTATACAGGGTGTTTGGTGCATCGTTTGCCAAATGGAATTGGCCGAAAGTAAAGGTCATTTGCTATCTCTTGAGGCCCAGTAACTCACTCCTTGTCACACCGGTTTTTTATTATTATGACTTTTTAATTTGAAAAAATCCGAAAACCGTAAATTGTAGTTTTGTACATTACAAAAAAAAAGACTCGAGTGCGCGAGTCTGACTCGCACTTGACCGGTTTGTTTTCTTTCTTTAATTAGGTAGGTACCTACTTTCAACGTCTTCAGTTCAGTAAAGATATTAACATTTTCAGGTAAATGTTAATCTCTCAAATACTACTTAAGGGCGCACGAGTGACATTGAAATAAAAAAAACTGGCCAAGTGCGACTCGGCACACGAAGGGTTCCGTACCACAAGGCAAAAACTACGAAAAAAAACACGTTTGCTGTGTGGGGGGAGCCCCCCTTAAACATTTCTTTTATTCTGTTTTTATACTAAAATTTTTATATTGTTGTTATAGCGGCAACAAAAATACATCATCTGTGAAAATTTAAACTGTCTTGCTATCCCAATATCCAATTATTTTTAAAAAGAGTAACCATGGAGTTTCTTGCCGGTTCTTCTCCATAGGAAACGACCAATTGGAACCGTGCACCTAGCTTCTGACGTTTCATAAGTGCCCATGTAGGTTTATGTGAAATAAAACATTTTGATTTTGATTTTTGATTTTGATCACGGTCCATGAGATACAGCCTGGTGACAGACAGACAGACTTAGTCTCACCATAAGGGTTCCATTTTACTATATTGGTACGGAACCATAACAATAATAATTAGTTGCGTGCGCCCAATATGTGTTAATGAGATTAAATTAACCGCACTTCTTTAACGAAGCCATACTGAAGTAATCTCCACATTCTGTAGCCTCCGGGTCAATGTCAGGGCGAATTCTTTGTGAACTCGTTAACGGTTGTTAAGTAGGTACCTACATATTTAAATTAAATTATGATAGTTGTTTCCATGGGCGCCGGGAGAGGGGGGAGAGGGGTGCAAGAGGGTGCACTTGCACATCCCTAGTTTTGAAATAAAATATAGGTGTACAAAACATTCAGAGCTAAAAATATCCGAATACGCCTAATAGAATAATAGAGAATTCAACCTCTTTGAGGCGAGATGCTAAAACTTTCGATAGTATTCTGCAAGCTCTAGATTCTAAGGCGGTTTTCACACTGCCCCGCATCATGCTGCATATTGCGTGTCGACGCACCTACGCGCGTTCCTGCGGGAGTGCAGATCTGCATCATCGTGCGGGTTTTTTGCGCACTCACGCGCGTAGGTGCGTTTTGTAGATTCACGCACGGCGGCTCTCCGTTCTCTGTGGTGGTCGTGCAGTCCATTCAAATTCACGCGCGGCACTGCGGGATTCGGTGTGCCATACCTTGCGTCTCGCCCCGCACCTACGCGCGGGGGTGCATGTTTCTCCGCGTGTATGCGCGTGATCCGCATGAACGCGCGTGGTTGCGTTTTCAGTGTGTTGGACTGTGCGTGTTTTCTATATAAACGGAGATACTTACAAGTAACGTTAAAACACGCAGTCACGCAACATGCAGTGTGGTGCGTGGCAGTGTGATAATCGCCTAAGGCGATTATCACACACGCAACCACGCGCGTTCATGCGGATCACGCGCATACACGCGGAGAAACATGCACCCCCGCGCGTAGGTGCGGGGCGAGACGCAAGCTATGGCACACCGAATCCCGCAGTGCCGCGCGTGATTTTGAATGGACTGCACGACCACCACAGAGAACGGAGAGCCGCCGTGCGTGAATCTACAAAACGCACCTACGCGCGTGAGTGCGCAAAAAACCCGCACGATGATGCAGATCTGCACTCCCGCAGGAACGCGCGTAGGTGCGTCGACACGCAATATGCAGCATGATGCGGGGCAGTGTGAAAACCGCCTATCTTTTGTGCATTATAAGTCAACAATTGTCTGTGTGGAGCCGGACTTAAAGAATAGCACCATCCCATACTTCCCATGGGTGTCGTAAAAGGCGACTTAGGGTCGTACCGGAGAATGGGCAGCAGCGTTCTCTATTTATTCTACCATCGTACCATACTGCGATCGCCAACCCGCCTGCCAAGCGTGGCGATTATGGCAAACCCCCCCCAAAATTGGGGGAGGCCTATGTCCAGCAGTGGGCGTCTTTCGGCTGAAATGATGATGATGATAAGTCAACAAAGTACCGAACTCCTATTTCAGAAAATCTAATCGACATAGAGGCTCCTTGTATAGTTGCCGGCACGTAATTTGGCAAGAGTTTTTGTAGTGGGGGAAGTTTGCGCACGCACAATTTCATACATTTTCATATGCGCGAACTTCCCCCACTACGAAAATCTTTTGCCAAGTTACGTGCCGGTAACTGTACCTATGTATGGACAAACGATGACCTAACATATCCACTATATCATCTAGGTGCAGTGCAAAAATGATCGGGCCTGCTTCGTTGAGCTGAAGATGCACCCCCCTGAAAATAAACTTGCCGGTGGCCATGATTATTTCTTTTCTAGATGTTTCGTGAGATTATCAAACAAACAGTTTTAGTTTTGTGTATATTTTAGTTTTTGCCAAATTGCATTACCTAATCATATTATCTTACTAAGGTTTACATACTTAATGAAATGATTCAGAGAAGGATTCATGAGGAAAATGTCCTAGAACCAAAAATTTGAAGACATGTAACATCTACCAATCCGCACTGGGCCCGCGTGGTGGATTACGGCCCACTCCCTCTCACAGAGAGGAGCCCTTTGTCCCAACAGTGGGAACAATATAGTATATATATATATATATATATATCGAGTACTGACTAGTAGATAAGAGAAATAATCTTTTATTTGCAGAAAATTTAGGTGTTACCTTCCAGTTGTAAAAGTTGAAAGTTTAATGTACAGTTCATATTTTGACTGTTTAGTGCATGCAAAGTAATTTTACATTAATACCTAATAGGCACTACCTAGTTTGGTAAAATATAGATTTAGTGCTAATTTTTCAATCATCTGTTAACTGTATTGGAGGAATAATTATATAATTTTGACAGTTATTTTCATACAAAAACTGTCAAACGTCAATTTTATTCCTCGAGTAAAAGTTATCTGGCGATGGAAAAATCAGCCCTTAGTAGAATACCAAACCACCAGATGACAAAAAAGACAGAAAAGTACCTATCATACTAGAAAATCCTTTGAGACTCAGTCGTTATTTGAACGTATCAAATAACGACTGAGTCTCAAAGGGTTGCACAACGCTTGTTATCGAAACTTCGACGTTCATATATCAATGGAATTGTTAGCTTTGTCCGTCTGGTCTCTATCTGCGTTTGAAGTCCAATGTGATAGGGCTTAACTGGTTGCCTAGCAACGTGTATAGGATTTACGCGTCATTTTATGCAAATATTACTATGTAGGTAGGTACAGCCAACAAAAGAGATAAGTACAGTCACGAGCATAAGTATGTATACACTTGACTTTATTCAAAGACGATTTTCTCCTTTAGTTTTGAATGAAATTTTATGTTAATACGAACATAGTATTTTCGAACCCATAGGTTTGTGTAAAGTGTCGTATTTCAACGTTGCATTCGTTATTTCACGAACAAATCGCAATTGAAAGTTGCCAAGTGTTGAAATATTAGTGCTCGTCACTGTACGTAGGATCGTCGGATATAATTGAAGTTTAGTAAGAAACCGATGGATGTTCTCGAATAAAATTTAATTTTATTAATAGAAAACAAACAGCTCATTTATCAAATTAAATTTCAGTCGACAACATCCATCGATTTCTTACTAAACTTCAACTATATCCGACGATCCTGCATACTTATCTCTTTTGTTGACCGTACTTTAGGCTTAACACTACTTATATAGGTAATAATGTTGCGAAGTTATTTTGCATAGATAATGTATTCGTTTTGGAAGCCCATATGATGCTTTTACGGATAATATGGTTGGAAATCATTGCTTCAAATCTTTTTGAAGGCATAATGGCCAATTTGTAAGGTATGACTTTTACACCCCTATACAGTCAATACAGATTTGGGGGACATGCTACATAATTATGACTAACGCCCAGTTTTTTCATCAATTGTAACAGCTAAAGTAACGTCACAAAAGTCAAAGTAACGGCTAAATTTGTTTCTTCGCTATTTTAGTTGTTACTTGAATGAAGAAAAACATTGGTCGTAACACCTATTACTAAAGGTCAAGTAAAAGTAAATCGTCGTCGTCGTTTCAGCCGATAGACGTCCACTGCTGGACATAGGCCTCCTCCAATTTTGGGGGGGGGTTTGCCATAATCGCCACGCTTGGCAGGCGGGTTGGCGATCGCAGTATGGTATGATGGTGGAATAAATAAAGAACGCTGCTGCCCATTCTCCGGTAAGACCCTTAGTCGCCTTTTACGACACCCACGGGAAGTAAGGGGTGGTGCAATTCTTAAAGTCGCACCACACAGATAAAAGTAAATACTTTGACTGATTACTTTAGTTGTTGATGAAGAAACTGGCCGTAAGTATTCAAAATTTAAGTTAAACTAGTCACAGTCCGATTCGAACTTTATGGTGGCTTTGAAGTGCGCTCCTCCCTGCGCAGTACCGCACCCCTCACCCTCAAAAAAAAATTGTCAGCAGGGGCTGACAATTTTTTTTTGCGGATGGGAAATCATCAAATGACTCCTCCCGCTCTGGGTGGAGCGGTAGGGAGTGTGAGACTCTTACTGACTAAAACCCACCCGTGTTCCTTCCTTAGCCCTTTATGTTCCGAGCCAGCGGTAACCCTTTCGGACAATCCCGCTGACCCGGCAGGCTTCGGCCCTTCGGGCCCCTTCACATGATGCTGACATCTCTTTGAGGGTCGCGTGGAACACGTACGCGCCCTCGATCGACGATCGGACGGTGAGCTACCCATTACATTCCGTCCGCAGGCCCGCGCCTACGGTGGCCGGGAGTTGTCACACGGCCCCCGACACCCGGAGCGTCTCCCGCGGCGGTTGGGACGGGAGGCTCTCTCCCTGAGCCGTCCCGCCACCTCCTTCGCTAGCATGACTGCTTCGCAAAAGGAGGTGACTGCATCCCACTCCCTCTCGCTCCGGACCATGGCTTGCACCAGGGCCGGTCGCGAGAGGTCGCCGCCGCTGCTGATCACCTCTATGAAGACACGGCGGTGCTCCGCCCAAGCGGGGCAGACCACCACCGTATGAGCCACCGTGTCCTCTGGGCGATCCTGGCAATGGTGACACCCGGGCGATTCCTTCCGCCTGATGATATGCAGGAACCTTCCGAAACATCCGTGTCCGGTGAGGACCTGCGTCAGGCGGTAGGTGAGGGCGCCGTGACGCCTCTCTAGCCACTCCTCAAAGAGGGTCCCCCGCTGACACTTGAATCTGCTTCTGCATAGCGACTCGCCCCATGTTCCGAACCGCTATAATGTTTGAATCGGGCTGTAACATCACTTGCTAAAAAAAATACCAATGTTAACTGCAGTCAAACTATAAAGTAGGTATAAAAAACTGCATTCATCGTCTTAAAAAACGAACAACACCGAGTTGTTGTTTCATAAATTAGTCCAACTCGAGTATAAATTTGTCAGTAATTAGTAACTTTAGTTCCTACAGACTATTAATTATTTATGATCTAAATCGCTGTTGTTCCAAAAGTTACTGACGTCAAACTCTAAACATGGTTAATTACATTCAAACTCAATTGATGTGTCCAGATAATCTAACTGCCTAACTCAGAGACGATACTTAATATTAATCGATCATTAACTTTAATTGCTCAGCAAATACTTATTGGAACGTTGTCGGTCAGTAATATGACAGATTAATAGTACATTATGATACATGTGTGCTATGTTGATCATTATGCTCGAGGCGATATTATTCGCGCGAGCCGCAGGCGAGTGCGATAAGAAAGCCGAGAGTCTAATGATCGATGCACACGCGTTTCATACGACGTTTTTCAACACACTTGCGAGGAAAAAAACAGACTTGTATTGTTAAATATTAACTTGTATGGAAAATGGCGCGCTGGTTTTGTCTTTCCGCATAGCCAGCACTAGCAATGCGCGCAGTGTTACCAGTGCCCTCTTGTCAAAAGTAACTTAACATAAGTCAAAAAGTAACATTTTGATGACAAAAGTAACATTTTTTTTTTTTTAGAAAACATTTAATTTTGTTTAAATGGCTCAAAAAACATTTTTTCTTGTTTGTATCAAGATTTTGGATCGGCTGAAAAAAATACATTTTAAAATAAAATATCCAATTATTTCTTAGTCTGTAATATAATTTAAACACAAAGTCATAATAAAACATACATACTTACCTATTTAGTAATCACTACATACTAACTTAGAGCCCAGAATATACTTTTAATTAGAATATACTCGTTCTGCAAGTGCGCGAAACGACGAAAGAGATAAAATCATCAGAACGGCTACACATCAAGCTTTACATAACCAGTAACAGCTAACTTCGATTGTACGAAAAACCTATACAATGCGAGTTCTGTTAAAACTAGAAATGTATAGCTCGATGTGTCGCCTGTTAAATAAGGCTTGCCAACATTAACGCGGGTTGCCGACCAAGAGCTAAGCTAAGTTAGTCTAGCTTAGCTCGCATAGCTGGTGTAGTTTTTCATACTTGTGTGCAGCCAGCAAACTATGTAGAAGTATTAATAATTACCTCAGCTATGCTAGCTAAGTCATTTAATAATTTGTTAACATAGGTACAATAAATAGTTGTTATAAGAAAACATTACAAGCGCGCTATACCAAAAGCATCACTAAGCTAGACTAACTTAGCTTAGCTCTTGGTCTGCAACCCACATGGGTCTGGTACTGTCGTTTTTAAAATTTGAAATATTTTTCAAGAACGAAATGTAACGTAAAAGTAACATCTTGCGTCGTGTAACATGGAAGTAACATAACAGGGCCAAAAGTAACGTAAAATGTTACAAAAGTAACATTCTGGCAACCCTGAATGCGCGCGCAAGTGTAAATAAAAGCACTGACCACAGAGCATGTAAAAACAATTGTAAAAAAAAAACAATTGTAGTTTAGATAGTATGGAATTAGAAAGTACTATTGGCATAGAGAAATATACCTATATTAGTTCAGTGAGAATCCGCAATGATAGAACGCCAGTCAGGGTACTTTTCCGTTTGGTTTCGGGTAGGGACCACGGACAATTTTAGGTGGATAATTAAAATTTTCTTACGTTTTTTGTAATTTGCAGGTCAGTATCAGGTTGCATCTTGATCAAATATGATTCGCGACTATAATATACAGAGCGTTAGGTTAAACGAGGGACATACTTTGAGGGGAGTTAGTACTCATGAAAATGAACAACTTTTAATACGGGATTAACCCTGAAATCGCGAAAAAAAATCAGCCGTTTCCTACATTTATGTTCGCATAGCTCGTCAAAATGTACTGAACAGCTGATTTTTTTTTTGCGATTTCAGGTTCGGCCCCATAGTAAAAGTTGCTCATTTTCATGAGTACTAACTCCCCTCAAAGTATGTCCCTCGTTTAACCTAACGCTCTGTATATGTATTTACAGAATTATAGTTATTAGAATAGAATCTTTAAGTTAGATTTTTTCCCTAAGAAC
Source organism: Mesoligia furuncula (assembly GCA_916614155.1). Classification (NCBI taxonomy): domain Eukaryota; kingdom Metazoa; phylum Arthropoda; class Insecta; order Lepidoptera; family Noctuidae; genus Mesoligia; species Mesoligia furuncula. Next base: position 30,737,411 of record OU744799.1, read on the forward strand.
TTTTCCATAAGAAAGATGTATTAATGATTCGAATGATTATAATTCTGCAAAGACATACCTGATAGAGTCGCAAATCATATTTTGATCAAGATACAACCTGACACTGACCTGGAAATTGCAAAAAATCTAAGGAAATTTGAATTTCGCGGTCTACCACTGCGCATACACCTTAAATTTCCGTGGTCCCTGCGCATTTACCTTAAGGTAAATAAATATTAGTTAATTTTGGGACCAAGGACAATACAGACTATTTAAAAAAAAAGTGAATTGATGAGATTAAAAAAGCGCGCATCTCCGACTACTCGACTAGTAAATAGTTATCTGTGGAAATAAAGCACATGTGGATTAAAGTAAAGAAAAAGCACGCGTTTTTAATACACTGCATTATGGACCTAAAAGCGGTTCAATAAGAGCCACTTTACGAGCAAGTGTGTTGAAATAGTACATTATGATACATGTGTGCTATGTTGATCATTATACTCGAGGCGATATTATTCGCGCGAGCCGCAGGCGAGTGCGATAAGGAAGCCGAGCGTATAATGATCAATGCACACGCGTTTCATACGACGTTTTTCAACACACTTGCGAGGAAAAAAACAGACTTGTATTGTTAAATATTAACTTTTATGGAAAATGGCGCGCTGGTCGTTCCGCATAGCCAGCACTAGCAATGCGCGCGCAAGTGTAAATAAAAGCACTGACCACAGAGCATGTAGGCACTGACAACAGACCACTATATAAAAAAAAAAAAACACTTGTAGTTTAGTTAGTATGGAATTAGAAAGTACTATTGGCATAGAGAAATATACATTAGTTCAGTGAGAATCCGCAATAATAGAACGCCAGTCAGGGTCTTTTCCGTTTGGTTTCGGAAGGGACCACGGACAATTTTTTTAATTTGGATGGATAATTAAAATTTTCTTACGTTTTTTGTAATTTGCAGGTCAGTGTCAGGTTGTATCTTGATCAAATATGATTCGCGACTATAATTTAGAAGTATTTACAGAATTGTCATTTGAATAGAATCTTTAAGTTAGATTTTTTCCCTAAGAACTTTTCCATAAGAAAGATGCCTATTAATGTTTCGAATGATTATAATTCTATAAAGACGTACCTGTTATAGTCGCAAATCATATTTTGATCAAGATACAACCTGACACTGATCTGAAAATTGCAAAAGACAATTTTAATTTCGCGGTCTACCAGCGCATTCACCTTAAATTGTCCGTAGTCCCTGCGCATTCACCTTAAGGTAAATAAATATTAGTTCATTTTGGGACCAAGGACAATACAGACTATTTAAAAAAAAAGTGAATTGATGAGATTAAAAAGCGCGAATCTCCGACTAGTAATAGTTATCTGTGGAAATAAAGCTCTAGTGGATTAAAGTAAAGAAAAAGCACGCGTTTTTAATACACTGCATTATGGACCTAAAAGCGGTTCAATAAGAGCCACTTTACGAGCAAGTGTGTTGAAAAAACATTTTTCAATTGTGTGACATGTGTCAATTAAAAAGTTAATGACTATTTATTCCTAGGTAACGACTCTGAGAACCAAAGGCCCGTATTACAGAACGTCACTCAATATTCAAGCATTACGTAACTAGACTCAAGCCATTTGATTGGTTGAAATAAATTTTAAGTAATGCTTGAGTATTGAGTGACGTTCTGAAATAGGCACGAGACTAAGACTTTGACCCGTCAATTGATAAATATCAAATAACATAGTTCTTAATACTAGAAGTCAGAATCAATCAATAAGCGACATCTGTCGGCTCTCCTTGAATGTCAATTTATCAATCGAGGATAAGCTTTTTAATTGGCAACATTATTGCAATGACCTGATGTCAAACGATTGCGTATGATGGGATGCAAAAAGTTGATTGTTCATTTATTAGGACATAATCGAAATACTGTTTTTGATTAAACTCGTTGTCGTCTGGCGATTCGCAAAATCCGTTCCCTTTGTGGGGAAAATCTGGCAATAGATAAAATGCACCAAGTTGAGTTTTTGATTCTGCATTATGAGTTCGAGTATAAATGTGGATGTGAATGGCTATAAGAGTAGGAAAGTCCAAAGGAACGAAGGATCGACTTTGTGAAACATGATGTCTAGAAATGGGGTTCTATCGAGATGACGGCTAATAGAGAAGTATCGAAGAAGAGTTTTAATTCGATTGGGATAAGGGCTCTAGAGAATAGTGATGAGGTGCTGACTTTCAATAAACAAACAATCAACTCAGCCTATAGCAGTCCACTGGACATTTAGGCCTCTGCCAGACTGACTGACTCGCTGACTTTACCGTGATGGATTTTACCGTTAGGAAATTAGAGCTTTTCAAATTAACTCTACAAGCCCTAACTTGGTTTGGCCGTTTCGTTACTATAAGAACTATTGTTTAACAGAAAACTAATGAACAGTGAATAAATTTTTCACCTTACGCTCATGTGACGGTAGCGAAACAGTCAAGCCACATATTTTGACTAAGGTGTAGAGTTTGTGAAGTTAGGGCTTGTAGAGTTAGGGCTTGTAGAGTTAGGGCGTGTAGAGTTTATGGTCAGATGAGTGACAGTTTTGGAATAGAATTGCTTTTCTATCCAGTTTTTCAGATTGTCATTATTTTCACTTAATTTTACGAGATGCTGAACCTGTCACTAAGTGGTATTTAGTCATTTTCATTACTAGAGGCTTCAGCTATAGGAGAATAGGTCATGCTATTCAAACTTGAGCCGGTCAGCGAGAGTAGTAGCGAAACTCAGTGAGCCAGAAGTCATTAGGTAGGACTATTGCCCTTTGTAGGCGCTTATTGTAATGCTATAAAGCCTTTTAATAATCCTATGCTTTTATGTTCCTCCTAGCTTTTAGTTAATCTTGTCCTTAGTACTGAAGATTCAGTGATAAGAAAAGTTGCAATCCGGTTCCAATCATAGGTTCAATAAAATGAAAATTAGCCAGTTTAAAGTGCATCTGAATCATTTTGAAGAATTTTGCTAATCCATTGCTTTATATGTTCGAAAAATTTGTCTGCTCAACAATGTACATAACGCAATGAATGTTGTAACAGTTCATGTTAAACTGAAAACTGTGAAACTGTTCTTGTGCTACGTCATTACCGCGCGAATGCAGCTGCAGTACTTATTTTACACGAAGCGACTGCCTATCTGACCTCCACAACCCAGTTACTGGGTGACACGATTAATACTCCGTAGTTTAAAGTAAAATTTTGAATAATTTAAACACAAATGATTTCAAAAAGCTTTCAGCTAAAAAAAATCAAATTATTTATTTTTGCAGAAAACACTGTTACAATGGTGTTATATACCTACACACCTATATGCAAAATGTCATACAATCATGGTTTATCAAAATCAAGATCAAGATTGACATTCAAATGTATGAAAGTAGATAAATAAATTATTGGAATGTCCTTCATGAAGTAGTACAGATCCATTATTTATTTAATCATAATAATAGTTAAATTATTTCAATGCTATTTCTAGAATTATAATACATTAACAGATTAATTATTTAGGTGAAGATACGATACTAAGATACTAATTCCTTATTGTTTTAAATTAGGATTTGAGTGTCAAATAACAATGATTTTGCATGATTAAACAGCTTGTCTCTAGCCAAGACAATGCAAACAGACACAAGTGGATTTTGAATATGATTTTTTTATTTTAATACTTTTAAAATATTATAATTTATTTTGGTTTTGATTTACATCTTAAATCAACACCAAAATAAATAAACATATTTAACTCAAACTCAAAGCATTTATTTCAATTAAACCTTGTACAAGCTTTTTGCTTGAATAGTCAAAATTAAATAGTCCGTCAGTTAGTCAGAAAGTTGAAGCTAGTTGCCCATTCCAAAACGATTCCATTCCAGATCTCTATGGAGAAGAACGGGCAAGAAACTCCATAGACACTCTTTTAAATCAAGATATTACAAAATCCTGGGTACATTATTCTTGTTGCTTCTCATATATGTGAGAACAATGTAAAAAAAAGACAAATGAAGAAACAATTCAAAATATAAGATTAAAAATAAGCAGTTAAGAGATGACCAGTCTCAACCGCCGGCGCCCGTTCACGAACATGACGCGTGGATCAGCACCATCCAGCTCAACAATTTTGTAGGGATTAAACGGTAAATTAATAAGGATATATTATGATATTATTTAAAAAGACTAATTGTGTTAGTCTAGACTAGGCAAGTTAGCCATATCTGGCTTCCTAGATTTAATTAGGTACTTTATTCATAATAATAATTATTATCTATTGTTATTTGAGAATGAAATAGCATAATTAAAATTGACGTTTCTTGTTATTTTTTTCATAATTTGCTTAAAAATTATTAAAATGCGATTTAAGTACCTATCACTTAAAAATCAGTTTCTGTCCAAAAAATGGGAAATGACCACTTTTTGAGTTTCATATTAATTATGTTGTGCAATCTTATCAGTTTACCCAAAAACTTTTAGCGAAGTCTTCTCAGTCATTAAATTCTATCAATTAGGTACCTAATGAAAACAATAAATAAATACCTAACGGCCGCTGTGACTGGCTGACTGTACTAACAAGTACCATTCAGTATATTCATGAAAGTTGACAAAATTGACATGTAATTTACGACAAGATTCTAGACGTACTAGCGTAGACATTCTTCGTCCGTTATAAAAAAAAATCTGCTGTTTCATAATAAAATAATAAAAAGTTTTCATCATCAACATCATCATCATTCCAGCCGAAAAACGTCCACTGCTGGACATAGGCCTCCCCCGGTCAGTGGGTCGTCTTACCAAGCACCTCCACTTCGACCGGTTCTGTGCTTCTCGCATCCAACGGGTTCCTGCGGCCTTCACAAGGTCGTCGGTCCACCTTGTGGGAGGAAAAAGGTGTTACATTTTATTTTGAAGCCCAGACTCCTGAGCTAGATGGTACCTGTGATACAGGAGTCAGTGTCTTGACCTGTTTTTGGAACATTAACAATTTATGCTATAACATTAAAATAACGTAAAATTAAAGGAATTTAGTGCATACATGCTCTTGAGTGGTTTGTGTGCGTGTGTGTGTGTTTGCTGTGTTTTGTGTGAATGGGTGAGTTTTGTGTGTATGTGTGTGCTTGGTGACTGGACTTTAGACATTACTATTTGATTATCACGAGGGACCCGTGGCTAAATAATAACAGCCGCAGAGGTCGAACGATCAGGTTAAGCTATGCTTGCCGCGGTTGGTCTGTGCATTGTTGAACATCTTTGCCTCGGAAAGCACGTTAAGCCCATGGTCCCGGCTGTCATTCGTGGATCTTTAACAGTCGTTACGGGTAGTCAGAAGCCCGAAAGTCTGACAACAAGTCTTACCAAGGGGTATCGTATTACCCAGTAACTGGGTTGAGGAGGTCAGATAGGCAGTTCGGAAAGGACCTCTCGCTCGCCGGCTTGGTCAACGCCATGCTGGGGGATGAGGGATCCTGGGCGGCAGTCGCCTCCTTCTGCGAACACGTCATGTCCCAGAAGGAGGCGGCGGAGCGCGCGCGGGAGGAAGACCCTCTTGCGGCGCCGCTCCGAAGGCGGAGGAGGGGTCGAAGAAGACGTCAGTATGACAGTCATCTCCGACTCCTCCCAGGTGGAAGCCAGCAGGCGACGGGTGCGGGGGCACCCTCGCCTGTATTGCACAGGCTTCCACCAGTGCCGGACGGGACTGGCCAGGTGTTCCCGGCCATTCCCGTAGCCCCCAGTCAGGGGGATATGCGGGGCCTGCCAGATAGGCGGGCATGCGCCGGGGGGGTTGTGGACGCAAAGGCTGAGCCGGATTCCCATGACCCCCCCATCAAGGCGATGAGGGAACACCGCTGAGTTTTAGTGGGTATACTGCCACTCTGGCAGGGAGTCCCACATACTCCGTCTCGTCCCCCGACGAGACGGAGATGCGTAATCTCATTTCTCAGCGAAGAAAAAAAAAAAGGCAGTTGCTCCATGTAAAATACTGGTATTCAGCTGCATCCGGTTAGACTGGAAGCCGACCCCTACATAGTTGGGAAAAGGCTTGGCAGATTGATTGATGCTTTTTGCTTATATATAATCCTCACAATGTACAGTCAACAAAAGAGATAAGTATGCAGGATCGTCGGATATAGTTGAAGTTTAGTAAGAAATCGAACTGTTGTCCACTGAATTTAAATTTTCTAAATGAGCTGTTTGTTTTCTATTAATAAAATTAAAATTTGTTAATAAAATAAAATTTTGTTTGTTCCAGCAACTGGCGCTGACTCCAACCTCCCGGTCGTTCCACAACTGGGTGGCTCCCACAGTACCGCTATTCTTCGACATCTACTTTTTCAACTGGACCAATTCTGAGCGGTTTCCAGATGAGAAACCAGATTTAGTACAGTTAGGTAAGTGAATATTATCATTATCATCATTTCAGCAGAAAAAAGTCCACTGCTGGACATAGGCCACCCCAAGCACCGTCACTTTGCCCAGTTTGTGCTTTTCTCATCCAGCGGATTCCTGTGGCATTCACCCAGTCATCGGTCTACCTTGTGGGAGGCCTTAAAACGCCATGACTTCCGCTTGTCTTCTTAACGTTATGTCGGGCCGAAAGGTTCTGCGGTACGCGGTCGCCACCGCAGAACCTTTCGGCTCCATCGACCATCCGTTTTGCGAGCAACCCACTGCCACTTAAGTTTGGCAAATCTTCGGGCTATGTCAATTACCTTGATTCTTCTACGGATCTCTTCATTTCTGATTCGATCACGTGGGGAAACTCCATGCATAGTCCCCTCCATTGCTCTTTGGGTGACTTTCAGCACAGTAAGCACATTTCCCTACTGCGTCATTATGGACACAAGAGTTCTATAAATATTTTTATTATAATTTTATTATAAACACAAGAGTTAATAGATTTTTGACATTTCACCCCTAAAGTAGTCAAATAGAGGATGAAATTTTGTATGGAAGTAAATTTTCGCCGATAGGAAATGCCATCGGACAAGGGAATGGCAGTTCTTCTAACTCCGTATTACCTATTATTATTTTTTAGTAGAAAACTGACCTTATCATTATCACCCTCAGAACAAATAAAAAGTCAAGACATAGCGCTGCGAACAATACAGTGAAGCATGCAAAAACTACACCTCCGCTCTGTGCATACACGCTCATCATTTCAGCCGAAAGACGTCCACTGCTGGACATAGGCCTCCCCCAAATTTTGGGGGGGTTTGCCATAATCGCCACGCTTGTCTGGCGGGTTGGCGATCGCAGTATAGTATGATGGTGTAATGCATAGAGAACGCTGCTGCCCATTCTCCGGTCTCCCTTAGTCGCCTTTTACGACACCCACGGGAAGTATGGGGTGGTGCTATTCTTTAAGTCCGGCACCACACAGACACGCTCATATGCACACATTTACAACCATTTACAATCATACTACACGTTTACGAAACCTGCCTCACTTTACAGTTGACAGCCCTCTGTCTTGGTTTTTTATTTGGTCTGAGTTTTATCACCATTCTCTTGTCATTATCTCAATTTATTTGGGGTCGGCACAACATGTCATTTTCTTTTCTATTAGTTGTCATCTCAGTAGCCACCCTCTTTCTAGCCAAATCATTTTTCATCGTGTGTTTGGTCCCCCCTATTCTCATGCAGCCACCCACATTCATACTCAAAACTTTCCTATCGACATTTTAAGGCTTACCTACTTTACCGAATTGTTTCCAGGTCCATACCGTTTCATCGAGAAGAGAAAACACGTGAATATAACATGGCATGATAACAATGGCACCGTGGCGTATCGCACCCAGAGGAGTTGGTTCTTTGATGAACAGTCTTCGAATGGAACTCTTCAGGATAACATCACGACACTCAATGCTATTGCTGCTGTAAGTATTAACTTGAAAATACATTCTTCATCGAAAATCGAAATACGGTTCACTGCTGAACATAGGCCTCACCAAGCATTGCCACTTATGATAAATGATAAATGATTTTATTTTTGTAAGTAGGTTTGTACAAACACTTTTACACGTCAATCATGGTTTTTTAAAACTAGATGAGGTCGGCGTTTCCTATCTGACTACTCTGAGAAGAAAGGCCGAAACAAACTCAGAGGTCACAGTCTCTTTTAAAGTCCAGACATAATCTTGGTCAGGTTATATGAAGACCATGTAGATCGATGTCTGAGACGGTCTTTTGAAGAAAGAACCACACAGATTGAGAGGACCTGTCCAGTCAGTGCACGCATTTGTCAGAAATCGTGCAGCTCAACTCAAGACTTAAGGAGCTCAACGACAACTTCGATCGGTTGTGTGCTTCTCGTATTCAGCGGATTCCTACGGCCTTTACCAGGCCATCGGTCCACCTTGTAAGGAGGCCTTCTTGCGCTACATCTTTCGGTACGCAGTCGTCACTTCAGTTTAGAACCTTTCGGCTATTCTCTTTCGTATTAGCACGGAATTTCTTATACCGTAGTGAAATATTAGCCAGGCAGCCAAATCGTATCGAAGCTGATTTTCCAATGTGTGCGTTTAAATTTTACCATTAGTGGAGGCAATTCAAAGACTATTTTATGCACTTCAATGACATACCGGTTGGATGAATATAATTCCTCATGTCTTGCTAAATTTCTTGCTTCTAACTTCTTGCTAGAACAGTGGTGGTCCAGTAGTAACGACCCTGACTTACGAGTTGTTAGGTCATAGGTTTGAATCTAGACAGGCGCTTTACTTTGTGTAAATTATTTTACCACCACAGTCACTGCTCTCAAAACGGTGAAGAAAAGCATAGTGAGGAAACCAAAAATTCGAAGACATGTGACATAGTACCAACCCGCACTAGGCCGGCGTGGTAGATTACAGCCCATTCCCTCCCGAAGAGAGAATGTCTGTGTTCCAGTAGTGGGAAACATTATAAGCTAATTATGTTGCTAAACTAAGTGTTGTGCTCATAGTTTGGGCTTTTATGCATATCCATGAATTAAATAACAGCCCAGCCAAAATGTTGAAAGGAAGGAAAGGATATATAGGTACTCTTCACACACTACTGTTTGCTGGTAAGCACCCCACAGTAAGCTTCGTTTAAGCCACGCTCGTCGAGCCCGTAAACCGATTATGTGGAAGTTATGACGATTAAAACATTGAGTTTAATTAAAATGTTCGTGAAACAAAGGCAACTGTACGGTCTCATCAACCGTACATTTACATTGTGAACGCAGAAACCTACTTGGATGTCGTGCTTCACAAATATTATGATATAATTATAACGTTTTAAGCAAGGCACATCGATCGAGTCAGACAATTGTGGGATTAACCACTTGTCAAAAGAAAGAATCGCTTTTCACCTTTAAGTTGTTAACCTTCTACAGTTTAATATAACTTTAAACTCAACTTGTGGTTCTTTCTGCGCTCCATAACTAAACCAACATTAACAAAATGATAGTGTACGGTGCCTACAACCATTGATTTCTACAGCAACACTTGTTAAACTTCGCGATGGTTCTGTAGTTAAGTTTAGTCCTGAAATTAGATAAACTGCGTGTTTCGTTGTATTCTGGAGCACTATTTTTCTCTTCCTGTCTCGTAGGACACAAGCGTTACTGCTACGCATGAGGTCCTAGGTTCGATTCCAAGGACAGGTAAGGTATTTTTTGGTTTTTCTATCTAAAATTTCTCCGTAGCAGCCCGGAATTCGTGCCCGGTTAATGGCAAGAAGCTCACCCCCTTATTACTTGAGACTTAAACATATTTGGCGAAACGAGGGTGTATTAGTACACCTTTGTCCAATCCATCGGACAAAACAGGCGTGATTTGATGTTATGCCAGGCAGATGATGGTTATCCAAAAAAGACAGCATTTTACATAACTTCTCTATCCTAATTTACAGTCAGCGGTGTACCGCTCCAGATTCTGGGGCTTTCTCCAGCAGAAGGGCCTGTCAATGGGCCTGGCCATGTTCAACCAGAACATCGCCGTCTCTAAACTGGCCAGGGAACTGCTGTTTGATGGCTATGAGGACCCACTGCTAGACCTGGCAAAGAGTCTACCTTCCAGTACTACGGGAGGAGCCCCGCCTGTTGATAAGTTTGCATGGTTTTACGAGGTGAGTGGCCTTAGCAAGAAATTTTGGTTGTTCGTTTTGGAGTTGTGTGAAATAAAGTGGTGAAGGAAACCGGCATGTCCTAGAACCAAATATTCAAGGACATGTGACCACATGTGACATGTAATCTACCAACCCGCACGCGTGGTACATTACGGCCCACTCCCACTCACAAAGAGGAGGCCTGTGTCCCAGCAGTGGGAACCTACGAATAAGTAATAAGTTTATTCGTAGGTGGAAACATTATAGCCTTATCATGCAATGACGCGTCATGTCAATAGACAATTGTTTTTTGAATGCTCTTAGCTATCCTCTGTAAATGAGCTAATATGAGTACATCATTCCATGACGTAAAGAAATGCCAGTCAGCCAGCCTGGGGCTGACTGTATGGATCCTTGGGAGATACCTAAACATCATCATGTTAGGAGAAATTTCTGGTTTACCTTTTTACCCAACTTATGTCTTATCCATCTTGTGTAATGTTTCAGAGGAACAACTCCTTGGAGACGGACGGCTACATGGAGGTGTCGACGGGACAAATGAGCGGTACCCTGCCTGGACAGATCCTCAGGTGGAACTATGAGGACCACATCCCTTACTACGACGGGGAGTGCTCTAAAGTAAGTAGTAACCTACTAAATAATTATTACTATTGCAAGTCATAACATTTCATATGAGCGAACTTTGTTAAAGCACTATATTATGGCAAAAATGGTCTGCAATCCGCATCAGTGAATATGCTTGTGATTAATTCCTCATTCCTTTCCCAAAGAATCCTTTATCCTGAAGTGAGGCAATCAAAGGTAGACTTACTAGCATTAATATTTAGAGCATAGAGTTAGATTTAATAGAGAGAGAGCCATTTAGTAGATTCATTTAAAGTCAAAGTTGTCAAGGTTTAAGTCTCAACTGAAAAGCCAGATCTTGGAATGAAACTCGCGACGTCTAGTCCGTTCTTATGCATCCACCAGACCATTTGACTTCATCATCATCTGCCTAGCCTTTTCGCAACTGTTGGGGTAGGCTTCCAGTCTAACTGGATGCAGCTGAATACCACAACCCAGTTACTGGGTAATACTATACCCCTTACCAGACCTCTTGACTTATCACTCATTAATAATTAATCTTAACTTTCCAGCTTTCAGGCAGCGCAGGAGAGTTCATAGCTCGCAACCTGACCGAAGACTCCACTTTACCGATGTTCGTGCCAGACCTGTGTAGAACTGTGAATATGGAGTATGTGGACAGCGGGGAGCAAGACGGCCTGCTGTATAACAAGTATGCGCTCACGCAGAGGAGTTTCGATAACTGTGAGTAAAAACGATGTTTTTTTGCTTTAAAGCCTTCATTATGGAAAGGTGGAAGGATGCGTCGGATTACTCGACTAAAATTACATTGAAAACGTCTTCAGAAGAATGAGGACAACTTCAGAAGGTACTGGGGAAGGGATCTACCATCTAGCTACTATACATCATGCCCCGTTGGTCTCGTGGTTGCAAGCGCGACTGCTGAGCGTGGGGTCCTGGGTTTCATTCCCGGGTCGGGCTAAGTGTTATTGGGTTTGCCATTAGGAATTTCTTAGTAACAGTCCGAAGTTTGGAAGTTGGCGGTTTAATACCCCCGTGCCTCGGAAAGCACGTAAAGCCGTTGGTCCTGCGCCTGAACTCTCCCCGGTCGTGTCGGATTGCCGTCCCATCGGACTATGAGAGTAAAGGAACAGAGAGTGCACCTGTGTTTGCGCACACACTTGTGCACTATAGTATCTCCTGCGTACCTGGCTAATCTCCATTGAGATTGGCCACCGTGACCGACAACGGTCGGGGAGGCTATTATACATCATTCTTTGATTAGGTCTACTCGATGGTAGAAACCACAGACATTGTAATATCCTTTGGATCACGTCCAGCCACAAGTCATTGCATTGCGCTCGTCACACAAAGATAAAGTTAAATCGGGACTCATACCATCCAAACCAGAATACAGCAGTGCTGCTGGGTGGCAGAAATAGGTGTGGTGGACGGATGGGTAGAAGTATACTTTAGATGAAATTTGTGACATGGAGGTCTTAGTCTACAGTCACCATCACACTATCACACTAATATTATAAAGGCGAAAGTTTGTGAGTGTGTGTGGGGGTGTGTTTATATGTTTGTTACTTCTTCACGCTCAAATGGCTCGACCATTTTGATCAAAATTTGGTATGGAGGTAGCTGACACCCTGGATTAACATATAGGCTACTTTTATCCCAATATTCCCACGGGATCGAAACTTATGCGGGTGAAACCGCGGGACGCAGCTAGTCAAGTAAAAAGTCAGTAGCAGTAAGTCAGTGTTTCTATAGTAATTTACAGCAACGAATTCTTACTGACGGTTTCTTTAATTTACTTCTTTCTCAGCGACTACCACTCCATCCAACACGTGTTTCTGCAACGGCGAGTGCGCGTGGAGTGGCGTCATGAACGTGTCGGCGTGTCGGTTCGGCTCGCCTGCCTTCCTGTCGCTCCCGCACTTCCTGCACGGTGACGCTCAGCTCCGGGAGTTCGTAACCGGCATGCAGCCGGACCCAGATGCTCATTCTTTTTATTTTGCTATTGAGCCTGTGAGTATTTTGAAGGGGCCCGTCAGGGCCGAAGCCTGCCGGGTCAGCGGGATTGTCCGAAAGGGTTACCGCTGCCCTGGAACATAAAGGGCTAAGGAAGGATCACGGGTGGGTTTTAGTCAGTAAGAGTCTGACACTCACTTCCGCCACATCCAGAGCAGGAAATCATCAAATGACCCCTTCATTTGATGATTTCCCATCCTGAAAAAAAAAGCCTGTTAGTATAACCTTCCAATTGCTGATAATGGCCGATTTGATTCACAATAGGATTTTTAAGTCTGATTCGCTCAGTGCAATAAAATTTTCTAGAGTGGGTTATCAAGCACATGCACAAGTCACTTGACATAACGCGATGCAAGTTCTTTTTGCTTGTGGACAAAAAAAATTTGCTGACTTGCTTGACAAGACGATTTGCTATCACAGGTCATATTTTAAAAAATAACGAAATCCCAACAATTTTTTTTTATGTTTTCAGAAACTAGGTGTACCTTTGGATGTGGCGGCCCGGTTCCAGCTTAATATCTACTTGGAACCAAGTGACAACGTTAAGTAAGTTTTTATTGGAACGAAGTTCTTTAACACGGCTTGTGATAGGAGTAAACTGGTAGAAATCTTAACGTAACGGAAAAGCATTATACCCCCTCCATGCAACATTCCCTTCATTTTTAGGGTTCCGTAGTTCTGACAAGGAACCCTTATAGTTTCGTCATGTCTGTTTGTCTGTCTCTGTCTGTCTGAGGTTATGCTAAGAGACCGTTAGTACTAGAAAGCTGTAATTTTTTAGGAGTGTGTATATCAATTACGCCGACAAAGTGGTAAAATAAAATTTTGTAAAATATTTTTTTTTACGGTAGCTCCCCTACATGAGAAGTGGGGATGAATATTTGTTTCGTTGTCTACCCCATCGTGTGGGGTATCGTTGAATAGGTCTTCTAAAATGACTTGGGGGTTGCTAAAATTATGTTTCGATTTAATGCTCCATTTACGAAATATTAAACTTTAAAGTGCATATTTTTGTTCCAGTAGGGCGTCCCCCTCCTCTAAAAACCTAAACTACTGATTTGAAAAATATGGAAAAATTCACGAAGATAGTGCATTTCATTAACTTTAAAGGAAAATAATAGCGGTTAAGATAACTACATTAGTTTGGCAGTAATAGTCGTTGAACTTGGGTGTTGGATAATTTTGTACCAAATACAAAATCCTTAGCATTAATATTATAGTGACTAAGATGAAGTAGTTGCTTGTTTATAACGTGTAAAGAATTGCATTGAAAATAAAAATATAACATAACGGGCTACTACGGAACCCTACAGTGTGCGTGGCCCGACACGCATTTGGCCGGTTTTTTATTATCTTGGATTTAAAAAAATTATATTGGCTTCAGCATCCTAGAAAACCATGAAAACGATCTTTCTCTCTGTCTTTTTCTATTAGGTATATACGAGTGTGTGTGCGTGCGAGAATCGCGTTCCTCCGACCGCAATCGTATTTTTAGGGTTCCGTAGCCAAATGGCAAAAACGGAACCCTTATAGATTCGTCATGTCTGTCTGTCTGTCTGTCTGTCTGTCCGTCTGTCTGTCTGTCTGTCTGTCCGTCCGTATGTCACAGCCACTTTTCTCCGAAACTATAAGGACTGTACTGTTGAATCTTAGTAAGTAGATGTATTCTGTGAACCGCATTAAGATTTTCACACAAAAATAGAAAAAAAACAATCAATTTTAGGGTTCCCCATACTTAGAACCGAAACTCAAATTTTTTTTTTCATCAAACCCATACGTGTGGGGTATCTATGGGTAGGTCTTCAAAAATGATATTGAGGTTTCTAATATCATTTTTTGCTAAACTGAATAGTTTGCGCGAGAGACACTTCCAAAGTGGTAAAATGTGTGTCCCCCCCCTGTAACTTCTAAAATAAGAGAATGATAAAACTGAAAAAAATATATGATGTACATTACCATGTAAACTACCACCGAAAATTAGTTTGAACGAGATCTAGTAAGTAGTTTTTTTTAAGACGTCATAAATCGTAAACCACAATTTACCATTCATTCAATCAACTCAAAAATAAAAAAAACATTTAATTTCATAAACATAAACCTTATGCATAAACCCGGATGTTACGGAACCCTCGGTGCGCGAGTCCGACTCGCTCTTGCCCGGTTTTTTATTATTCGAGACTCACTAACATCCATTCAATGGAATGGGAACCTACACGTGTAGCATATTTTTTGTATGAATTATTGACAACTTGCTGATTTATATTATTATCTATTATTTAGCTGTCATTTCGAGCATTGCCTAACTAAACTAAAACTAGTCACGCCGAATGATTTAAAACCTTATCTAAAAAAAAAATATCTTCAACCTTCGTGAGCAGAATTAAGCCATTGTTCACGTGACACGATACAACTTTTAGTTGAGAGTTTCAAAATTGTTTCTTATAAGCTAGCCTATTGTGCAGAAATCAATGGCAGTTCATGCCACATCTTCATCTTAATGACTTCAAGGCTACATAACAAAACTACTCCCAGCTTGCGAGTGTGTGTTCCTTCCAGTCAAACCTAACCATGATCTTATTTTGTTTTTTCTGTTTTCCACAGCCTCTACCAAAACGTACCCAGAATGCTTTTCCCAATATTCTGGGTAGAACAAAAAGTTAAGATGGACGCACAAGTAATCGCTGAGCTACGGTATGTGCGCGCGATCTTCGATTGGGGCGGAACCGTCTGCGCCTGCGCCGCCCTCGTGTTCGCAGTCCTCGTTACTATGGCGACCTGCTGGGCAAGAAAGCCACAGTATATAAAAAAGGAGTGTGTATACGAGAACGCGAAAGACGAAGCCGAATTGAAGCTCAACCCTATATGAATGTTTTATTAGTTTGTGTACCTACATACTCAAATGGAACGTAGATCTATGAAAGGTCGTAACAATCAACAGTACGTACGTTGAAAAGAGATGTGAATGACGAATTTATTCGTCGACAGTTTTATTTGACTTAGGGCTGATTTTTCCATCGCCAGATAACTTTTATTCGAGGAATAAAATTGTCGTTTGACAGTTTTTGTATGAAATAACTGTCAAAATTTTAAAATTATTCCTCGAATAAAGTTATCAGGTGATTGAAAAATCAGCCTTTACAGGACACTAATTGAGTAACACACGATCAATCACAATGGCAATCTGAATAATTTCGAAGGATATTGCTAATCCATTGCTTCGTGTGATCGAAAAATTCGTCTGCTCAACAGAGTAAATAACGCAATGAATGTTTCTAAACTGTCAAAATGAAAGCTATTGCTATTGATAGTGTGTTACGCTGTTACCCCGCTGGTCCTAATAAGACATTTGATGGTCATTTTAGCAAATTAAAAAGTATATTTTTTGTAAAATTTAAATAAATTAATTGAGAGACTCGTGTTTTGTACGATTTTGAGTAAAAAGGAATAGTGTGCTTGGGCCCCGATAAAGTTCTTAATTACCTATTACTAAAAACGAGTTGCGCTAACTAAAAAACAAATTAAAACAGTTTTTTTAAAATACATTGGCATAATAATAGTAATGTTACTCCGTCCAGAAAAGATACAAAAAAAAAAAACATATCTACACCAGTGTCTCAAAACCTCTTTTTGTGTTTGGATTCAAAATAACAGGGGTGACCAACCCGCGGATGAACTTTTGAAATAAAATTATATATTTTATACGAAGTGAAAGTATGCGTATCAGAATGTCCTGTGATATTGAAAGAATGTGTGTGAAAAACTTTGTGTTGATATTTCTAAACGTTGCCATGTTAGTTTTAATAGGGGGCATAATTATTATCACAAATAAAACATTAAAGTTACTTCAGGAGAAAATAACTAGGTATAGTTTTTGATATTTTTGTAATATAAATATAAAGTATTATAATATTTGTGATAATAACTATACCCTAGTAAAGAATTATAATGTATTATTAGTTTCAGACCAAAGAGATTTTAAAATATTAGATTTTATAGATTTTAGTATAAAACAGATTTTCCATATCGACTATCATTCCAATAAAAATAGGAAATATAAATATTCTTGTAGTAGATATAAAAGCTCATTGAATTTTGTGATATTCAAAGATATTATTTTTATGGCAATTTGAACAAGCTACATAGAATTCAATGTATCTTTGCTGTTTAAGGTAGTATTGCCTTATTTTTATATACATTATTTTACTGTAATTTATGAGCAGTGAAATTAAATAAAGCAGAGCTATTTTTGTAACAAACTAACGCATTATTTTCTTATAATATTTTTTATAAATGACAATAGTATAAGTATTAATTAATGTTATTTTGTAAATATAATGTAAATTAGTCTAAGAAATAAATAAAATAGTGTTCGACCACACCAAAAAAAAGGGCCTGATAAATTTTCCAAAATGATGTTATTGTGACTCCTTTTATAGCACTGTGTGACCTAAACCCGCATTTATGTCACGCTTTTCTGTGACTTAAGTAGTCCATTTTTACACAGAAAATTGTGACTTAAGTCCTGGGGCCCTAAAAAGGCCACTTTGGAGAATCATAAAAGGATAACATTATGAATCGTAATATGGCGAAGACAGTCCGTGTTTTTCTTTTTTTCGCTGTACTACGTAGGTATAATCAAAGAGATTGGGATTGGATTTGGATCGGATTGATTGGTATTTTAGCAGACAAAAAAAAATAACTGAAAAATGCTTCACCAATGGGATTAGCAACGATTAACTTTAACGGTTAACTGTCCATTATGTTATCCTTTTATGATTCTGCCAAAGTGGCCTTTTTAGGCCCCCTGGTTTAGGTCACACGAGCTATAAAATAGTATACGATACGTGTGACTTAAAGTAGTATTAATAAACTATCTAAGTCACACGTATCGTAATGTACTATTACAGCTGCTGTATTTACAAAATAAAAATGCCTAATTTTGTATGTGGTCATATAAAATAATAAAAAACCCACCGCTTTGCCGCTATCATTATTATGTGGTCTAAAATCCAATGCGCGGTAACGAAGTGTAACAATGTTCTCTAGTAAAATTAAACTGTGGTCATGTGTGGTCAGTGATTGTAAAAATGTTGACTATACCATACATCGAGAAAAAATAAGTACTTTGATACCGTGGTAATTGATATTTTTGTAAATGGTAATTTAGAAAAGTAAAAGGTAGACATTTTGAAAATATAAAAAAAATAGTTAAACTATTATTATTTTTTGTGTTCTTTTTTTACCTTTTTACTCTATTGAAGAATGCGAGACTTATCGTAAGGAAATATTACAATAAACGTGGATTGCTATAAAAGTAAGGGGTAAGTACATGTTCGGGTCGGTATGATTCGGCACAGGTTGGGCGGCAAAATCGAATGGCTTGATTCGGCACGGTTCGAACATTGAACAAGTGCACATAGGGCTTGGGAAGTTTCGACAGCTGCAAAGTCTCGGGACACGAGACAACCCACGACCGAGTCGCGGGACGTTCCGGGACGTCCTGGGACTTTGAGATTACTCAAAATAAAATTAGAATCGAGTTAATTGTGGATCATAGTAACTATCATGTGTCAATATAAAAGCAATTTGTTTGTGATTTTTGTAATAATGCCACTGGACAACTCTCAACAGATGTCGGTTTTATTGTATAAAAAATAATATCACGCCTGGAGCCCCCGAAGGGGCAGGGACGCGACCTGTAATGTTAGGTCGCCGCTTAAGTTCCATATAATAGGGGGGGGGGGGGGGGGCGAGTCAATCTGGCAAAAATCTAGACTCCGGGCTGCTTCTGAGAAATTACTGATGGAAAAACTCAATAACACGGCCCGACCTGAGAATTGAACCCAGGACCTCATGCTCACCTATACTCAAACTCAAACTCAAAGCATTTATTTCAATTAATAACCTTTTGAATTGTCAAGAAGTCGGTCAGTCAGAAAATATGAAGCTAATTGCCCATTCCAAAGAGTAGGTACCTATGGAGAAGAACGGGCAAGAAACTCCATGGACACTCTTTTTAAATTACATTTTACAGAAATATTTGTTACTTACATCATTACTTTTGAATTTATGATTATATAATGTGAGTACGATGTAAAAAATAAAAAAGAAGTACCTACGCGTTAAAAGAGTCCAGAATACAACAAATACTTAGTAACAAAACAACAATCCAAAATTAAAACAAATAAAAAAAGGCCCAGGCAACTATAAAATATAGCACTTGCAACCACCAGAACAACGAGGCAAAAAAAAACAGAAAAATGTATCTTCGAGGCTGCAAAGGACATCATTCAAGTGTCTAATATTTTGTTTTTTTTTATAAGTAGGTACTATAGAGACTCTAGAAGAGAGCCCCTCAATGTAATTAAACAGCGATTGGTTTTCATCAGAATATATTGATAGAAAGACTTTATATTACCACGTTAAAACTAGCACCCTAAACGAAAATATACTTAATCAAAATATTTGACACTTGCTTCAACGTTCGAATGGAACACGCGCTCAATTATAACGTGTCCAATTGTAACCAGCCTGCACTCTTAGAAGGTAAGGCTACTTAGATAGCTTCTACAGTAGGTACCCAAGAATTAAAGTATCGGCCAGAATAAAAAGTACAATTTTCTTATGGAAAATAACATCTTGAGCATTTTTTACTATTAGGTACAGTGAAAGTCTACGTACCCCCGAAATGAGAATGAAAATACCAAAAATCATAATTTTATAACAAGTGTTTTAAGCATAACAATAAAAAAATACCAGCTTTGAATTGAATTTAGCATCCTGAACATGTTTTAACTATAACTTGTTATGAAAAAAAGTAACTAGAAAAAGTACTAGACTTTCGTTGTAAATGTACAAATAGCTCGAGAGGTCATTTCACATAAGAAAACAGTAAGTACCTAAGTACTTTTTTTTCTGGCCTGCACGTTTTTTACCCGACTGCGCGACGCAAAGGAGTGGTAATGTGTTCATCAGCCTATGTATGTATGTATGTTCCTTTGAAGCACTATACAGACCAAACGCCTGGGCCGATTTTTATGATTCACACGTTAATCGATTCCTCTTAGTCCGGCGAGTGTCACTAAAGACATGACGTTAGTGAAAATTCAATATGGCGACTACTGGACGCCATATAATATTTTTTTTTTTTTCAAAACCTGTCGAGTAGGAGTCTGCGAAATCTTTCGCATTTGTAAACTAAAAAGCTGGAAATAAAAATGTTATTTAAAAAAATAAAAAACCCGACTGCGGTAAAAAACTTAAGTTAAAAAAAACTGAAAAGCTAAAAACAAGCCCATTTTAAATTAAATAAAAGTTGGAAGCAGGCGGGACCCATTTGAATTTGAAAATATAATAATAAAAATGGTATGGGTCCCGCCTGCTTCCAACATTTATTTAATTTAAAATGGGCTTGTTTTTAGCTTTTCAGTTTTTTTTTATTTAAGCTTTTTACCGCAGTCAGGTTTTTTATTTTTTTAAATAACATTTTTTAGGGTACGAAATTAATGATGTCCTTTGAAAATCAAGTTGTAAACCAACCCATAATACCAATCTTGTCAGGAATTTATAACTACATAATACAATCAAAAGCAATGCCCTTAACTATCTATACATATTGTTAGGAATCAGAAGTGAAATAAATAAAAAAAAAATAAACAATCTTTAATTTCTTAATATTACAAATTACAAAATTATAAAAATATCAAGAGAAACACAAGCACACTATAATGGTCAAGTAGCACGTCCGTTCCGAGCGCCGTCCAAGTAAAAAAAGGGCCGTTGCTTCATAACGTGCTTCCTTTTATAGGCTCCCATTGGTTGACAGTAATGACAGCTGATCGCTTGACGTCTGCTTGACGTCTTTATGATGTCACCTCGCCTTCCGTTTCCAACACGGCCTCTCCTGATGCTCTGACGTCCTCGTCAGGTCCAGAAGATGGTTCCGCCTGATCTGTAGCAGTGCCTTCTAATAAGACGCTCGAGTCTTCGCTGTCTCCTGTAATCAGACAATCGTATTACATAACAAGGCAACAAATGTGGAAGCAAAAACACCTTAGATAGGTACATAAAAGGTAATGCGCATTACACGTAAACATCATGACATATAGTCATATAGTCTTAGCTAAGATTAACAAGCCAAATAAGTGACTTGATCACACTACAGATAGAGGCACCCAGTTAGCGTATCTGACAGCGGCTGTCGGCATAGGCACCTAGTTAGCATACCGCCCAGACTTCTAACAAACACTGTAGGCATAGGCTCTCAGTTTGCATACCACCCAGTGGCTGTTGACATAGGCACATTGTTAGCATATCACACAGACTTCAAGACAATACTTGCCTTCAAAAAATGCAGCACATGTCTCAGGAGTCCACTCACCCCTCCAGGGTACCATGAACTGTGCGGCAGCATATGTGGTCTTCCCATAGGCACCAGCCAGGAGCTGCAGCTCATAGCGGCCATGGTCCAGGACCCCAACTACGCGGTAGGGTCCGCGCATGCCTGGATCAAGTTTCCCCGTGGACTGGGAATACTTGATAACGAAGACCCTGTCGTCTTTGCTGTAGGTACGTGGAGGTTGTCGGTCTTCGTTGACACGCCTGTCTTGATCAGCTTGATTTTTATGTAACCGTTCGGCCGTCCTTTGCCTCCTCATCTCCCGTAGCGGCTCACGGTTTTCACCCGACGTTTCGATGGCAACGTCTCGGATTAATGTGCGGATAACTGGGGTGGCTCCTTCGGCACCGATAAGCAAGTTAAGCGGGGACAGCTGGGTGGTCTTCTGCTTCGTCATGTTGAGTATCAACTGTAACCTCCACAACTGTTCAGACCATTCCCCTTTCCGATGGTTCACCTCAATTCTCAACATGTTAAGGACGGTGCGGACGTAACGCTCCACCTGACCATTGGCGTGGTGCATCTCGGGGGTGATATAATGAACCTGACAACTTAAATCATTCATTAGCGACACAAAACCAGATGACTGAAACATCCTACCCCTATCACATACAATCGTCTTAGGTGTTCCAAACAGAGACACAACATTTTGCATAACACGTTTTAACTCATTTAAGTCCTGAGTACAAATAGGGTTTAATAAACAATATTTCGTAAAAGAATCCACAACAACTAAAATGTGTTTATTACCATTAGAGATTACCAGTGGGCCTAGAGCATCTACATGTAAGGTGTCAAAAGGAACATTTGGTTTTGTCCAAGAGTTAATTGGTTGTAGTGGAGCTCTTGGAGCTCTCTTATGAGCTATACATGTGAGGCAGTGTAATATGTACTTAGAAATGAAAGCTCTAAGCCCAGGAAACCAGAAGTGTTTTAAGATAAGGTCGGCAGTTTTGTCAGCGTTAATATGGCTATGTTCATCATGAAATATTCGGAGGAGGCTCAAACGATGTCCTTTTGGTATGTAACATAGTAATCTAGACTCTTCACCTACTGGCGTGAAGCGATAATACAAAAGATTATTGCGTTTAACATAGCGTGAAGAGTCTAAGCTTCCCTCATCTAAAGACCTGATTAGAGTTTGAGTCTCCTCGTCTCCCGCTTGTGCAATTTGAGCCCAATTACGCGGTTTTTCAATATTATTTACCACAGCTACGGGGTTACGACTAAGATAATCTGCGTGAGGTATCATTACCCCTTTCCTGTACTGAATGTTAAAATCAAAATCCTGTAGATAAATCCACCACCTCGCTACTCTCGGGAGTAGATCTTTCTTATTTTGGGTGGCTTTTAAGGCATTGCAGTCTGTCACTACAGTAAATGGCATTCCAATAAGGTAGTGCCTAAAGTGCTTAAGAGATTTTACTACAGCAAGTGTTTCCAGCTCATAAGAATGGTAACGTTGTTCACTGCCTTTAGTGACCTGGCTATAGTAAGCAACCACACGCTTGTTACCATCCTTATGAACCTGTAGGAAAACCGCGCCATAACCGGCACTACTCGCATCCGTGTGAACCTCAGCAGGAAGCTCTGGGTCAAAAATGGCTAATATTGGCTCACTAGTAAGGGCCTTAATAAGCTCTTGGCGAACGCTTTCCTGTTGTGGTCCCCACACAAATGCAACATCCTTACGCGTCAAACGAGCAATACAAGCTGTTTTCATCGAATAATTAGCTATGTACTTTCTGAAATAACCAGCTAGGCCTAAAAATTGTCTTGCTTGTTTGACGTTCTGGGGAACGGGTGCATTCACGAGCGCTTGGACCTTACTTGTTGACGGCCGGACTCCACCATTTGATATAATTCTGCCTAAATATTCAATTTCTTGGCATAAAAATGAACACTTGCGCAAATTCACTGAGAAACCGGCCTTAGTTAAAACAGCTAATACTTCATCTAATACCTGTAAACCCTGAGCAATTGAACAGGATAGCAGCATACAGTCGTCAACGTACACCAATACTTTGCCTGCCTCAATGAATTCGCGCAGTGTATTTGCAATAATACGTTGAAATATTATAGGTGCGTTGGCTAACCCGTACGGCATCTTCAAATATTCAAAATGCCCTTCGGGCGTCACGAAGCCGGTTAAAGGTATTGATTGCTCATCTAATTTAATTTGGTGAAATCCGGTAGCCATATCAAGAAGCGTGAAGAATTTTGACTTCCCTAGTCGATCAATGTGATCATCTATTAAAGGTAAAGGATATCTATCCTTAACTGTGATTTTATTAAGCGCCCGGAAATCCACACACATACGATCCGAGCCGTCCTTCTTTTTTACTAGAAGAATCGGACTCGAATATGGGGACTCCGAATCACGTATTATGCCTTTACTAAGAAGATCCTGAATAATCTCTCTATTTTTAAGCTTTTCATTATAGGACATTTTATAAGGACGGTAATTAATAGGTATCTCACTGTTTAATCGAATGTGCATACAACCTGTGGTAACTGTAGACGTAGCTGTACCAGAAATCATAAATTCCGAATATTTGTTGAGTATTCTTTCGAGTTTCTCCCGGTCTTCCCCAATTAATGTGGTTTTAAAACCATTGGATTGCACGTCAGATT
Source organism: Mesoligia furuncula (assembly GCA_916614155.1). NCBI lineage: Eukaryota > Metazoa > Arthropoda > Insecta > Lepidoptera > Noctuidae > Mesoligia > Mesoligia furuncula. The sequence goes on from OU744799.1 coordinate 30,761,149, forward strand.
TAACCGTGGATACCCCCGATAAGGCTTTATTATGAGTTAAACGTTGAGATTCCCTGGTCCTTATATAGGTTACCCCTTCCCTATTTAATACATCAGTACCAATAATAATTGGTGCATTCATACATACGCTAGGCACAACAAGCAAATCTACTTCAAGAGTTATTTCCTCAAGCTCTATTATAAGCGTGACATAGCAATCGACACTAATAATGGAATCACTTATTCCTTTCAATTGTTTATTAATTGGCTTCCTCGAACAAGAAAAATGATTGACCACGGATGACGAAATCAACGAGACTTCTAACGCCCCACTATCAATTAGGATGTCTATAGGTATTCCCTGAATCATTCCAACTACAATGTCACTGGACTTATTTTTTATAGGAACAGAACAAAAATTTACATTACTTTTATTGGGCTTATTATTTGCACGCTGCTTAGCAAAACAAACACTAATATCGTGACCTGTCTTTTTACAGTATGCGCATACTGCCTTATTTGAGGTAGAATTTGATTCAGATTTATTTAGTTCAGTCGCATCGTTTGATTTCGACTTTTTAGGACAACCCGCTTGTTTATGCCCCGTCTGACCACAAGTAAAACATTTGGGACCTTGGCTCTTAAATGAGCGCTTGGAGTTATTCGTAAGGGAGCTCTTGTTGTCTTTCGATCGCAAACTGTCACTATTCTGCTTAGAAATGGGCTTTACAAAGGTAGATAAGTAACTAACGAGGTTGTCAGGCGTCAGGTTTGCATTAGTAGCAGTTGCTTTAATTTGAGGGTCTTTTATCCCTCTAATAACAATCGCCGCTATCAACTCGTCTGATAAGCCTTTTACAATCCGTAAACGTAATAAACATCTACGTGCATATTCAGCGTAAGTTGCGTAACTGTCTGAATCGGAGCTCATTACTTCATACAAAATTCCCGCCACATCAATTTTCTTGACACAGAGTGACCGAAAATCTTTTTTAAAATTACTCCATGAACGGTCATTTGTAACCCATTCACTGAGCCAAGCACTAGCATCTCCCTTCAGACAGTTCCCAACGCGAGAAAGGCACTCACTTTCTGACCAGTTATTCAATACCTGAGCCCTGTCAACCTCGTCAAACCACTGATCAACATCATGCACATTTGGGTCGAAATTAGACACATAAAAATGATGGGTGCTCCTGCTTACTGACTTTAATGACTGTATTGCTTCCACAATTTTTTCCGTGGTTGCAGCCGAAACATCAGTAGCAGTACCTGTAGTTTCCGGCGTAGCTATTACCCGTGAACGATCTTCTAAAGCTTTCAACCGCGAGACAATCGTCTCAAGCGACCGTTGGTGAAGCGGTGACGCAGGGCTTCGCGTCCTCAGGCGGCTCCCACGACGATCTCGTTCGCGCTTGGACCGGCGATCGCAATCCCGAGACTTGCTACGTGACCTTCTGCTCCGCTTATGGCGGCTACGAGATCGTTTAGAACGCGAGGCACTATTTTTTGAACGTGAACGACTCGATCTATCCATAGCTACTACTACCTGTTTTAAGTAAAAATTGTAAGCCTGAAAACTAGTTTTAACGTGTGGGCGAATGAATCTTTATCCCACTTCTGATGTTAGGAATCAGAAGTGAAATAAATTAAAAAAAAATAAACAATCTTTAATTTCTTAATATTACAAATTACACAATTATAAAAATATCAAGAGAAACACAAGCACACTATAATGGTCAAGTAGCACGTCCGTTCCGAGCGCCGTCCAAGTAAAAAAAGGGCCGTTGCTTCATAACGTGCTTCCTTTTATAGGCTCCCATTGGTTGACAGTAATGACAGCTGATCGCTTGACGTCTGCTTGACGTCTTTATGATGTCACCTCGCCTTCCGTTTCCAACAATATAATAAAATCGTAGGAAAGTCAAAACTGTACATTGAATATTTTTTTAAAAGAATACTTGGGGCGTGATCTACAATCGATACCGAATCCAAAAATATAGTTTTTAGAATTTTTGTCTGTTTGTCTGTTTGTCTGTTTGTCTGTATGTATGTCCGGGATAAACTCAAAAAGTACTGCATGGATTTACTTCAAATTTTGCATGAATATTACTAAGAGGTCGGGTCAACATATAGGCTACATATTATCACGCTATAACCTACGGGGGAGGAGCTGTGAATCTTTATTTTTCTTACGCATTCTGTGACAGCGTGTAGTCTAACGACGCATATTTAAATGTTGTTTTTGAGTAAGCCATGCTATTATCTAGCTTTACACTATAAAAACTACGCCATTTAAGTAACTTGGACAGAGAAACATAGTTTAATAATTAATGTTAGTAGTATAAAGACAATTTTGAAGCAGCGCCATCTATGAGATTTCATAAAAATTAAATCAAGTTACATGTTAACACTTTCTGGAAATTCATAATTTAAATTTGATCATGTTGGCGAGGTTAATAGTTAGTTATTCTTAAAATTCATAGATGGCAGTGTGCATTTTCTTCATAAAAATTGTATCGTATAGTTCGTTTTGTTTTTTTTTTTCAAGTTCAAGTTCCAACAAAACCGCAAAATCTTGAGCAGAGTTGAGGAAGACAATTTAAAAAAAATGCGGTGCTAAGTATTACAAAAAGTTATTTTCATTGATGATGATCATTTCTTCATCAATTTCATGTTGTTAGTCTATACATATAATAAAACAGTAACGAAAGAAAAACTGTACATTGTGAATTTTCGAGAAAAAATAAGTGGCTTTTGTTAGAAAAACGTAACTGATGACAAAAAGTGACTTTTTAGAATTTTTGTCGGTTTGTCTGTTTGTCTGTGTGTATGGTACGGCTTCACGCCAAAACTACTGGATAGATTGAATTGAAATTCAGCAAAAATGTTCTTAGTAAACCAAGGAAGGCTTTAGGCTACATATTATCACGCCGTATGTTATGGGAGGTAAGCAATATTGATTTTAAAATGTGTTTGTTCGTAATTGAATGCACAAAATAATTAAATGCACAAAATGACATGTTTATTTATTTATTTAGCTAAAAATAAAACTTTTACTCTGGGAACATAATAATCACGCTATTTTTATAAAGGAGCGGGGCAGTAATATTATAAATTGCAAGGGAACAGCTATTTCAACAATATGTCAACAGGTAATTTAGCGGTAAGGTCATGCGACCGTTTACCGCACTACATGGTGCGAGTTCAAATCCCATAATATTGTTTTAAAAAATCGTAAAAGTCTTTTTTTTTAGTTTTTGCATTTTTTATGTGCATTAGGAACGATACTAATATGAAATCTGAGAACTTCACATGTCCTATCTAATTGTATGGAGAGTTTCACACCAATATTACTAAACAGATTGATAGCTGGCGGTACAACAAGCTACACTATCATGAAGTCAAGTCAAACTTTTGGTTCTAAGCTATATCTTACCAAGCACATTTGTTGTAGGTAATTCATTTAAGTATGTAATTCTTAGTTTTGATCCTTGCTGCTGTTACCATATTTTTTTTTAATGCAAAACTAATGTAGTTGTCTGTTAAATTAACGACAATTTAGTTTTATTCATAATTTAATTAATTTGGGTAAATAATATGCAGTTTCCGTTTTTTAACTAGGTGGCGTTGGCGTCGAGTTAGATCGCGCTATGGTTTTGTTCCTAAAATGTGATGTTATAGGTGCCGATGTGCCGCTCTCATCCTATACAAACGGGGGTTACCTTTGTTGTCTGTGTTGGTTGATGTGTTTAATTTTCCTGTTGGCCTTCACAGAGTACTTTTTGATAGACTGAAATTGGCGTTTTTCAGACTCTGTGAAGAGGACAACTTTGCTAGATCACTCACCTATGATGAGGTGCCGTCGTACTACACGTACGACAAGCAAAGAGGTGTATTTAATCGACGTCGATGCGGACACGCCGTGGACGGGTTTCCGGGAATTTTTAAGGACACCGCATTGGGACGGGTTTACACTGTGCACCCAAATAATGGCGAGTGCTATTATTTGCGAATGTTACTGCACACAGTGCACGGCCCAACATCATTTGTGTTTCTAAGGACAGTCGATGACATTGGGTATCCCACATACCGCGCTGCTTGCGTAGCACGCCACCTTCTCGACGGTGATCAGCACTGGGACAACGCACTTGAGGAGGCATTAGTGACAATCTCAGTCGTTTGCGACATCTGTTTGTCGTCATGTCGGTGTTCTGCGGTATTGCAAATCCGCTTTTGTTGTGGGAGAAATATCGGCATCTTCTGTCCGAAGACTTCCTAAGAGGTCTGAGACGCACTACTAAAGGTAATACTGAGGCAACTGATGAGCGCGTTCTAAACAGTTGCCTTAGTTCACTTCAAGATATGGTCATTTCGATCTGCGGCAATTCTCTGGTGGATTATGGGCTATCGACTCCACAACATCTGGATGTACAAGAGCTTGGAAACAGAGAGTACAACTCTGAAATAAATTATGATCCAAAAGCTATGAGTACCGTCGTCAATGACCATGTCTCTAAGTTTACCTCAGAGCAAAAGCAAATTTTCGACACACCATCCTTGACTCGGCACGGCCAAGATAAAATGTTTTTCTTGGATGCTCCTGGTGGAACAGGAAGAATATTTGTCACCGCTGGCATTCTCGCAGAGGTCAGGAGGCAAGACAAGATTGCCATTGCAGTAGCATCATCAGGAATCGCCGCAACACTGCTTCCTGGTGGCAAAACAGCGCACGCAATGTTTAAGATTCCCATAGATTTAGAGAGTAATGAAACATCTGTTTGTGGAGTGTCACGCAACAGTGACAAAGGGTGCGTGTTTAAAGATTGCTGTTTAAACGTGTGGGATGAATGCATTATGGCGAACAGAAAAGCAGTAGAGGCGGTAAACAGGACGGTCCGCAGGAACTAGCAAATGATGGGTGGCGTTACAGTTCTGTTTAGCGGCGATTTCCGACAAACACTGCGTGTGGTGACGCGAGGAACTAGGGCTGATGAGGTAAATGCTTTGTTGAAATACTCTTTCTTACGGCCACATATTCATAGGTTGCGCTTAACGATGAATATGAGAGCACATCTTGGCGGGAAGTGATCTACACTTCAATAAACACTGTTGTCGACCAAGATGACACCACACATTACCCCGTAGAATTTCTCAATTCCCTCAGTGCAAGTAGACTACCAGCGCACACCATTAAGTTAAAGGTCGGTGTCCCAATTATGCTTCTTCGGAAACTCACTCCGCCGAAATTGTGCAATGGGACCCGGCTCAAAGTCGTCTCGCTGCAGAGAAATATCATTGAGGCGGAAATTCTAACGGGTTGTGGTGTCGGCGAGACACCACAGCCCGTCCCGTCCCCGGGCTCTTAGAATTCGACATCAGACGTTTCAGATCTTCGATCTTGACGACCCCGTTGTAGCTGGCATAAGCAACAGGATCCGCGTACGAAGTCGCGGGCAGAAGCTAGTACATAATAAAGCTGAAGAGTTTGCTTGTTTGAACGCGCTAATCTCTTGAACTATGAGTAGGATTTGAAAAAAATTAAAATCCTCTTGCATTTGATAGCCTACGACAGAGATTAAAGCAGAAGAAGAATTAGCAGGGGATCGAGGAGGGGGAGCGGGGAGCGCCCCGGTTCAGGGGAGCAGACCGGAATGACACAAATTTTTGAGGAATGCTTTATTTAGGCTCTATAACATCACGCTGGGACCGTTAAGAGCCGAGCAAGAAGAAATAAATTCAGAAAGAAAGCTAAGCAAAAACGAAGAAATATCGCGGGCAGGCGATGCGATGCGACGAGGTGTTCATGCGGACGAAGTCGCGGGCAAAAGCTAGTTTATAAACAAACTGACTCCTTGAAGGTCTCCAGAAAGATCTAGCAAGAATCTAGTGCACAAACGTGATCTTGCTATTACGGCTAGCTCTAAGAACTGCAACACAATACCACATCCTGCATCCTCATATTACCTGTCACCTCATCCTGGGGACTGGACGGTTGACATTGTCGACTGCATAGCCAATCACGAGTGACATAGTTGAAGTTGCTGCAATAGTGACTTTTATTAAGAGGGGAGTAAAGTTCTAAATGTATTGCTAAGCATGGGGAAGTAAGTTTGTGGTCTGACGGATGAATTGGATTTTTATATCGAATAGTTTGGGCATAAGTTTGGTTTAGTCAAAATTTTCAGATTGATTTATTTACTAGTTGCGCCCTGCGGTTTCACCCGCATAAGTGTCGATCCCGTGGGAATATTAGGATAAAAAGACTACTTTTTATCCTAATATTCCCACGGGATCGACACCCTGGATTAACATATAGACTACTATATGTTAATCCAGGGTGTCAGCTACCTCCTTACAAAATTTTATCGAAATTGGTCCAGCCGTTTGAGCGTGAAGAAGTAACAAACATATACCTAACCACACACACACTCACACTCACACTCACAAACTTTCGCCTTTATAATATTAGTGTAAAGTTTGATGCACACAAAAATGTACAAAGGCGGGCTTAAAGCCTTATGCATCAATCAATCAGATCACAAAAAAATTGCAAAAAACCGTAAGAAAATTTGAATTTCGCGGACTACCTTAGCGCTTCCCCCTTAAGGGGCTTACAGGACCTAAACACAAAAAACGCAAGTTTAAAAAACAATAAAAGAATATGATCGACTACAGTAAACAAAATCAGAAAAATATATGATATTCTTCAGGATATATATACTACGTAGATACTGTGTTGAAAACATAATACAACTAATTTGATACGATAGAAAAAAATCAAGAAGATACCTCTAAAACATTTCTTTTTACAATAAAAACTACCTATACTAATATACATACAATCATTATGATTTTTTGTCAGATTATTCTACAAGCAACATACTAAAGTAGGTACTGTAAGTGTTTTAATTTTTTAGTCCAAACAATTGATTTTTTGTAAATAGATCTGATATTTGCTTCATATTACCAGCGTCGTGTCATCGCGCTTCTCTTTCTTTTCTATGCAGTCCGACAAAGACCGCGCTTTATGTCATGTAGTCGCCTTGGTTATTTTTTTTAAAGAACACTATTTACTTACACGCTTACCTACATACATGTCGTTCAGATATAAACTGGATGAACCTAGTCGATAAATTGAGATAACCGCGACTGAATAAGATATGGGTAACGAATAGGATGAATTCACACAAGATACATTATTGAACCGAAAAAATACATACTTACCTTTATTGGGTAGGCACCTATGGTCTGTTCCAAAAGCATCTGAACAAAATGTAAAGAAATGTACCAGAAGATTTAAATTAATGTACCAGAAAACGTAGATACCTCTGGATGCCAAATTGTAGTGCTACTAACTTGAGTGCCTGCATTTGATTATTTGAACATGTTTACACTTTCAACAGATACTTTTGGAACAGACTATACCTACATACTTATATTCATGTAGGATGTCTCCTATCAAACAGTGCATAGATAGGATTTCTTTAGGGAATATTACGTCACTATGAATTAGGCTAGACCACTCAACAGAGATCGCCCCGCAACAAAGTGGTTCTACCGCTGCCGAGGAGTGGACTTAAAAGACGAACTGAGTGTGACATGAGGCATGGGATGGACATTGCGCATGGCAGTATGGGTGCTGGTATTACATAATTACAGACACATAAGATTTAGCTTCGTCTGTTGGGTGGCCATCTGAGCTTAAACTACCAGTACTTTTGGGAACCGGTACCATTAGCCGGTCGAAACCAAACTAGGTTTTGAAAAGGCAGGGTCCAGAGAAGGACACGTGCGACAAGGATGGTTTAATCAAGGTGACGAAGAAGAAGAAGCCTCTTTGTCGGAACCAGTGCGGCAGCGCGTAAGCAGGACCCAACATGCTGCTGCGTCCAGCAATCCCGACGACGCAGCTGTACGTATCCAGACTGCACCACTTCACGAAGGTTGAGGAGATTGTGAAGTGCATGCGTGTCAAGACCAACTGGACTTTGAGGGTCGAGAAGTTGGAGTCGCGTCACAACACGAACTTCAAGTCGATGCGTGTTCCGACACAATCATATTGAGAAGTTCCTCAAGGAAGAGTTCTGGCCGAAGGGTGTTGTGTACCGCCGGTTTCGTGGCCGGCTACATGACACCAGTCAGCGAAACACGACGCAGACACTTCCTGTGCGTTATTTAGTGTAATTATGTCTTCCAGCAACTGAACACTTACCAACATGTTGCCACCCAGTACAGCCCCATTCAATCTTTATGGCGGCTCTGAAGTGCGCTACTCGCTGCGCAGTACCTCACCCCCACCCCCGCTGACACGTGAACTTGTTACTGCGCAGTACCTCACCCCCACCCCCGCTGACACGTGAACTTGTTACTGCGCAGTACCTCACCCTCACCCCCGTTGATACGTGAACTTGTTACTGCGCAGTACCTCACCCCTCACCCCCGCTGACACGTGAACTTGTTACTGCGCATCGACTCGCCTCATGTTCCGAGTCGCCATAAAATTTGAATCGGTGAATACACTCTAGGATAGTGGAAGGTGGCTCTTCTATATACCTTACATCTATGTCTTTTTAATTCTCCAACAGGAAGTGCAGCCACGATGCACGCTAGGTACACATGATAGATGCGTCTGTTATCACTATAAACGCTTCCTAACCCACCGAGGAACGTCATCTCTGTCCTTGGTACCGTACCATCTCAAAAGCACTTTATAGCAATCAAGTCGTCAGTTTGATTGGCCAATTTTATAATAAACAGGTGCCAGGGTACGCCAGTCATCCGCGGGACGGGCGCGAACATTGTCAAGTACATAATATAAACTCTTTGAGTGAAAAAAAAAATACAAAAAAAAAATGATTCAGCTGTTTATTTTGGCTGTTGCGGGTATGTATTTTTATTTATGTTCTTTTTTAATAACCGTTAGAGAAAATAATTAGGGTCAAATTAATTGTTGGATTGTTCATCTTTTGGGCTTTATGCTATAGGTAGATAGGGTAAACAACCCTAAAGGTAATACAGGGAAAAAAACTGCAAAGCGTCTCCTGCAGAATTGTTAATAGCAACAAATCATCATAAGTTTAATGCTATTTAATCTAACCAGGCGTTTAAAAATATTTACGTGCTATCAGAGTTATTAAGCAATTTATTAATAAACAATACAATTTAAACATTTTTTCTCTCTATACAAATTACTCTCTCATTGTCTCTACAATAGTCAAAACTAATTCATTATTTTGTGCTAAAAGGTAAACCTACGTATTTTTTTCCTAATAAACTAGGAAGTTAATTGTACCTCGCGTCATGAATCATCTCCTTGTATATTTATTTTAACTATCTACCCATGTAGCGTTCATTATTATCAGCCTTATAATGATGAGATGAGGCGATGCTAATGAGAGGTTTACAGTCTGGCTAACTAATGACAATGATCCGCGATTTTAACACAAACTTCAACATAAAAGTTAGTCATCTAACCAAAACTCACACTGCAAACATCTCGGAAACAGTTTAAGCCAATATTTATATACTGAGATAACCCAATTTCTGTTGGATTCTGTCGAAATGAGTCATTTATGAGAGGAGCTTCCGTTCACACTGTAGATCAAACTATTCGCGAACGTTTGCACCAGATATAAAACAAACCACAGAACGGTTGTGAAACTGCCGTGGTGGGATATTTAGGTACTATAAATTGGAGATACAATTGGTAGTAAAATAGGTAAACTATGTGTATATTTGTATGTAAATAGGAAAGGTAAATTGGGTTAATGCTAGACATAGTCGACGGTGCGTCATTTGAGCTGAGAGAGCTCAAATCTAGACTTTCAACGTCTTTAGGAATATTAATTTACCAAATAAGTATTATGGTGTAGTTTTTTTTTTAATAATGGCGCCGATTCTGATGTTCACAACTAAACTTAAGTTCATGCATCCTTTTCTTTTTATTTCATTAAGAAAAGGACAGAAGATAAATATTAGTTTAGTCCTTTCAAATTAAGATGCTCCATAGACAACTTTAGACGAGATTAAAAAAATTACGTTCGGCGCTGACTAATTTGACAGGACTAAACTAATAGGTATTTATCTTCTGTCCTTTTCTTAATGAAATAGAAAGAAAAAGATGCATCAACTTAAGTTTAGTTGTGAACAACAGAATCGGCACCAATATCCCGCTTTCAACAAAATAATCCAAACTTTTTTACCCAAAAGGTATCAAAATACCTTTTTGGCCAAAAACACGCTGGTCCGCGACATACCTGGAACCAATAAGATTATTAGGACCTAATATTGTGTTTTTCTAAGTAAAATGCTGGTGGAGCCGATGATAATGGGTTCTGCATAGCTATTTATAATCATTCGACAGGCTATCGTATCGAAAATGACACATTTGGATCACCTTATTTATCTTGCGCCCGACAGTAAACAGCTGACGGCACAGACGCCAGCACATCTAGCAAGCCCGTCCTTTCTCCTGAATTGGGCTTAGGTATCAGTAATGCAGCGAATGCAGACAAGTAATGGAGGAATGTAGTCGCAATAAAATTTTCTTCCCAATAAAAAGATCAAACGATCGTTTATTTCGCGCCATTAAGACACGCTATTTCCTACTTCAAACTAATTTTAGATTGACAACCCTTCGTTCCATTTTACTGTTAATTGCAATCATTTTCAATCTAATCTTCGATCATTTTAGACTTAATAGTTTTAAACTTTAGAGTGAACGAATGTGAAAGTTATATAGATATATTGATTTAGGCAATTACTGAATTCTAAGAAATCTTAACTGCTAATTAGGTAGTTAAGTTAGTCTAATAGTTACTAGAGACAAACAACAAGAATTAGCAGTATCTTCGGTTTACCGGTGGCGCCGTCGCCGCCGTGCCGCTTGCGATAACAAGTCAATAATTCAAGAACAATATTCTGCAATTCGTTGTCCGCTAAACGAAAATGAGTATTATATTATTCGCTACAAATAGCATTCAGTCAAAATTAAAATGAAATGTAGATACCCAATTTTTACATAGTCTATATAAATAGTCTTCAATTATACCCCCGAAAGTTTGACAACTAGTCTTACCAAGGGGTATCGTATTACCCAGTAACTGGGTTGTGAAGGTCAGTTTGGTATAATCACACTGTGTAAATAGTAAAGCATTTTGAATTATGCAAGAACGGCTGGAGCGATTTTTATAATCCTTGATTTGTTGGATTTGTCTCCGCCCCGAATAGCAGAATTACTATGTATTAAAATATGGGAAAAACTCAAGAAAAAAAGCCCAGCTACTTATTTAATAACAATACAAAATCCTTACATAACTCTTCAATGAAATAATGATCATTTGATCAGATTCTTAAAAGCCTAGAATTCCAATTCAACAAAAACTCAAAGCGGGCGTGAAAAAATACAAACAATATCGGATTTGCGGCTGGCGAAAATAAGAACTAAAATAATTCAAGGAAAAATCATTACTCTTCGTAGACTACTAGCGCCACTAGGCTAGCAAAATAGTATTGTTTTACAACATTGCTGGAAGGTTACGTTCTTTGGTTATAAGTTCTACATTAAAATAGAAAACTAGTGTTATACATTAAAAACTAAAGGATTTGACAGTGATACACATAAATTAAAGAATCTGGTTTGTTAAACTGCATTATTGACGCTTTATGTACTGCACACATTTTGAACTCATTGATTCCACAGCGATTGATAAACAATAAACATCCTTGAATCCACTTTTTTGACAATTCATGTCATGACGTTTGATTTTAGTGTTGCCATAACAACAATTGAAAAATTTTCTACTGTTTTGGTAGAAAAGGTAATAAATTATCTTTTTTGCAGCCATTGTGGTGAGGTCAGAGGAAGAACCAATGAAGAACTTAACAACAATTTCCTGGGCGCATGCCGTCAATAACAAAACATACCTACAAGCTACTTTAGCAAGTGAGTATGATTATTGTCTTAAATTATTATTTCCTATACTCAACTAAAACAAACAAACAAACAAGACGTCTATGTATAGATAAAAAGTAACAACCTCTTTGTGATTGTGATGTCACATTTTAACAGCAACCTAATTGCGTAACTTGCCGTCGGGACTCCCGGAGTGCCACTTTTTTTTTGTTGATTTGTCATTGCCAACAAAAAATCTTGATTTTGTTAGTTTTAAATGTTCCTTTTTGCATTTTCAGTGCGTTCACCAAATAAAAACCTTTTCTTTCTTTTTTCCTACTGATGATAAAACAAATTAAAAAAAACTGGCACTCCGGGAGTGCCGACGAATACAGAAGTGAAAACTTGAACAATTACGTGTGCATTTTTTAATCGTCTTATAAACAAAACACGTGTGGTGTCGGTTACGGTAACAGGGTCGCGAGTTCAATGGTTTTTTCCCATCTCAAAAAATGCCCAACGCGCAGGAGTTTTCACTTCAAAATTGATAATTAGATACATATCACGTCTAAGTTACGCAGGTTACGCCAGCTATTTTAACTTGACCCAGAAGTCACATAGTTCAACAACTATTCCAACTGCTCGAATTATAGTGAGTGATTGCTCATTAAAAACCGTTTACCTACCAAGACTGTGTTCAGCTTAATCGAAGCTTACAAACTGAAATTAGAAGCAAATAGCTAACATTTAAGGGGGAAGCGTTAAGATGGCCCGCGAAATTCAAATTTTCTTACGTTTTTTGCAATTTGCTGGTCAATATTAAGTTGTACATTGATTAAAATATGATTCGCGGTCGTAACAAATATGCATTTACAGAATTATAATCATTAGAATCAGTAATACAACTTGTTAATTTAGAATAATCCCAAAATGTCAAGATTTCATGAAATAGCCATTCTTGGGGATTACTTGGTCTTAGCGAGTTGTGTTGATGACTTTAAGAGCGTTTACGCCGAACGGCATTTCATACAAACTTTCAAGCCCTTTTTTTCGAAGTGTATAAACCGATTTTAATGAAACTTCGTACGTATAAGCAAAATACAAAGGTCTAAAAAGTTAGTAGAGAACATTTTCGAAAAATTGTGTTACAGCCAAATTAGACCGATTTTAAAGTTTCCATAGAAACAGATATTTTCAGTTATCTTTTTTTATATAAGACATTTCGAAAATGTTCTCTACTAACTTTTTAGACCTTTGTATCCTGATTATGCTTAGGAAGTTTCATTAAAATCCGTTCATTAATTTCGAAAAACAAGGGCTTGAAAGTGTGTATGAAATGCCGTACGGCGTAAACGCTCTTAATGATTATAATTCTGTAAATTTGTTACGGTCGCGAATTATATTTTAATTAAAGTACAACTTAATACTGACCAGCAAATTACAAAAAACGTAAAAAAAAATGAATTTCGCTTGCTACTCGGGCGCTTTCGCCTTAAGCCCTAAAGCTGCATTCCATAACTAGGATTACTAGCAGCTGTGCTACCTATCAATCAACTATAGCTACCTTCTATCTCTTTCTAACGTATGGTGGTAGAAAGAGAGGGCAGCCGGTTGTTAGCACAAGAGTAATGTGAATTGATTGAGTGTGGCAACACTATATGCTTGGGGTGTGGTGCAATTTAAAGGAGTAAGCGGTGAAAGGTTTTTAGATTAATTTTTCTTTACTTTGCGAAACTTTGAAACTGTTTACTTATTGCTTTTTAATTATTATAAAGGTGATAAAAACCATATTGCTTATGCTTAGGTGTGAATGATTGAACAAAGTTGCAACATTGTTCAGTTAATTTACCAGCATAAGTACTGTAGAGGCTGTGAGGCCCTACCTTTAGTAATACTGGCTGGTCACATTTATCGCTGTGTTTCATTCGAACGTTCACGCAAGTGTCAAATATTTTAATAAGATGTTTTTGTTTAGTAGAAGCAGTACTAGAAATAACGTGAAAGTGTAAAGTCTTCTTATAAATATATTAGATCCAAGTCAAAGCTTTTTAATTAAACTACCATACTAGGTAGTGGTTGCCCAGTGTAACCCGCCGCGACTTACGAGTTGTAGGTCGTAGGTTCAAACCAAGGCGTTACTTGGTGTGAATTATTTCAAAACGATGAAGGAAAACGTCTTGAGGAAACCGGCATGTCCTAGAACCAAACATTCGAAGACATGTGACATCTACCAACCCACACTGGGCCCGCGTGGTTGATTATGGCCCACTCCTTCTCACAGAGAGGGCCTGTGTCCCAGCAGTGGGAACATTATTATGCTTAGGTATGCATATTAGACTTTGTTGAGAGTCCCAGTAAGAATAGGTGCTAGTATTGTGTAGAACAGAATCAAACAACGCATCAGAGCTCACAGGAAATTTTTTGTTGAAAAAGAACGCAGTAGTCTCGTCAGCATGGAAAGAAAGAAAGAAAGAAAGTCTCACAAGTTCGTCAGATGCACCACACATCATCAGGAATTGCTCTTATTCCCCACATTGCCAGTTCATGGAACAGAACAATTTATAACAATTAACGTTATGACACAGTTGGGCTTTACACGTACGCGGAACCACAGAATAAAGTCTTCAATGGAGAACTCATCAACTTGCATACCTTGCAGCTTGCATCATTCATCTTCAAGTAATTAGAGGATACCATGAGAAAATTAAGGCAGTGTGAATAAATTGCTTGATTAACCGGCTGAATGCCATACCTAATTACAGAAACAATTAAAAAGCCTTTGTGTCTCGCGTGGATCCACGTACGTGGATACGAAGGGTTAATAGGATTTCCGTAGGTTTTTTTCATTTAAGTTGTTGCCAATCTTAACTTCACAGCAAAGGCTAACTTGAAATTTAAGATTTGTAGGTTAAAAAACTTGATCAGAATCATAATCTGAGATGATAAAGCTATCATTGTTGCGTTGCATCACAGAGATAGCGCTATTCGTCCAGGATAACTCCATCCCTTTTTCACCCTGGAACCTTTATCACATACAGCCCCAGGCTTACAAAAACCAGGAATAAAATAATTTTGACGATGTTGATCAACGAGTAAAGGTAAAAGCACATTCGTTACGGTCTGTTACTCTGTTATTAGAATTTGTGACATCTACGAAAGGCAAACAGCGTTCATTCAACAAATGCTTGTACGTCACTAGTACAGACGCCAGCACATCAAGCTACTACAACCTGTCAAATTTATTTAATAGATTTGCAACTTTATCGCTAAAGCATAAGGTTCAAAGTTGATTAGGAAAATTTGACAGTTTCGGGTAGCTTGATGTTCTGACGTCTGTACACACCTATAGTGTATTTCGCCGAGACTGTCTACGTAGGTAATGTTTGCACAGATAGATGGCTTTTATTCAAACACCTAATTACTCCATTTATTTGTTAATCTGTGTGCAGTGCGCGCGAATCGTTTGAAACAATAATATGCAAATAGGATTGCTTACAAAAGTTGCGGTTGCCAGAATTTGTAACGTAAATATGTATGTTGTTATGTAATTAGAGTATTCAATTACATTTTGAATTATTTCTAAGGTGTATTACTGAGTAAACTACACTTATAATTTATGGTTTTCTTGCAAAGATGTAATTGGCTTCTCCACCAGTGTTAAGGTCATAGCACACAAGTCAACTTTCCTTTCCATTTTCACTACTACTATCGGACTGCATAGAAAAGAAAGAGAAGCGCGATGACAGAACGCTGGTAATTTACTGCTAAATATAAAGCAATTATCTATTTACAAAAAATCTATAGTTTGGACTTAAAATTAAAATACTAGTGCCTTAGTATGTTGCTTGTAGAATAATCTGACAAAAAATCATGTATATTATTAGGTATGGTTTTTATTGTGAAAAGAAAGCTTTTAGAGGTATATTCATGATTCTTTTCTATCGTATCTACCTGATGAATGATGAATATCGTATATTTTTCTGATTTTGTTTACTGTAGTCGATTATAGTATACTTTTAGGCATTGTAAAACTTGCGTTTTTTGCGTTTGGGTCCTGTAGTCCTTAAGGTAGTTTGAAAATAAGTTTCTAAGCCTAGACCTCTGGTACCCCCATTCATGACGCTTCACTGTGCAGCCGAACATAAACTAATTTCTTTACCTCCCGACAATTCTAAAGAAAACCTAACCTTCCAGGCTCTGTCTGCATGCTAGAAGCTGACATCGTCATGGGCGCAGTCGTCGGCAAGGATGGCCCACCCGTCCCCATAATGGCCCATCCTCCTGCGACAACCTCCGACCTGAGTCTAGCGGAGTTCTTGGAGACCATAGCCCAGCATAACCTGAAGGAAACCAATCCAGCCAATAAGAAGGGGGCTAAGCTGGACTTTAAGAGCATCGAGGCGTATGAACAGAGCCAGGAGCTGATCAGCAAGTATCAGGTACGGTTGAGATTTTTCTAAAGATTTTTGATACATAACATCACGCCTGCATTCCCCAAAGGGTTAAGCAGAGGTGTAGATACCTTGTATAAAAAAACGAAAAAAAATGTTTGAAAATGTGCAAACAGCGCTCTTTTACATGTGGGGTATCCACATGCCCTAGGAGCCCCGCTTCCGATCCTTAAGAACCCCTTTCAGTCCAAGTTGCAAAAAAAATCTTTCTTATTTGCAAAATAGTTGGACAAACGTCATCTAAAACTATTCTAAATTTCAAGTTGATAGCATTAGTAGTTCTTGAGATATCAGACAGACAGACAGACTGAGTCGTACCATAAGGGTTCCTTTTTACCATTTTGGTACGGAACCTTAAAAACTGGATGAGTTCAGTGTTTCCTAACCAACTACTCTGAGAAGAAACACCGAACCAAACTCAGAGGTCACAGTCTCTTTTAGAGTCCGGACATTATCTTGGTTGTTAATTTGTTAGGCTATAACAGGACGCGTATTCGTATAGCTCAACTCAGAACTTCAAAGAATCTCAACGGCTCGGCGAACAATCATCATCATCATCATTTCAGCCGAAAGACGTCCACTGCTGGACATAGGCCTCCCCCAATTTTGGGGGGGGGTTTGCCATAATCGCCACGCTTGGCAGGCGGGTTGGCGATCGCAGTATGGTATGATGGTGTAATGCATAGAGAACGCTGCTGCCCATTCTCCGGTCTCCCTTAGTCGCCTTTTACGACACCCACGGGAAGTATGGGGTGGTGGTCCGGCACCACACAGACACTGCGCGGCGAACAATACCAAAGACAAAATACAACGAGACAAGACATACAATTACAATTTTCCAAGACATTTGGTTAGAACGCATAAAGTACTCAAACTGCCAACTGCTGACAATGGTGGGTATCTAAAGGTCACCACTTTGTCACCCATGGGTATCGTAACAGACAACTAAGAGACACCAGAAGCTGCAGACGCACGAACCCAATTTAAGTGAATGAAGTAATCAATTTAGTCATCATTTGTTATAATTAGTAATAGCATCAGCCACGTCTCATGGGGAACCCTGCACCAAGACGACATTACACACAAAAATCTGCCGTATGTTATTCAAATAAGGTTGAATTTCCAAAACATGTATGAAGGGTCCACTATTTTTCTAGTCATAGGAATGTAGACTCTATTTCTAATAGATTTAAGAGTCGATATTGTGTAGGTTGACGGGAGCAGACATCTTAATTAGAATAATGACATAGCGTGTGAATAATCGGGAATTTAAAACAACATCTTGTGTGGTCGGTCTGTGTGGGGGTAAGGCCATCAGAACAGCGGGAACATAAGCGGTAGCGGAGCAATAAGCTACGCACATGCTAGGTTTTAGCATCTTTCAATTTGTATTGAACCGTTTTTGTACGGTCAGGGAACTGATTATTGCTATAGATAATTTATATTAGAATAATTTACATTGCAATTATTGAGCAGTACGACATTTGAACTAGGTACAAAATAATAATCGTCCCACTGCTACGATCTACCTGCAGGTACCTGCAGTGCGATTCTGTAACCATCTCACCGTGAAAACTTAGGTGAAGTGAGCGTAGAGTGAGCTGTCAACAGTGTCAATTCCTAGCAAAAACACACTCACATCACCTAAGTTATCACGGTGAGATTTTTACAGTATCGACCGGCTGGAGTTTCTTGTTTCCAGAACGTAGATCTCTACGGAGAAGCATAGAGATCTACGTTTTGGAATGGGCAACTAACGTAGCTTCAACTTATGGGGCTAAAAGGGCTTATGTTTAACTTACCTCCAGATATAGTAACAGACAAAAATAGTAAATGATCACCAAATTTAAACTCGCATTTTAATGTAAACTTATAACCAAAGTTTTAACATCTCGCTAGGTATCCTATTTAAGCAAAATTACTCCAAATAAATCATTGTTAACACAAAAGTAGTAAATGATCACCAAAATTAATACAGCATTTTAATGTAAAATCATAACCAAAGTTTTTACATCTTGCTATCCTATTTAAGCAAACTGTTTCATAACATTTTATAATACATTTTCTAAACCAGTCGCAAAGTCATCATGACGGTATTTTCGCTCTTGCATTGTATGTCTGTGTGGTGCCGGACTAGTCTGTGTGGTGCCGGACTTAAAGAATTGCACCACCCCTTACTTCCCGTGGGTGTCGTAAAAGGTGACTAAGGGTCTTACCGGAGAATGGGCAGCAGCGTTCTCTATTTATTCCACCATCATAACATACTGCGATCGCCAACCCGCCTGCCAAGCGTGGCGATTATGGCAAACCCCCCCAAAATTGGGGGAGGCCTATGTCCAGCAGTGGACATCTATCGGCTGAAACGACGACGACAACGACGATGACGATTGTATGTCGACGGAGGTCCGATTCGCGGGGCCCCTATTTCTGTATAAAGGGTTTAAAGTAACGTAACCAAACTTAACCTCGGAGTGCCCTTCGCTCGCTCTTACATCCTATGTCGACGGAGTCCCGCTTCGCGGGGCCCGTTATTTTTTCATTCGCGCTTGCAAAGAAGATAGATACCAACAGACAGAAAATAAAACACAGCCAATGAACGCGGTTTATTTACGCAGAAATAGCGCATTAATTTGCTCGCTATGATTTAGTGATCATTTACTACATTTGGTGTTCGAATACAATTTGAAGTGCAGTCGTGACTAAAATAGCTAGTAGGTAGGCTGGTTTTAGAGTCGCGCTGACCGCACGCTCACCGTCGGCGCTGACAGCCGAAACGTATGAAACGCACGCGCTGATAGCTACGCGTTATTCTAAAACGCTTCCTAGAAGTTCATACGTTTCAAGCTGTCAGCGCCGACGGTCAGCGTGCGGTCAGCGCGACTCTAAAACCAGCCGTACTATTGTAATTTTAGACTTTATTTTTCTGGTGTTAAGTATATATTTTTGGTAAAAGAACTAAGGGTATCAAAGCATTTTATGATGGTCATTATATTTAACCCCATTGAAAAGTGCCCGTAAAAGATTTAATTTAAGTAAATGCTTTGAGTTTGAGAACTACGAATGCCAAAGTAAAAAGGTTACTATGAACAACTCAAAAGTAATTATATCACTTAGTAATACTGGACCATAAAAACATCGAAACTAATTACCCACCTAACCCATCTAAAACTCCAATTATATATTTTAACCATAATGACCTTTCTGACACAACACTCATCACTTAATAGACACTAACCTTTTTGACCTCCATGTCGCATGTTTTTATGGCCCCACAACAACAACACAGATGAACCGAGGCGCATACGCATATGTCCGGGTCGCTAGAAACATTTGTTACAACAGCGACCCATGATTGAGAACCCCTGAAAAAATGGCGTCTTGTCGACAGATTTAGCAGATGTGTCTGTTATAGGTGTCATTTATTAATTCCTTGCATCCTGTGCGTGGGAATCCTATTGTTTTATTTACTTATTATTTCTTGACTATTCACAATTTATTAATATACTAGCGGACCTGACAGACGTTGTCCTGCCCGAACAGCGCCACCTATCGGGTCCAATAGCGAATCATAGCCACCAAGAGACCCACTCAAACACAAAAAATTCATCTAAATATGTTTAGCCGTATAGGAGGAGTTCAGTGACATACACACGTTCAGAAGAATTTATACATATGTAGATAAATATATACTTAATTACATTTTTTTAACCCATGTTCTCCCACTGCTGGACAAAGATCTTCACAAAATAATTTTACAAAACTAAATAAAAAAACAAACAGGTTTAAAAAAAAATTGAGTTTGTTAATTTGACTTAGGGCTGATTTTTCCAACGACGCCAGATATAGTTTTATCCGAGGAATAGGTAATTTTGAATTTTTGACAGTTCTTCCAAACAAAAACTGTCAGACGTCAAAAACTCGTTGCATAAGCTAGGGATTTAAAAAGCTTTAAAAAGTTTGAGTTACTCCTTCCTAACTTACACTGATCCAGTATTTTAAGAAATTGGATGAATTTGAACATTAGATCCAGTACAATGGCAAAAGAAGCGTCACAGTATCGAAATCAATGTAAATTTACCATAAACGGGAAAAGGTCTAATTCGAGATAAGTAAATCGACATAAAATTCCTTATGCCCAGAGCTGCCTCGAACACGAGATAGAAAAAGTCGCGCAAGTAAATTGGAATTTCTCGTGCCCGCTTTTATAATAATGGGTCAAGCTTCCGTGTGGTCCCCGCAGACAAGGCCACCCGCATATGATAGGAAAGGTTACAAGAAATAGGGAAGACACATAGAAAGAAAATGTGTTTATTTGGCACATGCTCAAGTATATTGTACACACAATACTCAGTGGCGATTAGGTTATCACTAAGTTTTAAACAGTAGAGCGGTTATTATAAATGATAAATGATTTATTTTCTGTCAGTAGGTTTGTACAAACACTTTTACACGTCAATCATATTTTTTAAACTAGATGAGGTCGGCGTTTCCTATCTGACTACTCTGAGAAGAAAGGCCGAAACAAACTCAGAGGTCACAGTCTCTTTTAAAGTCCAGACAAAATCTTGGTCAGATCGTGTGGTGTATAAAATGGTCTTTTGAGGAAAGAACCACTAAGATTGAGCGGACCTGTACAATCAGTGCACGCATTTGTCAAAAATCTATAAGTTGTTATCAGTGTTTTAAAATAATAAAATAATCAATTTGACTAAGGGTTGATTTTTCAATCATCTGATAGCTTTGTTCAAGGAATAATTTTGAAACCACAAATTAAGTTTAATGTTGTTATAATCTTTGACAGTCGTTACGGGTAGTCAGAAGCCCGAAAGTCTGACAACCAGTCTTATCAAGGGGTATCGTATTACCCAGTAATTGGGTTGTGGAGGTCAGATAGGCAGTCGCTCCATGTAAAATACTGGTATTCAGCTGCATCCGGTTAGACTGGAAACCGACCCCAACATGGTTGGGAAAAGGCTAGGCAGATGTTGATGATATCTCTCACGGTCATGCTTCGGATGGGTGTTCGTCATGCCCTGTGCTTGCCTTGGAAGGTGATGATGACTGTCACGGGTCACCTGAGTAAAAATGGCGTTAGTCTCATCAGTAGGTACCACATTTTATTATAGGTTAATTTTTTATAGTGCTTCCTAAATAGGCATGCTGCAGATGATGATATACTCAAACGAAAAAAAAAGGTTCCACGGCTAGAATGTTATTAATTATTTTAATTGTATATATGTTTAAAATATGTAATGTAGAATACGTGGTTTCAATAAACTAATCGCCACAATGTATAAAAAAAACAAAGAAAAAACTAAATTGTTAAACAATAATACTTATTTAAAAAAATATTGAGAATGGGCAAGAGCATGCTTCCATCTAATACGTAGATAGGTACCAAAATCAGGGATGTGCCTTACAGGCGTTGCACGAGGGGGTTCCGGAATTGGTCTTTTAAGAGGAACCGGGACCACCCCTATGTGCTGATGGTGATCACCGGGGTGGTTTTACCGAGGTAAAAATTCCACACTCCCCGACCTATCCCCGGAGGTCGGGTGCCTTTTGAAGAATCCCCCCGACAAACAAAAAAAGGTACCAAAATCAAAAGTCATTTTTTTCAAATTAGGCTGAGAATCAGCACTTTTCAAACGTCAAAACGCCCGCCCTTCACCACTTCCTAGAGCTTTCGCCGGTAAAAAGTGGGGCAACAAACTCCCCAGCAGCACAGCTGTCTGTTCAGCTAGCTAAACTTGCTTCTATACAATAGTAGATATGCAAACCTACCTAGAATAATAAACTCCAAGGCACAGGTACCTTTATCTACTTTTTTATTGTATTTTGTTTGTAATTTTAATTGTATTTTGACATTGGAATTGTATTTTGACAGTTTAATCTTATTTTGACTATTATGTATTTATTAATTCAGCAGGATTGTCCGAAAGGGTTACCGCTGGCCCGGAACATAAAGTGTCAAGGAATTGAACTGTTAATTTTTATCCGATAATTGTGTTTAAATGTTCTTATTTTTTTATTAGTTAAAGCATCGTATTCAATCATTTTTTGCACGTCGAATCTTGGGCAGAATGTATGGCTCAAGTTAAAACTTAATTCTTCATGACCTTATTTGTATACTTACCTGCATTCTGGCAAATAAACAATTTGATTTGATTTGATTTTTAGGTACAGACGCCAGCACATCAAGTTACCCGAAACTGTCAAATTTTCCCAATCAACCTTGAGTCTTATGCTGTAGAGATTGTCCCTGTACTAAAGTACTGCTACGCTACTTATCCTACCTAACCTAGGCACAGGTAATCCTAGGAGGATATTAAATTAAAAGTAGGTAGGCAGTAAACTGGAACATTTATTATTAATTAAATGACTCGGTAGGCAGACGAGGGTCGATCAAAGTTGGGTAAGGGCCTATACAGCGATTAACCTCCTCACTGGTCTAGCACTCCCCTGACGTCACTGGCCGCTGCAGGAGACGAGTGCTCGCGCGTCGATCGCCAGGTCAAACTGCTGGTGTAGGTTCGCTGGTTGTCCCGCTACTGTCCACCACGGGGAAGCAGGGAATTAAGGTGTACGTGAAACCCTGTAATGCGCAATAAGCGAAAGCATTACACGCTGGCCGTAGACGGCGAGCACCCACAGCAACGTTGAATAGGGAAGCACTAATATGTAGATGTGTTGCTGTGGATGTTCACTATCAGATACGGAGATGACAATAATTTCGGTTACTTAGCCGTTAATTTAAACATTTGAAATTTACAACGGAAATAAAATAATAATATGCAAGAATGATATAATTCTGAAAATGTGGGGTAGAACTACAAAGAGAAAACCAGTAATGAGCGTCTAATGGAAACAAAGATAAGCAAGAACACAAATTGAAAGATCACCAGGTAGGCAAAGCGAAAGAAACCGTTACGGTTTGCTAAGCTACTGGCTAATTATAATTGTGCAACACTTACCCAATCGGGGTTTAATTCACACACACAGAATATGTTTAACGTCGAGTATTACTCAGTATTGTTGATTTTCGTAGTATTAAATGTCGAGGGAACGGTAGGGACGCCTTCAAAAAAACTTAATCGCGATTACGATATAAATTCGTATTAGGGACCGTGAAAAAGCCTGACGTGCGCTCGCCTCGACAACCAGAATCGTCCTACCGGCGGCGACGTGGAAATGTCTGCCGCTATGGACCTTGCCCCCGCGCCGAGAACAAAGGAATTCGTTTCTGGGTGCCTAATATGTCGCTCGTTTAAACATGCGTGGTGATAAACTGTAGCTGGCCAGAAGTCTGATTTGATGCGTTCATTATTAGTTTATTTTTTATTTTAATATTGTAAATAGTTTTTTTTATAAATAATATTATTGTAAATAATTTTCTTATGTTTTTTTTTTATTATTATTATTATATATTATTAAGAATTAAGACATGTAACAATTAATGTTACAAGATAAAGTTGAAAATCTATTAAAGAAATTTGACAGATTGTAGTAACTTGATGTGCTGGCGTCTGTACTATAGAAAAATCTTCAGAAATTAGTTCTCTGATTGTTAGTATTTAGAAAGCCAATTAAAGAGATAGTAAAACTGTTTACTACATCCACATTTCGCGAAGGAAGGCTATTGCCACTAATGCTTAGTTTCTATAAACAAAACGAATCGTTTTACTTACCAATAGTAGCTTTTTATTGCTAAACTGGGCATATAAATAGATTCGTAAGCTAATTTTACCACTCCTTAATATGGGAGGAGTCTACATGCAAAGCTTTGAGCTCTTTGCTTTGTACATAATAAAGAGTATTCTATTCTATTCTATTCTCTTTGCTTCATTATTGGTAAAGATACAAGAGTCTTATTTTTAATCTTTAGTGGTCCAAAAATTATAGGAATAGGCCATAATCGGACACCAATCCAGTCTCCGGGTTGATACTGAGAATTTCATAATGCAAAAACCCAATATCTAACACTGGTAAATGATAAATGGGGTACTGGAACTTCCCGGGATTTCGAGACCCCATTTATTATAATAATAACTTCTAAATCATACAAAAAGACACCACTATATTTAAGCCAGAGACACACCACATTTCAATCCTCAAAAACGCGGTTAAGGTCAAATTCCCAGAAGGGTCCTCCTCCTTAGCGTTAACCAGAAGTAATTTAGTTCCAATTATAGAGATTATGTCAACGGTTTGAACCGCGGTTGCTAACTATAGTTGGTAATTAAATGCAATTGGTCGCAATTAGAGAAATGTCTTCATCGTAAAGTAATGATTCACGGTCATGATACTGTGGGGATGGTGTAGGGAGATGATAAGCGATGGAGGAAAGGAAGCTATGTTTTTATTGATTACTAGGTGCGCCCCGCGGTTTCACCCGCGTGAATGTCGATCCCGTGGGAATATCGGGATAAAAGTAGCCTATATGTTAATCCAGGGTGTCAGCTACCTCAATACAAAATTTTATCAAAATTGGTCCAGCCGTTTGAGCGTGAAGAAGTAACAAACATATAAACACACTCACACACTCACAAACTTTCGCCTAAAGGAGTGATACTCGAAAAATCTGTACTTGGACTTATATAAACTAACTATGTAGCTTCTGCCCGCGACTTCGTCCGCGTGAAATTTCTTGTACCCCCGACCCATCCCCGTCGCATCGCATCGCCCGCCCATGTTAGTACTTTGTTTTCGCTTAGCGTTCTTTTTAGGGTTCCGTACCTAAAGGGTAAAAACGGAACCCTATTACTAAGACTTCGCTGTCTGTCCGTCTGTCCGTCTGTCTGTCTGTCTGTCACCAGGCTGCATCTCAAGAACCGCGATAGCTAGACAGTTGAAATTTTCACAAGTTATGTATTTCTGTTGCCGCTATAACAACAAATACTAAAAACAAAATAAAATAAATATTTAAGGGGGGCTCCCATACAATAAACGCGATTTTTTTGCTCGATATCAAAAATGGCAACAGGTAGGCACTTGAAATATTCACAAAATACTCAGATGTATTTTAACTTTAATAATAAATAATAAAATTAAAATAAAATAAATATTTAAGGGGGGCTCCCATACAACAAACATGTTTTTTTCAGCGTTTTTGCCTTGTGGTACGGAACCCTTCGTGTGCGAGTCCGACTCGCACTTGGCCAGTTTTTTACTTTTTCTTTTTCTTTGGCTCCTTAGGGTCGCGTGATGCAAAAAAAGCAAGTTTTAGAAACAATAAAAGTATATGATCGACTAACGAATATAATAACGATATGATCAACTAGTTAACTTAAATTACTGTGTTGAAATCATAATACAACGAATTTTATATGATCAAAAAAAATCATCAAGATAATAATAATAATAATAACCCCATCGCCGTATCTCTACGTTGACGTCGTGGCTTGCGCGCTCCGAACTCTAGGCCTGTGCCAGAAAAGTTTACTTTGCCGGAACAGGTCTAAGGTATGGAGCCAGACCAAGAGGGATACAGAAACCCGCAGGGCAGCGTGTGGCGAGCTGTTGGGCAGTAGCGATCCCACGGACCCCATCTCCCGGGAAGAGTCTTGTTCCTCACTTCTGGCTTGCCTTTGTTGGCCGGCTGGTGTGAACAATGACGAGGAACAGAGCTCCCACCTCATTCTTGCCTTTATTGGCCAGCTTAAGTAGAGATTCGCAAGAGCAAACGTGCTCAGAGAAAGGAAGTATTCCAGTAAGATGCTGGTAGGGATCTTGACCGTACTTCCGGGATTGTCCAGATAGCCGTGGAATACCTCTCCACTCCTCATAAGCACCTCAGGACATGTTGCCCCTTTGTCGCTACGTCACTATGTGCTAGCGACCATTTCCGGGGGCTCATTATTGAGTGTGCAAGTCACCCCCTGTCATAATCCGTGTATATATAAAACATTGATCAGGCAGGGGTCATAGTTCTTCTATTAAACCAATAGTCCAACTTTTTATTTTTCCATATCCTGCAATAGTCCTACACCAACCGGGGGTTATCCTTGGGTGCACTTGCATAGTGCATACGGGGATAATCGTCGGTTGATGCCGCATTTCATTAAAATTTTCTAAGGGGCCTTTGCGAGTTGGCTTCGGCCCCTCGCACGCCTTCCAAAGGACCGGGACCCCATGGTCCCGAGATATGTAAAGTCATAAAAATAAATAATAATAATTTGTTTATTTTCACTTCAAGATACAAACATCAGTGTGGCCCTGGCTCATGTACTAGGAGGTCCTGTATCACAAGAGCCAAAAGAAGATACCTGTAAAATTTTTCACAATAAAAACCATACTAAAACAATCATTCTGATTTTTTGTCAGATTATTCTACAAGCAACATACTAAAACAGTCCAAACAATAGGTTTTTTGTAATTACATAATTGCTTCATATTTTGCAATAAATTACCAGTGTTGTGTCATCGCGCTTCTCTTTCTTTTCTATGCAGTCCGACAGTGACCGCGCTTTAGGTCAGGTAAGCCCCTAGGCCTTTCTCAAAAACTGGGCTATAAAATGCAAAAAGAATTTTACAAATCGTAGTTTCAGAGATTAGCGCGTTCAAACAAACAAAGAAACAAATCCTTCAGCTTTATTATTAGCACTTGCATATCATATAGATATTTGAAAGAGCTAAAATTGTTTGTTAGTAAGAGGTAATCTCTGGAAGTCGAAGTGGAAGTAGTGTCTGGAGAGAAAGCAACACTATTGTCGAGTGCCATAGGATACTTTTTACTAGTATAGTTGAAATCGCTGGCTAACGGTATATTATAGGCACATTATAGGTATGAGTATGACCAATAACCTGCTTAGATCTGTAACACTATCGGCTAATATCTTAAATCGGAGTCAAAATTATTCAGGGTTTCATGTCGAGACATCACTATAATACTTTTTGTAACCAAACAAGAAATAAACTACGTACGTAAGTGTATTAAACATGTACTTATTAAAAAAAAAATAGGCCATAAACTATGAATTTGTCCTAAGTATGTCATGGGTCACATGCACAAATACTTAGGACCGGAACAACTTTCTATACGTCAAAAACTACATACATGGCCATTAAAAATTCCGTCGCCATCGCACCGCTTCCCCTGACAGGACGCTGGCCACTTGCGCGTACGCACATGTGCACCGTCTTCCGCGTATCATTATCGCGTGTAATCGCCTCCTGCGTCCGACTGTGCGTCTGTCTGTTCATCTGTTAGCGTGAATTTGTCTCGAGTACATTGGTCGTGAACTTGGACAGAGATCGGGGCTCTGATAACATTTCGGTTTGGTTTGAAGGTTAATAATTTCAGATGCAATTAAAGGACATGGTACATTGAGATTTTCAGTATGGGTTATGAAGCTATGTATCATATTTAAACGCGGGTACTACCAATATTCATCACCACTGCTCTCAAAACGGTGAAGGAAAACATCGTGATGAGACGAAAACCAAAAATTCGAAGGCACGTGACATCTACCAACCCGCACTGGGCCCGTGTGGTGGATTACGGCCCACTCCCTCTCACAGAGAGGAGGCATGTGTCCCAGCAGTGGGAACATAATAATAATGATGATATTGATAATGATGACTACCAATATTTAGTAGTAAATTTGCAAATTTTGTAGGCCTGATCCTAGAATTTGTAGTACAACCCTTAAAAAGTTACAGGAGGTTTCAGGTGGGTCCTTAATTCACCATTCGCTAGTTAATCGGATCTTTCGATGCGACAGAAGTTTATTTTTTGTTTCAATCTACATTCTTAAATTAATTTATAGTTTCTATCTCAGGCTCTTCCAGTGTGGCTGAACGCAGACATCCTCCCGGGCCCAGTAGATGCCACCACAAAGCCGGTAGACCCCGCCAGGTTCCTGCAGCTGGGCTCCAAGCACAACTGCGCAGTCCTCTCCGTCGGGTGGACCACCAGCTACGGAGGGAACATCACTGAGGGAGAGTACACCAGCGAACAGATCGGCACCATGCTGAGGATTATCAATGAGAATCATATTAATCAGACTGTTACTTTCCCTGTAAGTATTGATTGAGATCCTTTATAGCACTGTGTGATCTAAACCTGCACTTAACCCTCGCTTTTTATGTGACATAAGTAGTCTATTTTTACACAGAAAAGCGTAATTTAAGTGCGGCTATATATCACACGAGCTATAAAATAGAATACGGTACGTGTGACTTATAGTCTATTATTGCACGCAGTATAATGAACTACTTAAGAGCGTAGACGACGTACGGAATTTCATGCAACCTTTCAAGCACTTGTTTTTCGAATTGAATGAACCGATTTTAATGAAACTTCATACGCATAAGCAGGATACGAAGGTCTAAAAAGTTACTTAAGAACATTTTCGAAAAATAGTGTTACAGCCAAATTAGATCGATTTAAAATTTTCCATAGAAACAAAGATTTCCAGTTATCTTTTTTTAATTAAGAAATTTCGAAAATGTTCTTAAATAACTTTTTAGACCTTTGTATCCTGCTTATACGTATGAAATTTCATTAAAATCGGTTGGTTCATTCATTTCGAAAAACAAGGGCTTGAAAGTTTGTATGAAATGCCGTACGTCGTAAATGCTCTTATGTCACACGTATCGTAATGTACTATTGGCAGCAAACTAATTTTCGAGAGAGAGAAAGAGTCACAAATAAATAATTATTATGGTTTTATGAACTTAAATGGTACTTTGATAGCTATTCTTGCTAGTCCTGTGGCATTCAACTTGCAGTCATGCTTGTTTCCTGTGTGTATTTGAATTGTGTATCTCAGGGCTGTCATTATCATAATGAGAGACTGGCCAGTAGGTAACAATGATTATTTTTCTGTAAATTAAGTACCTACTCAATTAAAAGTATGACATTATTGATACAGGGTCAAATAACTAATACTTAATTAATTAATAAAAATAATTAGATATTATGTTATCATAATTAGAAAACCATGATAGAAGGTCTGCAGTGAAATTGTAGATAGTTTTAAACAGATAATTATTTCTGAAGTGAACAATATCACCCGTTTTGATGAAGGAAAACAAGCAGCTACGGCGTAAGAGCAGGCAAGCTAGCTTAAAATGTTCAATGAGAATAAGATCCACACTCCCGCCTCCCAAAAATACTCGCAACTGAAGTAAGTATCAAAAAGTCCCTGAGAATCAAAAACGAACTATACAGGGTTATTGGTAAAACATTAACAACCTCTTAAGAGGTCATTATACTCATCATTATGAATAACTTTTACTATGGGACCAAACCTGAAATCGCGAAAAAAAATCAGCTGTTCCCAACATTTTGACCAGTTAAACGAACATAAATGTAGGGAAGTACTTACTACAGCTGATTTTTTTTAGGGAACAGCTGACTTTTTCGCGATCCCATAGTAAAAGTTGTTGAAACCAAACCAAACCCAAACCTGAAATCGCGAAAAAAAAAAAACCAGCTGGTCCTTACATTTTGATCAAACAAGTTGTTCATAATGATGAGTACAATGACCTCTTAAGAGGTTGTAAATGTTTTACCAATAACCCTGTATAAACGCAACATTTGCCGATGCCAACTAGGACATGCTGCCATGAAATATTATGAGGGAAATCTCGCTGGAGATACCACTCAGCACCATCAAATCCAACAACAAATCTGCTCACAGTCCAGGGACTGATTTCACAAAAACATAAGGAATACATAAATAAATAAACGCAACATTCACCTAATAAAGAGTTGACAAAAGTCTGCCCCATGGAATCTTTGCAGTAAAATATATTCGAAATTGATTAATGTCGTAGGTTAGAAAATGATACGCATCTTGGGGATCAAAGTCCAGCGTGGAAATTGCGTGACCTACAATCAGTAGCAATGGCTTTCATTTTGACAGTTCATTGCGTCATTTAAATTTTTGAGCAGACAAATTTTTCAAACATATGCAGCAATGGATAAGCAATATCCTTCAAAATTATTCAAATTGATATTGATAGTGTGTTATGCCAAGGTTTAAAAACAAAGATAAAAGTTTCTATCTCCCCCATGTCACAGGTCCGTGCTGGTCTCGCAGCCAACAGCCAGCCAGTAATCCTGGACCTCCTTCGCGAAACTTCCTCTCTCAACTCCACCATGACAGTCTGGTCCAGTGAGGGAGACCACGTAGAGGTAGACCGTCTCCGGGCCCTGATCCTGACAGTAGGCCTGGAGAGGACCTACCTGGATGTGCCCCAGGAGCTGGCGGGGAAGCTGCACCTCCCCCCGCCTGATGCGAAGGCCAAGAACTAAATTTAAACATGTAGAAAGTTTTAGAAATTATGATTACATAGTGTTTTATTTTAACATCACTTGGAGTTTGATTTCATGCCCTAGATATAGCATTGAGAGGGCTATCCATTTGTAGTGCTATAAGGAAGCTCATTATTCATCTTCGGATTTGTGTTTCTTGGGGAATAACTGGAAGTTATGGGGAAGAAAGCCTTTGACCAGCAGTGGTATGATGCAGGTTTACGGTAATACTGACGTGTTTGTAAGAGATAATTATTACAGAGTAGCAAGAATAAAGCGATGCATCTCATAACCTAATAAAAGGCTCTGATAATCAATCCAGTTAAATCTATACTTACAAATAAATAAATATAATTATAAAAAATATAATATAATATAATTATAAATATTTTATATAAATATAATTTGTAATGTCACACTAACAGCTTCTTATTAAATACATAATGAAAGTACAATACGGTAAGGTCGGGCGGGGCTATTTCGACTAATGACAATAACTGTTGTTCTACTGTATTTGTACCAAAACGCCATCTATATCCAGGTAGGTGAACAGATTAATTATACAAAATTTCATAGATGGAGCTGCTAAACCGCGAACTGTTCGACCTACACGCTTTTTTTTGTCAGACGACATTTTGTGCGTGCACAAAAGACGCACGTCACATTTTCCGTCAAAAGTTGTATTTAAAACGCTTGTTTTTACAATATTAAACAGTGACTAGTGAAAATATAAACCGTAAATGGTTTTTCGCTCATTTGTTCTTTGGAATGATACGTTTTTGATGTGATTTTTCGTTAGTTTAAATAGCCCCACGAAAAGAAGAGGTGGGGTTATTTCGACTAACCTAAAGTCATAATTGCCCCGCTTCATTTTTGTATGGTATTGCGAAACACTAGTGATGTGATGATATCGATACTCTATGCATAACAAAAACATTGGCACATGCTGCGATAAAATGTAGGTACAGGGAACCACTGTTGGTAAATTAAATCTCTAAATGGTGATTAAGCCGTTTACTATAGTTGTGAAATGTAAATGTCATGCAGTTTGAAGAATTTCCTATCTTATCAAAAAAGTTTTTGTCCGCTTTTCTACTACTTTATGGCTTATTTAATACACTACTTTTGCGCTTTGGTTGTTGTATCGTTTTAGATGGTGCGAAATTATAAGGCAAAAAAAGTTAAACAGTACTCACTAGCTAGACGAACTGCTTACGGCTGTAGAAGATGTTCGCAATAAAAAAATGACTAGTTATCAAGCTGCTGATTTTTATGGCATACCACGGGCCACAATCGTCTCAAGAATACATGTAACATGTTTTATTTTTATTTTAAATAAATGTTAATTCATGGTTGTTGTTGATCTGATTTATCGATGATGTTGGTTGGCATACGTCCCTGCACTACTACCTATGTAAAAAGTCGAAATTGCCCCTCCAAGGTGTTTAAAGTATTTTATTACATTACTGAACCATGTTAGGAGACAATAAGCCATAGATTGGTATGAATTATCTATACATATAATAAAATCGTAGGAAAGTCAAAACTGTACATTGAATATTTTTTTAAAAGAATACTTGGGGCGTGATCTACAATCGATACCGAAGCCAAAAATATAGTTTTTAGAATTTTTGTCTGTTTGTCTGTTTGTCTGTATGTATGTCCGGGATAAACTCAAAAAGTACTGCATGGATTTACTTCAAATTTTGCATGAATATTACTAAGAGGTCGGGTCAACATATAGGCTACATATTATCACGCTATCACCTACGGGGGAGGAGCTGTGAATCTTTATTTTTCTTACGCATTCTGTGACAGCGTGTAGTCTAACGAAGCATATTTAAATGTTGTTTTTGAGTAAGCCAGGCTATTATCTAGCTGTACACTATAAAAACTACGCCATTTAAGTAACTTGGACAGAGAAACATAGTTTAAGGTGAATGCTCCAACCAGCCCGCGAAATTCAAATTTTCTTAGGTTTTTTGCAATTTGCAGGCCAGTGCTAGGTTGTATGTTGATTAAAATGTTATTCGCGGTTGTAAGACATATATAGGTACAGAATTATAATCATAAAAATCATCAATAAAACGCTCTAAGTTCATAAAGCTGTTAGAATTACTTTTTCTGTTTTTTTTTTGTTCTTACACCTTTATGAAGTTGGAGGGTTGTATTGGTGATTTTGATTATTATAATTCTGTAACTACATACGTCTTACAGCCGCGAATAATATTTTAATCAACATACAACCTAGCACTGGCCTGCAAATTGCAAAAAACGCAAGAAATTTTGAATTTCGCGGGCTGGTTGGAGCATTCCCCTTAATTAATGTTAGTAGTATAAAGACAATTTTGAAGCAGCGCCATCTATGAGATTTCATAAAAATTAAATCAAGTTACATGTTAACACTTTTTGGAAATTCATAATTTAAATTTGATCATGTTGGCAAGGTTAATAGTTAGTTATTCTTAAAATTCATAGATGGTAGTGTGCATTTTCTTCATAAAAGTTGTATCGTATAATTCGTTTTGTTTTTTTTCAAGTTCAAGTTCCAACAAAACCGCAAAATCTTTAGCAGAGTTGAGGAAGACAATTTAAAAAAAATGCGGTGCTAAGTATTACAAAAGGTTATGTTCATTGATGATGATCATCTCTTCATCAATTTCATGTTGTTAGTACAAAATAAACATTGACTGTTACTACTTTTGTTCGGTATTTATCTGTGTGATTATTGCTTGGTAATTAATAATTTTTCATGTCGTATACCTAACTAGCTGCTGCCCGCGACGTCGTCTGCGTGAAGGCTCTACAGCACCAACAATACCTAAGATGCCAGTGTCGCTATAGCATTATAAGTAAACAACTTTTAAAATAGCAATAAAGCACGTTACCTTCTCGACGGTGACCAAAATTGGGATAACACCCTCGCGGAGGCGAGCGTCAGTGACAGTCCTAGCCGCATGCGTCATCTTTTTGCCGTCATCTTGGTGTATTCTGGAGTCGCGAACCCGGTAGCTTTGTGGTAGAAGTATCGCCATCATCTGTCTGAAGATTTTCTACGAGCTTTGAGGCGTGCTACTGGAGGCGAAGTCGAAGTAACTGATGAACGCATGCTGAACACCTGTCTCAGTTCACTTCAAGATGTGGTCATTTCTATCGGTGGCAATCCACTGATCAAATATGGGTTACCAGCTTATAATCGTCACCGCATCAAGACCGTGGAAATCGGGAGTATAACGCTGAGACAAATTACGACTCGGGCGAAATTACCACCAAACGAAATGACCATGTCGCTTTGTTCTCTTCAGAGCAAAAACAAATTTATGACACCTTCCTTGAAAGCGTTGGGCAAAACCAGGGTAAAATGTTTTTCTTAGATGCTCCTGGTGGAACAGAAAAAACATTAGTTACCACTGGCATACTTGCAAAGGTCAGGAGGCAAGGCAAAATTGCTATTGCTGTAGCGTAGTCGGGAATCGCTGCCACACTGCTTCCGGGTGGCAAGACAGCACATGCCATGTTTAAAATTCCCATCGATTTAGAGAGCGCCGAAATGCCTGTTTGTGGTGTGTCACGTAACAGCGATAAGGGACACGCGCTCAAGGATTGCTCTCTGATCGTATGGGATGAGTGTACGATGGCCAATAGGAAGGCAGTTGAGGCCGTGGACAGAACCCTGCAGGACATCCGCAGGACATCCGCAGGAACGACATTTGATGGGTGGTGTCACAGTTCTGTTCAGTGGCAATTTCCGGCAAACGCTTCCCGTGGTGACGCGGGGATCGAGGGCTGACGAGGTGAATGCTTCGTTGAAACGATCTTCGTTGTGGTACCGAGTTCGTACGCTGTGCTTGCCCATTAATATGAGAGCTCGGCTCGGCGGCAATGCACGTGCTCAAGAATTCTCCGATGACCTTCTAAGTCTTGGCGAAGGCACTCTACCAGAAGAGAGAGGTGGACAGGTGGTGCTTCCGGAGTCTCTCGGTAGAGTGGTATCCAGCTTAGAAGAACTCATTCGCTGTGTGTATGGGGACATCAGTCGTATACTGCACTAGCAGAGTTCTTGGGTGTGTGAGCGAGCCATTTTGACGCCCAAAAATGATCAGGCTGCAGCAATTAACGAATGCATTCTCTCGGAAATTGGGGGGAATGAAGGGGTCTACACCTCGATGAACACTGTTGTCGAGCAAGATGACGCCACACATTATCCCGTGAAATTTCTGAACTCCCTGTCAGCAAGTGGACTTCCAGCGCATACCATCAAGCTGAAGGTCAGTGCCCCGATTATGCTTCTTCGGAATCTACTTATCTCCTCCGAAGTTGTGTAACGGGACCCGCCTTAAAGTCATCTCGCTCCACATACACACCATTGAGGCGGAAATTCTTACGGGTTGTGGCGTCAGCGAGGCAGTATTTATACTACGCATTCCCCTCATACCTCATAACTTCCCGTTCCAGTTCAAGCGCGTACAGTTCCCCGTGAGTGTTTGCTTCGCGATGACCATCAATATGTCGCAGGGGCAGACACTGAGGGCAGCGGGAGTCGACCTCAGGACGAGTTGCTTCTCACACGGGCAACTGTACGTCGCTTGCTCCCGCGTCACCAGTCCTGACTATCTTTACATTTTGGTTCCTGGCAGCATAACTGCCAACGTAGTTTATAGGGAAGTGTTATAAGGTATGATACCTTTGTACGTATTTTTACTCTTTTGTGTCCTGGAATGTATTCTTGCATTATTTTCTCTATTTCCTTCAGTCACATATTATGACTGAACTCAGCAGGATTCCCATATAACTCTCTTCACTTGCTTCGCTTGCAAAAAAAAATTATATTTTAATGCTATTTTAAAAGTTGTTTACTTATAACGCTATGGTGACACTGGCATCTTAGGTATTTTTGGTGCTGTAGAGCCTTCACGCAGACGACGTCGCGGGCAGCAGCTAGTTCCATAATATACTCAGGCTTTCAATTTCAAAACGATAACGGCTTTAGTACGATAAATATGTGGCATAGTTGAAATAGCCCCACTGTGGGGTAATTGTAACTATTTCTTCCCAATTTCAAAAATATCGTTCCTGTGAACATAGTTATAAGATGAGTATTCTGTATAAGACCTACGTAAGAAAGATCTCAATTAAAGCTTTTATAACATAAATTTATTAAATCTATCATAACGTATTCAAAGACAGGTGTGCAGACATTTGAAGCTGACGTTTGTGTTTTTATAGTCGAAATAGCCCCGCCCGACCTTACCTACAACAAAAAACATTTTTTTACATTTTTTCTAGTTGTTCCGGCTAACCTCCGAAACGCCTGGACCAATTTTGATGAGATATTGTAAGGTGACACTTTGAACCCTGGGGTACGACATAGGCTTTTTAACGACATACCGCGGGCGAAACTGCGTCCGTAAGCTAGTTGGTAATAAAAGCAGTTGTAAAGTACCTAGTCACAAATCAAAATGTGATCACCTAAGAAAGTTATGTTTGAAGTAACGACTTTAAACATAACTTCCTCTCAGAAGCCTTTAAAACCACCGACACAAGAAAGCCAAGCCCTTTCATAGCCACATGGCACGACACAGTTATGCTCTTATAATTACTAACAACAACAGTGCCACACATTAGCATAAGTCCCGCCCTAACAAAGGGTCGTGTTTGGCCAAGACCTACACTTTAAGGTCAGGAATGCGGCCCGCGTGAACACGGCTGAACTAACCATAGTAATTAATACAAACTTAACGCTGGTTTATTATAATATTCCCATTGTCCCGAAGTTGTCCTGTCTCCCACGAAAACCCACACAACATTACTCACAATACAAACAAAAATATCGTCTATAACTTTGGTTATAAGAGTCTTGAAGACTGTAAATTGATGTTAGTTTTCAGGCCTATAATAACTAAAACTCCTGCTGCCAAAATAAGCAATCCTGGATCTTATTTTAATGAAGCCAAAGGTGATGATGACGGTAAAAAGAAGGGTGGTCCAAAGGGTGTCGACCTTTACCATGTGGTGTCCACGTGACTGCCGAGCACTATAGACGATTGTCATTCATGGGCCGTTGTTTGAACAGACATGAATCTATTTAAATTGGTACCTGAGTGAATGGGTGAATGTTTTACAATTACACATGCTAATGAAGATGTTCTCATTCATGGGTGTGTGAGGATATTTGCAGTTATCTGCGAATGAGAGTAGGCATATGCTGGCAATATTGTTGTACGTTAGAGACGAG
Organism: Mesoligia furuncula; assembly: GCA_916614155.1. Taxonomy (NCBI): domain Eukaryota; kingdom Metazoa; phylum Arthropoda; class Insecta; order Lepidoptera; family Noctuidae; genus Mesoligia; species Mesoligia furuncula. Next base: position 30,797,973 of record OU744799.1, read on the forward strand.
AATTTTATTATGTGTGTTACCTATTTCATCGCAAGTGTTGCTTATCAATTTTGAAGTAAGTACAGAGCAGTGCTCGAGAGCACTGTTCATTTATTAGGTAAGACAATTTTGACCACTTTCTGAACCTACGTAAGAAAAAATAGGACTTTGATGAACCCCTTTTGTCAAAATTGCAAAAAAAAAGTATCAAAAAATTAAGAACTAAGAATTTGTGCTTACTTTTGTGATCTTACGTAAGAACAATCTAGAGGCCCCACCCCCACGTAAGAAAAAATAAGACTTGTTCAGACTCCCTCCCCCCTCAAATCTTCTTACGTAATAAATGAACAGCCCCTAAGAAGCGCTGGTGACCCAGTGGTATCGATCCCGACTTACCGAGTTGTAGGTCGTGAGTTCGAACCCAGTGCTCTCAAAATGGTGAAGGGAAACATCATGAGGAAACTGGCATATCCTAGACCCAAAAAAATCCAAGACGTGACATCTACCAACTCGCACCGGGTCCGCGTACTGGATTATGGACCACTCCTTCGCACAGAGAGGAGGCCTGTGCCCAGCAGTGGGAAGATTATAGGCTGATTTTGTATGTATGATTATGTAGGTACGTACTTTCTGTATGTTGGACGGACATGTTTTAAATTGAAGAAACGAACATTGGATCAGACGGTACATATTTGTAGCCAAAACTCTACAGTTTTGGCTGCACCGAATCCCCAATTTGTCGTACTCTAAAGGTGCTGAATGGCCCTTCTGGTTGCCAATTCTGAATGTGATGTGTTTGCGGATGAAAGGATTAAAATGATGCGTATACATCTGGAGTCCTTTGACAGAAAGTATGCAAGGGAGTCCACTGTTCCATGTTAATTTTAAATTATATTATCATCATCATCATTTCAGCCGAAAGACGTCCACTGCTGGACATAGGCCTCTCCCAATTTTGGGGGGGGGGGGTTTGCCATAATCGCCACGCTTGGCAAGCGGGTTGGCGATCGCAGTATGCTATGATTCTCCGGTCTCCCTTAGTCGCCTTTTACGACACCCACGGGAAGTATGGGGGGAAAATTATATTAATGTGAACGTAATTATTGTCTCTATGTTAATTAATGTAATTGGTGTTACCGTTAAAAATAAATAAAATAAAAATGAATTTGGGCAATTAGAGTAGGTGATGCTTAGGCAGGTACCTAAGCATCTCCATCAATAATCATGATATTAATATAGAAGTTTCTTCGAAATATTAATTATCTAACAATGTTTTGATCTTACTTTCTGTTTAAGCTTTTAACCTTTTGTCTGAAAAAACGATGGTCTTACATTCGTAATGATAACAACTCAATACTACTCTTTCTTCATATTAATTGATCTGTGCTGGGCCCTACACCTCACCAATAACAACTAACCAACTAAAACGAACCAACCAACTCTACAACTCATTGTTATAAACTAGTGTTGCCGTTTGGACCACCCTTCTTATTACTGTCATCATCACCTTTGGCTTTCCAAGTTATCACTAACAAAAAAAAAATCTTAATCGTAATTTTAATCAAAATAAAAGCACACAAGCCTTAACACAACATATTATTTAGATTGTAACACTCCCAGACTAACCTCGACCCGAAACAGTAGACTGACTAAATTGTGGCATTCCGATCTGATTGGACCTCGCTGAACCCATTAGCGCCTAAGTAATAGACACGTGTCTCAGACCACCTAGGGTAAGTCTATAAAGCTATTAACTTTATAGACTAACAACTAACAATTTGGTTGGGAAATTGAATTTGGAGAGGGATTACAATATTTACACACTAACAATTGCAATCTGAATAATTTTGCAGTACCTATATTGCTAAACCTTGCTTCAGATGTTCGAAAAATTTGTCTGCTTAACAACGTAAATAACTTGTTAAACTGTCAAAATGAAAGCCATTCCTACTGTTAGTGTATTACGCAATAATCCTGCTGTTACTGTTCCACAGCATAACAAGCACATAACACCACGCCACTATTCTCCTAAGGGTTGGGCAGAGGTGTAAATAATTATGGGTCAGCGGGATTGTCCGAAAGGGTTACCGCTGCCCCGGAACATAAAGGGCTAAGCCACTAAGGAAAGAGATGTCAGCATCGAGGAGGGGCTCCCTTAGGGCCGAAGCCTGCCGGGTCAGCGGGATTGTCAGAAAGGGTTACCGCTGGCCCGGAACATAAAGGGCTAAGGAAGGAACACGGGTGGGTTTTAGTCAGTAAGAGTCTGATACTCCCTTCCGCTCCACCCAGAGTTGGAGGGGTCATTTGATGGTGTACTATCCGCAAAATAAGGGGTGAAGGTACATACATTATAGTGCGCCCAAATTTCGCCATGCAATAGAGGACGAGCCTATTGCCATCAAACTTGCACAAATCCAGACTCCGGGCTGCAACTGAGAAATTTCAGATGGAAAAACCCGATAACACTTACCACGACCCAGGAATACTCGTTGCTCCTCAGGCGTTGTTTTATATCGAAAATGGAGGGGATTTGATTCTTTTACTTTATTTACTGAATGTTGGAGGTCTCAATATACAAGCTCGTTTAAGAAAAAATATTGTTTGTATTTATTTATTTAATACTTTAAGCACACAAATGTACGGACTTAGTGCCATAGGCATTTTTTTCCAGTCAACCTTTGGGTGATGCAGAGACAAACAGCGGTAGGTGCTATTGTGAAAAATTTAGGAATAAATATTTTTAAATATAAAGTGACGCAATAATCTATTAAAACTATAAATATAATGTAATACCTAACTAAATACACGAATATACTAAAAACAAATATTTAGTATTTATCAATCGTAACTCTGAAATGCGTTGCTCTTGCAATGCCATCATAGAACGCAATGTTTGAATTTGTGGATTTCTTTGAAAGCATTCTGAAAGTTTATATTTAAGCTGCAAAAGCTTTTATAATACAACGAAAGAATCATGTGGATGCTTTAGCGTTAGTGATGAAATAATCTAAAAGTGTTGTTAGTAACAACAACAAACACGTGTTGTGACTTTAAACTCTTTTGGGCATGGCGCCTTTTTCAAGTTAAGGCATTTCCTCAAGATGTTCTCCTTCAAATACTCAAGCCATTAAGTATACTTAAAACATTTCCACTTTTCCAATATTGTACTGGACTTATTTTAAAAAATTTAAAGAATCTCTTTCAAAATGCTTACGTGACCAAAGGGACACAGCCAATGTTTTTATTAGTTTAGTTTTTTTAGCTAGATCGATGGCTGTGAACGAATCAGGTCGCCAGTTTAGAGTGACATGGGTAAACAGACTGGCTGCCAACCGGTGCCAAATTGGATGTTGTTTATTTTTCTTGTGTGTTTCATGAAAGATGTCTGGGGTGAGTAGATAGTTTGATGGTGGTCGTTAGTTTTTCAAAGTAACTGCGCTTTCTGTCGTTGTATTTAGGTATTTATATCAATATTTTGCATTACGCTTACTTGCTAAATAAACCTAGCTACTAGATCGAACTTCCGTATCGCTCGTAATACTCTGTACACTTAGCGAAAGGGCTATTATTATTTTTTTTATTGTGGGAAATCATCAAATGACCTTGGGAGCTCTGGGTGGAGCGGAAGGGAGTGTCAGACTTTTACTGACTAAAACCCACCCGTGTTCCTTCCTTAGCCCTTTATGTTCCGGGGCAGCGGTAACCCTTTCGGACAATCCCGCTGACAAGGCAGGCTTCGGCCCTAACGGGCCCCTTCACTGACGGGCCCCTTCACTGAACGGGGCTCTTCACTGAAGCGAAGGGGCTTGTGGCTAAGGAATAACAGCCGCACGGTTCGATCGATCAGGTTATTAAGCTACGCTTGCCGCGGTTGGTCCGTCGATGGGTGACCGACTTTACATACCAAGACCCTCCGTGCCTCGGACAGCACGTTAAGCCGTTGTCCCGGCTGTCATTCGGGGATCTTTGACAGTCGTTACGGGTGGTCAGAAGCCCGAAACTCTATAGCTGGATTCACACCAAACGATCAAGTGCGCTCCGATCGCGCGCGGCACCTCGTCATCGACCGCGCATTGTTCTTGTCGCGCCCGATCAGAGCGCACTGGATCGTCTGGTGTTGATCCAGCTGTTAACCAGTCTTACCAACCCCGTGTTCGTTTCGTGTGGATCTTTGGCCTGAAATTAAGAATTTGATTGATTGATTACCTAAAGTCACTGGGTTGTGGAGGTCAGATAGGCAGTCGCTCCATGTAAAATACTGGTACCTATTCAGCTGCATCCGGTTAGACTGGAAGTCGACCATCTATCAAAAAGTACTCTGTGAAGTCGACCTCAACATAGTAGGGAAAAGGCTAGGCAGATGATGACTTGTCGAATGATAGCTAGGCCAAAAAGAGTGTAATATTTTGACCGTCACGACAATTTTGTTATGTCACCAACGACTACAATATAATGCGGTGTAAAAGGTATGTACCTACAGGTATATATTTTTGTATGTCACAAAGGTGTCGTGATGGTTCAGCCGTCATTCGCCAAGGCAAATAAGATCTTATATGCGATATAAATGAAGAGAAACCTAACTAAAACATCTTCTCCCCTCAACACCGTTTTCAAAGTATAAAACGCAGTCAAATGCAAATAACTTACTGAGAAACAAAATAATGTTAATTTCTCCACAATTTCTAAAGAACACCGCACAGTCTCCTTTGTGTTAATATTATTAATTCTGAGTATTTCTATAAAACGCGGCACACTGTCTAACAATGTTGCCAACTTCTTTGAATCCGAACTCATTTGAATACTTTGTAATGATGTTTTTACGATGCATTTAGATGCATCTACAGTGTGCCCAGATTCCCATTCTAACGAGTCGTAGGTCGTTGATTCGAACCCAGATAGGCGCTTTACTTTGTGTAAATTATTTCGTCACCACTAGGCACTTTCAAAACGGTGAAGACACCCACACATCTTGAGGAAACCGGCATGTCTTAGAAGCTAAAATTAAAAGACATCTACCAACCCGCACTGGGCTCGCGTGGTGAATTATGGCCCACTCCCTCTCACAGAGAGGAGGCCTGTGTCCCAGCAGTGCAAACATTATCAGGTTGATTATGCTACAGTGTGCCCGGTATATTATGGTGTCTCAAATAATATACCTTTTGTCTAATTATAGACATTTCTAATTAGGAGCTAGAAGTACCTAGCTGGGCATAGACGAGGATCGAGTAGGTAGGTTAGGTAAACAAAGTTATAAACTACTAAACAATGCTGCCTACTTATCTAAAACTTTTTGCCAATATGAACCAACATGGCGTCGTTCCGAGCATAACCTACTTACATCAAATCTTGGCAAAAAATCGAAAGAAATACTTACTCCACACTATGCCAGAATATAACCGATACAAGAGTCATCATCATCATCTGCCTAGCCTTTTCCCAACTATGTCGGGGTCGGCTTCCAGTCTAACCGAATGCAGCTGATTACCAGTATTTTATATGGAGCGACTGCCTATCTAACCTATAACCGATACAAGAGTAATTTGGTTTAAAATGACGTTAAGCAGAAATGCAATGTGCTCAATACAGTTTTAGCTATCTTTTAGTGCCTACCCGACACTAGATTTTAACATTTCCAGACCGTTACATCTTTAAGTCGACTACATGACCTAAAGCGCGGTCTTGATAAATACCGCAGCGCTGGTATTCTGTTAACCACCTACGGACATCACGGTCGCCGGTCGGTTGTCAGGGTTGGCTTAAAAGAACGAGAAGCGCGATGACACAACGCTGGTAATTTATTTATTGCAAAATATGAAGCAATTATCTATTTACAAAAAATCTATTGTTTGGACTAAAAAATTAAAAACTAGTTCTTTAGTATGTTGCTTGTCTGATATATTATGTATATTAGTAGGTTTTTATAGGTATATTTTTTTGTAATTATAAACAAGAAAGTTTTTAGAGATATCTTCATGATTTTTTTCTATCGTATCTAAATTAGTGACACGAGACTATAATGTCTACGTAGTGCCAACCACTAGAACCAAACAACAACGACAACAACAACCACTAGACAATTAAGCGCTTCTGGACTGCTGAAAGTAACGGCCAGGAATTAAACCTACCTACCTTTAGTAGGTACCTACCTATATTCAACTGTGCTGTGTGACTAGAATCTATTAACTATTTAGTTGTAATTTTTGACGTTCAAAAGTGCCTTTAATGTGCCTATTTGAAATAAATGATTTGACTTTGACTTTGCTATAGATAGATGGGTACAACTGTGTTCCTGTGATTGTGCTGGAGCAATATTTTCAAATGCAAATCAAACCTTACCTTGACGAAACCATTCAGCATGTTTTAAAAAGCTGTGCCCTTTCCTAGCGCCTGACCTCGTATGAGCAATGGGTGACCTGCCGGCATTTGCGAAGGCATTCGGAATGTATGACTGCTATGACATATTTCCATGGATTGTGGAAGAAAGGGAGATATGTCGTAGATCGGAAGTTTTTCACGAGGTTCCAGCCACACTACTTAACATTAAGAAGGAAGCGCTAAGGTAGCCCGCGAAATTCTTTTCTTACGTTTTTTGCAATTTGCTGGTCAGTATTAAGTTGTACGTTGATTAAAATATGATTCGCGGTCGTAACAAATATTCAATTATTTATTTATTTATTTATTTATTTATTTATAGGAGAACCAACAGCTATAACAAAAGCATAACAATAGTAAAAGAGACATAAAGCCAATTACAGGTTCTCACGGGTAAAAACAGAAAATGTAGTAGAAATCTTAGGATCACTAACAAGCACTATAAAAAGGAATACAAATATAAGGTATATAAACACTAAGCACTTTTAAAAAAGTCAGCGTTCAGCCGAGTGCGTGCAGAATAGAGTTTGATAGTAAATGGGTCAAATGAGAACTTTTGCAAAGAATATTAAAGTCTTAGAATCTATAATCATTAGAATCAAGTAGAAGAAGTAATACAACTTGTTATGTTAGTATAATTGTTAAATGTCAAGATTTCATGAAATAGTCATTCTTGGGGATTACTTGGGCTTAGAGAGTTGTGTTGATGACTTTAATGATTATAATTCTGTAAATACATATTTGTTACGGCCGCGAATCATATTTTAATCAACGTACAACTTAATACTGACCAGCAAATTGCAAAAAACTTTAAAAAAATTGAATTTCGCGGGCTACCCTGGCGCTTTCGCCATAAATTATCACTCCTTCAGATGTGGCAAACCTAGTCTTACCAACATTTCCCCAATCATCAGTTAGTGTGAATAAACACAAGCGGCACTTTGCGTTAATATACAAGGTGTAACGGAAAGGGGGTATCAATCCTGAAGGAGATGATGATTTACTATTACTATGGGAGGTCAACATTTTTTTTTCATATTTCGACCTATATTCTTTGGGGAAAGTGGTTCAGTTTCATGAGCACATTCACCTCCTTCAGGGTTGATACCCCCTTTCCGTTACACCTTGTATATAAAAAAATATATTATATTGCATGGGTCGACGGCAGGTGCAACTGCAGCCGCCGACATGTCTACGGCTGCCGTCGACAACGTGCCGCTTGTGTATTTGAGCACAGTACTCGAACACACGAGCGGTACCTACGTTGTCGATGGCAGTCGCGGACGCGTCGACGGTGGTTGTCGAATAGTGTAGACGGCTGCAGTTGACGCATGCCGCTCGTGTATAAGAGCGAAATCCTTTCATGTAGTAATAGCTGTTACTGGTCACAACTCCAGATTCCGCTATTAAGAACTTCCTGTCTCCTGATAGGAAAATCCAGCCATTGGTCACTGACCATGGGACCACTTTACCCAAAGTGGAGATCGAATCCAGGATTACATTCTCATCAGTTGAGATTGCGATGGCTATATCGAGGCAGACAACAGTACCTACTTTAATCAAAGAAATGAAAGTAAAAAACCGGCCAAGTGCGAGTCGGACTCGCACACGAAGGGTTCCGTACCACAAAGAAAAAACGAACGAAAAAAACACATTTGTTGTATGGGAGCCCCCCTTAAATATTTATTTGATTTTGTTTTTAGTATTTGTTGTTATAGCGGCAACAGAAATACATAATTTGTGAAAATTTCAACTGTCTAGCTGTCGCGGTTCTTGAGATACGGCCTGGTGACAGACAGACGTACGGACAGACAGCGAAGTCTTAGTAATAGGGTCCCGTTTTTACCCTTTGGGTATGGAACTCTAAAAAGTTTTTTTAATTTTTTCGGGTTCCATACCCAAACGATAAAAAAGTCAGCCGGTATGTGTGTCTTTTTCGAACATATTCAATCATCAATTATATTTATGAGAGCAGTGGTGGCCAAGTGGTAACGGTACCTACAGTCAGGGTTCGAACCTACGACCTACAACTTACGAGTTGTAGGTCGTAGGTTCGAACCCTGACAGGCGCTTTACTTTGTGTAAATTATTTCATCACCACTGCTCTCAAAACGGTGAAGGAAAACATCGTGAGGAAACCGGCATGTCCTAGAACCAAAAATTCGAAGACATGTGACATCTGCCAACCCGCACTGGGCCCGCGTGGTGGATTACGGCCCACTCCCTCTCATAGAGAGGAGGCCTGTGTCCCAGCAGTGGGAACATTATAGGCTGATTATGTAATTATATTTATGACGTATCCGGCCATAACATCTTATTTCTACATTCTGTGTACACAAACGACTTCACTTATGACAATCGACCTATGACACCAACATCTTAATTGTCATTCTTTACGTAGTGTTTTAAAACTGAACGGTTGAAAATGTATGGGCGATGTATCCGGGAAGTAAATAATGTATGGGCGCCGTCTCCGGTAGGTAAGGATAAATATTAGATTATCATTTCCTTTGAGTTTCGTAAGAGGCTATAGTTTGCCTAGGGCTGGTGTTATTTTATTTAATGATAAAATAATTAATGGTTTTTAGGGTTCCGTAGCCAAATGGCAAAAACGGAACCCTTATAGATTCGTCATGTCTGTCTGTCTGTCTGTCTGTCCGTCCGTATATCACAGCCACTTTTCTCCGAAGCTATAAGAACTATACTGTTGAAACTTGGTAAGTAGATGTTTTCTGTGAACTGCATTAAGATTTTCACACAAAAATAGAAAAAAAACAATAAATTTTAGGGTTCCCCATACTTAGAACCGAAACTCAATTTTTTTTTTCATCAATCCCATTCGTGTGGGGTATCTATGGGTAGGTCTTCAAAAATTATATTGAGGTTTCTAATATCATATTTTTCTAAACTGAATAGTTTGCGCGAGAGACACTTCCAAAGTGGTAAAATGTGTGTCCCTCCCCCTGTAACTTCTAAAATAAGAGAATGATAAAACTAAAAAAAATATATGATGTATATTACCATGTAAACTACCACCGAAAATTGGTTTGAACGAGATCTAATAAGTAGTTTTTTTAATACGTCATAAATCGTAAACCACAATTTACCATTCATTCAATCAACTCAAAAATAAAAAAAACATTTAATTTCATTAACATAAACCTTATGCATAAACCCGGATGTTACGGAACCCTCGGTGCGCGAGTCCGACTCGCTCTTGCCCGGTTTTTTTTATGCCTATCTCAAACTCAAAGCATTTATTTCAATTAAGTAAACCATTTACATGTTTACTTTCGAATTGCCAAAGAATCGGCCAGTTAGTCAGAAAGTTGAAGCTGGTTGCCCATTTCAAAACGTAGATCTTTATGGAGAAGAATGGGCAAAAATTCCAGAATATTTTCTGGAATTTTTGCCCATTCTTCATTATCATCTGCCTCGCTTTTTCCCAACTATTTTGGGGTCAGCTTCCAGTTTATTCTTAGTTTATCAGCCTTTAATTATTGATAATTTACAAATAATTTAAAACATCCTTAAAAACTTTTTACTTAACTTATTTTTTTAATTTGTTGTGTATTGTTCCTAACTATAGATAGAAAGTATTCCTGGAACGTTTTCTCACTAACGAGAATATGCATGTCGGTAGAAATGGGTCACGTCTTTATTTATTATTATTGCCCCTTATCACATAATTTATTTGAGTCAATGACACCATAAACTAGTTAGGTAAAAATAAAGACAGCTTTAATATCAAAATTAATATATTTTTTTTTTTGCTATTTGTTCAAACCAAATTACCTAGCTAGAGAAACTCAGCAGGCGTAATGGTATCGATATCTCACCATCACTATCACCATCATGTCAGTGAGGTATATAAAAAAAAAAAAAGATTTTTACTCATAGTCGTTGTCTCACCCAAAAAAAATATCATAAGTAAAATCATTTTTTTTTATTGCCTTATATATCGACCCACCCATCGCGTCTGCGAAGTTTCGCTATCTAATTTAATTTGACCCTGTTTAAACGCTCTCTTAATTTTTAGCTCACAAATCTGTAAATAGTCATCTTAATAAAACAGACGGTTTGGTCTATCATTTGTCGGGAAGCACAAGGAACAATTTCCAATACTTGCAATTTAATATCCCAGTGGAACTATGAAACGGTTTCAATTCTTAGTAAAATCAATATTTATTATTAAACATTAATGGACTTATTGGAACTATTTTCTGTGTTGGCAGTAAACTAAAACGATAAGTAAGGAACCAAACGATACGAACCAAAGTGGGTAATATTTATGGTTTACCCGTTATTTGTCAAATATAGGATATAATCATATTATATTATTTACTAGCTGACCCGGCAAACGTTGTTTTGCCAGATAAATTATTTATTGCTGCCCACTACTTCGTTTGCGTGGTGTCCTACCCCTTACCCTACCCTACTCTATCCTACTCCTACGCTGCCCCTACACTACTCCCCCCCTACTCCTATAAAAAAAAAAGTTCCTACCCTACTCCTACCCTACTTCTACCCTTCTCCTAACCTTCTCCTACCCTACTCTACTTCTATCCTACTCCTACCGTAGGGTAGGAGTAGGATAGGAACTTTTTTTTTTATAGGAGTAGGGTAGGAGTAGTCCTACCCTACTCCTATAAAAAAGAAATTAATAAGTATCCTATGTCCTTCTCCTGGTTCTAAGCTATCTCCCCACAAATTTTCATTCAAATCGGTTTAGCCGTTCTTGAGTTGTATGGATTCGAATCTATAACCTACAACTCGTAAGCCTGTCTGGGTTCGAATCTATAACCTACAACTCGTAAGTCGCGGCAGTAACTACTGGGCTATCACCGCTCTTGATTCCTTATTCCAATGTCTTCATCATTTCAGCCACAAGACGTCCACTGCTGGACATAGGCCACCCCCAAGCACCTCCACTTCGACCGGTTTTGTGCTTCTCGCATCCAACGGATGTCCAATGCATAATATAACATACCTAATCAGCCTATACTGTTCCCACTGCTGGGACACAGGCCTCCACCCTGTGGGAGGGAATGGGCCGTGATCCACCACGCGGGCCCAGTGCGGTCCAATATATCTTCGGTATCTTACAAGCAAAGACATCTTTTCTTACAAGTCTAGGTACTTTATTAATGTAAGTACCCATGTGTAGTAGGTATAATATGGGTTTTCCCAATCCATTGAGGAGTATGACACTCGATAGCCATCTGGGACATTTTAGGATTCCATGTTATCAAATCTTTTATCACTCTAGGGAAAACCCGTGGTTTGGATCTTTAGGATCACCTATGTAATTTCCTGTAGAATCAGTTTATTTTAACCCTGTAATAAACATACAAACATCTTTACTGTCTAATCTACAACGTTATTTTTAGTATATGCGAAACCTGATTAAAGTTCGTTCAGAATAAGTAACTGAATCGATTCCAATAAGTTTTACCCCATGTTATATTTTGTCCCAAAAATATTAAAAAAAGGTTAAAAGTTGGACACCGAGCAACACTAAGTAGGTTATCCAATGTCCGCGCCGAACGGTTAGGTACCTAGGTACTATTTATCAATGAACGCAAGAAGGGCGCGGCGCGGTGAGCATGTTTTTGTACGGACAGACAGGTAACTTAACAAGCTTATAACTTTGTGATTTTTCATGATACAGTTTTGAAATGTTGAACATAGATTCTTTACATAAAAATACTAGACACGTGTTTCGGGTTTCGCTTAAATAAAAAATAATGTTGTCTACTAATAATAAAGCCGAAGAGTTTGTTTGTTTGTTCGAATGCGCTAACCTCTGGAACTACCGGTCGGATTTTGAAAATTGTTTTTGCATTTGATAACCCAATTCTTAAGGAAGGCTACGCTAAGACCTTTAGGGGCAGAGCAAAAAGAAGAGAAGTCGGAAAGAACGGTAAGCGAAAACGAAGTAATAGCGTGGGCAGACGATGCGATGCGATGCGACGGGGTGGGTGGGGGAACAGGAAACTTCAGGCGGACGAAGTCGCGGGCAGAAGCTAGTTCTAAATATAAGATTTCAACGCAATCAATACCAAATTACTTAGAAATACTTACTATTAAATAATTCCGGATGCGATAATTAGGTAGTTATTATTAAAATACATGTTTATTGGGTATTATTATTGCTTGTAAATGTAGTTATCAAGCAACACGCAATAAATTCAAAGATGGGTAATTATTGTGACGCAAGGTTCGCTACCTCTGACTTATTTATTATAGCTCAAGTAAAGTAAGTAAAATAACATAAATATTTCGTTATTATCTTTTTTATTCAATAAATATACATACAAATTACGTGTTTAAATATTTGAATGTAAAAAAAAAAACATAAAATTTTACAAATATAAAAAATAGTAGCCCACCGGTATCGGGAACTGGGTCGAAGCTGGGGCTCCAGAGAGAGGAAGCTTCCAACGATATGAGTCTTGTCCAGACGTACAGCTTTCTGAACCAAGTCTCAATTGTCGTAATTCATAGTCTGGAGGCCTAAAAAGGCCACTTTGGAGAATCATAAAAGGATAACATTAAGAATCGTAATATGGCGAAGACAGTCCGTGTTTTTCTTTTTTTCGCTGCACTACGTAGGTATAATCAAAGAGATTGGGATTAGATTTGGATCGGATAGATTGGTATTTTAGCACAGATAAAAAAAAAATGAAAAATGCTTCACAAATGGTATTTGTTACGATTAACTTAACGGTTAACTGTTCATTTTGTTATCCTTTTATGATTTTGCCAAAGTGGCCTTTTTAGGCCCCCTCAGTTGCAATCTATCAAAAATACTTCTAATGTCCCTACATTTTTGACAAGTTTTTGACGTCACCTTGATTGTCGCAGAGATTGCGACTAGATTTTTAATGTTTTTTTACAAATTACGGAAATTGGCCTTCAGATCGTTTCCCGAAGGTTTAGAAATGCTAATCCTTCAAGCGATGCAGAGATGGGTCGCTAGTTAATGATAAAATCTTGCAGGTCTATCTCTCACGGGGGCCCTTGAGGGGCCCGTGGCTAAATAATAATAGCCGCATCCACGTGACCATCTTTACATACCGTGACCCCTCCGTGCCTCGGAAAGCACGTTAAGCCGTTGGTCCCCGCTGTCATTCGTAGATCTTTGGCAGTCATTACGGGTAGTCAGAAGCCCGAGTCTGACAACCAGTCTTACCAAGGGGTATTGTATTACCCAGTAATTGGATTGTGGAGGTCAGATAAGCAGTCGCTCCGTGTAAAATACTGGTATTCAGCTGCATCCGGTTAGACTGGAAGCCGACTCCAACATAGTTGGGAAAAGGCTAGGCAGATGATGATGATATCTCTCACGGTCATGCTTCGGATGGGTGTTCGTCATGCCCTATGCTTGCCTTGGAAGGTGATGTTGACTGTCACGGGTCACCTGAGTAAAGATGACGTTAGTCTCATCAGTAGGTACCACATTTTATTATAGGTAAATTTTTTATAATGCTTCCTAAATAGGTAGATATTCTTTTACTAGCAGGGCCCGCGGTTTCACCCGCCTAAGTGTCGATCTCGTGGGAATATCGGGATAAAAACTATCCTATGCCCTTTCCCGGGACTCAACCTATCTCTATACCAAATGTCATCTAAATCGGTTCAGCGGTTTAAGTGTGAAGAGGTAATAGACAGACAGACACACTTTCGCATTTATAATACTAACAGCACCCCGCGGTTTCACCCGCATAAGTGTCGATCCCGTGGAAATATCGGGATAAAAACTATCCTAACGTCCTTTCCCGGAACTTCAACCATCTCTATACCAAATTTTATCCAGCGGTTTAAGCGTGAAGAAGTAACAGACAGACAGACAGACACACTTTCGCATTTATAATATTAGTATGGATTGTAGTATGGATGAGTAATCCTAGTGGATTACTCATCCATAGTGACTAGTATATGCTAGTGCATATACTAGTCACTTATTACCTAACTACTCATAATTACTTAGACAAAAAAAAAAGATTTATTTCTAGGAGCTGCTAACGTCAATACGTACAATTCAATATAGGAATTCTTTTAAATGACTAATCGTCTAGTGTTTATAGCGGTCCTCAATTAAATAAACACAGTCCCGGCGCCTGTTTTAAAATACTCGTATAAATGTATAAATCTTGCTCTTTATAATTAACTAGCTGCGCCCCGCGGTTTCACCCGCGTAAATGTCGATCCCGTGGGAATATCGGGATAAAAAGTAGCCTATATGTTAATCCAGGTTGTCAGCTACCTCCATAGCAAATTTTATCCAAATTGGTCCAGCCGTTTGAGCGTGAAGAAGTAACAAACATATAAACACAAACACACACTCACACACACACTCACAAACTTTCGCCTTTATAATATTAGTGTGATAGGAGCTATGTTTATTTATTTTTGTCTCAGATTAGGTGGAGCGACGATCTTCGCAGGATGGCTGGTAGCAGAGTTGAATGGCGTGCAATAGGAGAGGCCTTTGTCCAGCAGTAATAATAATAATAATAATAATTTATTTTATAACCATAAATAGTACACATTTTGTTTGTAATGGCGCCTCCTTTTAAGCAGATAATGCTTGTGTTAGGAGACGCCGCTCTCTCTGAGTTACATTTAGGTTTATTTATGTTATGTTATAATTATGTGTTGGCATGTGAGGTAGAAAAGGTGTGGTATGATGTGGTGTGGTGTGGTATGATGTGGTGTGGTGTGGTATGATGTGGTGTGGTGTGGTATGATGTGGTGTGGTGTGGTATGATGTGGTGTGGTGTGGTATGATGTGGTGTGGAGTGGTATGATGTGGTGTGGTGTGGTATGATGTGGTGTGGTGTGGTATGATGTGGTGTGGTGTGGTATGATGTGGTGTGGTGTGGTATGATGTGGTGTGGTGTGGTATGATGTGGTGTGGTGTGGTATGATGTGGTGTGGTGTGGTATGATGTGGTGTGGTGTGGTATGATGTGGTGTGGTGTGGTATGATGTGGTGTGGTGTGGTATGATGTGGTGTGGTGTGGTATGATGTGGTGTGGTGTGGTATGATGTGGTGTGGAGTGGTATGATGTGGTGTGGTGTGGTATGATGTGGTGTGGAGTGGTATGATGTGGTGTGGTGTGGTATGATGTGGTGTGGTGTGGTATGATGTGGTGTGGTGTGGTATGATGTGGTGTGGTGTGGTATGATGTGGTGTGGTGTGGTATGATGTGGTGTGGAGTGGTATGATGTGGTGTGGTGTGGTATGATGTGGTGTGGTGTGGTATGATGTGGTGTGGTGTGGTATGATGTGGTGTGGTGTGGTATGATGTGGTGTGGAGTGGTATGATGTGGTGTGGTGTGGTATGATGTGGTGTGGTGTGGTATGATGTGGTGTGGAGTGGTATGATGTGGTGTGGTGTGGTATGATGTGGTGTGGTGTGGTATGATGTGGTGTGGTGTGGTATGATGTGGTGTGGAGTGGTATGATGTGGTGTGGTGTGGTATGATGTGGTGTGGTGTGGTATGATGTGGTGTGGTGTGGTATGATGTGGTGTGGTGTGGTATGATGTGGTGTGGTGTTGTGTGGTGTGGTGTGGTGTGGTGTGGTGTGATGTGATGTGATGTGATGTGATGTGATGTGATGATATGTGTATGTGGTGCAATGTGATGTAATAAGATGTGGATGATGTGAGGGTGACTGACATTAGTTCATGGGCTGAAGGAGTGACTCTGTGAATGTGTATGTAAATGGTTACAGCAGTGGACAGCCTACAGCAGTGGACTGCTGTAGGCTGATGATGATGATGATGACTGTCTGCTTTTTAGCAATTTATGGCAAAACTAGGTACGTAAAGTATCACCGCTAAAAAGGTGGAGTGAGCTTGAAGTGAGCCGTATTTCCACCTCGCACTTGGGGGCCTCAAAATACCACTTTGGAATGAAAATAAATTATAATGGACAGTTAACTATTAAGTTAATCGTATCAAATCCCATTGGTGAAGGATTTTTCAGTATTGTTTTTTGTGTGTGCTAAAATACCAATCAATCCAATCCCAATGTATTTTATTATACCTACGTAGTGCAGCGAAAAAAAGATAAACACGGACTGTCTTCGCCATATTATGATTCGTAATGTTATCCTTTTATGATTCTGCCAAAGTGGCCTTTTTAGGCCTCCTGTTTCCAGGGATTGACACTACTGATGAGTTCACTTTCTAAGTTTTCTCGGTGAGATTTTTACGGAATAGACAGACTGGCGTTAAAGAGACACGTCGAGTTTTGACTATGACTGCTACTCATGTAAGAGTATCAGAAACGATGGTCTACAATTCGGGATAAAGTGATTCGGGATAGCGTTCATTCGGATTTGCGTGATTCGCGATATAGAGTTTATTCGGGATAGCGTTAATTCGGGGTAAAGTGATTCGGGATTTCGAGTTTCGGTCTAATGTTTATGAGTCCTACAAAGCTGAACAATTTTCCTTTTTCCTAAAAGTCCAAAAGATTTATCTATTCAATTCAAATAGTTTTTTTTTTAATGACAAGCAAAGCCGATAATGACTATTCTGCCGATCATGTCTCTAGTTTTTTATACGGCGGCTAATGAAAGAATAACGTTATGACACCTGTCAGTTTCATACAAACGAATACGTGTTTTGCGAATTTGATCTTTATTAACTACTAGAATTGTCGCACTGACAGGTGACAGAAACGCATTCTCTCGACGACCGGATTATAACTGGCAAGGTAAACAACGGTTTTTTCGTAAGCTGAGTCAGGAACTTCAGCAAGTTTGTGACAATTTAGGCGCCATATCGTGGGAACACAGTTTGTTCCACATTTTTTGTCTTCATTTCATATTACATCATCTTATTAAATGTCTGCAGTATGAGTGTTCAGTCAAAAATAGCAACAGCTGTGTCTAATTCTTTATTTTTAGTTCGCGGGCTATTTCAGTGGCCGCCATATTGGCATTTGTAACTGTCAAATTGGTTTAATTTTGGTGGCGTTCTTTTTTTGACAGAAATACTCGCTCATTTTGTGAATGGCTGGTGTGTCCTATGTTTTGAGGTTGGTTTGATTTAGAGTATGAATTGAGTAAGTAAGTTCGGGTAAAGTCGGAAAGAACGTTTTAAGTTTCTGTGCAGTTTCCAAGATTTACCAAAATTTTCTAATTGCAAAGTTTTTAGTAGGTAGGTACTGGAAAGGTTGTCTGCTAATTGCTAAAGTCGACCTTAGGTAGTGCAGGCTGGCAATAAAATAACTCTAGTTGCATTCGAACAGTCAAGTTCGTTTAGAATGAGCTTTCAAGGTTTTTCTTTGGAAGAAAGAGTGATAATATAGCCGAATAAACGCAGAAAATATAACGATGTATGATTTTGCCACATAAGTACCCCTGCTACAGTACCTACAATCTCATTCGGTATGAAAATATCTTTATCTAGGTATGTAGGTATTCTTTCAGGGACCTTGGTCCAACAAACTTAATTTCAAATTACATTTCTCAAAATATAGAATGAAAAAAATATCATAAATTTATTTAGAATGTGTAAAGCATTTAATGAAAAGGTCATTGTTGGTAGCCAGCTGGCTGTAGCAGCTGGTAAAACCATGGTGTTACATATGGAAAGTTTCTGAAGAAGTGGTCTGCATGATGTTGAGCAGACGAACAACATTCTAAGAAATGTTCTAAAGGATTATTATGCTAGGCTGTACTGGGATCGAGCTGAGGCATGGAATGCATGGATGCATAATGTGGTGTATCTTGGTATATGTACTGGTTTTTCTTCATGTTGCTGAGGACAAGCTTCTGACGAGTTGCTTTACTAAACCTGTGTCAATTTTATTCAAAGGCCGATCTTCTTTTTTGTTTAAGGCGTGCTACACACTTGTTCGGGTTGGCGTTAATCGGCACAGCAAAAAAAGTTAAGGTTCCGCGCTAACTGATGCGAATTCCAGGGAAATTATTTAAAAGTGTATTTCGAGAGAGATCCTACTTCCATGAAACATTCTACTTAGGTTGGTAGCTACATGGAAATCATATAACATGACAAAAGAAGTTTTGCGTAATTTTTTGGCCTTATTTTTTAGTAGCTGTGCCCGCGACTTCGTTCGCTTGCATGTCGAATAACAAATTAGATTTCATAGATTTTTTTTGCGTAGATGGTGGTCACTAAAGTTCTTTTTCTCAAAAAATGAAGCCTTAGTTACTCCTTGCCCTTGCTTCTTGCTTGCCACTGAAAGTCGTTCCACCCGTTTCGGAGATTAACCGGAACAAACAGACAGATAAAAAAAATCTTTTTTTTATAAGTACCGTACTGTATACTTTCAAAATAATATGCATTTAGTAAAAAGCTGATTTGACATTATAAACAGACACTTCAATTTTATTCAGTTGTATGTACCTATATAGATTATAAACCACAGAAATACATAAGTAACAAAAATAAATCAAACACTACAAAAATATATACAATGGGCGGCCTTATTGCTTTCTCAAGCGACAACTCAACAACAAACAACTTATCAAAAGTAAGGCGACCTTAAAAACGACGACCTTAAAAAGTTGTCTGCGACAAACTGGAGGCGAAAGGCGGAGGACAGGGTGTTGTGAGGCAGCCTGGGAGAGGCCTATGTCCAGCAGTGGACTGCGATAGGCTGAGTTGGTTGGTGAAAAGTAAAGCGATCCATTTATTAACCGACTTCTAAAAAAGGAGGAGGTTCTCAAATCGGATGTTTGTATTTTTGTTTTTAAAAAAAGACAACTCGAGCATAAACTAAACAAAAAAGTATGTAAGGATCGTAGCAGGTGGTACCCCCTCAGATACATCTGAACAAGATTAAGTCTGGACTTTAAATAGAGACTGTGACTTTGTTTCGGCCTTTCTTCTAAGAGTAGTCAGATAGGAAACGCCGACCTCAGTTTTTATTTTTTATAATCTAATCTAACTAGCCTGTATTATGCCACTGCAGGGGCCAGGGCAGGACCCCTCAGGGCCGAAGCCTGCCGGGCCAGCGGGATTGTCCGAAAGGGTTACCGCTGGCCCGGAACATAAAGGGCTAAGGAAGGATTACGGGTGGGTTTTAGTCAGTAAGAGTCTGACACTCCCTTCCGCTCCACCCAGAGCGGGAGGAGACATTTGATGATTTCATATCCAAAAAAAAAAAAAAGGGGCAAAGGCCTCTTAATTATAATATGACGTGTTTTAAGTGATTCCGATATATATTATTTACAGAATAAACAATTTCATGTTATATTCATTTCCCCATGAGAAGAAGGCGTGAGAGTATGTACATATGTGTATAACTCGACCCCACATGTGTGTAAACATATTTCGGAGCGCCATAGTCTGAAAACACCTTAAGAATCGGCCTCAATATTTTTTGGAATGCAAATAAATGATCAAACGGTAAGGTGCAGTTACGTGCAAATTAAATTACTTTTTTTTTATCAATAACTTACATAAAATATGTCAAGCCCCTGGAGGAGTTTGGTGTTTTGACAGTGAGGCATATCTAATAATAATAATAATAATATTTAATAATAATACAGGTATCTGCCCGACCCAGTTCTCGAAAATGTACTGGGATCGATCCATCATCACTGACAGGACTATTGTTGCCAATAAGCCTGATATAGTGGTGATGGATCAATTAGTAGAGCGGCGCGCAGTGATTGTTGCCATACCTGTCCCGCATGATAAGAACCTCGTGGAAGCCGAGAAAGATAAACAAATCAAGTATCTTGAGTTGGCTCGCGAGGTTGTCGACATGTGGGATGTTGACTCAGCAATCATTGTGCCGATAGTCGTGACAGCCAATGGGCGAATAGCCAAGAGCCTCGACCAACACCTGAAGAGGCTCTCGTTGGGCAGCTGGATCAAGGGCTTGATTCAGAGAGCAGTACTTCTGGACACGCCCCCATTGTTAGGAGGTTCCTCTCTCTGGAGCCCTGACCGCTGGTAGCTTGGACCCTGTTCCCGATACCGGTGGGCTACTATTTTTAATATTTTTAAATGTTTTTATATTCTAATATTTAAATATATAATTTAATATATATATATATATATATATATAATGAAATAAAGGATTAAAATATTATTTATTCAAAAATATAAGGACTAACGTTAAATAAAGTTTTTCTTAAATCTATGTCAAGTTCACCCATGATTTGTGCCTGAACTAGGTAATCCTGTGTTTCAGGCGGCAGGTATTACCACCAAGAATCAGTTATCCGATGATCTAGCTAGTATATTACTTAATGTTTTATTGTTAACTTTTCCCACGACGATTAGAGAGTGGAGATAGTAACAAACTAATAAAAAATCACAGCCATTCCTTTAGCTTTCGCTATTGGTCTGTGGCGACAAGGCTCGTTCCTACATTTCTGCTAATTCAACTTTAATAACTAGATAAATGACATCTTGTGAACAACTTCAATAACCAAGTTTGGCAGATAAAGCAGTGAAAGCAGTTTGTAATTACTTACTTACAAGATTGCAGAAATGTCTTTAGAATCAGTCTCTTTATGTCCCTTTTACGTTTTCCCTTTTACAGGACTATTTTAATCATCGTTCTCTATTCCCCACAGGCTTTAGCCCGCGACTTCGTCCGTGTGAAACTTCGGCCTTAAACCCATCCCGTCGCATCCCATCACTCGCCCGCGCTACTATTTCATTTCCTTCTGACTTTTTCTTTTTTCTTGGCTCCTGAGGGTCCTAACGTGATGTTCTTTAACCTTTAGAATAGAATAGAATAGAATAGGATACTCTTTATTATGTACACCATATTAATTACAGACATAAGGTATAGAAACTGTACAAAGGGTGACACTATGGGCGGTCTTATCGCTAAAAGCGATCTTTTAAAGACAACCTTTGGATGGATTAAAAAGAGGAAGGACAGACAAATACTGCAGGTAGGCTGTGGTGTACCATTTACATAATACAATAAATACATACGTAAAGTATATTATACTAATCTAAATAAATATATACATATAACAATAAACATGAAACAGGAGCAAAGAAAAATATAATGATGATGTTTAAGGAGAGAGGAAGTGGTTTTTTCCTTTCGCAAGAATTAGGCTATAATGCAAAAATATTTTTCCAAAGCCGACTAGTAGATCAAAGATTACCCCTTCAACAAACAAACACACAAATATTTCTCTATGATATTAATTAGAGATAACCTTTTTATGGTTCCATAGAAAATTCTAGTAAAAATACACACACGTATAAGGAACCACAAGCTCGCCAGACATGCAGGTATGAATGAGCGTCGAGACAGAGTTATATTCGTGACTTACAAATAAATTATATGAGGTGCAAGTCCCAGTTGTCGGCCGCACGATTTTTTTATCATTGTTCTGGATTCGTGTTTTATTGCAACATGATTGCTTGAATATAAACAATGCAATCTGAGATTGTGCGGTGCATTGTCTGGTTCTGATTGGTAGAAATTATAGAGGTCTTTTATGAGTTTGTAATTTGAAGTTCCTTTTTTTTGTTCTATAAAGCAGAATTATAGCTCATCAAAAACAAACTCGATTTTATAAAGGCAATAAATTAAAAACAAAAATCTTAAACGTACGTCTTTATGGTGATACTTAAAACCTACGCAAATCGTTGTTTATTTTTATTTTGGTTTACTAATTCTATAAAAACATCTAAGTCAAGACAACCACCACAATTGATTGGAAACTCTAAAAACAAAAGAATTAAGTTCAAAGTACAATATTTGCGAATAAGTGACCGGTGACGATCAATTAGCATGTTTTATATACTAAGATAACATTGCTGTAGCCTTTAATACAAACATTATTCGCTATCAGAGCAATAATAGCATAAAAATGATATTAATTCTATTTTAAAACTTGTAGCAGTTTTATAGAGTAATTTATTGCTTATACATATATTTTTTTTGTTCTAGCTAGACTCTTTCAGCTGAAGTGGTTTTTTAAATTAAATTAGTTATGGAGAAAACTGTAGATAGGTTACAAATGAATAATGTTTCAAAATATTATGATAAAACATGCTTCAATCAGTAAACTGCTAAACAAATGAGTCCACTCCAAATTACCTCTACAATAGACCAACCATTGTCCAAAGAAAAAATGGAAAAAATTTAATACAATATCCAGATAATTTCCTTCAAACTGATGTAGGTAGATAGTTGGCCTCTTAGCAGGCAACTGGAGCAAATTCTATCGAACCCACAGTTATTCTGAAAATTACAACAAAGACAAAGAAAACATTGTAGACCAAACACAGATAAATACTTAGAAACATTCTTCGCTAGTTGGAGTTTTAAATGCTCAAAGAAATCAGCATTAACTTGACTGAGTAACATTAAAGTTTATCATACTACGTGAACTTATAACCTGGGACATCCCAAACACTGCAATAAATTACAAACGCAGACGTATTATCTGCATTGATTAGTTAAACAGCAAATTATGCAGATAAATTCACACCGTTCGAGCGTAATCGAAAAAATCAAGACCAATCCCGCTCCGTAGAACGGGCGCGTTCACCTAAAGTATTCCCAACGCGCGGCCATGTGCCAGTCCATGCCAGTCGCCCGTCCGCCGCGTTTGCACGATGCTGCGTCTACCTCTCCTCGTCATCCTCCTTACGCACCGCATCCGAACCGCTCACGTCACCGACACACCGTTTTCAAATCGTTTCGATAAATTGTATCAAAAATTGGAAAAGTTAACCGTTGCGCCTGAACGACAATCGGGTCAGACACCTGAAGAAAAGTTGTACGAAAAATTAGATCGTTTAAATTCTCTCTCGCCGGAAAGAGTGGAGTTGACTGATGAAGATGAGGAGTTGCTGTCGGCGATGAAGGCCTGGGGGGGTCTGAGCTCGGAGCAGATGGATGGAGTGGTGAAGGATTTGCAGCGGATGAAGGAGGAACGCAGAGAGGATGTTGCAGACCAGGAGTACGGGGAACCAGCCTGGGAGGACGAGGTAGGTGAATGATTCCAGTGATTTTTACAGGATATGTTTTGTTTACAAAATATTGGCGGCAGTGTGTGTTTGTAGTGTAAAAAAAATGTCAGTGTTAAAAATTTAAGTAAATAAAAGCAACAGCTTTTATTTACTTAAACATAAAAAAGAAACGTAAGTAATGTTATTTGATCAGCTTTTATTTAAATACTATTTTATTAGACAAAGAAATTAATAGAATTCATTGAAGCATTATTCGTAAACGACTTGGAATAAAAGTAACTTTTCATTTCAATGTCTTATTGAAAATAATTTTTATTATAAAATGTGCTACATAAAATTATACTCTGACTTAGTAATATTTGAGGATAATCGTATAACGAAACAAGGTTTATCATAAGTAACTATACGTTCAACAAAAAGTTAAAATAAATGAATGAGACTATTAAAAATTTAAAATTATATTGTTTTGTTTTTGATACGAATTGTACAACAAATACATATAATCTAATTGGAAACTGCAGAATATACTTGAATAACATGTACACAAATAATAATTGAAGCCCGATATTTTAAACGTTATCATTTTTTTTATCATAATTGTTCTATGTATTAGTAAGTACAATCATTTGTAACTAGCAACGCCCCGCGGTTTCACCCGCATAATTCTCCCATGTGGAATTTAAATTATATTGGGATTTTCTGGTTTTTCCACCGCCTTAATCCATACTAATATTATAAATTCGAAAGTAACTCTGGCTGTCTGTATGTTACATTTTCACGCCTAAACCACCTAAACCACGACTTTGACACAGGCCGCCTAAACCACTGAACGGATTTCGATAAAATTTGACAGAGAAATAGATTGCATCCCGGGGAAGGTCATAGGATAGTTTTTATCGACATACCGCGGGCTGAGCCGCGGACGGAAGTTAGTCTTCGATAAAAACAAGCTTGAAATCCAATCAAAAGCTTTAATAAAATGTGATAGACTTTTGAATAGTTAACACCAAGACAAAACTAAGTTCCGAAAGTACTTTTTAATATGATTTGTAGTACCTACACCAAAACCTCCATGGTTTTTCACTTTATATTAATTATAAATGAATATTATAAATGCAAAAGTAACTGTCTGGTACCCTTTTCGCACCTAAACGGCTGAACGGATTTCGATGAAATTTGGCAAACACTTAGAACATGACCAGCGGGGTAATTGCGTAATGCGCTAACAGTAAGAATGGCTTTCATTTTGACAGTTTAACCACATTGTTCATTGCGTTATTTACGTTATTGAGCAGATAAATTTTTCGAGTATATGAAGCAATGGTTTAGCTATATCCTTCAAAATTATTCAGATTGTGAATGAAAGTGTGACTATGTAATTAGGGTGATGGGTTAGAAAGGACATAATTATTACTTTTTAACCGACTTCAAACGTCTGTGTGGTGCCGGACTTAAAGATTTGCACCACCCCTGTACTTCCCGTGGGTGTCGTGAAAGGCGACTAAGGGTCTTACCGGAGAATGGGCAGCAGCGTTCTCTATTTATTCCACCATCATACCATATTGCGATCGCCAACCCGCCTGCCAAGCGTGGCGATTATGGCAAACCCCCAAAATTGGGGGAGGCCTATGTCCAGCAGTGGACGTCTATCGGCTGAAACGACGAACCGACTTCAAAAAAGGAGGAGGTTTCTTTATCCCATCAATACGTTCGGGGGTATAATCTTCAACCTCTACGCGGGCGAACCCGCGGGCATACTATTGTTATTAATAAAATAAACTCAAGCATGTGTCATGTTTTTGTTCTAGTTTTTTTGTAGACTCAGCCTGATTTTGTTGCTTATCTTTTTTATCGCTATGCAGGCGACTTAAGGGGCTTACATGACCTAAAGCGCGGTCACTGTCGGACTGCATAGAAAAGAAACAGAAGCGCGATGAAACAACGCTGGTGATTTATTGCAAAATATGAAGCAATTATTTAATTTTTAAAAATCTATTGTTTGGACTAAAAAACTAAAACACTAGTATTTTAGTATGTTGCTTGTAGAATAATCTGACAAAAAAAACAGAATGATTGTATGTATATTAGTATGGTTTTTGTTGTGAAAAGTTATAGATGTATCTTCATGATTTTTTTCTATCGTATCAAATTAGTTGTTTATGTTTTCAGTACATTATCTACCTAGCATATATCCTGAAGAATATCATATATTTTTCTGATTTTGTTTACTGTAGTCGATCATATACTTTTATTGTTTCTTAAACTTGCGTCTTTTGTGTTTAGGTCCTGTGAGCCCCTTAAATGCATTGCTTGTTTTAGTTTTCAGAAAGGTTTATCTTTCTCGGCTGAGATTAATGGACATGTTTATTTTTAAGATGTCCTATTATGATGCTGTAATGTCATTTTATTTTCTGACACCTATGCTCTAAAATTCAGTTGCAGTCAGCAAGCACGGTTATCCCTGCTTGTCTATTCTCTGTATGAGTCATCAACATCTGCCTAGCCATTTACCCCTTTGGCCAAGGCTCTTCCTGAGCCGTCCCGCCACCTCCTTTGCTAGCATGACTGCTTCGCAGAAGAAGGACTGCCGGAACTCCCGCTCGCCCCGGATGGCTTGCACCAGGGGCCCAAGTCTGCTATTTTTATAAATTTATCATTCCAACACGATCCCACTACCATCCCATTGTAATTTTGCTAAAAGTTCGTAATCTGCTAAATTCATAATGGTTGATCATTGGTCGGTCAATACTCGTAACGAATTAAAAGCAATGACTGCACAATGACGTTCTAATGGTAGGTCACTGATCAAAGGAACTGTCAACATTTTTACAGATTACCGCTCATGTCAGTAATTCATTTTTCATTATGTACGAGATTACCATTCTATGCCATTTCTTTCAATGGAGTGTCAGTGGTTGACCATTGGAAAGTCATAATAACGCCATTATATTAGTAGATTACCAAACTTGTCAAAATCAACAATTATGCTGCCCATTTCCCATCTCTAATATTAGTTCCACGATCCCTTCACGTTGCTCATCATCATCTGCCTAGCCTTTTTCCCAACTATGTTGGGGTCGGCTTCCAGTCTAACCGGATGCAGCTGAATACCAGTATTTTACATGGAGCGACTGCCTATCTGAACTCCACAACCCAGTTACTGGGTAATACGATACCCCTTGGTAAGACTAGTTGTCTGACTTTCGGGCTTCTGACTACCCGTAACGACCGTCAAAGGTCCACGAATGCCAGCAGGCAGCCTTCTCTGTATGAGTATTATATTAATAATAAAGCGTAAGAGCTTTTTTGTTTTAACGCGATAATCTGATTTGATGCGATGCACCGCGGTAACAAGAAATTTCACGCGGACAAAGGCGCGGGCAGAAGCTAGTGAATTGAATAAGGCTGCTGGCAATATTATTAAAAGTAAAGATATTATGATTTATGATTAATTAACAGAAGATGTTTAAAAATATAAAAAAAAATAAGATCCTCTGTAATGAATTTAATGATTTTCTATCAAACGATTAGATTTACAGCCAATCTAAAGTTTTACTCAAACGATTCTCCGAAGCCTATAGCTGCTAATAAAAATAATTACGTTACATGCAATACGTTAATTAATAATGGAATAAAAACAAGTTTCGTTTGACCGCAGGGTAGCATGATTTACATAAACCAGTCTTATGGAAATAACTTTAAAACTTATCAAACTCACAGAATATTGAAAAATGCGAGTATTTTTTTTCCAATCTAATGTCCGTTTTTTCCAATGGCAGATATTTTTTTCAACTGTCAGATTTTTTTTCAACCGTCAGATTATTTTTTCAACTGTCAGATTATTTTTATCTTAATAATAAGTATGTCGGTTTGGCATGTTTTCTATATAAAAGCTGTCGTAGTTATTCCTCAGGTAAAAGTTATCGGTTGATTGAAAAGTCAGCCCTTAATTTCATTACAGCTAATTATTATTATTCTACAACGTTATTTTTAGTATATGCGAAACATGAATTATAGTTGGTTCAGAATAAGTAACTGAATCGATTCCAATTTTATTATTTTTACCCCATGCTATATTTTGTCCCTAAAATATTTAAAAAAGGTTAAAATTTGGACACCGAGCGACACTAAGTAGGTTATCCAATCTCCGCGCCGAACGGTTAGGTACCTAGGTACTATTATCAATGAGCGCAAGACGGCGCGGCGCGAGCGGCGCGGGTGAGCATGTTTTTGTACGAACAAACGGGTAACTTAACAAGCTTATAACTTTATTGTGATTATTCATGATACAGTTTTGAAATTTTGTACATAGATTCTTTAGACAAAAATACAACACGTGTTTCGGGTTTCGCATAATACCAAAAATAATGTTGTATAGATAAATATAGCCAAGCAAGCAATCCTCCATCTACCTCTCCAGTATTTTTGAACAAAGTATTAGTTAGGTAGGTAGGTAACCGCTATCCGTGCGTGATTATCAAAATTTTCTATTATTTTTTAACAATTTATCACCTATTTTTGATCTTGACTGTACATAACCTAAATAATTTGTCACCCAAATTATACTGACCCAAATGTCTGTACTATGCGTTACACATATTTTAATTATCATTTCGTAAGACAACACGTTGTCTATAACTAGCTTCAGCCCGCGACTTCGTCTGCAAGAAAATTCTTGTTTTAAGATAAAATATAGATGATTTTTTTTACCGGTTCCAAATTTTTACAGGATGTTCTACCCATGAATATAAACAACTTTCACTCTGGGACCAACTCCGAAACCACGAAAAAGAAAATCAGCTGTTTCATACATTTTGGTCAAGTGGGTACCTATTAAACTTTTGTATGTAACAGCTGATTTCTTTTCGTGATTTCAGAGTTGATCCCATACCGTAGTGAAAGTTGTTCATATTCATGGGTAGACATCCTGTAACAATTTGGAACCGGTAAAAAAAACACTCGGCAATACTGTAGCTTCTCATTAATAGTGAAAGAATTTTCAGAACCAAAAAGTTCTGAAAATTACCTCCTAGTTACAGACGCCAGCACATGAAGCTACTACAATCTGTCAAATTTCTTTAATAGATTTTCAACTTTATCGCCAAAGCATAAGGTTCAAAGTTGATTGGAAAACATTGACATACTCAAACTCAAACTCAAAACATTTATTTCAATTAAACCATTTACAGTCACTTTTGAATTGTCAAGAAGTCGGTCAGTCAGAAAATATGAAGCTAATTGCCCATTCCAAAGCGTAGATACCTATAGAGAAGAACGGGCAAGAAACTCCATGGATACTCTTTTAAATTATATTTTTGCAAAAATATTAGTTACATCATTCATGTTGAATTTATAATTATATGCGAGAACGATGTAAAAAAAGACGTACGCTTTAAAAGCGTCCAGGGTAACAATCCAAAAATAAAATAATTAAAAATAAGCCGAGGCAACTAAGTGATGACCAGCCCCAACTGACGGCGCCCGTTCACGAACATGACGCATAGATCAGCACCATTCAGCTCAACCATTTTGAAGGGAGCTAAATGATCCAACACACACGCCACCGTCAGCGAGACATTTGTGTGAGCATGTCATACTATCAGCCGCCAGGGCACATTCAAGGCAATGAAAGACATACAGACAGTTTCGAATAGCTTGATGTGCTGGCGTCTGTACAAACTCACAAAGTTTACCAGCTTATAATATTGATAAGTATAGATGGTATGCCATTCCTATAAGCTTTTATTGGTGCTAAGTTATCTAATAGGATACCTACCACTTCTAAGATAGCTAAATTTTAAACCACTCGTGTGGCCAATCAGGAGCCAGCATTAAACATGAACGAATTATACGGACTAATCGCTGTTACTGTTTCTTATTTTCTCACTCGCTCCCTCAGACTTAAGTAGGGTCAGTAACAAAAGCACTACATGTGATATTATACTACATTGGAAAAACCCTGCTACCCGTGTCTGTAAAAATTGATTGAAGTGATAATTATGATAAATTGTAGATACAGACGCCAGCACACCAAGCAACTACAATCTGTTAATTCTTTTTAATAGATTTTCAACTTTATCTCTACAGTATAAGGTCCAAGGTTGATTGGGAAAATTTGACAGTGTCGGGTAGCTTGATGTGCTGTTGGTCTGTGTGGTGCCGGACTTAAAGAATAGCACCACCCCTTACTTCCCGTGGGTGTCGTAAAAGGCGACTAAGGATCATACCGGAAAATAGGCAGCAGCGTTCCCTATGTATTCCACCATCATACCATACTGCGATCGCCAACCCGCCAGCCAAGCGTGGCGATTATGGCAAACCCTTCCAAAATTGGGGGATGCCTATGTCCAGCAGTGGACGTCTACCGGCTGAAACGACGACGTGCTGGCGTCAGTACATTTTCCTATCAATAAATAAATTTGCCCAAAAACTAATTACTTACTTACGTGCTTTTCACGATCGTTGCAACTTTCCCTTACACAGTTACAGTGGCAATGCCTTTAATTTTGACAGTTGAACAACATTCACTGCATTATTTAAATATTCCGATACTTGTTCCAAGGAATTCTTATATGTATGCAATCAGTGTTTTTAATTCGAAGTGAATAATTGTATTCTGTTTTTGAGAAATAAATGTCTTAAACCATGTTTACGTTTTTGTGAAGACGATTTTTTCAAAAAATTTTATTAAGTAAAATCATTTTGTTATTTATCTCATTTCAATTGTGGTCAAATGATAACTCTGTCACATTTTAGGACTTGGCATCCCTAATGAAAACCGTTATGGTCAAAAATTTAATTAAAAGTTAAAATCGTAGTAATAAAAAGTATTTTGTTGTTGAATTAAATTGCTGACGGTACTAAAGCTTTTAGTAACCACGCATGCCGTAACTCGTAAGTCTAGTTTTATTTTAATTTACTTACAGAAGCTCGTGTGTGAAAATAAACTGTTAAATTATTTACTATACAACATTATTTTTAGTATTTACGAAACCCGAAACACGTGTCTAGTATTTTTATACAAAGAATCTATGTACAAAATTTCAAAACTGTATCATGAAAAATCACAAAGTTATAAGCTTGTTAAGTTATCTGTTTATCCGTACAAAAAATACTCACCCGCGCCGCTCGCGCTGCGCCGTTGCGCTCATTGATAATAGTACCTAGGTACCTAACCGTTCGGCGTGGAGATTGGATAACTTACTTCGTGTCGCTCGGTGTCCAACTTTTAACCTTGCTTAAATATTTTTGGGACAAAATATAACATGGGGTAAAAATTATTGGAATCGATACAGTTACTTATTCTGAACAAACTATATTCAGGTTTCGCATATACTACAAAATAACGTTGTATATTGCACTTATGAGACCTATATTAGTACCTACCGAACTGAACCCTAAATGCGTAACACATATCAATCGGAATCTAAATCATTTTGAAGCATATTCCCAATCCATTGCTTCATATGTTCGAAAAATTTGTCTGCTCAACATGTAAATAACGCAATGGATGTTGTTGAACTGTCCTCTCTGGAATGGAATGAAATGGTACCCATCTCTCTCTCCTCTTGACAAAGTTATGAGTTACGCAATTGCGCCGCTGGGAAAGAATGCAATACCGTAATTGTAGGTTCTTTACAATTTGTTTTCATTTCCAGCATCGATTCCTCTTCCTAGATTCATCATCATCTGCCTAGCCTTTTCCACGACGACGGTTTCGCAGCTGAATACCAGTATTTTACATGGAGCGACTGCCCATCTGACCTCCACAACCCAGTTACTGGGTAATACGATACCCGTATAATATACAGGGTTATTGGTAAAACATTAACAACCTCTTAAGAGGTCATTGTACTCATCATTATTAACAACTTTTACTGTTGGACCAAACCTGAAGTCGCGAAAATTTATGTTCGTATAACTCGTCAAAATGTAGGGAACAGCTGATTTTTTTTTCTCGATTTCCAGTTTGGTCCCTTAATAAAAGCTGTTCATAATAATGAGTACAATGACCTCTTAAGATGTTGTTAATGTTTTACCAATAACCCTGTATATTACCTATCAGATCATACTCATCTTCCTAGATTATAATAATAATAATCATCGTTTATTGGGAACAAAAAACAAATACACTCAAAGACAAACAATGTTAAAATATGATAGCTGTAATAATTGAAACTGGCGCAGCTACCAACACCCGACTTCTAGTGAGAGGTGTCGGGCCTGCGGGCCGAGAGTAATGGGTAGCTCACCGTCCGATCAGGACCAGGCCCGTGCCGGACGGCGCGTACGTTCCACGCGCGCCTCAAAGAGATGTCAGCATCGAGGAGGGGCCCCCTTAGGGCCGAAGCCTGCCGGGCCAGCGGGATTGTCCGAAAGGGTTACCGCTGCCCCTGAACATAAAGGGCTAAGGAAGGAACACGGGTGGGTTTTAGTCAGTAAGAGTCTGACACTCCCTTCCGCTCCACCCAGAGCGGGAGGAGCATTTGATGATTTCCCATCCAAAAAAAAAAACAGGTATTTGAAAAAATATTTATTATTAGCAGCGCAGCGCCTCGCGGTTCCGCGTAAGTATCGATCCCGTGGGAATATCGGGATAAAAAGTACCCTATGTGTTAATCCAGGAAATGATCTCTCTAGGTGCCGATTTTCATCCAAATATGTTCAACGGTTTACGCGTAATTGACTAACAAACATCACATTTATAATATTAGTAGGATAGAAAAGGAAAATTATATAATAATACATTTTGAGATAAGTGCTGTGTGTGTGAGTAGGTACCTAATGTTGAGTGAGAGAGGGTGAGGGTGTGTGTTTTGGTGTCATGAGTTTGTTTTCCGAGATGTGAAATTTCCACAAGTTTTTCTGCCGCATCATAAGTAGGTAAGTGATTTTTAGTAAATATCGAGTTTATTCTTGCATTCATTTCTCGTAACAGAATGAAAGAAAGAAAAAATAAGTATTTATTGCGACTCGTACAGGAAGATCACAAACTAAACTAAACACATTAAAATAAAAAGTAAAAACCAAGTTATATAAAAAAAAAAAATGAAAATGAAATATGAAGTCCTATACGAGGCCAAAAGGCTCCTCTATCTCAGCATGATGCTGCGACATTTAAAAAAATAAATGTCTCAGCGCTGGTATTCTGATAGGGCCCGCTGTGATGTCACGGGCAATTACAGAAACATAAATAAATAACTACTTAAGTAAAATATTAGCAAATAATAAAATAAAATAAATTAATTTTATAATCTGCGCCAGACGTAACCTTATTGCTTGTCTATGCCTTGAACGCTAGAGGCACTCTGGTGTGAATGAATAGATGTAGATATTTTATGATGTGTATTTAAATAGACAATACAAAATTCTGGTGGAAAGTTTTCATTTCAAATTCTCTTTTACAGGCTCTAACAGAAAGAGCTAATTGAAGATGATTTATCATTGCATTATAAGAATTAATATCGCAATCTCGTTCACGTTTAGTCTAGCTCAAAATACAGGACAAGCCAGCTATTCTAGGCCGGTAATATTCATGTCAAAAGTAGGCACTAATTACTATCGTACGTTAGGTAACTAATTTACGATTATTTGCGACCTAGTCTGTGATTGAGATCACATACCGTGGTTATTATAGAATTATCTGATTTATTAGACGATATTGGTGCCGCATTTCCTTGTTCACAAACTAAACTAAATTTAAGTTCAGTGCATCTTTTTCTTTCTATCACTAAGAAAAAGACAGAAGATAAATTTTAATTTAATCCTGTAAAATTAATCTACTAAATTAATCTACTAAATTAAGCACCTGACACTACTCGATACATGTTTAGACGTGATTAAAAACTTGCATACTAAAATTACATAAATTTACGTCAGGCGCTGATAAATTTGACAGGACTAAACTTAAATTTAGCTTCTGTCCTTTTCTTAATGAAATAGGAAGAAAAAGATGGACTGAACTTAAATTTAGTTTAGTTTGTGAACATCAGAATCGACACCACTTTCTAGATAAAGGGTTCTGTAAACCAGCCGTGTGGTCTGTTCTGTGTCTGTGTCTGTTGAGTGTCTGCTGAAAGTGTAAACAAACTTTGTTCAGCGCCCTGATTGCATAAAAAACTATCACAATTTTGTCTGGAGGTAGCTGACACCCTGGATTAACATATAGGCTACTTTTTATCCCGATAGTCCCATGGGATCGACACTTATGCGGGTAAAACCACGGGACGCAGCTAGTCAATCATAATCTGAATAATTTTAAAGGATATTGCTAATCCATTGCGATGTTCGAAACATTTGTCTTGCTCAACAACCTACATAAATACCTAACGCAATGAATGTTGTTGAACAAAAAGAAATGAAGAAATGCCATTGCTACTGTTAGTGTGTTATGTGAATGTGAGCACTATGTGGGTCATTGTTTCCGTTTGAATCATGATCTGGCAGTTTGAGTAATTTACGCGGCCTACCCAAATGTCCTTTCTTTGGTATTGTTCGTCGAATCGTTGAGCTCCTCAAGTTCTGAGTTGAGCTGCACGATTTTTGACAAATGCGTGCACAATCTGTGTGGTTCTTTCCTCAAAACAACATTTCAGACATCAATCTACATGGTCTTCACACGATCTCACCAAGATTTTGTCTGGACTTTAAAAGAGACTGTGACCTCTGAGTTTGTTTCGGCCTTTCTTCTCAGAATAGTCAGATAGGAAACGCCGAACGTCAATTATATATTTTTTTAAACTAGATGTTTAAAAAAAAATACAATTGAAATGTAAAAGTGTTTGTACAAATGTACTTACAGAAAACAAATCATTTATCATTTATGCAATTATCTTGTTTAGCTTTTGTTGGGCAATTCCGGGTTTAGAAATATCAGAGTAATATCACAGAAAATGAATTTAAACATGCAATTAGGTCCGAGTCGCATTAGATTAAATAAACCATGATTATAACGGAGTACCTACTTATACAAGAAAACAGGAAATAGATACATTTTATTAGTAATTGACAATTTAGATTCTGATTAAACAAACATTGTTCGCTTTCAACTTATTTCGTTAGCATATTTACTGAGAGTTCAGGGGACCTAAAAATGCCACTTTGGCTGAATCATAAAAGTATAACATTATGAATTGAGAGAGATTGATCAAAGAGATCAAAGAGATTTTGATCGGATTTTGATTGGATTGATTGGTATTTTAGCACAGACTAAAAAAAATAACTGAAAAATCCTTCACCAATGGGATTTGATACGATTAACTTAACAGTTAACTGTCCATTATGATTCATAATGTTATCCTTTTATGATTCTGACAAAGTGGCCTTTTTAGGCCCCCTAACGCAACGTATTCTCTACATACAACTCTACATTGGTGGCACGTAACAAAATAATTTGGGCACGACATCATTTCAGGAATTTAGGTACCTAAGTCATTTAGTTTGTAACAGGAGACTGGAGAAGTCGTACTAATTTGTATTTTTTTTAAATTTAAATCTTCTTATATATAAAAATCAATTGTTGTTCGTTAGTCTCGCATAAATTCGAAAATAGCTCGACTGATTGTGATGAAACTTTGGTAACTTGTGTGCGTGTCGGAGAAGGTTCCGAACAAAAAAAGGCATTGCAACGCATGCCGGGCATTAATTAGCTAGTAAATATATAAAACTGCTTATTATATTAACATTACTGTATATGATAATAAAGAGTATTATTGTGAAAGTATACACGGTTATTGGTAAAACATTAACAATCTTAAGAGGTCATTGTACTCTTCATTATGAACAACTTTTACTAAGGGACATCTATGTTCGTTTAACAGTTAAACGAACATAAATGTCCCTTAGTAAAAGTTTCAGTAAAAGTCAGTAAAAAAAATTCAGTTGTTCCCTACATTTTGACGAGTTAAACTTTAACTCGTCAAAATGTAGGGAACAACTGAATTTTTTTTTCGCGATTTCAGGTTAGCTCCCATAGTAAAAGTTGTTCATAATGTCATCATTTTGTACTCATGTACAATGACCTAATGTTTTACCAATAACCCTGTATAGTTTTTTTTCCAGTTATAGACAAGATTGTTTGTTGGCACGGTCGGCATGGCGATGGCGGGGTATTCCTCGAAACGCACCAAATGAAAGGTCTATCTATATCATTTATTACGAATCCTTCATGCTCTTCTCTATATTTCATCGTTGATACATTTAGAGGAATATTTTTTTTTCGAGTAATCCTTTTGGTGCGTTTCAAAGTTGGTGCGTTTCGAGGAATACCCCGGCATGGCCACAGTTAATATTTATTTGGAATAAATGGCACTAAGATGTTTAGAGGTTCGCCAACCCTGACCTAGATCATTGATTGATTACGATTAGGTAAGAAACTATTATAATAAATTACCATAAAGGTACTAAGGGAACGCAATGTTTTTGAATCAAAGGCGTGTATCAATTTGTTTTTAAACATACTCGTCCGACATTTACATACCTAGATGTTAATCAAAGCTTTCAATTTATGCTAACTCTATGTGAGATAATAATAATGATCATTATTATGTTTTATAGCTTGTATTGCATGATACTTATGTAAATCTATTTTGGCTTATTTATCGGTCTGTGAACTCGGGAAAATATTAAAGTTACAGTCCTCTATAGTTATATACGTATTTTCTTTCTTTCTTCCTTCCTTTCTTTCTTTCTTTCTTTCCTCCAGGCCATGTTTTGCCATGGCGGCCATTCCCAACGGAGACTAACCTTCGGCGCGGGAGATATTATAGTGCATAAGTGTGTGCGCAGACACAGATGCACTATTTCTACCATCGTTCTCATAGTCCGATGGGACGGCACGGCAGCCGTCACGGCCGGAGAGAGATCAGGCGCAGGACTAACGGCCCTAAATGCAAAAAACGCAAGTTTAGAAACAATAAAAGTCTATGATCGACTACAGTAAACAAAATCAGAAAAACATATGATATTCTTCAGGATATACATATGCTAGGTAGATACTGTGTTGAAAACATGATACAACTAATTTGATACGATAGAAAAAAATCATGAAGATGCCTCTAAATTGTTTCTTTTTACAATAAAAATCATACTAATATACATACAATCATTCTAATTTTCTAGCGTTGTATCATCGCGCTTCTCTTTTTTTTCTATGCAGTCCGACAGTGACCGCGCTTTAGGTCATGTAAGCCCCTTAAGAAGAAATTCGGTGGCAGAGACTTTTGAAAAAGCCTAAGTAAAAAGTCATAATTCGAGGTTTGGCTCTCGCCTATTTTCTCCTCCAATATTGTTCCAATTTAAAAGATATTTCATAAAATGAATAAGAAGGATAAATCTTGTCTCCTTATGTTTTTCTTTTTTCATTAATAGTTGCCAAATTTGAATACTAGGCCTCTGTTGACAGCGGTTTTTGTGAGGTATCTAGGGCTTATTAAAATAATGTATCATCAAAAAGGAAAACATAGGGACATACACGTAGTTAATATTTATTATTCTGTAAAATAATTATTGCTTTATGGTCATTAACCAGAAAGAAAACAGCGAGAGCGTTTCTATAGAGAAACGACTACCCGCATACCACTGCTGAGTGACCTACCCGTCCTGAGTTCGATTACCAGATGCGGAAAACTGGTTTAAAGTTTTCCCCCAGGTTTTTAATATCATCATCCTCATTTCAGCCCGGAATAACCCACTGCCGGGTATAGAACGCCCCTTTCTTCTGTCATACTTCCCGGTTATCATTACAATGAAGTTGGAGTCATAGATCATGTCCTGGGTAAGAACTTAGGCTACTTTTCATCCTGGTTCGAAGACGAAGTCGCGGGCAACAGCTAGTTCCATATAAAAAAAAGCTCCATAACACTTTGCCTAACCCGGGAATCGAACCCAGGACCGAATGCAGGCAGCTTATTGAATACCTGACTATTATAACTAAATGCCAATCATTTTACCCAATCGCCCTCGAGATAACTGCGATTCGCCTCAGTAATTACATTACCGAGAAACATAACTAATTTTATCTCTATGATAGTAAAAAGTAATTAACTAGCTTATGTTATGCAGTAGTTACGTCTTACTACTTATAATTACGAGTTAACGCGGAAAGATGACGGGTAATAAAACGCTCATAAAGTTAGTATTTTATATTCTAAATTGTTTATGTGTTAGACAAACCATTATTTAAAAAAAAAAACGATAAGGCCGCCCGTTATATATTTTGTAGTGTTTGATGTATTTTTCTCATGTTATGTATTTTTGTGGTGTACAATAAAGTATAAATAAATGTTATTTAGTGCACACAACACACGAAAGCACAACTATGTATTTATTCTGATAACAAATTTCTTGAATCATTAATATATTAAAATGAATAGGTATCTTAAAACAAGGTGCCAATAAACAAAAATGAAAACATACTTAAACAAATTAGGGACAATATAAAAAAAACATTTTTTTTAAATAAAATAAAAACTAGGTACCTATTCATTTCAGACTTTTGACTTCTTTGACTTTAAAAAAAAAAAAAAAACTAGGTACCTATTCATTTCAGACTTTGTTTGCAATAGAACTTAAATGGTTCTTATTGGTTCTTAATGGTATTTATTTATATTAATGTGAGCATTGCGTTTGAGCATCTTGCTCTAGATTAGCAAAATCGTTTGTAGTTGGAAATATTTTTTGCCTTGCCACGATCGACTGGACTAATAGTCGCGATCGACCGGTTGGCTACCCCTGGCTTAAAGGTGGGTTAGGACTAGGACATAAAATACCTACTTTTTATCCCGGTAGTACGCGTTGCCGTAGGATAATTTTCGACCTCCACGCGGGCGAAGCCGCGAGCAAAAGCTAGTTTGTTATGTGGGAATCTCGATTTGTTTCATGTAAATATCGAAACATAAATTTTCAGTATTTTATGAAAATATGAAGAGTAGGTAAGTACTGCTAATTTAATTTGAAAGCCGTTTGTTTGCTGAAAGTTTGTGAGGATGTATGGATGGATGGCTGTTTGTTACTCTTTCAAGCAAAAACTACTATACAGATGTGGATGAAATTTGGCACCCAGATAGTTTAGGTATAACTAGGATTAAGACATAGGATACTTTTAATCCCGATATTCCCACGGGAACGAAACTTATGCAGGTGAAACCGCGGGGCGCAGCTAGTGTAAGATATTGGGCACACAAAACATATGAATTAAGTTACTCTAACCCTTAGTCTGCCGGAACGTAGATCTACGGGCTTTTTAATTGTGTCTGTAATTACGGCACACAAGCGGTTAAGGCGGCTCCTACACCTACAATAAGTTTGCGCCATATTTATATTGCGCAATATGATTGAATTAGGCCCTTTGCACTCGAGTTCCATTATTTTCACTATCACATTGACAGGCCATAAGTTTCAATATGTTCCCGCAAGCTCTTGCTTACGCCCTGCGCAATATGTAGTTGTCCTACACGCTGCAATTCAAATATGGTGCAATAAAACTCACTCAAACTTTCGTTCAATCATTGCGGAATGCTCAAAATTAACCTTAAACGGGCAACAACATTACGCAATCCGTGATATTGTACGATATAAGTACCTAATTGATCGTGTAGAACTCACCTTTATCGAATTTCGCTGCTAACCGGAAAAAGGTGTAATCAAGCAATGTTTTCCATAACGATAATTCTATCTTTTCCCTAATTTTTTCCTAAAAAGTATTTTTTTCCTTAAAGTTTTCCTAGTAGCCTGCCTTGTGTTATCTTGAACGCCTATTTATAAAACTATGGAATTTACATTATCAACGATGCATAGGTATCAGTAGGAAAATGTTATAATGGAGTGGGAAATTTGTGGTATTTATATCCCATAGCTACAATACCAAAACAAGAGAACATTATTTGTGATAAAGGATAATGGGTGCTAAAATGTAACTTTTATATTTCTGAGGTTAAATTAAAAAAATGTCGTCACTAGTCGGGTTTTACCGATATCCCGAAATTTGATATTATCAATTATTCTTTTGTATTTATGAACACAATTTATACGTCTTAACATAACGCAAGTATGCCCGAAACGGTATAAGCACTAATACGTTCATTCACAACTTGTGAAACACACTTCATTAGGAATGGCTTTCATTTTGAAAGCAGCTAAGCACATTTTTTTTTAAATAGAGTGAGATTTCAATTTCGAAATAACTACTTCGCTCACTAAGTAAACATTCGATCGAATCTTTGACCAGTTACGAAACGAAATTCTTTCTAAACATGCATCTAGAATACGACGTTCATAAATTAGAAATCAAAAATCTTTTAGAAGCTCCTTTGATCGTGAAACTTTAATCTTTGTATGAATCTGTTCCAAAAGCTATAAAATGGCTGCCGTCGCGATCGCGCCCAGACTTTGTGTCCGACACACTCAAATAGAGCTTGAAAATGTGTCAAATTGTATAACTAGACGATAGATGTGGATTCTGTTGGGTTACGAAGTTAAATGTTTCAATAAGATAGCAGTACCTAGTAAGACTGTATGTAGTATACCTTATTTACCATTTACCGGGTAATATGTCTTTCATTAACTTGAATGTGCCCTGGCGGCTGATAGTATGTCATGCTCAAACAAATGTCTCGCTGACGGTGGCGTGTGTGTTGGATCATTTAGCTCCCTTCAAAATGGTTGAGTTGAATGGTGCTGATCTATGCGTCATGTTCGTGAACGGGCGCCGTCAGTTGGGGCTGGTCATCACTCAGCTGCTTCGGCTTATTTTTAATTATTTTATTTTTGGATTGTTGTTTTTCTTATTATTTGCTGTAGTCTGGACGCTTTTAACGCGTACGTCTTTTTTACATCGTTCTCACATGTAATTGTAAATTCAACATTAATGATGTAACTAATATTTTTGTAAAAATATAATTTAAAAGAGTGTCCATGGAGTTTCTTGCCCGGTTTTCTCCATAGGTACCTGCGCTTTGGAATGGGCAACTAGCTTCATATTTTCTGACTGACCGACTTCTTGACAATTCAAAAGTGCCTGTAAATGGTTTAATTGAAATAAATGGTTTGAGTTTGAGCAAAATGATAGTGTAAGTCGAGTTGGCAATTATTTTCTGCGCACCATTTTTGTAAGTAAATAGTATTAGGATTAAAGGGGACACCAAAGGAAAGGCCGTTCTAAGGATTTTAATTATACGCCTATTATCCTTTAATTACCGTTTGGGTAGACGTGTTCATCAGTGGAGGCCGCGAATCGGAAAGCGTAAGGTAGGACGCCCTTAGGCTAAGTGGAGCGATGATCATCGCAGGATGGCTGGTACCAGCAGGATGAGAGATGCCGAAAATTGAGTTGAATGGCGTACGATAGGAGAGACTTTTGTCCAGGATTGGACTGCTATAGATTAATATGATGATGATCCTTTACTTTGTATATTAGAATGTGTTTTATATGTGGCTGTTATATTACGTGAGACATACAAGGCTAAAAGAGTAGTACAGTCACTATGAGAAAGTAAGGATTTCGGTCAAGTCGTAAGAGCGGAGACGACAGTGTTGAAGTAGGATCGATGTGTTTTAGCTTTACTGCGACGCAAAGAATGCTTGGATACAATTTTCATCCCCATGAAAACCAATGATTACGATATTTCATCATCGACCTTATCATGTCTCTGAGCCTCGACCAGCTTTTAGACGAGAACGTCAATACTAATTGCTAGGTCAGAGCTTTTCAGGAGTCAAGTTCAAGAGTACAACTCGTCGTATTTATTGCTGTCCTAATCCATACTAATATTAGAAATTCGAAAGTAGGTAACTCTGTCTGTCTGTCTGTATGTTACCTTTTCACGCCTAAACCACTGAATGGATTTCATTAAAATTTTGCAGAAAGATAGATTGCATCCCGGGGATTGACATACGAAAGTTTTTATCGACATACCTCGCGGGCGAAGCTGGTATGATATATTTTTTCGCGAAACTTTAAGGAATCTGAAACTGATAAAGGAAATTTATTAATAATTAATATTCTTACTTACCTACTTATAATAATTCTATCTGTTAGTCCTACCTTTTCTTAGAGCTAGCAGTCTTTCTTTAGAGCAGTGGTGGCCCAGATTCATCACCACTGCGCTCATGACGGTGAAGGAAAACATCGTGAGGAAACTGGCATGTCCTAAAACCAATATATCGAAAACACATGACATCTATCATCCTGACGACCCTCTCACAGAGAGGAGGCCTGTGTCCCAGCAGTGGGAAGATTATAAGTAAGCTGAAGGTTATGGTGACCATTTTACACATTAACGGCTGAACGTAATTCGACGAGATTTGGCACATAAGTGACCATAACATGGGAAGGATTAGGACTTAACATACATTTTATCCTCTAGTAGCAGTAGTTCGGTTGTTAGTCCGGTTAACCGAACTACTGAAACTTTCAGTTGCGATAGTTTGGTTCTAACAAAGCACCGAACTACTGAAACTTAAGTATGTACCCCTTTAGTTCGGCAAATAAACTAGGCATATAGTGTAATATTATTTTTTTTAAATTAAAATATAGTTTGTTTACATTAGGTATATGCCTAGTTTATCCCGGTAGTCAGTGCCGGATTAGCCTATAAGCAAATTAAGCAAATGCTTAGGGCATCACGTCTAGAGGGGCACCATAAGGCAGAAACATCACCGAAACAGTATTTGCTAGCACATGAATGGCAAGGCTGTATATCAGCAAGATATTACAAGACCCAAAAGTCACTCTAGAGATGTTCGCCAATCTTTACAAATTGCTCGTCGATGTTTTGGAAAAATACGAGGCGACTAGTGGAAAAGACGAGGGATAGGAGAGCCTACAGGCGTGGATTGCTTAGGGCATCAAGTAGTGTTAATCCGGCAGTGCCGGTAGTACGTTTCCGTGTGATAATTTCCTGGGCAAAAGCTAGTAAGTAGGTACAGAATAAGTCACATAGCTTATTAAGCTGTACAATTATTGCATCAAGCCGACTGTAAGCCTTCAAGCTACCTCGAAATAATAAGTGACATCAAGTTAATAATGAAACAAGCTTCCAACCGTGACAGGTAAGTAACTAATCTTCATCCTAATAAGGCCACGGCGTGATGGCACATGTCATTGTACATAAGATTTAGAGAGACATGCGCGCTCGACGATCGTGGTCATCGCGAGGTAATACGATACCGATGCATGGTGTACAAAGTAATGAAGGTTAAGAACCGGCTTTCTAGGTAACTATAGCATTTTGTTTAAAGCTTTAAGAGCGTTTACGCCGTAAGGCATTTCATACAAACTTTCAAGCCCGTATTTTTCGAAATGAATGAACCGATTTTATTGAAACTTCATACGCTTAAGCAACATACAAAGGTCTAAAAAGTTAGTAGAGAACATTTTCGAAATGTCCTATTTAAAAAAAGATAACTGGAAATCTCTGTTTCTATGGAAAAATTAAAATCGGTCTAATTTGGCTGCAACACTATTTTTTGAAAATGTTCTCTACTAACTTTTTAGACCTTTGTATCCTGCTTATGCGTATGAAGTTTCATTAAAATCGGTTCATTCATTTCGAAAAATAAGGGCTTGAAAGTTTGTATGAAATGCCGTACGGCGTAAACGCTCTTAAGTGTATTATTAAAAAAACTTTTTTACAAAAAAAAAAAACAACCGACTTCCAAAAAAGCACTACAAAGTGAAAAATAACTTTAATTTCGAATGTCGGTGTCAAAAATCGAAAATGCAGAACCAATGCCACCGACTTCGTTTTTATTTTGCACTTTTTAGTTGTACGGTCTACCTACCCCACACAAATTCATATAACACTACTTGCTATGTGAATATTAGTGACAGGAAGCTATTGGACATATGTATCTGTCTACCCCTTGAAAGCCTACAGGCGTGATGTTATGTTGTGTTATTGCGCAA
This sequence comes from Mesoligia furuncula, assembly GCA_916614155.1. Classification (NCBI taxonomy): domain Eukaryota; kingdom Metazoa; phylum Arthropoda; class Insecta; order Lepidoptera; family Noctuidae; genus Mesoligia; species Mesoligia furuncula. The sequence continues at coordinate 30,841,175 of OU744799.1, forward strand.
ACATTGCATACATATGCGATGGCAGCAATCGCGGTTGATTTGCTGGCATTTATTGAAGAGTTTCGTTGTAGTGTCTCCGAAACTCATGTTCAGATCTTTACGAAATTTAAGTGGGACTATTTCGAAATAAACCTCTTTCAAAAATAAAAATAATTTTGCAAATCCGTCTATACATATATATGACGGAGTTATGCCCGAACATACATAAAAAAATATATCTATATAAACATCCGAATTGAGAACCTCCTCCTTTTATGAAGTCGGTTTAAAAGGATTTGTGCCAAAATAGATAAGCAGCATCTATGCAACGATGCGTAAGCGGAGTGCGTCTCTGGTGCGCAGGGTGCGCGGCAGCCCCAACAGCGTGCTGATGGTGATAGCTGATGGAGACAGCGAAATCTTAGTAATAGGGTCCCGTTTTTACCCTTTGGGTACGTAACCCTAAAAAAATGATTCGCGACTATAACTTAGTTATCCGGAATAAATGAATTTTAATTTTAATTTAATTTATAACAAATATGTAATTACAGAATCATAATCATTAGAATCAGTAATTATAATAATAATAAATTCTTTATTTCGGACAACATACGATACACTGTGTTAGTAAATTCCTTATAATTAATGTTAGTTAAATATATATTATTTAAAACTTGTTTATCCGAGATCGCTTCATGAGGACGCATTTTGAAAACATCATTATATTGAATGCGCAGGACCTCCAGCGATCTTTTGGTAAAGCTGACCCACAGGCTTCCCGTGTGCATACCCTGACAATATGCTTTGAAAAGGGTTATTTTAACCTGATTAGTGCAACGGTAAAACCTGCGCACCAACATATTCCCTCTGACCGCCAGTGCCCTGCGCTGCCTCTCTATGTCCACATTGTCTTTATATGTGCCCCAGGTACTTAAAATTATTTACTCGCCTTATACTCAAGCCATTCAGAGTAAAACTTGGTACATAGTCGAGGGCTTTACCAGCGGCCTTAAAAACTATGTATTCACTCTTTTTTAGATTATAAACGAGTCCGTGTGTAGCTGCATAGTTCTCGCATACTCTCAACATCTCTCTAATCGATCCCGCAGTCGGGCCCAGCAGCACCATGTCGTCCGCGTAACTGATATTATTAATGGTAACACCACCCACACAGCATCCGACCCGCATGCTACCGAGCCCGGTCAGAAGATCGTTCACATATAGGTTGAAGAGTCTAGGAGACGTCAGACAATACAGTAATACAACTTGATAATTTATTGTGTTGATGATTTTAATGATTATAATTCTGTAAATACTTACGTATTTTTTGCGGTCGCGAATTATATTTTACAATAACTTAATACTCACCAGCAAATTGCAAAAAACGTAATAAAAATAAATCTCGCGGGCTACCCTGGCGCTTTTGCCTTAAGGGATCCATCATCATCATCCTTTCAGCCGAAAGACGTCCACTGTTGGACATAGGCCTCCCCCAAAAGGAGGGGGTTTGCCATAATCGCCACGCTTGGCAGGCGGGTTGGCGATCGCAGTATTTTATGGTGGTGGAATGCATAGAGAACGCTGCTGCCCATTCTCCGGTACGACCCTTAGTCGCCTTTTACGACACCCACGGGAAGTATGGGGTAAGCTTAAGGGGCTTACAGGACCTAAACACAAAAAACACAAGTTTTAGAAACAATAAAAGTATAATTATGATCGACCAGTAAACAAAATCAGAAAAATATATGATATTCTTCAGGATACCTATATGCTAGTTAGATAGTGTATTGAAAACATAATACAACTAATTTGATACGATAGAAAATAATCATGAAGATACCTCTAAAAACTTTTTTTTTACAATAAAAACCATACTAATACACATACAATCATTTTGATTTCATGTCAGATTATTCTACGAGCAACATACTAAAACACTAGTGTTTTAATTTTTTAATCCAAACAATAGATTTTTTGTAATTAAATAATTGCTTCATATATTGCAATAAATTAGCAGCGTTGTGTCATCGCGCTTCTCTTTCTTTTCTATGCAGTTCGACAGTGACCGCGCTTTGGGTAATAAAAGCCCCTTATTCTGTGTTGCGACTTACAACACTAGCAGTAATCTATTCAGCATCGGCTGAATGGACGGAAACCTCGAATTATTTACTCAACCGCCTTTTCATTGTATTAACATATTAGTTATTACATTGTTTCATTAACAGTTAAAAGGTTGTCATACATGTTATATGATCATAATCAATAGCCCAAGGATATTTGCATAATTCTTAGTTTTACGACCCTTGGCGTCTATGATGCCATCAGTATTATTGACTACGCACCGTTAAATATGAACCGTTTAAATCGTTAACCTCTTTAAAGTAAGTTATTTATTCAACAAGGATATAATTGAAGCATGGAGGACTTTTTTTTTTTAACGTGAAGAAATGCTCATGCATTCTGCACTACCACGGGGAGATAGTGCAGTTATGTGGGACTCTAACCCACTAAAACTCCACGGTGTCCTCCTCTGCCGCTTACGGCGGGAACACGAGCACGCGTTAGCACTCATCCGTGAACCCGCCGCGGCTGTCCGTCACCGGACCCTCCTCTGGGGAGTACTCCCCATCACCGGCGCACCAGAACACATAGCACGCCGTGACCATCCCAGGGACCAAACCAGCATAAGGGCGCCAGACGACCCCGTGTCTGGGCACCCTTGGTCGTCCTGCGACGGGTCAGGACATTGGCCCCGCCGCCTGCCAATTTTCGGCCGCAGAGGATAGGGAGAGCGGCCAACGTCATAACGACACTCCTCCTCCCCTGCGGCCCCACCGCGTCCGCCATCGAACAGTGGCGACCCCGTCAAGACCGCGGAAGGTAGGGAGAGCGGCGCACCGCAATACCGGCACTCCTCTCCCGCCGCGGCCTCCAACCCTCAGCCGCGTTGCCTCTCATACGACATCGCGGCCCGCCTCAGTTGCGATGTCGCCGAAGCGGCACCGCAACCTACTTGTTGGCCGCTACGTCGTCGGCTTACAGGCAAAAGCCCTGACGAGCGGCCCCTCCTCGGGTTTCTCTTCGCTTCACCGTGGGTGTCCAAGCCACGGCAACTGAGCCCCCCGCCTCGACAATGCGGGAACCCACCGGGGGGGAAGCATGGAGGACTTTGTTTATTTTCTTGATCCAGTGCAACAAAAATAATGTAAAATTTGATTGGGGGCCTGGTGATACAGGTTTTATAAAAAACTTAGTTTAGGCACCAGTCTTATGAAATTGTGTCTGTAGACTATTAATTACTATCTCTGTAATTCGTGAAGAAATAAATAAATAATTATTATCTGGAGTGTTCTTTTTTGTCAGCTCTAAGACTGGTTTTAGCTACATTTACGGGCCAAAGCCAAGTAAATGCAGCGTGTGGTGAATTTTATGATGAGAGTGAAATTATTGTTTCCTTTGTTTCATTATATACTTACTTATTATAAATTATATTTTTATATATAAAAAATATAAAAACATTATTATTATTATTTGATGGCAATATCCATTTATATGAAAGTAATTGTTTGTATGGGACATATGGGAGGAATAGTGGCCTTTGGTAACGGTCCCGACTTCCAAGTTGAAGGTCATATATGTATATTTAAGTTCGAACCCAGGCAGTTTTACTTTGTGTAATGTATTTCATCACCACCGCTCTCAAAACGGTAAAGGAAAAAATTGAGAGGAAACCGGTATGTCCTAGAACCAAAAATACGAAGACATGTAGCATCTACCAATCCGCCCTGGACCCGCTTGGTGGATTACAACCCAATCCCTCTCATAGAGAGAGGGACAGTGTCCCAGCAGTGGGAAAGTTATAGGCTTATGCTTGCTTTATGTTTGTAACGTTAACACGGCTAAACTGCTGAACCCATTATGATGAAATTTGGTAACGAGGTAACTTTACACCTGAGTAACAACACACGCATACTTTTATTTCAAAATGAATCCATAAAGGGGTGGAGTGGTGTGTTTAAAATGTGTATGTGAAAATTTGAAATTCAGGCGAATAAAGTCGCGGGCACAATGTAATCTCTTTAATTAAATGCTGTGCTACTTATTCGGCATAAATATTGGCATAATCACTGCACTTGGCAGGTGAATTATAGTGATCGAAGCTTGTTAAGTATTAGACAGACAGAAGGACGCTGGCTGCTATACCCATTCTCTTGAAGAATTCCTTAGGTGTAGCTAGCTATTTGGACAGCGGGATTGTCCGAAAGGGTTACCGCTGCCCCTGAACATAAAGGGCTAAGGAAGGAACCCACGTGATTTCCTATCCTCAAAAAAAAAAGGTGTAAGGGAAGCCCGGGCAATACTATACAACGTTTATTAGTAAGGGGAATAAAGTCTATTAATTATCTGGCACAGGAGTAATAAAAAAACTTAGAGCTAAAGAGTGAATATGACAGTTTGACATATTTTCTATACAAACCGCAATATTCTAGTTCGACTTCAAAAAGAAATGAACTCAAAATTATGAAATAACTTTAATTTCATACAACGTGGTAATGCCGCCAGTCTCTTGGGTACATTACCAGTCGACAGCGATGCGGATGAGTTTTTCGACGCTATTTTCTAGTTTCTGTATAGTTTTAGTTAAGTTAGAATTTATTTTTTTATTTTTACCTGTCTAAATTAACAAGAGGACTGAAAATATTATGATTATGTACAATATTTTGTTATTAAATAGGTGTAAGTGACAGACAGTCACACTAACTATAACGATAACCAATCCCATGACAGCCGTCAAGTCTCATTTCGGAAGTCGGTGTCTTGGGATCTGTATTTTAGTTTTAGTTTTTTGCCACCGACTTCCGACATTAAAGTTATTTCATAATTTTGAGTTCATTTCTTTTTGAAGTCGGTGTAATTTTTTATTATATTACTTTTTATTTCGTAATTTTTAGTTTAAAGTAAAAACTGGAATATTTGTTTGTATTAAGTAGGTTTAGGTAGGTTTTGTTGTAAATATTGCACTAGAAATTGACTAAGGTTTTTTAGTTGTTTTCCCTTTGACACTACACCCGTAGCTCGTATCAATAAGTCAGGCCGTCGAACTAAGAATTTTCCCTAAGTTGAGTAAGAAAAAAAAAATGGTCACGATCCGATTAATAGTTGCGGAGAAATGCGTGGACAAACATACATACATACGTCTATAAAAAATTTTATTTGTTTGGAAACCCTAATAGATTTGTCATTGTCATATGAGAATATTATGCAATTCCAATAATATTACATACGTACGTGTCGAATTGATAACCTCATTTTTTAAGTCGGTAGAAAACAGTTTTAATCGGTTTACCTCACTGACCCGTATTATACAATGGGTTCCTTCTATTTGGCAGAATCTTGATACTCCGATTTTTATTTGGCATAACTCACATGGCATAATCTTATTTAATAGAATATTTTTAAGGCATAAAAATTATTTAGCATAACTTTTGTTTGGCAGAATATTTACGTGTCCGAATTTACAATGGCATACTTTTATCTTGGCAGAATTTTGTTTCGCATAATTACCTTTGCCATAATTAATATTATGCATAATTTTGTTTAGCATAACATTTATTTAGAGATACGATTATTTGGTATGGGTGCATATTTGAACATCAAAAATTAAAATAGATGTATCTTCTTGTAAAAATTAGTGTTCAAAACATCAAAAACTTATAATATATGGAATAAAACTGATAATTTAAATAAAGTAAATTTATGCTGTCGAATGGTTAGATAACCTACGTGCAATGTATTTAAAATCGAATGGTCTGCAAAAGTGACATAGAATGTTCTAAATATAGCATGTATTGGTAGCATTTTCAATATTAAATTAAATTTGTGTCATAAAAAGTCAATACGTTGTGCTGCAAAATTTTGTGACAGAAACGAATCGCTGCGAAACCGACTTTACGCAGTCTTGTCTGCCCTACCCCTAGAGTGTAATTTAAACCCGCGTAGGCGCGGAGGCAAGCCGAAGCTGCGGTGGTGAGCGTTAAAACCATCTGTGACGATAAGCTCGCGTGGCGCCGCCCAAACCCCGCAGCGCCGGAGCCGTGACAGAAACAATGCTTGCTGCATGTTGCATGCCTGCTTGCATGCTGCATGCCTGCTTGCATGCTACATGCATGCTGCATGCATGCTGCATGTTGCATGCCTGCTTGCATGCTACATGCATGCTGCATGCATGCTGCATGTTGCATGCCTGCTTGCATGCTGCATGCATGCCGCATGTTGCATGCCTGCTTGCATGCTACATGCATGCTGCATGCATGCTGCATGTTGCATGCCTGCTTGCATGCTACATGCATGCTGCATGCATGCTGCATGTTGCATGCCTGCTTGCATGCTACATGCATGCTGCATGCATGCTGCATGTAGCATGCCTGCTTGCATGTTGTATGCCTGTTTGCATGCTACATGCATCCAAGCCGACAATATTTTTGTAATTAGCATTTAGGTTAGGGTAGGTTTTTAATGACTATCGATATAAAATGTATGCCAAAAGACGATTCTGACTGTGAATTTTCTGCGATATGATGGTTCTGCTTTTTAATTATTATGGATATAAACATTATGCCTAAAGATGATTCTGACTAACAAAATTATGAGTTTTGAATGTATGACAACTGAGTGTATGCGAAATGATTTTCTGCGAAATGAAGTTTATGCTATCCGTTGTTATGCAAAACAATATTATGACGTAAAAAGTTCTGCTATAAAAGGTAGACCCTTGTACAATTGTATGATAGAGTTCAGTGGTTTACCTACAGGGTGGCATTGGCATCAACGCCCAACCTGTTACTATAGATTCATTCGTTGAAATTTTTCATCGAATCTCTTCTCTTCTTTTTCTTTTTTACATTGCTTGTCTATGAAACAGCAGATTAAAAAAAAAAAATAATGACGAAATATTTCTACGCAGGGGTTTAGGATCATGATTTTAGACCCTCTAGATCATGTGTTCAATTCATGGTCAGTATAGTTAGTTTGCGCGCCGAAGTCCCCTGCATATAATAATATTATAAACGTTTAATTAAAATCTTTCGCTGAAAAAACTGTATTCACAACTGACAGCCTTATTAATCTAGACTTCGGAAGCGCAACTCACGACTTACATTATGTAATTGGACAAAATAGTGGGTATCTAAAGCTACTGAACATCTCAGCCAATCCCTTCTGCGAATAGAGTCGTGATGTTCAGTGTTACCATGAGTCCATTTATTAAATTATAACCAAAAGGCCACGTGCACGAGTTAAAAATAAACGCTATTACTATAACTTCCTCATCGCTAATACGCGGTACATTATTGATCGGGGCTTAGCCTAAAATGGCGGCCTATTTGGCTCTGCGCGAGCGCACATCTGCGCGAGGTTCCGGGTTCTCTTCCTGTGTTGTGACCGATATTTATTGAGGGATTGAGGCTTGGATTGTAATGGGATAATAATATATAATACCTATTAATTGCTCGGGTCACGGGGCACGAGTGTGCGTCTCCTTTTTAAGGAAATTTCTCACCGGCTGGTCGACACTTCACATGACCAGAGGGCTGGGTCGTTATTTGGCCAAAGAATTAGCATTGCCATTCAACGTGGCAATGCTGCCAGTCTTCTGGGCACGTTTCCGGATGACAGCGATGCGGACGAGTACTTCGACGCCTAAGTGTCCTTTGTTTTTGTATTTATTTGTATATTATGTTAGTCATTTCATTTAGTATCTAGTGTAAATAGTTAGTAAAATTTTCTCTAAATATAAATACGAGTATATATAAATATTTTAATGTGTAGTCAGGTTCTCAGCTTTGAAATCAATTTATTCCGCATCATACTAATATTATAAAGGCGAAAGTTTGTGAGTATGTGTGTGTGTTTATATGTTTGTTACTTCTTCACGCTCAAACGGCTGGACCAATTTTGATAAAATTTTGTGTGGTGGTAGCTGACACCCGGGATTATCATATAGGCTACTTTTCATCCCGATATTCCCAAAGGATCGACATTTACCAAAGTTTATGCGGGTGAAATTGCGGGGCATAGCTAGTTAATTATAAAATATAATTGGATTATGGCAATACTCTTGATTGCACCTTGCTATAATAATCGCACAACGAAAGTGTTTGGTGTTTATATAGGTTTTGTAATCACTTTCCCCTAACACCATCCTAATTGCGTAACACACATACAACGAAGGAAATTCTTAATCCCTACTTCATATTATGTTTAAAAATTCGTCTGCATAACAAACTTAAATAACGCAATTAATGTTGTTGAACAAAAATCAGCTGTTCGGTACATTTTGACGTGTTATACGAAAATAAATGTAGGGAACAGCTGATTTTTTTTCGCGATTTCAGGTTTGATCCCATACTAAAAGTTGTTCATAATAATGAGTACAATGACCGCTTAAGAGGTTGTTAATGTTTCACCAATAACCCTGTATAAGGAGAAGAAGAAAACACAAAAAAATAATATTAATACACAAATAATAATAACAAAGTAGACGTTTTTAAATTACAATAAACGTTATATAAAGATTTTGAATTTATATACGTACTTAACTGAATATTATACTAATTGAATCAGAATCCTAATTTTAGCAGGTAACGACGCTCCGATTTTCAATTTTCCGAATACGGAAAATTGAAAATCGGAACGTCGGACCGAGAGCCCATCGAGCATTTGATTCTTCGAACATATGAAAAAAACGGAAAACAAACAAATCGCATTAATGACTTTCGGTAAAATAAATTTCGTCATTTTTAATAATAGACATTATAATTATAGGTATTATGAAATTCGGACTTTTGAAAATCAGAAAATCGAAATTCGGAATAAGCTATTTCGGAATATTTGGGTGTTCCCGTTTGTGAGTGACTCATTACCCCACTGGCTAAAGTAATAGAGACGACATGAAATTCTTAAACACCATGTTTGAATAAATTCTCTATTTCCTTCCACCAATTAACTTGCGGTAACATTATCTAAAATAGTTTATAGTACAAGCAACGGTTTCTTAGAACCGTGACACAGTCATGACATAATTTGTAAATATAGCTTGTAGCTACGATTATAGCTAAATATCAGCTGGATTAAAGCATGATGTTGTAAAGATAAATTCTGTTTAATGTCAACTGTTGAGCTGCAAAACTGAACTTGACTTTTGCCGTTTGTTTTACAACGGTGTTATATTATTACTAGATAATGGCGCTGATTCCCTTGTTCACAACTAAACTAAATTTAAATTCAGTAGTTACATCTTTTTCTTTCTATTTCATTAAGAAAAGGACAGAAGGTAAATATTAGTTTAGTCCTGTCAAATTAGACAGCGCCTAATGTCATCATCATCATCATTTCAGCCGAAAGACGCCCACTGCTGGACATAGGCCTCCCCCAAAAGGGGGGGTTGCCATAATCGCCACGCTTGGCAGGCGGGTCGGCGATCGCAGTATGGTATGGTGGTGGAATGCATAGAGAACGCTGCTGCCCATTCTCCGGTACGACCCTTAGTCGCCTTTTACGACACCCACGGGAAGTATGGGGGTGGCGCTATTCTTTAAGTCCTACCAAACCGCACAAACAATACTACCTAATGTTAATTGACGTATTTTTAGTAGCCATGTTTTTAATCACGTCAAAACTTGCTATGGAGTACCTATCTTAATTTGACAGGACTAACTAATATTTATCTTCTGTCCTTTTCTTAACGAAATAGAAAGATAAAGATGCACTAAACTCAATTTTAGTTTAGTTTGAGAACAAGGGAATCGGCGCTAATGTATCAGTACTACAAAAGTTCTATTGCGGCTCTGGGTAGGTACCAAATTTCAAGAGCAATAATTTTTTTTTTTTCAAAAATTTTGAAACTTTACCAAATTTTTTTCTCACTTTAAAAGCGTTGGAAATGACCTCCTTTATTCCCTATTTCGTTTGATCCACGAATTTTTGACCACCTGTATTTAAAAAGCGTTTGGAAATGACCTCCTTTATCTCCCTATTTCGTTTCATCCGCGAATTTTTGACCACCCTGTATCTATCTGGGAACGAGGAAATATCGTTGCGGCCGGTTTCACCACACGGGAATGCAATAACTCGATTTAGGTTCCAGGCTAGATCATAAAACGATGATGGGTCTCTCTTGTGGTCGACATAATGTTGAAGTGTCGCACAATCGCTGCAGGATATGAGGTCAGATTGCTGTCTAAGTGTCTATTACTCGTTAAATATTGTTAGGGCGGGAACATACTGCAACTTATTACCCTGTTAACACACTTTAAATTGCAATCTAACCATGGAGGGACTGCCTTTTTTATTTTTTTTCGCTGAGAAATGACATTACGCATCTCCGCTCGTCGGGGGACGAGACGGAGTATGTGGGACTCCCTGCCAGAGTGGCAATATACCCACTAAAACTCAGCAGTGTTCCCTCATCGCCTTGATGGGGGGGTCATGGGAATCCGGCTCAGCCTTTGCGTCCACAACCCCCCCGGCGCATGCCCGTCTATCTGGCGGGCCCCGCATATCCCCCTGAGTGGGGGGCTACGGGAATGGCCGGGAACACCTGGCCATTCCCGTCCGGCACTGGTGGAAGCCTGTGCAATACAGGCGAGGGTGCCCCCGCACCCGTCGCCTGCTGGCTTCCACCTGGGAATGGAGGGACTGCCTATCTGACCTCCACAACCCAGTTACTGGACCCCTGGACAAGGCTGGTGGTCAGACTTTCGGGCTTTTGACTACCCGTAACGACTAACAAAGGTCTAAAAGTGACAGCCGGCTCCAACGGTTTAACGTGCTTTCCGAGATACGGAGGGACCTCGGTATGTAATGGATGGTCATCGACCAGTGCAGCAGTTATTTCTTAGCCACGAGCCCCTCCTATAACAGAATATATTTAGGATACTACGATTAAAGGATAAGGATATTACGTTATTATTTAGCCACACAGGTACAGTGCTTGAAGGATCTTTTACGCTTAAATGACACTGAAATCTATATCTACAGCTATCTATCGAATTATTCCGGTCTGGTGGCCTAAAAAGGCCATCCAATCCCAATCTCTTCATCGAGGAGGGGCCCCCTTTAGGGCCGAAGCCTGCCGGGTCAGCGGGATTGTCCGAAAGGGTTACCGCTGGCCCGGAACATGAAGGGCTAAGGAAGGAACACGGGTGGGTTTTAGTCAGTAAGAGTCGGACAGTCCCTTCCGCTCCACCCAGAGCGGGAGGAGTCATTTGATGATTTCCCATTCGCAAAAAAAAAATCCCAATCTCTTTGATTATACCTACGTAGTGCAGCGAAAAAAAAGAAAAACACATACTGTCTTCGCCATAATATAATACATTATGTTATCCTTTTATGATTCTGCCAAAGTGTCCTTTTTAGGCCCCCTGATCCCCTGAACCCCCCTCCCCCCCTCCTCGATCCCCTTACTAATAATAAAGCTAGAGTTTTTATTTGTTTGTTTGTTTGAACGCGCTAATCCCTAGAACTCCCACTCGGATTTGATAAATGTTTTTGCATTTGGTAGCCTAATTCCCGAGAAAGGCTACTTAACATTGCGCTAAGGCCCTTAGGAGCCCAGCAAAATAAAAATAAAAAAACTGAAAAGACCCTAAATGAAAACAAAGTGATAGTGCGGGCAGACGATGCGATGCGACGGATTGCGTCGGGGGAACAACATATTTTAGTTTAGTTTAGTTTATTTATTAATAATTATCAAAAAAATTACAAGTCAGTTTTATAAAAAGTAAAACACAAAATCATCATACAATAAAACTAGCATCCCACAACAAATAAACTTAGAATAAATTAAAATTATAATACATTAAAAATTAACAAATACAAATTATCAGAAAGACCATTGGACTGAACAACTTTCACTATGGGACCAACTCTGAAATCACGAAAAAAAAATCCGCTGTTTGATCAAGTAGGTAATGAACTTTTGTATTAAACAGTGGATTTTTTTTCGTGATTTCAGAGTTGGTCTCATAGTGAAAGTTGTTCAGTCCAATGGTCTAAAGCACCTCTTAAAGTTTGTAAGGTTAATTTTTTTACACCTTATATAAATACGTGGACGAAGTCGCGCACCTAAGCTGGTTGCTAATAAAAAGCCGTGTCTTTTGTTGATGACACGAACGGCCACACAGAGAAACATGACTATTTATTATAGGTATGGTGTCTATGGGTTGTTTTGTCCACCCCAAGATCTCGAAGTATCAAAGTATCAGCTATTTTAAACACTTTGATAATATTAACGATTGATCGACGGACAACTTGACCCCACATCCTTTAATGATAATAGTTATGTCCGTAATTAGTTGTCACACAATCTCTGCACGCGTAGCATGACGACGTTTTGTCGTCAGCAGAAAAGACAAAATGACACATTGCCATGCTTAAGCCTCGTGTTCACCAACATTTAAATCAACTGATTAAATAAGTATTAAATCAGTTCTATATTTAAAATTTCCTTAGGTTTGACATAAGCCAACTGATTAAATACCTAACCGGTGGTTTGAATGTTGGTGAACTCCAGGGACGTATTCCACATTGGGCACCCGCTTCAACGTGAGAAAGTTTATAGTGGATAAGACAAAGATTAAAACAGAAGACGATCCAGGAGGGGATCGAGGTGGGGGGGTGGAGGGGGGTTCAGGGGATCAGAACGGAATAACTCAGTGAATGCATCTGACACACAACAGCACATTCACTAAGGTACCATTTAAGCGGGTGCTCAATTTGGAATACGTCATCTCAGGCCTTAGACGCGTAGAATGCGTACAAATATTTCTACTATCTGTCATTTTGTCTATTCTTCCGTCGACAAAATCTGTTTCTACGGTCGTGCTACACGTGGTGGTCAAATGGTTCTGTCCGGGGCAAATACTGGCGTCTTGGGTTCTATTCTCAGGTCGGGAAAAAAGGTGGTGTTGTGTTTTTCCGGACTAGTGTTGTCTCAATGAATGACTTTAAATATTATCTTAACATGTTATATCCACTATGGAGCAGTGGTGGCTCAGTGGTAGCGGCCCCGACTTACGAGTTGTAGATCGTAGGTTCGAACCCAGCCAGGCGCTTTACCTTGTGTAAATAATTTCACAACCACTGCTCTCAAAACGCTGAAGGAAAACAGCGCGGTCAAAATATATCAGCAAAGTTTAACGCAGGGTTTTCATTAAACCCTGTACTTATTTTTTTTTGCTGACGATCCTTCAGGATCAAAAACAAAAGAAAAAGCGGATCAAACCGGAATGAGAACGTTTATAGTGGATAAGACAGAGATTAAAACAGAAGACGAACAAGCGGGGGATCTAGGGGGTGAAGGGTAGGTTCAGGGGATCAGAACCACAGATACAGATATACCTAGATAACGCAAGAGTAACTACTTCGCGTGCCAAAAATTGCACCAACTTATGATTACAAATCGTAAGCCGCCCCTTTCGCGCTCAGTCCTTTGTACTGCTGGCTGGGTAAGTGTGAGCGAGAGCGCGAGCTTGTGACGTCATAGTAGGTAGTCAAAAAATGACACGCTTGGTTTTCATACAGTTCGTGATACTTGTGTTATCTAGATATAAGATATAAGATATTTTTTATTTGCATAAAACATGGTATACAAGGTGTTATTAAAAAGAAATAAGATCAAACATGTTTTGCTTAAAACTAAAGCGTGCAAACTTACTTACTAAAAATACATTATGGAACTGAAAATTATATTATTACATTGTATTCATATTTAAAAAATCATTAATATTATAGAAATTATTATTGTTGAGCCACTTATATAATTTAATTTTAAATAATTTACAATTTAATGTTTTAAATATTGCAGGTAATTTATTATACAGGCGTACACACATAGCTAGAGCATTTTTATTATATTTCGCTGACCGAGGCAGCACATCCAACACAAGTCTGTAGTGGTCTCGCCTACTTCGAGAGCATATTTCCTCTGCTGTTTTGAACAGTTCTTTATGTTTTTGAACGAACATACATGCTTCATATATATATAATGATGGTAACGGTAGCAAACCAAGCTCTTTAAATATAGGTTGACATGATTCGTCAGATGGAATCTCGTACATAGCTCGTAAACATTTCTTTTGGGCGACAAATGCTCTATTGTGGTCAGTACTATTTCCCCACACCATAAGTCCATACCGTAATGAAGACTCCACATATGCGCGGTATGACATCACAGCCGTTTTCATATTAGTGACTTTTTTTATTTGTCTCAAAGCATAGACAAATCTATTTATTTTATTGCATACAGCTTCAACCTGTGCTTTCCAGTCTAAATGTTCGTCAATTACTACTCCTAAAAACTTAGTTCGTGCTACTTGTATAATTTTTGGTATGTCCATTTTAAAGTTAAATGTATTATTATAAGACTGATTAAATTGTATATATACTGATTTATTAAGATTAATAGATAAATTATTATTATTTAACCAATTAATTAGATTGTCTATTGTAAGATTTATGTCCGCTTCATGATCCGCACTTGTTTTATATTTTTTATCGGTAGTAACAATTATGGAGATGTCATCGGCAAAAAGGAAACATTTGTGATTAGTTACATTAACTATGTCGTTTATATAGAGTAGAAATAATATAGGGCCCAATATGCTACCCTGGGGGACGCCACGTTTTATAATTATATATTCAGACGAGTATTCTATCATTTCACTTCTTTCATTAAGTTTAGTGACAGTCACTCTCTGTTGTCTGTTACTTAAGTACGACGATATCCACTGAAGTGGTAGTCCTCTAATACCGATAGCCTCTAGTTTTTTAAATAAAATTTCATGTGAAACCAGATCAAATGCCTTTGACAGATCAAAGAATAGACCTGTCGTTAGCTGTTTGTTATTAATATTGTTCAATACTGCTTTCAAAAGTGAAAAGATGGCTAAGGATGTGGACTTATGCTTCTGAAAGCCGAACTGCTCTTTTTTTATAATATTAAATTTCTCACAGTAGTTAACCAGTCTGTGATACATGCATTTCTCATAGATTTTTGAAATGATGGGTACCAGTGTTATGGGGCGATAATTATTTATGTCAGATTTTTCACCCTTTTTAAATATCGGTTTGACGACAGATATTTTTAAACCATTAGGAAAAACTCCTTGTGAAAAGGACAGGTTAATAAGATAAGTCAACACCCCACTCATTTCATTAACACATATTTTAATTATACGGGTGTTAAGTTCATCATAGCCTTCAGAGTTGGTGTTTTTCAACGATAATATCTGTTTCCTCACCTCATTTTCGGATATAGGTGTGAGGAACATAGAGTTAGCAGTTAGGGTATCACTGCGGCAACTTTTTGTACAATTTTGATTAGGAATATAATTTGTAAAATGACTGTTGAAGGCAGTGGCTATTTCTGCTGGTTTGGTAAGCATGGTGTTATCAATTTTAATGTGTTCAATGTTGTTTTTGGGATCCGTGTGTATTTCATTTCTTATGACTGTCCATGCGGCTTTACATTTATTGTCATTATTATTCATATAATTTATATTAGCATTCCTTTTGGCGTTGTAGATACACTTTTGTAGAAGTTTTGAATATGAGGTATATCTACTCTTATTTATTAATTTTTTATTCTTATAATATTGGTATCGTAAGTAACGCTTAGTTTTAGAACTCTGTTTAAGGCCATTACTTATCCACGTTCGCTTTTTTTATTGTTTAAGTTTATCTTTATCCTAACTTTTGGAAAACAGAGATTGTAAAATAAACATATTATGTCATGGAAAGCGCTGAAAGCTGTATTTGCATCGCTTTCCATATAAATATCTGCCCAGGACAGATTTTGTAAGCATTCGCGGAATTTACGCTTATTATCCAGACTGTAGTCTCTTTTGTATATATAGTATATAGCGGCTGTTGTTTGAAGCCTTAAAGGAAAGCTTAGCATTTGTGCTGTGTCGTGATCAGAGAGATGAAGCGGGAGCACTGCTGGGATTGCGTCAGGTATATTACTCAAAATATGGTCTATGCAAGAACATTTTCGAGTAGCAACCTCAATATGAATTTTTAAATTGTGAATGTTTGCTAAGTCTTGAAATTCTTGTGTGATTTTGCTTCTTTTCAATGTATTAATATTAAAGTCACCTGTTAAAACTATGCGTGTTCTAGAATTATACTTCTAGGTATATCTATATCTGTGATCAGAACGGAATAACTCCCTAAATCATGTTCTGTATCCATGGTAACAGGTTGCGCATCGATGACCTTGCCATCCTGCAGGGTAATTGCGTAACACATTAGTAGGAATGGGTTTCAATTTGACAGTTCAACAACATTCATTGCATTACTTACGTTGTTGAGCCAACACATTTTTCGAACATATGGAGCAATGGATTAGCAATATGCTTCAAAATAATGTGTCAATTAGGGAGCTGTATATGATTGATGTGATATATCTAAAGGTCAAACCAGGATCTACACTAAGACTACTGTATCCTACTAATCGACTTTCTAGAACATCAAAGACTAAGTAATTAATTTTCACGCTTCCCAGTAGTCTGTGATAAAGCAGCAGCTATTTATCTCATGACGTCACGCCACAGCGGCGTGTGCGCAAGTTATCGCGCATTAAAAGACAAGTGCGCCAATGATTTATTGGCTGACAGTCTGACACTTAGTCATAAAGTCACAACTCAGAAACAGTTACGATCTATTACTTCTTAGGAATCGAAAAGTAATGGTTACTTAGAATTGTAGCGATTTCAGTTTCATGGGTATTGAGAGTTGAGCAGATAGGGTACATAATTATGCGTAAATAATATTTTAAAAAAAATGGAATCCAAGAGTGACATGAATCCAAAACGACTGCTCATTTGATCGTATAAAAAACCTAGATATTATATTAGTTAGTTTTTTATTAATTAAACTACTTTGAATAAAAGAGCCATTTTCAAAAGGGTTCCTCCTATGGGTGAAACGAATCTATTAAAAAAAAATTGACTCAATTAATTGATTTTTGCGCAAGCTACATTGTTTTCAGGTTTTACACTTTAATCAATCAATCAACTCAGCGTAACACAGTCCACTGCTGGACATAGACTGCTGTTACACACTTGATTGATGGGATTTTTTTAGAAATGTTTTGGTGTTTTTTTCGTTTCTACTGAATTAAATCAATTTTTTAAAAGTGCCGAATTAATCTCCATTAAATTACCACTGTAAAGCAATGGTATATAAATTAAGTAGGTTCTGTGTACTAGCAGGAGTATAACAATAAAAACAGTTGCAGAAAATGTTTTTTGATCGTTGAGCACTCTAATGCTTCGCATTATGAGTCGTGCAATAAATAAAACTTTATTTCAGACTAAGGTTTATATTTGGTTAGTATCTTCATGTTAGTAACAATAGTTCTACTATTAATACTGTTAGTTTTCACAAATAAAATTTTATTTATTCAGTCCTATGACTGATAATCCTAACTCTATTTATTTTGACAATTCAACAATATTCATTTTGTTGCTGAGCTGACAAATTTCTCAATAGATTTCCTATTTCGTGTAACTTGGAATAGAAATTTAACATTTTGGTATTATATGTTTTTTGACTCTTTGGTCTAGTATCATGTAAAAGGAATACACGATTCAATGAATTTTTCTCGACACAAAAAATTGCAAAGTTATATCTATTTTTTTTACATTTTTCGACATCACGGCGTAACGCTAAAGAGTTATTCAATGGAATTTACTTTAAAACATAGAGAATTATCATATCAAAATTTACTCAAAGTAGTTTTAAATTTAATTCATCAGTTTTTTTTCAAAGGAGTAAATTCGTTTTGGCACATAATATGTCGTTTTATTCCGAGCGCACGCACATTATAGACATCTCTCTTCTTTTGCGTTTCAAAAGTAATTGCATCACTTTCGCTCGCTTAGTAGGTTTTAGAGGATTTTAGACTTTCGAAGTAGCGCCTTAAACCAGCATAATTATTTACCCTTAAAAAAACTTGCCAAACAGATCCGGGTAACCTTATCATATATCTACTCTAGTCGTCCTATTTCATCTAGATGCGTATACCGGTGACACATCACAATAAACAAGGAACCAATAAATCATCGAAACTGCTGCCAAGTAGATATGCAGAAGTGAGACATTTAACAGCTTACTCGTATTATATTTAGGAGGCCTAATAATGATGACAAACGTTCTTTGTCTCCAAAGTAGGCTTGGATTAATAGTAATGAATTCCAACAACCATTTTAACCAAGGGGTATCGTATTACCCAGTAACTGGGTTGTGGAGGTCAGATAGGCAGTCGCTCCATGTAAAATACTGGTACTCAGCTGCATCCGGTGAAAGTGGAAGGCGACCAGAACATAGTTGGGAAAAGGCGAGGCTGATGATTAGGACTAATGGATTAAATATCCGAATAAGAGGCTGGACTGACTAAGGTTGATGCAAAGTATCAGAAGTTGTGACGCAATTTGGTAGAGGATTTATTCTAGCAGTGGATAGCAGAAGACTGAATTGGTGGATTGGTTGACTGAAGCAGAAGTAATATCAGCTCGTTATTATCATTAAAGATACAGATGTCCATAACTAGACAACTAATGTTGCCATGCAACGGCTTCGTGCGAGCAAAAGACTTTAATTTTCTCCCGGAATGTAGGGAGAAATGCCCTTCTCCCATTACGAAACACGTAGGATACGATACTCAAGTCGCATACTAGCTGAATACTTGTTGGCAACTCGACGTTCGCACATTACGCTACTGAAAAATAACAAAATGCATCATTTGTTTTGTGCTTTTTTAATGAACGGACGTTATGTCGAGCGATCCCAGTGACGAAGAAGCGCAAAATCAACGAGTCCTATCTGTTGCATCTTTTCTCATGTAATTTATAGATATATAGGTAAACAAGGATGTTTTTCAATTTCTTGCACAAAAATATTTTCTTGCTCCGCCGCCATTTTCTCGAGATGCGTAGGAGGCGCGACTCGAGAGGGACCAGCACGGCGAGTCGTGGACGCGTACGATACCTGTAGCGTAGTGTGCGAGCACCGAATGTATGTGCGATACTCCGCGGTGATTAGTCTCCGAGACTCGCATGATACTAGAGCCGCCTGGGCGTATCGTAATGGGAGAAGGGCCTTACGGTCTACTAGAAGTCCCCATGGATAATATTGTGTCTTTGCGGAATTATTCGCGATGCAACTATAGGTCAGTCAGTCCCGTTCGAAGATCCAGTTAGCACTATCCCAGCTATATTGCCCTGGCAAAAAGGCCCGCCATCTCACCAATTTATTTATAAATGTCACTGAACAGGTAAAATAAAACAAATTGATTTTATTAATTATAACATAAAGTTCGACAAGGACCCCGTACACTCCAAACAACGATATTCGATTAAACTGTCAAACTAAAACTGTAAAAAGAACAAGTTTTTGATCGATCGGCGCACACGCGGCGCAGTTATTTTCTGATCGTTACTTTGTTTATTTTTGCGAAACAAGTTATTTCTGACCATGGTGTGCAATGACTTTATTTCTGTGGTCAGGTCAACAGATACAATATTTTATTATACCTACAGGATGAAATTGAACACTTGCGTCAACACGTAATAGTAGGTTCAGTACCTAACTGTTGCATAGATTAATCATTACTTATCTATAAATTGTCATTTCCCAAATTCCTTGTTGTTGTTGCTGCAATGAATGGATTGTTTATCGGGTGAGTGCTAAAATTGGTACTTTAATTTTCCTATTTGTTTTGATACATTATGATTTTTTTTTACTGAAACCTCCGTAATTCGTGTGAATACTTAGTTTGCACTATCTATGACGATTTTACACGATTTTTTTCAAGAATTTAGATTTTGGAAATGACAGTTTATATTGATTATGTAACAGTTACTCGCCCGCTGGGCCCACGTGGTAGATTACGGCACACTCCCTCTCGAAGAGAGAGAAGGCCTGTGTCCCAACAGTGTGAACATTCAACATCTGCCTAGCCTTTTCCCAACTATGTTGGGGTCGGCTTCCAGTCTAACCGGATGCAGCTGAATACCAGTATTTACATGGAGCGACTGCCTATCTGACCTCCACAACCCAATTACTGGGTAATACGATACCCCTTGGTAAGACTGGTTGTCAGACTTTCGGGCTTCTGACTACCCGTAACGACTGTCAAAGATCCACGAATGACAGCCGGGACCAACGGCACGGAGGGTTCACGGAATGTAAATTTGGTCACCCATCCACAGACCAACCGCGGCAAGCGCAGCTTAACCTGATCGATCGACCTGTAAGGCTGTTATTATTTAGCCACGGGCCCCTCATCAACATTATAGGCTGATTATAACAATTACTGAACCTCCTATTCCGAGTTCGCGCAAGTTTTAAATTTCATCCTGTATTCTTTGGACTCCTCCAAAGATCGCGTTTTTTTTGATGCCGCTAAGTGATTGACCGAGTAAAATTTTATCGAGGTCAAAGTCCGGCCGAAGTCAAGGCGAATCTTTGGGTGCATTTGATGCACCTAAGTGAGAGTGACAGGTCAAGGGAATACAGACAGACATTATTATCTGGATCTTCGCCAAGACTGATTATGTGTATGAAAATGGAGTGAATGATAGCGTGACGGTTGTTAAGAATCAAAATCATAATATTTTAACCTACATGGACACTTTTGAAACTTCTGAAGCTAGGTGCACGGTTCCATTTGATCGTTTCCTATGCAGAAGAGCCGGGTTTTCACATGATCTGACGAAAATTGTTTTGACTTAAAAAAAAGCTGTGCCTTCTGAGTTTGTTTTGGCCTTCCCTCTCAGAGTATCCAGATAGGATACGCCGACCTCATCTAGTATGCGCAATGTGAATGATATATCGTGACGGTTGACTGGGGAGATTTGACGAAGACTGGCAAGAAGTGGAGCTAAGCTGAGACGCAAACAAAGGACATATAAAACAGCTGCAACTAAGTAATTACTTAGATAAGCATCTTTATTTGCAACGTTTCTCCATAGAAACGGTCTCGCCTGTTTTCTTTATGGTTAATGACCATAAAGCAATGATATTTTACAGAATAATAAATATTAACTACTTGCATGTCCCTATGTTTTCCTTTTTGATGATACATTATTTTTATAAACACTAGAACCCTCAAAAAATGCCGATTAAATCCGCTGTCAACAGAGGCCTAGTGTACATATTTGACAACTTTAATGAAAAAAAAAAACAGGGACACAGTATAATACCCTTCTTATTCAGTCGAAATATCTTTTACATTGGTCCAATATTGGAGGAGGAAATTAAAATAGACGAGAGCCAAACCCCGAATTATGACTTTTTACTTAGACTTTATCAAAAGTATCTCCGACCGCATTTCCTCTTATGGAGGTAACAGATGTCTATGTGTCACCATAATACAAGTTATTGCATGCAAGTTATTCAAAACTAGCTTTTCCCATCGGCTTTACCCGTATGAAGGAGTGAAAAAGTATCCTTACACCTAAGTTCCTAACCCAAATCATCCATCATTCTATCATGATGTGGTCATGATCTACCTAGGCACTAAATTTCATCGAATTCCGCCCGTCAAGGCGTGAACAGGTTACATACAGACAGAGTGTCAGACAGAGTTTCTTTCGCGTTTATAATATTAATAGGTATGGCTATAGTTTTAAATTTTTACGTGTAATTTTTACAACTTTCAACCACTTTTACTTACGTTGTCATCGAGTAACTGTGTAGCTATATTGTATACATCGTACAGCCACGAGTATATTGTTTGTGTTGTTGTTGTGTTGCAGAAGTTCTCATTGTACTTAAACTGCCATTTTAATCAACGAACAAACATTGCACCATCTTCTTAACGAAACACTTGAGTCAATTGTGGCTGTGTACCTTATTGAACGTCTGGTTATACTTAAGTGACATGCAAGCAATAAGATGCTTTATTTACATTTAAAGGCAGTCCTTAATTCAAAATAGCGTGAAGGTCGAATTTGGTAAGTATATATAGGTGGTTGGAGAAAACAGATGGATCAAACTACATATGAATGGAGTGTGTGAAAGATGATGTGGCCAGGAAGAAACTGATCTTTAAGATCCGTCATCTGATGAAAATAATAATCTGTACATACATACAAATAAATAAAAATGAAATGTCTATTTGTAATGTCAAATATCCAGCTTTTTACCAAATGCATATGAAAGTATATACGGTACTTAAAAAAATCAATTTTTAAAATTGTTGTCAGTCTGTTGGTTCCGGCTAATCTCCAAAACGGCTGAGCCGATTTTTGCGGGACTTTCACGCCAGATAGCTGAGGTTATAAGGAGTGGTATTTTGGAAAAAAGAATTAGGGTTCCGCACAAAAAATTTAAAACCCTGAAATCTAATTTGTTGGCATGCACGCGAACGTCGCGGACATTGCTAATGATAATTATATAAACTAATAGATAACCATAAATAAATTAGGATGCGGGCAGAAGGATGATGATGACGAAGGAAACTCAAACTAAAAGCATTTATTTAATTGTCAAGGAGTCGACTTCATTCAGAAATATGAAGCTAGTTGCCCATTCCAAAGCATAGTAGGTATCTATGGAGAAGAACGGGCAAGAAACTCCAGGGACACTCTTTTAAATTACAAAAATAATAATGTAATATTTATAATTATATGTGAGAAAAAAAACGTAAACGTTAACAGCGTCCAGAGTACAGCAAATAAACAAAAAAAACTATCCAAAAATAAAATAATAGCCGTAGCAGCTAAAAGAAAACCAGTCCCAAGTGACGGCGCCTGTTTACGAACATGACGCATGGATCAGCAACATTCAGCTCAACCATTTTGAAGAGAGCAAAATGATCCTACACACACGCCACCGTCAGCGAGACATTTAGTGACGAATTAAATTTGATCTATGATCTATGAAGTATACGATGCAAGGACGAGGAAGCACTAACATGCAGAGAGCAACCGTTATGGATCAATGCTTTCTACTTCAAGGCGAAAAAAACTTTACCCTAAAGTGGGAACTTGCAGGTTCTTATTAAAATTATCATAAGGTGAAGGAGTAAGCCGGATAACAAGCTTATTTTGCCTGTCAACAATGTTACAAAATGTTTTTGTAATGATGAATGAACAAGAAAAACTCGCTTTGTTCCAGGCAGCTTTGTTTGGGCAAAAATGTTGCTTGGCCAGTGTTTACTGCAGAAAGTAATTTTGTGTGTAATTGTGACCCTTGAGGTTGACTTGTTTGGCAAAAAGAATTTTGAACCCGTCGTCCACGAGTGACCAATTACAAACTTAAATCACCAATGAGAACATTTTTTTTTTGTTAGCGGGAAACCTTCAAAAGGGAGGGAGGTCGGGGAGTGTGGAATTTTTACCTCACTAAAACCACCCCGGTGATCATCATCAGCACATAGGGGTTAATATCCCTATTCACCCCGTTTGATGGTACCCAGAATGTCACAGTCGGTACTAATTTTTGACCTACGTTCCGTCATTGAAATACTAAATCCTGGCCACTCATTGGTGATTTGTGTTTAACCCTTAGGGTTACCATAAACCGTAGTAACAATGGTGGTAAGCCCAGCATGGTAGACATTAAAGAGTAGTTTTCCATTTTAGGTATCACTAACTAAATAGGTAGATATTAAATTAATAGTCAGCGCTCCAATTATAAACCTGTGGTTTTGAAAGGAGTCTGAGTGAATCAATGGTACGACAATAAATCTATGTCATGGCCATAAAAAATAAAGGGCATAATAATAACACTTAGGTGAAGTTGTTATAAACAAACATAAGTCTCTATGGATGCGTTAGTAAGTTAGCAATTCTAAAGGAAAACTTTGCAGAAAACCAACAAGACTGTGAGTTTTATGACGAAATCCAGTGCGTTTCTCAGAAACTGCCATGTTTATGTATGCAGAGGTTATGAAAGTACACACACGGCGATATATCGCTGCTATATCTTCAACATAATGGATATAGCAACGACTTAGAGATGAAATAGATATAGTTAACAGATGTTATGGCAGTTGTACGATGATACGTGGCGGCTTAGATGGGGTTAAATATTATTACTTAGATTTATTGGTGTTGAAAGATCCATTCGCCGTAATGGATATAACTAGAAAGTTTGAGATCCGACAGAATTTCTCGAAAATTTTCGACCGACATATTATCCATGTTCAGAAATGTTTATTTTCAGCCAAAATTTAATTTATACTATGAATTAATTTATTCAGAAAAAACGATATTTACAATCACTGAAAGTACTATAATTGTGAAATAGCACAAACAATTGCTATGTCTCGCATTTAGCACTAGATTGTTTGATTATTATTAATTCGATTACCTGTTGTTTAATTATGTCTTTCAGAATGGTATAAATTTTCGGTTGATTTAAGTTTTTAAACGGTTTATAATAATGATTAAAATATTGATTATTGATTGATTGAAAGATTGATTTCTTTTATTTTTGCAAAAGATAGATCGTCACCCGAAAAAAAAAACTATTTCCGGCCAGACTCTACTCCCATGAAAATATTTAGAACAGTTAAAGAATTGTAAACATTTGCGAGCTAAATATTAGTTTCTGAAAATGGGAGAAAGAGTGAAGTAACGAGGTTTTATGTCAATTTTATAACGATTTTTTATTTTACCGAAAAATTGTGGCGTAAACGTGAGTTCGTTTGAATTAATACTTGGTACATAACGGACCATGTAGCCACGCTAAATCGATCAAGCAATATACCTCACTAATCTACCTATTGACCCGTTTATACATACAAATACCCCGGCTCTCTGTGCCGCTTGTAAACACGTATACCTAACTGATAACCTCCCGGCTCCGTAGTGAATGGGCCCACAATCTGCGCAAGCGCATGTGACCCCAAACCGGACCGTTCGGTGAATGCTGACTAGATAAAAGTTATTTATGTTGGATTTGTGTGAAGTTATTTGCAAGGTATGTACATTATGTGAGTCTGTCAACTACAAATTTGTTTTTAAATCACTTTTATGTTGCTGTTTAGGGTACGTAAAGTAAGTAAGTGCCATTTCAGCCGGATAAGTATGCTCAGGATAAGATGCGTCGTTACTCCGAAACTCTCATTTTTATTTTTATTTGTAGGGTTGATCGAGAAAAATAATATTTCTACAAATGTAAAAGTAAATCTCAAGTAGAAAATAATGTTGCATTCCTACGACGAGCATTTACACGCCCTAACATCTTAGCGGATTTGGACGAAATTTGGCACATGGATAACGTATCTGGGTTAGGACATCAAATTTCCGATACACACGCGGGCAAACGCAACCTGACGCAAGTATTAGACTTTTCTCAATCTTTTGTCACCTGCATTTCCTTTAGGTACAGATGGCTAGCTATTTGTATGAATTAAACCTAACCCTGTGCACCTACGTTTTAGAACGTTTGTCCACCGCAATTGTCATCAAGAAACGAGATTTTTCGAAATGGCGGTTGGGTGACGGACGTGCGGTGCACACGCGGCCATAGTAAATGACATGTATAGCTGCTTCGACGTCGTCACTTCGTTCTCGGTGACAATGACGTTCCCGTGACCGCTGCGGTGGACAAACCCACTAAGAGTAGGTACCTATCAACACCCTTGACGGCTACCGGCAGTGGTCAGCGGTCACTTAGTGGTGGAGCCGCGATAATAAGACGTTACTGACAACAAGTAATGGCGCGGTGTGTCGCACCTCGTGGCCATTACCGGTTGCCGACACTGATGCGGGTTGCAGACCAAGAGCTAAGCTAAGTTAGTCTAGCTTAGCTCGCATAGCTGAGTTAATTATTACCGACTTAAAAAAAAATGAGGTAATCAATTCGACACGTATGTACATAATATTATTGTAATTGCATTATGTTCACATATGACAATCTATTAGGGTTTCCAAACAAATAATAATATACAAAATTTTATAGACGTATGTATGTATGTTTGTCCACGCATTTCTCCGCAGCTATTATTCGGATCGTGACCATTTTTTTTATTGGCTTACATTTATTTCAACTTAGGGAACAGTGCAAGTTTCGCCAAAATCGATTCAGTAATTTTGAAGATATGGACTAATACGTGTAAATGTGACGGCCTGGCTTATTGATACGAGCTACGGGTGTAGAGTCAAAAGGAAAACATCTCAAAACCTTGGTCAAATTCTAGTGCAAAAACTAAAAATTACGAAATAAAAAAGTAATTTAAAAAAATTAAACCGACTTCAAAATGAAATTAACTCAAAATTATGAAATAACTTTAATATCGGAAGTCGGTGGCAAAAAACTAAAACTAAAAAATACAGATCGCAAAGACACCGACTTCCGATATTAAAGTTATTACTTACATAATTTTGAGTTAATTTCTTTTTGAAGTCGGTTTAATTTTTTAAATTTAAATTATTCATACTTCTGTTCATATTTTGCGGTCTGTACACAGGTACCTACAAGAAGATGAATAAGATAAACAAAATAAATAGAAAAGGCCAAAAAACTACATCAGCTATGCAAACTAAGCTAGACTAGCTTAGCTTAGCTCTGTCTGCAACCCGCATTACTTTTGTTTGTCCCCTGCTTCGTTTGCTTACAAACTTCAACCTCAAGTTCTAAAGAATTTTTCCTGAGCCTTATAGGAATGATTATTTTATCTTTAGGGTTTACCAGAGCTGCCTCTATCTACACCCTGAGTTCCAACCATGGGTGTAACAAAATTTTATTGGTTTTGGCATTACAGTATTCTTAGTAACAGAATTTGGATTTGTCTTTTTTGTTTGACCTACCCGATTAACAGTGAACTAGTCGCGAGCTCCAACTCACTGGTGGTCATGGCCAAAAAGCACGCTGTTTCACCTGGCTTCGTGTCCGACAGAACTAGTACCAGTGATGAGCATTTAGACGCTAGTCTACATGAATAACGTCTAGTTCTCACGCACAGAAATACCGTTCCGAACTGATAGGCGCGTAAAAAAATTCGAAAAGTGTTTCGGAAAATCGAGTTTTATGAAAAATCACTGGATAAAATCAATTACATACAAAGTTTATTGAACTCTGCGATAACTGAGCTTTGTTGGTACGGACTTGGTTTTGAAGATTTTACAGTTCTTTTATTACTTATTTACACCCAAAGTTACGTTAAAAATAGCAAGAAAAACGAATCTTTGTTAGCTCATAACTTTTTAATGGCTTTTTAGGGTTCCGTTGCCAAATGGCAAAAAACGGAACCCTTATAGATTCGTCACGTCTGTCTGTCTGTCTGTCTGTCTGTCTGTCTGTCTGTCCGTCTGTCTGTCTGTCCGTCCGTATGTCACAGCCACTTTTCTCCGAAACTATAAGAACTATACTGTTGAAACTTGGTATGTAGATGTATTCTGTGAACCGCATTAAGATTTTCACACAAAAATAGAAAAAAAACAATAAATTTTGGGGTTCCCCATACTTACAACTGAAACTAAATTTTTTTTTTTTCGTCGAACCCATACGTGTGAGGTAACTATGGATAGGTCTTCAAAAATGATATTGAGGTTTCTTATATCATTTTTTTCTAATCTGAATAGTTTGCGCAAGAGACACTTCCAAAGTGGTAAAATGTGTGTCCCCCCCCTGTAACTTCTAAAATAAGAGAA
This sequence comes from Mesoligia furuncula, assembly GCA_916614155.1. NCBI lineage: Eukaryota > Metazoa > Arthropoda > Insecta > Lepidoptera > Noctuidae > Mesoligia > Mesoligia furuncula. The sequence goes on from OU744799.1 coordinate 30,868,822, forward strand.
TGATAAATGTAAAAAAAATATATGATGTACATTACCATGTAAACTACCACCGAAAATAGGTTTGAACGAGATCTAGTAAGTAGTTTTTTTTTAATACGTCATAAATCGTAAACCTCAATTTACCTTTTATTCAACCAACTCAAAAATAAAAAAAAACATTTAATTTCATAAACATAAACCTTATACATAAACCCGGATGTTACGGAACCCTCGGTGTGCGAGTCCGACTCGCTCTTGCCCGGTTTTTTTTTTACTATTATGTTTCCGCACAGACAAAATTAATAATAAGTCAAAACGAGATCATGTTTAACTTTGGATCAATGTTAAACAGTGCAGTAACACTCTCCCGAAATTTGTATGGAAAAAATAATAATAAAATCTTTATTACTAGAAGAATGGATAGGTACAGTAAATCTCCTTAAAAACAAACAAATTAGGTCTTAAGTAATGTGCACTTAGGTGTCAAAGGAAAAGTATCGACTAGTGGCACCTGTACGTAATACAATTATGGCGCCAGTGACAGAAATGTTGAAAGGAAATATTTGGCTTGATATGGGCATGTGATGAAGGAGGAAACGCATGTGACAAAAAAGTGATCAATATAAATGTTAATGAATGGAGAGGGAGAGAAAGATCAAAGAAAATATGGATGGATTGTGTGAGGTATGATATGAAAGAAAAGGGAGTGAATGATAACGTGACGGTTGACAGGGGAGAATGAAAGCAGAAAACGTGTTTCGTCGACCTCAAGGAACATGGGATAAGGGTAGGAAGAAGATGATAATTACCTCATATACTGCCTACCTATGTACTATGCATACTCCTCTGCCTTACCCCTTCGGGTATACAGGCGTGACGTTGAGCTAATATCTATTCAAATTTATGTTTAAAAATAAATTATCAACTTTATTTTAATGCTTAATTAAGTTGATTTCAGAGTGACTAGCACTAAATTGAAAAAAATGTTTGAAGTTGTAGCGTAAACTGAACTTTAGTGTAGAGGATTTAAAGTTATTTTTCCATAAACTCTAATTTGTTTACATTTTTGGCAAGTAAATCGCGAATGCAGATTACATTTGCTATGTGTAAAGATCTATTCACCGATTAAATTCTCCGATCCTGGTCATTGCACCGTCTCGACATGTCAGCAATAAAACGTAGACGACAAGACTATTGTAGTCTGTAATGCGACTGTTAGGCATGTCCTATTAGCGGATTCCTTGCATTAGTGGGCAAACGTCAAACGAATTGTATTATTGTAAGTAGTATTCGGAAATAAGGGATTTGTTCAACGAATCCTTTTTTTCCGAATACTCACTCATTCTGTTTATAAATATCTAAACCTTTATGACAATTCGTTTGACGTTTGACCTGGATTCAAATAAGCTACTCTTTCCTATGGTTCATAAACGAATATACTTAGTGACTTATAACATCGCCTTGGATAATTCTGTAAAGGTTTTATAATTGTGGTTTAAATAAATAAATAAAATAAATTAGCATTTCGGCCTTTCGGACTTTTCGCAACTACATTGAGGTCGGCTTCCAGTCTAACCGGATGCAGCTGAATACCAGTATTTTACATGGAGCGACTGCCTAAGTATCTAACCTCCACAACCCATATACTTGGTAGCACCCCTTGGTAAGCCTTGATTGTCAAACTTTTGGGCTTCTGACGACCCGTAACTACTGTCAAAGATCTACGTATGAGGCTTCATAATTTCCGAAGCACGCAGGGGTCTCGATATGTAATCGATGGTCACCCATCCACAGATAGACCTTGGCAAGCGTAGCTTAACCTTCGATTTATATCACGTCTAAATTCGCGTCGGGGTAGGTAGATGAGTGATTAGTACACCTAGTAAGGTCAAAGCCAACTTTGAAGTCATGTAAAAGTGGGTGAGCAAAAAGAGACTAATTATTATAGTATAGAGTAGGTATGAGGAACAGGGTGTAAAGTTCACTCATCCTCCATAGAAAAGGGAGGATCCTCCGACCAGACGGGTGTTGTGTCTGGCGGGCAACTGCCCGATGATTCATGTCGGGCCGTTGTATCTATGCTAGTTGCGCGGTAAACTCTGCTTGCGCGATGCAGGATTTGCGTGGCGTCAGTATGACGCGTTGTTCGTATGTGGCGTTGTAGATACCGCTACAATTGTAAGAGCGTTTTCACACGTCCCGGCAACCGGGTAGCCGGTGCCGACTATCTGGTAACATAACAACCGGCAGGCAAACTACGCCGGTACGTGTAAAAGCTAACGTATGTACAGTCACGAGCACTAATATGTCAACACTCGGCAACTTTCAATTGCGATTTTTTCGTGAAATAACGAACGCAACGGTGAAATACGATACTTTACACAAACCTATGGGTTCGAAAATACTTTGTTCGTAATAACATAAAATTTCATTCAAAACTAAAGGAGAAAATCGTCTTTTAATAAAGCCAAGTGTATACACACTTATGCTCGTGACTGTAACGCATACACGATAGGTACCTATTAAAATGCAAAACAGTTTTTACTTTCATTGTATTTTTGTTTCTGTTGTTTTCCTAGCTGTCAAATTAATCTGACCAACGGGAAAAAAAAATCCTGTTGGAAAGACTGACCGTCAGTCTGACCACTGGGAAAAACCCTCTTCGCCGGGTACCCGGCACCGGCTACCCGGTTGCTGGGACGTGTAAAAAGGCACTAAGCACAAAGGCACTAAGGCACTAGGCACTATTTAAAAAAAATTGTTTATTGTGTCTCAAACGGTTACATTTACAAATGTGAATGAAACAGCCCTAGTAAGTAATTAATAATACTTGCGTTGGGGTTGTCTCGCTCCTTCCCTTATTTGAGGGTCAACAATATTGAAACTTTATAAAATTAAAATTAAGAACCTTTTTAGGGTTCCGTAGCCAAATGGCAAAAACGGAACCCTTATAGATTCGTCTTGTCTGTCTGTCTGTCTGTCTGTCTGTCCGTCCGTATGTCACAGCCACTTTTCTCCGAAACTATAAGAACTATACTGTTGAAACTTGGTTAGTAGATGTATTCTGTAAACCGCATTAAGATTTTCACACAAAAATAGAAAAAGAACAATAAATTTTAGGGTTCCCCATACTTAGAACCAAAACTCAAAAATTTTTTTTTCATCAAACCCGTACGTGTGGGGTATCTATGGGTAGGTCTTCAAAAATGATATTGAGGTTTCTAATATCATTTTTTTCTAAACTGAATAGTTTGCGCGAGAGACACTTCCAAAGTGGTAAAATGTGTGTCCCCCCCCCCCCCCCTGTAACTTCTAAAATAAGAGAATGATAAAACTAAAAAAAATATATGATGTACATTACCATGTAAACTACCACCGAAAATTGGTTTGAACGAGATCTAGTAAGTAGGTTTTTTAATACGTCATAAATCGTAAACCGCAATTTACCATTCATTCAATCAACTCAAAAATAAAAATAAAACATTTAATTTCATAAGCATAAACCTTATGCATAAACCCGGATGTTACGGAATCCTCGGTGCGCGAGTCCGACTCGCTCTTGCCCGGTTTTTTTTTTAAACAAAGAGAAAACAATCCAATACAATACTCCATACTAATATTATAAATTCGAAAGTAACCCTGTCTGTCTGTATGTTCCCTCCTCACGCCTCTTCACGCCTAAACCACTGAACGGATTTCGATAAAATTTCGCATAGAGATAGATTATATCCCTGGGAAGGACATAGGATAGTTTTTATATACATAGCTCGCAGGCGAAGCCGCGGGCGGAAGCTAGTGACCTATAAAGTAATTAGCAACTCCGTGTAAAACTACTAATGTGTGTACTTATATAAAGCTTGATAGGTACTGGAAACCCACTTGAGAATCTAAATCAATTTCCCAGCACTTCGAACACGTATCATTAATGGTCGCTCCTATCACCGGCATGCCGATAATAAGCGTGTTAGGAACACGTAACACCGCGGCAGATGTCGCAAGCTATACTTGCTAGCCGCTTTTACGACCAGCTTATGTGAAAACTGAGCTTTCCCGACACTAATTGGTTGCAATGGTAGAAAGTTATTTAATTCCGCGGGGATTATACTCATTTGTACATACCTAACGGTCGGACAATTATAGCTAAAATGGAGTGTGATATGTCGTGGTGATGCAATAACAGAAAATAATTGGCAGCTATAGAATATCCATACCAGAAAGTTCCAGAAACCATACCCTTTATTTTAAAAAAAGCGTCCTGTACCTATAGATTCCTATTTAAATTACCTACCGATGCGATACATATAAATTGGAACAAATCATACTATATAGGTAGGAGTACCTATAGTATGATTTGTTCCAATTTACATTAGGAGGTATCCTACCTCCATACATCATTTCAGCCGAAAGACGTCCACTGCTGGACATAGGCCTCCCCCAAAAGGGGGGGGGGGGGGGTTTGCCATAATCGCCACGCTTGGCAGGCGGGTTGGCGATCGCAGTATAGTATGGTGGTGGAATGCATAGAGAACGCTGCTGCCCATTCTCCGGTACGACCCTTAGTCCCCAAGCCCTCAGTCCTTGGTAGCCTTTTACGACACCCACGGGAAGTATGGGGTGGTGCTATTCTTTAAGTCCGGCACCACACAGACCTCCATACATTAATTAAAATAAATGCGATAGTTCCACAAGCGACGGGACACTTAAAATCATGTCCTGTGTGTCCTGTCAGCTGCACTAAATTACAGTAAATTATTTCATCACCACTGCTCTCAAAACGGTGAAGGAAAACATCGTGAGGAAACATGTGACATCTACCAACCCGCACTGGGCCCGCGTGGTGGATTACGGCCCACTCCCTCTCACCAGGTGGGAACTTTATAGGCTGCTGATTATGTTATTAGTATTGGCATTACTTTCATTTATTGTCGTATTGTTGTCTCAACGTGTGTATGTTTGTACCTACAACATAAGCAATTATGCGGTCAACCACCCATACAGTTTGCATCGCTTGCATACGACTTCCGGTATGATGAGATGAATATGCTATATATCAATACAACATTATTATATGCGAAACCCGAAACACGTGTCTAGTATTTTTATGTAAAGAATCTATGTACAAAATTTCAAAACTGTATCATGATAAATCACAAAGTTATAAGTAATAATCTTTATTTATATAAAAAACAGATTGTAGTACATGTAACAGTTTTAACAATGTGGGTAGTATTAAATTTCTGGCAATCAAGTGGGTGACGTGCTGCTCTCCTTGCTAGGCTATGACATAGCCTGTATTAAGGAGTAACAGTGCCGATCCCCTCTAATTGTATTACTACAATTTTATATTTTTACAAGTTATCATTTTTAAATACAAGTATTAGTGCGCGAGCGCATTTGTGTGTCTGCTTGTGAGTGTGTATGTGTGCTTGTGAGTGTGCGTGTGTGTGCGCATGTATGTGCTGTGTGTGCGTGTATGGTCTGTGTGTGTATGTGCGTGAGCGTGCGGCTGTGTTTAGCGTGCGTTAGTAAAGGGATTGGATTAGTGTGGGTCTATGTTTTGGGTGAGTGGTACAATATACAAACTTGTCATAATTAAGTTAAATATTTTTCTGTTTCGTCGTAGGTTTTATTTTGAAGGAATGTGCGGACAGTCTTTTTACAATTATGATAAGATAATTTATAAGTATATTGGGCATTTTCTGTTTATTGTGTTGTAAAGAGACGGACCTAAATAATAAAAGAATCTTTTAGTAAACGACAGTCGAGTTTTTTGGGGGAAATTGGGGGAGGCCTACGAGGGTGAATCAAAAAGTTCTTGGAATCAATATTAAAAAACGCAAAGATTTAAACAAAAATATTTTATTTTTCTATATAATCTCCCTCCAATGCAATGCATTTAGAATAACGCGTTTCTAACTTCCTTATTCCTTGTGAAAAAAAATGATTTTCATGACTCTCGAAAAACTCCTCTACGGCAGCCATAACCGCGTCATTATCGTGAAACTTTGTTCCACGAATTTCCTCTTTTAATTTTGGGAATAGGTGAAAATCACTTGGGGCTAAGTCCGGAGAATATTGTGGGTGGTCAAGGAGATTGAAGCCAGCATAGCCGGTTGCGTTGAGCGCAACTTCCGATCGATGAGCAGGAGCGTTATCTTGAAGAAACAACACGTCCAACGATAGTTTTCCACGACGTTTTTCTTTAATCGCTTCACGCACTTTTGGTATTAAATTTGCATAATAGGGTCCAGTAATCGTCTGGCCTTTTGGCATGTAATCCATAAAAAAAAATCCTTCACTATCCCAGAACACTGAGGCCATAACTTTGCCAGCGGTAGGAGCTGCTCGAAATTTCTTAATGGATGGAGAGGATGGTCGTTTCTAAGACATGCTTTGTCTCTTAGTTTCAGGATCGAAATGGTGGACCCACGTTTCATCCATGGTGACAAGGCGACGGCAAAAATTATGCGAATCACGCTGGAACATTTCGAGATTACGCTTAGAAATTACCAAACGTCGCTTTTTGTTTTCATCAGTTAACATTCGTGGCACCCATCTTGCTGACACTTTTTTGAACCCCAGTGAATCAATTAAAATGGATTGAACGCTACCAAATGATATCTTTAGGATCTCAGCTATATGTTTTATAGTTATTCTTCTGTCTTCCAAAACCAGATTCTCAACCTTTTTGACATTTTCTTCCGTAACGGAGGTTGAAGGCCGCCCAGAACGCGGGTCATCTTTACAGCTTGATCTACCTCTTTTAAATTCATCCACCCAGTACGCAACCGTAGAATAGGGTACAGCATCGTCCCCTAATGTCTACTGAATGTCCGAAAAAATTTCCTTCGTAGACTTTTTTTTCAAACTTAGACATTTTATCACCGCACGTAACTCAGTTTTATCCATAATTTTGTATTTTTAGCAACTCGTTGCCCTAAATAATTTATTACGTGCAAACGAACTGACAAAAACAAGTGACAGTTTGCACAAATATTGTGCGATTGACACTCTTTAATTTGAATATCGAACTTCTCCCAAAAAGGATTTATATATATGCATTTCTAAGAACTTTTTGATCCACCCTCGTATGTCCAGCAGTGGACGTCTATCGGCTGAAACGACGAGTCGAGTTTTTGGAGGAGTACATATTTTGTCTTTTCGGCGTTTAGTAAGTTCAATATAGGGGGTTATGCGGTGTTGCAAAGGAATTGATTGTAGAATAAAGTGTTGCCGCACATTGAGGACGTTGCAGGTTTTGTATAACTGATTCGTTGGATAAATTAGTGGACGGAAGGTAGCCACTTTCAGTATGGCGCGATGTGCAACTTCCAATGGTTTAAAGATAGTTTTTGCAGCAACCAACAGGAAATACAATAGGTAATAATAGATAGGCATAAGGCAAAATAGACATTACGTATAATTATAGGATTAGCAATATTTCTTAAGGTTTTAAAGATATATATAAGTTTGCGAACTCTGCCAGTAAGGACATTAATATGAGATTTAAATTTAAGATTCTTATCTATGACTATACCCAGGTATTTGATTTCATCCGTAGAGGATATAGGTTCGCAGTGGCAAGAAACTTGAGTTTGCAAAAAGCATGTGTGAGCTTTAACTGATATTGAGGATTTTGGTTGGGTGGCAGAACTGATCGAGTAGGTAATGAACTTGGTTTTGGAGGTATTAAGTGTAAGCTTATGGGAGTAAAGCCAGTTCAACGCTACATCAAAGCCATGCTGTGCTTTGTCCTCGAGTTCAGACCACGTGTTGGCGACAAAAGTGATAGCAGTGTCATCAGCAAAGGAAGTTATCTTGGCATTTGGGATATTTATATTGCATAAGTCATTTATAAAAACTAGAAATAAGGTGGGACCCAATACGCTTCCCTGTGGAACGCCATAGTAGATGGGGAGCTCATTGCTGCTGTGACGATCAATCTTCACTACTCGGGAGCGATTTGTGAGGTAGCCTTCAAAAAGATCCAGTTGCAACCCCCTGACACCCAACTTTTCAAGTTTGAGTAAGAGAGTACAGACGGGGACGGTGTCGAATGCCTTCGCCAGGTCTAGAAATATTGTTAGGACCTTTCTATTAGTGTTCAGGTTTTGTATGATATTATTAGTTAATTCCTGAACTGCATCACATGTTGACTTGTTTTTACGAAATCCAAATTGTTGTTTTGATATAAGTTTGTAATGTTCTAGGTAGTATACAAGTCTTTTATTGATTAGACGTTCTAGTACCTTGGATAAGGCACTCAGAACAGCAATGGGGCGGTAATTATTCGGCAAGTTCCCGTCGCCTCCCTTGAAGACTGGGTGAATGATTGACTTTTTAAAAGATGATGGAAAGACGGCAGTCTCGAAACAGAGGTTAAAAATGTGGCAGAGTATGGGTGCCAGGGCGGTTGAGTACCTCTTCAGGATGTAGGGTGATATACCATCCCAGCCAGTTGCAGCATCAGAGCGCAACGAGTGGATGACTGTTGTAATTTCGTCAAGGTCAGTAGGGTCGAGGACGAACGATGAAGTCGATTTGATATCAGAAGTGGGTTGAGTGAATGTCAATGGCTGAGTAGTGCTGGTGTGAATTATATCATTTGCAAGCCTCTCGCCAATGTTAACGAAGTATGAGTTTACAGTGTTGCAAGACTCAATAGGTGAAGATGACAAAGTTAGTAATTGAGCAGATGTATTATTAGTTTTAGTAGTGTTAGTTATCCGTTTAATAGTGTCCCATAGTGTTTTTGGGTTTTACTAGCTTTTTTTAGTTCCTCTGTGTCATAAATTCTTTTTGCTTTCTTTAAAATACGAATACAAAAATTTCTGTATCGAAGGTAAGTAATTTTTAGAACTTCATTTCCTGGATTTTTTTTAACTTTCTTGTGTAGAGCATCCCTGTTTCTTATGCACCGCAATAAACCAGATGTGATCCATGGTTTGAGAATTCTCTTTTTTGATGAAACTTTTTTAACTGTGGTATTTTCAGAATGGTATTCTGTAAAAATCTCACCGTGAAAACTTAGGTGAAGTGAGCTTAAAGTGAGCTGTCAATTAATTGTGTCAATCTCTAGCATCAGGATCAGGTGCAATGACAGCTCACTTAAAGCTCACTTCACCTAAGTTATCACGGTGATATTTTTACAGAATAGCATCGCAGTTATTAAATTCAATAATTTATCGGTAGCCATATTTGCGTCTTTTATACTCAAAATAGGGGTGAAATCCAGTTGTGACATTGATTTGTCAAGCCCTTCATAGTCAATTTTTGTTATAAGGGAATTTGCGACCGTTCGTAAACATTTATCGTGAATGCAAAGTAAGAGAGTTATCAGTTATTGTGGAGCTTAAGACAAATGTGTGGGTGGGGGAAATTGTTTCGAGGAAGGTGTGGTCCAAACAATTTCCATCCCTGGTCGGTAGGGTGTGGGCAGGAAGATAACCGTGAAAGGCAAGGCAATTTAGGTATTCGTGGGAGCGGATGTCAGATGTGGTAGGTTTGATGTCCATGTTCAGGTCACCTGTTATAACTACCGATTTAAATCTATGCAGCGACGGAAGAATGTTGTTAAGAACTGTGAGAAAGCTGTTTATATTGTCTATTGACGGAAAGTTATAAGCTTGTTAAGTTACCTGTTTGTCCGTACAAGAACATACTCACCCGTATTGCGCTCATTGATAATAGTACCTAGGTACCTAACCGCTCGGCGCGGAGATTAGATAACCTACGTAGTGTCGCTCGGTGTCCAACTTTGAACCTTTTTTTATATTTTTGGGACAAAATATAACATGGGGTAAAAATTATTGGAATCGATTCAGTTACTTATTCTGAACAAACTATATTCAGGTTTTGCCTATACTAAAAATAACGTTGTATATGACTTATTCTACCTGTGGTTTACCTCACTAAGGTGCAAATAAGCGGAAATGAAATCTTGAAAACAAAATTAGCATGCTGGCAGGATAAGTTTTAGACTGTACAATTCGATCGTTAGCAGATATGCGCCGGCAGCGTCTACAGACGGCATAATTATACTAATAAAATTCGTGGCACCATAAAGTGCGTTGAGCGCACAATTTCTATCACGGACCGCCTTCAAAGCCGTCAGTTTCTAGACTTTACTACTCCATAAATTGGTTCGGTTCTTTCTTTCCTTATCTTATTTCTGAGAAGGGTTTTTTTGGGGAATTCGAAATGTCAAAAATATCCTTTTTAATTTAAGATCATCATCATGTTTATTTCATTCATGTTTATTTTTGGAGTCTTATACGTCATTTGTGTCATAGAACGTACTGCCACGGTGACACGCTTGCTTTGTATGGAAAGTTTTGACAATGCCATCTCCAGCAGCGGCCGCTGAAGCCTCTCCGGCTATCCGTGCTCTATCTATGCGGCGGGCTTACAACGCCCTTCGTGTTCAGTACAATGACGCGCTGAGGGCAGTGTTGAGAAAACCCCGGCACTGCAGTGCTTCCGCAATGTTTGCGGATGCTTCCATCGATGACTTCTTTTGTATCATTATGAAAAGAACTGCATCGATGATGAGCAGGGTCCGTGGTAGCACCAACACTGTCCTCAGAACGTTAGCGTGCAAAATAGACAGTCCTTTTACTGTGTACTGGGCAAGTGTACACCTGCACAGAAATAGGAAATAGTCTTAGTGTGTAACTTGTTTTGTTTACTAACAAATTACTAACACCTTTTTATTTTGTGTTATTTTTTTTCTTTTTTTTGTGTGTACTATTAACAACCCTACTAATACTTTCTTTGTAAAAATGTATGGACGTATGTCTGAAATAAAGATAAATTATTATTATTATTATACTAATATCATAAATGCGAAAGTGTCTCTCTGTCTATCTGTTACCTCTTCACGCTTAAACCGCTGAACCGATTTAGATGATATTTCGCACAGAGATATTTTCAGTCCCATCAAAACACATAACATAGTTTTTATCTCCATACTAATGAACCCCATAGCGCTGCTAGTGGTTTATAGTTTAGAAATTGTCATAATCATAGAAATGTAAAATATCTATGGTCATAATTTATCTAGCCATCTAATAATAATAACAGCTTCCCGACCGATTTCGGTCACGGTAGCCAATCTCAACGGAGATTAGCCAGGTTCGCAGGAGATATTATAGTGCACAAGTGTGTGCGTAAACACAGGTGCACTCCCTATTATAATATGTTTATTAGTACATAAAAATAACCACACAGTACTTAGCATATGGAAACAGTGGGTTGTACTACCAACTTTGAAATTCTTGTCAGCTTTCCGGGCTCCTAAACTAGGTTCGCAGACCTGCAAACTTAATTAGGGTGAAATTGAAAACATGCGACAAACCGAAATGGGAGATTGTACTCATCATTATGAACAACTTTTACTATGGGACCAAACCTAAAATCGCGAAAACAGAATCAGCTGTTCCCTACATTTATGTTCGCATAACTAGTCAAAATGTAGGGAACAGCAGATTTTTTTTCGCGATTGCAGCTTTGGTCCCTTAGTAAAAGTTTTTCATAATGATGAGTACAATCTCCCATTTCGGCTTGTCGCATGTTTTCAATTTCAACCTGTATAAGATCTATCTACTCATACACGAAATCTCTTAAGGGGTCATTGTATTCATCATTACGAACAACTTTTACTATGGGACCAAACCTGTAATCGCGAAAAAAAATCAGATGTTCCCTACATTTTGACGAGTTATGCGAACACAAATGTGTGGAACAGCTGATTATTTTTTCGCGATTTCGAGTTTGGTCCCGTAGTAAAAGTTGTTCATAATGATGAGTACAATGACCCCTTCAGATATTTCGTGTATGAATAGATAGACCTTATATAATACAACCGTGACTTTTCTGTTTGTTAACACAGCAAATGGAGTAAATGTTGTTCCTTTACTCTCATAGTCCGATGAGACGCGTAATGTCGTAAAAAATATGAAAATAATTAGGTACTACAATATTTTGATCTTGAGACTTTTTGGTACGACTTTGGGTCAATCTCCTTTAATTTTTATTTTATTTTAACGTGTTGAAAGATGACAGATGTTAACCGTGCCGTCTTTCACATCTGTCTGTCTGGCTGCCTGTCTGCCTGTCTGTGCCTGTCTGTGCCTGTCTGTGCCTGTCTGTGCCTGTTTGTGCCTATCTGTGCCTGTCTGTGCCTGTCTGTGCCTGTCTGTGCCTGTCTGTGCCTGTCTGTCTGTCTGTCTGTCTGTAATTTGATCCTGTATAAGTACTTGTTTTCAATTTTTGATATTTTGGAATCTTACGAATTTTCAATCAGGGTCACGTGTCATCTTACGAATCTTACGATCAGGGTCACGTGTCCTGACGCGAGTTTAACATTTTTTACCCATTACAAAAAAAGTGTACAACATAAGTTTTCACTTCAAGAATTTAGTGATGTATGTATGTATGTATGTTTGTCCACGCATTTCTCCGCAACTATTAATCGGATCGTGACCATTTTTTTATTGGCTTACATTTACTTCAACTTAGGGAACAGTGCAAGTTTCATCAAAATCGATTCAGTAATTTTCAAGATATGGACTAATACGTGTAAGTGTGACGGCCTGGCTTATTGATACGAGCTACGGGTGTAGTGTCAAAGGGAAACATCTCAAAACCTTGGTCAAATTCCAGTGCAAAAACGAAAAATTAAGGAATAAAAAAGTAATTTAAAAAATTAAACCGACTTCAAAAAGAAATTAACTCAAAATTATGAAATAACTTTAATATCGGAAGTCGGTGGCAAAAAACTAAAACTATAAAATACAGATCCCAAAGACACCGACTTCCGAAATTAAAGTTATTTCATAATTTTTAGTTAATTTCTATTTGAAGTCGGTTTAATTTTTTTAAATTACTTTTTTTTGCATGGATAGTTCAATTCTTAAGAAAGGCTATATGCTATAATATTATATGACATCACGCTAAGACCCTAAGGAGACGAGCAAAAAGAAAAAAGTCAAAACAACGCTAAGCGAAAACGAAACGCTAGCGCGGGCAGGAGATGCGATACGATGCGACGGGGTGGATAGGGGAACAACTTTCACGCAGACGATAATAATAATTAATTAATTTAAAAAAAGTAATTAATTAATTAATAAAACTGCGCAAATTATTGACATAGCAGTACCAAACACACACAACCTACACAAAATTAAAAATAGAAATAAGCCGAATGTGGCGATTAGGCAGCGTTGCCATAATCCCAGTAGTAGTCTCAACCACGGGTGTCATTCCCAAACAATTGCACCAATCTCTAAAAACGTTAGATTTATCTCCTTCCACCTACCAAACTCTACAGAAAGCTGCTATTCTGAACACTTGCAAAATTGTCAGAAAATTCCTTCAAAATGACAATGATGCCCAAATATCACACCCACAAACATCACCAACAACACAAAGTCTAAACATATCATCACATCATAATACGTTATCATCTATCGCTTAGGTTAGCACTTGGCTTCGGCCCGTGTTATCCTATAAAACCGGCACATCAATGCCGAGATACAAAAATGTATATCAACAAATAATAATAATATAATAAAAGTGTTTATTTTCTTCCACAAATAACACTTATTAACTAAAACTTAAAATAGGAAACGATAATTTATATGATGAAGGACAATGTTCATTTGTGGGAGACTGGTGCCTAAACTAAGCCGTGACTTGTATTTCAGGACACCAGGGACTCCCCTCTACAGGCAAGAATATCATCAAAAACATTGTTATAGAGAATGCACGAAAGTTGCATTATTATGTTATAAGGGCAAACTATCTGTTAATTACGTAGGCTACTGCCGGAGGACTCAAAAAAAACCGAATTTATTACAAACTAATTTATTTTAATATAAAAATTACAATTATTGGAAAAGCAAATTGACTCGATCGATGGTGGATGCGAAGTGCGCGGGCTCGGTCACGTAGACGGTGTCTTCGGGCCTCATGTTCTGTGTCAGCAGTTTCGCCTCGTAGCAACGGGGTCGATGATGTGCACGCGGCTTGCCTCGTGCCTTTGTGTCAGCGCTTTCCTTAATAGTGATGCGCGTAACACCTCCCCCCTCAGATCGACGACTATTTCAGATTTTGAGATGAAATATCGTCGAGAGTTTAGATTGATCTTGGGATGCTGTCTGGTTCTGGCGGGTTACAGTTGTTTCAGGCTCAGCGTACGTGGCTTCATCTGGAGTTGTCATCTGCTTCTTCTTCTGTACCCGACGGATGCGGATTCGGTATAACAGTATTGCTCCTAGTACGAATAAGGCAAGTAGTGTACCATAAAATGGGATTGTCGTATGGTAAATAGTTGATGTTGGTTCAATGTGGATTGGCTTCTGCGAGTCTATTCTGTCTTGAATATCGTGCAGCTTCTTTAAGTTAATAGCATTGATTTGAAGGGCTGGCATGGTTGATCCTTCGATGTCATCTGGCACGTTGCTTATTTTCATGGGTTGTCCTCTGATGTGGTCGTTGATGTTGACGATAGTGAATTCGTCTGTTCGTAACTTGCAATTATGTGGAATAGTGGCTAGGAAACTTCCGACTAGGGTTATGGATTCTTCTTGTTCGCAGATTAACTGGACTTGTGTTGGTTTCGGGAACACGACAGCGTAGCGGCGGTCGTCTAATTTTTCCATTGCAGGCTTCGTCAGGCTGATGGTAATTGTGTTTCATGTTTTGTGCGGTGTTTGACCTCCGATGATATCGCAAATGCAGTCTGGATGGGTTCTCATTTGGTGGTTGAGTTTTTCTTCGCAGAGATACTCTGAAGCTACCTTCGGGCATTCTGCCTCTATGTACGCGTGAATGTTTCCAGTGATTGCTAGGAATAGATAGGACGGGATGATAGCCTGCTTATTTTTATTTGGTACAATGACTAGCTTATACAATAGGAATTTTAGTGGAGAAATTATGGGAAATTTGAATGCAAAAACTATTTGACTCCCGCGATAATAAGCTAAGGGTTTAATTATATCGTAATATTCCCTAATGTCTAATTCTAGTAATTGGTCTTTATTATAAAGCGCGCTTAGTTTGCGTATCATATCGCTTAGTATTTCTGTACCTAGCATGGAATGATGAGTATGCAGTTGACCGGAAAGTGCTAGCGCGTTCTCTAACCTACTTAATTCGCTTAATAAACTATCTACGTTATTGCTAATTATTTGTAGTGTTTGCGAAAACTTTGCGAACTTTATAAGATTGTGTTGTTTATACTTATCGGCATCGAGTAAAATTTGCAGACTGTCATTTAATTGTACTTGATTCTCTATTAGTTTCGTAATAATTTTTGTATGTTCGTTCATCAAACCTTTGCTCAGACTTATATGATGATTTTGCTCAATAGCTATCTGTTGCTGATTATCATTGAGGGCTTTAAGGGCGTTATCATATCTAATGGCATCTGTGTTATCCAAGTTTCCTGTAATGCTCTTAATTACGGATCCGAGGCTATCTACTAAACCTCTCTTGAATCGATTGGGCTTTAGGGTTTGTAGATGAGACGAGGCTTTGTTTAATTTTGCGTTTAAACTATCTATTTGAAGCTCATATAAAGTGCAAGTGTAGTTGTCTAGTCTGTCTGTGGCTTTAGTAAGTTGAATTCGTATCTCGTTTATGTTGTTATCTATGTCCGTTAGCTCTATGTTCTGAAGGAAAGTATGATAGTGAGTGATGAGTTTCATGGGTCCTAGTTTGAAGGGCAGTAGTCCAGGTCCATTCTCAAGTCGTTCTAGATTAATCTCCTGTGCCCAGGTTAGGCTAAACGTCAGCATCAGGGGTATCCTGCAACAATTTCGCGGTTTTAGGGACACGCTTTAATCTAGTTTTAGCTATGGGTCTCTTTTTCTTAGATGTGTAAATGTGGATAGGTAAATTAGCTAGGACTGTGTCCTGGTTGTATCTGGGTGCGAGTTTAGATCTACTTGCAGAGGGATTACTAATGAATATTTGTTGGTCGGGCTCATAGTCGACCTCATCCTCACGGGTTTTATTACGACTTTCTATGAGTGCTGTTCTATTAGCGAGAGACGTCTCGTTGACTAGTTCGTATACTTTTTGCATGCGTTCCCTATGCGTTTCGGTATATTGTTGAAGTAAGTGTCCAGTCAGATCTATGTCAATCGGGTCTCGTGGGTCAGTGTGTCCTAATATGAGGTCATATGGTTTGCATCGTGTGAAGGAATAGATCGAACTATTATACGCTATGATAGCATATGGCATCAGATGTACGACTGGCTCATCTTTGTATTTTAGTTTCAAAATACGAAGATGTTCCAATATAGTGGAGTGGAAGCGTTCGATATTACCGTTAGCGTTTGGTGAGTATGCTAGTGTTTGGTGATGAATTATTTTATGCACCTTGCAGAACTCGGAGAACATCTGGTTGGTGAATTCGGTCCCTTGATCTGTAATAATGGTTAGTGGTAGGCCATGATGCGTGCTGAAAGTTAGTAAAGCTTGTATGATACTAACTGCAGTCCCATCTCGAAGGAGGTAAGCTTGACCATACTTTGAGAAGGCGTCTATGAATGTTACATATTTTTCGTTCTGTGCTGAGAAGCTGTCCATATGTATTATTTCGAACGGCCTGGTGGCAGGGGGTGCTATATTAAACTTTTGCTTTATGGGGTTCCTATCATACTTTGCTTGCCCACATACTGTGCAGTCATTTATGAATTTGGTTATGTGTTCTCGCATCTTAGGCCAATAGTATTTAATAGATAAAGCTAGGAAGCACTCGTTAATGCCACGGTGGTTGGTCTTGCCCTCGTGGTAGTGACGAATAATTTCCTGTTGCCTCAGGTATTCTTTTACGTTTTCAAGTTCCTTTTTTGCCAATACCAATTTCATAGATGAACTTTTACAATATTTTTGTAACAAAGGGATTATGTTGTACATTGCAAGGGGTGGATTTATTAACAGGGCAGTTTTGATCTTAGGATTTACGTATTCTTTAATGGCATTAACCAGATCCTCTTCTAAGTTAGATTCGGATAGCTGAACGGATGTTCGAGTGTGGGTGTCAAATGGCTTAGTTGCGGTAGGTCGTTTTTTAAAGTCACCTACAACAGTCAAACATAGCTGTCGGTGAAATTTGTTTAGTGGTTCGTCGGTGATGGGTATTTCGAGTATAGGGTTTTCTTCAGAGGTATGTGCTGTCAGGGTGTTGGAGTTAGCTAGGGATGGTGGTCTGTCAGTTGCGTTTGCAATCATCGAACTAACCTCCTCGTTATGGATCTCAACGCGAGAGAGGGCATCGGCATTGGTGTTATGTTTGCCTTTTTTATAGATGACGGTAAAATCGTATTCACTTAATTTTAATCGCCACCTGGTTAACCGTGAATTTGGTTCCTTGAGGCTCATGACCCACTGTAATGGTTTGTGGTCCGTTACTATTTTGAACTTGCGTCCAAAAAGGTAAGGCCGAAAGTATTTTGTCGCCCATACAATCGCTAGTAACTCCTTTTCTATTGTGCTGTAATTTACTTCACTTTCATTAAGTGTCCGTGAAGCATAAGCTACGGGTTTGTCCGAGCCAATGGGACCTTGTGAGAGTACCGCGCCGATTGCAAAGTTGGAAGCGTCTGTGGTTAAGATGAACTCTTTGTCAAAGTCGGGGTATTTAAGGATAGGATCGTTAGTCAGTAGAGTTTTACACTTTTCAAAACAGTTAATATAATCTGAATCCAAAGTTATTTTCTTTCCTTTCTTCAAGCATTGTGTCAGGGGTTTGGTAATACGTGAAAAGTCTGGAATGAATTTTCGGTAGTAACCGAGGAGGCCGAGAAACTGTTTAATTTCTTTAGGTGTTTTAGGTATAGGATAATTTTGAATAGCTGTGATTTTATTAGGATTAGGCTTTATTCCTTCGGTACTGATGACATGACCTAGGTATGCGGTTTCGAGTTTTAAGAATTCTGATTTATCTAGCTGGATTTTGAAGTTAGATTCTCTTAACCTTTGGAACACCTTCTCTAGGTTGTTCATGTGTTCCTGGAGAGAGGTGCTGAATATAATTATATCGTCGAGATAGACGAGACAGATAACGTTTTGGAGTCCTTTCAGTACGTTATCCATTACCCGTTGGAATGTGGAAGGGGAGTTCTTTAATCCCATGGGCATTCTCAAAAATTCGAAGTGCCCATGTTCAACATTAAAAGCGGTCTTGGGGATGTCGTTGGGGTTCATCTCAACCTGGTAAAATCCTGATGCTAAATCAAGAGTGCTGAAATATTGGCATTTGCCTAGTTTGTCCAGGACGTCTGTAATATTCGGGATAGGGTATTTGTCATCAACCGTTTTTTCATTTAGCTTCCGAAAGTCAACAACTAGACGCCATTTCTGTTTCCCAGAGGCGTCACCCTTCTTTGGGACGACCCAAATTGGTGAGCTCCACGCAGATTCAGACGGCCTAATGATTCCTTGATCTAACATTTTCGCTATCTGGTCACTAACTTCTTGTCGGTGTATGAATGGGTACCTATAACTTTTAGTGTAGGTCGGAATTTCGTCTGTGGTTTTAATACTGTGCTTTATTTTGTTGGTGAAAGTTAATGCCTCGCCTTCAATGTAAAAGACGTCGGCGTACTTTGAACATAGTGCCAATAGGTTTGCCTTTACCTCCTCGTTTAGGTGATCGGTGCGTAACCGGGATGTAACATCTTTAGCGCGAGGTGACATTTGTTCAGTGCTTTCAACATTGAATATCGTTGCCTGAGTGGCATGGTCCAGTGAAAATATTATATCGTTGTTGGTTGGGTTAGTGACTTCAACCATACCGCGGCTATTAGAAACGGTGGTCAAGCATTCGGATATAATACAATTGCAAATAATCTGTTCTTCTACAAAAACCTCACCATCGGGTGCGTTGACAGGTAACCGTATTAACTTAGAGCTACCTGCTGGTACGATTTCCTCGTAGAGATTTAAATTACGAGAGTTATAAATTTGGATAGGATTAATTGCAAACTTAGTTATCAATGTCAGATCTTTCAAATCTAATTTAGCCTCCCATTTGGTAAGTAAATCCATTCCTATCAAACCATCAAAACGATCGTGAAATCTGTATACGAATAATTTAATTGGTTCCGAGTCACCGAATTCGGGAAAGCAGGGTAAGTTAATAGAGTAGTCATTCCTACTTGTGGCATGAACATTAGTAACCTCGAATGGATCGTAGTTAAGAGGTATGTGCGGGAAATAATTCTGGACTGCTTCTGGACTGATGAATGATTGGTTTGCACCGGTATCTACTAGAAAGTTAAGTGAAGAGTTATGGACACGAACGAACGGTAGTTGCCTTTGGGTTTGTAAGTTTAATTCTATCCTGAGCTGTTTGACTTCGGAGCTTTCTGAAAATCCTGACTGGTTGAGGGTTGCTGCTGATCAGCAGGCTTGTCCTTGTCGTTAGTCCCGTCAGTCTGTTGCGGTGTAGCGTGGTCATATGTACTGTCGTTGAAATAAAAGTAATCATTGTTGTAGTCGCCATAGTTATAGGGGTCAATATAAAAGTAGTCGGATATGTCGGGGTAATAATAGTCGTCACCATAATTCGAACACTCGTTCACATTAACATCACGGGCTTTAAGATAGTTAGAAGGCGGTGGATTGCCTTGTAGTGCCCAATTCCAGCTGTTAGTAGCAGGCAGGGGCCTAGATGCAAAGTGGCTAACGCCGCTCATCGGTTTGGGGCCATTATTCGGCGGATAAGGGTTCCTTGGGGGCATTCTGAATCCAGAACCACCCTGATTGTTATAAGGCGGTGGTGCGCCGAATACTTGTTGCGTACGGGTCGGGCCACGTGGTTGCATGTTATATGGATTAAACGGCATTCTAAATTGATTCTGAGATGGCAAAGGCCGTAACATAAATTGCGGTCCTTGCGGTCTAAACGGAACGGGCATGTTATAAGGATTAGGTCTTAACGGAACAATCGTATTATTTGAATGGACTGGCATTTTATGATTCATTTCGTTCTGCTGATTAGGTCGCATTCGAGATGAAGATCTTTTATCCGTCAAGTTATCATTTCTGCTCTGCAAGTACATAGTGTTAGTCTCCTCGTGCACGAACTCTAGGGCCTTCTCAATAGTCTCTGGTCTCATACACCTAATACGCGCACCTAAAGGATCTTTTAAACCGCGGAGATAGGCCTGCAAAGTCAGTTTACGATATAAATCGCGTTTGGCTGCAATAGTGGATTCCAGGGTATCATGCAATGAAACGTATGTCATGACGGTGCTGAAAAGACTCTGGCAACGCTCGTAAAATTCCTGCGGCGTGCCGGAACCTTGTGTAAGTAAAGCCAAATCGTTATAGAGAGCGGTTTCATCTCGCTGGTCGGCAAAGTTATTAATAAGAGCGCTACGTATGCCTACCCAATCATTAGGTATACCGTTAGCATTAATCAGACGGGCGGCGGGCCCTGTAACTTTGTTCAATATGCCGTTTAAAAGCGCTAATTGATTTATATCCGGTTGTCCCTCTTGAATGAACTGCAGTGCTAATTGATCACACAATTTGATGAACCTGGTAAGTACATTCGGGTTCCCATCGAAATCAGGAACTAAGCGGAGGGCTTTAAATATAGTGTCTAGATCGGCCATCTCGGGTTCAATTTCAGGATTAATATTACGTCTAGAATCTACACTACTATTCCTACTACTAACTAACCTAGGTGTACTTGATCTACGTGGATAAAAAATGTTGGATAAGATATACGGAACCTACACACAAAAAGGAGCAAGCAACCACTAAAAAATTCAGCGGACTTACATGAACATTCTGGTCTTCGTTGAGCGGTATCGATATCTGGATCTCCGGCGTAGTCTCGTTGTTCAGGATCTCCCGGCGCGACGTTGAAAGTCTATCGTAGCGAACGCGGTGCGATATACCGGTTATCGCAAGAACGACCCGGGAATCCTACCGACTGCGCCAATTACGTAGGCTACTGCCGGAGGACTCAAAAAAAACCGAATTTATTACAAACTAATTTATTTTAATATAAAAATTACAATTATTGGAAAAGCAAATTGACTCGATCGATGGTGGATGCGAAGTGCGCGGGCTCGGTCACGTAGACGGTGTCTTCGGGCCTCATGTTCTGTGTCAGCAGTTTCGCCTCGTAGCAACGGGGTCGATGATGTGCACGCGGCTTGCCTCGTGCCTTTGTGTCAGCGCTTTCCTTAATAGTGATGCGCGTAACATGTTGGAAGAAAAGAAAAAAATAAAAGAAAAAATAAAAATAGTAATCATAAAATTTTAAATTTATATGAACGATATAGACGATGTTGCGGTCAGAAGCTCTAGTTATATAGGTACTCGTTATCTTTTGTGTGCAATGTTCTAAACGGTGTCTATCTTATGTGCAGTGCCGGATTGCTACTTGATGCCCTAAGCAATCCACGCCTGTAGGCCCTCCTTTCCACTAGTCACCTCGTATTCTTTCAAAGCAACGACGAGCGAATTTTGGGTCTTGTAATATCTTGCTGATAAACAGCCTTGCCTATTGTGCTAGCAAATACTGTTTCGGTGCTGTTTCTGCCTTATGGTGCCTTCCGAGACGTGATGCCCTAAGCAATAATTGCTTAATTTGCTTATGGGCTAATCCGGCACTGCTTATGTGCAGTAATACAAAAGCCTTTGTATCTTCTTTTACGATTAATTTTACTTCCTACTTTTCTAAGGTTGCATAAATTGCATGTAATGTTCAAAATCTAGCGTTTGATGGGACTTCCATTGTCATAATGTGTACTTCTAAGTTAATCCAAGTATACTTATATTTACACTTATTACTAACCAAGTAAGTAGTAAGTAGTAAGTAAGTAGTATAGTAAAGTTAGTTCGTAAGTTAGTTCGTATATACATACATGATGATATAGGTAATTATACAAAAACTGGCCAAGCGCGAGTCGGACTCGCACACGAAAGGTTCCGTACCACAAGGCAAAAACGCCGAAAAACACGTTTGTTGTATGGGAGCCCCCCTTAAATATTTATTTTATTCTGTTTTTAGTATTTCTTATTATAGCGGCAATAGTAATACATCATCTGTGAAAATTTCAACTGTCTAGCTATCACGGTTCATGAGATACAGCCTGGTGACAGACAGACAGACGGAGAGTGGAGTCTTAGTAATAGGGTCCCGTTTTTACCCTTTGGGTACGGAACCCTAAAAACGAGATAAAATTAAAAGGAAAGGTCACAGTACAGTACCTACTACAAAAAAACCCATCACACCTAGGGCTGATTTTTCAATCATCTGATAATATATTTCGAGGAATAATTTTAAAATTTTGACAGTTATTTCATACAAAAACTGTCAAACGTAAATTTTATTCCTCGAATAAAAGTTATCTGGCGATGGAAAAATCAGCCCTTAGGCGTTCAAACTGGAGTACTTTATACGCTTAAGTGTCCTGGTTTTTTCCACATCGCTATCATCTGAAAACAAAGATGAAGAAATGCTAGACTAAATCCAGATTTTTTCGAATCTATGAAGCAATGGATTAGCAATATCCTTCAAAAGCATTGAGATTGTAATTGGAAGTGTATTGCGCAATTACAGGTTTAAAAAAAAATGGTGTTAGTCGTTCCATTTAATAAGAAAGAGGCATTGAAAACTGAGTTTCTGGTATTATAATTATAATTTCTAGGCTTTGCATATGTCTTCTTTGCATATGTTTGCATATCCGGGAATTCCCCAGATATTGTTCCGGTTCACAATAACAGTAGATAACAAGTATAATGTAGGTATGTTTGAATACATGATAATTTCTTGATTGTAAACAGGGTTAAAGCCAAAGGTCAATAGAGCAAGAAATAGGTACCTACATTAAAAATGGAGCTAATTTAGAAGATCCTACTTTACGATTGCAAATTGAGAAAACTTACATTTTTAAGGGTCGGACCTGAACTAAGAACGTGAAAGCCCGCGAAATTAGATAAAATTTTTGAGGACAAGATTGAAAAAACATAATTATAACGCAATGAACGTGGGTGAATACCTACCTACTATCGAAATGAAACCCATTTTATGTGTGTTATACTGCCTTTACACAGATGACTATAGCCGCACGATTTTTGCCGCACGGATAATATCGACTGTCTAAATGGCAATTCGGCTAGGCAACAGGCCACAGGAAAATCGCAACTTTAAAAGTATTACTCTACTTTTATGTTTATGTTTCTACTTTTGTCAGGTCTGTGACTAAAATCGACCGTGAAAATGCTCAGTCGCAGGCGATCGCCTACCGCATAAAGATCGACGTATTGATGCAAAATTAACTAGTCACCTACGATTTTTATCAACCTGTGTAAATCGGGTGACGATTCGGATTGTGACGCGATTTGGTAAGCGACCAGCCGCACTGCAAAAAGTCAACTTAGTGTAAATCCCCCAATTAATACGCAATTACCCCGCAGTTTGACAAGATCTCAACTTAACATTCTAAGGGTGGTAGTCTGGCAACGAAAAATACAAATGGATTGACCTGCATTGTACAATTAGCACCTCCGATAAAATAGGGTTACAACTTGAAAAACCGGGATTTTTAGAAAAACAAAAATAAACTCACGGATTTGTTATTTAATTAGTCTAAGGGCTGATTTTTCCATCGCCAGATAAATTTTATTCGAGGAATAAAATCATCCCTAAGGGCTGATTTTTCAATCATCTGATATCTTTATTCGAAGAATAATTTTGTAACTCTGACAGTTATTTCATAGAAAAACTGTCAATCGTTAATTTTATTCCTCGAATATAAGTTATCTGGCGATGGAAAAATCAGCCCTTACACTATTATAATTATGTGATCAAAGTTATACATACTTGAAAAGCCTACAAAAAAATATGTTTTAATGGCATTACGCTGTTTTTAAATTTTCCTGAAAAACAACCTGAAAATTCCTTTTTCGTGTTTTAACCCTATTTTATCGGAGGAGCGTTATTTACTCAGGCATTCTCAATTGGTTTCTGAAGCGTAACCTTCACTTACAAATCCAGTTTCTTCCGAGGGCTGGTCAAGTCAATATGACGATCAGTCATCGGGAATGCGACGCAAAAACTGACTCGAGAAAAACTAGATTGTGAGCAATTTCGCAACCAGTTGATCTTGTTGTAATATTATGCTCATCTGGGCATTACATTGTTAAAGGAGCGGCTTCTGTTCTTAGGACGTAATAAAGCTTTCATAGCTGTAGAATATTTTTCGTCGAGATGAGAATAAAATACATCATGATTTGATGTTTTTTTTTGGGGATCAACGACCGCTGGCAGTTTGGTTACCTACTTGAAGTTTGAGTTGTGAAAATCTGTTTTCTTTTGTTTTGTAGTCTTAAGATAGCGAGACCCACACTACTGTAAAGTTTACACATCAAAATATAGGTTTTATAAACTGATATTTCAAGTGGCTATTGCACAAAAAACCATTGTAAGTGGACCTAAATGCAGAAAATGCAAGTTTTTTTAAACAATAAAAATATATGATCAACTACAGTAAACAAAATCATAAAAATATATGATATTCTTCAGGATATATGCTAGGTAGATATAGTGTGTTGAAAACATAATACAACTAATTTGATACTATAGAAAAAAAATCATGAAAACCTCTACAATTTTTTTTTTTTTACAATTTAATCCATACTAATATACATACAATCATTTTGATTTTTTGTCAGATTATTCTACAAGCAACATACTAAACTAAAACACTAGTGTTTTAATTTTTTAGTCCAAAAATAGATTTTTGTAATTAAATAATTGCTTCATATTTTGCAATAAATTACCAGCGTTGTGTCATCGCGCTTCTCTTTCTTTTTTTCTATGCAGTCCGACAGTGACCGCGCTTTAGGTCATGTAAGCCCTTTAATTTATTTTTAGGGTTCCGTACCCAAAGGGTAAAAACGGGACCCTATTACTAAGACTTCGCTGTCTGTCCGTCTGTCTGTCACCAGGCTGTATCTCAAGAACCGCGATAGCTAGACAGTTGAAACTTCACAAATTATGTATTTCTGTTGCCGCTATAACAACAAATACTAAAAACAAAATAAAATGAATATTTGAGGGGGGCTCCCATACAACAAACGTGTTTTTTTTTCGGTGTTTTCGCCTTGTGGTACGGAACCCTTCGTGTGCGAGTCCGACTCGCACTTGGCCAGTTTTTTGGTTTATCATGTTAAAATATCGATACCCATCACATTCGCGGAGTTTCGCTAGCCAATTTAATTTGACCTTGTATAATGAATGCTACAAACAACTGTGTCATTTTACATATTTAAGTAGCTACAAACACCAGTTAGGGTCGGTTCACATCTGACGGAAAACACGTCGGGCGTAACTGCGATTGCGTCTATTTATTCGCTCAACGCACTAACGCATCATCGGTTGAGTGTGAACGGTCAAGTGTTTTTCTATACATTTGTCTGTTCTGGCGTTACGCGACCGATAATACGCGACGCATGTTCCGTCAGATATGAACCTTCCCTAACTCTTACTAAAACAACCTAGCAACTTAACATTACCGCAGGCTCAACGCCTTATCATCTCGCTGTAAATCAATTGGCAAGCAAGTTACCGAGGTGTTTAGTGATAAGATAAACACCGCATTAAGCTGCATTGCAATGTTTGACGTTGTTGTTGTAGTTGACCTTAATAAACTAACAGCCCGTTTCTAGGATAATCGAAACATAGCTAACTGGCTGACAAATTCACGGCAACTTGTCAGTTAATCTGTCTAAAATTATCGCCGTAATAACTTAGGTGAAGTGACCTATCAATAGTGTCAATCCCTATAGCATCAAGTGGAATGGCAGTTCACTGGCTAGCTCAACTGCTTTGATTATATAATGACTAGATGGAGCATCGCCCTACTATCAAAACAAAGAAAACGAGCCAACAATTTCAAGCACGTGTGCGTGCAGGCGGTGTATTACACTGTGCGTCTATGTCTCTGTGTGCGTGAATAATGATACCATCCACCACAATTCTCCCATAAATCACATACTTACTTATTAAAAATATACTAATTAAATAAGATAAGTTTTAGGTGTATGTATCTAGTATTATTCAGTTTTAGTAGTTTCTTTTTATTAAGTAGTTACTTTCTTAAATAAATAAATAGCACTATTTATAGTTAATTAGAGTTGTGTGTGTGAGTGTTGTTTTAAATCAGCTAAGTTAATTAAATTAGTATTACAATAATTAACTTTTTAAGCAGTTTGTATTTGGAAATTTGAAATGAAAGTTATCAGATAATTATTAAAAAAAAAAACAAAAAAGTTATACGCGAACATTATGTTATTATAAAAAACTGGTCAAGTGCGAGTCGGACTCGCACACGAAGGGTTCCGTACCACAAGGCAAAAACGCCGAAAAAAACATGTTTGTTGTATGGGAGCCCCCCTTAAATATTTATTTTATTTTAATTTCATTATTTATTATTAAAGTTAAAATACAACTGAGTATTTTGTGAATATTTCAAGTGCCTACCTGTTGCCATTTTTGATATCGAGCAAAAAAGGGCAAAAAAATCGCGTTTGTTGTATGGGAGCCCCCCTTAAATATTTATTTTAGTTTGTTTTTAGTATTTGTTGTTATAGCGGCAACAGAAATACATCATGTGTGAAAATTTCAACTGTCTAGCTATCGCGGTTCTTGAGATACAGCCTGGTGACAGACAGACAGACAGACGGACAGACGGACAGACGGACAGACGGACAGACGGACAGACAGCGAAGTCTTAGTAATAAGGTCCCGTTTTTACCCTTTGGGTACGGAACCCTAAAAAGTACAGACGAATTGAAAAACTCCACCTCTTTTAACTCGATTAATAAAAGTACACCAACTAAATAATATAAACGTAAGCATAAACCAATTAATATACCCACAAAAGAATGATGTTAAGTTGGCAGAATGAAAAAAAGAAACTGGCAACACTGATAAAATATGGCGTAATTTGGTGTTCATAAAAACAAAAAATAAATATATAGTTTTTTGGTTACTTATCGATGACAGGTGATGTGTTTGGTATTTTTACCCTTCCTTTATAATTCCGGCACAGTTTAATAGCACATACTTACCGTCATTTTATCGCTGTTATTAGTTTATTACTTTGTGCGCGTAATACGTAGTGACACCAAAGCGGCACGATCGGCACTAATCGGCGGGTAAGAACATAGAGGCCAACAGTTGGCCGATATATTTTGACACGTTTGCGCGCATTTGATGCTCTATCTAGATACCTATTATACAGGGTTATTGGAAAAACACCAAAAACCTCTTAAGAGGCCATTGTACTCATCATTATGAACAACTTTTACTATGGGACCAAATCTGAAATCGCGAAAAAAAAATCAGCTGTTCCCTACATTTTGACGAGTTATACGAACATAAATGTAGGGAACAGCCTGATGTGTCTCGATTACACATTTAGCGAATTACTGAAGTTATTAAAAGTTTTTTTTGGTATATTGCACACCGTTGGAAAGGGGACAGACTAGAGAACTTTTAGAAAGAATTCGAAGATCCCAGTCGCTTTTAGTTTTTTTTTTTTAGAGCAATTTAAAATTGAGTGTTAAGTGTATTTTTCCTTTTTTCAAAAACTTTGTGAGTTATTAAAAAGGAACTAGATGTTATTAGCAAGTAATTTCGAATTTCATAGAACCATACAAGAGTAAGCATAAGAATTAAAATAAAATTTGAAGGCTATACTCATACCTTTTTTTTAATTTAAGCTTAAATGCAGAGTTCTTGTATTTTTCTAAATAAAAATTAAAAATTCATAATAAAAAAACCAGTGTAACAAGGAATGAGTTATTGGGCCTTAAGAGATAGCAAATGACCTCTCCTTTCGGCCAGTTGCATTTGGCAAACGATGCACCAAACACCCTGTATATCAATAGAAATGCAATTGTGTCTCATTAGCCACAGTTGAGCTACTACGTTTTCCTGGTGAGGTTTTTACAGAATAACCAGCTGATGTTAGGGATTATCACTATTGTCGCGACAGTTATTTTTAAAAGTCACAGCATCATGCTGAGATAGGCGCCTTTTGGCCTCGTATAGGACTATGTTTTTTTTTTTTTTTATATAACTAACTTCCGCCCGCGACTTCGCCCTCGAGGTATGTCGATAAAAACTATCCTTTGTCCTTCCCCGGGATTCAATCTATCTCTCTGCCAAATTTTATCTTAATCCGTTCAGTGGTTTAGGTGTGAAAAACAGACAGACAGAGTTACTATCTATAATATTAGTATGGATTTGGTTTTTTATTTTTGACTGCACTTAGTTTAGTTTGTGATGTTCCTGTACGGGTCGGAATAAAAACTTTTTCTTTCTTTATAAATTGACTGCACAGTCCACCAGTTACATCGCAGTGATTTGCCGACTGAAATGACGAATGCCAATCAACAACGCCAAATTTCCACAATGTTCAGAGGTCCCGCCTCTATAACCAGTGAATTCTGCCCACCATGACGTACGTGGCTGAGACGTGGACGCTCACGCAGGAGGATGTGGATAGGGGGAGAGTGGAACAAAGAGCCTTGGAGAGTTCCATGCTTGGCATAAGGCGTATAGACCGAGTCCCAATGCCAGATGGAGTATGGCAGTGACCGTGTGGCGTCCAAAGACGGGGAGACGAAGTGTCGGTCGTCCGGGAGAGATGGGCGGACGACATTTTTCTTTAAATTGGTAGTCAATTTGCTTAAAAAATAATTTGCCTATACTGTAACTGTAGCTTCTTATCTATCTCCTGATATACATATCACTAGATAATGTTCCATGATTGTTCTTTTGGCAAATGTTTACCATCTAAGCCTACATTGTGGAATGCAATAAAGAATTGAGTACTGAGATAATCATATGCAAACATTAAGTTCCAATTCCAAAGATACAAAACATTGCTGTTATGAATGCGTCATCTAATAACTACTCTACTGATTCATTGCATTGTCCTCGACCACTTGAAAGCTTGCCCTTTAAAAGCGAGATGATAAACTAGCATATCAAGTGATATTACCGCGTTCTTCGAAAACGAGGCAGGTGCAACGGAAGTATACAACGCAGAGGTAATCGCGGTGAAATTAGCTGCAGATCCAACAATCAATTTACAAACCTAACTCCGAAGTAACAGAGTTGAAATTGCATGTTATGTTATGAGTAATTTTGACGAGGTAAGGTTTACATTTACAATTAAGAGAATTAGACGCGGGTGTTTCTTGCCAAGCTTTTGATGCCAAATTACGTGTTATTTTAGATGCAGTTTTAGTAAATGTCTGCAATATTACGCGTCATAATATTATTGCAGTTAAATTGGCTTTCTGCTGTAAATAAGTATTTGATCTTTGCTCAAATATAGTCTGATTTTGTAAGATATGTACCTACGTTTAGGGATTTGGGCATGTTACAAAGAAGGGCAAGAAACATTTATTAGGGAACAACACATACTTTGGGACGTGTAAGATAGGTTGGAGATAGCCGTTGGGCTGGACTAATGAAATACTAATATCACGCTGTTAAGCAAAATTAGTTAGGTTTGATAAAAAGCCATCATTCCTCGCCGCTGGTTTCGTGTACAATAATTATGTTTATTCCACAATTTTTAAAATTGCACGGTCTACCAGTGTTTGTCTCTGTAAAGGTTGTCTTGTTGTAGCTAGAACATGGCTATGGCATTAGGTAAGTCGCATTATAATCATTTGTGAGTTTGAAGTAGTAAATAAATATAAATAAAATCATGCCCTTTTACACGAAACTTAAAATCTTGTTTTTTCATTCAAATTGAAAAGAAAAAGTGAATTGTGTAGGTCGTAAAATCCTTCGCTGGACTTTTAAAGATTTAAAATTATAAATTTTTACTTAAACTAGGTAAGGTATTTTTTACAGTTAGTTACAAAACAAGTGACACACTTATGAAACAATTGACTCTGTCTGCAACTGCTCTCATTGCACAAGTATGCATGTAAGCTATTATGACGGGATTCCTCCGTATTGTTTCACTATTTTACCTAGTTGAAATGTAGGTGACGTCCGGTGAAGTGTTAGCAAGCGCAAGATTCATATACATACCTATTTATATATTATCACATATTGGTACATTAGTAGCCAAGCCGTTTTTTTTTTCTCATTTAATATTCATTTATTCATCAAATATAAGCTAACATTTTACACCAAATCGCTTATATCTATGCTAATTCTACAAAATTACATTAAAATTTTAATCAAAACTTCTTAGACTAAAAAAAATAAATACCAATAAAATAAAATAAAAACGGAGTACCTAACATAAAATTTGAAAACAAATAACCTTAAAATTAGAAGCTAAACAATTTTTTTTCATATTTAAATAAATAGACACATGTTTAGCGATTGTCCATTTAGAGTCAAAAAATAAAGCTGCTTCAGGAATATATTTTAGAAAGTCATTTATTAATTTAATTGCTCTAGCAGTGGGAGTGTTGTTGGTCCGGGGAGCACGCCATGTAGGCGGGTAGCAGAGGAGTCTACCTATGTTGTCGTCTTACAACGCCACGCATATACTGGTCAGGAACACACAAATTTATTGACTCTCATAGAACGGGACTATCTATCTTATCTACTAATATTAAATCGTCGTTTCAGCCGATAGACGTCCACTGCTGGACATAGGCCTCCCCCAATTTTGGGGGGGTTTGCCATAATCGCCACGCTTGGCAGGCGGGTTGGCGATCGCAGTATGGTATGATGGTGAAATAAATAGAGAACGCTGCTGCCCATTCTCCAGTAAGACCCTTAGTCGCCTTTTACGACACCCACGGGAAGTAAGGGGTGGTGCAATTCTTTAAGTCCGGCACCACACAGACGAATAATAATATTACACACATATAATTAATAATTATTAATATTAAATAATAATTATTAATTATATGTGTGGATTCTCGCCTGAATTTGAGTGTGTCTAAACCCACCATTCCTGACACGAACAAAGAAGGATATAGAAAGGGGTAGTATCCATATGGACGTTTGTACAGGTATCTACAGAATTTACGTTGAATTTTTTCTATCATAATAGTGTACAATGACTCTTGAGGACTCCAAACTATTGCATTATATTCTAATTTACGACGTACATAGGCAAGGTATATTTGTTTTATGACTTGAGTATTCTTAAACTGAGATGATAATCTAATGATGAAACCAAGACATTTATTAGCGTCTTGGCAAGTTTTAAGAATATGCTCGTGAAAATTTAATTTGTTATCCATTATTACTCCCAAATCCTGTTTTGTAACAATGAAGGGACTACTTCTCTGGATTTCCATTTTTAGTATGATAAAAGGATCGACAATTTTTTTTTTAATCTGAGGTCTATGTATAGGTATGGAGGAATGGAGTGCCTCAAGGCTTCTCTACCGGCCCGGTTTCATTTGCCATTTAGAAAAGCGTACTTCCTACCTTTATAATATTTATTTATTTATACCTTTTGAATAATATTAGTCTTGCAGTAGTTTTTCTTTCTATTATTTCAGCGGATATTCACTAAATTGTAATTTCTCTGACTTGATTTATGTACCAGACAGTTTCAAAAACTTTCACGGGCAGACGAAAATATCTCCATAAACAAACATGGAAGTCTTCATACATATAAACAACCTACAAAGCATCTTCTTAGCGTTTTAGAGATCAAAAACATTCGATTGATTTTATTTTTCTTTGAAGTACATCGATTGAGTCGGCGGAGAGCAGTGAAAAGAAACAGATGGCTACTATAAATACTGCTGCTATTCTGGGTAGCGGGTTCAAGCCCGCGCTGTACATTCCTCGGCTGTGACTACACGCTTCTGTACTTAAGTTATAATGTGCAACTTAGTAGTAATGTACGTACTGAGATTACATTAAGTTAACTTGATTGAAAGTAATGTTCACCATTGTGGAATTAATTAACATTAAAGGGGTTGTTGTAGTTACTGGTTGTACATCGTCTGTACATATACGTAATTATAATTAACTAGCTTCCGCCCGCGGCTTCGCCCGCGAGGTATGTCGATAAAAACTATCATATGTCCTTCCCCGGGATGCAATCTATCTCTCTGCCAAATTTTATCGAAATCCGTTCAGTGGTTTAGGCCTCAAAAGGTAACATACAGACAGAGTTACTTTCGAATTTATAATATAAGAATGGATGTAGACAAAATAATGTAAAACATTTTAAAATAGTTGGTAACTATTACACTTATTTCCCATGCTTCTCCAGACGAAACTATCTTTTCGAAGGGCACCTGGAATCAATAGATTTCTGATAAAAAAATATTTTTTCCTAATCATGTTTATTTTAGTGTTATGATCAGCTTTCCCTTGTGGTATATATAGTTGCAGTCGGGGTTTTTGAATTTTTTAATCTTTGCAACGTTAGGAAGAAGAACCATTCTTGATTTACGCCTTTTTCTGTAACACACTTCGTTCTGAGATATGGCAGCCACGTCCGGCACAGCACCACTTAAGCGTTCCGGGTAGCATCCGTCAACACCCACTTGTAGGGTCGAACAAGCTATTTGGTATACAGGCAGCTAACATGCAATTACTTGTAAACAAGGATGTGGATGTGCTGAGTAGTAGATTCTTTTACACCACTATATTCGTCATCATCATCATCATTTCAGCCGATAGACGTCCACTGCTGGACATAGCCCTCCCCCCATTTGGGGAGGGGTGGGGGGGGTTGCCATAATCGCCACGCTTGGCAGGCGGGTTGGCGATCGCAGTATGGTATGATGGTGGAATGCATAGAGAACGCTGCTGCCCGTTCTCCGGTACGACCCTTAGTCGCCTTTTACGACACCCACGGGAAGTAAGGGGTGGTGCTATTCTTTAAGTTCGTCACCACACAGACTATATTAAGGATGCCATATGCTGAAAAAGTTAAATTACGTACAAAATAAAACTAAATATTGGCAGTGTAGTGGAAATATGAATATTTTTGCCTGTATACCAAATAGCTTGTTCGACCGTACTATTTCATTACATAGTAAATAATGGAGATCTATAATTTCTCATAAAATGTGTGTGTGCTTTATGTGCACTTCTACTTAACTCTTTGGTGATTACAGGCGTGACAGACGCCAGCATATCGAGCTACTATAATTTGTCAAATTTCTTTAATAGATTTTCATCTTTATCGCTAAAGCCTAAGGTTCAAAGTTGATTGGGAATATTTGACAGTTTCGGATAGCTTGATGTGCTGGCGTCTGTATCTAAACGAAGATTAGTAGATATCTATCACAAGACAATGTATTGAATGTTGAATTACTGCCAAACTGCCAAAGAACATCTTGAAACTCCAATTGGCATGTTGTAGTAATATTTAACTATGTGCATACAATGTAGGTGCATTGTATCGCGACGTCGTAATTGCTTTAGCACTTTTGACAAAAAATCCCAGTAAAGGTGTGTCCACACTACATAACATAACTGTGTTTTGGACAGAGATGCAAAATCAGAGGTAAAATAAATCATCATCTGCCTAGCCTTTTCCCAACTATGTTGGGGTCGGCTTTCAGTCTAACCGGATGCAGCTGAATACCAGTATTTTACATGCCTATATGACTTGCACAACCCAGTTACTGGGTAATACGATACCCCTTGGTAAGACTGGTTGTCAGACTTTCGGGCTTCTGACTACTCGTAACGACTGTCACAGATCTACGAATGACAGCCGGGACCAACAGCTTAACGTGCTTTCCGAGGCAAGGAGGGGTCTCGGTATGTAAAGATGGTCACCCATCCACAGACCAACCGCGACAAGCGTAGCTTAACCTGAACGATCGACCTGTGCGGCTGTTGTTATTTAGCCACGGACCCCTCACGAGGTAAAATAAATGTAAAGCAAAAATAATAATGGACGGTTTATGACGTGCATGTGCCATTTAACATTATAGGGTGGTAAAGCGATTTCGATATAATATACTTACAAACGATAATTCGATATTAAATCGCTTTAAAGCATTTTTTTTTTTTAATTTTGTTATTTAGTCCGTCAAATCAAATCAAACCAAAAATCATTGAGTATTAAAAACTTTTCGAACGTCAAAATTACAAAAGACAGTCCTCCAAAACGCCCGCCCTTCATATTCTTCAAAAATTATTTTTAATAGATTTTTGACAGCTATGAGACTATTTTGTTGCGCCACTAAAGTTTTCGTTTAGCAATAGTATGACTTAGGCCTGCGCACAACTTTAGATATGAACGAAACTTCTAAACTGCATACTCCAGGGGGCCTACACCCTAAGTACGAAGTTTCGGCCGAAGTAACGGGCACTTTCAACTCCGTATCACTTACGGATATACGATAAGTTCGGAGCCCGAACTAAAAATGGATGACAACACGATTTGACAGTTGCGCACTCCCAGCGTGGTTTTAATCGTCCAAAAACGTAATAATTAACCGGGTGTAGGATTCACTTGAAAAGTTTCCTACTACTTTCGGTCGGGCCCGTAGCTTCGTTGACGGAGTTAGGGAGTCGGCCTCCTGGTTCCTTACATCTAGGGGCTAATCTTAAGGGCAGTCTTACAATCGTATCAATTTATTTAATTTGACTCGAGGTTCATTCTACCGTCAGATATTTAGCTCCCACGACGTATCGTTACATAGAAATGTCGGGTTTGCTCGTAAATTGCGAACTACACAATTTATTTAACCACTCCGAGAACTGGGTCATTGAATGTGAAAA
Organism: Mesoligia furuncula; assembly: GCA_916614155.1. Lineage (NCBI taxonomy): Eukaryota > Metazoa > Arthropoda > Insecta > Lepidoptera > Noctuidae > Mesoligia > Mesoligia furuncula. The sequence goes on from OU744799.1 coordinate 30,903,536, forward strand.
CTATGTGTCTACACAAATTGACAGTAGTATTTATGACTGTATTACATGCGTCGCCTTTTATAGCTTTATCCTACAAATTATATGCATTTATACAAAGTATATGATCGCGTATGTTCATGTTTGTTAGAACAAATTGATGTTTAGACTGATCTGATGACGGATTTATTGCGTGGAGGAGTTTGTAACTCAATGGGTTATAACTTAATTTGTGGTTTGAAATAATGGCCTTTGGTACTGCAAATGAGCGTGTATGTGTACCTAATGATAAGTTATATTCTATATTGTTTTTCAATTTAAATAGCCATTTATGTCTAAGCATAAGCATAACCATAATCAGCCTATAATTTTGCCACTGGTGCGACCCAGACCTCTCTGTGAGAGGGAACGGGCTCTAGGGCCACCACGCGGGCCCAGTGCGGTTTGGTAGACATCACGTGTCTTCGATTTACAATACGACAGACGTAACTTGGCGGGCCTGAAGATTTTTACCCGACTGCGTCAGAAGGAGGGTTATGTTTTTCGAGTGTATGTATGTATGTATATTTCTTTGGCACGCTCTGTAGCCTAAACGGCTTGATCGATTTCAGCTTGAGAGGTGCCATTAGATACGTCTTAATTGTGAGAGTGACACTGGTATATCAAAATTGAAAAAATAATTAAAATGGCCGATTTTTGGCGCAATATATTTGTCTTCAAAAAAAATTTTTTTTTCTCAAAAGCTATCGAGTAGGGTATCAAAATAAAGGGTTGTAAAAAGGTGATTACAAAAATATATACAACTTATATGGTTAAAAGTAATTCGAAGTGACAAATCGTAAAAAACACGTACCAAGAACTAAATCGTCTGCAAAATCTTTCATATTTATTTTGTAAAACAAAAAGCTGGAAAAAAAAAAGTAATTAAAAAAAATAAAAAACCCGACTGCGGTAAAAAAAAACTAAAAAGCTAAAAACAAGCCCATTTTAAATTAAATAAAAGTTGGAAGCAGGCGGGACCCATATCATTTTTATTATATTTTCAAATTCAAATGGATCCCGCCTGCTTCCAACTTTTTATTTAATTTAAAATGGGCTTGTTTTTAGCTTTTTAGTTTTTTTTTACCGCAGTCGGGTTTTTTATTTTTTACCGCACCGCAGTCGGGTTTTTTATTTTTTTAAAGTAATTTAAGTTTAAGTAATTTTTTTAAAGTAATTTTTTTTAGGAACCAAATGGTGACATGAGGCGAGTGCGAGTGAGAGAACATGCGCGAAAGTTCTTAGTGCCTATGTTCAGGCCCGCCAAGTTACGTCCGTCGTATTGTCGTCGTCGTCGTTTCAGCCGATAGACGTCCACCAGTTTTGGGAGGGTTTGCCATAATCGCCACGCTTGGTAGGCGGGTTGGCGATCGCAGTATGGTATGATGGTGAAATACATAGAGAACGCTGCTGCCCATTCTCCGGTACGATCCTTCACCCATCCACAGACCACCGCGGCAAGCGTAGCTTAACCTGATCGATCGACCTTTGCGGCTGTTATTAAAGCAAGCACAAGCTCCTAATATTAAACATAAATATGTATAAGAAATAATTCTTGATACCTTGTCAAGTCGTAAAACTGTGCTAAACAGGAGTAACTCGTCCTTAAGCACGAAATCCGTAGACCGAAGTTACGGGCGTTTCCTCCTCCATATCGCCTACGGACATAAGATTGGTTTAGGTCCCGAACTAAGATTGCATGACGACAAGTTGTTCCTTAGTCCCGATGTGTTTTTGCCTGTCCGAAAAGTTAATATTTAATCGGGAGTAGGTTATACTCCGAAGTAGGTATCGAACTACCTCGCCCCGTTGACTGCCCCGTTGGTCTCGTGGTTGTAAGCGCGACTGCTGAGTGTGGGGTCCTGTGTTCGATTCCCGGGTCGGGCAAAAGTGTTAATGGGTTTCCCAATAAGAATTTCTTAATAACAGCCCGGAGTTTGGAAGTTGGCGGTTTAATACCCCCGTGTCACGGAAAGCTCGTAAAGCCGTTGGTCCTGCGCCTGATCTCTCCCCGGTCGTGTCTGATTGCCGTCCCATCGGAATATGAGAGTAAAGGAATAGAGAGTGCACTTGTGTTTGCGAACACATGTACTTGTGCACTATAATATCTCCTGCTTACTTGGCTAATCTCCGTTTAGATTAGCCATTGTGACCGAAATCGGTCAGGAGGCTATTATCGGACTACTTTCGGACGGGCACGTATCTTCGTTGACGGACATGGATAGTTGGCTCTGGCACGTGCCGCTAGTTATAATTACCTACTTACTGTAACTTATCCCTTCCTCCTATTTTTTCCAGGACTTTGTGGAGGGAGACTACCCTATGGACGGCAACGAGGACTGGGACTCGGATGACCTGATTGACTCCAGTTCCACGTCCAAGCCCCAGATCATGGGGGTGACGCCCTCAGCCATCACCAGGTCAGGGCCGGTGAAGACTGTGGTAGTATCTGCTGTGGAGTCCATTGCAGCCACTAACGCAAGACCCAGGATCTTGGATGACCGTGAGTAGATTTTGTATGATCAGGCAATAGTTTACTGGTGAAATGGAGTACGTCAAGTGGTTGGTCGACTCTTTACGGAGGGCTGGCCCATATTTAAGTCAGAGAATCAACATTGCCAACCAATGCTTCAACGCAGGGTCTGTGGCAACGCTGCCAGGCTTGGGCAATTTTCCCACTGACAGCGATGCGGACGAAATTTTGATACCAATGTCAAAGTCAAAGTCAAAACGTTTATTGAGAACTAAGTGTACAATGTTGGTGTTATGTTATGTTAGTACTTATGACTTAGCAGCCTTTTACAAGCATTGCAATTATCATTCGCCAACCCTCATCATAAATTAGCATGTATTATATATTATTATTACTTAATTATTTTCTTTTATAATAGTACAATTAAATAGAGAAATTATAGATGTTAAAATTAAATGTCAATAATAATGAATTTAAGGCCCTCTTGTAGTGCGGTGTGTAGGTATGATAACGTTTCCTCACTCCCTGCATAATACGTATCGGGGCATCTCTCTCTCGCAGGCACTGGCCGACAGGTGTGAGCGCTTAAACTGCTCAATATCGTCTAATTTTTGTTCTTACAAAAGTAAATAACCACTTATATAAAAATCTTCCTTACCCAGCGCTAGAAAATATTAAAACCTATCTTTTGATATATTACTTAGATGGTTACGGTACGTAATATAATTTTTTACTAAGAAATACGTTCAAAATATCGATTTAATGTCATATTTGCGATTTTTTTTTATCGAGCCAACTATTAGTAATTACGTTTCCCTCTTTGGTCAGCGCTTGACCGCATGTACAATTTTGTTAAAATGATTTTTATTTTGCGCAACATTTGCAATAATTGGAAATAAATAGGTTAAAAAAACTTAAAATACCTCGCCTTCAGCAATATTAATGTCATCCTTTTCAGGTAGTACAAATTATAATTATATATATGAAGTTAAATAGGATAGACTAAATCTTATTGTTTGTATAGGACAGATCGACAATTTTGTAAGTTTATACAGAAAATCGCTATTTTAAGCTAGACTCTAAATATTCTGTGTATTCATAAAGTTTAAAATTACGAATTACGTGAGTTAGAAGGTACGCTATAACGAATTACTTGATTTAGAATGTTCTTGTATATTTAAGATTTCTGAATCAGCATGTAAATAAATGTACTAGAGTGTTCAATAATATTTTTAGGTGAGAAAATTGGTTGGAGTTTTTAGAGGTTCAATTAAATACGTGGCAATCCATTTCATATTTTTGTCTTGATTCCCTTTACCGATTTCCAGTATCCAGAGTTAAACTATAGGCAATAAAAAAACAACTGTCCTCAATTGCAGCTATCACACCAGTGGAGCGTGCGGCTCTTCGCCGGGCAGCCATGAGCAGCATGAGTGACCTGCTGAAGAACGGCAAGTGCGTGGACCCTCAGCCGCGCTGGCTAATAGTGCGGCAACTGGCCCCGGCCGCCGACACCAGGTACAGTCAAGTATTTTATATCTTCGTCGGTTTTCAAATTCTTTCCTTTATCAAGTCAGGACACATTTGCAGCTAGGCCATTCAGCAGGCTATTTCACAGAAAACTATATTTAATTACTTGGAGGCTAAGATCAAAATAGCATGTTTACACCTTTGACCACCTTTTTACACTTATAATATCATTGCCTTTGACCAATGATATTATAAGATTGCCTTTGACCATTAGAGAGTTAGCACCAATCTAAAACCTCTTTAATGGTCTGAACTGATCTCCTACGCTGACGATACAGCCATCGTTTTCCACGACACGTCATGGGACTAAGTTTATCGACTGGCGGAACAAGGCCTCTCTCAGATAGCGCAATCCCTAGACTCTAACCTACTGACACTTAACGTTAGTAAAAGTAAATACATAGCCTTCTCCAAAACTAGCTCCTCCAGTGCCTCTTTATCTATGTCCTTAAAAATACATACCTGTCCACAGAAACACATTATTTCCTCACAACTGCCACTCCACTCCTGCGCATGTAAAGTCCTTGAACGTACTGACACGATCAAATACCTCGGAATAACCATAGATAACAACTTAACGTATAAAGCCCACATTTTTGCCCTTTCCTCCAGATTACGAAAACTAATACATATTTTGAAAAAACTCCGAGACTGCACCCCTATCGATATTTTGCGAATGGTCTACTTTGCACTCTGCCAGTCAATCATAACGTACTGTATTTGCATTTGGGGACGCGCTGGTAAGAGCACATTTATAACGCTAGAAAGGGCGCAACGGGCACTGATCAAAGTCGCACTAAAAAAACCTTTCAGATTCTCTACAGACCTTGTCTATCATGAATTTCAAGTCCTCAGGGTAAGGCAAATATTTATACTAAAAGCAACGCTTAAATATCATGCAACAATAAAAAATCGGCCTGATTACAGGGACATATTAAACAAGCGTGTCTTCAGAGTACCCATACCAAATGCCAAATCTGAACTAGCTAGACGCTGTACCCATTTCTCCCATTCCAACATTTACAATAAAGTAAGCCAAATCTGCGATCTAAAAGACTGTTCAACCTCCACCTGTAAGAAAATCCTAACTTCAGCTCTTTTAAAATTATCCTATGACGCCACCGAAGCTTTAATATAGCACCTTTACACAAATACAATCACCCCCTCACTCACATACACACACACAGACAAATACACACACACACAGACAAACACACACACACGCATCATAATTACACAAGCCTTAGGTTAAACCAATACAACTTTATTTTGTGATCAGAATCGCACGAATGTTTTATTTTATTTTAATTCTTAAATTTTTTGTAACTATCTAACATCCTCAAACTGTAATCATTAATATTGTAAAATTGCACTCCAGAGCCACAAGATACAAGCGATGCTTAGTTTGTGGCTTTGTGGCTCACCGAATCCGTCACATTGTATTTTTACTTTTTGATGAATAAAACTTATTATTATTATTATTATTTTATGAATAATAATTTCAAATTGAATTTTTTGAGTCTGTCAGAGTCATTTTTTTATTTCGATACGACGCAATAGGTTTATTATTATACAGGGTGTACCAGAATGGTGTGGTCAAGTTTAAGGGACAGGTACAGACCATCAAACTGAACAACTTTCTTCATGGGACCAACATCGTAATCGTGAAAAATCGTATCAACTGTCCCATACAATTTTTAAATACATACTCGACCTAAATGTAAGAGACGGCTGAATCCCTGCACAATGCTTAGGCAGTAAAGCAGATTCCATCATGCAATGACCAGACAAAAATAGGCCTTAAGGTGACGAACATGGATGTGACTGTAACATCAACTAACACGCCCTTTTTTATTGACCTCTACCGTCGAGCATCTCCACTTACCGTCAAAAGATATGGTTGCTGGAAAGTAATCTATTCACTCGGGACTTGAAAACCTTAACTTTATAGTATGGAGGAACTGACACATAGGTGCGGAGTCCCGTTCTTCAAAAAGTAACAGCAGAGAGGTGAAACTCAGTGACGTGGGCCAATTATCATATTATAATTGAAGAGGTAACTAAGATAAATGGATCTAGGACTGTAAAAATTCCATGGAACACATCCATGCACTAACCACGTCGCAAACGGTCAAACCGCGTGGTCGATAGTCTACAGCCGCGCGTATCGATAGATTTGCGAGGCTACGCTGCGCTTGTCGAGGTCAGTCTATGGATGGGTGACGTTTTTCTTAATATATCAACCACTCCGTGGCTCGGAGAGTATGTACAGCCGTTGGTCCTGCGCCCGATCCTCCCTCGGTCCTGTTGGCATTTCAGATTATGAAAGTGAGGGAGAGGAAGTGTATGTGTGTTTGTGCACACATTTGTGCACTATAATATCACCTGCATTCTTGGCCACTTTCCGTTTACCGCAACTACCGAAATGTGGCCAGAAGGATATTACTACTTTGGTCTGAAAATATCCCCCTTTTACTTCCAGATACTTGCCACCATGCGTTCAGCTGCATCGCTGTGCCCCTGACTCCGGCTGCTGCGTCAATGAGAGCGAGGTCTGCGCCCCAATAGAAGGCAAGACAGTAGTCTTACCATTCTACGTAAGTTTACCTATATATAAATCCTTAATATATATATCCGTTGTGTCCGTTGTCCACTACTAGATACAACAATCTAAAGATGAAATGCATGGTGTAAAAAAAGTACTACTTGTTCTCGAAATCGAAAACGTTCAAAATCTAGTCACAAGCTCGTCTCAGCGACAATCTATATCAAACACTTGTCAAAAATGTAGGGATTTTAGAGATATTTTTGACACATTGAGACTGAGATCACTGTGAACGTTCCTAATATTACGACAACTGCCCCTCTGACATTCACAGCCAGTTCCAAAAATAATAAAAAGCTTACCTAATGTACGGTCAACAAGAGAGTTCGATGCACAGATATAGATATACCTAGATAACGCAAGTATCACGAACATATGAAAACCAAGCGTGCCATTTTTTAACTACCTACTTTGACGTGACAAGCTCGCGCTCTCGCTCACACTCACCCAGCCAGCAGTACAAAGGACTGAGCGCGAAAGGGGCGGCTTACGATTTGTAATCATAAGTTGGTGCAATTTTTGGCACGCGAAGTTGTTACTCTTGCGTTATCTAGGTATATCTATATCTGAGGTTCGATGAATGTTCTGTAATAAAATTTAATTTGATTAATAGAAAACAAACGGGCCATTTATCAAATTAAATTTCAGTCGACAACATCCATCGGTTTCTTACTAAACTTCAACTATATCCGACGATCCTGCATTCTTATTTCTTTTCTTGACTGTATTTAGACAATTTTTATAATTCATAAATTATTTGTTTCCTTACAGCTCCACAAAGCGCTTGGTCCAATGAGTGTGGTGAGAATGCAGTTCTTCAACCACACCCGGTGCGCGTGCGTCTCCAGGGAGACTCTGCAGATGACCATGCCCGCTACAGCTGGGAAAGCAAGCTACAGTGACAGTCAGGAAGAGCTGGAGAGACCCTCGCGAAGAGCTCTGGTCGAGAGCCAGAACGACTGGAGGACGCCGACCGAAGAACCGCATTTGGAAAAGGATGAGGAACCCACTCAGTTACGCAGGTAACTAATTTAAAGCTTTTCAAATAAATTATTCATGAGACCCAATAAAACCGACTTTAAAAATGAGGAGGATCTCAATTTGACTGTTTTTTTATTTTCTTTTGTATGTATGTTACGCGATATCTCCAGCAATTGTGTATCGATCTCCAAAATTCCTTTTTTTAATGGATGCCTCAGGGGTGGTCGTCTTACATAAATTTTATTAACAAAAAAATTTTATTAAAAAAAAAATTGTGTATCGATCTCCAAAAAAGGAATTTTGGAGATCGATACACAATTGCTGGAGATATCGCGTAACATACGCGATATCTCCAGCAATTGTGTATCGATCTCCAAAATTCCTTTTTTTAATGGATGCCTCAGGGGTGGTCGTCTTACATAAATTTTATTAACTTCACATAGGTAGTTTTTGAATTAGCTTCCATAATACATAATTATTTTTTCAACTTAGTTGTAACTTATTGATGAAAGTTATAATAACTTCCTGTCACTGATATTTACATAGAAAGTAGTGTTATATGAATTTGTGGGTAGGATTTATAGGCACAATCAAAACTTTTTTACAAAAAAAAAAAACAATTGACATCCAAAAAAAAAATACAAAAGTGAAAAATAAATTTAATTTCGGAAGTCGGTGGCAAAACACGAAAACTTGGAACCGACGACACTGACTTTTAATTTTTACCTTATTTAGAGTTTTGGCGGTGATGTATGTGTTAATAAATCATCCTCTAATTACAGATGCACCTGCCCGGCGCTGTTCCTGGCAAGCATGACGGACAACGAGCCTTGTTCGTGTGTCTGCGACTGGCACGACCCGGGCCGCCGCCGCGACTGCCAGTACCTGGCCAAGGGTAGAGAACACTTCGGGCTTCGGGACAGAGTCTGCGTGGCAAGGGGAGACTGCACTCCCCCCTCCTGCGAGTACGGCGCCTACGACAGAACTGTCGGCAAGTGCCCTCTACGAAGGTATAGAAGGATGAGATACCACTCTCGAGGCAGATACCAGGAGAAGACAATGGTGGTGTGAGGGAATGGAGGACTTTGGTTGTAGGTATTCTATGGTATTATGCAAGCAGTAGGGGATTTGGGGGCAGTCTCTTGGCTCTGACTAAAGTTCTGCCAGCTCTTGTTTTGACCTGAATAAATTTGACTAGAGTTATAGAAATTATGGCATTTGTTGGCTTATAAATCATAATAAACCTGAAACAGTAGTCTTGTATAACCCTGTGGAGAGGCTCGAGAAAGTTTTAAACTTGTAGAAATTCTATACCTAATGTTAAATAAGTCGCCAGCTCACTGCGCACGAGTGCACGAATGGTTAGGGAGTTGTTTCAAGTTTATTTCCCTTTTATTACGTACTGCGAGTGCCTAAATGTGCAACGGAATGTTTTCTTTATTTTTCGCCCCAAACGGGATGGCAGATTATAATTTTTAGGTCGGTATTCCAATTACCTATATATTAATTATAATCATGAGAAAAATAAGTATTTCTTATACAAGGTGGAGATGAAAATACGACAATAAATTAAAACACTGGCGATACTCATGCCTAAGAGTATTTTGGAACTATCAAATAAGTCAAATTGAGATTAAAAAAGTGATTTTTTCAAACTACCTAAATAGTAGTGATGGGCCGACTATAGGTTTTGTCAATCTTTGACTAGCTATAGTGACTAAACTATTTGATATATTTGATTGAATTTCCTTACGCAGACTGGGATTGGCATTAGATACAAGTACGCAGTATAATTTACTGTCGTGTTATCTCCACCGTGTATAATATTAATTCAGTAATGACATTGGAAATTTTCGCCATTTACCAACTATAGTCCGCGCGGAATTAGTTGGCCGCGCCTTAGGTATGTGAGCGGTGGGACGCAGGGGCGGGGGGCGCTTGCTGTCTTTAATCTCAAGTGCGTTGCGAACACTAGGCGACCCGCCGCCTCACCCCTGACCCCACCTAAGGCGCGGCCAACTATAGTCCGTGCGGAACTAATTGGCCGCGCCTTAGGTATGTGAGCGGTGGGACGGAGGGGCGGGGGCGCTTTACTCACTACGTGCGTTGCAACCCGCCGCTTCACCCTTGTCCCCACCTCAGCGGCCAACTAGTTCCGCGCAGACTATACTTAATTACAATGTAAACTACAGTATATTTGACGAGTCCCCTATTTGTGCAAGTGAAGTAATAAATGAGACTGCTTATTGCATATATTAATTGTCTACTATGTATTTAAATATTAATTTTATGTGCATTATGTGAAAAACACTGTCCGACCCGGCCGTGCCGGTTATAATCGTTTCGATACCTTTAAACATTTTCAATCGAACATTCAACATCCTGAGCGCCATCTTGATTAAGACTTGAAACACTTGAAAGAATAAACTTAGTTTATTAGCGAAGGGCGGTCCCAACGGGCAATAGTCACTATAACGTCCAATCCAAAGACTACAATATAATGCGGTCCAATCAATCTAAATACACGTACGACATGCGTTGACAGCTGTCGCCGAAACGCGTCGACGGCGACGGTTGCAGTCGTGTCGTTCGTGTTTATATATAAGTATGCACACTAAACGCTTGGTTTGAATTAAAAGTGTTAACAACGCTACCTCTAGCAGCGGCCGTCGAGGCTCTGTGGTATGGACGCTGGTCCGTTAAAAGTCCTTTAAACATACTTTCAGTTTATTCATGATATATAGGTATGCTTGAGGGCGCATTCTACCAAACTTAGAATAGGAAAGTCTTATCCTGAGAATACATTTTGAATTTTTGACATTTTTATCATACTAGAACTGTCAGACGTCAATTTTATTCTACGAATAAAAGTTAACTGACTTTGGTAAAATCTGCCTTTTTTTTGGTGTATGTAAGTGTTAACAATACTTGCCCCTAAAGTCGGGTCAGACCGTGTTTTATAACAAGCTGTACCTATATCGTGCCATATTTTATAATAGAGTCAAAACGGTATATTTTCGATTTTGTGCTCAAAAAAGAATGTGTGTAAATTATGAAATAATAAGCTGTCGAGGGCATAATAATCATTTGTTAGAAAAGTAGGTATCTATACGGCTTTATAGAGAGTCCTTTCTATTATAAGAACATCTCATCTGCTTAGCCTTTTCCATGTTGGGGTCGGCTTCCAGTCTAACCGGATGCAGCTGAATACCAATGGAGCGACTCTGACTTCCACAATCCAGTGACTGGTTAACACGATACCCCTTGGAACACAAACGTTTAAATGACGTTCAAAGTCGTTTAAATGATAACGGTCTGCTAAACCATAATTTTTTGACATTTAAACGTCATCATCATCATCATCATCATTTCAGCCGAAAGACGTCCACTGCTGGACATAGGCCTCCCCCAAGTTTGCCATAATCGCCACGCTTGGTAGGCGGGTTGGCGATCGCAGTATAGTATGGTGGTGGAATGCATAGAGAACGCTGCTGCCCATTCTCCGGTACGACCCTTAGTCGCCGCCTTTTACGACACCCACGGGAAGTATGGGGTGGTGCTATTCTTTAAGTCCGGCACCACACAGCCAAACGTATTTATAAATAAAGGGGACAATCTTATTCTGGAAATGTTTCGCATGGTGTCGCCGTGTTTACTTAGTCTAGTCGACGTCCTAATTCCTTTACCACGTTTTTCTTGCCGTGAAAAACTACGGTTGAATCGCCTTGTGTAGGCGCGGTCATTAGTGATGTATGTATGGATCACTATGGAAGCTTGTTGACAGACATGGTGGCACTACGGGCACCACGGCACGGTGCCGTCACCGTAGCGCATATACAAGCTTACACAATTTTTCTATGGCACGTTTAATACCGTAAAGATACAACACGGGCCTGGATGAATGCCACTTGCACGGTAAAAAAAGTCTTGGTCCATTTTTGCTTGACCAATGGTCCAATTTTGTTTCAACCTATAGCTACTGTTTCCTGAAGAACGGTGACCGTCCACATAGCGTCCGTAATTTACCCGTGAATGACACTGAAACGTTATCTATGAATAAGTTGATGTGTTTTCCTTAAGAGCATTTTTGACAACGTACCTAAGTCAAACTGCCCATATATTTGAATCGCTAGATTTGCCCTGATTGTACTTAGTCACGCGAAAGTGAGAAGGGTGAGCTCACACATTACCTATACTTACAGGGTTATTGGTAACACATTAACAACCTCTTAAGAGGTCATTGTACTCATCATTATGAAACACTTTTACAATAGGACCAAACAAGAAATCGCGAAAAAAAAAATCAGCTGTTCCCTACATTTTGACGAGTTATATACGAACTTAAACGTAGGGAACAGCTGATGATTTTTCGTGATGATAACCCTGTATAATAGCGTTTCAGCATTCACTGTATCATTGTGTGTCAGAAGTGTCAAAACGAAACAGATGTCACTATCTGACACTGTTTGGTGTGACTATCTTTTGTCGCGATATCTAACGATTTAAATCTTTGCCGCTGTCATAATTTTCATGACAGCTGCCACAACTGCGGCCGTTATGTGTAGTCACCGCTTTTGTAGGAAACCATAGCTTTACGGCCGTACCCAATTACCCGGCTATCACAAGTTTTGGCTTACTGGCGGTAGAAAAACCTGTCTATGTCTGGTTTTAACGTCCCAATAATCTATATCAGTAGCAATCTGTATGATTTTAATATTATACTGGCAGTTATAATTTGTACTGGATACCATCAGTGGCGATCTGTCAATAGGTTATTGGGTTCGGTCGTCAGTGAAGTTACAATTAACTCGGAGATTTTTTATCAAAAGTGGTACATAAAGGAGTTAAAAGGTCGACAATACATACCTAAATCAATTCATATCTACATTTCGCATAATATTTTTTGTATCTGGAAAAGATTCGATTATTTTTAAGATTATTATTTTTAAGTTGTAAATAAACATGATTTTAAAGTAAGGCTTGTTTTCTTGTCTCTATAAATAAAATACCTACTATCAGAATATTTTGTCATTTTCTAATATTTGGTATTCTCATCATCATCTGCCTAGCCTTTACCCCACTATGCCGGTGTCGGCGGTTAGACTGGGTGCCGCGGCGCCCAGTCTAACCGAATGCAGCTGGATACCAGTATTTTACATGGGGCGACTCTGACTGCCTATCTGATTTACAGCAGTTACCTTGTGTTTGGGCTTGATTAATTTGTATTGATGTGAACTTTACACCTAGATGGGTTGTGACTGTCATTAGGGGTCTGATGATGAAGACGAAGGACAGTTATGGGAACACCTCAACAGTTCACAGTAGCTACCTTATGTATGTTCCGATTCCAAAAATTCTTTTTTGAATTTGAAAGGGTATACTCTCGAGGTGGTCCCATTATCATCAAGTTTGAATGTGATGAGAGGACTCCCTGGAAATCGAGGGAAACGCTCAAATTTTATAGGCAAACGTATAGGGATTTGGGTATTTGAGGGGCCCGTGGCTAAATAATAACAGCCGCACAGGTCGATCGATCAGGTTAAGCTACGCTTGCCGCGGTTGGTCTGTGGATGGGTGACCATCTTTACATACCGAGACCCCTCCGTGCCTCGGAAAGCACGTTAAGCCGTTGGTCCCGGCTGTCATTTGTGGATCTTTGACAGTCGTTACGGGTAGTCAGAAGCCCGAAAGTCTGACAACCAGTCTTACCAAGGGGTATCGTATTACCCGGTAACTGGGTTGTGGAGGTCAGATAGGCAGTCGCTCCATGTAAAATACTGGTATTCAGCTGCATCCGGTTAGACTGGAAGCCGACCCCAACATAGTTGGGAAAAGGCTAGGCAGATGATGATGATAGGGATTTGGGTATTTTTTAAAGTAACTTGAGCATTTGCTCTAGGTGATCATCATTTGGTAAAGTGGAGCTGATGATGAAGACCACAGATGGATGGATGATCCGAACTACTCAATGACAAATATTTCACGGGTTGCGATTCGATTACTTTAATATGGTTGCTAAGCAATTTATGCTCGTCACAATGCGTATGATGAGTGATTGTTGAGGAGTTCTCCTGATTCTTACCGGGAGAACTCCTCAACAACTAACGTCCCAGCATCGGGAAAAGCAATATTTTGTAAAAGGTGATGAACAGTTGGCATTAGGCTATTGTAACTTAGATAAATTACAAACTGACCCACTAATAAGTGAAAAATAAAAACATTTTTACAAAAAAAAAACAACCGAAATTAAAGTTATTTTTCAATTTGTAGTGTTTTTTTGGAAGACGCCGGTTGTTTTTTTTTTTGTAAAATGTTTTTAACAAACAGGTTCAAGAATAAATTGAGTGTGTGAATAAGTATTATTAGGTATTTGCACAACTGACACTAGAGACGTCGTTAAGTACCTAGGTATTTATAACTTTTTGAACGTTATTGCATGCAGATATTTATCCAAGTGCTACTATGTACAGACGCCAGCACATCAAGCTACTACAATCTGTCAAATTTCTTTAATAGATTTTCAACTTTATCGCTACAGCATAAGCTTCAAAGTTGGTTGGGGAAATTTGACAGTTTCGGGTAGCTTGATGTGCTGGCGTCTGTACCTACAACGTAAATAATAAAAGTTTAATTTCAATAATAAATAAGGTAATTATGGAAAATTTAATGAATATGAGAATTGATCTTGTCTGCACCTAAACAAATACTAAAAGCATGGGGTGGTGCTGGAAAAATACATGATTTAAATAGAGCGTTCCCAGTGTGCATGATATAGGTTTGATCTATTTATTTATTTATTACTATAACTGCCCGTAACATTACAGCGGGCCCTATCAGTATATCAGCACTGCGACATTTATTTTTTAAATGTCGTCAGAAACGTCAGATATGTTTTTAAATTGCCTATTTATTTCCCAATATTTATTAGAACACACAAAAAATAACACCATGTAATAAAGTTAAACCTAATATTTTTTATTTACTGCTACATAAAGTCACAAGCCATAAAATTTTGTTAGAATTAGAAGCCCCTTTTTTTTGCGAATGGGAAATCATCAAATGACTCCTTCCGCTCTGGGTGGAGCGGAAGGGTCTGTCAGACTCTTACTGACTAAAACCCACCCGTGTTCCTTCCTTAGCCCTTTACATCCCGGGCCAGCGGTAACCCTTTCGGACAATCCCGCGGACCCGGCAGGCTTCGGCCCTAAGGGGGCAATTAGAAGGCCCTTACATATGAAATTGGCGTCTTATTTATAAGGAAAAAGCAAAATTCCGGTCAAAGTTATCAATATCTGTCACATGTTTGTTCTTTTGTGGTGCATTTCTTCTTCGGTGTTCGTAAAATATTTTCTTCCGTGCCACACAAGCCGAACTTTTCACAACTAAGATTTATTATCGTTCGTTTGTTAACTCTGAGCGCCTTGGAGACGCGCTCCTTTACTTGTTCGACATGTACCTATCCTAAACGCGTTAACATCTTGTGGTCCCGACAACATACCGGGTTTCTTAATAAAGGATTGCTTGTCGGCTTTAGAAGAGCCTTTACTATATTTATATAATCTTTCGCTTAGGCAATGTTTATAACCTGGTAAGTGGAAAGTGTCCAGAGTGACTCCAATACCTAAATGTGGATCGTCCACAGATATAACAAACTTTAGACCTATTGCTATATTGTGTGTACTTGGGAAGTTATTTGAATCTATTATTAATAACGCCATTTGTAAACAAATCAAAGGACAATTGAGTGATTGCCAGCATGGGTTTCGTTCAAGGCGCTCCACGGTGACTAATCAAATAGAATTTGTTGATTATATAAATAGTAGAGTTAAGTCTGGTTGTCAGGTGGACGCCGCATACTTTTATTTCAAGAAAGCCTTCGATCTTGTAGATAATGATGTGCTTTTAAATAACTTTGCATTACTAGGATTCTCAACTTGTCTCTTAAAATTCATGGCCCACTACTTAAAAGATCGTAAACAGTATGTTAAGGTAGAAGGATATAAGTCGGAAGAGTATTAAACTAGATCAGGGGTAAGCAAGGTAGTACCATTGGTCCTACACAATTTATAATAGTGATCAATGATTTATAAGTCATTTATATAAATTAGAAACAAGAAAGGACTTAGAGTTGAACCCTGCGGAACGCCCATGGTGACCGCAGATCCTGCAGATCTCTTGCCATTAACATCAACCCTCTGAATTCTGTTGTTCAGACAGGAAGTCAGAAGGTCGAGAGCCCTGTCCCTCATACCATAGTTTTCTGAGTAACATGAAACACTCGTCAGAAAACTGTAAGCAATCGTGTCGATGCAACGCACTTGATATGCATCAAGTGCATATTATTATGTATTGCAAACATTCTAGAACCTTCCTCAGTCTACAGGAAGTATTAAGGTACGTCGAGTACAAATTAACCTACGTTTTAATTTATTTTTCGGTCCCGTGTTTGTGCAGGTGTAAACTAAAAGCTAAACTAATATTCGGATCTTATAAAAGGCTGTGTTCTGTGACCGAAGTTACAAGTTGCTAACTTTATCTTCGAAAATGAAGATAGCTCTGTTATTAGTCGTCGCAATCGTAAGTACCTACACTTTTTTTTTCAATTTAAAAATGTCCGGCTCGTTGATTACTTAATTCTGCTTAGAATAGAGCTGCTAAAGACGAGATGCACAAATTATACTTTGATATTACTAAGTAAGCGTCGCATACGAATATGACCATCAAACGCGTAAGAATAAAGTTCATACACGTAGGAAACGCTTGCTTAGCGGAGTCAAAGGAGGTAGAGTCTGCGAATCTAACCCTAACACCAGCAACCTAATCGCGTAAAACACTATTAATCAGAATCTGAATAATTTTGAAGGATATTGCTAATTTATTGCTTCATACGTCCGAAAAATTTGTCTGCTCAACAACGTAAATAAATAACGCAATTAATGTTGTTGAACTGTCAAAATGAAAGAAATTGCTACTGCAGTGCGATTCTGTAACCATCTCACCGTGAAAACTTAAGTGAAGTGAGCGTGGAGTGAGCTGTCAATAGTGTCAATTCCTAGCAAAAACAAACTCACATCACCGCAGTTTTCACGGTGAGATTTTTACAGAATCGACCGACTGATAGTATGTTACGCAATTAGGTACCCCGCCGGTTACTGAAATGAGAACTTTGAAGTAAACTGACGGAATCACCTAAAGTAATGCTAACGTAGAGGTTGACGTTCATAACTTCTAATTCTCAAATCAGAAACCCCGGGTGTTCGTCTCGAGCTCGCAGAGTAGTTAGTCCAATCACCAAAACATGAAAATATTCAATTTCGTGGAATGCAATCGTTCTTGTTAAAATATTAAGGTAAATTGTTAGGTCCCTTCGACGGAGGCCTTATTATGATGTATTAATTTCAACAATTTTCCAGTGTCCGATAGCACCATCTCTTTTTTGCAATGGAATTATGTAGGTACGTTACACTGTCCGTTAAAATAGCACCGTTTATGGCGAAAGTGCTAAGATAGCCCGCGAAATTCAAATTTTCTTACATTTTTTGCAATTTGATGGTCGGTATTAAGTTGATATGATTGGCGACCGTAACAAATATGTATTTACAGAATTACTTATAATCATTAAAGTCATCAACACAACTCTCTGAGACTCAACCTAATCCTATTGAATGATTTCATGAAAACTTGACATTTAGGATTATACTAAGTTAACAAGTTTAGTTGTATTACTGATTCTGAATATCCCCGTTCACAGTCTGATCTCAGTCTCAACCTGTAAAAAAATACCTCTAATTTCCCTGCATTTTTGACAAGTTTCTGCAATTGATTGTCGCTGAGATGGGATTCCGACTAAATTTTAATCGTTTTGAATTACGAGAATTGGCCTTCTGATGAGCAATGAATTAAATTGTTACAGGCGGCTTTAGCCTACGCTGAAGCACATGTGGCTTCCGACACGCAAGGTGCAGAGGTAAAAAATGACTACGTGGCACCCAACGCGGAAACAGGTAATTCTTCCGCCTCTTTAGCCCACGTCCGACGGGTTTTCTCGCGCTCTGGATTTTCATAATTTCACTGTCGAACCGAGCGTTGAGAATCCAACAGAGCGCATCCCAGCGCGTCGAAAAACCCACTGCTGTATTTTCAACTCTTGGCGCTAAACGATGCGCGAAAAAAAATCGCCGCGGGGAAAACGCGCCCGTACGAACCTGGGCTTAAGTGTAAAGAACAAAACTATCTCCTAATTCAAACGACGCGGGACGATGCGGGCAAAGCCAAAAAATCTCCGATCTAGGAAGACGATGCACTCACAGTCACTTTTATCGGGTTAACCCTGTCTATAGAAACCATTTAATATTTTAGCTACCCATTTTTAAGCATTATTTATTTGGTATCCACAAAGCAACTTAGACAAATCGTCTGTAAGACCTAGACGAGGAGCGCCAAATACGCAAAAGTGGTCAAAAGCCTTCATACAATGATGATGATAACTCTCCTGTACAAGGTATGACCGGGTTTTCAGGACCAAGTTTGGCTCTGTTAGTCACCAGGAAGCTCACGAAAGGAAAGAAAATTAGTCTGGGTCTCTGTCGCCGGATACGGGGAAGAGGGGTAGATTATAAATATATATTTGGTTTTGGTACTCCGTCTTGCTTACTCCGAGCACCACGCAGGGGCGTAAGACGTGCAGCGGGAATTGTCAATTCAAAGATTTTCCCTGACAGGTCTCATCTCGAGAATCGAAACCAGTAGATACTACCCTTAGAAACTCGAGTGGTGTTTAATTACTAGATAGGAATTTTCACTAAAAAAAACCTTTGCATATCCACCGATTCTCAGATTTCGGCTGACCTTTTTTTACCGTCTGTTGTCCAGAGAGTAAAAAAAGTAAAATGTAAAGAAAAGTAAAAGTGTGAGTTAGTAAGCTCGCAATTCATTATAAGCAAGTCTTAGATTTTCCAATTCCTAGTGTCGAGCAATAATTTTAATTAGGTACCCTTAACCAGAGCTTGGTTGCGCCAACATCACTGTCAGTAAACTCGGTTCTTTTATTTATTATATACCTACTACTACGAGGGTGACAATGAAAGTTCTTAGAAAATCAAAAACAGAACTAACTAGCAAGTTATTACTTTTATTATATCTTTTCAAAATATGTAGTGTCCATTTACATCAATACATCGCTGCATCCGATGGAACCACTGAGAAAAGCACTTTGCCCACTCGTCCTTAGGGGTCTCTTCGACGGCATTTTGAAACGCAGTCACTGCTTCCTCGGCGTCCATAAAACGTTTTCCTCGAAGTTTTTCTTTTATTTTCGGAAGTAAATAAATATCGCATGGTGCGAGTTCGAGGCTATACGTCGGGTGACCCAGTAATTCCACGTCTGAGGTCGCCAAGTAGTCGATTGTTTGCTTGGCGGTGTGCGACGAGGCGTTATCGTGGTGAAGGAGGATCCTACTGCGAGGTCGTTTCTCCCGAACTTTTTCAAGACAAGTGGCAAACAATTGTTAGTGTACCACTTCTGCAGTAACTGTTTTTCGATCCTCTAAAACAATTGTTGCGTAATGACCTGTCCTTCCGAAGAACGAGGCCACCATCTTTTTTCCCACGCTTCGACCTCCCTTCACTTTAGTTGGCAACTACTCGGACGGAAGGAATTATAAAATGTTACCTTAAATTATACTCAGATTAAGTTAGTTTGCATGAAAGTATAAATAAGTCCTCTTCCTAAAAATGTTTTGTTTTGCTGTGCCCGACAGGGTCCACGATTGTTGCAATAAATGATTGAGTATTGAGGAAACACGCAGACAGCAAACTGTCTCTTAGTTTCAGGATCATAACAATAAATCCAGCTTTCATCACCCGTAAGTATGTCGAACACAGCAATTGAGTCACCTCCGTTAAATCTTTGAACCATTTCACGTTACCAATAAACACGACGAAGGAGTTTTTGGCCCTGTCAAATTATGAGGTATCCACCGGGCACAAAGCTTCCTGACCGCTAAATGTTCATGGAGGATTTTGTGCACTTGATTCATACCGATGCCTAAGCTTGTCCGAATCTGCTGATAAGTCACTCTTTTGTCAGTCTATATAATACGCCGCACAAGGCTGATGTTATCTTCAGTCGTCGCCGCAGAAGGCCGTCCCTCACGCAGATCTTTGGTGAGATTAGTGCGACCACGGTTAAGCTCATTAAACCAGTTGTACCTAAACAGTGGCACGAGATGGGGTTCATTGTGAAAGATCAATAGAAGTCTATCATAACTTTCGTTGAGTTGAATGACATCGAAAGTCATAAAAAATTATTGTACGAAATCTCGCTTTAAATTCATGCTGACGTGACACAGACGATTTTCAATTTGCCGCCAAATCGTGAACAAATGACAAATGCATAAAATTTAAAATTAATATAATACATACACAATAATATTGACAGAGTTTTTCTATTACATCATTTACAAGTAGCCAGTTCTAAAAACTTTCAGTGTCGCCCTCGTATATATGGAGTAGAATAAGAGCAGGTACGGCACGGTATCTGTTTGGGTTATCCCCATTTTTATCTACCTGCAGCCGTCTGCGCTCAAAGACCAAGATGGCGGATTTCAGATGGGCAATGGCAGGTTTGACGTGAGCCACAGTCTTATTTCGTACCGTTTCTGCCGCCTGTTACCGCTTCGGTCGACTTCAAGGAAGCTGTCGCAGCTTTTCAATGTGCATCTACTTTTCCTGAGGGTGTAAAGAGGATGTCTTGTGTCGGTCCGTTGTTCCTTCTTTTTCAACTGAACTTCGGAGGAAATATATGTCTGCTTCCAGGTTGATCTTAAGTTACACCGTGTTTTAAGAAACACCTTAAAATATATAAATCAAATCAGGTGGAGTTCAGTCGATTGCGAACGGTTCGTATATGGCTCAGTAATCTCACAACGACAATGATGTTGACTGTCTCGTATGCCGATTGCCGCTGACAAGTTGACCAAGCAACAGGTTTTTGATTGACCTTGTACCTCATCTTCGAAGAATCATTTAAGTCGGAGAATCTGTCCAGAACAAACCTTTCCCAGTAGTCCCCATATTCGGAGATAAGCTCGGGTCGCATTAGGGACTGGAGACAGCTAATAGAGTTTATCCGTTCCTGCAGATTACATGTGTGGTGTAGGAGGAAATGAATTGAAGATGGCGTTCACTTTGACTGAAGTGAGCCTTGGTTTTGTCCATTGTTTCGAAAGCTTTGTGACTGCTACGAAACAGGGTCGTTGCCGTGTGTCCCAGTGGTCGATCCCGCCTATACTTTCATACAAACCGGAGATACGTACACGTGCGTAGCTTAGAGGTTGGCTGCTGTGGAGCGGCGCCTTAAAACCGTCAAGAAATAACGTTACCTACATCTCAAGAAATTAATTTTATTTTACACTTATATAGGGTGACTTGTAATTTGACGTATTCCTTTCAGGACGTGATAGTGTGACTAAATTGCAACAATTAAGCACCCCATAAAGCAAATGTGAAAATTCGTGGGATTCGAGAAAACTCAATGTTCATGTATTTTTGAAAATTTCACAAAATTTGTCACTAAATATCACTTTTCTCTAAACTTTTAAATTGAACAAATCTTTCGATGTAATCAAATTTTCAAAAATGTAAAACAGTTAAACGTTGAAGGAAGAAGTTTATTAACCATTTTCTAAAATCATCTACTTACGTGAACTTTGACAAAATTTTACTATGAGATTACGAGTGTTATCTAGTTATCTCAAAATTTTACTATGGCGTTAAGAATGCAAATTACGGGAAAGACATCTTTATTTAATCACCTATCTAACGAGTTCCAAATATTAAAAGAATATGGTCATTATGGTGGATTTTTTCTTTCACTTTTTTTTAATACCTACTGCAACAGTTTGGCAGTCCCTAATATCAGGCGGAAGTGAATTCCACAACCGCATCGCGTGCATGGTGAAGGAGCAGGAGTAGAAGTCAGTGGAGTAGAGAGGGGACTTAAAGAGGGGACTTAAAGAGGTTACTTAAAGAGGTTACTAAGATGCGACTTGCAAGGCGCATCTGAAAGACGAGCGTAGGAAAAGCGCTCCCGCAAATAAGACTACTACTACTATTTGTGCAATTTAATTTTTTACAGGTATCGGTGATAAACTTAATCGTAAAAAGAAGCATTCCCTACGGCCAATAAAGAATAAAATAGTAGGACATTTAGCTGAAGTAGCGGGGAAGGTCAAAAAGGATGTTGAAAGAAAATTGGAAGGCATCATAGATATCAAAGAAAGTATTAAAGATAAACTGGAAGGTAATCGTAACAAATTGAAAAAGAACAAGGAAGTTTTAATCAATAAAATAAAAGACGCCTTGGAAAATATTTGCAGCAAATACGAAGGTGCTCACAGCGAATTTGGAGACATCAAGAAAGAAATTCTCGACAAAGCGAAAAACTTATTGGAAGAGATTCTCAACAAAGAGAAATGTGACCACAGCGACCTAGAAGGCGTCAAGGAAGAAATTCTCAACAAATTAAAAGCCATTATCAAAAAAGTAAACAGTGGTAACAGCGAACTGGAATACATCAAGGAAGATCTTTGCAACAAACTTAAAGACTTAATTGATTCATGGTGTAAGAATATTCTCGCTGTGAAAGATAGCGGAGAAGGCAGTGATGGTGATGGAAAGATCAAAGAAAGTATTAAAGATAAACTGGAAGAGATTCTCAACAAATTGAAAAAGGCCAAAGAAGTTTTAATCAACAAAATCAAACACGTCTTAGAAAATATTTGCAGCAAATACGAAGGTGCTCACAGCGAACTTGGAGACATCAAGAAAGAAATTCTCGAAAAAGTGAAAAACTTACTGAAAGTTATCCTCAACAAAGCGAAAAGTGTTCACAGCGACCTAGAAGGAGTCAAGGAAGAAATTCTCAACAAATTAAAAGCCATTATCAAAAAAGTAAACAGTGGTAACAGCGAACTGGAATACATCAAGGAAGATCTTTGCAACAAACTGAAAGACTCTATTGATTCATGGTGTAAGAATATTCTCGCTGTGAAAGATAGCGGAGAAGGCAATGATGGTGATGGAAAGATCAAAGAAAGTATTAAAGATAAACTGGAAGAGATTCTCAACAAATTGAAAAAGGCCAAAGAAGTTTTAATCAACAAAATCAAACACGTCTTGGAAAATATTTGCAGCAAATACGAAGGTGCTCACAGCGAACTTGGAGACATCAAGAAAGAAATTCTGGAAAAAGTGAAAAACTTACTGAAAGTTATTCTCAACAAAGCGAAAAGTGTTCACAGCAACCTAGAAGGAGTCAAGGAAGAAATTCTCAACAAATTAAAAGCCATTATCAAAAAAGTAAACAGTGGTAACAGCGAACTGGAATACATCAAGGAAGATCTTTGCAACAAACTGAAAGACTCTATTGATTCATGGTGTAAGAATATTCTCGCTGTGAAAGATAGCGGAGAAGGCAATGATGGTGATGGAAAGATCAAAGAAAGTATTAAAGATAAACTGGAAGAGATTCTCAACAAATTGAAAAAGACCAAAGAAGTTTTAATCAACAAAATCAAACACGTCTTGGAAAATATTTGCAGCAAATA
The DNA here is from genome assembly GCA_916614155.1 of Mesoligia furuncula. Classification (NCBI taxonomy): domain Eukaryota; kingdom Metazoa; phylum Arthropoda; class Insecta; order Lepidoptera; family Noctuidae; genus Mesoligia; species Mesoligia furuncula. Next base: position 30,926,748 of record OU744799.1, read on the forward strand.
CGAAAGTGCTCACAGCGAACTTGGAGACATCAAGCAAGAAATTCTCGAAAAAGGGAAAAACTTACTGGAAGTTATTCTCAACAAAGCGAAAAGTGTCCACAGCGACCTAGAAGGAGTCAAGGAAGAAATTCTCAACAAATTAAAAGCCATTATCAAAAAAGTAAACAGTGGTAACAGCGAACTGGAATACATCAAGGAAGATCTTTGCAACAAACTGAAAGACTCTATTGATTCATGGTGTAAGAATATTCTCGCTGTGAAAGATAGCGGAGAAGGCAGTGATGGTGATGGAAAGATCAAAGAAAGTATTAAATATAAACTGGAAGAGATTCTCAACAAATTGAAAAAGGCCAAAGAAGTTTTAATCAACAAAATCAAACACGTCTTGGAAAATATTTGCAGCAAATACGAAGGTGCTCACAGCGAACTTGGAGACATCAAGAAAGAAATTCACGAAAAAGTGAAAAACTTACTGGAAGTTATTCTCAACAAAGCGAAAAGTGTTCACAGCGACCTAGAAGGAGTCAAGGAAGAAATTCTCAACAAATTAAAAGCCATTATCAAAAAAGTAAACAGTGGTAACAGCGAACTGGAATACATCAAGGAAGATCTTTGCAACAAACTGAAAGACTCTATTGATTTATGGTGTAAGAATATTCTCGCTGTGAACGAAAGCGGAGAAGGCAGTGATGGTGATGGAAAGATAAAAGAAAGTATTAAAGATAAACTGGAAGAGATTCTCAACAAATTGAAAAAGGCCAAAGAAGTTTTAATCAACAAAATCAAACACGTCTTGGAAAATATTTGCAGCAAATACGAAGGTGCTCACAGCGAGCTTGGAGACATCAAGAAAGAAATTCTCGAAAAAGTGAAAAACTTACTGGAAGTTATTCTCAACAAAGGGAAAAGTGTTCACAGCGACCTAGAAGGAGTCAAGGAAGAAATTCTCAACAAATTAAAAGCCATTATCAAAAAAGTAAACAGTGGTAACAGCGAACTGGAATACATCAAGGAAGATCTTTGCAACAAACTTAAAGACTTAATTGATTCATGGTGTAAGAATATTCTCGCTGTGAAAGATAGCGGAGAAGGCAGTGATGGTGATGGAAAGATCAAAGAAAGTATTAAAGATAAACTGGAAGAGATTCTCAACAAATTGAAAAAGGCCAAAGATGTTTTAATCAACAAAATCAAACACGTCTTGGAAAATATTTGCAGCAAATACGAAAGTGCTCACAGCGAACTTGGAGACATCAAGAAAGAAATTCTAGAAAAAGTGAAAAACTTACTGGAAGTTATTCTCAACAAAGCGAAAAGTGTTCACAGCGACCTAGAAGGAGTCAAGGAAGAAATTCTCAACAAATTAAAAGCCATTATCAAAAAAGTAAACAGTGGTAACAGCGAACTGGAACACATCAAGGAAGATCTTTGCAACAAACTGAAAGACTCTATTGATTCATGGTGTAAGAATATTCTCGCTGTGAAAGATAGCGGAGAAGGCAGTGATGGTGATGGAAAGATCAAAGAAAGTATTAAAGATAAACTGGAAGAGATTCTCAACAAATTGAAAAAGGCCAAAGAAGTTTTAATCAACAAAATCAAACACGTCTTGGAAAATATTTGCAGCAAATACGAGGGTGCTCACAGCGAACTTGGAGACATCAAGCAAGAAATTCTCGAAAAAGTGAAAAACTTACTGGAAGTTATTCTCAACAAAGCGAAAAGTGTCCACAGCGACCTAGAAGGAGTCAAGGAAGAAATTCTCAACAAATTAAAAGCCATTATCAAAAAAGTAAACAGTGGTAACAGCGAACTGGAACACATCAAGGAAGATCTTTGCAACAAACTGCAAGACTCTATTGATTCATGGTGTAAGAATATTCTCGCTGTGAAAGATAGTGGAGAAGGCAGTGATGGTGATGGAAAGGTCAAAGAAAGTATTCAAGACAAACTGGAAGAGATTCTCAACAAATTGAAAGAAACCAAGGAAGTTTTAATTAACAAAATAATAAACGTCTTGGGAAATATTTGCAGCAAATACGAAGGTGCTCACAGCGAACTTGAAGACATCAAGAAAGAAATTCTCGAAAAAGTGAAAAACTTACTGGAAGTTATTCTCAACAAAGCGAAAAGTGTTCACAGCGACCTAGAAGGAGTCAAGGAAGAAATTCTCAACAAACTAAAAGCCATTATCAAAAAAGTAAACAGTGGTAACAGCGAACTGGAATACATCAAGGAAGATCTTTGCAACAAACTGAAAGACTCTATTGATTCATGGTGTAAGAATATTCTCGCTGTGAAAGATAGCGAAGAAGGCAGTGATGGTGATGGAGAGGTCAAAGAAAGTATTAAAGATAAACTGGAAGAGATTCTCAACAAATTGAAAGAGACCAAGGAAGTTTTAATTAACAAAATAATAGACGTCTTGGGAAATATTTGCAGCAAATACGAAGATGCTCACAGCGAACTTGGAGACATCAAGAAAGAAATTCTCGAAACAGTGAAAAACTTACTGGAAGGTATTCTCAACAAAGCAAAAAGTGTTCACAGCGACCTAGAAGGAGTCAAGGAAGAAATTCTCAACAAATTAAAAGCCATTATCAAAAAAGTAAACAGTGGTAACAGCGAACTGGAATACATAAAGGAAGATCTTTGCAACAAAGTGAAAGACTCTATTGATTCATGGTGTAGTAATGTTCTATAAAAAAACTTTGGTGGCTCCGTGGGTTTAACAAAATCATGGCTTTAGTTATATGAAAACATTGAGTTAACGTGTTTGCTAAACTTCTGTGTGCTTAGTGCAGTTAAGATTGATTACTTCAAGAGCTTTGGAAATTAATTACACACCCCACAATTCAAAACAATCAAGAGTGCAACCATCACCGTTCTTATGAATTAGCGGGCAAGCGTAAACAACAGCTCTGTTGGGAATACGTGGACTCTGTGTTCGTTCTTAGCAAGTGCAGCAAAAATGGTCACATGAGGATCATCAACAAACAAAAACAGTCTTACGCTGTATAAATACTTCGAGTAGTTTCAAATCCATCATCATCAGACAGCGAAAAAGCTAGTGATAACTCGAGATCACAAAGACCTTAGCAGCGACATGATATCTACACATTGCAGTCTCACCAATCACCATCAATATTAAGTTATCGTGTCATATTGGATGGTTCAGCAGGCAAAACTTCTTGGAAGAAAAACATTCCGTGGAAGTATTTTAGACTGCGAGCGAAGAAAACATACCTTAAGTCAAGAATCCAGTTTCCTTACATCTTAAAAGCTTAGGAAGATAGAAACGGGACGCTTGACGGCTTCTTCATCGCAAACTAGGAGGTATGTGAATAAAGTTTCAAAAAAATATAATTATGGGCTTTTATGGATCAAGTTTTTTAATAATGCAGGTGAACACCATGTTCGGCTTTTCTCTTTAGGACGATTTTGTGTCTGAAACTGACCGAGGGCAGAAACGTTATTCAAAAAACGTTCAGAAATTAAGAACATCTTACAGCTTTTCCGGGAATTTGAGCAAATACTGAGCGTCAAATGCCGTCACTGATCGAGCCATTAATGACTGACATAATGAGTCCAGTAAGCTTGTACTGCCTTCGGAACCAGCATCAACTGATTCAACTTAAAGTACCCTCAAACATGGCAAAGATGATCTAACTTATCCAATATATTTCACAGACATCCAAAAATCAGTCGCAGCAGACCTGGGCCTTAAGATGCTGATGATGGAAGACGGGACACCTAAAGGAAAGTGCTACTGCTCATGCAACCTCAACAACCAGCCTGTTTTCATGGAGATAGACTCTTCCAATCTACCCGGTACATATGCCCTTGTGTAGTTTGTTCATTATGTGCATTTAAATAATTTCTAGTAACTCGCCTTGAAATTTTTTCTAAGCAATGACTGCGCTAAAATTATACAGAAGTAATATGTACTTATATTCAAAATTGTAGAAAATCTTTATTCTATTTGAAAATAAAAATAAAACTTACATTGTTATACATGACAGTGTTTTTGTTTATACACCTAATGAGTGGTTTGTACCCTGCACCCTAATTGCGTAACACACTATTACTCTCAATTTGAACCATTTTGAAGCATATTTCTAATCCATTGCTCCATATGTTCGAAAAATGTGTCAGCTCAACAACGCAAATAACGCAATAAATGTTGTTGAACTGTCAAAATGAAACCCGTTGCTACTGTTGCTACTGATAGTGTGTTCCTGCTGAGCGCCATTGAGGATGATGTGCGATTTTACACAAAAGCGAGGACTTGGTGCGAAGAAACGGTCCTCGCCACATTCTGGGACTAGGTCTAGGTCGTGGATGTTAAGTAAGCAAGAATTGGAAAATTAACGAATATCAGAGGTATATTTATTCTTACTTCCTCGCTCAGCATTCTTGCAGAGCCCTTGTAGGATTCCCACCTCAAATCATTGGAATGAGCTCTACTAATAACTTGTATCTGCAACCACACATGAATATGGCCGAAGTCCTCGATGCATTTTTCTGATATTTTAAAATATTTAATAGAAAGCAGGCAAGCATTTCACCGGGAATACTTACACAAGGAATGTTACTCCATATTTTTGGGAATTTAAGGTGTTTTACATTTTTATACTTGTTCCGTTAAAGCATGCAAGAAAATGTGATAATTTCTCGGAGCACCCCTCCCTTAGCGAAAACGAACTATGAAAAATCGTTTTTTTATAATAGTACATTATGATACAGTATGTGTGCTATGTTGATCATTAAAGTGGAGGCGGTATTATTCGCGCGAGCCGCAGGCGAGCGCGATAAGAAAGCCGAGTGTCTAATGATCAATGCACACGCGTTTCATACGACGTTTTTCAACAAACTTGCGAGGAAAAAACAGACTTGTATTGTTAAATATTAACTTGTATGGAAAATGGCGCGCTAGTTTTGTTTTTCCACGCGCCGTGCTAGCCAGCACTAGCGATGCGCGCGCAGGTGTAAATAAAAACACTGACTCTCATTTTAAATATATTAGTCTATGGCACTGACAAAACCTCTAAACAGCCTATAGAAAAAATATAATAAACACAAAATAACACTGACCTTTATAATACAAGTACGCTGTATAAAAAAATATAGTGATATCAGTGCAAAATAATGTTTAGACTGATCGTAGTGTTGTCGTATGTCAAATTGTAGTTTAGTTAGTATGGAATTAGAAAGTACTAATGGCATAGATAAATATACATTAGTTCAGTGAGAATTCGCAATAATAGAACGCCAGACAGGGTCTTTTCCGTTTGGTTTCGGAAGGACCACGGACCACGGACAATTCAAGGTGGATAATTAAAATTTTCTTAACTTTTTTGTAATTTGCAGGTCAGTATCAGGTTGTATCTTGATCAAATATGATTCTCGACTATAATATATATGTATTTACAGAATTATAGTCATTAAAATAGAATCTTTAAGTTAGATTTTTTCCCTAAGAACTTTTCCTTAAGAAAGATGTATCAATGTTTCGAATGATTATAATTCTGTAAATACGTACCTGTTATAATCGCAAATCATATTTTTATCAAGATACAACCTGCCACTGATCTGAAAATTGCAAAAAACCTAAGAAAATTTGAATTTCGCGGTCTACCACTGCGCATTCACCTTAAATTGTCCGTGGTCCCTGTGCATTCACCTTAAGGTAAATAAATATTAGTTCATTTTAGGACCAAGGACAATACAGACTATTTAAAAAAAAAAAGGGAATTGATGAGATTAAAAAGCGCGAATCTCCGACTAGTAAATAGTTATCTGTGGAAATAAAGCACTAGTGGATTAAAATAAAGAAAAAGCACGCGTTTTTACACTGCATTACGGACCTAAAAGCGGTTCAATAAGAGCCACTTTACGAGCAAGTGTGTTGAAAAACTGTTAGTGGTCTAAGTGTCCGTCCAGGCTGGGGCGCGGGGCAGGTGCGGGCACGGGGCGGGCTGCCTGTCCTCAGTAGAAAAAAGCTCGAACTAGTTTGAGAACCCAGGTCCCTCGCGGTGACAGACAAAAACAGAAATAAAGTCCGTTATCCTAAGCCGATAGCTATCTTTGTCGTCAGCAGTTTCGATTTATTTTATAGGGTTTATTGTTTGGTTTTCTAAAACTTTTGTGACACGGGGAATGTCCTTACGCAGGTTGCTGTAGGAAAAGTAAAAACAAAGGCGAATGATTACAATTAGACATATAATTAAGAAGAGACAGCAGTCAGCTAGGCGGCTAGCGTGCAGAGCATGGCGGTGCCGCGCTTGACCCAGAAGTCGGCGGACTCCTTGCCGGCCGGCAGGTCGCAGGCCACGACGAACGCGCCCATGCGCAGTGGGTAGTAGTAGCACGGACACGTGTACCGGTCTGCGGGACGACATTAAAAGGCCAATTACATTACACGATTTCTCGGACCCTGCCCGCAGGGGCAACGTAAAGAAAGAAAGAAAGAAAATTGCGTTTATTAATGGCATTACAACAAAAAAAATACACCTTAAAACTATAAAAACAGAAAACAAAGATTATAATGCCAAAAGGGCCACAGCACAGCATAATGTCAGATGGCAACACAAGTAGGTAGTGGATAGTGTAATAAGAGACAGGGAAACAGGGGGGAGCCAATTTTTTGACGTATAGATAAATTAAATTCGGCGCCATAATGCTATAGGCCGACCGCTTAATTGAGAAGTTTGCCTGAGGTAGCAGCGCGGAACGGGAGGGGTGTGGTGATGTGACGCGAGGGCACAGTGATTCGTCTATTTGTGACAACCATCACCCCTCCCGCACCGCGCAGCTACCTCTGGCAACGTCTCAGTTAAGCGGTCTGCCTATAAACGTGCAAAGGTTTTCACGTTCGACGAGAGTGAATTAAGGCAGGAAGCGATTTCTAGCGTAAGTGTAATAAGCGGCGCCCTAACTGGTAGGCAGGGCACACGATGACACGACAGACAGGACCTGAGACATCGTGTAATGTAATAGGTCTTTAACTGACGAACTTGTATTTTCATATTGACTACTAAAGGTTGACGCAGATTTGGGAAAACTACTACCATGGTCATATCGAGAAGTATCTAATGAAAGGGTTAACGAACCCTGGCCAGGTTAAACTCTTGCGCAATCACTCACTAAAGGGAATTAGCAACACATAACAAACTCCCAAAGCTTCTTGTGGGTACTTTGTGTAAATTATTTCACCACCACTGCTCTCAAAACGGTGAAGGAAAAATCATCGTGAGGAAACCAGCATGTTCTAGAACCAAAAATTCGAAGACATGTGACAACTGCCAACCCGCACTGGGCCCGCGTGGTGGATTACGGCTCACTCCTTCTCACAGAGAGGAGGCCTGTGTCACAGCAGTGGGACCATTATAGGCTGATTATGATGATGATATATCATCTGTTTTTTGAAGGCTTCAACGATATCTCACACATTTTTCCAACAATTATTGTTTGGATAACATTACTAAATTGTAATTGAAAAATTATCAATGAAAATTTAGGTTATAATGTTAGTTATTACCTTAGACAAAGAAAAGTATAGACGGCGGGTATCTCCATTTCATTTCCACAAGAAAGGGATAAAGTATTGAGTTATTATAAGTAACAGAAAAGGATAAAGCTATACTATTTCCGTCTCTCAGTGCGTGCCAGTTTTTTCAAGGCAGCTACTCATGTAGCCTATGTTAGTTAAGTTAGTTTTTTGTCTCATGTGTGGCCACGCTACCCGATGCTCTATAGCTTTCTTACTCTAAGGTTATTACCATCAACTGTCAAATGAAAACGTCTTTAAGGTTAGAATTGGTCATAAACGCCACGATTTCATGAAACATGAAGTTCAAAAAACTATTATAATGTTCGGCCATGGGGCCAATCTCAACGGAGACCAGCTTCGGCGTGGGAGATATAATAGTGCACAAGTGCACTCTCTCTTCCCTCACTCTCATAGGCCGATGGGACGGCAATCCGATACTCGCGGATAGAGATTAGGCGCAGGACATACGGCGACACTTGCGCACCGAGGAACTTCCAAATTCCAGGCTGATACTGAGAAATTACTAATGGAAAAATCCCAAAACCTAGCCCGACCTGGGAAGCGAACCCAGGACCTCAGCTCGGCAGTCGCGCTTGCAACCACGAGTCTAGCGGGGCAGTTACCCTACAGTAATTGCCTGCCTACTAAATGACTATTAAAAAGCTAATTTGAACTTAGAGAGTGGATGATTGGATATTGACGATTTTTATAATTCTGTGAAATGTGTGACTTACTGCGCACGCGCTTGCCGGTGATGCGCACGGGCTTGAAGTGTATGGGCGACATCGGGAACACCAGCTGCATCGGCAGCGGCTCCTGCAGGCAGCGGTCCTTGCGGAACCACGACGCGCCCTCCAAGTACTGCCCTCTGCGCATGTGCACACACAAGTTCCGTATTACATGACAAGTCGAGATTTAGAAAAGGAATGCTAATTATCAAACGCAATCAGAATGTTGCGTTGAGAGCTCAGGTTTGGTTGGTGGTTTGCTTAGGTCGTGGGTTCGAACCCAGCCAGGCGTTTGACTTTGTGAAATTTATTTCATCACCATAGCTCTCAAAAACGGTGAAGGAAAACATCGTGAGGAAACCGGCATGTCTTAGGACCGAAAATTCGAAGACATGTGACATCCGCCAACCCGCACTGGGCCCGCGTAACGTAGTGTTGTAAGTCAGAGCCGTTACAACTGGGCCACCACTGCTCTTCTCGTCTGACAACACTCTCAGTAAATAGAAAGTTCACTAAGATTGAATTTAGGGTGCTTAATAACTAAGAGGTCGTGATAGGTACTGAACTGAGTGTAAGTAAAGTAGCGTAGTAACGGAACTGTAAGTAAAGTAAGAAATTGCATCTTAAATAAAGGAAAATATTTAATTGTTCCTCTAAAAACTTAATGGCCATTCTATATAATATTTTGAAGACATCAAAAATATGGGAATTTTATTGAGGTACGATTAAATACATGCCTTAAACACGAAGAAACACAGGACTAGTTTCCTAGTAAGATGGAGGTTCACCTGATGTAGACGCCGCCGTCGCGCGGCGGACGCACGAAGCCGGACTCCTCCAGCGGCATGACGGTGAACTCCCAGCAGAGCGTGTCGATGGGCCAGCTCTCCCCGCGGGCCGTCGTCTGCAACACCACTCAATTATCAATAATAATATTGTATTGAAGATCTGTGCCTGGGCAAACAGTATTCGTCGGTACAGGTGGAGAGTGGGGCGGTACTCTCAGAACCGCACATTCCAGAGCGATGAACGGTGGGTTTTTAGGGTTCGGGAGCGACCGGACCAAAGTCTGGCTGACAGGCGCCTGCTGGATGATGACGCCATGTACGAGTTCTGGCGAAACATCTGAGGTCCGACCTGCATGACGGCGGTGAGGAAGCCTGTGGGCGCGACGAAGGCGGGCAGCCAGCACAGCGTGGGCGGCGCGCTGTAGTTAGTCTAGGGAGGTCCGACCTGCATGACGGCGGTGAGGAAGCCTGTGGGCGCGACGAAGGCGGGCAGCCAGCACAGCGTGGGCGGCGCGCTGTAGTTAGTCTAGGGAGGTCCGACCTGCATGACGGCGGTGAGGAAGCCTGTGGGCGCGACGAAGGCGGGCAGCCAGCACAGCGTGGGCGGCGCGCTGTAGTTAGTCTAGGGAGGTCCGACCTGCATGACGGCGGTGAGGAAGCCTGTGGGCGCGACGAAGGCGGGCAGCCAGCACAGCGTGGGCGGCGCGCTGTAGTTAGTCTAGGGAGGTCCGACCTGCATGACGGCGGTGAGGAAGCCTGTGGGCGCGACGAAGGCGGGCAGCCAGCACAGCGTGGGCGGCGCGCTGTAGTTAGTCTAGGGAGGTCCGACCTGCATGACGGCGGTGAGGAAGCCTGTGGGCGCGACGAAGGCGGGCAGCCAGCACAGCGTGGGCGGCGCGCTGTAGTTAGTCTAGGGAGGTCCGACCTGCATGACGGCGGTGAGGAAGCCTGTGGGCGCGACGAAGGCGGGCAGCCAGCACAGCGTGGGCGGCGCGCTGTAGTTAGTCTAGGGAGGTCCGACCTGCATGACGGCGGTGAGGAAGCCTGTGGGCGCGACGAAGGCGGGCAGCCAGCACAGCGTGGGCGGCGCACTGTAGTTAGTCTAGGGAGGTCCGACCTGCATGACGGCGGTGAGGAAGCCTGTGGGCGCGACGAAGGCGGGCAGCCAGCACAGCGTGGGCGGCGCGCTGTAGTTAGTCTAGGGAGGTCCGACCTGCATGACGGCGGTGAGGAAGCCTGTGGGCGCGACGAAGGCGGGCAGCCAGCACAGCGTGGGCGGCGCACTGTAGTTAGTCTAGGGAGGTCCGACCTGCATGACGGCGGTGAGGAAGCCTGTGGGCGCGACGAAGGCGGGCAGCCAGCACAGCGTGGGCGGCGCGCTGTAGTTAGTCTAGGGAGGTCCGACCTGCATGACGGCGGTGAGGAAGCCTGTGGGCGCGACGAAGGCGGGCAGCCAGCACAGCGTGGGCGGCGCGCTGTAGTTAGTCTAGGGAGGTCCGACCTGCATGACGGCGGTGAGGAAGCCTGTGGGCGCGACGAAGGCGGGCAGCCAGCACAGCGTGGGCGGCGCGCTGTAGTTAGTCTAGGGAGGTCCGACCTGCATGACGGCGGTGAGGAAGCCTGTGGGCGCGACGAAGGCGGGCAGCCAGCACAGCGTGGGCGGCGCGCTGTAGTTAGTCTAGGGAGGTCCGACCTGCATGACGGCGGTGAGGAAGCCTGTGGGCGCGACGAAGGCGGGCAGCCAGCACAGCGTGGGCGGCGCGCTGTAGTTAGTCTAGGGAGGTCCGACCTGCATGACGGCGGTGAGGAAGCCTGTGGGCGCGACGAAGGCGGGCAGCCAGCACAGCGTGGGCGGCGCGCTGTAGTTAGTCTAGGGAGGTCCGACCTGCATGACGGCGGTGAGGAAGCCTGTGGGCGCGACGAAGGCGGGCAGCCAGCACAGCGTGGGCGGCGCGCGCGGCGCGTTGGCCCAGCCCTGCAGGTGCGCGCCCCGCTGGAACAGCTCGCGGCACCACGCGCCCAGCGGCTTCATGGACGGCCGGCCTGCGCACGCGCAGGTGTCACTACGTGTTGCACGCGGGGTGGCGAGCGCTAGCCCGTTATACTACCCTCCGACTATCTCATTGCAATCAGTGGCGTGGATTGCATAAAGGCATATAAGTCCTACCTCGATAAATCGGCTCGTTCCATTAGCCTGTCAATTACATTTTAGTGTGTGTGCCCCACAGAAGAAACTCACTAAATTAACATACTTAAGAAAAAACAAAATCTTCATATAAACACGCGTGGCAGTAGGTAGTCGCCAGACTGCCTACTTGGTCCCCGTATTATTCGCACATCGTCATTGGCTTTACTCGTTCAAGTTAATACGACGAAATTAAAAATACGTACACCGTCTCACGCGTAATACCATGACGTTCGATCTTCGCAATTTATCACCCTAAACTCCCTAAAGTAGGCATGCCTACTCAAATAACCAACCGAGTATGAATGTTAAAATCGTAATTGGTTCGTAATATGGCCGTGCGAATATTGGGGTCGCCGATAGTGAGGTAAAAACGAAAATCCAAGATAGCGCCTGTAATTTTTTTTCAAATTTTTCATCATGAGTGTCGTTTTCATGGTTTTTGAGGGTGCTGAAGCCAATAGTGAGGTCAAAATGAAAATCCAAGATGGCGGCTGTAATTTTTTTATTCGCTAAAGCCAATAATAAAGTCAAAATGGAAAATCCAAGATGGCGGCTGCGATTTTTTTTTTTTCATCATGGATGTCGTTTACATGGTTTTTAAGGGTGCTGAAGCCAATAGTGAGGTCAAAATGAAAATCCAAGATGGTGGCTGCGAAATTTTTCCAAATTTTACGTTATGGTGTCGTTTTCATGGTTTTCAAGGTTGATAGAGTCGAAAATAAAGTAAAAATGAAAATCCAAGATGGCGGCTGTAAAACTTTTTTTTTGTTAATAGATACTTTTGTTTTATCTTTCTGATTAGTGACCGCGTCTGCCTAGACTAGACCCGGCCTAGTGCCTGCCTACCTATTTTGAAAACCCACGCACGCCACTGATTGCAATCTAACATAATTATTATGAATTGGACATATTTATGCAAAGCGGAAACAACCCACAAATTGTTCAAAATCGAGTTAAGTATAAAGAAATATTTTACAATAAAAGTAGTTTATTCGAAATCGTTTACTGAATCGATTTCTGTGATTTTTCATTTCATTTCTCCCACAACTAGTACTAATTTAATAAATAAATAATGTTTTATACATCGTCGTTTCAGCCGATAGACGTCCACTGCTGGACATAGGCCTCCCCCAATTTTGGGGGGGGGTTTGCCATAATCGCCACGCTTGGCAGGCGGGTTGGCGATCGCAGTATGGTATGATGGTGGAATAAATAGAGAACGCTGCTGCCCATTCTCCGGTAAGACCCTTAGTCGCCTTTTACGACACCCACGGGAAGTAAGGGGTGGTGCAATTCTTTAAGTCCGGCACCACACAGACAGTTTTATTTACAATAGTAAAAATTTTGTGTATGTATTATGATTTGGTATAACATAATTATTCTAGTTGGGATGTTTGATGGTGTGCGTTAATTTCGGGACATATTGTGTAATTTTCCTTGCCCGTGAATGACTTGCCACTGTCGGTAAGGCGTGCTCAATCTTTGTCCACTTTTGAAATTATGGTTAAAAAGCACTCCCTCTCTCCTTATACATCAACATTATATTTTCTTTGATCATTTTTCATGTTTATTATTATATGTATATATTTATATATATATTAGTATAATATAATTTATGTATGTAAATGGTACACCACAGACTACCTGCAGACCCTGCAGTATTTGGCTGTCCTTTCCCTTTTTAATCCTTCCAAAGGTTGTCTTTAAAAGATCGCTTTTAGCGATAAGACCGCCCATTGTGTCACCCTTTGTACAGTTTCTAGATTTATATGTCTGTAATTTATATGATGTACATAATAAAGAGTATTCTATTCTATTCTATTCTATTCTATACTGTTTTATACGAATATAATATATGCAGCTTCACCTCTAAGCCAGAACTCGGGCGTCCTGCCCTCAAAGATGCACGAGTACATGGTTTCCAGCATCTCCGACATCACGACCAGACCCTCGATGGCGCGTCGCATCTCCTATAATAAAGAAACGATCATCAAGAGAAGTCTCCATGGTAACCCATCCATGAACCGACCTCGGCAACCGTAGCTTAACCTTCAATCAACCCGCGCAGCTGTTAGGCCCGCCGGCATCACAACTCACTAAATACGTTTAGCGCTAAACGTGTTTAAAACATCTTCCTGTTTCTTTCAATTGTTCGAAGATGATAGGCAGAATGATTTTTTAAAATATGTTTAGCGTTAAACGCATTTAGTGATTTACTTCCAGATTGGTCCCATTTTTAGGGTTCCGTAGCCCAATGGCAAAAACGGAACCCTTATAGATTCTTCATGTCTGTCTGTCTGTCCGTCCGTATGTCACAGCCACTTTTCTCCGAAACTATAAGAACTATACTGTTGAAACTTGGTAAGTAGATGTATTCTGTGAACCGCATTAAGATTTTCACACAAAAATAGAAAAAAAACAATAAATTTTAGGGTTCCCCATACTTAGAACCAAAACTCAAAATGTTTTTTTTCATCAAACCCGTACGTGTGGGGTATCTATGGGTAGGTCTTCAAAAATGATATTGAGGTTTCTAATATAATTTTTTTCTAAACTGAATAGTTTGCGCGAGAGACACTTCCAAAGTGATAAAATATGTGTCCCCCCCCCCCCCCTGTAACTTCTAAAATAAGAGAATGATAAAACTAAAAAAAATATATGATGTACATTACCATATAAACTACCACCGAAAATTGGTTTGAACGAGATCCAGTAAGTAGTTTTTTTTTAATACGTCATAAATCGTAAACCGCAATTTACCATTAATTCAATCAACTCAAAAATAAAAAAATACATTTAATTTTATAAACATAAACCTTATGCATAAACCCGGATGTTACGGAAACCTCGGTGCGCGAGTCCGACTCGCTCTTGCCCGGTTTTTATTAAAATCCAGAACTGATGATGGGATCCATGTGGAATTGGGGGAACTCCTCAAATATTTTACGCACACCTACAGCGCTTTGGGTATTTTTTATAGTAAACCGTGCATTTGCTCTCGGAAACTAGCATTTAGTGAAGTGGAACTGATGAAGAAGACCACAGATGGCTACCGGAACTACTCAATAATAAGTATTTCACGGGTTGCGATTCGATTAGTTTAATATTATGGTTGCTAAGCAATTTATGCTCGTCACAATGCAAATGGTGAAATAGAGCTGATGGTGGAATACCAGGAGAACTCCTCAACAATTAACATCCCTGGATCGGGAAAAGCAACATTTTGTAGAAGGCGATGGGCAGGTTGCGTTAGGCTATTGTAACTTAGATACTAAACAGACCCACTAAAAAGCGAGAAATAAAAATTGTTTAGCAAAAAAAAAACACTACAAAGTGAAAAATAACTTTAATTTCGGAAGTCGGTGGCAAAAACTAAAATACAGATCCAAAGACACCGACTTCCGAAATTAAAGTTATTTTTCACTGTGCAGTGTTTTTTTTTGGAAGTCGGTTTTTTCTTTGTTAATAAGTTTTTAAAGTACCTACACTAACTCATAATTTCTTTCTAAGGCGTCAAAATCGAGAATTGGATTCGGAGATAACGTCTAATTTGGAGGCGGATCGAAAGATAAGATCGTTGTATATCTTTCTTCTCAAATTCATTACAGCGTTGTCGCCATACAAATAATTTTTTCTACTACTGCGACCATTTCAATAAAATGTACCTAATTTATTCCTGGCCGCTGACTTTTTATTTTTCATCGTCGCCGAACAAAATGGGTGTTAGATTATTATCGACAGATAATAACGCACCACCTGTGGGGGAGAGCCTTTACTTTACCTAACGCTATACAATTGATTTTAAGTCAAATGTGGATTTACCTTGAGCCCCGATATAATGATTTCGAGGAGTGTGTTGTAGTACCCGATCTCCTGCAGCAGCGACACGCACATGGGCATCACGATCTCTGGGCCCATCATGCGCTCTGTTGTCTCCATGTCTATCTTGCCGGGCAGCTTGTGCAGCATCTCATTGGCTAGTTCATCCACCTAAACGATTGAGGGCCCTCGTCATCACCAGAAGTTAAATACTATTCTCTTTGTTAGTCTATTACACTTATTTATTATTTATTAGCTGCGCCCCGTGATTTCACTCTCATAAGTTTCGATCCTGTGGGAATATCGGGATAAAAACTATCCTATGTCCTTTCCCGGGAGTCCAACTATCTCTTTACCAAATTTTATCTAAATCGGTTCAGCGGTTTAAGCGTGAAGAGGTAACAGACAGACAGACACACTTTCGCATTTATTAGTATGGATTTGTTTACAGAATTATAATCCTTAAAATCATCAAGACGCTGATCTCCAAATTTAAAAAAGTAACCACGATACCATTGGCAAGAATGGTTGTCAGATAGGGTAGGGCATTAATACTTCCTAATAATGAAGTATTAATGCCATATTTTTTTTGTGAGAGAAACAGACGGACCCATGCATGACCGATAGCACCATACCTCAGAAATCGTCACAGTTAAGCGGAAGTAGTTTCTTTACCGTAAACTTGAAAAGGGGTAATTGTACTCATAGTTATGAATAACTTTTATTATGGGACCAACCCTGAAATAGCGAAAAATATCAGCCGATCTAACAATCGAAAAAAAAATCTGTTGTTCAATACATTTTGTTGATTTATGTGAACACAGTGTAGAACAGGAGTCGGTCTACTCTGTAAAAATCTCACCATGATTTTTTTTATTGCTAAATAGGCCTGCTCTTGACCAAGATCATGCCTGATGGAAAGCGATGGATGAGGTCTATGATGGAACGAGCGTGCCCAGAAGATGCCAAAGGCACTGGAACTCCCACGCATCGACGATACACAGCAGGTTGCTTGACGCCGGACTCCGGTGGGAGGGTGGTCGCAAACCAGGCGGGCGTTAGCCCTACCACCGCAAGGGAAGACTTGGCCAGTCAAATAAGGTGTTGGGTGTGACTGTCCAGGATGCGCCGAGCGCGGGCGTTCATTGAGTAACTGGCGGAACAAGCGGCGCTACACGAAATCTTAAGCGAAGTGAGCTGCCATTTCACTTACTAATTGCTAGAGGATGACACTAAAGTCTGTGTGGTGCCGGACTGTCTGTGTGGTGCCGGACTTAAAGAATACCACCACCCCTTACTTCCCGTGGGTGTCGTAAAAGGCGACTAAGGATCGTACCGGAGAATGGGCAGCAGCGTTCTCTATGTATTCCACCATCATACCATACTGCGATCGCCAACCCGCCTGCCAAGCGTGGCAATTATGGCAAACACCCCCTTTTGGGGGAGGCCTATGTCCAGCAGTGGACGTCTATCGGCTGAAACGACGAACGACGACACTAAAGTCAGGTTACTCCAAACTACCGTCTCCTTAGTTCACAGTGAGATTTTTACAGAATAGACCGGTTCCGACCGACAAAATGTATCTATTGCCAGCAGATTTTTTTTTAACGTATCAACGCATCTACGTGTGTGACGTACCTTCTGATCCTCCCCTCCCCCCGCGCCACTCCCGCCCGTGCTCGCCAGAGCGAACAGCGTCGAGCACATGATCAAGGCGTCCTGAGAAATTAATATTTGTTTTTTTTTGAATATAGGTACTGAAAAGAGTCTGAAAAAAAAAATTCAGTCTTGCTGCCGTCACATTTATATCAGTAAATTAGTTTAAAAATAACACTTTTACACTTCAAAATTAATTTATGTTTTAATACTAGATGAGGCGGACTCAGGCTTTGCGATTTAATTTACTTGGTCCAACACATAAGTCATCATCTGCTTGGTCTTTTCCCAACTATGTTAAGGTCGGCTTCCAGTCTAACCGGATGCAAATGAATACCAGTATTTTACAAGGAGCGACTGCCTATCTGACCTCCACAACCCAGTGACTGGGTAATATGATACCCCTTAGTAAGACTAGTTGTGAGACTTTCGGGCTTCAGACGACCCGTAACGACTGTCAAATATCCACGAATGACAGCCGGGCCCAACAGCTTAACGTGCTTTCCGAGGCATGGAGGGGTCTTGGTATGTGAAGATGGTCACCCATTATCAGACCAACCGCGGCAAGCGTACCTTAACCTGATAGATCGGAAGTACTTATCTGATAAAAATGTAAACAAATCTTGTTTAGGTTAGATTCTTACGCAATCACTCATTAAAAGGCATCTGCATTGAGAAGATTTCAACTTTATAACTCACTTCATAACTAGAAATGATTGTTTGAATAACATGATTCAATTAAAATTGAGAATCGACGAAAATTGAAGTTACAAAATTAACCTCAATTATCAAATGAAAAACATCTTCAAGGTTAGAATTGGCCTTAAACGCCATGATTTTATGAAGTTAATTATTAAGGAGATTTAAATTAAGAATTTCGGGTTTGTATTCAAATAACCATCAAAGCACTCAATTTGCAAGTTAGTGGCACTACAAACTGGCATCTATGGGTACGTGTTCTTGTTAGCGTGCCGATGGCAATGTAAATGGAGGAGTCGATCCAGAATTCGGATATAAGTTTGGCGCCATTAGTAGCGTCCATCAGTTCCGTGTAACATGCAGACTCCAGGACACGCGGGACACGACATAAAAGCACGATATACACGGTTTGAAACCAGGCTACAAACCAAGGTGACCTTGAAGTTGTTATTGTTGCAAGATGCCTGCTACACGGTTTAAAACCAACATCTTCTTCTGCCACTGGTTTGCAACGCAGACCTTTCTACCAAGGACGTTTAAAGGTCATACGAAATTTGGTTTCAAACCAGTGTCTACACTGTTATAAACTTAGGATTGAAACCACCGTTTTAAACCTTGTATGTCGTGTTTAAGTGTCGCATCATTTTTTCGTTTAACGTTTTCTGGTCCATTTGTTTACGTTTGAATGAGATGCTTCAGGAACAGAGCAGAGTACCTGCGCGAGCGTGGCCACGTCTGCGGACGCGTGCTGGCCGACGGACTCGGCGCGCTCGCTGGCCGGCAGCAGGTCCAGGAAGTCGCGGTACGACTCCAGCGAGCCGTCCCGCGGGATGTGGTACGCCGGGATCGTCGCTAATCTGCCCGACACGAGGTTACAGCATAAGCATCATCAGCCTATAATCTGCCCAATGCTGGGACACAAGTCTCCTCTCTGTGAGGGAGAGTGAGCCGAAATCCACCACGTGGGCCCAGTGTGGATTGGTGGATGTCATATGTCTTCGAATTTTTGCCTCTAAGGCATGCTGTTTCCTGACGATGTTTTCTTTTGCCGTTTTGAGAACAGTGGTGATAAAATAATTTACAGAAAGTAAAGCGCTTGTCTGGGTCTAATCATGTGCATCCAGCACATGATTCTAGATCATGGGTTCATTTGCGGGTCGATGCCACCCTGTGTGGTATACAGGGTGGCATCGACGATGCCATGTCTTATGTTTTATTTTTTACGTAATTATATAAATTTAAGAAGAAAACTATCATTATAATAGGGGTGTGACCAAACTTGGGGGTGTGGTACAAGTTACAACCATCAAACTGAACAACTTTTTCCCGGGGACCAGTTTTGCATAGGACGACAGATGTTTTTTTCACGATTACAATGTTGGTCCCCGGGAAAAAGTTGTTCAGTTTGATGGCCTGTACGGTGTATCACAACCCCAAGTTTGTTCACACCCCTCTGAAACACATTGTATACACTAACCAAAATAAAACTGCAAGCTTCATATTGTATGAAAAAATTATCAAGTGACCTGTAGAAGGGTGTTTCGAGCGCCTCCTCGTTGAAGAACTGGTTGATGTACGCGATGAGCACGCGCTTGTCCCAGTCGTCCGTGATGTGGCCGCCGTAGTTAATGATCGCGAACAGGTAGCGCAGCGCGTCCCACGGCACCTCCTCGTACTCCTCAAGGTAGTTCGCAAGCAGGTTGTCTGATACCTGGCAGGGGACTCTTCAAATCAAATCAATCTGCCTAGCCTTTTCCCAGCTATGTTGGGGTCGGCTTCCAGTCTAACCGGATGCAGCTGAATACCTGTATTTTACATAGAGCGACTGCCTGTCTGACCTCCACAACCCAGTTACTAGGTAATACGATACCCCTTGGTAAGACTGGTTGTCAGACTTTCGGGCTTCTGACGACCCGTAACGACTGTCAAAGATCTACGAATGACAGCCGAGACCAACAGCTTAACGTGCTTTCCGAGGCACGGAGGGGTCTCAGTATGTCAAGATGGTCACCCATCCACAGACCGACCGCGGCAATCGTAGCTTAACCTGATCGATCGACCTGTGTAGCTGTTATTATTTAGCCACGAATCAAATAGGTACGTTTATTTGTGGACACTTGTGGAACAAATGTAAAAAAACTTGTCAAAAATGTGGGGGTATTAGAGGTACTTAGTATTCAACTGGAAATTTTAAGTTGAGAACTGGTCAATTTCTGAATTGTTACTGAATACCAATTGTGTCACACCTGTATTTAAAAAATAAATGTTTACATTTATTTATTAATTCTACTTTAGCATTACTTATGGTGAAAATTCGCCTAATACTACATTTCTTTGCATATAATAAAAGAAAATTTAATTTTCACGGGCTACCTATGCTAGAGTTTGACAAGTAGGTACTCAAATTCAAATTCTCAATTCAGAAACCGGGTCATCATCTGCTTAGCCTTTTCCCAACTATGTTGGGGTCACCTTCCAGTCTAACCGGATGCAGCTGAATACCAGTATTTTACATGGAGCGACTGCCTATCTGACCTCCACAACCCGGTTACTGGGTAATACACTACAATACCCCTTGGGTAAGACTGGTTGTCAGACTTTCGAGCTTCTGACTACCCGTAACGACTTTCAAAGATCCACGAATGACAGCCGGGACCAACGTCTTAACGTGCTTTCCGAGGCACGGAGGGGTCTCGTCTCGGTATGTAAAAATGGTCACCTATCCACAGATCAACCGCGGCAAGCGTAGCTTAACCTGATCAATCGACCTGTGCGGCTGTTATTATTTAGCCACGGACCCCTACAATTCAGAAACCGGGTGTGAGATTGAAAGGCGGCCCACTCTCAGAAATACGGGAATTGCCCATAATGCCCATATGGTCCATATGGCCTACAAAACTATGGTTTACTCGCCGTGTGTAGGCACGTTCGTCAGTGTTGTATGGATCACTATGGAAGCTTGTACACAGACACGTTTTTGAAGTGAAAATTTTTTTCGGCGGGTCATTTTTCGAGATGGGATTCTCGATTGAACTCGCGCCAATGTTACCGTAAGCGACACCGCGCGTGTTCTGTTTATAAGACGGTTAAAAAAATACCCGCTTCGGATGTGTTCGGCTGTCCGCGGGATGTACTCGGTTTTAATGTATATCCGATATGTCAGTGAGCGATGGCAAAGTATTCTGTATGTTTTGTTTTCACTTCTGTCTGCACTCCCGGAGTGTCACTGATTTTTATACGGTAAGGTTTATACCCCGTACCGTAATGAAACCGTGCCATGTACAGTCAACAAAAGAGATAAGTATGCAGGATCGTCGGATATAGTTGAAGTTTAGTAAGAAACCGATGGATGTTGTCTACTGAAATTTAATTTGGTAAATGAGCTGTTTGTAAAATAAAATTTTATTCGAGAACGTCCATCGGTTTCTTACTAAACTTCAACTATATCCGACGATCCTGCATACCTCTTTTGTTGACTGTACAAAGGGCCTAAAACTACAACTCACGTCAAAGTCAGCGTCATTGAAGCTGTAGACCGCGTTGTATCCGAGCTGCCGGAAGCGCTTGCGGGCGATGAGCGTGCAGTGGAAGAACGAAACGCAGTACAGCAGGCGACGGTACTTGGGTGTCGCCTCGTCGAACCGGTCCTCGTTAATATTAGTGAACAGACGGACCAGGTTGCCCTTTAGACCCTGGTCAATCCAATTTATTAGTAAGAAAAATAAATACTTCCAACCAGTCCATAAGCAGAGCCCTTGAACCAGTTTAGAGGTAAGTATGAGAAGCAGGGTGTAAAGTTAACTCATTCTACATAGAGACGGGAGGATCCTCCGATCAGACGGGTGTCGTGTCTGGTGGGCTACAGCCCGACGACTGCTGTTAGGACGTTGTATATTTGTTAGTTGCGCGGTAAACTCTGCTTGCGCGATGCAGGATTCTGCGTGACATCAGTGTGATGCGTAGTTCACATGTAGCGTTGTAGATGTCGCCACACTTTATTTGGGACACGCCACAGGAAATACGATCAATACAATATGTAAAGCTAACAAAATAATGGAAGATAAAAAAAGATCTGCGTGAATCTCCTATCTCGGCGTAATGCATTCAGGAGTATTTGGGGTTCATTTCCAACCGAAGTTGAAAAGAGCTTTAATAGCCAGTGGTCCCAATAACCCGGGACCAAAACAGCTAAGCCAGCAAAATTCATGGCCCGATGCCTTTGCCCAGCTGTGGAATGATACAGGCTGACAGTAACAAGTCATGTCATACCTGTGGCGGCTCCGTGGTCATTTTGATGCTCCTCTGCAGCATGTTGAGTGGGAACTTGTCGTCAGGCATAGAGGACAGCCAGAGCCTGAAGCGCGGGTGTATCTTGGGGTTGTCCAGGCCTCGCAGGGAGCCCAGCCACTCGCACGCCAGGTGACAGTTGGCCAGGAACACCCAGCCGCCTTCCTTCATGCCGTGCGATAGCATCCTGGGGCAGGGAACAGGGGCCATGATGGCTAGGCTATTGCAACGTTAGTACCAGGCCTCTCAGAAAGTATTGCGAAAATAGTTTTTATGTATGAGATACTGGCCAGTTATACACTATTTTAAAAATATGATTATTTGTAAGTAAAAATGGAACGTAGGCACGTTCCAATTTCAAAATGTCCATACTTGGAGGCCGTGGGCGCCTGGCCCTGGCCCAGGCTGAGCGACTGGAAGCGGTCGAACATCTTCACGTCCTGCGCCAACTGGATCAGCGCCGCCGTGGGGTCCACGCCGGGAGACAGCACGAATAGGAGGGACGTCTTCCATGTCGACTCTTCGAATGCAGCCTAGGGTCGAAAAACCAAACCCAAAAATATTTTTTCTTAAGTATTAAATCTTTATTTTTTAATTCAAAACAAGCTTACTTATCAAGCAATCTGATGCAGTTATTGGCAATGATTTTAGTCCAATCTCAGATTTGATTTGAAATTTTTTTCTCACTTCACATAGCCGTCAACTACGCATTCTGTACATCAAAGTAAGTAACATTGCATAAAAATAATTGTTGGCAAACGAATTTTATTTTTGGTGTGAAAATTTGTTGTTTGCGGTAATGTGCAATGTACCACATGCAAAAGATTGTGCTTATAGATGCATGCTACGGTACAGGGGTCGTGAGGGTATGCAAAGTTGTATTATAAGACCAGCGCCGGTTTAAGCACTACCAGCGTCCTGGGCGAGATTTCTACGGCGCCCTCTATCATTGAAACCCATACGAAAAAATAAGCAAGGGATTTAATGAAAAAACCAATTATTAAAAAAAAACTAATAAAATTTTACTTTACTAGCCTTTCTATCGGCAAACTAAGACGTCAAAGTCTGTTTTCCGCAATTTCATTTTCGATTGACAAAGTTGCTAAGTTTGTCAATCTAGATATCGTTGATCGTAGATAGGTTTTTATCAGCTTAAGCTTAGAAAAACTCCTTTCCCCAGTAGCCCCAGTTAAGCTCATTTCAGACTACGCTTTAATATAATAGCATAATAGTTTATATCACAACAATATCGCATATATTCAAATCTGGCGCCTTGGGCGATCGCCCAACCGCGCCCTACCCTAACGCCGCTACTGTATAAGATTAAAAACATATTTTCGTAAAAAAAATGTCAGCAAAAGTTGGAATTTTGACCTTCTACATCTCGGTAACCATAAAGTTCTCAAGTATGGTCCAGTACAAAAAAAATATTATATAATAACGGGGAGTCCAAGTGACTCTCGGCTTCATTAAGTGTCTTCTTACACCCGTTATAACAGAAAGAATAGAAGTTACCCTGATATCCAGCACAGGCGGCTCCACATAGCGCGGGCCCAGCACGTTGACGATGAAGGTGGTGACGCAGGGCGACACGCGGTCCACGCGCAGCGAGCGCACGAAGAGGATCTTCTGGAAGTCGCTGCACACGTCGTTCCAGTCGCCTGCAGGACATAGTCAGCCTGTAGCGGTCCCACTGCTGGGCACACGCCTGCTCTCGTGAGAGGGAGTGGACTGGTACCCAGCACGCGGGCCCGGCGCGAGTCGGTAGATGTTACATGTCTCAGATTTTTTTTCGGTTCTAGAACATGCCGGTTTCCTCACGGTGTTTTCCTTCACCGTTTTGAGATCAGTGGTGATGAAATTACAGTAAAGGGCCTGGCTGGGCTCGAACCTACGACCTACGACTTGTAAGTTGCGGCCGCTTACCGCTGGGCTACAACTGCTCCAGTCACGTTTGTATTAGAGTGATGTAGGCAAAATAAAAGTGAATTGTTTGATTCAACGATTCGTGTAATAATGCCAATAATTAGTGTGTGCAGTTGCAAATATAAGGTTAGGCGTGCTGCACACTACACGTTCGTAGTCACCTGGCGATTACGAGCAAATCACACTAATATGTCATACTAATATGTATGTATTGTCTGTGTGGTGCCGGACTTAAAGAATAGCACCACCCCATACTTCCCGTGGGTGTCGTAAAAGGCGACTAAGGGGCGTACCGGAGAATGGGCAGCAGCGTTCTCTATGCATTCCTCCACCATACCATACTGCGATCGCCAACCCGCCTGCCAAGCGTGGCGATTATGGCAACCCCCCCCTTTTGGGGGAGGCCTATGTCCAGCAGTGGACGTCTTTCGGCTGAAATGATGATGATGATGATGATGACACTAATATTATAAAGGCGAAAGTTTGTGAGTGTGTGAGTGTGTGGGGGTGTGTTTATATGTTTGTTACTTCTTCACGCTCAAACGGCTAGACCAATTTTAATATTTTTTTATATGGCGGTAGCTGACACCCTGGATTAACATATAGGCCACTTTTTATCCCGATATTCCCACGGTATCGACATTTACGCGGGTGAAACCGCGGGGCTAGTATCACCATAATTTGCTCGCCTTTCCTCAAATTTGTTGGGTTCGGCTTCCAGTCCAACCGGATGCATTATACAGTTTATTGCAAGTATCTACTTTACGTTCTACAGCCTCGTTGCTCTAGTGGTTCTGTGGAGACCAGTACAGTTGCAAATGAGTAGACTGCCCCAAGTAATGTTCTCATCTCACCGATAAGCGGCTGCGACTCTGGCTCAGGGTGCAGGTACCACTCCTTCCACTCTTTGCTGAGGGTCTCGAACACGTCCACCAAGCCGTGGAAGCCGGGAATCTTGTCCAGCTCCGTGATGTTGTCCCAGCACTCGTCTGGCATCCAGTCTAGAATCAAAGATATATAGACAGGCCCGGACTTACGAGACCCAGGGCCCCTAGGCACTTGGCATTTGAGCCGGCTCCCCATCCCTTGCGACCTTAATTATTATAAATGAACATCAGAAATAATGCAGTCTGTATTCGTCAATGGTCGTCATAAATCGACATTTCTAAACAAAGATGTTCTTTTCTTCGTATTCCTTAACACTCAAGTTACTTAGTTGATCAAACTGACTTTCTTTAAACAATACTAATATAATAGTATTTTTGCATAAACCTACATGATTGATGTTTCGCACAGCTGGTGCCGGCAGTGATTGCACGGTGATATTTCTAAGAGAACTTTGGATGGAAGAGCGAGCGAAAGGAGCTCGAAAATGTTTGCAATGTAATAGGGAGTTTCTTTTGGAACTTAAGTACACTCGCGCGAAAGACATTTCCGCGAAAGACACTTGCGCGAAAGACATTTTCGCGAATCCGCTTGCACGTTTGACTCCATGATCACCCCCGAAAACCATGAAGAAAAATTAGCATACTTTTGGTGGCGCCATTTTGAATTTTGGTTTTGACCCTATAATCATTGTCAGCGCCTTCGATAACCATGAAAACGACACCCATGAATGCACGAAAGTGAGCACTAAGGAAGGACTTTAAATAAATAATCCCTTAGAGGGTTTAAATAGGGGATAAAAGTTAGAATGGAAGTAAGTTTTACACACACAGCCCGTATATTGATGTTTAACTTCGTTATGGCACAGAAACATCGATGTTTTGTTGAACATCTTATTTGACATGAAGCATGGCGGGTCAATTGTGTAACACACTAACAGTAGCAATGGCTTTCATTTTGACAGTTCAACAACATTCATTGCCTTATTTACGTTGTTGAGTAGACAAATTTTTCGAACATATGAAGCAATGGATTAGCAATATCCTTCAAAATTATTCAGATTCTGATTGATAGTATGCTTAGGCCATAACGGTGCATCCACACCGCAGTTAGTTTTGTGGAGGAACAGAATGCAACACGATAACATTAGGTAACATTCTTCAGCTTTACAAATAACTTGTTGCTCACTAACACTTGGAAACGTTGCTCCACAAAAAGTAACTGCGGTGTGGATGCACCACCTTAAGGGTGTCCTTAAATAAATCTTACTAGTAGGATTGTCCGGCTGCTCTGACCGGTCCAGCACCACTCCGCCCTTCAGCAGGAAGATGTACTCTCCATAGCTCATCTTGCCGGCTTGGAACAGGATGCGGGACACGATGTGGAATGATAGCAGGAGCTTGTGACGCTCGAATAGGGCTCGGCAGGTGTTTCTATAAGTGATATAATAACAGAATTTTGGGTATAAGTATTTAAAATGTAATCAAATTGGCATCCACAGGTACGTTTTCTGATCTATTTGTTTACATTTTCATCAGATATTTTTGGAACAGCATAAAATTTGATGTAATTAAATGAAATTAGACCAAATTAGATAAAATGAGACAACATTAAATAGAATTAGAATAATATTGGAATAAAATAATTAATAAATAATAAGATACAATTTGATTTATTTACTCCAAGGAGATTGTATTGTATCGTAATGAGAGGTTTTTCTTTTGAGTATTAAAAAAACAACATAGTTTCCAAGAATCCTGAAGACGGCGTTGAACTGACTCCGTTACTAGGTGCCAAAGCCAAAACGCTTGGAAAAAAAAACATTGCGTCACGTCACATACGCTCGTTGAGTGACACTTTCGTTTGCTTTCGTTATACAGCGTTTTACGATCTCAAAATTACATCCAAGTGAAATAATAAAAAAATTATGTGACGTTCCGTTCCTCGCAGTAACTTACCAAGTTCAGCGCCATCTATCCAGCGACTAGGGAAGAGTTAAAAAAAAAGAAAAAGAAAATCCCTCATTTTAAAAACGTTCACACAGACAGATCAGACTCTGTCTCAATCTGTCAAAAATACCTCTAATTTCCCTACATTTTGACAAGTTGTTGACATTTTTTTCTCGCTGAGATGAGACTGCGCCAATATTTTAAACGTTTTAAATTACGTGAATTAGCCTTCTGGTATCGAGTAGCCGTGTTCAGGAATCTCAGTTCAGTGCTCGCGGAAACATTCAAGGATTCGTCATGTGTAGCAAAATGGTCAATACTAACTTGTAAACAGCATAAGTATGAAACTCATTAAGATTATTGATCCTGTCTTCAAGCTCGGCCGCCTTTGGACTGCGGTCTATTGAGTACGTGAACAGGTCGATGTAGGCATCCAGTGAGAACTGGTACATCGGGTCTATGCGCGACAGGTCGTTGAGCGCGAAGAACAAGACCGAAGCGCGCACCGCTGTTGGCACGTAGCCCTGACGAAAACAGAAATAAGATATTTTTTAACCCGGAAAAAGGATAATTGAACTTTTTAGGATCAACACTAAATCGAGAAAAAAAAACGATTTTTGATACAAAAGTATTATCTTTACTTATGTCAACAAAATGTATGGAACAGCAGATTTTCTTCAAACCCTATAATAAATTATGTGAGGTATTTGTTTTAAACATATTTAGACCCCAACGTGAGATTTACCGTATTTTTAAATGTTTTACTTGATGTGTTCATGTAGTATTTTGTTTTCCTTCTTAAAAAGTAAATATATCTGTCTAATAAGTTGACTTGATTTTCATTGCCCTCCCTTACTTTATTATTTCTTCCTTTACATTGGTGAGATTTTGTCGGACCTCTCCTCCTCCCCATTTTCATTGCCCTCCCTTACTTTATTATTTCTTCCTTTACATTGGTGAGATTTTGTCGGACCTCTCCTCCTCCCCATTTTCATTGCCCCCCCTTACTTTATTATTTCTTCCTTTACATTGGTGAGATTTTGTCGGACCTCTCCTCCTCCCCATTTTCATTGCCCTCCCTTACTTTATTATTTCTTCCTTTACATTGGTGAGATTTTGTCGGACCTCTCCCCCCCCTCATTTTGAGTGCTGTTCTGCTGAACAGTTTATTGCGCCACTTCTTGTTCCAGCTAAAGCACTAGGAAGTGGTGAAGGGCGGGTGTTTTGGGGGACTGTCTTATATAATTTTGACGTTTGAAAAATGGTGGTTGTCAGCCTAATTCGAATAAATGACTTTTGATTTTGAGTTTTTGTAATATTCGGGGGTCCCAATACTGCCATCGTACTCACCGCTCTAGCAGTGTCGATCTCCTTCTCCGTGATCTGCGAGGTGATGAGGGCCTCCTTGACATCCAGTGAGGTGCGCTGCGAGGTCTGCAGCGTCACGAACAACTCCTCGTTCTCCAAGAGGGGAACTTGAGACTCGTACATAATGCGGAGGAGGTCGTTTTCGAGGTCCATCTGGCGAGGAAGGGCTTGTGATTAGGATTGGGCTGTCAAGACCATTTTGTTAAACTTTACATAATACACAACGAAGGATCAAAATATTATAGTACATCGACATTTCACCTGTTTATCAAGTATTCAAATAAATACCAAAACAGCATTTCTTCTCGATTTTCGGATAGAAAACATCGGCAGCATACAGTTTAAAATCCACAAATTAATGATTGCTCTCTCTACTTACAGCAATAGCAGTATAAGCACAGAAATCTCGATTTTATGATGTCGGGTCGTCGGGAAGTCCGAAAGTCTGACAACCATTATTACCAAGGCGTATCGTATTACCCTATTACTGGGTTGTGGAGGTCAGATAGACAGTCGCTCAATGTAAAAAACTGGTACTCCGCGGCATCATGTTCCAACCCAAACATAATTGGAAAAATGCTTGCCTTTTGCTAAAGGAGTGGTACCTAGGCAGATGATGATGATGGTACCATTACATCCGTGGAGAAGATCGCTAATAAAATAATCTACTTAATATCTTCTACTTAGTAAAAATCTCTAATATAACAGTACACTCACCAGCACTTTCTTGTTGTGAGCTATGGAGAGCACGAGCGTGTCCTTCATCTGCTCGAGCTGCGGCCGCTCCTTGCGCACTACGATGCCCAGCAGCTGCGCCGTAAGCCCCTGCTCCTTCACCGCGAAGTTCACCATCGTTGTCTTTGTTAGAGTTTCTGGTGTGTAGACTGGGTTGCCTGGTGAGAAAATACATGCTTAGCTTAAGATCGCATCCCAGTTAAAAACGATCATCGAACGAATACGCAATCGTTGCGCTCATTTATCTGAATATAACATACTCGTGCTATTCGACTACAGATGCAGGTGCTATTCTGCTGAAACACATATTTAACGCATGGGAGAACTCACAAAATGCTTTTGGAGTTTTCTGTGATCTCTCCAAAGCCTCTGATTATGTGCACTATGACACGCTTTTGCGTAAACTACGTCACTACGGTATTCAAAACGAAGCCCTCACCGTAATAAATCCTTATTTACATAATAGGCACCTCATGTGTAATATTAATGGTGTGAAATCTGCAGGGGCTTCCAGTTCAGTTAGGTGTACCTCAAGGCTCAATACTGGATCCATTCCTATTCTTAGTGTATACCAATGATTTACCATTCCATTTAAGGGATAACAGTGACGTTTATAATACTGTTTGCAGATGATAGGAGGAATAAATACGATTTTGACGATGTAAACATTGCACTCTCAGTGGTTACCGATCGGTTTGCGTCGAATGACCTAGTTCTAATGCCAAGAAAATGGTGTAAACATCGTCTTAGATAAAGAAGTGTTTGAAAATGTAGACGCGGCAGTTTTTCTGGGTATAGCAGTAGATGCCTTGGTATAAACATTTAGAGAGCTTATTTCAAACATCTATGCGACAAGATGTAAGCAAGTTAAAAAAAATGGATGCCACGTGATCAACTTTGAACGTTAATATCTCGGACACGTGACAGTTTACGGGGTTTAGTTCTATAATGTTTTCTGTTTACATTGATGTCAGCTATCGATTTAAGTAATAGGTCACGTGGCCTCTATTTTTAAAATGGCGCGACAGTAACTATGCTGGTCTCCATATAAAAATCTTCAAACCCCTTTAAGAGAATTCATGAGAATTTTCTTGGCAATATTGTCGAGACTGTTCTCGCCGAGAATAATTTAATGAGAATTTAAGTCAGTTCGAAAAGGGTTAAATGAAACGAAGCACACATAGTTTTGTAACTTAGCTTCTCGACTTAGCGACCTCACGCATTTCTGATGAAAAGGCAGCCTAATTCTCAGGTTTTTAAGATTAACATCGTTCTCACCACAGTCTTGGTGATTTTTAAACGGAAATAGCTTTCATTTCATCAGGTCAACAACATTGATTGAGTTATTTTTAAGTTATTCTTAAGCAGACAAATTATTCGAACATATGAACCAACAATTGGCAATATCCTTCAAAGTCCTGGTTCCAGCCGCTGCCAGACTGTGGCGAGTGGCGAGTTGTGTCACAACATTTAGTCTTGTTGTAATTTAAAAGCACATTTGTCGTTTTGGTTAGGGTATGCATGTATACTTAATACTCTGTAATGTATAGCTCCGTCTCTCTCTTACTAACCGGAACCATGATGGCACTAAATCGTCATAATACGGTACCAAGTCATGGTTCTTTCCGGCTTTTTGTCAGGACTTTGCAAGTTTCGTTAATTAAACATGTAAATACGTAGTAAACTTACCAAGCTTAGTCGTCAAATAAAGACGAAAGTCAGGATGGTAGGAGACCATCTTATCGTTAAACTTGATGACCTTGGAAGCGCCGATGGTCACGATGGCCTTCTGCAGAATGGGCGCGATGGACGGGTCCAGGACCTCGCCCACATTCTGGATGATGACAGGAACGCCCGTCGAGAGGCAGGTCTCCATTATCTTCAAATAGTTCGGCTGGCCGAAGTCGCAAATCTAGAGACAATTTTTGAAGTGAAAACTTCTTTAGACGCGTTGGGATTTTTTTGAGATGGGAAAAAAACCATTGAACTCGCGACACTGTTACCGACA
The DNA here is from genome assembly GCA_916614155.1 of Mesoligia furuncula. NCBI lineage: Eukaryota > Metazoa > Arthropoda > Insecta > Lepidoptera > Noctuidae > Mesoligia > Mesoligia furuncula. The sequence continues at coordinate 30,957,336 of OU744799.1, forward strand.
CCGCGCTACATTCGGATGTGTTCGGCTGTCCTCGGGACGTACTTGATTTTAAATCCGATATGTCAGTGAGTGATGGCAAAATATTTATTTATTTATTTATTTAAGGTCTTTGGAAGACTTACAGCTAAATACAATAGTGATAAATAACAGTATGATAATCTGACAGCCAATTACAGGTCTTCACGTCTAGAGCTTGTCTGGTATAAAAGTACTGTGGAACAAAATATACACACTGCAAATATTGCCAAAAAAATATATAAAAATAAAAATTTGCAAGTAGATCATCACCTAAAATGTGTAAAAACTAATATAATTGCGGCAAGTTATTTCCCATCAAACCAAGATGTTAATTTATTTTTTTTTAATAAAAGTGAACAAAATCTGAAGAATTCAATCTTTAAAGATTTCGTTGCTAAACATTGTTTGTGTTTTGTTTTCACTTCTGTTTGCACTCCCGGAGTGCCACTTTTTTGTATTTTTTGTTAGCTATAACCGTAACATGATTGAAAAGGAGAAGTCCAGCAGCGGACGTCTTCGGCTGAAATGATGAATGGTGATGAAACGACTTAGAACAGTGACCTGTATCCCGTTGGCCTCCTCCAGGTGCGAGATCCAGATGAGCGCCTGCCCCTGCGGGTCCACGGCCAGCGGCCAGCGCGTGGCGCGCACTACTATGATACCGTTCTCCGCGCTGAAGTTGTCGTCTGTAACACGAATGGTCATAAAGCTACATTTACACCGAAAACAACCCCATCATACATACAGGGTGACGAGAACATTGATGTACAAACTGTACCCTTGACTTCAGCACATATTTCTGGACTCCCTAGCGTAGGCACATTATTATGTATTAGATAACAAAAAAAAATCTGCTGTTTCATAGAAAAGTGCAATACCTAGTAATACCTCAAAATGTATAGAATAGTTTTTTTTTTTTAATAACCGGCGAAATACATATTTAGGGCAGGGGTGTTCAGAATCATGTACCAGAATCATGTGCCAGTACATTAAGCTACTACAATCTGTCAAATTTCTTCAATAGATTTTGAACTTTATTGCCAAAGAATAAGGTTCAAAGTTGATTTGGAAAATTAGACAGTTTCGGATAGCTTGATGTGCTGGCGTCTGTACTTAATCCATGGTAACACATTGTGCGTCAATGGCCGTGCCACCCTGTATTACGTTGAATAGGTAATCAATGGCTAACCGGGTAATCCCATGTAGTTCCACTCTCTTAGCGTGGCATCATCCAGTAAGAACCTCTGCATGCTTAGGTCCAGAGTCACGGGCAGATTTTCGTTACACACCTACAAAGTAGTAAAGTAATAATTAGATTCCTCAAGTTCCACTGACTGGACTGCTCCACACAAATCCTCTGGTTCTTTCCTCAAAAGATCACTTTAGGGAAATTCTCACTTGATCTGACAAAGATTATATCTTGAGTTTAACCCTTTATTTTTGCGGATGGGAAATCATCAAATGACCCCTCCCGCTCTGGGTGGAGCGGAAGGGAGTGTCAGACTCTTACTGACTAAAACCCACCCGTGTTCTTTCCTTAGCCCTTTAATCCTTTATGTTCCAGGCCAGCTGTAACCCTTTCGGACAATCCCGCTGACCTGACTTTGACCCTTGAGTTGGTTTCGCTGTTTCTTCTCATGGGTAGTCAGATAGCGTTGGCATTTTAATAGATGACAAAAAAATATCTGCTGTTTCGTTGAAAAATGCAATACCTACACGGCAGTGGCGAGGGTTCCATACAACTCGATTCCTACTAGCTTCCCTTTGAAAAATAGCACAGTCAGTATTCTACAGACAAATAATATTGTTGCGCGCCACAATTAATGCCCGGTACATGGTGACAGTAGTTACCACTAGCGCCATCTAGTATCGAGTAGCGGAACTAGTAGTCAAGACCCTTCTAGAAATTTCGATGCGAGAACTTTCTAGAACTTTCTCGAACTATCGACATCTGGTCGATTGGGGCCTGTATGTACTCGAACATTCTAGATGTTTCCACATGACACATACATTCACATTACATGATACATTCTACATGTTCGCTGAGATGAGATTGCAACAAAATTTTAAACTTCTTTAATTACGGGAATTAACCGTCAGATCTAAGTTCAGTTACAAGTATTTGATTGCAGAAAGTAGGTTTCTTGGTTTCGAGTAATTAAGCTTGTTAGTGGACATTGCTTGACAATAATCAATAACTTTGAGTCAATCCATATAAATGGGAGGATCCTCCGACCAGACGGGTGTCGTGTCTGGCGGGCAACTGGCCAATGATTCATGTCGGGCCGTTGTATACAACATTATTTTTAGTATATACGCGAAACCCAAAACACGTGTCTAGTATTTTTATGTAAAGAATCGATGTAAAAAATTTGAAAACTCACAAAGTTATAAGCTTGTTAAGTTACCTGTTTGTTCGTACAAAAACATGCTCACCCGCGCCGCGCCGTCTTGCGCTCATTGATAATAGTACCTAGGTACCTAACCGTTCGGCGCGGAGATTGGATAACCTACTTAGTGTGTCCAATTTTTAACCTTTTTCAAATATTTTTGGGACAAAATATAACATGGGGTAAAACTTATTGGAATCGAATCCGTTACTTATTCTGAACAAACTATATTCAGGTTTCGCATATACTAAAAATAACGTTGTATATGCTAGTAACGTGGGAAACTCTGCTTGCGAGATGCAGGATTTCGTGTGACGTCAGTATGACGCGTTGTTCGCATATGGCGTTTGTAGATACCGCTACAACTGAATCCATGGAAACAGGTCGCGCGTCGATGCCACCCTGAATACCACGGATGTCAATATTTCTACAACCAAGTAAGAAAAAGAAGTAGAATCAGCAATGGCGCGTCTCCTTCCGCAAGGCCGTAATTACCTCCATGAACCAGTCGGCCATGAGCGCCTCGCGGTACTCCGACACGAAGGGCCCGAGGTAGGCCACGAAGCCCGTGGCGATGAGGCAGTCGCCCGGCAGGTTGTCGAACTCTTTGTCCAAGCGTTCCACTGTCAGCTCCCAGCGTTCCTTCTCACCTGGTTAGTTGCAAAAGAAATTGTAAAGTTTTGTTTTAAACTGTTTTTAATTTTAGGGTATTTGACTACTCATCATCTGCCTAGGCTTTTCCCAACTATGTTGGGGTCGGCTTCCAGTCTAGCCGGATGCAGCTGAATACCAGTATTTTACATGGAGTAACTGCCTATCTGACCTCCACAACCCGGTTACTGGGTAATACCAAACCCCTTGGTAAGACTGGTTTTCAGACTTTCGGGCTTTTACCGACCTGTAACGACTGTGAAGGATCCACGAATGATAGTCGGGACCAACGACTTAACGTGCTTTCCGAAACACGGAGGGGTCTTGGTATGTAAAGATGATCACCCATCCACGGACCAACCGCGGCAAGCGTAGCTTAACCTAATCAATCGACACGTGCGGCTGTTATCACGTAGCCACAAGCCCCTTTTAGAATTGAAAAATAAACATGAATTAAGAAATACTTATTTTAATATGTTAATAATAATAAAGCTGAAGAGTTTATTTCTTTGTTTGTTTAAACGCACTAATCTCTGGAACTACCGGTTGAATTTGAAAAAAAATCTTTTTGCTTTTGATAGCCCAATTCTTGAGGAAGGCTATTTAACAAACAAGCTATGACCCTAAGGAGACGAGCAGAAAGAAAAAGAAGTCATTAAAAAGTGATAGGGCGGACAGGTCATACAATGCGACGGGGTGGGTCGGAGTTACGAGAAATTCTACGCTGACGAAATGGCGGGCAGAAACTAGTATTATATATAAATATATAAATTCCATGATGACCAGGACATAGAAACTTACCAGACAATCCAGTGATCAAAGCCTCAGCTCTCTCCAACTTGAGCTGCAGCATTTTGGACTTTCGTTCCAGTTCATCCTTCTGCGCCAACTTCTCATCATATTCCTTCTGCAAGCGCGCTATCATCTCACTGAGTTCGCGCAACTTCGCGCGCGCTTCGGCTAAGATCTGCTGCTTCAGGCGTAGAGATTCCAGGGCTTCTTCCAGACGCTCCTTCTTTGGTTTTACTATCCTAGTTGGGAAGAAGTAATTTTAATGGATATGGTTCGGAAACAATTGTTCTGGTCGGCATAATTCGGCATAGCCGGGCGGTAAAAATCCTATTATTATAATCGCGAAAGTTTGTCAGGATAGAATAGAATAGAATACTCTTTATTATGTACACCATATAAATTATAGACAAATTATACACCATATAAATTATACACACAATGGGCGGTATTATCGGTAAAAGAGATATTTTAAAGACAACCTTTGGATGGCAAAACGGGGAAGGACAGACAAATACTGTAGGTAGTCTGTGGTGTACCATTTAGATACATAAAGTATATTATACTAATCTAAATAAACATATATATATAATAATAAACATGAAACAGGAGCAAAGAAAATATAATGATGATGTTGAAGAGAGAGGAAGTGTTTTTAACCATAATTTTGAAAGTGGAGAAAGATTGAGCACGCCTTATCGACACTGGCAAGTCATTCCATAACCGTACTGCTTGAACAGTAAACAATTTTTCATAGAAACTGGTGGAATGCATCGGCATCTCTAGTCTCAGGTTTTCCAATTACCTCAGATATCGGATATATTGATGTTAGGCCCTAAACAGGTGAAACGGCGCGAGCGCGCGGCCCGGCCGGCTACGATGCGATGATTCGATGCATATAGTCTCGCGTGATCTCGCAGTACAGCGGCCGGGTCGCGCGTCCGCGCCGCTTCACCTGATTAGGCCTTAACTCTTTAATGCAAAAAACTACTGAACGGATTTTGGTGAAACTTTACAGTACTCTATAAGTCGCAGCAAACTGGTTTAATTAGCCGTTTAGTTAACCGCCTGGCCTTTGGAAGTAGTACTCGCCTCGCTTCGCTCTCTCGGTTCGCACGCGGTTGATCACAGTTCTAACCTTTTTTTTTTATCGTAGAGAAACGCTCATGCATTCAGAGTCCCACATAACTGCACTATCTCCCCGTGGTAGTGCTGCTGGGAGATAGTGCAATTATGTGGGACTCTAACCCGCTAAAACTCCACGGTGTCCTCCTCTGCCGCTTACGGCGGAAACACGGGCACGCGTTAGCACTCATCCGTGAACCCGCCACGGCTGTTCGTCACCGGACCCTCCTCTGGGGAGTACTCCCCATCACCGTCGCACCAGAACACATAGCACGCCGTGACCACCCCAGGGACCAAACCAGCACATGGGCGCCAGACGAACCCGTGTCTGGGCACCCTTGGACCCCCTGCGACGGGTCAGGTCCTTGGCCCCGCCGCCTGCCAATTTTCGGCCGCATTTCGCGGACATATGCATATAATATACATTGTAATTGTAGTGAATTCAAAAGTGTAACTGTATATATTTTTGAAATAAAGTAATTGCTACAAGGTTTGGGAAAATATGTTCATTTTCCCAATGACATTGCTCAATTAACTGTAATTTATAGTGAGACATGACAGTATTCAAACGGATAGGCTACGTAAGCACAGATAAGGCCCGATGGCCAACATAGCAGAGAAAAGATAACAAAAAAAGCTGCTATTATAACATTTACGTTCAGTAAAAAAACATGAAAATAACGTCAAATTATTGGCCTTCGAGACATCTCTCAAAAACCAACCATCAAATCAGATTTACAGTATTTTTATCTCTGGTTTTGCGATCACTGTCAAAATAACAGTGATGTTTATTCTCGTTAAAATAGGGGACTGCTGGATTGCTGTTTTCAAATCATAGTGGAAACCAGAAAAAATATAGCATTTACCTGGTAAACACTACCTACATTTTGGACATCGAGTGTCGTGTCTCATGTGATTGCGACGTCTCTCTAGGTTTGTTAATGAAGACTTACTTGTAAATCTTGCCATACTTCTCCATAGCCCGCACCCACAGACACAGCGACTTCGCAGCCGCAGACACCGTACCCACGATCTCAGGGTCGAAGTCGGGCTTCATAGTATAAGTGCCGATCTTCTTCAGAATCTTGTCGGAGATATTGTCCTTGTCGAACTCTCGCAGTCGGTCCAGGAAGTACTGGTCGCCGAGCTGGCGCTTCGCTTCGACCCACGTTGGCTCTTTCTGGTGCGGAAGTTATAGGTACCATAAAATCCTAACATGTTGCATTCAACATGGAACTATAAAGCCGAATTTACATTACGAAACTAGTTGCGCAAACTACAGAGCCGCACAGTTCGGCAGACTGGTGGAATCGCACCTTTACATATACCTACGTCAAATAATAACGATTACATACTCGTTATTATTCAACTTACTGTAAGGCCTTACTTGTCTTGTAATTCTAAATTTGATTTGGTTTGACGAAATTTAGCGCCATTTTTGACGTTTACGCGTGCGTCAAATGGAGGTGAAACAACCCGTTATTCATTGATAGTTAAACGTGTAAATAGATAATTATTTACACGTGAAACTATCAATAAAAAACTAAGTTTGTGCTATGTAAATTCGGCTTTACGTTCAACATTGCATGAAATATGGAATGATTTATTGTTGCTGGCTACATAAATATAAGTACAATTTATTTCTTAAAAATATGCATCAATTTAATACAAGGGGGAACTGACCTAAACGAAAATTTTTTCAGCCTAGAGTAATTAGGAACAGTCACACGTGGTACCATGACCAGTAGTATGGTGATACACTTTATGACACTTGTTTCTATGAACAGATTTTGAACAGCTGTGTTTGAACTAAGATATAAAATATCTGTATTTCAGAAATCAGGGGGCCTAAAAAGGCCACTTTGGCAAAATCATAAAAAGATAACATTACAAATCATAATATGGCGAAGACAGTCCGTGTTTTTCTTTTTTTCGTTGCACTTTTTAGGGTTCCGTACCCAAAGGGTAAAAACGGGACCCTATTACTAAGACTTCGCTGTCTGTCCGTCTGTCCGTCTGTCCGTCTGTCCGTCTGTCCGTCTGTCCGTCTGTCCGTCTGTCCGTCTGTCCGTCTGTCTGTCACCAGGCTGTATCTCAAGAACCGCGATAGCTAGACAGTTGAAATTTTCACAGATGATGTATTTCTGTTGCCGCTATAACAACAAATACTAAAAACAAAATAAAATAAATATTTAAGGGGGGCTCCCATACAAGAAACGCGATTTTTTTGCTCTTTTTTGCTCGATATCAAAAATGGCAACAGGTAGGCACTTGAAATATTCACAAAATACTCAATTGTATTTTAACTTTAATAATAAATAATAAAATTAAAATAAAATAAATATTTAAGGGGGGCTACCATACAACAAACATGTTTTTTTCGGCGTATTTGCCTTGTGGTACGGAACCCTTCGTGTGCGAGTCCGACTCGCACTTGGCCAGTTTTTTTTGGTATAATCAAAGAGATTAGGATTGGATTTGGATTGATTGGTATTTTAGCACAGACAAAATAAATTAACTGAAAAATCCTTCAACAATGGGATTTGATACGATTAACTTAACAGTTAACTGTCCATTATGATTCATAATGTTATCCTTTTATGATTCTGCCAAAGTGGCCTTTTTAGGACCCCCAGCACTCTTCCCCTGTTGTATGCGGCACTTGGCAAATAACTTTGTTTGACCTCTATACACGATCTTCATGCTAACACCATGGTAAACAAAACTGAAAGTTTAGCAACTGTTTCTTAACTTTTGTTTACTATGAAAACGAGGTACTTATTAATGGTTAAGAATTACTCATTGAAATGTTTAAATAGTTATCACCAAAAACAGAAAGTTTCCTGAGTACATCTTGTTCAAGTGTATCTGTGAATCATGTTTAGTTAGTTATAGTTTTTAAACTAATAAAATCTAAGTGATTTGGTCGTAAGCACTGTTATCCTATGTTTAAAAGTAATTAATACTGTGAAATTGAGTGATTCACATAACGACTCAATTTTAAGTGTTATTATTACAGAATCTAGACACGCGGCAGCGTGTCAAGCCAAGTTCAAGCAAAGGAACTGGCTAGCCAGCGCCGAGTGTAATATTACACGAACCACTTGGTGCCACTTTTGACCATTCTATAACTCAAAACCTCTTTAACGTAAACACAAAAAACTACGTGTGTTTAATTATATCCATAAGGACATCTAGAAGCCCAAATTTCATGAAGCTAAACAGTTATAAAGATATGAAGGTCAACAAGTCGTAAATTTTAGCACTGACTGACTGACATATAGTACAGTCGGTGGCCAACATTATCTGACCCACTTGAGTGATAGCGAATTTGAACCTTATCGTGAACATTTGGAATACTCCGTGCAAGCATTTCGATAAATCATGTTGTTAGGCGATTTTAATCATTATATTGTTGTTGTTAAGGTTGAAAGGCTAATGAGTTTCAACATTACTAAAAAAAAACCAAGGCGAGGGTGGATGAATAAAAAAAATATCGCGCATCAGTAACATTTTAAAGGTGTCTACGGTTAATAGCTAAATTCCGTGATTCATTTTAATAGCTGGTTGTGATTGTGCGATAATGAACTTTATGAAAATATACGTTACGGTTCAAATTCTTTAGAATATTGCGTCTGTCATCACAACTAAGATCGAATTTCAAAACATATTACAACAGTTGTGTTGGTCTCGTGGTCACTAAGGCAGTTCGATATTTATCGTTGTCTGCGTTCGAAACCAGGAAAAACCTAACAGCTTTTTGTTAGCAATGTTTTGTTTTTTATTATTATCTATTTTTTTACTTTTTTTTAACGAACGAAGTCGGGAAATATCTTTTTAAATGGGCAGTTTGTATAGAAATGAAACAAAATCATTGCAAGTAATAAAAATGTTTATTAATTCATTAAAATATACATAAGTAAGATAAAGTAAGTAAATGCTCTTAAATTAATACATTTTATAATATCATATCCAAACCTAACCATTTATAAACATTTAAAAAAAGTCATGCTAATGGTAATTGCTTGGAAGTGTGTTATCGAGAAAACATTGATGTCTCTAAGTAAATGCGAGAAAATAATGAATTTGTGAAATGTTTTACAGATTTATAGCTAAGTATATGTAGTGAATCAACATGTTATTTAAATAGAAAAATGCATTTCCATTTATAACAATAACATCACCACAGAATCTTACATTTTAATGGTTTAGCATTCATTCAATTGAGCATTTACTTACATAGTGTGTTTCAAAATACTTATAAGTAGATTAGTTAGTAGCGAAGTGGCGCACCGTCTCCTTCTATAACTTGCTGTAAGCGGCTACGAATACCGCTCACCATGTTCCAACACAAATCTTTTCCTCTCATGTGCTCCCATGTCGATGACACGATCTCAGCCAAATCGTTTTTATTTCGCCCTTCGGATGTGTCCCAATTTAAAACCATTTGACCCCATAGGTTTTCTATAGGGTTCAAATCGGGAGTTTTAGATGGCCAATAAATAACAGTTACACCTTCTTGAGCAGCTAACCAATTCTTGCAACACAAACAAACAATGCCTGCACGGTGGATGGAGCAGTTATCTTGCACGAAGTAAATATCTGTATTTGGATAGGCAATTCGCACAGTCGGCAACAGGACATCACCATCCAGCCAGCAATGTTTTGTATAGTCATTAAGTTCAGACATGACGCTTTGATTACACCAAATTCATTAAAAATACTTTTCACGATTTACGTCAAACGTTTTAGAAATGTTTGTGCGCCGCAGTCACTGTTTAGGTAGTTTAGGTAGACTGACTTTTGTCACTTAGATCAATTTATTTATTTTATTTATCCATCTACCCCACGACGTAAACTTTTACTTCGTCCTACTTATTTGAGGACTTATAGTTTTTTTTTATTTACCCACTTGTTTTCCAGAAAAGTTGTTAGGCAAAAATCATATTGGTCGTTCTATAATAATGCAAGAAATATTGTAGAAATCATAAATGAAAACAAATAAAGAAAAAGAAATTATAAAGAAATTGATATAAGGTGGATTGTGTTTTCGAACCCACATGTTGTTCGTCGCGAATCCAGCATCGAACCGCTAAGCCACAATGACTGGTTGAAAATACGCGAAATTAAAGATTAGGTAGTAAGTATGGCCGTGTTACTTAAAATCTTTTCAACTTTAACGACAAGAAGATAATGATTAAAATGGCTTGACAAGTTATGCCGGTGGGTCAGGCAATGTTGGGTGGGTCAGACAATGTTGGTCACCGACTGTACCCAAATCTAACCTACTTCCAGATGACCTAGAAGGATGAAATTTTGAATCCAGCTCGGTAATTGTGTGTGTAGGAAAAAATCTAAAAATAAAAAAAAGTGAAAAAATAGGCCCCCCTATTTTTTTCTTTTCCAAGTCAAATCTAACCTACTTTAAGATCTCACATTTATAAATAACAGCAATTGTTATAGGTATCCAATAAAGCAAAGAAATAGAGTTTAGTACTTGTTCATAATGTTATTTTGTTCCTATAAATACATATTTGGATTTAGCATAGAACTTGGCACTCATTTAGATCTCCATTCTTTTTGCGGCGAAGCCCACAGCCAAGCATAATTTTGGTATTGAACTTGGCTCTCCTTTTTTACATTTATGTTTTTGGTGGGATTTTGATCTCACGAACCGACGCGCGCTTTACTTGTGGTAACCAAGTGCACATATATGCTGTGACTGTGTGCGTGAAGACGAGTCAGCACAATACACACCTGCACACACGAACATTATTATACACATCCAACTTGGGCTGTGTCTCGGACGGTACTGAGAGTTCCTGCGCTTACATACACATTCAAAGCGTGTTTGTAAACTTACCTAACCTAACCACAAGTAAAGCGCGATTCGCTTTGTGAGATAAAATATTGTAGGTACCTGTAGTAATATGAGTACAGCTTCCAACACCATCTCGACTTTGTACGGCGGCTTCGCGTAAGACTTCACTTCTGTGATATCCTTCTTGTTCAGAGCGTCCAAGGCCTGTGAGAATAAAACAAATCACAAGAGTACATGATAAATAAATAGTAAATACATACATAGTAAATACAAGAGTTTATATAGTTGGCAAAACGTAAAACGGGCCGTCTTGTCGTCAGAAACCCGAAACCCAGGCAGCCTGACATCCAGTCTTACCAATAATGGGTATCGTATTATCCAGTAACTGGATTTTGGATAGTTGGGAAAAAGTTAGGTAGATATTTTTGGCAAAACGCGTTTTTTCAACATCTTACGTTGCAAATCATAATAAATTTTTACGACAAACCTGTGTTCTAAAAATAAATAATATATTTTGCTGTAAAAGTTTAATTTGTTTTTTATAATTTTGTGACCCACTGCACGTCATCTGTGCACCAACATTATAATAATTAGGTTCTACGTAAGAACCGCGTGCATCCGCGCGGCGCGACACTGCGACATCGCGCGTCGGCGAAGCCCACACATCGTGTCCCCGCTGCACTACAAGAACAGTCACCCACGCGCGTAAATGTCCGCGTCCTAATAACTTTGTAAATGCAAACCACCCTTCACCCGCAGGCCTGCCTAAAATCCATCATATTATACTGAGAACAAGAGTCAGAGAGCGAAACAGCAAAACGCTCGATTTCATAGATAAATTGAAATAAATCACAGCTAAAAAGTCAGAAATAGCGTACAAGAAAGATTATCTCTAGCGTGTATTTGCGTATGCTGTTCTCAATTCTATTTTAATTTCACTTTAGTCTGTAGCGGTATCTACAACGCCACATGCGAACAACGCGTCATGCTGACGTCACGAAAAATCCTGCATCTCGCAAGCAGAGTTTACCGCGCAACTAGCATAGATGCAACGGCTCGACATGAATCATCGGGCAGTTGCCCGCCAGACACAACACCCGTCTGGTCGGAGGATCCTCATTTTTCTATGGAGGATGAGTGAACTTTACACCCTGTTCCTCACACCTCTATAAGTCCATCAGTGTAATCCCTAACTTCCAGCTTATACCTTGATAGCCTCTTCCAGAGCTGGCATGGCACTAGCCAGGTCCCGCATGGCAGCATCAGCAAGCTTCTTGCACTGGACCTCTTCTTCCATGGTCTTCTTACTCCTGGCTGCAACGCTGCGTTGTTGCTCATCGGCGTTACGTTGTTGCACGTTGATCACACCCATGTATTCGATACATTGCTCTGTGTATAAGCCTACTTGGACCTAGAAATATAACATGTGATTGTGTTTTAGTTTTGTCGATACACATTAATTACTTGTCTGTGTAGTGCCGGACTTAAAGAATAGCATCAGCCCAAACTTCCCGTCAGTGTCGTAAAAGGCGTCTAAGTACGTAGTCGTACCGGAGAATGGGCAGCAGCGTTCTCTATGCATTCCACCACCATATTATACTGCGATCGCCAACCCGCCTGCCAAGCGTGGCGATTATGGCAAACCCCCCCAAGGAGGGGGAGGCCTATGTCCAGCAGTGGACGTCTTTCGGCTGAATATATACATTAATTACTTATTAGTGGGTAATGGGTGTGTCCATACATGCGCTTAAGAGCGCCTCCAGTCGAGGGCCGAGAGCCCTTGAGGCCAGGACCCAGGCTTTACCTGGCAAGCCGTCGGGTCCTGGGGCAGTATTTTTGGCCTATAGCCTTCCTACCACCTTCATCATCACGCTTGGAAGAATTTGGTGATATAAAAAAACTAAAACACTAGCCCGTATTAACCAGCGACAACTACTAGCGATTAGTAAGAAGAGTGGGGTGCGTCTTCGGATGGATGCGCTATCTGTATCGAAGTAATGATGACATTTTTCAGAATCCATTAGTAACAAGTTCCCATTCCTATAATCAGCTCTTCTGATCTTGCCTGCCCTAAAAACGTGTGCCCTGCCCTTTTTTTTTGGGTGTGAATTCATCAAATGACCCCTCCCGCTCTGGGTGGAGCGGAAGGGAGGGTCAGACTCTTACTGACTAAAACCCACCCGTGTTCCTTCCTTAGCCCTTTATGTTCCGGGCCAGCGGTAACCCTTTCGGGCAATCCCGCTGACCCGGCACAATCCCGCTGACCCGGCACAATCCCACTGACCCGGCACAATCCCACTGACCCGGCACAATCCCGCTGACCCGGCACAATCCCGCTGACCCGGCACTATCCCGCTGACCCGGCAGTGTGCCCTGCCCTAAAGCAATAATTAAGCAGCGAGGTAATTGCGTAACACACTATCAGTAGCAATGGTTTTCATTTTGACAGTTCAACAACATTCATTGCGTTATTTACGTTGTTGGGCAGACACATTTTTCGAACATATGGAGCAATGAATTAGCCTTTCAAAATGATTCAGATTGTGATTAATACCTACACAATTAGACTAACATCTAAAACTACATCAAACCACCCTATGACTAAATACAACGTTATTTTTAGTATATGCGAAGCCTGAATCGATTCCAATAATTTTTACTCCATGTTATATTTTGTCCCAAAAATATTTAAAAAAGGTTAAAAGTTGGACAACGAGCGACACTAAGTAGGTTATCCAATCTCCGCGCCGAACGGTTAGGTACCTAGGTACTATTATCAATGAGCGCAAGACGGGTGAGCATGTTCTTGTACGGACAAACAGGTAACTTAGACAAAAAGGTAACAGCAAAAATAGATGATCAAAATCACTTCGACGCCACACAGTTCTAATGCGAACTCCGTTCATTAGTATTGAATTTCTGATTTTGATCATCTACTTTTGCTGTTGACTGTACTATTATCAATGAGCGCAAGACGGCGCGGCGCGGGTGAGCATGTTTTTGTACGGACAAACGGGTAACTTAACAAGCTTATAACTGAGTGATTTTTCATGATACAGTTTTGAAATTTTGTACATCGATTCTTTACATAAAAATACTAGACACGTGTTTCGGGTTTCTCATACCTACTTACTAAAAATAATGTTGTTATAAGTTAGCCAAATGCTGGGCTGTCTGTATGTAGATAGACTTCGGAGCGCTAAGAAGAAAAATACGGGGTCAAATTAAAATAGCTGGCCAAACATCACAGACTTGATGGCTATCGTTATCGTTTAAAAAATCTTTTTTATTTTGTCGTCATTGACAAACAAAATTTCAAGATTTTCAAAACTCTTAATTTCGAGTAAGGGGTCGACGGTCACTGGTAAATGATAAATGATTTATTTCTGTAAGTAGGTTTGTACAAACACTTTTACACGTCAATCATATTTTTTTTTAACTACATGAGGTCGGCGTTTCCTATCCGACTATTCTGAGAAGAAAGGCCGAAACAAACTCAGAAGTCACAGTCTCTTATAAAGTCCAGACAAAATCTTGGTCAGATCGTGTGAAGACCATGTAGATTGGTGTCTGAAATGGTCTTTTGAGGAAAGAACCACACAGATTGAGTGGACCTGTCCAATAGATTGGACAGGTCCGCTCAATCTATGCGTGCACTGGCACGCATTTGTCAAAAATCGTGCAGCTCAACTCTGAACTTGAGGAGCTCAACGATTAGTAGGGTAGTGTAGTAAATTGAAATTATGAGTCTGGAAAAATTCCTAATTTTTCTTTTATCCTCATTGGATATCGACGCACATTCACGTCTGTGAAGTTTTGTCAGCCAATTTAACCATGTATATTAGCGCGACTAACAACAACTACATAACGTGGTCACCTTGGCCTCGGCCAGCTCCTCGGACATCTGTCCCACCAGGCGTGTGGTCTCCTCGACCTTGCCCAGACCGTTGCGCAACTTGTTGGCTTGCAGAGATACCTCTATACGCTTAGCTTTCAACATCCTGGCGAGAACAACAACTAATCATTATCTGTACGGATGGATTAGAAACCCATTTTTTTGTTTAGGTACCTCTACTGTGTCCCACATACTAACACATCAAGACAAGACATGATGAGAACATGTGAAGACATGTGACATCTACCAACCCGCACTGGGTCCGCGTGGTAGATTACAGCCCACTCCCTCTCGAAGAGAGGAGGCCTGTGTCCCAGTAGTGGGAACATTATAGGCTGATTATGGTTATGGTTATTGTGTCCCACTGCTGGACTAAGACCTCCCCTTTTTCTCTCCAAACCTCTCTCTTGAGCGATCTCTGGCAATGTTGATCCAGCAAACGTTATGAGATCATCACACAACCTTCGCCGTGGTCTACCTTAACGGTTGCAGTTGCCTCAGCAATTGCTGCGTGTCGTCCGTGTGTATGAGCACTTAAGGTGAATGTGTAGTGGTAGACCGCGAAATTCAAATTTACTCACGTTTTTTGCAATTTGCAGGTCAGTGTCAGGTTGTATCTTGATCAAAATATGATTCGCGAGTATAACAAGTACGTATCTACAGAATTATAATCATTAGAATCATTAATATATCTAAGTTAGATTTCTACCATAAGAACAAATCTCTTATGGAAAAGTGCTTATGGTACAAATCTAACCTAAAGAGATATTTTAATGACTATAATTTTGTAAACACATATCTATTACATTCGCATTTATTTCATTCATTCTATTACATTCGTTCACCTTAACAGCTTTTTCTTTTCACGCCTTATCGGCTGAACTGTCGGTCGATTCTGTAAAAATCTCACCGTGAAAACTTAGGTGAATTGAGTTTGTTTTTGCTAGGAATTTACACAATTGACAGCTCACTCCACGCTCACTTCACCTAAGTTTTCACGGTGAGATTTTTACAGAATAGCACCGCTGAAGCTGAAGCCGTGAGTAAAAGTTGGTATATGATATAGAATATTATGAATGTGCCCCTACTCTTGGTAGCCCGACACCAGCTCGAGGTAGTTGGTGGGCGTGACGTAGTTGGTGCGCCTCATCTCCTGCCACATCTTGACGCTGAACTTGCCGACAGACGAGTGGATCAGCGACATCGTCGATGCCACGGACGCGCGGAGGATGTCTTCGCGGCTTTCGATCAAGGACTCCACTCTGCGGGTCTGCGAGAAAAAAAAAGAATTAAAAATACTTTATTCTGCATAAATAAATCGAACATGAGTCAGTCAGTCATTTTTGAGAGTCAGTTTTGAGTATAATAATGTCGATGGCTATATGAGTACCAAAGAAAATGATGATGGTTAGAAAGGGGGTGACTACCGAGATGACGACTAATAGAGAAGTATGGATGAAAAAGACATGTTGCGCCGACCCCAAATAAATTGGGATAATCCTAACTCATCCTAACTCATAATTATTATAAATGCGAAAATAAGTTTGTTTGTTACCTTTTCACACCAAATTTCATTTTTCAAATTACATTTTTTTTCAAGTTTTTACAAATTTTGCATACAAAATTTCAGGAAGTTCGGTGTTTTGTCAGGTGCACAGAAACGGACATAGGGTTACCTTTCATTCCGAAAAAAAGTGCTGTTCCCGAGATAAACAACAATAACGATAATATGTTGTTGGAATCGTTGAGCTTCTTAAGTTCTGAGTTGAGCTGTACGATTTTTGAGAAATGCGTGCACTGATTGGACAGGTCCGCTCAATTTGTGTGGTTCTTTCTTCAAAAGACCATTTCAGACACCAATCTACATGGTCTTCACACGATCTGACCAAGATTTTGTCTGGACTTTAAAAGAGACTGTGACCTCTGAATTTGTTTCGGCATTTCTTCTCAGAGTAGTCAGATAGGAAACGCCGACCTCATCTAGTTTAAAAAAATATAACTGACGTGTAAAACTGTTACAAACCTACTTACAGAAAATAAATCATTTATCATTTATGATAATAGATGGTGCCACGTGTCTTTCGAACGGGATCGACACTTATGCGGGTGAAACCGCGGGGCGCAGCTAGTGATAAAATAAATCGCATAGAATGGGGCACTCTTTATAATGTACACCATATAAACAGACATAAATATAGAAATTTTACAAAGGGTGACACAATGGACGCTCTTATCGTTAAGAGCGATCAAAAATTATAAAAATATGGCGGGGGCGTGAGGTTTATTTTTACTAGCTAATCAATCTCGTATCAACATTCAACAGCAAAAAACTAATAATGAACGGAGAGTCTGAAAACTCCTAAAAATGGACGAACATATATTTTGTCCTGACCGTCGACCCATTGTTGGAACTTTTATTGTTCCACTGCTGGGCTGACCCTTCCCTCCATTCTCTCGAATTCTCTCGGCTGTTTGTTTTTGTGGTCTAACCTTTCGCTACATTCGCCTGGGCCATGATCATCCAACCTAACCATACTATAATATTACAAATTCATAGGTAACTCTGTCTGTATTTTCTTTTCAAAATATTGGTTATATAGAGGTGTGAGGAACAGCGGTTGTGAAGTTCACTCATACTCTATAGAAAAGGGAGGATCCTCCGACCAGACGGGTGTTGTGTCTGGCGGGCGACTGCCCGATGATTCATATCGGGTCGTTGTATCAATGCTAGTTGCGCGGTAAACTCTGCTTGCGAGATGCAGGATTTTGCGTGACGTCAGTATGACGCGTTGTTTTTCATGTGGCTTTGTAGATACCGCTACAGTTACATTATTCATATTAAAATTATACGTTAAAAGCGTCCGTATTATAAAAAATATAGAAAAAAAAAACAGAAATTTAAATAAGCCGTAGCATCATAAAGTGCACGTTACCCTGGGCCCAGTGATAGACGCCAGCAGCTCCACTCCCATGAGGAACTTGTAGGCGACCTCCAGCAGCGCCTCTCGCGGCCACTCCAGGAACCAGTTCGTCGTGGTGGCGTTGATGAGGGCTGGGTACTGGCGGATGCGGTTTCTGTGACAAAAAAAAAACATTATTTAAAAGTAAACTCTCTATTGTAATTTCTGCATGCTCAAAATATCGTGTTCTTTAAAAATCTTAGTTGGTATAAAAAAAATTAAATATCATGTAATGAATTGGGAGAAGGCGCTGAAATCTGACATACAGGTTTTTACGTAGTTTGGGTTTCAGAGGCTTCATAGGTTTCATCATCATCATCATCATTTCCGAAAGCCGAAAGACGTCCACAGCTGGACTTAGGCCTCCCCCAAGCACCTCCAATTCGACCGGTTCTGTGCTTCTCACATCCCGTTGGATGTGAGAAGCACAGAACCGGTCGAATTGTCGAAACCCGTTGGTTCCTGTGGCCTTCACCAGGTCGTCGGACCACCTTGTGGGAGGCCTTCCAACTCTTCATAGGTTTTGTTACATTAATTTATTTCAATAAAGATTTATCATTATAAACAATTTATACATTATAACAAACATTCTTAGCCTGTGTCCTAACAGAGGACGAACGACGCGCGAATTTGCTATCGACACGATCGTTTGTATGAATTACGACGTACAGACACCAGCACATCAAGCTACCCGAAACTGTAAAATTTTCCCAATCAACTTTGAACCTTATGCTTTAGCGATAAAGTTGAAAATCTGTCAAGGAAATTTGACAGATTGTAATAATAATAATAATAATTTATTTATTTATTCAGACAACCAATGATCCATTATATTACATTTATATTGTTAGTGTGAACTTAAAAACTATGTTAGTACCTAATAACTAAGAGAGACTTAGTCCTCTGGGTGAGGCTCCACACCAGTGGGCTGTCTAACTTATTGCCTATTACTTTCAGGATGCTGTTACTGCTCCCACGCAATCTGCTTAGCAGTGAGGCTGTCTTTTTGCGCCAGGTGGCATCAAAGCCGTCTGTGCGCGACTCAGCGAACATTGTTGACGCACTGCAGAAGCGCGGCAGACGTAACAGTGCCCTGAAGGCATTATTAAACTGGATGCGCAGAGAATTGTAAGCCCTTTGGGTATATCTGAACCACAGGCTCGCTGAGTACAGAGACGTGCAATACGCTTTGAATAAAGTTACTTTGA
Source organism: Mesoligia furuncula (assembly GCA_916614155.1). Classification (NCBI taxonomy): domain Eukaryota; kingdom Metazoa; phylum Arthropoda; class Insecta; order Lepidoptera; family Noctuidae; genus Mesoligia; species Mesoligia furuncula. The sequence continues at coordinate 30,976,193 of OU744799.1, forward strand.
CCGCGTCTGCACATCGACTTGATGTACTGGCGTCTATACAAACGTATCTTGATTATATAATAATTCATTTATTTCGGGTAACTAGGCCCATAGAACATTTTAACATTTTACAAGACATTTCACACTAATAATATAATAGAATAAAATAATAATAAAATTCATAATAAATGTCAAAAAATAAAATCAAAATAAAATAGGATAGCATTAAAATAAAAATTATAAAATTACCATATTCTAAACATACAAAAATACACTCCCAAGATTAATAACGCCTGCTAAACGGCCTCGCCTGAACATGCCTGCTGCAACAATGCAGCATATAAGGGCAGTCCAGCCTGTCAGCAATCATCGCCAGGACTGCGTTGGAGCTGGCCCGTACTCTGCGCACCAGAGAGATGCTCCGCCTGCGCATAGTTGCGTAAAAACAGGCGGTGCGCTCCTCCGCGAACATGCCCGAGGCGCTGCAGAACCGAGGCAGCCCCACCACAATCCTAAATGCATTATTGTAGAGAACGCGGAGGTCGCTATAGCACTTCTTTGTGTAACGAGCCCACAAACTGCAGGTGTAAAGGGATGTACAATAAGCTCTAAATAGTGTGACTTTTACCCTCCTTGAATTGATCGCGTACGTGCGCGGCGATCGCTTTCGGTTACGAGGCGGCCTTACACTAAACACAAAAGTATTAAAAGATTATTTCGAAGATAGATCAGTGACCTAGTGATAATAATAATAACGTACCTGAATTCTTCCCCAATAGGACTGAAGCACAGCACGATGTGCAGGTTGCTCCTCACTCGGTCCACTAGGAACAGGTATATAACTTCGTTGGTCTGCATCAAATTCGCGGCTTTCATCGGCTTCTCCAGAGCTGTTTTTATCTGTTAATATCACACTAAAATTATAAAGGCGAAAGTTTGTGAGTGTGTGTGTGTGTGTTTATATGTTTGTTACTTCTTCAAGCACAAACGGCTGGACCAATTCTGATAAAATTTTGTATGGAGGTAGCCGAAACCCTAGATTAACATATAGGCTAAAACCGCGACTAAACCGCAAGGCGCAGCTAGAAGAAACATAATTTACAGCAAGCTTTAAAAGACAGTGGGTAAATGTGGTTCTACAGCGGCCACGATTAAGACATATCTATAAACTAATAGTATTAATATGCTGCAATAGTGGGTGCAATTGCACAGTGCTTACAGGGATAATCGTCGGTTGGTGCCGCTTAAATTTCCTAACAGGCCTCTGCGAGTTGGCTTCGGCCCCTCGTACACCTTCCAAAGGATGGAATGGTCTCGAGATACGTAAAAACATAAAAATAAGTTATAATAAAGCTGAGGAGTTTGTTTGAACGCGCAAATCCCTGGAACTACCAGTTGAATTTCAAAAACCTTTTGGAATTTTTATAGCCCAATTCTTGAGGGAGGCTATAGGTTGCTTTACAACAAGCTAGAAGTCGAGCAAAAACAATGAACGAAAACGAAGTAATAGAGCGGGACTACTGAGATGACGACTAACAGAGAAGTATGGAAGAAGAAAATTCACTGCGCCGACCTGCTGAAATTGGGATAAGGATCAGAGAACGATGATATCATTCGATTTCAAGTAGGGCAGCCTACAGTTTCGTTAAATAAACGCGTGATATCAGCAGTGGGTGGGTCACAATCATTATAGGATGCATCCAGACAGATGAGCCAAAGTCGTCACACAGTGGGTGCCTGAAGACGGGGGTCGTAAGGCGTGAATTACACAGAGACGGCGTAAGGTGAAGGCGCGCCCCCCCCAGTGGGTTCCCGCATCCCCCCGGAGGGTTCCTGCATTGTCAAGGCGGGGGGCTCAGTAGCCGTGACTTGGTCACCCACGGTGAAGCGAAGAGGAACCCGAGGAGGGGCCGCTCGTCAGGGCTTTCGCCTGTAAGCCGACGACGTAGCGGCCAACAAGTAGGTTGCGTTGCCGCTTGGGCGACATCGCCACTGAGGTGGGCCGCGGTGTCGTATGGGAGACATCGCGGCTGAGGGTTGGAGGCCGCGGCGGGAGAGGAGTGCCGGTATTGCGGTGCGCCGCTCTCCCTACCTTCCGCGGCCTTGACGAGGTCGCCACCGTCTGATGGCGGACGCGGTGGGGCCGCAGGGGAGGAGGACTGTCGGTATGACGTTGGCCGCTCTCCCTATCCTCTGCGGCCGAAAATTGGCAGGCGGCGGGGCCAAGGACCTGACCCGTCGCAGGGGGACCAAGGGTGCCCAGACACGGGGACGTCTAGCGCCAATGTGCTCGTTTGGTCCCTGGGGTGGTCACGGCGTGCTATGTGTCTAGTGCGCCGGTGACGGGAAATACTCCCCAGAGGAGGGTCCGGTGACGGACAGCCCCGACGGGTTCACGGATGAGTGCTAACGCGTGCCCATGTAGATAGATAGATAGATAGATAAACCGTTTATTTGGCGCAAACAAAAAGACAACACAACACACAAAAGTACAATATTAGATGATTACCAAACTACACACTTATAATAGGTATAAAATCAAGGTGCCGATATAAAAACAAGATGAATGAAAAACATATCGAAATAAAAGTGACACTATGACGAATAGGTACTTAAAATAAAATTAATATTAATAAATGTTGCCGCCGTAAGCGGCAGAGGAGGACACCGTAGAGTTTTAGTGGGTTATAGTCCCACATAACTGCAATATCTCCCCGTGGTAGTGCAGAATGCACGAGAATTTCTCCACGATAAAAAAAAAGTGAAGGCGCAGCGCAGGCATGATGCCGGTTCAAAACGTTTTCATACAAAACGTCCAAAGGCGCCGCCCGTCCTGCCGCGCCGCTTAAGTGTAATTCACGACACGTCGCCTTCGTACATTTTGTATGAAAACGTTTTGAACCGGCATCATGCCTGCGCCTCGCCTTCACCTTACGCCATCTCTGTGTAATTCGCCCCTAACCGAGGCAGGCCTAAAAAACGCTGACGTGACGATGTAGACTCGTTCCTAACCGACTGGACGGAGAAGGCACAGCATAAGCAAATGTGGAGGAAAATGGGGAGGCCTTTAACCAGCAGTGGGACAGTACAGGCTAATGAAAAAAAAAAAACATCATAATCAGCCTATAACGTTCCCACTGCTGGGACACAGGCCCGCTCTTTGTGAGAGGGAGTGAGACGCAATCCGCCACGCGGGCCAGGTGCGGTTTGGTAGATGTCACTTATCAGGATGTCATATATTATATAAGCATCAGGTCCAGTGGAAAACCAGCATCAGGCACTAGTCTGGCATTTTTGCTGAACTGGGACTTTTTGGTGCAGCGTGAGACACACTTTCCACTTTTTATTTGATCCTTATATTTGTTTTTATCTCATGAATGTATCGGGTGGTGCTTAATAATAACAGCCGCACAGGTTGATCGATCAGGTTAAGCTACGCTTGCCGTGGTTGGTCTGTCTACAGACCAACCGGTATGTAAAGATGGTCACCATCTATGGTGACCATCTTTACATACCGAGACGAGACCCCTCCGTGCCTCGAAAAGCATGTTAAGCCGTTGGTCCCGGCTGTCATTCGTGGATCTTTAACAGTCGTTTCGGGTACTCAGAAGCCCAAAAGTCTGACAACCAGTCTTAACAAGTCTTACCAATAAACTGGTAACTACCCAACCAAAATAACTGGTTTGTGGAGGTCAGATTGGCAGTCGCTCCATGTAAAATACTGGTATTTTGCATGGCTGCATCCGGTTAGACTGGAAGCCGACCCAGGCCAGGTAGATGATGATGAAAAAGCCAGGTAGATGATGTATGTATCGGGTGTATTGTCTTTTAGTATGAGTTAAATAAATGTATTTTCTTTGCTTTTTTTCCATAATTATCTTGGAATTTTTGGTCCTTGGACATGCTGGTTTACCCATGATTTTTTCTTCACTGTTTTAGAGATAAAATTAACTTACATCTTCAAACTCATCAGGTTTGTACAGGTTGGTGATCTCGCCGCTGCTGAGCAGGTTGTTCATGATCTCGGTGAAGGCTTCGTCGGCGATTTGCGTGTCCGAGAAGATGAACGTGGTCTTCTTTTGGTCCACGCCACAGCCCGTGTATAAGACCTGGTAGTGGGAGTCGAGAAAAAGGTTTTTTTGTATAAAGATTAATCCATCATCATCTGCCTAGCCTTTTCCCAACTATGTTGGGGTCGGCTTGCAGTCTAACCGGATGCAGCTGAATACCAGTATTTTACATGGAGCGACTGCCTATCTGACCTCCACAACCCAGCTACTGGGTAATATAGTACCCCTTGGTAAGACTGGTTGTCAGACTTTCGGGCTAGGGTATAAAGATTAATCCATACTAATAATATAAATGCGAAAGTAACTCTGTGTTTGTTTGTACGCGCCCCGCACTAGGCTAGCGAGGTGAGAAGCACGTCTCTTAAAATCATTATATCAAGTGCAAACGATAATATTGTTAAACATTTACTCAATTATTTTGAAAAAGTGTAACCGTGGAGTTTCTTGCCGGTTCTTCTCCATTGGAAACGACCAATTGGAACCGTACACCTAGCTTCTGACGTTTCATAAGTGCCCATGTGAAATAAAATATTTTGATTTTTATACTTATAGTTACTTAAACCTTTAAAAGACAAGTTTGTTCAAACCTAAACAGTTAGCGTAAATGTCAGCTATTTTTTGTGCTGATTTCGTTCTAGAGCCTGGGCGTTAGTACAGTGAAAAGACAGGTAACCTTCAAGTCCTCCCTGAAGTCTTTCAGGCCGTAGGTCTTGGTGACGATGACGGTGAACGAGATGTACTCGCAGATGTACGTCGCGAGTCGCGTCAGGCACGTGCGGCCAGAACCACCTGGTGATAAAGAAGTAGTGGTTTAGAAAGATTTAATTATTCATTTTAAAGTATGGTAACTAAAAGGCATAGTATACATTTTCAGAAAGAACGTGCCTCTACAAAGGCAACATTAATTTAACACACGGATAAGGCTAGTGGCCAGTAATCATAAAAAATGAAATTATGACAACAAAATAATTCGTAATTTAAAAACTACCGCCTGCGCCGCTCGTCCACATAGGACTCTCTCTCTATCCTTCAATTCGTGTCCCGGCAAATGACCCCGGCGTTACAGGGGGAAGTACAGGTTGCTCAAAATGCTATTTAGAAAATTGTAAATAAATAATAAAGTTTAATTAATTAAAATTTATAAAACGACTAGCTGCGACCCGCGGTTTCACCCGCACAAGTGTCGATCCCGTCGGGATAAAAAGTAGCCTATATGTTATCGGCTACCTCCATACCAAATTTTATCAAAATTGGTCCAGCCGTTTGAGCGTGAAGAAGTAACAAACTTATAAATACACACACACACTCACAAACTTTCGCCTTTATAATATTAGTGTGATGTGATAGGAGATACAAATCAAGAGCGTGCGTAGTGCAACTTATTCGTGATTGATATAAGGTTTAAATTGCAATGCTTGAGATGCTCGTTAAAAGTATGTAACATCTATGTAATTGAAACCATATACGTGTGTTAAATTAATGTCGACATTAAAGCAGCACGCTGTATAATCAACATTTTTAATTATAAAAACTATGATATTAGATGTAGTTAGAAACGGGATAAAGGAAGGAAAAAAAGGGAGGCCCTTGCCCATTAGTGGGACACAATACAGGCTAAAAAAACAGTTTAGCAAAGCATAGCGCAGATTTGGGCATTAGCACCACATTGTAACAATCCTTATAGATACATAACTTGCGTACATATCGAAGAAACCATTGCACACAACAGGCGGGCTGCACCGCACTTTTTTCTTTGCAATCCGATGTGCTGCAATCCAAAGCAGAATTTAAAATGGCGGCCAAACAAAGGTTCTTCTTCTTTCATGGACACTTTATTGCTGTGTTGAATGTGCAAGTGAGACGGCATGATTAGCGTGGCCATTTTCATTTTGTTTTGTTTCCTGGTGCGGATCCCAATACTGACCTATCCCAACACACAGCAAGTGCCCGCGCGGCTGCGAGATGACGCGCACGATGCGACACACGTGCTCTATGGCGTCCTTGAACAGCACCAGGTCCATCTTCACCACGCCGGGGCAGCTGTTGTACTCTTCTAGCTGGTTTGTCACGAATCTACGCAAAATAGTTAAAGACTAGAGGATAAAGGCTTAGTTAGAAACAGCTGAATCGATCAAGGTTCATCAACGCTTGTCGATGTCAGTAGGTAGACGGGTGACCTTCTGTTACATACAGAGACCTCTCCATGCCTCAAAAATTACGTTAAGCCTGTCCCGGCTGTCATATGTAGATTTTGACAGTTGTTACGGTAGAGTTACGGGTACTGGTATTCAGCTGCATCCGGTTAGACTGGAAGCCGACCCCAACATAGTTGAGAAAAGGCTAGGCAGAAGATGTTACGGGTAGTCAGAGCCCCAAAAGTCTGACAACCAGTTTTACCAAAGGGTAGCTTCTGAAGGTCAGATAGGCAGTCGCTTCATATAGTGGCATTCAGCTGCACTTCACTTCACTGCATTCGACTGGCAGCCAATCCCAACATAGATGGGAAAAGGCTAGGCAGATGACGTCACCCATGATTATCGATAACCAAGAAAGAAAGACATAAAATAAAGCAGCATCCTTACTTGCGCAGCGCCTCAGGATCATTCATGTCATCGTACACCTCGTACGGATTCAGGAAGTGTCCGAAGAGTGGCGGACTCTTGGTCGGACACAGCGCGTGGAACGTCAACTCGAAGTGCTTGCCCAGCATGTCGCTGATGTGGTTCATGAACCAGTCGCGGTCTCTGGTAGGTGATGGTTGAAATTCAGTGAGTCTTACTTATGGTCTTGGTTAAGACAACTTTGTTAAAAGGGCGAAATTCCCTTCTTTTTAGGGTTCCGTAGTTCTGACAAGGAACCCTTATAGTTTCGTCATGTCCGTCTGTCTGTCTGTCTGTCCGAGGTTTTGCTAAGAGACCATTAGTACTAGAAAGCTGTAATTTTTTAGGAGTGTGTATATCAATTACGCCGACAAAGGTCCCACGCTTTTCATTGTCTATATTAACGACATAGTAAACCTTTCCGTAAATAATGCTGAAATTATAACATAAACAGATGACACTGCCGTAATATTTCGCGGAAAATCGTGGGAACATGTACACTCTAGTAGAAGAGGGATTATCATTAATCGCAAACAACCTGGACAGAATCCTGCTCACGCTAAATGGCAGTAAAACGAAATATATTGTTTTCTCCAAAAACGCCGCTTCAAACCCACCGGAACACCTTAAAGTCAAACTACATCACTGCTCAACGAACATTTCTACTTTCTCTTGCGATTGTCCTCCGCATGAACGTACTTCTTACATTAAATACCTTGGTATTCTTATCAACGACCACCTAACATTTAAGCAACATATATCCAACCTTTCTTTAGGTTTACTGAAGACGCGGTGCTGGCACTTGCCTCCACTGTTACCGGTAAGGTGGACAGAGGAGTCAAGTGTCTTGTCTTCCTGGACCTGAAAAAGGCGTTCGACACAGTCTCGGTCCCCCTTCTTCTGGACCGGCTAGAATCTAGTGGTATAAGAGGTCCACCTCTGGCTCTCCTTGCAGATTATTTAAGAGATCGCAAACAAAAAGTTAAAATAGGTAAAGTCACTAATTCTGAAGAAGCAGTTACCTACGGAGTGGGCCAAGGAACGGTTATTGGCCCGACATTATTCGTCCTTTACATAAACAGCCTTTGCAATTTAAAAATACAAGAAGGTCAAACTTTCTCATATGCCGATGACACCGCCATAGTGTTTAGTGGTACAACTTGGAGTAATGTCCGTAAATCCACTGAGGACGGTCTGAGAAAGGTTGCTACTTGGCTCGACCTTAATCTCCTAACCCTAAACACTTCTAAAACGAACTTCATCTGCTTCTCCAAGTACGATACCTCCCAACCACCAGCAGATTTCACTATTAAAATTCACAAATGCCACAACCCTGCTCACTCTATATGCTCATGCGATAAAATTGAAAAAGTCAAAGCTACAAAATATCTGGGCGTAATGATTGATCAGCGCTTGACCTGGCATTTTCACACAGAATTGTTAATGAAGAGAGTTAGAAAACTTATCTGGACATTTAAAACACTACGATACGCCACTTTCAAATGCCTTCTGCTTCAAATATACACATCGTTAGCACAGTCGGTTCTTTCCTATTGTCTCCCGGTCTGGGGAGGAGCAACAAAAATTAAATTCCTAGAGCTAGAGAGAGCTCAGAGGTCATTACTTAAAGTCATGCTCTTCAAACCCTTTAGATACCCGACAGAAAGCCTTTATAAAATATCTGATCTCCTGACAGTCAGAAAGATGTACGTACTTCACATCATTCTAAAGCAACACAAATCCCTCGCTTTTGACCCCTCGAAGCTGAAAAGCAGAAGAAAGGATAAGGTTGCCCCGGTAATCACGTCTAAATCAACATTTGCAAAAAGACAGTACGCAAGTCAGTCATCTCGCTTATATAATCTGCTCAACAAAGAGCTAGGTATTTATTCCCGTACACATCGCGAATGCAAAAGTATTATGACGAAATGGCTAAAACCGAAATCGTACGACGAAGTTGAAAGTTTAATACAAACATTAAACAACGGTTAGTGGAAGATGTTGTCATACAACATCTTCCGATCCCAAGACATGTCGTAGGGCTAACTCATAAACACTAACCCAAAACTTCAATCTCTTAACCCACTCACACCTCATAGAACTATCACTTTCAAATTCCTTTCAACACCTGCAGCACCAATCCTCTCACCCCACTCACACGCAGCATTACGCCTGAAAAATGGAAAAGCTATTATGATTATGAACGAGGAAGAACCCTCAAGATATAGATGAGTGACAGCAGTAGCAAAGACGTTGTTAGTGACGCAGCTGACAATGAAAATACTTTTTTTAACGTAGAATATTTCGAATCAGATGAGGAAGTAATTAATTGTTATGTTATGGGATATTTTTCATTAATAAAAGAAGTTAAAACATATAATAAAAATATGTATGAACTTTTTTCTTTTATTTACTCATTTTATTTGAACGAAAGAGACCATAGTTTTGTGCATCTAATCGGTTATGCAAACTAATGAAGGTCGGAAGGAAAACATCGTGAGGAAACCTAGACTTTTATTTAATATAAGTCTGAAATCACCATCCCGTCTTGAGCAAGCGTTGTGATCAATGCTCGTGCATTCTCTGTTGAAAAGAGGCCTTTGGCAAGCAGTGGGACAGTAATAGGCTGGTATTATTATTTATAATGAAGGTCGCATCTTTGTCAATGGTTTTTGTAGATTTTTTAATAAGATCTACGGATTTTACGACTACCTTTTCTATCTAGTTCAAAATCACACTATACAGGGTTGCTACGTGCACGACCGCAGCGCCCTCATCTTTTTTCATGACTTTATAGACAGACTATACACACGTACCATACCATACCTGAAATCACCTCTCTAGTCTCCACTCTGGAATTCGTACTCCGATCCCCAAGATACAGACTAACTGTCTAGTTTGGGAGCTCACTAGTTAGTACTATATTGTAACCTAGCTATAGGTAATATTTTAAGCTACTCATGTCGTCTTAACTTGCTGTTAACTACCTGTATTACCTGGACAATAAAAATTTTATATTTTCTATTTCTAACTCCTAATATCTTTACCGTTACTTATATTCAGAATAAAGAACAACGGAATCGTACTATATTGTGATAACGGGCTACTACGGAACCCTACACTGTGCGTGGCCCGATAAGCACTTGGCCGGTTTTTTTTTCATGGTTTATTTTCAGACAGCAGTCCATGGTGGCGCTAATACCTAAGTTCAAAATACAGTAACTGGCTCGAAGGTTTAAGCTAGGTCTAAAGTTATATCGTGTTTTGTAATAAGACAGAATGGTTTTAAGCTAAACCATTGATATCTCACTTTTCTTCAGTCAGTCGGTCGCAGAACACTCGGAAGCACTCGTGAATCCATAGCCGTAAGAACCGCGCCTTCGTGTTAGTGTAGTCTTTGTTGCAACGCAGCAGACCCTGGGCGGAAATTACTTTTTATTATATTGTTGAAGTTTTGCCTGAGCTATCGTAAAAAAAGAAGAAAGAAAAAGAAGAAGTTGGAGTCGCATCACAACTTCGAGTCGTCCGTGGTACGTGTTCCGACACATCATCTCGAAAAGTTTCTCAAGGAAGAGTTCTGGCCGAAGGGTGTTGTGTACCGCCGGTTTCGTGGCTGGCTACATGACACCAGTCAGCGAAACACGACGCAGACACTTCGTGTGCGTTAGTTTTTAGTGTAATTATAATGTATGTATTTATAGTATTATTAAGTCATATTAATAATGTATTATATGTGTTTATATGGGCCTTGATGCCTGAAATAAATGGATAAATAATAAATAAAACAACTCAAACGATGAAGAAAACCATCGTGAGGAAACCGGCATGTCCTAGAATCAAAACTTCGAAGACATGTGACAATCTATCAACCCGCACTGGGCCCGCGTGGCGCATAGCGTCCCACTCCCACTCACAGAGAGGAGGCCTGTGTCCCAGCAGTGGGAACATTATAGGCTGATTATGCTTATGCTTATTATGCTAGATCTTGAGAGGTCTTGATGGTGACATCAGAAACTGAATAATGCGGGCGTTTTGGGGGACTGTCTTTTGTAATTTTAACGTTTATGTTTTTTTTTTTTAATTTATTTATTTTATTTTTTTAAGTGCAGATTCTCAGACTATTTTGAATAAATGACTTTTTGATTTTAACCAACATACATCGAAACAGATTTAGTTTTATTTTTAACTGCAACTCGTTCAGGCAACAAAAAGCTAGGTAAGGGCTTAACTTTAAACTTGTTTTTACCTCAAATTTAGCCTAGCTACCAATCTACATTTTCTTACTGTAACCTTGCATACCTGGAATATCTTGGAGATGTCCCTCAAATTGAAGAGGTAGTGCATCTTGCTGGGAGTGGGCAGAAGCTTAGCCACGATGTTGTTGAACATGTCTATCGTTGCTATCAGCACGGTTTTACCTAGATTTAAACGAATTTTACTATAACAATAGTTTGGTCTACTTGTTTATAACAACGACATAACAAATGTTCAGTAAACGCTGCAGAAATGACTGACTCAGAAATTTTAATGTGAACTGAACTGTTTTCTGTTCCAAAGGAGCCTGACTTTGTTGTAAATTGTAAGTCACATAATTTTGTCAAAAAATATAATAAATATACTGTTTTATTTTTTGTTTTATTTTGTCTGGTGTAACTAAACACTGTAGGGACACGAGGATGTTACGAGGGCCACGTGATGTCACAAATGACAGCCGACAGTCCCTTACACCCTGTACACGAACAATCGATTAAATTCGCTCACCAACAGACTTGGTCTCCTCGTCGAAGTCCGACAGATGCTGCCCCAGCATGGTGCCGAAAATCTTGACGAGCTGCTGCTGCGTCGGCGACGACAGGAAGAACGAGTGGAAGCAAGACAGTAGCCGCGCCGGCAGCGGGGAGCGCGCGCCCCCCGGGGGGCCCGCCGCGCCGCACAGCACCATGTTCTATGTTATGATACTACAGTTGCGACGAGCGCGCGCCCCCCGGGGGGCCCGCCGCGCCGCACAGCACCATGTTCTATGTTATGATACTACAGTTGCGACGAGCGCGCGCCCCCCGGGGGGCCCGCCGCGCCGCACAGCACCATGTTCTATGTTATGATACTACAGTTGCGACGAGCGCGCGCCCCCCGGGGGGCCCGCCGCGCCGCACAGCACCATGTTCTATGTTATGATACTACAGTTGCGACGAGCGCGCGCCCCCCGGGGGGCCCGCCGCGCCGCACAGCACCATGTTCTATGTTATGATACTACAGTTGCGACGAGCGCGCGCCCCCCGGGGGGCCCGCCGCGCCGCACAGCACCATGTTCTATGTTATGATACTACAGTTGCGACGAGCGCGCGCCCCCCGGGGGGCCCGCCGCGCCGCACAGCACCATGTTCTATGTTATGATACTACAGTTGCGACGAGCGCGCGCCCCCCGGGGGGCCCGCCGCGCCGCACAGCACCATGTTCTATGTTATGATACTACAGTTGCGACGAGCGCGCGCCCCCCGGGGGGCCCGCCGCGCCGCACAGCACCATGTTCTATGTTATGATACTACAGTTGCGACGAGCGCGCGCCCCCCGGGGGGCCCGCCGCGCCGCACAGCACCATGTTCTATGTTATGATACTACAGTTGCGACGAGCGCGCGCCCCCCGGGGGGCCCGCCGCGCCGCACAGCACCATGTTCTATGTTATGATACTACAGTTGCGACGAGCGCGCGCCCCCCGGGGGGCCCGCCGCGCCGCACAGCACCATGTTCTATGTTATGATACTACAGTTGCGACGAGCGCGCGCCCCCCGGGGGGCCCGCCGCGCCGCACAGCACCATGTTCTATGTTATGATACTACAGTTGCGACGAGCGCGCGCCCCCCGGGGGGCCCGCCGCGCCGCACAGCACCATGTTCTATGTTATGATACTACAGTTGCGACGAGCGCGCGCCCCCCGGGGGGCCCGCCGCGCCGCACAGCACCATGTTCTATGTTATGATACTACAGTTGCGACGAGCGCGCGCCCCCCGGGGGGCCCGCCGCGCCGCACAGCACCATGTTCTATGTTATGATACTACAGTTGCGACGAGCGCGCGCCCCCCGGGGGGCCCGCCGCGCCGCACAGCACCATGTTCTATGTTATGATACTACAGTTGCGACGAGCGCGCGCCCCCCGGGGGGCCCGCCGCGCCGCACAGCACCATGTTCTATGTTATGATACTACAGTTGCGACGAGCGCGCGCCCCCCGGGGGGCCCGCCGCGCCGCACAGCACCATGTTCTATGTTATGATACTACAGTTGCGACGAGCGCGCGCCCCCCGGGGGGCCCGCCGCGCCGCACAGCACCATGTTCTATGTTATGATACTACAGTTGCGACGAGCGCGCGCCCCCCGGGGGGCCCGCCGCGCCGCACAGCACCATGTTCTATGTTATGATACTACAGTTGCGACGAGCGCGCGCCCCCCGGGGGGCCCGCCGCGCCGCACAGCACCATGTTCTATGTTATGATACTACAGTTGCGACGAGCGCGCGCCCCCCGGGGGGCCCGCCGCGCCGCACAGCACCATGTTCTATGTTATGATACTACAGTTGCGACGAGCGCGCGCCCCCCGGGGGGCCCGCCGCGCCGCACAGCACCATGTTCTATGTTATGATACTACAGTTGCGACGAGCGCGCGCCCCCCGGGGGGCCCGCCGCGCCGCACAGCACCATGTTCTATGTTATGATACTACAGTTGCGACGAGCGCGCGCCCCCCGGGGGGCCCGCCGCGCCGCACAGCACCATGTTCTATGTTATGATACTACAGTTGCGACGAGCGCGCGCCCCCCGGGGGGCCCGCCGCGCCGCACAGCACCATGTTCTATGTTATGATACTACAGTTGCGACGAGCGCGCGCCCCCCGGGGGGCCCGCCGCGCCGCACAGCACCATGTTCTATGTTATGATACTACAGTTGCGACGAGCGCGCGCCCCCCGGGGGGCCCGCCGCGCCGCACAGCACCATGTTCTATGTTATGATACTACAGTTGCGACGAGCGCGCGCCCCCCGGGGGGCCCGCCGCGCCGCACAGCACCATGTTCTATGTTATGATACTACAGTTGCGACGAGCGCGCGCCCCCCGGGGGGCCCGCCGCGCCGCACAGCACCATGTTCTATGTTATGATACTACAGTTGCGACGAGCGCGCGCCCCCCGGGGGGCCCGCCGCGCCGCACAGCACCATGTTCTATGTTATGATACTACAGTTGCGACGAGCGCGCGCCCCCCGGGGGGCCCGCCGCGCCGCACAGCACCATGTTCTATGTTATGATACTACAGTTGCGACGAGCGCGCGCCCCCCGGGGGGCCCGCCGCGCCGCACAGCACCATGTTCTATGTTATGATACTACAGTTGCGACGAGCGCGCGCCCCCCGGGGGGCCCGCCGCGCCGCACAGCACCATGTTCTATGTTATGATACTACAGTTGCGACGAGCGCGCGCCCCCCGGGGGGCCCGCCGCGCCGCACAGCACCATGTTCTATGTTATGATACTACAGTTGCGACGAGCGCGCGCCCCCCGGGGGGCCCGCCGCGCCGCACAGCACCATGTTCTATGTTATGATACTACAGTTGCGACGAGCGCGCGCCCCCCGGGGGGCCCGCCGCGCCGCACAGCACCATGTTCTATGTTATGATACTACAGTTGCGACGAGCGCGCGCCCCCCGGGGGGCCCGCCGCGCCGCACAGCACCATGTTCTATGTTATGATACTACAGTTGCGACGAGCGCGCGCCCCCCGGGGGGCCCGCCGCGCCGCACAGCACCATGTTCTATGTTATGATACTACAGTTGCGACGAGCGCGCGCCCCCCGGGGGGCCCGCCGCGCCGCACAGCACCATGTTCTATGTTATGATACTACAGTTGCGACGAGCGCGCGCCCCCCGGGGGGCCCGCCGCGCCGCACAGCACCATGTTCTATGTTATGATACTACAGTTGCGACGAGCGCGCGCCCCCCGGGGGGCCCGCCGCGCCGCACAGCACCATGTTCTATGTTATGATACTACAGTTGCGACGAGCGCGCGCCCCCCGGGGGGCCCGCCGCGCCGCACAGCACCATGTTCTATGTTATGATACTACAGTTGCGACGAGCGCGCGCCCCCCGGGGGGCCCGCCGCGCCGCACAGCACCATGTTCTATGTTATGATACTACAGTTGCGACGAGCGCGCGCCCCCCGGGGGGCCCGCCGCGCCGCACAGCACCATGTTCTATGTTATGATACTACAGTTGCGACGAGCGCGCGCCCCCCGGGGGGCCCGCCGCGCCGCACAGCACCATGTTCTATGTTATGATACTACAGTTGCGACGAGCGCGCGCCCCCCGGGGGGCCCGCCGCGCCGCACAGCACCATGTTCTATGTTATGATACTACAGTTGCGACGAGCGCGCGCCCCCCGGGGGGCCCGCCGCGCCGCACAGCACCATGTTCTATGTTATGATACTACAGTTGCGACGAGCGCGCGCCCCCCGGGGGGCCCGCCGCGCCGCACAGCACCATGTTCTATGTTATGATACTACAGTTGCGACGAGCGCGCGCCCCCCGGGGGGCCCGCCGCGCCGCACAGCACCATGTTCTATGTTATGATACTACAGTTGCGACGAGCGCGCGCCCCCCGGGGGGCCCGCCGCGCCGCACAGCACCATGTTCTATGTTATGATACTACAGTTGCGACGACAGAAGAACGAGTGGAAGCACGACAGCAGCCGCGCCGGCAGCGGGGACAGAAATCGGTCCAATGGGCAATCTATATTTATTTATCTATATCTCAATTCACGACGAGTTTACGTAGGAAACGGGCTTCCAAAAAAAAGCAGAAAGAACCTTGACATTCTTGCGCCACTGCTTGACCCTATCGAACCAGTATCCATAGTCGTGCCACAGTCGCACCAGCTCCAATGGCGGCTGCGATCCGTAGTAGTCGCGCACTGGCATGTTTATGTCGTCCATAAATGCTATCATTTTCTTGCCTGGAAAGCACACGTCAAACCCATTCTTAATCTAAATCTAAACTAATAGGTATTATAAACAGAAAATATTTTTTTTTTTTTTGTATGTTTGTTTGTTACGCTATCACGCTAAAGGTACACACATCAAATCGGAAAGGGATCGGCACCGTATCGCCTTTCGCCTCGCCGTCAAACAGGCGTCAACCTAACGTAAGCACGTAACCAAAGCGGATCAGAAGCTCCGATACGTTGACTCGGCTACGGCAAGGCGACGCCGCGCATACGGCTCGCCGACCGCTGGCTGATGGTGCAGCAGGCAGGCCGGGGGGGGTGAGAGGGGCAAGGGGGGACGAAGAGACGTAAGCGCGGGGACGACGAGCCGTAACGCACCGCACCGTGGTTCGTGAGCTTGTCCCGAGGCGAGGCGATTACGTTACGATTACGCTTAGTGTGCGTTGCAGTATGGAGTTTCATACAAAGAATATTGAACGCCTCCAGTTGTAACCTTTCCGGTTTGATACCTGTGCTGTGCTACCTTGAACGACTGAACGGATTTGGATAAAATTTGGCACATGAAATTTGAATTTTTTTTCTCAATCTGACAAACATACCTCTAATCTTCTTACATTTTTTACATTAAATATCGCTGAAGTGAGATTGCGATTTGAGTTTAACGTTTTTACGGAATTTACGGAAATAGGTCTTCAGGATCTTACCTCCAGCAGGCACATAATTCCCTTTGGTCCTCTTCTCGAGGCGGGATTCGATGATATCCTGCACGTTAGCCGCTGTGGTTTGCGCTGACATGTTGATGACCTGGGTACTGTACCTGTCAAACAATAAATAATATAAGTACATAGATAGAATCCATACTAATATTATAAATTCGAAAGTAACTCTGTCTGTCTGTCTGTATGTTACCTTTTCACGCCTAAACCACAGAACGGATTTCGATAAAATTTGGCAGAGAGATAGATTGCATCCCGGGGAAGGACATAGGATAACTTTTATCCCGATATTCCCCCGGGATCGACACTTATATGCGGGTGCGACCTGATATGCGAGTGCGGGGCGCTACTCGTAGGTACTATACAGTAGCAAATTACATAGCAACTAACTATTTACTCTAGCATCTCAATTAAATAACTTACTAAAAAAAATCAGCTGTTCCCTACATTTTGAAGAGTTATACGAACATAAATGTAGGGAACAGCTCATTTTTTTTCGCGATTTCAGGTTTGGTCCCATAGTAAAAGTTGTTCATAATGATGAGTACAATGACCTCTTAAGAGGTTGTTAATGTTTTACCAATAACCCTGTATATACAAAAGCAGAAGAACGTTTAGGCGTCGAAGTACTAACTAACTCAGATTCTCAGATTTTGAATCCAAATAGTCTTCACGTAACTTGACAAGAGTCGTTAGGTGCGTTTTTCCTTTCTTTAACTTTCTTCTAAACAGACATGTTTAAAAATAAATTATGGCAATAACCATAGAATCAACAAGCAATAAAAGGGACCATTTTTAGGGTTCCGTACCCAAAGGGTAAAAACGGGACCCTATTACTAAGACTCCACTGTCCGTCTGTCTGTCTGTCCGTGTCACCAGGCTGTATCCATGAACCGTGATAGCTAGACAGTTGAAATATTCTGTTCCCGCTATAACAACAAATAATAAAAATAAAATAAAGTTAAAATTTAAAGGGGTACTTAGCAGGTATAAAAGAAACGTTTTTTTCGGCGTTTTATGTCTTGTAGTACGGAATCCTTTGTGTGCGAGTCCGACTCGCACTTGGCCTGTTTTTTTATTTTGTTGCATTAAGTGCAGTGACTTTGAAGTAAAAAATCAAAAACACTACCGTAAAACGCTGCAACTTTGCCAACTAAGCCCAAGTTTGCCTATTTCGTTTCAATTACGATATTTCGCGCTTGCTTAGTTTTTTCTTATTTTCTACCATGTGGTAGTGATTTTACATTATTAGGGCAACAGACTTTTCATTTTTTGTAATGGTAGCTTCATTGTTACTCTGTCAGTTGGCCGACAAACACCGGTGCGCGTAAGTGAAAATTTTTAGTGTCGTGTAACTTTTGAAGTTTTAGCTAAAGAAAAGGTGTTTTCGTGCAGCTATAACATTCCAGGGTAAGAACATATTATCTACTTTCCATATTGCTTGATATTTTTATTAAAAGGACACGATATCATTAAAATAACTTAGTAGGCAATGTTGTGCACTGTTTTGGAAACTTGAGTGACACAACTTTGCCTGGGTCTAGGGTTGTCACTAGGCGGATTTTAATATTGATAAATTTTTACTATACCTACATATAAATGTCATATTTGCATGAAATTTTCACAGCTTGGAACCCGGTTATATCGAGACTCAAGAGCTTGCATGCACTAAATTCCCTTCGTTTTACGATATTTTAATTTTATTGCATACATTGTTAATGTTCCGAAATCGGGTGAGACACAGGTATCACCTAGGAGTTAGAGCTTCAATTGAAAATGTTACATTTTTATATGTCATTAGAACATTCTTATTTTTATTTCGACAGTTATGTTTTCAATCGCCTGTAAGGGTGAGGCAGAGTAATTACAGTGATTACAGGCATGATTTTGTTTTTAAGTAAGTCTTAACTTTGTTGCAGTTATATGCAAAAATGCCGAATAATACACAACGAAGCAGGAGAAAACCAGGAGCTCGTAGTTATGCCGATTACTCTGTAGAAATATCAGAAGTTGCTGCAGATCTCGTACGAAAAAAAATCATTTAGTCATACGAAGCAGAAAAGAAATTTGGGATCCCGCGTCAGACCATTTTTAATAAATCAAAAAACATGCATAGCAAACCATTTGGTCGACCTACAGAGTTGACAACTGAGAAAGAAGCCCACATCGTAAAAGTCAGCATTGCTAAAAAGCAATACATTTGTGATTTTTACTCATAAGTAGCAATTTGTTTTATTTTTTTACAAAGTGAATAAAAGTTTAAGAAAATAATCCGTATTTTTTTGGGACAACCCTAGAGTCAACGACATTTTTGTATGAAAAGTTTCTGGTACCTGCTACAACATTGCCTATTAGCTGTAAAAAAATATATATTACCGTCATGGCAATAATCTAACTGCTGGGGACAAGCACGGTGTCTCATGTACACGGAAAAAAAATACTAAAAAGATCAACAATATATTTATTGAGATATCCTTCTAGGCAAAGTTGTGTCTTTTACCTACAACTTTGCCTACGACTTTGAGTGCTTGTAATTCTGAATGACGGCATGATTTAAATAGATTTGGGTTCTACCTGGCAAGGCATAAGGTCTGTTTTCTATCTGCAAGTCTTTAGAAGCCGTAATAGTAAATAGGTTCAGAGATACGAACAAAAAACGTCAAAATCCAGGCAAAGTTACAGCATTTTACGGTACAGTAAATGGCGGACGCCATATGACACGATGAAACCGTATTTTCATTTTCTTATCTTCATTATATGTCGGAGTTGGTTCTCAATTATTACAATTGTGCGTAGTTAACATAATTTGTTATGAATTATGATTTGTTGTTCTTATTATGAATTTAAGTGATTTTGCTATTAATTATTGTGTAACAAATTGGAACATAATTCATTGAGTAATTGATGTAGGTACTAATTGATTTTGGCAACTTATCTTGATTATTGTAACCGATGGTTTTGGTTCAAAACAATTGATGACCATGTTACTTTGATTTTAAAATGATTTACTTTGTGAAATCTCCATTGTTTATTTACGACAATTATTCTTGTATTATTTGATTACTTATAATGTAAGTCTTATTAGATTTAACACGTTTTAGTGTTTTGTATCAACTCAAGTAAACACGTTGACGTACTTCCGTGCGTCATCGGACAGAGTTGTTGTGGGGCGAATGCGTGGTGGGGACAAACCCTTTATAACTGAGCGCATTCGTTTGTGCTAGCAGACCCGACAAGACCATAGCCTTTGACAACACCGAAAAGGCCGGATGCCTCGCCGTCAGCTTTGAGTCCCAATGCTCTCCCAGCTCCCAACCAGTAGATCAAGCGCACCTCGACAAGATGAACGCTGAGGTCGAACGTAGAGCCTCCCTCCCGCCAGTCGAAGACCATGATGATCCTCTGCCTCCTGTCACGCCTGACGAAGTGCAAGACATCATTAAAGGGTTCGAAACTCGTAAAGCCCCCGGTTCGGATGGTATCACCAATAAGGTGTACAAACTCCTCCCCGCCCCCCTCATTCTGCTCATGACCGCCATCTTCAATGGCGCTCTGTGCAATAACATCTTCCTCCTAACGTGGAAAGAAGCCACGGTCATCGGTATCCCAAAGCCAGGCAAGCCCAAGTCTGAGCCCTCGAGTTACCGCCCTATCAGTCTGCTCAATGTTTTCGGCAAAATCTACGAGAGGCTTATTTATAGGCGTCTCAAGGACTTTGCCGAAGCAAAGAGCGTCATCCCTAATGAGCAGTTTGGTTTTCGAACTAAATACTCGTGCATCCATCAGGTCCATCGCATCCTTGAGCACATCAGCGCTGGCTTCCAGCGCGGTGCTTCAACAGGCGCTATGTTCTTCGACATAGCGAAAGCATTCGACAAAGTCTGCGCATCGAGGGCGCTCTCTCCCCCCTCACCCGATCCGTGCCGGAGTTCCCCAGGTCTCCGTCATATCCCCCCTCAAATTCACCCTGTTCACCAGTGATATTCCCAAAAATAAATCGGCTCAGTTGGCTCTCTTCGCCGATGACACTGCCATTTACTGTTCAGGTCACAGTCAGGGCTCTATCGCTCGCAAACTCCAAACCTCCGCAAGCGCCGTAGGCGATTGGTTCCGGAAATGGAGAATCGAGGTCATGATGAGAACATGATGGCATCCATTGAGGCTCAACCTGTTACCGTATAATTATTCAGTACACGTATTGAATAATACTTACTTAGAAATTTTTCGTCGGTTAGATAATAAAAAAAAATATAAGTTGTTCCATACATTTTGACCGCGAAGGTATTGATTGCACTTTTCTTTGAGGCAGCATATTTTTTTTGATAATCGACGAAGGATTTTTACTATAGGGGTCTAGAAATGAGTGCTGAAAATAGGGGTCTAGAAATGAATGCTGAATCATACAAAGATGGACGTATTCCCCTTTGTGCTCACTAGTTCCCGATAAGACCGACGATAAGAGTCAGGCGGTACTCTTCTCGAAACCGCGCCAATTCACCCCCGCCCCCCCTCCCCACCCCGATCTCTATGTATGGCAAGCCGATCCCTTGGGGTAAGCAAGCCAAATACTTAGGGGTCATTCTCGATCACCGACTCAATATAAAGATTGCGCGTTCGTGCGCCTCTTTCGCTCTCGGTAGGCTTCACTCCTTACTGACTGCCCGCAGCAAATTGTCACTCAAGTGCAAATTGCGCCTTTACACTGCGGTTATCCGTCCCATCATGACTTATGCTTGTGTAGTCTTCGCACACGCCAAACCTCGCCACCTGCATAAAATGCAGACCCTCCAAAACCGTTTCCTCAGAAAGGTCACGGGAGCCCCCTTCTATGTCCGAAACGTGAACCTCCACGTTGATCTCAGACTCCCCACCGTCCAGCAGTTCATGAAGCGCCTCTCCAAGTGCTTCTTCGATTCTGCTATTAAGAACCCCAATCCCCTGATTGTGACGGCCTCCAGTTACACTCCCTCCCGCATAAGTTCGATTCGCCGACCAAGGCATACCCTCACCACCCCCGACGACGCCACTACCCTCCTTCAGGAGAGTAGTAAGCCCACCAGTACTCTCAAGAAGTAGAATCCCCGTCATCCGTCCTTCCGCCCTCGCCGTCGAGGCCCGTCGCGACACCCCATACCATGCCCTCCCCGACCCTTGCTCGAGCCAGCTCGCGCCGCTGAGCCTGTAGTTAAAAATCCGTCCCTAAATAATTCCGATCCAGCCTGTCCTTTGCTGTCCTCTCCCAGCGACGCCCTAAGCCGAGGTCCGATCCGAACCCCACCGGGGGGTGTCCTTAGCGTGTAGTCGCTTAGTTTTTAGTTTTAAGCCCTGGCTGGAGGCCTCAATTTATTGTGGCAACCACAGGAAAGTCCGGTTTAGCAGTAGACAACCTCCCAGGTTGAACTGCGAGATGCCATTCCCCAAAAAAAAAAAGATTGTGCTAGCAGAGACGATCTTCGGACTCGACTCCTTACAGAGCACTAGCTCCCGACAAATCTGTCGGTTTACTAAAGTTCAGCCTTGCTGCTGGAATCACATACCTGTATTCTAAATACGCTATATTTGGGTGGCTCTATCACTATACGAACAGTAATCGATACTACGATTTGTTCGCAATTACTTTGTTACTGTACATAATTATTTTACTGCGTATCTAGTTGTGTCATGTACCTACAGTGTGTGATTTGCTAGTGTGATTAATTGTTCATGAAATTATAATCTGATTTGAATTGCAAACCGTTTTTCTATTGCGCAATAACCAACACTACCCACAGTACGCCCACAGTAGTTAAAATATGCCTGACAATAACGAGACACACAAAACCTACCTGCTCCGATATATATATATCACTTACTTGCTAGGATCCAAGTTGACCAGGGTGCCTTGTATGAGGAAAGTCTTGCCGGTGCCCGTGGGTCCTCCTACCAGGACGCCGTAGCCTGCCTTCAGCATGTCTAGTGCGATGATCTGCACACGGAGGAATTCCATCGTCGGCACCAGGATCGTGTGGAAACCGGCACTGAAGGGGTAACGGAATTGTAGATTACTTATTTATTTTTATATACATATTATAAGTTGCTTTTCGTGTCGACTTGTGTGACTGCTTGTTCTTCCAAATGACACAACGGATTTTGATTCTATTTTTATTATTAGTTAGATAATTTAACATCAAGCTACCCGAAACTGTCAAAGTAGGTGTTTTTTTTCGGCCAAACTTCTACCGAGGTACAAATTAGAAACACATCACACACATCACATTATTATATGTGCGTGTGGTGTGAGGGCCACTTTGTTAAAACTCTTTGAAAATGTGCTTAGGATTTAGTGAACATTCCCAAAGAATTGTGAAAGGTGGAATCAGATTTTGTGAAAGTCAAATAACCGCCCTCAGTTCTCACATAGAGGATTGAGGGCCCACCTGAAACTGATAAACTATAGACACTACAGAAAAAGTCTTTTTGCCAAAATCTAAGCTAATACCAAACAAAATTTGTGAAAACAAGATATTATCGCATAACACTGTCCTACTTTGTACATCTGCGTACAAAATGGGCCCTCAATTCTCATACATGTAAAAGTTTATTACGCGAATAAAATGAAATCATTAACTTACAGCTACTGTTTGAAATCCTTTAGGCTACTAAATAAATTGTGAAAATTTATGAAAGCAAGAACAGGGGGCCTATTATACTATAATTCCATTGGTGAAGCATTTTTCAGTTATTTTTTTTTTGTCTGTGCTGAAATACCAATCAGTCCAATCCAAATCCAATCCCAATCTCTTTGATTGTACCTACGTAGTGCAGCGAAAAAAAGAAAAACACGGACTGTCTTCGCCATTTTATAATTCATAATGTTATCCTGTTATGATTCTCCAAAGTGGCCTTTTTAGGCCCCCAAGTCACCACTTTTTGTTGTTTGAAAGTAATCCCTCAGTCCTCCATTTCTTTTGTTTTCGATTTATGACGCTTATCGTATGAAAGATAAGACAAATACAAAACTGTGAAAAAAAATTGTGCAACAAATTCGATACCAGAAAGAAATTAAAAGACCCTTTATTGTATAAGAAAATCGAGTTTTATTTTTATTATCTGAATTAGCAAATAGGGTGACCACAATTTCTTTTAGATTGCAGTGAAGATTAGTAAATGTAGAGTATAGGTTTTAATAAAATTTCTTCGATTTGTCGCTTTTTATCGTCATAGCATTTGTACTCAAGTTTCGTGATAAAAAAAAAATCGTAAAAAAAAAATAATACATTTATAATACCTTAAAGATAATTCTGACATTGAAAGGGAACGTAGGTCGCTGGCTGTCCGTTGTAACATGCTGGCCCGCAGGTTTGCACGTTGTACAAAGCCAGTTAAAGTAACGCTTTTCAAAGCATACTGTCAGTCTTTCTACACGTGCAGCCTGTGGGTCGACTTCACTCAGAGGGCATACAGCGACCTACGCGTTCAATATAATAATGCCCTGAGAGTGCTGCTGCGGCTGCCGTGGCGATGTAGTGCGTCGGGGATGTTTGCAGATAATAATATTGATGGTTTTGCCGCTATTATTAGGAAAAGATGTGCATCCCTGATGTCTCGTGTTCGCGGCAGCACCAACAGTATTCTCAGTGTATTCGTGGATCGGTGGGATTCCCCGATGTTGCGGAGGTGGATGCGGCTCCATGCCGAAATTTAATTGTATATTTTTATGTGTCTGTAACCTACTAACACTAGAACAATGATATTTTAGTAAACAGATATGTTATGAGCGCTCAAATCGTGAAGACTAGAAAACGTCCTAATTGGGACGTATTGCCTTTAGTCTGTGTCACGCACGTCTACGAGTGAGACGGTGCGCGCAGCTACGTAATTACCATCCAAAATGCCATCTTGTGTATTTAGAAAGTGTACCAATTATGATACCAAAGTTAATAAAACACAAGGGATCTCATACCACACGAAAGTACACAATATACTTCGATTTATTAATATATTTCAATTATTTTCCTAATATTCTGATATTTGGAGGTTAGGAAAAAGAAAGAGATGGAAAATACATTTTTTGTCGTAAGGACGACAAGGATGCGAGTACTCCGGACATAGAATAAAAGTACAGATGCGAATATTAGGCAGTAAAGCATCTTTACAGCAGAGTTCTAGTTTCCCTTTTAATAACTTTTCTTTATAATTTTGTTTGATATATTTAATTATAAATTAAACATGTCATAATATGTAGGAAAAGAAAATATTAATAGCTTATCATTACCATAATATGTCACAGATAGTGTTAGAATAAACCTACCATTGAGATTAAAATTAAATCTTTTCGAAGGTGTATGATTATTGTTACAATTGTATTTCTTTCTTTTTAAAACGTGTCATTTCTCACCTACCTACCTTTTAATAGTGTTTATTCGTTGCATGGGCACAAATCCCGACTACAAATTCTGTACACGCGGTTTGTACTTTCTGCCTAGTTAATTTGTTAGTCTATGATGCCAGCGTGCGGTGATTGGTAGCCCGAATAATGTTTGTTTACATTCACGCGCAATTGACAACATCTAGCTGTCACTTTTTTTCTTATTGGTTTTATCAAGCTATCCTTTTTCTATCCTTTTTACTTGTAGTGAAATGTAAAATGAATGAAAAGTGTGTATGTGTGCTGCCTCTCGGCGCGGAACACTTTTTCCTGTTGTTTTGTAAGTGTATAACATA